>CATIUR010000001.1:300562249-301944749 GCA_949592205.1 Helichrysum umbraculigerum
ACGAGTCAAGCTCACCCACCGAACCCACAAATCTTCGCGAGTTCAGTAGAGCTTGCGAGACCGTCAAAAAGGCGAAACGAGGCGATTTATTGTTTTCGTTTGATTTCGATTTTACAAGTACGGGAACGAGTTTTTAAATCCGTAGATTATATTCAAGACTTCTTTGCGAACATTTTGAGGTATAAACCAACGGATTTCACCATTTAAATCACTCGAAATCGAAGCTTTAATAAACTTAGGGTTTCGGTTTATAATTCGAATGATTCACGTATATTAAATGACTATTAGAACACGAATCCTTGTGGTTTATGTTAAATGGATGTTAATAAACGTAAATCAATCGATAGATCATGTTAAAATCAACAGATGAATCGAGTTTAATTGAAAATTCGTGCGGCAGTTCATCGAACGAGTTGACTTTGTGCATCAACTCGCAGCGAGTTGACTAGCGAGTCCATGAGATTAGTGAGTTGATCAATGAAGCGAGTTGATCAATGTAGCGAGTTCATGAGATTAGTGAGTTGATCAATGAAGCGAGTTGATCAATGTAGCGAGTTCATGAGATTAGCGAGTTAATCAATGTAGCGAGTTGATAAGCAAAACGAGTTGAACTCAACTCGTTAGGCCAGTTTATGCGAGTCCAGTACTTAGAAAAATCTTATTTTTTAAGTAGTGATATAAATGTTAAGACTGTTTAAGTAATAACTTTTATATAATTAATTTAAATTAGACTTAAGACTTTTAGTTATAAGTTAAATTTTTATATACGACTTGAGACTATTCTTGTAACAAGTTATATATAATTTCAAATTTAAACTAAGATGTTTGATGAATATCTATTCATAATACGTAATAGTTTAAATATTTTTAATCGTGCATTAAATTATATCTGTTGTTTGTGTTTACTTTACAGATATGGCTAGAGCATTTGATAAAGGTCACAACGTTTTGGTTGATCTGAACCTTGAGGCCAAGCGGGCTGACAGGGTTGCTGATATATTACGTTTTCTAGCACGGTCACGGATTCGATACGCCATTACGGCCAATCCTTCTATTTCTCAGACTATACTTAATGATTTTTGGACAGATATAGTATATGACGAATCTGTCAACCCGCCAGAGATTTGAGCTACAGTTAGTGGTCAGCCTGTTACATTTTCAGCTGGAAATCTCCGAGAGATTTTGCAGCTTGGTACAGTAGAACAGGAGAATGGGGATACTGAGTATCCTATGGATTTTATTGAGGGCGCGATAGGGTGTATGGGATATACAGGAGACAGACGCGGACGTCAGTTTCAGAAGCCTCTGGTCATTGGTCAGTGGAGGTTTCTTTGGCATGTGATGAATATAGTCTTCGCAGCAAAGAAAGGTGGCTTTGATGAGTTGAGCCCTGCTATTCTATCAGCTGCACTGTCACTGGTTTATAATAAACCATACAGTTTTTGTGATTATATTTTTGGTGAGATTGCAAAACAGATATCGGGGTCTGTTAGATCAAGATTTTTGGTTTACCCGCGATTTTGCATGCTGATTATCCGTGCACGTCTACCGGATTTGGCTATTCCTGAACCACATCTAGTGGTTAATACGATTGACCATCGTGGGTATAATGCCATGTTCATGCAGACAGTCAGGAAGGAAGGAGTGGTGAAACCGGAAGTTAGACCACTTTTTGGATATGTTGTTGATCCAAACTACGTTGCACCGCCAAATCATGGGTGGTTAGATGTAGCTCCTGCTGCTGCTGTTGCTCCTGCTGAGGCTGATGTTGTACCTGAACCTATAGCTGAGGAAGCTCAACTTGAAGATCCACAAGGGCTCCTTAAGGATGTTCTTATTCAGGCTGGTCAGGTGGATCAGCAAGTGAATCCAGAGGTTGCTGCACAGGTTGTGCAAGAGGTTTTGGAGCAGAATGATGATGCGACAAATCCTTTGCTTCAAGACATTGAGAGTTATTTAGCACCACCTGAGGTAATCTTTTATTTATGTAATAATATAGATGCTTAATTGATAGATTGTTTTATTAATCATAGATGCATAATATTATTATATAATGATTCTGATATTAGATATTTAGTAAATTGGATATTATTTCTGATTTTAAAATATAAATATCATTACACAAACAGGATGCTGAAGCTGAGGCTGCAAATCCCGAAGTTATATTACTAGAGGATGAGCAGATACAGCTTGATAGATCAGTTGAAGTACCGACTGAGGTATTATATCTGATTAATCTTAAATATATAGAACTTGTATGATAGAGCTTACGCTAATCATAAATGTTGAATATATTTAAACTTTAGGAGACTGTTAGATCATCTAGAGGTCGTGATGGTGAGACGGCTTCAGATGAAGTTTCTGACAATACACATTCTCCTCCTCCATCTGCTTCTGAAAGGAAGAGAAAAGGTAAGAGTATTTTGGAGGAAGGTACTGAGGAAGTTGAGATTCCTTTGATGAAGCGTCCGAGAACGCTTACTATTCGAGAAGGTTAGTATTGATTATAAAAGTTAAACAATCTTAACTTGTTGTTTATCAGGAGTTGAACTGAGATAGTTAATTCTGTATACAGTTGCTCAGGATACACCACAGGTGGAGATGGATGCACCGGTGGTTACTGAATCGATATCTTTACCGCTTCAGGTATGAGATATAAGTTCTATAACTATGAGTGTTATGCAATTAATTAGAGTTTGAGACAGAGTAATCTGTAACAATAACTGATTATAATTGTGTTTAACTTTACAGCATGAGGTTGCTGATCTAGTTCGTGGAGCTAATTTTCCGACGAACAAAGCAGCTAGATTTGCGACAAGTTTGCTTACGCAAGCTTTGTCTCAACCTCATACACCGCTTACCAGAGACTGGCATATTGAGTCTCTTACACCGCCTGGACCAAGAACGATACCTGTTACTCCAACGACCGATGCAGAAAGGATTACATCCTTAGAGTCGAGGGTAAAGGATTTGGAGAAGCTTACTTCTCAGATTCCAGAGCTGGTGTCGAGCAATCTTCTTCTTTCACAACAGATTCTCAAGCAGAGTGAATCGTACAATCTGTTGATGAAGACTCATGAGATTTTGCTTGCGGACTTCAACGTACAGAGACTGAAGTTATCTTCTTTAGAGAGTCTGGTCTTGAGATCGCATTCAGGACAGTCTACTCAGGGGGAGATATTGGTATATCTGGAGTCTTGCAAAGAGGATGAGCTAAGGAGGAAGAGAGATTCAGACAAAGACGATGATCCCAATGCACCGAGTGGTGAGCAGACTGGTCCTTCAAAGACTGGTGACCAAGCTACTATTAAGGGGGAGTCTGATGCTGGTGCTAGTGGTTCGGGTGCTGGTACAAGTGCTGATAAGACTGCACAGGTTGATACAGAAGCTGGTAAGATAGCTTAGTATTAGCATAGTGTAGTAATTATTGGTATTAATTTGTACAGAATAATTGTAACTTAATATTTTGGTAATATATTCGGCTTGAGATTGTAATTACAAGTTAAATGTATTAGATATTATTAAGTTATTTGATTTTATATAATTATGTTAAGATAAAATAGTGATCGAAAGACTTCCGACTCATTGAGTAGTCGAGTGGCGTGTTCCGATTAATATCGGCGGTCAAAATTTTATGATAATATATGCATTTTAGATTTGATTATGGACTTAAGACCGTAAGGTATATAAGTAATTAACAAGTTAAAAATGTATTCGTATTAACTAGACAAATGATATATAATTTAAAGGTTAAATTGATAATGAATGAGATCAATTAACACTTGGAAATTATATAAGTTAATTAATAGTAAATTTAAATGTTTGGTGATTATTCACAATGCATTAGAATTTAAAATTAATTAATATTTGTTAAGTAGACTTAAGAAATTTTGGATTGATTCAGGGTAATCAATAAAAGATTTTATAAGTTGTATGTAAATTGCGTTTATATGTTAGGTTAAAATATACAAAAGAATTAATAAAGAAATTCTTAGATTGGTTCAAGGAAATCAATGAAGAATTTGAATTATTAATATATTTGTATTTATGTTTTTCTCTAGGATTGGAGATGCTTGATCTATCTGATTCGGAAGATGATATTTTTGATGAGATAGATGAAGACATTGATTATGATCTTGAGGATGGAGAATTTCAACCACCTACAGATTGGACTGCTGTACCTGAGAATGTGCAAGACATGGGTGTAGATCTAGATGCTAACATTGATGAACACCATGTGAGCCCATCTAGGACAGAAGTTGTTATTGAAAATGAACAAGGTCCAACAATTGTCGATATAGATGAAGATATTGATGATTCAACCTCTGATGAAGAAGAAGAAGTTCTTGTTCAAACCAAGAATCCTGCTGTTGTACTTAGGAAACTTCCAAAGAAGAAGAAGAAGATTGGAATTTCTGAAGTTGATGTTACGAAAAAGCGTGTACCACGTAAAGGGATTATTGGTTGGTACTTTGACTCAGAACTAAAGCTTTTTGCGATCAAAAGGTTTGACGGAGTTCAATATTTTGAAAGAAAGCTTGCAGTTTTTAGTTCTCTACCACGTTATGAAATACGTGATTTGGCTAGATTAGAGATTAATAACCCAAGTCGTGATGATTATGCTGATCGTGTTGAAAGAATCATTAGACATGAGGTTGGTACGAATAATTTTATTCAGATTAAGCCAAGAAAGGGAAAGACTGTGAAATTACAAGAGAGAAGTCAAAGAACAGGAAGAAGAAGAAGGAAGAAAGTTTATCCAGCTGTTAGATGCATACAGCAGATTCCACTGAAGACAATGCCACAAGATATTCTGGGAAATATGAAGAGTTGGCACGTGGATTCAGGAACTGGAGAAGCTGTTATGGTTGAAGCTGATGATGAGGTTGAAGGTGGTGAAAGAGAAATCTTCAGAGTTTATGATCATCGACACCTGATGAATATGTCGAGAAAGGATCTGTTAAAGTTGAATGAGAACAGAATTTTGACGACTATTGAATGGGCTGATTTAGCAAGAGATTATCAGTTGATGGTTAAAACTTGTATCAAGATGAAGATTTATGCAGGTAGTAAGATTTACAAATGAAGACCAAAGACAAAGCGTGAAGATAAAGACGCTAGAGCTATTGTCAAGGGGGAGTCTGTTGAGACATAGATTGTGACAACAGATCTAGCTTGAAATAGGACTAGTGTAATTATTATTATGTTTGTATATTGGTTTAGATTTGTAAATAAATATTTGTTTTGTTAGTAATATTCGTTAAACATATTATTGTGCTAAGTTAAACGAATGTTAAATACGAAATAAAGAAATAGACGTTTGATGCGAGGCGAGTCGAGATCTCAGGTCGCAGCGAGTCGAGCTGTGAGGTGAGACCTGAACTCGTGAGGTATCAGACTGGCGAGCCGAGCTTTATACTGGGCTTGGGCTGCGAGTTGGACCGAACTCGCCGGCCCATGCGAGCCGAGCCGGACAGAACTATTTAAACGATTTTCCTTATGAAATCGTTAACACTTTTTGCATATTCTGAACCTGCGAATTCGAATAACCCAGAGAAAACAAACCTAACGGCTAGGCTTTGACGTATTATCGTTTAAAGCTAAGTATTAGTATACGCAATACGAACATATTCGTTGTTAGTTAGATAACACCGTATTGAGGGATTCCGCACCTTAATACTACAGATAACGAAGTTATCGATCCTAAAACTAGGGGACTTACAGCTTTTGAAGTGATCAGTGGCTAATCGGTCGAGGATTGCCATCCCGTAGCTGATATATCTAACTGACCGCGTGACTAGTCCGTTAGGGTCAATTCTTGTGCAGGTGTGAGTTTGAACAATCTCACACTGGGGGTGGTTTCGACCTATCGAGGTGATTAGGGCCATGAACTAAATTTTTACTTCTTCAAAGTCACTAGCCAAAGGGTCTCCTCCGAAGGATCTGGTTGCTTGGCATACTTGTCTGGTGAGTTGATGTTGCTCACGGTTGAAGGGAAAATCCGAGTCTGTGAAGACGTAGATCAGCTTGCTGAATATCTCGCGATATCCATTGCGGTAAACATCAAGCTCTACATCTTCTTCAGTGTACATTCCGCGTAGTCGAGTTGTCACATAAGTTGCTAAGTTAATTTGTGACAAGTGCAGAATGAATCTTGGTACCTCATGAGTTTCTTCTTCAGATACTGACTGGTTCAGTTCATCAATTATCAGCTCAACATGATGACCAATGGTGGAGTGAATGTTGATCCTGTAGTTTTCTGAGGCTGTGAGGTATTCTCTGGTTTCGATGAGATCTAGAAGGGTTCCAAGATCTCCCACCATTATGATATCAGCATAATTCTGCGGGTTTCTAGTAGCTCTTTCTAGATGGGTTCTTATTGACACAAGTGTAGCCTTCTGACTCGATGAGTAGGGAAAAGCTGATCCGGCTAGGGCACAATATACTTTTTGGTATATTTGCCTCTGGTTGCTGCAGAACTCGACTTCTCCCATCGGGTAGTGGGGCCTTTCTGGCTGTTGAGCTTCTCTCGTAATTTGAGCTTGAAGGGAATCTGATAGTTCTTGGATATGTCTGCGTAGAGTGCGAGATTCTTGCGCTCCATAACTGGCGATGTATGAATCGTATTCTCGTTCGATTTCCCTTATCAGTTGCCTCTGGGCGGTGGTGTAGTCATTGGTTGATTCTCTGATAGCCTCTACGATGACGCGAACATAGTCGTATTCATCAATCACGTCTATCAACTCTTGATGGGTATCTACGAGTGGGACTCGTATTACCTCAGTTGAGGAGGTAGGAGAATTTGCTGGAACAGGGGGAGTTGATGGAATAGAGCGTTCGTCAAGAGGGACGTTGATGTAATTTCATCATTGTTCTCACTTCCAGAATCTGCGTCACGCGAATCTGGAAATTGGTGGCATTCTTCAACTGATGGCGCGTTATTGAAAGGTTGGGAGCTGTCGATTTCGAAGGTTCTGACTTCCGTGGTTGAATCCTGAGAGTATCCCTCATCACTACCACCTAATTTACTTGCCCTATATGCCGCAATTCTTTTGAGGAACTTATCATATAGGTCTGGGTGGCGGGTAGATGATCGGAGTTCTCTTTCAAGATTGTCTAAGCCTCGGAGATGATTGCGGATGAATGGTTTCGAAGGATCGAGATAGGAGTCAAGCAGTGCTTCCATATTATGGGCGTAGATGGATTTACATGATCGGCGAGCGGAAAGATTATCAACGGATTCATTCGTCACAACGGATGCCATGTTATCCTCGTAGTATTGTATTCTCATGACTTCAGCCATTGTTAGTGGTGAATCAGAGGAATAGGTGCATGGTGATATCTGGTCTTCATCTTCTTCCATTTTTTCAGACTCCTCTTCTTCTTCTTCTTCGATTTCTTCGTCCATTTCTTCCTCTTCTTCGTCAGTTTCTTCTTTTTCCTCTTCAGATTCTATGTCTTCCTTTGCTTCTTGATATTCCTCTTCCTCTTCAGGGTCGGTTTCAGTGTCAGAGACGAAGACTGACGATCGAGTGAAATGTCGTTCTTCTTCGGGCTCTGAGTCGTCATCAGAAAAATTTCTTGTTGATATAACATAGCAGTCCTCTTGCTCTGGGGTGCATTCTGGTTGGTCGATCTTGTAAGTGATGCTTTCACCGTGCGATCGTAAAACAATCGTATGGTTATACACATCAATCACTGCTCTAGCTGTATTCATGAATGGTCTTCCAAGGATAATCGGGATGTTTATGTCCTCGTGGATATCCATTACCACGAAGTCCGTTGGAAAGAAGAATTTGTCAACTTGAACCAGGATATTCTCAGCTATTCCTTTTGGGTATCTAACGGATTGGTCAGCTAGCTGGATGGTCATCTTAGTGGGTTTCAAATTTTCAAGTTCTAGCCTTTTAAACAGGGAGTAGGGCATAAGGTTAATGCTAGCTCCTAGGTCGGCTAAGGCGCATATATCTCCGGATTGGTAAATGGAACAGGGGAATGTAAATCTACCGGTGTCTCCTAGTTTTTCGGGAAGGCTATTCTTAAGTAGGGCTGAGCTTTCACAACTAAGGGGAATATTATTTACTTCGGGCAGTTTATCCTTATTGGATAGCAATTTTCTAATATACTTATTACGACCAGGAACTCTAGACATGGTGTCAAGAACTTTCCGTCTAACTTAAAGGATGATAATTTCTTAGGTTGGGCTTTAAGTCTAGTGGGGTAAGGGATTCTAACCTCTTTGTTCATTGTCGGAGTGGATTCCACAACTGGTATCTTGATCTTTTGTTCTTCCTTTACTAGGACAACAGCAGGTGGTGGAGTGGCTGCTTCCTTGGTGGTGGTAACTTGTTTTGCCTCCTCAACATGTGGGTTGTGAACCGTGTTGCTAGGCAAACTTCCTCTGGGCCTGTTCTCAAGACGTTGTGCCAATTGTCCAATTTGAGCTTCCAAGTTCTTTAGTACGGCCAACTGATTTCTCATAAAGAGATCAGCTTGATCTTGCCTAGCCGATGTCTTCTGGTTGAGTATGTGTTGGCCTTGCATGAACTGGGTGAAAGCGTCATCTGAATTTGTGGCTGGGGCATTTGTCTTGTTGGGTTGTTCAGTGGTTTGGTTTGTGTCGGAAGTGGATCCAGGAAGTGCGAGGGGTTGGTTGTAGGCAAGTTGTGGTTCTTGTGGGTAAGGTGGGTATCTAGGTGGGTATCGGGGTTGGTAGGGCTGTTGGTTGTTTCTTGGTGGGAATGGAGGTCCTCTAGGTTAGTTGTTCTTTTGATTGAAACCGGGTGGAAAATTTTGTGGTCGAGCGGGAAACTGAGCATAGTCAACGGTGCCGTCTGCCTCTTCATATTCAACTTGATATTCACCAGATGGGTGTGAGTTGGTGCAGTTTTGACAGGCTTGCACTTGGTGTACTTGGTGCTGTTGTTTCTTAAGTTCTCCAAACTGTTTGACAAGCGAGTCCATCTTCTCCGTTAATACCTTAATTGCCTCGATTGGAATTGGATTTGATGCAGCGAGAGGTGCTGAAGATGTTGAGTGATCTCCAGAGTTCCAATCATGGTGATGCATAGTCATGTTTTCTATAAGGTTCCATCCTTCTTCATCTGTCTTTGTCATAAAGCTTCCTTGTGCGGCAGCGTCGAGGGTGGTTCGGTGGTTAGGATCTGTAGCACCCCCAAATTTAACAGTTTGCGGAAGCGATGTTTTGGGTGTTACTAATCAATAATCACAAGCACAAAGGATACAGTGAACGACTCTAAATGAGACGTTCGAAAAGTATTACATTAATACATAAGTAATTCAAAATACAAGCTCGAGTTTCAAGTAAATTCCTAGAGATTCTAATACATAACAGTAAGTACAAAAGTAATGTAATAAAATCTCCAAGCTTGTAAATGCATGCGACTCGAGCTAAGCAAGCTTATCCTGCTGGGCATCCCTACTGATGCTGTGTACCTGAGAAGCATTACTAAAACGGTCAACCAAAAAGGTTGGTGAATCTCACAGGTTTGTAAGTAAGTAAATAGTTTGAACACACATGTAGTATTTGTAAATCATAAGCCAGCCAGTAAGTAACGATCACAAGTTATGCTCATCGTTCACTTAAGTTTTAATAAGTGGGTGGTTGCAGGTTATGCTAACCGTTTGATACCCTTGCCATGAGCCACCAAAGTTGAAGCTTAACGTACAGTAAATAATAGTACCCCCGTGAATGTTAATCCAAAAACATTCATATGAAACGAGTAAGAAATGCCCGTTTCTACAGTAACGGTTCGTGGTAGTGCGTGCTACCCCGGGCGGGGATTGTCAGTCCCATATGGATCCATATACTAAAACTCGCGCTTATCACCTAACTAACAACTATGATTAAGGAGGATTTCATTGGATTAGTCGAAACTCATGCAATTGGCGTATCCGTAATTCCGTACAGTGAGTAAATCATGGCAGCAAGTAAGTTTTGTGTGTTCATGTAAAACAGTAATGCATCTCACCCCTGAGTAAAACAGTAAAGTAGGGGCTGTGAGACTCACCTGAGTCTAGCAGACAATGCAGTAAGCAAGCAAAGTAGTATCCCGAACTAGCAACCCTTAGCGTCCTAATACGCATAAGGTTTAGTAAGTAAATGGAATACTTGTAAAGTATCCATGCAAGTTGTTCCCAAACTAGTTAATGTCCATTTGTTGTTTGTACGTTTGTAATTGTTTGTAAATTGTAGTTTGTAGAAAAGTTGTACGGACCGTTGGTATCGGCGTATAATAAAAATCTCATCTATTATTATTATGTATTTGTTGTAATCGTATAATTGTCAAGTACGTTTGTATTGTAACGTGTAACGTTCAAGTAATGTAAATCCGAGTGGGTGTAATCCCCAAGTGTACGGGTGAAATCTCGTATGTGTTCGAGTGTAAGTTCGTATCAGTTAGCGTGTAATCCCACACGTAAGTATTTGGAGTGAACTCATAAGTTCGCATCGGGTGCAATCCCGTGTAGTTGTAATAGTTTAAGTTCGTTGGAGTGTAATCTCCTAAGTATTTTTGAGTGCAGTCTCGTGTGTGTGAGTGAAATCTCACGTTCAGTTAAGTATAATCTTGTACGTATTCGAGTATTTGTGTATACTTCCAAAAGTATAGTATTTTCATGTATAATCGTATCGTATTTGATTTGGTTGTTGAAAAGTGATTTTTAAACACTTAGAATGTTTTTAGTTTCTGTTTTTGGGTTTTTGCGACACTAAATGCGACACAGACCTTGTGTCACATGATTTATGCGACACAACCCTTGTGTCACATGGTTGCCATGCGACACAACATGTGACACAAGCCTTGTGTCACATGAAAGTTTGGTCCTATGCAACACAGCGGCTGACTTCGTTTTTAAGCTCGGTTTTGGGTCAAACGACCTCGGTTTGACCCGAAACTTTTACACAAGTTCTAAAATGGCTAAATAACGTTAGAAAAATTATCGTTTCGTTTCGGGGGTCTCGAGATGTCGGTTTTCATTTAACGTCACTAAAACTACACATACGTTCACTAATCTATTTTTCTAGGAAAATGGGGGCGTTTTGGAGGTAAACCTTCTTCACGAAAGTTGTAGGCAACGGAAAAACGAAGATTTCATGTTTAGAGTACATTTGCTAGTTTCGAACGTACGATTTTATAAAAATTGCGAAAGGGGACTGTTTTTAGTTTAGGTGTTCGGTTTATACTTTCGAGTTTTAAAAACAAGTTTTAACATATCATTTGGACATTATAACGCTAGGGGAACAATATTCTAGCAAAATAAATGTAATCGGAAAGTTCGGAAGGTCGTCGGAAAACTTACAAAGTCGTCGAAATGAGAAACCGCAAAGATAGGATCGTAGCCCTCGTTGCGGTGATCGTTGTTGCTCCTTTCCGTTTTGTGATTCAAGCTTGTTTTTGGTGTGTTTTTGGCTAGAGAGAGAGACCAAGATATAGAGAGAGAGTAGAGGGTTTAGAGAGAGAGTTGAGAGAGATTGAGTGTGGGTGAGTTTGGTTATGTTTTGAAGCAAAAAGGGCATGGGGTGGTGTCCCCATGTCTTGGCCGGTTGGGTGGGGCCACCATGGTGTGGTCTCACCAATCTTTCGTTCCCTCGTGTTTGCGCTCCGTGCGGTGTTCGTTTCCCCGGTCGTTTAAACGTTAAAATAATTTTATACGCGTTTAATTATACGTTTTAAAATACGAAATATTACTCAATAATTAAGTTGAAGTATATTATCAAAATACTAGTTTTCAAGTTATAAAACATAACTTTGTTTTGTTTTGTCGGTTGGTCGAGTTTTCGGAGAGTTCGGTGACGTTTTAATTTAAACGTACGTTTTCGTTATATTATGAACATAATATAAAGTAGTAGTTGAAGTAATTAAATAATTTCACATTATTTAATAATTGTTTTACCAACGTCCGTATGTTTGTACAATTGTAGTTTTATACGATTTGAACGAATCGTATACGCGTATATATATTCCATCCATATATATATAATAAGTAAGTAACGTATTTAATCCTATTTCATATTAAATACAAGTAGTAAACACGTAATTAGGAAAATTTTAAATTGGCCCTAATTTTGGGGTTGTTACATTCTCCCCTTGTTAGGAGAATTTCGTCCCGAAATTTGTTCGAAGTAGTAATCGGTAGTTCGATATTCGTCAGGTAGCTACAATGCGTACTAGTAGCCTACAGTAGTAGGGTAGGTCCTGCAGTGTTTGAAATCAAGTAGTTGTCAAGTGGTAACGTACCCTAAATTTTGTGGCCTGGAGGTAGTGGGCATTTGGCCTTGAGATGGCCAGCACTCCCGCAGTTGAAGTACAGCTTCGCCTTGGGAGGGTTCGTACATTTAGGGTAGGATTTGCATCGACCGGTGGGTATGGTACACGGTCCTTCATGATGCCGAGTGCATCGGGAACAGAAAGGTTTCTTTCCCAAGTATTTTCCTGAAGAGTTGGTCGAAGAGATTTTTGCCCTTTTTGCTGGATGCGGGGGACAGTCAGTGTCGTTATCCTCTTCAGCAGGAGTACTTTGTGAAGTTGGTGGTGAAGTAGGGTTTTCTAAAGCTACCAAATGTAGCTCGTACTCACGCATACGTAGGTTATCTTGGAAGGCAATTCGTCGTAGGTCATCAATGTCTTCCCGTGCTTCAGTTAGTTGTTTTTGCAGCGAATCAATAGTTCGGTTGAGGTGACTGTGACAACCGTAAAAATTAGGACTAGTTTTTAGTTCCTAATCATTTAGAAATACGTGTAATTAGTTCTATGTATTAGGCTAATTGTATGTATCATTACGTGTATTTTATAAATATACGCATTTAAACGATTAAGTTTAATCGTGCATTATTATATCGGCCGAACTCCGATACACTTTCATACGGACGTTGGTGAAACTTTTTAATAAATAACATAAATCTATTTGATAATTAAATAGTAGTTATTTACATTATATTATTATGTATTAATAATATACGAAACAATGTACGTTTTGTTTAAAACGTAACCGACACGAATAAAACGCGCGAGGCGCGTCCGACAAACGAATAAAGTTCAAGATATGTGTTCATAACTTCAAATAAAGTATTTTGATTAAATACTTCAATCAAAAATATCGAGAATTAAATCGTTACTTAAAACACAAACGATAAACGTTTAACGTACATATAAACGTCGAAACGAACGGGTAAACGAACACGAAGCTTAACGCAAATTGGGGAACAAGAAAATAACACACCACACCCCATAAGGGACCCACTAGAACCAGCCACATGAGGGAGTATGGTGCTCCATACTCCTTGTTGTTGCTTCTTTAACAATAAGTCACCAAACACCCACCCTCAATCATTCATCAACTACCATCTCTCTCTCTCTACTCTCTCTCCCTCCCTTATCCACGTTTTTGATCAGCCACAAGACAACCACCATCATCCACCACAAGCCACCATACTCATCTCCATCATCCACCATCGGTTTTTGAAGATTGAAGCAAGGAAACGGAGCACGGAAGCAAACCGAGTAGCATTTCCCCATCTTCACCTTTAGATCATCATTTCTTGTAAGAACACATCCTTTTATCTCTCTAGAAATACTTGCTTATTGATATATAACATGCTTAGTAGCTCATCTAACAATAAAATGTCCAAAAACAAAGCTTAAAATACGTTTTTGTAACACATATATGTTAACAGCTTTTCTGACCAGAAAAATGACCTCACTAAAACGACTATAACTTGGGTTGTAGGATGAATCAACGCATGAACTTTATACCGAAATCTTCGTGTGAATGTCTTATAAAAAAAACAGTTCTTTTATGGCCACCTCTGAAAATACACGGTTTTTAGTGTAGAGGCTAATCTTTGAGCCGAGGCCTGTTTTGAACCGAAACCGACCACTCCTCATGTTTATTTTTGTTAAAAATAGTAAATGAGCTTATAAAATCTCCATAAAGTGCAGATTTACACTAGATTCTTAGGTGAATAAGTGTGATTTTTGGTTAGACTTGAATCGGTCTAGAAGTTGGTTAAATAGAGTGTTCATCGAGTTAAAAATCTAGAAACTATAACCTTCGGCAGAAACTATAACCTTCGGCAGAAATTATAACCTTCGGTAGAAACTATAACCTTCAGCAGAAACTATAACCTTCGGCAGAAACTATAACCTTCGGCAGAAACTATAACCTTCGGCAGAAACTATAACCTTCGGCAGAAACTATAACCTTCGGCAGAAATTATAACCTTCGGCAGAAACTATAACCTTCGGCAGAAACTATAACCTTCGGCAGAAACCTTAACCTTCGGTAGAAACCTTAACCTTCGGTAGAAACTATTCGGCAGAAACCATAACTTTCGGCAGAAACCTATAACTAGCAGTTTTAACTATAACAATTTAAATACGATACAACAATCAAAGTATAATAATAATAGTTGAGATTATTATTACCAAAAACTCACCAACGGGCCGTACACATCTTTCAAAAACTCAAATCTAATCAGTTAAACCAAATCATTTGGACATTACTAGTTGGATGAACAACTAGCATAGATGATATGATAAGACATCTAATCATTTTAAAACCTTGCGCGTTTAATACGCCCGGCAGGTTCAATATCTAATCATTATCAAAACCTTGCGCGTCTAAGACGCCCTGCAGGTTCAGTCGTTGTAACGACATCAAATCATTGTGAATCATTATAATTGTTGGCTAACAATTCATCAGACTCAGGTGAGTCTCATAGCCCCTATTTTAAATGCTTTTACTTAGGGGTGAGATACATGCTCTGTTTTGTTTTACATGTGAACGCAAGTATCAAATTATCACGTATGCTGCATGAGTTGTTTTCATCTAATCAATCAAAGTCCTCTGAAGCATAGTTCTGTTAATATGATTTAGCGTGAATGTTAGTGTATGGTACCATATGGGATTGACAATCCCCGTCCGAGTTAGCAAGCACTAACCTGTCAAAAGGACGCATTATCATTTGTTCCAACGTATGTTGATTAGGCATACGCATAGAGGCACCCTCGATCAGGCACTTGATAGTGATCCTGACCCCTCAGTTAAGCTCAGACTATGTGCTCATGTTAGTTGTATCAATCTTTACTTATTTGTTTAATTACAAATATTCATGTGATACCCATCAATCAATTATTTACATGCTTTGTAAATCGAATCATTAAATCTTGCGGTTCACAAATCATATATTATCATATCAAACCTGTGAGCTCACCAGCTTTATAGCTGACCTTTTAGCATGTTATCTCAGGTACTCAGCAGTAGGTTGGACTGCCCATCAGGATACTGTAGCTCGAGTCGCATGCAATCATATAAACATCAAGAGATTTTCCTGCATTTCTATATTTTGCTAAAATTAGATATGTATTAGAATCTCTCAAATATCTATGCGAACTCGTCTTTTGTAAAACATATGTAGACTTTTACGTTAATCAATGTATTTGTAAAACGACGCATGTAGTGGTCGTTCATTATGTATCTTATGTGCTTTGTGTATTGATTAGTAGCACCCCAAAGTATGCTTCCGCCAACGGTAAATTTGGGGGTGCTACAGATTGGTATCAGAGCCTAAGGTTATAGTGAACTAGGTTGCATTAGTGGGCCTAGACTATGACCGTTAGGCAGTATTTTCTGTTAAGTGTGATTGGTTCAAGAGTTACGTCATACAAGTTTAATTTAACATAGCTTGATCAACTATGTACAATTAAATAAAGATGATGTAAGGCTTGAAATGGTTATGCTGGAATAGGAATACATTAGTTGATTCTGACCTCGAGAGAAACCGGGACTCAAAATTGTTTGTGCTAGACACTCATAAGACTATTATGTGATATAAGTATATATACATAGTTAGTCATCGATCAGGCACAGTACGCTAGTCTATTATATATTATATATATAGACACTCACATATTCAAACACTTTGTCATAGCGATGGCAACACACACCCACCGAAACATCTTCTATTTCATCCCGCTCTCGACAACATCTCTTGTAATCACGAAACTCATAGGTAGCTAGGAGGACCACCGAGTCACTTCAAGCGAGACCTTATCCAACTCAACAATTCAAATAACCAGGCTAGTTAGCACGTAGTTGCTAGTCAGTAGAGATGGTTATTCAATTCCTCTTGATTGTTCTATAATGTTGATTGTCATATTGTGATGTTGTATATTACCGCATTTGTATATGTACATCCATGATAATCATCATTTATGGACAATCTCTCACGAACTTTATCCTTCTAATCTCAGGAAAATCATGCCACCAAAGTCAAGGACTTACACTGATGCCCAGATGGCATCTATCATCTCTCAGGCTGTGACTGAAGCCTTGGCGCGACATTCGTCAGAGACCCCCGAAAGGAATAGTGGTACTGCCAATACCCCTCCCACTACCAAGCCTTGTTCCTACAAGGATTTCCAAAACTGCAAACCCCTGAGCTTTAAAGGAACTGAAGGAGCCATCGGCCTAATCAGATGGGTTGAGAAGATGGAATCCGTCTTTCGCATTAGCAAATGTGCGGAAGGGGATAGAGTTCAGTTTTCCACATGCACCCTTGCTGACGGTGCCCTCACCTGGTGGAACTCGTATACCCATTCTGTGGGTATAGATACCGCCTATCTACTTCCCTGGGAAGATCTGAAGAAAATGCTCACAGAGGAGTATTGCCCATCTGAAGAACTCGAGAAGCTAGATGAGGAGTTCTGGCATCTTAAGGTTCAAGGAACTGACATTGTTGGTTATACCACTAGGTTTCAACAACTGGCAACCCTCCGCCCAGCCTTAGTAAGCACTGAGACCGACAAGGTCAAGAGGTACATTCGCGGTCTTCCGGAACCTGTCCGAGGGAACGTTGCCTCTTCTGGCAAAACCACTATTCAGGGAGCAATTCGTTTAGCTCATGAGCTCATGGCTATGCAAGAGAGCCAAGGAAACCCTGTCTCATCTTCTGGGAACAACAACAAGAGAAAATGGTCTGGGAATCAGAACCAGCAGACCTTCAAAAAGACGGAGACTGTCAAGAATGACACATCAGGTTCTGGAGAGAGGAAAGGGTACACTGGAAGTAAACCCTACTGTTCAAAGTGCAATCGTCATCATGATGGTCCTTGTAGTGCACCCTGCAACAACTGCAAGAGGTATGGACATCTTACCAAAGACTGTCGAACACCTGCAACCAACCCCACCGCCAACAACAACAACAACCAACCCCGAGCATGCTATGAGTGTGGAAACACTGGACACTTCAGGAATGCGTGTCCAAAGTTGAAGAACAAAGGGAACAACAACAACAATGCTAGGGGCAGAGCTTTTGTACTGAATGCTGGAGAGGCCCGTGAAGACCCTAATGTGGTCACGGGTATGTTTCTTCTCAACAATTTAACTGCTTCAATTTTGTTTGATACTGGTGCTGATAAGAGTTTTATATCTGAGGAATTTAGCCCACTATTAGACATTTCCCCTGTTGCCTTAGAAGCTAAGTACACTGTAGAGTTAGCTAATGGCAAATTGATTGAGGTCGATAGTGTAATACCAAATTGCACCCTAAACCTCGCAAATGAACTATTTCCCATAAACCTCATACCCATCGAGATTGGAAGTTTTGACATAGTAGTAGGCATGGATTGGCTATCCAAGCATCGAGCTGAAGTTGTATGTCATGACAAGATCATTCGTATTCCTCTCGTCACTGGTAGTACTTTGATCATACAAGGGGAGACCAGTGGGACGAGATTGAATATCATATCCTGCATGAAGACTCGCAAGTACCTTAGAAAAGGGTATCAGGCAATCCTCGCTCATGTTATTGAGAAAAAGTCGGAAGAGAAACGACTCGAGGATGTGCCCATCGTCAGAGACTATCCAGAAGTCTTTCCTGAAGAATTGCCTGGTCTTCCACCACTGAGGCAAGTTGAGTTCTCAATTGACCTTGTGCCTGGGGCAGCACCCGTGGCACGAGCACCATATCGTTTAGCCCCTTCAGAACTTCAGGAGTTGTCTGTTCAGTTACAGGAACTTCTGGATAAGGGTTTCATAAGACCGAGTTCTTCACCATGGGGAGCTCCGGTCCTGTTTGTGAAAAAGAAGGACGGTTCATTCAGGATGTGTATCGACTACAGAGGGTTGAACAAATTGACCATCAAGAACCGTTATCCACTTCCCCGTATTGATGACCTGTTCGACCAACTCCAAGGGTCAAGCATCTATTCAAAAATAGATCTACGATCGGGTTATCATCAGTTACGAGTTCGCGATGAAGATATTCCGAAAACCGCTTTCCGAACTCGCTATGGTCATTACGAGTTTCAGGTTAGGCCCTTTGGTTTGACTAACGCACCGGCAGTATTCATGGATCTTATGAACCGTGTGTGCAAACCATATCTCGACAAGTTTGTCATTGTTTTCATCGACGACATTCCTATCTACTCACGCAACGAGCAAGAGCACGCGCAACATCTCAAAACCATTCTAGAACTTCTTAGACACGAAGAGTTATATGCAAAATTCTCCAAGTGTGAGTTCTGGATGCAAACCGTTCAATTCCTTGGTCATGTGATTGACAGTCAGGGAATTCATGTTGATCCCTCAAAGATCGAGGCTATCAAGTGCTGGCAAGCACCATCAACACCGACCGAAGTACGCCAATTCTTAGGACTGGCTGGTTACTATCGGCGCTTCATTGAGAATTTCTCCAAGATAGCACAACCACTCACAACACTGACTCAGAAAGAGAAGAAGTTCAATTGGACTGATAAGCAAGAGTCAGCATTCCAGTTATTAAAGCAAAAGCTTTGCAGTGCGCCTATCCTATCACTACCCGAAGGTAACGAAGACTTCGTGGTATACTGCGATGCTTCGCATCAGGGACTGGGTTGCGTATTGATGCAACGAGAGAAAGTCATAGCTTACGCCTCCCGACAACTCAAAGTTCACGAGAAGAACTACACAACACATGATCTCGAATTAGGAGCCGTAGTGTTCGCTCTCAAAATCTGGAGACATTATCTGTATGGCACAAAATGTACCATCTTCACTGATCATAAGAGTCTCCAGCACATATTTGATCAGAAGGATCTCAATATGAGGCAACGTCGTTGGGTCGAGTTACTCACCGACTATGACTGCGAAATCAAGTATCATCCGGGCAAGGCAAATGTAGTTGCCGACGCCTTAAGTCGAAAAGAGCGCACCAAACCTCTTCGAGTCCGAGCCCTCAGTATTATCATTCATAATGATCTAATCATTCAAATCCTCACTGCTCAACTCGAAGCATTGAAACCTGAAAACATCAAGGAAGAGGCCTTGCGAAATATGGAGAATCAATTTGAAACCAAACCCAATGGAGTCAAGTACTTCGCAAACCGAATCTGGTTACCCAAGTTTGGGAATCTTCGAGACTTTGTGATGGATGAAGCTCACAAGTCCAAATACTCTATACATCCTGGATCGGACAAGATGTATCATGGCATCAAGGGACTGTACTGGTGGCCGAGCATGAAAGCAGAGATTGCCATGTACGTTAGCAAATGCCTCACATGTTCCAAGGTTAAAGCCGAATATCAGAAACCCTCCGGCTTGCTCCAGCAACCGGAAATTCCTCAATGGAAATGGGAGCAAATCTCCATGGATTTCATCACTAAACTCCCGAAAACATCAAGTGGTTGCGATACTATATGGGTAATAGTTGATCGTCTAACCAAATCTGCTCACTTCCTTGCCATGAAGGAAACCGACAAAATGGAACGTCTCACACGAATCTATATGAAGGAGATCGTAACAAGGCACGGCGTTCCAATCTCAATTATCTCTGATAGAGACAGCCGATTCACATCTAACTTTTGGCAATCATTACAAAAGTCATTGGGTACTCGTTTAGATATGAGTACAGCCTATCATCCACAAACCGATGGCCAAAGTGAAAGGACAATTCAAACACTGGAAGATATGTTACGCGCCTGCGTAATTGACTTCGGTGCGAATTGGGAACAGCATTTACCATTGTGTGAATTCTCATACAACAACAGCTACCACACCAGTATTGGAGCTGCACCTTTTGAGGCACTGTACGGTCGTAAGTGCCGATCGCCTATTTGTTGGACAGAAGTTGGAGATAGCCAACTCACTGGTCCTGAAATCATTCATGAAACCACCGAGAAGATCGTTGGTATCCAGCAACGGCTAAAGGCCGCACGTGATCGTCAGAAGAGTTATGCTGACGTGAGACGAAAGCATCTCGAGTTCCAGGTTGGGGATCGAGTAATGCTCAAAGTATCACCTTGGAAAGGTGTCATCCGTTTTGGTAAACGTGGGAAGTTAAACCCTAGATACATCGGACCTTTTGAGATCCTTGAAAGGATTGGTCCAGTAGCTTATCGATAGCAGCTACCTCCAGAGCTCAGTAGCGTGCATCCCACATTTCACATTTCTAATCTTAAGAAATGTCTGTCCGACGAGACACTCATTATTCCGCTCGAGGAAATTCAAATCGACGACAAACTTCATTTTGTCGAGACACCAGTGGAGGTCATGGACCGTGAGGTCAAACAGCTTAAGCAAAGTCGTATCCCAATTGTCAAGGTTCGGTGGAATTCGCGGCGTGGTCCGGAATTCACCTGGGAACGGGAAGACCAGATGCGACTCAAATATCCACATCTATTTTCAGACTCCACTCACACGCCAACTTCGAGTTAAATTTCGGGACGAAATTCTCTTAACAAGGGGAGAATGTGACAACCGTAAAAATTAGGACTAGTTTTTAGTTCCTAATCATTTAGAAATACGTGTAATTAGTTCTATGTATTAGGCTAATTGTATGTATCATTACGTGTATTTTATAAATATACGCATTTAAACGATTAAGTTTAATCGTGCATTATTATATCGGCCGAACTCCGATACACTTTCATACGGACGTTGGTGAAACTTTTTAATAAATAACATAAATCTATTTGATAATTAAATAGTAGTTATTTACATTATATTATTATGTATTAATAATATACGAAACAATGTACGTTTTGTTTAAAACGTAACCGACACGAATAAAACGCGCGAGGCGCGTCCGACAAACGAATAAAGTTCAAGATATGTGTTCATAACTCCAAATAAAGTATTTTGATTAAATACTTCAATCAAAAATATCGAGAATTAAATCGTTACTTAAAACACAAACGATAAACGTTTAACGTACATATAAACGTCGAAACGAACGGGTAAACGAACACGAAGCTTAACGCAAATTGGGGAACAAGAAAATAACACACCACACCCCATAAGGGACCCACTAGAACCAGCCACATGAGGGAGTATGGTGCTCCATACTCCTTGTTGTTGCTTCTTTAACAATAAGTCACCAAACACCCACCCTCAATCATTCATCAACTACCATCTCTCTCTCTCTACTCTCTCTCCCTCCCTTATCCACGTTTTTGATCAGCCACAAGACAACCACCATCATCCACCACAAGCCACCATACTCATCTCCATCATCCACCATCGGTTTTCGAAGATTGAAGCAAGGAAACGGAGCACGGAAGCAAACCAAGTAGCATTTCCCCATCTTCACCTTTAGATCATCATTTCTTGTAAGAACACATCCTTTTATCTCTCTAGAAATACTTGCTTATTGATATATAACATGCTTAGTAGCTCATCTAACAATAAAATGTCCAAAAACAAAGCTTAAAATACGTTTTTGTAACACATATATGTTAACAGCTTTTCTGACCAGAAAAATGACCTCACTAAAACGACTATAACTTGAGTTGTAGGATGAATCAACGCATGAACTTTATACCGAAATCTTCGTGTGAATGTCTTATAAAAAAAAAAGTTCTTTTATGGCCACCTCTGAAAATACACGGTTTTTAGTGTAGAGGCTAATCTTTGAGCCGAGGCTGTTTTGAACCGAAACCGACCACTCCTCATGTTTATTTTTGTTAAAAATAGTAAATGAGCTTATAAAATCTCCATAAAGTGCAGATTTACACTAGATTCTTAGGTGAATAAGTGTGATTTTTGGTTAGACTTGAATCGGTCTAGAAGTTGGTTAAATAGAGTGTTCATCGAGTTAAAAATCTAGAAACTATAACCTTCGGCAGAAACTATAACCTTCGGCAGAAATTATAACCTTCGGTAGAAACTATAACCTTCAGCAGAAACTATAACCTTCGGCAGAAACTATAACCTTCGGCAGAAACTATAACCTTCGGCAGAAACTATAACCTTCGGCAGAAACTATAACCTTCGGCATAAATTATAACCTTCGGCAGAAACTATAACCTTCGGCAGAAACTATAACCTTCGGCAGAAACCTTAACCTTCGGTAGAAACCTTAACCTTCGGTAGAAACTATTCGGCAGAAACCATAACTTTCGGCAGAAACCTATAACTAGCAGTTTTAACTATAACAATTTAAATACTATACAACAATCAAAGTATAATAATAATAGTTGAGATTATTATTACCAAAAACTCACCAACGGGCCGTACACATCTTTCAAAAACTCAAATCTAATCAGTTAAACCAAATCATTTGGACATTACTAGTTGGATGAACAACTAGCATAGATGATATGATAAGACATCTAATCATTTTAAAACCTTGCGCGTTTAATACGCCCGGCAGGTTCAATATCTAATCATTATCAAAACCTTGCGCGTCTAAGACGCCCTGCAGGTTCAGTCGTTGTAACGACATCAAATCATTGTGAATCATTATAATTGTTGGCTAACAATTCATCAGACTCAGGTGAGTCTCATAGCCCCTATTTTAAATGCTTTTACTTAGGGGTGAGATACATGCTCTGTTTTGTTTTACATGTGAACGCAAGTATCAAATTATCACGTATGCTGCATGAGTTGTTTTCATCTAATCAATCAAAGTCCTCTGAAGCATAGTTCTGTTAATATGATTTAGCGTGAATGTTAGTGTATGGTACCATATGGGATTGACAATCCCCGTCCGAGTTAGCAAGCACTAACCTGTCAAACGGACGCATTATCATTTGTTCCAACGTATGTTGATTAGGCATACGCATAGAGGCACCCTCGATCAGGCACTTGATAGTGATCCTGACCCCTCAGTTAAGCTCAGACTATGTGCTCATGTTAGTTGTATCAATCTTTACTTATTTGTTTAATTACAAATATTCATGTGATACCCATCAATCAATTATTTACATGCTTTGTAAATCGAATCATTAAATCTTGCGGTTCACAAATCATATATTATCATATCAAACCTGTGAGCTCACCAGCTTTATAGCTGACCTTTTAGCATGTTATCTCAGGTACTCAGCAGTAGGTTGGACTGCCCATCAGGATACTGTAGCTCGAGTCGCATGCAATCATATAAACATCAAGAGATTTTCCTGCATTTCTATATTTTGCTAAAATTAGATATGTATTAGAATCTCTCAAATATCTATGCGAACTCGTCTTTTGTAAAACATATGTAGACTTTTACGTTAATCAATGTATTTGTAAAACGACGCATGTAGTGGTCGTTCATTATGTATCTTATGTGCTTTGTGTATTGATTAGTAGCACCCCAAAGTATGCTTCCGCCAATGGTAAATTTGGGGGTGCTACAGTGACTGACTGATTCAACAGTCAGGGGTACATTAACCGGTGCTTTTGCAGCAGTTAGAGCAGCAGGAACAGCAGGTGCTGTTGCTGATTCAGCGGAGTGTTCTGTATCACACTCGAGTTCGAGGAGGTAAGGAAACATCGTTGGTTCCTCACTGAGCAGTTCATCTTGCAGTGTAGGGTTGTTGACGGTGTGAGTTGTCATTTCCTACGAAATAAGTGTTCTATTTAAGAATTGCCTCAAGTGAGTGAAGTTATATTAACTTATTTGTTTAAAGTAACGAATAGTAGACGAGTTCCCGGTCTCAACCAGTGCGAGATAATTGGGAAGGGAGTTTGGTTACTGTATCTAAAGTGCAAAGCAAATTGTGTTGTCGGGATTTAAGTAGTCGGTCATTTCCTAATCCTATTGTGTACTTAGGATCAAAGGAAACACACGGAATAAAAGACAATTATACATGAATCATTAAGCGAGAGATTTATGAGAAAACAGATTCGGGTAACCAAATAATGAGCGTACCCGGGTTGAGCAAATCGCAAAGTCTCGGATTCGGGTCTTCTTCCCTAGCGTTAATCACATAAGCTCTTCCTTTTGCGAAGTTGGTTCTAGGTTTCAGCTTCGGGCAATCTTTCCTGAAGTGCCCGGTACCATTGCACTCATAGCAGGTCTTGGGTGCAGCAGTGTTGGTACTGGTAGTGTTGGTTTGGCAGTGTTTGGCCAGATGTCCAAATTTCTTGCATTTGGAGCAGGGACAGGAACCGTCATGATGACGACTACACTTGAAGCAGTAAGGCTTGCTCCCCTTGTATGCCTTCGAATCATCGGTATTAACGGTGTAACACCCCCAAATTTGTTTAGCGGAAGCATTTAGTTAGGTGTTGGGGTGTCACAATAATAAAGCATGCATACGTATCAGAGCTTATGATTACAACAGAACAATATATAATAAGATGCCAAAAGTTATAAATTACAAAGTTTACGATTCATCGAATCGTACAAGTTAAAAGTAGTATGTTTACAAAAGTAGATTTCTGAAATATGACTAAAAACATTTCAGTTATACTAAAGAAATCCATATGTTTCCAAAAGTTGGCATCCTAAGCTTCAAGGGTCGCCTAATTCTCCATGTGTGTTGGCGATCTTACATGCGCAGCTAATTCCCTGAAAAACATAGTAAAAGTCAACAACTAGGTTGAGTGAATCCACAGGTTTTATTGTACAATGTTGTGTTCAAGTTTTGTAGTCACATTTGTTGGACCAAATACGTTCATAAATAGTAATTGCCATAATAGTCGAGTAATGTTTAGTGGAACGTCATCCAAAGTATAAGTTTAGTGGGTTATTCGCCCAAGAGTTTCGGTTTATGTGGGATGTTGCCCAAAATAGTTGTGTTGGGACGTTACCCAAAATCATATGTTTGAAAACGTGTTGCTGGTCGTTCTCCAGTAGTTTTAAAGTTTGAGTCGGTCGTTCTCCGACTAGTTACCAAATGTACCGGTCGTTCTCCGGTAAGATACCAAGTTTGCACCGGTCGTTCTCCGGTGAGATACATTGTTAGTACCGGTCGTTCTCCGGTAAGATACACTGTTAGTACCGGTCGTTCTCCGGTAAGATACACTGTTAGCACCGGTCGTTCTCCGGCGAGTTCACAGTTAGTACCGGTCGTTCTCCGGTAAGTTCACAAATTAGTTTACACAAATGTAACAGTTTATAGTATGAAAACGCTATTTCATAAATAATAGTTGTATAGTATGAACACAATCATAAACAATTTGTATAAAAGCATAAATTCAATTATATAATAATTGCACATGTAGCAAAAGAGTTGGCTATGTTTTTCACCCCTATTTAAAAAGCAGTAAAACAGTAAAAAGGTAGGGGCTGTGAACTCACCTGTTGAGTTAAGTAGTTGTGCGAGTGCTAGCAAACCTAAGCCCAAGTACAGTCCGAGATCTCCTAACGTCCTAAACGTATGAGATTTATAAGTATGTCGATGTCTAAGTTAATCATCAATGCTAGTGTTTGAACAACTAAGTTATGTCCAAATTGTTTGTTAAACGTTTACCTTTGTATTTCGTTGTTTGTGAAAATGTATACGACTCGTTAGTGATAGTTTGAAATCATAACTTCATTAAAATAGCGTGTTTGTACTGTTTGTAAAGTTCACATATAGCATTGTATGTAAGTATTCGTTATCGGTTAAGCTCGACACTTAGTGTAAAAATAGTTTGTGAAGTTTCTGTTTTCTGCGACACAGTATGCGACACAAGGGTTGTGTCGCATGATACGACACAATTCTGCGACACAATGGTTGTGTCGCAGAGGTTCGAAGTGCTGAGTCAACAGCGACACTAGCGTTGTGTCGTATGAAGTTTACGACACAAGGATGCGACACGAGATACGACATAAGCTACGACATAATACGGTTTATACGACACAACATGCGACGCAAGGGTTGTGTCGCATGGATGATTTATGCGACACAGAATGCGACACAGTCGTTGTGTCGCAAAGATGAACACCCAGGCAGTAGCAGCGACTGCCGTGATTTTTCCGGCCAAAATCCGATTTTAACATGTTTTCCGGTCATAAAACCTTGATTTCTTCCATTATATAGTTAAAACAAAGTTGTAGGTTCAATATTATACCCATATAACACATAAAAACGAGTAAATCTAAGTTTTTAGAAATTTCTTACAATTGCGAATCGGGACCAAAAGAGGAAGAAGATGATGATACGGCTTTTGTTAATGTTGTTCCTTAGCTCGAGAGGATTCCGAAAATGTAACTTTTGTTGATTGATTTGCGAATCCGAAAATTTGATAGAATTTGGGTGGAGAGAGTTTGTAGGTGTTTTTGGTGAGGATGAAAATGAAATGAGAGGAAGAATGGAGATGGAAGGTGGTTTTGTCCCACTTTTCATCTCCTGTGTTTTTGTCCCGTGTTTGTTTACCCGATCGTTAAATGTTACATTATTTTAACTAACATATTTTTAATTACAATGGTTCATTATATTTTTAATTTGGATCTTTTTATGAAGTTTAATAAATTAAGTTTTAAGAATTTTTAGTTTTGTTTTATTTTTAAATTATTCGTTTTAACGTTTTGCGTTATAAAATGATATGTAAATATTATCGACATAATATTAAATTGCAAATGACGTTATTTAATAACTTTGTTTTATTAAATAAATTTGTTCACCAACAGTCGTATATTTTGTCGTGTTTGCTCAATTTGTTTCGTGTGTAATTACATCTAATTACAAATAAGTAATACTACGCGTATTAACTAGTTGGGCTTTGCTAGACTTACCTCTAAAATGTGTTGTGAATTCACTCAAGTAGGGAATTAGCCTAATAATGCAAGTGATTAACGAAATTAATCGTGTTCAAATTTGCGAGGTGTTACATTCTCCCCATGTTAGAGAAATCTCGTCCCGAGATTTAAAATCAAGTCGGATCGCCCGCGGCGTATGTTCTCCGATGAGTCATGTTGTTAACAATAGTAATAGTTTGCGTGGCGTTCAATCGTTGCCATAAAAATTCAATCAGTTTAAGTATGCTCACGGCATAGTTCGATATGTTGTGTGTTTCGTTTCGTGGTCATAGTTTACCAAGTGTTGTGTTCAAATCGACATTCGAGTAAAACGTATGTTAAATCGTAGCAATAGTCGCTAAAACGTACCGTGCTAGTTGAGGTCTGCAACCGTTTCTGGTGCACGGAGGATGTATGCGCGGCTTGGGGTGTAGCCTTTGTTAACGGTGCGGTTGTTGTCGTTTTGATTGTTGCGGTTGTTGTTCGGTTGTTGGCATTGGTTTCGGTGATGTCCAGGATCACCACACCTAAAGCAGCCGGTGTTTTGTACCTCGGGGGCAGCTTGAGGAGGTAGGTTTGTCCTACAGTTCTGTGCTAAGTGACCGGGACGTCTGCAGTTTTGACAAAATGTACAATCACCATCGTGGTGTCTACCGCACTTGTCACACCTCGGTTTGTTGCCAAGGTAGGTTTTGGGTCCAGGGTTGGTGATTGCAGCGTAGGCTCGGGTGTTTCCCGGGTTTTTGTTTTGTTGAACCTGACGGTCGTTACCATCGCTGTTCCATTTGCGTTTGTGGGTTCCAGATTCGCCCGCATCAGTACGGGTAGGTTCAGTTTTCCCTGTGATAGCTTTCAGGGTTCCAATCTCGACCGCGTCGTCGGTTAAGCTGTGAGCCAGATCAACTGCGCTCCTAAAAGTGGCGGGTTTGGAGGACATAACCATGCCTCGGATCTGTGGTGCCAAACCCCTGTTGTACCGCTCAATGCGTTTGCTCTCGGGGGTTACCATGTGAGGCACCAGGCGTGCAAGTTCCTGGAATCTAGTTGTATAACCGGAAATATCAGCGCCGATCATTTGGATGTTCCAGAATTCGGTTTCAAGTTTCTGCATCTCGTTGGGAGGGCAAAATTCCTCCATCAGCATTCGTTTCAGTGTCTCCCATGAGATGGAGTAAGCAGCTGGGCGTCCCATGATTTGTACCTGAGCGTTCCACCATGTTAGCGCTTTGTCGGCTAAAGTGCAGGTGGCATATTTCACAATTTTGTCGGTGGCGCAGTCGCTGATGTCGATGACTGATTCCATCTTTTCAATCCAGTGGACCAGGCCAATGGCCCCTTCGGTCCCGGTGAAGGTGCTGGGTTTACAAGACTGAAAGGTTTTGTAGGAACACCCCTGTTGGGTATTGTTTGGGGTTTCGCTAATGACTGGAGTGGCTCCGCTATTGTTGGTCAAATTTTCACGATTGCGGCTGGCTTCGTACTGAGCAATAGCCTCAGCCACGCGGCGTTCGATTATTTGTTCGGTTGTTTCTGGAGGCGGAGGTGGAGGAGGAACATTTCGTCGACTGTTTCGAGTATTTCTTTGTTTAGGCGGCATGCTGACGTTCTGCGATGAAAAGATGCAGAAGTCAATGCCAATGTAAAGTATGTGAGGAATGAAGTTTCACATATTTCAAGTTTTCGAGTGTCAAGAAAAATTGTCGAATCCCCATCACGTATCTTACGACTATGAAACACCCATATGTACTCAGTATAATATAATCACGTTGGCCAGGCGTCATTATATGATGCTAAATACATACTTCTTTTCATCAACCGTTTAATACGATCAGGTTCATATGAGATCTGAGTACAATGAACGAGTCGAATGTGATGAACAGTTCACGCGTATCGAGGTATCGCAACGATAGTTTAGATGTATGCAAATGTATGTATGCATGTACGTTCTAGCCAAGGCTATAGTCTAGGTCTCTAGGTTTCTAAGTCACCTAAAGTTTCCTAGTTCGCTATAACCAATGGCTCTGATACCAATCTGTAACACCCCCAAATTTGTTTAGCGGAAGCATTTAGTTAGGTGTTGGGGTGTCACAATAATAAAGCATGCATACGTATCAGAGCTTATGATTACAACAGAACAATATATAATAAGATGCCAAAAGTTATAAATTACAAAGTTTACGATTCATCGAATCGTACAAGTTAAAAGTAGTATGTTTACAAAAGTAGATTTCTGAAATATGACTAAAAACATTTCAGTTATACTAAAGAAATCCATATGTTTCCAAAAGTTGGCATCCTAAGCTTCAAGGGTCGCCTAATTCTCCATGTGTGTTGGCGATCTTACATGCGCAGCTAATTCCCTGAAAAACATTGTAAAAGTCAACAACTAGGTTGAGTGAATCCACAGGTTTTATTGTACAATGTTGTGTTCAAGTTTTGTAGTCACATTTGTTGGACCAAATACGTTCATAAATAGTAATTGCCATAATAGTCGAGTAATGTTTAGTGGAACGTCATCCAAAGTATAAGTTTAGTGGGTTATTCGCCCAAGAGTTTCGGTTTATGTGGGATGTTGCCCAAAATAGTTGTGTTGGGACGTTACCCAAAATCATATGTTTGAAAACGTGTTACTGGTCGTTCTCCAGTAGTTTTAAAGTTTGAGTCGGTCGTTCTCCGACTAGTTACCAAATGTACCGGTCGTTCTCCGGTAAGATACCAAGTTTGCACCGGTCGTTCTCCGGTGAGATACACTGTTAGTACCGGTCGTTCTCCGGTAAGATACACTGTTAGTACCGGTCGTTCTCCGGTAAGATACACTGTTAGCACCGGTCGTTCTCCGGCGAGTTCACAGTTAGTACCGGTCGTTCTCCGGTAAGTTCACAAATTAGTTTACACAAATGTAACAGTTTATAGTATGAAAACGCTATTTCATAAATAATAGTTGTATAGTATGAACACAATCATAAACAATTTGTATAAAAGCATAAATTCAATTATATAATAATTGCACATGTAACACCTCGCAAAATTTAACGCGATTAATTATATTAATCACTTGCATTGTTAGGCTAATTCCCTACTTGAGTGAATTCACAACACATTTTTGAGGTAAGTCTAGCATAGCCCAACTAGTTAGTACGCGCAGTATTACGTATTCGTAATTAGTTGTAATTACGTACAGAACAATTTGAAAACAAACGCGACAAAAATATACGACTGTTGATGAACAAAAATTATTTAACAAAACGAAATTTATTAAATAACGTAGTTAACAATTTAATATTATGTCGATAATATTTACATATTATTTTAGAACGCGGAACTTTAACTTGTATAAATTAAAATAAAACAAGATTTGAGACTTATAAAATTTATTAATTTAGTTTCATAAAAAGAGCCCAATTAAAATATAATGAAAAATGTAATTAAAAACATATTAGTTAAAATAAAATAACATTTAACGATCGGGTAAACAAACACGGAGCGCAAACACGGAGGCAGAAAATGAGGAACAAAACCCCACTCCCCACCTCCATTCTCTCATTTCTCTATCCTTTTTCTCCATTTCTCTTCCTTTTCTCTCTACACCCACCACCACCACTCACCAAAAATCACACAAAAACAAAGAAAACTACACTAAAACGACGCCGAATCACATAGCTCCTTTGGAATAAAACGGCCACGACTACACGATCTACACTTCTACCTTTTCGGATTTCAAATCCGGCACTCGTAAGTTTCCGACAAATCCCGCAAATCTGTAGATTTCAAAGTTATAATTGTTGTTTAGTGTTTAACATACTTAGAATAACATGTTTTAGTGTTTTATACAACCGAAAACGTTCCAAATCAACCAAAAATCCGACTTTTTCTCGCTGTTCGTCGAACAGGCGACTACGTCGCATTGGGACCAAAAACAGTACTGCGACGTAGGCCTTTACGTCGCATTACCCTTCCTTACGTCGCACATAGCGACGCAGACCACTACGTCGCATTAAATTGCGAGCGTCGCCTATGCGACGCAACCCATGACGTCGCAAAACCAGAATGCGACGTAGACCCGTACGTCGCACCCTACGTCGCATAACAACCCAGCGTCGCACCTTACGTCGCTAAAAACAGGAAGTTTAAAAACTTATTTTCACTAAGTGTCGAACTAACCGGAAACGCATATCTTTATACAAATTCGATTCACGAGACTTACAAACAATTCAAACATACTTGTTTTACCGAAATTAGGATTTCAAACTATCACCAACGAGTCGTATACATTTTCATAAACAACGAAATACAAACTTAAACGTTTAACGAACTCTTTGGACATAACTTGGTTGTACAAACACTAGCATGGATGATTAGTTTAGACATCCACATACTTATCAAATCTCGTACGTTTAGGACGTTAGGAGATTTCAGACCGTACTTGGGCTTAGGTTTGCTAGCACTCGCACAACTACTTAAACTCAACAGGTGAGTTCACAGCCCCTACTTTTATTGATTTAACTGCTTTTGAACAGGGGTGGAAAACATAGTCAACTGTTTTACTTATTGCCATAACTGCTTTTACATACATGATTGTTTATCATACGTGTTTTACTCAAACTGTTAGAGTACTTTGAACTATTGAACTGTTGTACGAACTTTGTTTATGAAATAACATTTTCATACTGATACACTGAACAAATGGGATAACTTATTCGACAAACTGTTTTAACTAGACCGGAGAACGACCGGTAAACTGTTTTGCAAACGACTGAAAACTACTAAACTTATTTGGTATACCGGAGAACGACCGGTACTTTTGTGTAAATGCTGGAGAACGACCAGCTACGTATTTTAGTGCCAGAGAACGACTGGCCACTGGACGGGAGAACGACCCGTGCGTCTTTGGATGGGAGAACGACCCATGCGTATTAACCGGAGAACGACCGGTACTGTAATTCGCTGGAGAACGACCAGCAGTGTTTGGACGGGAGAACGACCCGTGCGTATTAACCGGAGAACGACCGGTACTGTTTGTAAATCGCTGGAGAACGACCAGCACATGTTTAACCTGACATTTTGGGCGAACAACCCACTAAACTTATACTTTGGGCGAACAACCCACTAAACTGGTACTTTGGGCGAACAACCCACTAAACTTGCATTTGGATAACATTCCACTAAACTTATTCTCGACTATTATGGCAATACTATTTGCGAACGGATTTGGATAACAACTGTACTACAAACTTGATATAACTTGTGTAAACATAAAACCTGTGAATTCACTCAACCTAGTTGTTGACTTTTACTATGTTTTTCAGGGAATTAGCTGCGCATGTAAGAATCGCCAACACATGGAGAATTAGGCGACCCTTGAAGCTTAGGATGCCAACTTTTGGAAACATATGGATTTCTTTAGTATAACTGAAATGTTTTAGTCATATTTCAGAAATCTACTTTTGTAAACTTACTACTATTAACTAATACGATTCGATGAATCGTAAACTTTGTAATTAACTCTTTTGGCATCTTAATATATATATTGTTCTGTTGTAATCATAAGCTCTGATACGTATGCATGCTTTATTATTGTGACACCCCAGTACTTAAACTAAAATGCTTCCGCTAAACGAATTCTGGGGGTGTTACAGATTTGGTATCAGAGCCAGGTTATAGCGAACTAGGAAACTTTAGGTGACTTAGAAACCTAGAGACCTAGACTATAGCCTTGGCTAGAACGTACATGCATACATACATTTGCATACATCTAAACTATCGTTACGATACCTCGATACGCGTGAACTGTTCACCACCTCCGACTCGTTCATTGTACTCTGATCTCATATGAACCTGATCGTGATTAAACGGTTGATGAAAAGAAGTATGTATTTGGCACCATATAATGACGCCTGGCCAACGTGATTATATCATACTAAGTACATATGGGTGTTTCATAGTCGTAAGATACGTGATGGGGATTCGACAAATTTTGCTTGACACTCGAAAACTTGAAATATGTGAAACTTTATTCCTCACATATTTTTCATTGGCATTGACTTCTGCATCTTTTCATCGCAGAACGTCAGCATGCCGCCTAAACAAAGAAAGACTCGAAACAGTCGACGAAATTCTCCACCTGTACCTCCAGAAACAACCGAACAAATCATCGAACGCCGCGTGGCTGAGGCTATTGCTCAGTACGAGGCTAGCAGAAATCGTGAAAACCCAACCAACAACAGTGGAGCTACCCCCGTCAACAGCGAAACTCCAACTAATACCCAACAGGGGTGTTCCTACAAAACCTTTCAGTCTTGTAAACCCAGCACCTTCACCGGGACCGAAGGGGCCATTGGCCTGGTCCACTGGATTGAAAAGATGGAATCAGTCATCGACATTAGCGACTGCGCCAACGACAAGATCGTGAAATACGCCACCTGCACTTTAGCCGACAAAGCGCTAACCTGGTGGAACGCTCAGGTGCAAATCATGGGACGCCCAGCTGCTTACTCCATCTCATGGGAGACACTGAAACGAATGCTGATGGAGGAATTTTGCCCTCCCAACGAGATGCAAAAACTTGAAACCGAATTCTGGATCATCCAAATGATCGGCGCTGACATTTCCGGTTACACAACTAGATTTCAGGAGCTTGCACGTCTGGTGCCTCATATGGTAACCCCCGAGAGCAAACGCATTGAGCGTTACAACAGGGGTTTGGCACCACAGATCCGAGGCATGGTTATGTCCTCCAAACCCGCCACTTTTAGGAGCGCAGTAGACCTGGCTCAAAGCTTAACCGACGACGCGGTCGAGATTGGAACCCTGAAAGCTATCACAGGGAAAACTGAACCTACCCGTACTGATGCGGGCGACTCTGGAACCCACAAACGTAAATGGAACAATGATGGTAACGACCGTCAGGGTCAACAAAACAGAAACCCGGGAAACACCCGAGCCTTTGCCGCAATCACCAACTCTGGACCCAAAACCTATCTTGGCAACAAACCAAAATGCGACAAGTGCGGGATGCATCATAATGGCAACTGTGCTTTCTGCCAAGATTGCAAAAACTGGGGTCATTTGGCCCAAAACTGTAAAACCAACCCTCCTCCTCGATCAAACGCGTGTTACGAGTGCGGTGAATCCGGACATTTTCGAAACCAATGTCCGAAACTGAACAACAACCAGAACAACCCCGGAAACAACAACCACATCGCAACCATCCCACCGGCTCGTGGCCGCGCATACATCCTCCGTGCACCGGAAACTGTTGCGGACTATGGCAAACACGGTATGTCTTACCAACTCTTGCTACGATTTAACGTTTCTTTCATTCGAATGTCAATTCGAACACACCACTTGGTAAACGCTAACCACGAAACGAACTTGAACTATCAAACTATACCGCGAGTATACTAAACAGTTAAAACTATATTGGCAAACATAGATCACTACACAAACTATTACTATTATTGTAACGACATGACTTATCGGAGAACATACGCCGCGGGCGATCCGACTTGATTCAAATCTCGGGACGAGATTTCTCTAACCTGGGGAGAATGTAACACCTCGCAAAATTTAACGCGATTAATTATATTAATCACTTGAATTATTAGGCTAATTCCCTACTTGAGTGAATTCACAACACATTTTTGAGGTAAGTCTAGCATAGCCCAACTAGTTAGTACGCGCAGTATTACGTATACGTAATTAGTTGTAATTACGTACAGAACAATTTGAAAACAAACGCGACAAAAATATACGACTGTTGATGAACAAAAATTATTTAACAAAACGAAATTTATTAAATAACGTAGTTAACAATTTAATATTATGTCGATAATATTTACATATTATTTTAGAACGCGGAACTTTAACTTGTATAAATTAAAATAAAACAAGATTTGAGACTTATAAAATTTATTAATTTAGTTTCATAAAAAGAGCCCAATTAAAATATAATGAAAAATGTAATTAAAAACATATTAGTTAAAATAAAATAACATTTAACGATCGGGTAAACAAACACGGAGCGCAAACACGGAGGCAGAAAATGAGGAACAAAACCCCACTCCCCACCTCCATTCTCTCATTTCTCTATCCTTTTTCTCCATTTCTCTTCCTTTTCTCTCTACACCCACCACCACCACTCACCAAAAATCACACAAAAACAAAGAAAACTACACTAAAACGACGCCGAATCACATAGCTCCTTTGGAATAAAACGGCCACGACTACACGATCTACACTTCTACCTTTTCGGATTTCAAATCCGGCACTCGTAAGTTTCCGACAAATCCCGCAAATCTGTAGATTTCAAAGTTATAATTGTTGTTTAGTGTTTAACATACTTAGAATAACATGTTTTAGTGTTTTATACAACCGAAAACGTTCCAAATCAACCAAAAATCCGACTTTTTCTCGCTGTTCGTCGAACAGGCGACTACGTCGCATTGGGACCAAAAACAGTACTGCGACGTAGGCCTTTACGTCGCATTACCCTTCCTTACGTCGCACATAGCGACGCAGACCACTACGTCGCATTAAATTGCGAGCGTCGCCTATGCGACGCAACCCATGACGTCGCAAAACCAGAATGCGACGTAGACCCGTACGTCGCACCCTACGTCGCATAACAACCCAGCGTCGCACCTTACGTCGCTAAAAACAGGAAGTTTAAAAACTTATTTTCACTAAGTGTCGAACTAACCGGAAACGCATATCTTTATACAAATTCGATTCACGAGACTTACAAACAATTCAAACATACTTGTTTTACCGAAATTAGGATTTCAAACTATCACCAACGAGTCGTATACATTTTCATAAACAACGAAATACAAACTTAAACGTTTAACGAACTCTTTGGACATAACTTGGTTGTACAAACACTAGCATGGATGATTAGTTTAGACATCCACATACTTATCAAATCTCGTACGTTTAGGACGTTAGGAGATTTCAGACCGTACTTGGGCTTAGGTTTGCTAGCACTCGCACAACTACTTAAACTCAACAGGTGAGTTCACAGCCCCTACTTTTATTGATTTAACTGCTTTTGAACAGGGGTGGAAAACATAGTCAACTGTTTTACTTATTGCCATAACTGCTTTTACATACATGATTGTTTATCATACGTGTTTTACTCAAACTGTTAGAGTACTTTGAACTATTGAACTGTTGTACGAACTTTGTTTATGAAATAACATTTTCATACTGATACACTGAACAAATGGGATAACTTATTCGACAAACTGTTTTAACTAGACCGGAGAACGACCGGTAAACTGTTTTGCAAACGACTGAAAACTACTAAACTTATTTGGTATACCGGAGAACGACCGGTACTTTTGTGTAAATGCTGGAGAACGACCAGCTACGTATTTTAGTGCCAGAGAACGACTGGCCACTGGACGGGAGAACGACCCGTGCGTCTTTGGATGGGAGAACGACCCATGCGTATTAACCGGAGAACGACCGGTACTGTAATTCGCTGGAGAACGACCAGCAGTGTTTGGACGGGAGAACGACCCGTGCGTATTAACCGGAGAACGACCGGTACTGTTTGTAAATCGCTGGAGAACGACCAGCACATGTTTAACCTGACATTTTGGGCGAACAACCCACTAAACTTATACTTTGGGCGAACAACCCACTAAACTGGTACTTTGGGCGAACAACCCACTAAACTTGCATTTGGATAACATTCCACTAAACTTATTCTCGACTATTATGGCAATACTATTTGCGAACGGATTTGGATAACAACTGTACTACAAACTTGATATAACTTGTGTAAACATAAAACCTGTGAATTCACTCAACCTAGTTGTTGACTTTTACTATGTTTTTCAGGGAATTAGCTGCGCATGTAAGAATCGCCAACACAAGGAGAATTAGGCGACCCTTGAAGCTTAGGATGCCAACTTTTGGAAACATATGGATTTCTTTAGTATAACTGAAATGTTTTAGTCATATTTCAGAAATCTACTTTTGTAAACTTACTACTATTAACTAATACGATTCGATGAATCGTAAACTTTGTAATTAACTCTTTTGGCATCTTAATATATATATTGTTCTGTTGTAATCATAAGCTCTGATACGTATGCATGCTTTATTATTGTGACACCCCAGTACTTAAACTAAAATGCTTCCGCTAAACGAATTCTGGGGGTGTTACAGCACATGTAGCAAAAGAGTTGGCTATGTTTTTCACCCCTATTTAAAAAGCAGTAAAACAGTAAAAAGGTAGGGGCTGTGAACTCACCTGTTGAGTTAAGTAGTTGTGCGAGTGCTAGCAAACCTAAGCCCAAGTACAGTCCGAGATCTCCTAACGTCCTAAACGTATGAGATTTATAAGTATGTGGATGTCTAAGTTAATCATCAATGCTAGTGTTTGAACAACTAAGTTATGTCCAAATTGTTTGTTAAACGTTTACCTTTGTATTTCGTTGTTTGTGAAAATGTATACGACTCGTTAGTGATAGTTTGAAATCATAACTTCATTAAAATAGCGTGTTTGTACTGTTTGTAAAGTTCACATATAGCATTGTATGTAAGTATTCGTTATCGGTTAAGCTCGACACTTAGTGTAAAAATAGTTTGTGAAGTTTCTGTTTTCTGCGACACAGTATGCGACACAAGGGTTGTGTCGCATGATACGACACAATTCTGCGACACAATGGTTGTGTCGCAGAGGTTCGAAGTGCTGAGTCAACAGCGACACTAGCGTTGTGTCGTATGAAGTTTACGACACAAGGATGCGACACAAGATACGACATAAGCTACGACATAATACGGTTTATATGACACAACATGCGACGCAAGGGTTGTGTCGCATGGATGATTTATGCGACACAGAATGCGACACAGTCGTTGTGTCGCAAAGATGAACACCCAGGCAGTAGCAGCGACTGCCGTGATTTTTCCGGCCAAAATCCGATTTTAACATGTTTTCCGGTCATAAAACCTTGATTTCTTCCATTATATAGTTAAAACAAAGTTGTAGGTTCAATATTACACCCATATAACACATAAAAACGAGTAAATCTAAGTTTTTAGAAATTTCTTACAATTGCGAATCGGGACCAAAAGAGGAAGAAGATGATGATACGGCTTTTGTTAATGTTGTTCCTTAGCTCGAGAGGATTCCGAAAATGTAACTTTTGTTGATTGATTTGCGAATCCGAAAATTTGATAGAATTTGGGTGGAGAGAGTTTGTAGGTGTTTTTGGTGAGGATGAAAATGATATGAGAGGAAGAATGGAGATGGAAGGTGGTTTTGTCCCACTTTTCATCTCCTGTGTTTTTGTCCCGTGTTTGTTTACCCGATCGTTAAATGTTACATTATTTTAACTAACATATTTTTAATTACAATGGTTCATTATATTTTTAATTTGGATCTTTTTATGAAGTTTAATAAATTAAGTTTTAAGAATTTTTAGTTTTGTTTTATTTTTAAATTATTCGTTTTAACGTTTTGCGTTATAAAATGATATGTAAATATTATCGACATAATATTAAATTGCAAATGACGTTATTTATTAACTTTGTTTTATTAAATAAATTTGTTCACCAACAGTCGTATATTTTGTCGCGTTTGCTCAATTTGTTTCGTGTGTAATTACATCTAATTACAAATAAGTAATACTACGCGTATTAACTAGTTGGGCTTTGCTAGACTTACCTCTAAAATGTGTTATGAATTCACTCAAGTAGGGAATTAGCCTAATAATGCAAGTGATTAACGAAATTAATCGTGTTCAAATTTGCGAGGTGTTACAAACGGATGCAGGCTTTTTATTGTGGGTAGGGTTGGATGAGTGGGGATTGGCTTCCCATTTGCGTTTGTTTGCAGATGGGGCAGAAGTTGAGCCACGGCGAACAGAATTTGCCGTCAGTTCATGAGCCATGCGTATGACGTTCTGAATAGTTCCCGGTTTGGACGAAGTTACTAAGTCTTGAAGTCGTTCAAGAAGTCCATCGACGTATTTTTCGATCCTCTTGTACTCAGGATCAACCATGGATGGGCACAGGAGTGCCAGCTGGTGAAAGCGGTTGGTGTAACCGGTGATGTCATCACCTTGCATCTTGTGATTCCAAAATTCCACTTCCAATTGCTTCAGTTCATCTCTTAGGCAGTACTCGCCCCTCAGCATATTCTTTAGTTCATCCCACTGTAGTTTGTAAGCATTGGCAACACTCACAGTCTGAGCATAAGTGTTCCACCAGGTAAGGGCGGTGTCAGAAATAGTGTTGGCGGCGAACTTGACTTTATCCTCTTCCGTGCAGTTGCAGATGAGAAACACTGATTCGATTTTCTCGGTCCAACGTATCAGACCGATCGCTCCTTCAGTACCTTGAAAGCTCAAGGGTTTGCAGTTCTGGAAGTCCTTGTAGATGCAGGTTTTGGGTGGTGGTGTATTGTTAGTCGTGTCTTCGCTACCAGGAGTGGTGGCTCGGACAGCTAGAGCTTGGGCTACACTACTGGCAATCAGACCCGCGAGTTCGGCTTCACTAAGCGTGACTTGTCGTCGAGGAGGCATGTTCCTTGAAACAACAAATAAAGAACATGTGACGGTTTGAACAAGAATTATGATGGTGATGATTTAGTGAGTTCAGAGAAACTACGCCAAAGTTTGAGATTTGTTTAAAGTTGTGTATTATAAATAAGTTTACACGGTTTTGGATATTTTATAAAACATTTTGTAAGAAATTTTTGTAACATGTTTAATAAAATATACGTTTGTTATAAAATTTTTGATAGTAAAAGTTGGTTGGAAATTTTGAAATCCGATGGGAATTTGAATTAAAAATGGTTTTCTTAGTATACACCTAACGGTACAGTGGGGTACGTTGTAGAATGTTATAAATGTCGAATTAGGTAGGGTTAGCGAATAAAACAAAGTCCCGATCTTCAAATCGAAAGATGTTGGAGTAGCTATGGTTGTCAGTTATAACGGGGTGGGTGGTAAACAAAGTATCATCGGACAAGGCCTATTCCTATACCTTCAGTATATAATAGCCTAGTGAGTAGTGTGAAATCGAGGCCTTCGGAAGTATGTCGATATTCGTGAATTCATAAAAGTTGAATAAGGACAGAATGACGAGAATCGAGTTGTTGTTCGTTTGATGTAAGTTGAAAAATATTAATTTCGCAGCAGTCGAGAGAGAGTATCGTATCGGGGAAAGAGGCCTATGTATATATATATATATATATATATATATATATATATATATATATATATATATATATCACATAACCGCCTAGTAAGTGTCTAGCACAATCAAGTAAAAGTCCCGGTTCTCTCGAGGTCAGAGTCAGCTAGTGCATTCCTGTTCAACATAACCCCTTTCAGAACTCACATCATCTTCATTTAATTGTACATAGTTGATCAGGCTATGTTAAATTAAACTTGTATGCTGTAATTCCTGAACCAGTTATACCTAATGAGGAATACTGCCTAACGGTCATAGTCTAGGCCCACTAAATGCAACCTAGTTCACTATAACCTTAGGCTCTGATACCAATCTGTAACACCCCTAAATTTAACAGTTTGCGGAAGCGATGTTTTAGGTGTTACTAATCAATAATCACAAGCACAAAGGATACAGTGAACGACTCTAAATGAGACGTTCGAAAAGTATTACATTAATACATAAGTAATTCAAAATACAAGCTCGAGTTTCGAGTAAACTCCTAGAGATTCTAATACATAACAGTAAGTACAAAAGTAATGTAATAAAATCTCCAAGCTTGTAAATGCATGCGACTCGAGCTAAGCAAGCTTATCCTGCTGGGCATCCCTACTGATGCTGTGTACCTGAGAAGAATTACTAAAACGGTCAACCAAAAAGGTTGGTGAATCTCACAGGTTTGTAAGTAAGTAAATAGTTTGAACACACATGTAGTATTTGTAAATCATAAGCCAGCCAGTAAGTAACGATCACAGGTTATGCTCATCGTTCACTTAAGTTTTAATAAGTGGGTGGTTGCAGGTTATGCTAACCGTTTGATACCCTTGCCATGAGCCACCATAGTTGAAGCTTAACGTACAGTAAATAATAGTACCCCCGTGAATGTTAATCCAAAAACATTCATATGAAACGAGTAAGAAACGCCCGTTTCTACAGTAACGGTTCGTGGTAGTGCGTGCTACCCCGGGCGGGGATTGTCAGTCCCATATGGATCCATATACTAAAACTCGCGCTTATCACCTAACTAAGAACTATGATTAAGGAGGATTTCATTGGATTAGTCGAAACTCATGCAATTGGCGTATCCGTAATTCCGTACAGTGAGTAGATCATGGCAGCAAGTAAGTTTTGTGTGTTCATGTAAAACAGTAATGCATCTCACCCCTGAGTAAAACAGTAAAGTAGGGGCTGTGAGACTCACCTGAGTCTAGCAGACAATACAGTAAGCAAGCAAAGTAGTATCCCGAACTAGCAACCCTTAGCGTCCTAATACGCATAAGGTTTAGTAAGTAAATGGAATACTTGTAAAGTATCCATGCTAGTTGTTCCCAAACTAGTTAATGTCCATTTGTTGTTTGTACGTTTGTAATTGTTTGTAAATTGTAGTTTGTAGAAAAGTTGTACGGCCCGTTGGTATCGGCGTATAATAATAATCTCATCTATTATTATTATGTATTTGTTGTAATCGTATAATTGTCAAGTACGTTTGTATTGTAACGTGTAACGTTCAAGTAATGTAAATCCGAGTGGGTGTAATCCCCAAGTGTATGGGTGAAATCTCGTATGTGTTCGAGTGTAAGTTCGTATCAGTTAGCGTGTAATCCCACACGTAAGTATTTGGAGTGAACTCATAATTTCGCATCGGGTGCAATCCCGTGTAGTTGTACAAGTTTAAGTTCGTTGGAGTGTAATCTCCTAAGTATTTTTGAGTGCAGTCTCGTGTGTGTGAGTGAAATCTCACGTTCAGTTAAGTATAATCTTGTACGTATTCGAGTATTTGTGTATACTTCCAAAAGTATAGTATTTTCATGTATAATCGTATCGTATTTGATTTGGTTGTTGAAAAGTGATTTTTAAACACTTAGAATGTTTTTAGTTTCTGTTTTTGGGTTTTTGCGACACTAAATGCGACACAGACCTTGTGTCACATGATTTATGCGACACAACCCTTGTGTCACATGGTTGCCATGCGACACAACATGTGACACAAGCCTTGTGTCACATGAAAGTTTGGTCCTATGCAACACAGCGGCTGACTTCGTTTTTAAGCTCGGTTTTGGGTCAAACGACCTCGGTTTGACCCGAAACTTTTACACAAGTTCTAAAATGGCTAAATAACGTTAGAAAAATTATCGTTTCGTTTTGGGGGTCTCGAGATGTCGGTTTTCATTTAACGTCACTAAAACTACACATACGTTCACTAATCTATTTTTCTTGGAAAATGGGGGCGTTTTGGAGGTAAACCTTCTTCACGAAAGTTGTAGGCAACGGAAAAACGAAGATTTCATGTCTAGAGTACATTTGCTAGTTTCGATCGTACGATTTTATAAAAATTGCGAAAGGGGACTGTTTTTAGTTTAGGTGTTCGGTTTATACTTTCGAGTTTTAAAAACGAGTTTTAACATATCATTTGGACATTATAACGCTAGGGGAACAATATTCTAGCAAAATAAATGTAATCGGAAAGTTCGGAAGGTCGCCGGAAAACTTACAAAGTCGTCGAAATGAGAAACCGCAAAGATAGGATCGTAGCCCTCGTTGCGGTGATCGTTGTTGCTCCTTTCCGTTTTGTGATTCAAGCTTGTTTTTGGTGTGTTTTTGGCTAGAGAGAGAGACCGAGATATAGAGAGAGAGTAGAGGGTTTAGAGAGAGAGTTGAGAGAGATTGAGTGTGGGTGAGTTTGGTTATGTTTTGAAGCAAAAAGGGCATGGGGTGGTGTCCCCATGTCTTGGCCGGTTGGGTGGGGCCACCATGGTGTGGTCTCACCAATCTTTCGTTCCCTCGTGTTTGCGCTCCGTGCGGTGTTCGTTTCCTCGGTCGTTTAAACGTTAAAATAATTTTATACGCGTTTAATTATACGTTTTAAAATACGAAATATTACTCAATAATTAAGTTGAAGTATTTTATCAAAATACTAGTTTTCAAGTTATAAAACATAACTTTGTTTTGTTTTGTCGGTTGGTCGAGTTTTCGGAGAGTTCGGTGACGTTTTAATTTAAACGTACGTTTTCGTTATATTATGAACATAATATAAAGTAGTAGTTGAAGTAATTAAATAATTTCACATTATTTAATAATTGTTTTACCAACGTCCGTATGTTTGAACAATTGTAGTTTTATACGATTTGAACGAATCGTATACGCTTATATATATTCCATCCATATATATATAATAAGTAAGTAACGTATTTAATCCTATTTCATATTAAATACAAGTAGTAAACACGTAATTAGGAAAATTTTAAATTGGCCCTAATTTTGGGGTTGTTACAGGATCTAAACCATTATAGAAGGTACACAATTGTGCGGATTTGTCGAGTCGGTGATTGGGGCATTTCTTCGGGGCTCCTTTGAATCGTTCCCATGCGGTGTATAATGACTCATCAAAAGCTTGTCGGAAGTTCATGATGTCATTTCGGAGTTTGGTTTGTTTAGAGGGCTGATATCACGTAAAAAGTCACGTTTTTACTACCGATATCTCTCTCATTCTGGAACAATTCTTGGCATTTTGAACTCAAATATGGTTCAAATCAATGACATTATGCCAAGTTGGTCAAAACAAGGTTGCACGATAAAAATCAAGCAAAACGGATGAAAAACGAAGATTCCACGCACGTTTGAAGATTCAAAGCATCAAAACGAGATTTCAAGACTAAAGTGCCCATCACCAACATCCATCTTATCCAAGATGTTCGTTTTGAAAATACGAATCCAACAGAAGAAGAATCAACAAAAACAGACGAAGAATGAAGATTCTACGTACACCGGAAGATTCAAACGCTTCGCACAACACATCTGAAGATTAGAGACATATTTTTGGGATATCTTTGCATCAAAGTGTTCGTTTTTTAATTACGAATCCAACGCAAAAAGAATCGACTAAAACGGACATATAACGAAGAAGATACGCGCGAATTAAGAAACGAAGCAAAAGACGACGAACGGGACGGGGGTGTGCCCCCAGCCGCCGGCCAGCAGGCCCCCGCCGCCGGCCACAGGCCCCCAGGCGCCGGCCAGCCACCCCCTACACTGGTTTCCTCTTTTGGCAAGTTTGCGTACCTGGTGCACCACCTTTCCGCGTTATACAGTACCCGGTGCGCCTACTTTCCGCGTTGTACAGTACCTGGTGCACCTTTTTTCCCACATTGCGCTAATGTGCACCCCTTAATGCTAATGTGAGCCTAAACTCACCTATAAATAGAGGGCTTGGGTTCCATTTGCAAGACACACCATATGCACACACATTAAGCATATTTCTCTTTTTCTTTCTCTAGAATTCTCTCTCTAGCATTACTCTTAGGAGTTAGAGGAGAATTATTCTTGTAGTTAGTTCCTCTCTCTAGTTTCTCTCTCTAGCACTACTCTTAGGAGTTAGAGGAGAACTAAAGAGATATAAGTGTAGGAGCTTGTTTAGAATAGAACGAAAGCAAGAAACGCATTGTAATCTTCAGTGTATGCTCGGAATTGTGTCAATTAATTCAAGTCTACTTTCTCCCGCATTTAATCCTGGTTCTTTCTATCCTTATCTATCTTAATTAATTACGTTTATATTGATTATGCTAGATTTAGTTTTTGCCATGATTAGAGAGTAGTATACTTGTTGTGTTTGCTTGTGATGTAGTTAGTTAATTATGGGATGATTTATAATTAAATATTAAAGATCGGTAATATTACTTTGATCGTCTTATTGCATTTCTTGTTTGATTGTTGCCTTAGGATTATCATAGTAGTAAAATATAACCGGTCTTAATTATCGCAAAGTAATATGACGGCCCATATTCGACTGTTATACAATATAGCGTTGGAAACACTTTAGGTGTAGTACAAACACGTGGAAGCTGTGTAACGACCAAAGGTAGTTATATTACGAACTAATTTATAAAATGAGAAACCTAGTTTAATTAACCTTTCTAAATAGACTTTTAAACTTCAAATTAATCTATCACCTTTCCACCAATAAACGTGATTACAACACCTTTTTACGACGTCCAATTAAAAGGTAGTCAATTATCTGTGTCAATATAATTTGTCAAAGGTATGAAACTATGGAACCGCAAGGCTACATGGGGGATTATCATAGGACAAGACATGGCTAAGGTTTGAAGTGGCGGAACCACTTAAAGTGAGGAACGCTGTGCATAATTAGGGGATTTATTGGGTAGTCTTAAGCAAGGGCTGGTTTAAAGTCATAAATGAAATGTTTTAAATACATGAATCTGTTAGGATGACGAGGAATCGTTATATGATTCAGTAATGTCTAGTACCTTAAGATTTTGTTCCCGTTCATATGAAAGTATTATTAAACCTTAATTAAGATTTTGCTTATTATTCAAAATACTTTGTAATGTTACCATAACCTAGCTCCCGGTGTGACATGCTAATGGGATTTTAATTAGTAGGTAATCTAGTGTTTACATGCAAGTATTCAAGAATGATAATTAACTAATATCTTTCAAAATAGTTTCTCCAAATATCATCCCATAACTTAATTAACGAAGTCTCAGCAAACACTATCTTTATCTATCTGCTTTAGGTTTTACTTTTATTTCGCTTTTATTTATTCACTTGCCTAAGTTAGTTAATATAAAAACCAAAATCCCCACTATTTTATAAACCATTCACTAGTTTGAAAGCCCTCATCTGCCTCGCCTTAGTTTCAATTCAGTCAGTTTGAAGAACGACTCCAGGTTATACCTACCACTTGCTCACCCTTAGGATTAGCATTGTTAGGAAAAACTTAGGCCCAGCAATTACAAATTTAAAACAACCCACTGCTGGTGCCCGGTTAGTAATCGTTAACGACACCGACCTGATCGGGCGCTAACAAGTTTTTGGCGCCGCTGCCGGGGAACCAACTGTACGATCCTTAGGCGTCAAGATGAACTTACTCGCTAGTGAACCTTTATGATTAACTCTTCTCCTTAGACCCCTACGTCTTTCTTTGTTTTTCCTTACTTTTAGTACTTTTATAAATTATGTTATCCCTATCCACTCAACCAGTCAACCACCTGCCAACGAGAATATGACAGCTACACGTATAACTCTCGCTGAAAACTCTAAACCTCTGATTGAAGGTCGAGGAGGACCAATTGACTATCCGGAAACCGATAGAACTTCATTTGAATTAAAGCCCCATATTGTTCAGTTAGTCCAAAACCTCTGTCAATTCCGTGGCCTACCAAATGATGATCCCAACTCCCACCTTGACAAATTCATTTCCTTATCCAACTCTTTTAAGCCGATTGGGGTTAATCAGGACATAGTCTATCTATACCTATTTCCCTATTCACTCACTCTCAATGCACAAACCTGGTTTGAGGAACTAGAGATTAACTCTATAACCTCTTGGGTAGAACTAGCAACCAAATTTTTGGCCAAATATTTCCTCCCATCAAAACAAGCCACGTTTAGGTCCAACATCATAAACTTTCGTCAAGTGCATGATGAATCAATCTTCGATGCATGGGAGCGCTTTAAGAAATTGCTTAAGAAATGTCCAAATCATCGTTTTGAGCGTTCAGACCAGTTGCGCATTTTCTACAATGGTCTCTTCCCACATCACCATCCTTTACTTGATACCGCCTCTCAAGGTAGTTTCATAGACTGTACTGCAAATGAAGCTTGGAGCCTTATTGAGAAAATAACAATACACAAGCATGACTGGAACACTGAAAATCACCCCTCGCTAGTGAATTCACCTACTACAATTGGGAATGAAGCTATCAAAACCCTCACTCAGCAAGTGGCAGACCTAACCAAGGAGAATAAGGAATTGAAAAGTCAACAACAACAAGTCTGTCAAGTTCAAACCTGCCTTAATTGTGCTAATCTGAACCACTCAGCCCAAATTCCTCAGTTTCATCTAACTTCACCCAATACTAACCCTTCTTTTAACCCACCTAAGAATAGCCCACTAACTTACCAACCTCAACCTTTGGAACCCTCTTCCTCACAAACCTCTAGTTTTGACGACACCCTGATACAAGTCATTCAAGGAATCTCAGCTAGACAAGACCAAACTGATATCTTCTTAAGAGATCAACTGACTTTGTTAAAAGCTCTCGAATCCCAATTAGGACAATTAGCACAGCGTATTAATGCTAAACCTCAGGATAGTCCAACTAGTTCCCATAAGGAGGCTTCCCATATTCAAGACTCTCAGGTAGCACATAGCCCACCTACGATTTCTTCTCCGGTGAAGGAACCACCTATTGTCCCATCGACAATGGATTTAGAGTCTGCACCAAATAGGAAAGTAAACATTCCATTTCCGGCTCGTCTTAAACAAAGACCCGACAAGCTTAAGTCTTTTCAGCTTGATAGGAAATTCCTAGATACCGCCTCTGAAGTTCACTCCAAAAAGTACTTCAGAAAACTTCTTACAACCAAGGATAAGGTACCCGAAGTACCCAATGTCCCACTGAACGAGGAATGTTCAGCTATCTTGAAAAATATCATTCCTGAAAAACTCGGAGACACCGGACGTTTTACTCTCCCTATTTCCATCTACAATTCAGGCATTATCTGTTCTCTCGCCGATTTAGGAGCTAGTGTTAATTTTATGCCATACTTGCTTTTCAAGAGGCTTGAGTTAGAAAATCTTCGACCTACCAAAATGACAATACAGCTTGCTGACCACTCGGTCAAGTACCCTAGGGGAATAGCTGAAAATGTTTTAGTTAGGATTGACAAATTTCTTTACCCAGCAGATTTTGTAGTAATGGATATGCAGGAAGACGTACACATCCCAATCATACTAGGAAGACCTTTCATGAATACGGCCAAGGCAATCATCAACGTCTTCGCACAAACCATCAGCTTGCAGTCTCAGGGAGAAACCATCACTTTCCATATCGACAATCCTAACGCTGGAAACCAAGCCGATATGTACATGATCTCCTCGGACAAGACCATAGAGGACAAAGAAACTACAGAGTCAACAAGTGAAAGTAAATCTAGTAAGGAAATGGCAATCACGCCATATTTTCCGATTGACCTTCGACGAATAGGACAAGAGATGAAAAATGCATCTCCATCAGCAAACAAACCAACGATGAAAGAAATTGGGAAGATAAAGATTGAAGAAGAAAACAAAAGAAGCACACCGCCAACTAATCCATTTACCACTGAAGAAATGGCGGGAAGTAACCACAATCATCCCACGAGAAGAGAAACACTAGAGGAATATTCCAAACGCACAAGATACCAACCGCAAACCATCATAGAACACAAAGTGCTCGAAGAATTCATCCAAAGATTTGACAAAGTAGTAGGAGGAATAAGCGGTGTAGTCAACATGCTTGCTCTTTCCCCTACTGAACTGCAATTCTGTCTACAACAGAAACGGACTTACGCTAGAATCTACAATGCCCTTAAAAGATCTAACATCCCATTCACCTCAACACAATGGGAGATGTTAGGATCCGTTAGAGCGCATATGAAAGAGAGTAGTCGACATCCTAGCAGTCGTGCCGACATCTTGATAAAAAATGACCTCACATCATTGCTTGACTTGTTAAATAGAGAAGATCACCTTAGTTCCAAAGAAAGCGGATATATGGTTATCAACTCCACTATTGAAAAACAAGTTGAGTTATTGATTGAAGAACTTAGTGATCTTGTTTGGGAGGAATCAAGGCGCGAACGACCTTTTAGGGCTACATATGAATCACCACTTGATATCGCTACTTTTGTTATGATCCATCTACGGGAGATTCAACAACGAAAAAGTAACTCCATAACGAAGTTCATTTTCTACTCAGGATGCAAGGAGATACTTCGTCAGCTTGTTCTAGTTTTCTCAGAATCCGATTTCCCATTCAACAACCATCAGCACCGGCAAATACAGAACCTGTGCACATGCATAAGAAGATTCAACGGAGACCCCACGACCAAGAATTATGAAGGCATAAAACTGAAATTCTTGGCGTTTGTTTGCTCTCTCTGGAAAAACCCACCGCCAAGAGAGGTTGTTAAGACAGACACAACCACCATGACCGACCCTAGTGGGACTGTCACTAAAGCAGTCGACTACATCACCTTCGGATTTCATGGACTTGTGAGGACAACTTCAGAGCATCTTCAGAACTACAAGTCAGAATCGAGAGATAGTCCATTTGAATTGATTACGATAATAGTCAATCATTTCATGAGAATCTATCCACCTCGATACACTTTTCCGCAACCTAGGGCCCACAACATCAACAAAGGGGATCCCATGGATGCATCCATCTCCATATAGCTAGGAGAAAAGAAGTCTAGCTCTCGACCTTAAAAGAGCGCTTCTCGGGAGGCAACCCGTGTTTTTACATTTCCGCAATTTTACATTCCAAGAAGTGATGAAATCTCTGACTATCTTTCACACTCGGATAATACAAAGAATGCTCCAGCCTGCAATGATGTAACACCCTCAAATTTTGGGTTGCGGAAGCGGTCGGGTCGGGTGTTACCAAATCAAATATCACAGCATAAGATACATAATGAACGACTCTAGATAAGACGTTTGAAAATAGTTATTACATTTCCAAAATAAAATGTATACAAGTGCTGAGTTCGAAAATAATTTCAATACATAATTGTAGTACAAAAGTTATGTAGAGAAATCCAGTGGTAAAAATATGCGACTCGAGCTAGCACAACCTTGTAGCAATCCTAATCCTGCTGGGCACCTGAGAACACATGCTAAAATGAGTCAGCTATAAAGCTGGTGAGTTCATAGGATTATTAGTTGAAACATAAAGTATAAAACCTTATATGTTTTGAAAATGATTGTATCAAAATCCACGATTTTGATATGTAATGTATTGAAGTGTGTAACACCAATGTGTATACGTCTATTGAGGTATCTCATACCTAAGTGGTTTAGTAGTGTACCTAAGTACATAAATATTGAGACACTCCGTGCCTGGATACCTATCCGGTATTAAATAAATCTATCAACGTGAGGCAATACATGCCTAATAACTATCTAGTAATTATATGACTACGTCATATGATAACAAGTATATGTAGTTCCGCAGAATTATTATTGAATATATATAGTGTGTTGCATCCCGCAACAATGGATTGTAGACCCGCAGATCTATGATTGAACGTTTAGTGTGTCCGTTTGACCAATTAGTGTGAGCGTTCGATTGAAAATAATTGTAGTTCCGCAGAACTATAGTTGAAAGTATTTTAGTTTGTCTGTTTGACCAGTTAGCGTAAGCTAACCTGGACATGGTTGAAAATGATTTTAGTGTGCCCGTTTACCCAGTTAGTGTAAGCTAACCCGGACATGATTGAGCTAACGGCCTCGCGTGATAATCTCACTGATCCGTTAACTTAATTGCGGATCACGAGCATAAGCTCGCCCATCCGTGAATGTTAGTGGATCACGAGCATAAACCCCCCCCATCCATCGATTTGTTTTATACTTGTGCCCACTGCAATACCGTGGCATCGTTTTGTGCCCACTTTACCGTGGCATCGTTTGGTGCCCACTGCAATACCGTGGCATCGTTTTGTGCCTAAACATGCATCGATCGCATTGTTCGCAAGCAACGTATGAGAGTCAGCAGTACTACGACATGCCCGACTTGATTGATTGAGCCGACCGTACTACGACGAGTCCGACTTGAGTAGTTGTGTTTGTATGATTGTATGTATACTAATATACATAAGTAATAATGTAGATAGCACCAAGTGCTCAAGATGTCGTATGAGTGTGTAGATATATATATATATACATATATATATATATATATATATATATATATATGTATATATATATATATATGTATATATATATATATATGTATATATATATATATATGAGTCAAATCAACAAACACATTTAATAAGGTATCATGTAACACATGATGTCGATTTATCGTAGCTAAGTATGTATATACAATACCTAACTATTCGTTGTATCGCAATATGCCTAGGTATGACTGATCATCGCCTAGTTGTTTTGTATTAGTATAAGGAATCTATACTAACATATGATACTATTGTATACTCCTAGCCTTAAGCTTAGCAAGTATAACGAGGTCTTGGGGGAAAGTTTCACTTAAGTACACTTCCCGTTCTGATGATCATAAATTGTATCAGCAGTCTTAATTTCCTAAAAGGAAGACTAATCCTGTTGAAGTCTAGTTGTTGTCCAGTGAAGGTAGAACTAACCGGTTCTAATGTATTTGATGGTATTGTCCCGTGACAATATGGTCACTGTATAATTGTAATTTAAGCAAGTTATATAACGGTAATTGTTTTCCAACAATCTAGCGGTGTATGTTTGTAATCTATCTAGTTTAGGTATTGATGTTGTTCCAAAACAACATGATGGGTGTAATTCCTAAGTATTACACATTTGTATTACATAACAGTAATATAAGTAAGTGTGAATTATAAAAGATTATTAATATAATTCGAAAACAGTTGTTGTGCATGTGTTTCACCCCGAAAACAGTAAAACAGTTGAAAGAGTGGGGCTATGAAACTCACCTGTGAGTTGTCAGCGATCCTACGATACGTGTGTTGTCCGGATGATAACCTCCTAGTGTCCTAAACACGTGAGGTTATGTAAGTACGAGATCAAATAGTCTGACCAAGTAAGTCGTTCGAATGTTTGTTTGTCGCTTGGTTTTAAAGACCGTGTACGGGGGTTCGGGGGCAGCGCCCCTGATAGCGGGGTCCAAGGGGTGGCAACCCCTGGTGGGGTCCAAGGGGCAGAGCCCCTGGTTGGGGTCGAGCTGCCAAGTCAGCTTGGAAAATTTTTATTTCTACTATGTTGTTGTAGTGAAAACGCTCCGAAATTTCATTTCGGAGTAAAATTAGGTGGTAAAATTTGAGTTTCGACACTTAGTGAAAAATGTGTATTTTCTGTTTTAGGCGACACTAGGCAAGTGTCGCTATAGGTGACACTAGGGAGGGTAGCGTCACTCGATAGGGCGTCACTAAGGCAGTGTCGGGTTGATGTCAGAGTTTGATTATAGGCGACACTTAGGCAAGTGTCGCTTGAAGTGTCGGTTGGGAGTGTTAGGCGTCACTGGACCAGTGACGGATGTAAGTGTCGGGAAAAAGGGGTTTTATCTGTGTGACAACCGTCAATTTAGGACTATAATTTAGTGCCTAATCAAGTTTAATACATGTAATTAGTTTCTGTGTTAGGCTAATTAATGTATCAATTATTATATATATTGTTGAATATATATCTACAATTATGCGATTGTTTTAAATCGTACGAGTTTCAAATCGAATGAATTTCGATACCATAAATACGGACATTGGTGAAAAATTTTATTAGGTAATATAAATATTATTTAATAACCCAATTTTATTTAGAATATTATTTGTTATGATATTTCGTATACAAGCTTTATTACACGATTTATATAAACGCGAATCAAATGTAACTTCGCAAACAAAACGATACAAAACACCTTTTATAACATAAATTCTAGATATTTAGTAAAAACACTTCAACAAAAAATTGGAACAAACTTTTGTAAAGTAAAACGAAAAGTTAAATTATAAAATAAATATTTAACATTTAAATAATCGGGAAAACGAACACTGCACGGGGCACTTCGCGGAGACTGAAAAAGGTGGGGATTCCACCTTAATCACCTCCCTTTTCTTTCTTTTCTTTCATTTCACATTCCTATCTCTCTCTCCTCTCTTATTTCTCTCAAACAAAACCACAAACCAAAATCAACAAAAATCGCAAAATAAACATACCAAACGACCTCGGATCTTCAAGCCCCTTTGGAAATAAACGACCCCCTCGCGACGATCTACACTTCTACCTTTCCGGAATTTCATTTCAGCGATTTGTAAGTTTCCGACACAACTCCGAAAACTCTAGTTTTTAAGTTTTATAACTTGCTAGTTGTTTGTATAACCTTGTAATGTCCTAAAATGGGTTGGGTAAAAATTTCATGCCGATCGATGGCCGGAAAATGCGTTTTTGAGGTTGAAATTCCGATCAGACCCGTACGTCGCATTTGGCCTGGAGCAAATGCGACGCAGCGACCTACGTCGCACTATATCCTCAACGTCGCATATAGCGACGTCGCACTCTACGTCGCATCGAATTGCGGACGTCGCACTTAGCGACGCAAACCCTTACGTCGCAGAAATCAACTACGTCGCCTATAGCGACGCCACGTACAACGTCACATTAAATTGCGAAAGTCGCACATAGCGACGCCGTGCCCAACGTCGCAGTCCGGATCTGCGACGTCGCACCCAACGTCGCAGGCTACGTCGCACAAAACAGAATCTTCAAAACTTAAAATTTTCGAAGTCAAATTTTACTGTAGCAATTCACTGTAGCAACAATATAATAACATTTTAGAACTATCGATACAACCGTCACCAACGGGCCGTACACACTTTCAAATACACAATTAAATCAACTAAGTCGTTGAAACTTAGATAATTCAATCAAACAAGTCGTCGTAACTTGTACCAATTTATTCAAACAAGTCGTAGTAACTTGTAACAAAACAATCAACCAAATCGGGGTAATTTGGACATTAAGTTAGACAAACAATTCAAATGGTAGTCTTTCGGGATACCAATACAATTAATGACAATTTAAGTGTCGTGGACACATTCAGGTTTCAAGCCTTTGGACACCAACTCACAGCTAATTACTTCAAGTTTATTAAGTTAAACACTTCAAGAACCAGGTGAGTTTCATGGCCCCATTTTCACTACTTTTACTAGGGGTGTGATATTACTACTTCATTTTGTTTTACAAGTAGAACGCAAGTGCCAAACTTCAAATACTACATGAGTTTCAAGCTAATCAATTTAAAGTCCTCCATAGCATAGTCTCTAGTATTTATAGCGTGAATGTTAGTATATGATATCATATGGGATTGACAATCCTCATCCGGGTTAGCACGCACTAATCGGTCAAACGGATGTATTAGCATTTGGGAAGACGAGTGTTGATTAGGCACTCGTAGGAGGCATTTCAAGTTAGGTTTCCTTAAGTGGGCCTGACAAATCAAGTTAAGCTCAGACTATGTGCTCATGGACAGTATAAATTTTATCTTGCTTAATTGCATTTTAAATTCAATATAAATCTTGCGGTTCTTACAACTATACATTGACATTCAAACCTGTGAGCTCACCAGCGTTTTCGCTGACCCATTTTAGTATTTATCACAGGTACCCAGCAGTAGTTTGGCTGCACAAGCAGGAATTATTAGCTCGAGTCAGCATACATACAACTAGAGATTGGACTGCATTATTATATTTTGTAAAAGTAATTATGCTATGTAATCTCTCAATTTCAGGAACCGAGCTAATGTAACTATATTTTGATGTAAACATTTACTTTGTTCATACAAGTTTAAAACGACGCATATAGTGGTCGTTCATTATATCTTATGTGCTTTGTATATTGATTAGTGACACCTAAATCAAGCTTCCGCAAATCATTAAATTTGGGGGTGTCACAGATTGGTATCAGAGCCTAAGGTTATAGTGAACTAGGTTGCATTCAGTGGGCCTAGACTATGACCGTTAGGCAGTATTCCTTATTAGTTATGACTAGTTCAGGGATTACATCATACGACTTTAATTTAACATAGCCTGATCAACTATGTACAATTAGAGAAAGATGATGTGAAATCTGAAAGAGTTATGTTGAACAGGAATGCATTAGTTGACTCTGACCTCGAGAGAAACGGGACTCAAAACACGTCTGTGCTAGACACTCAATAGGTTATTATGTGATATGCATATATACTTACATAAGTAGACCTCATTACCACTTTAGGCTATATTATTATATGAATATAGGCCTCTTTCTCTCTAACGCTTTGTCTCGAAATGACAAACACACCACTAGTTCATCATACTCGGACTAGCATCTTATTTCATTTCCTTGTTCTTTCTTACTCAGCATCATGCCTCCTCGTCGTCAAATTACCCTTAGCGAAGCTGAGATCGCGGGAATAATTGCCCGCAGTGTGACCGAAGCCTTGGCTACCCGAACACCACCCGGTAGCGAGGACACAGCAACCAATACTCCACCACCCAAGCCTTGCTCCTATAAGGACTTTCTTAGCTGTAAACCGCTATACTTCAAGGGCACGGAAGGTGCCATTGGCTTGATCCGTTGGATTGAGCGTATGGAATCTGTTTTCAGTCTATGCGACTGTACTGAGAACAACAAGGTCAAATTCGCTGCTTACACCTTTCAGGAAGGTGCACTCACGTGGTGGAAAACCCACGCAAACTCCGTAGGCCTTGAGGTTGCAAACCGACTTCCTTGGGCTGAACTGAAAAAGAAACTGACAGAAAAATACTGTCCTGAAGAGGAATTGCACAGGCTGGAAGAAGAATTCTGGCACCTGGAGGTGCAGGAAAATGATGTTGCTGAATATACCACCAAGTTTCAGCAGTTTGCCTTATTATGCCCGGGTTTGGTCGAACCAGAAAGTAAGGGCATTAAGAAATACATTCGTGGACTTCCCGAGAACATTCAGGGAAACGTCGCCTCATCCAAACCAACTACTACTGAAAGTGCCATTCGATTGGCCCACGAACTCATGGCTCTAGTTGTCAGCCGTGAGACCTCCAACACCTCATCCTCTAACAACAACAAACGCAAATCCACTGAACACCACCACCACTCAAACAAGAAAAACAACGCCATCCAAGTCTACAACACCAACTCTGAATCCAACCGCAGTTACACCGGGGACAGACCTTATTGTCCCAAGTGCAACTACCACCACTTTGGCCAGTGCAACCCCCCTTGCAACAACTGCAGGAGGTACGGGCATTTGACCAAGGATTGCCGAGCCCCCAAATCCAACAACAACCCCTCTGACAGAAATACCCGACAACCTAAGTCCTGTTATGAATGTGGAAACCCAGGACACTTCAGGGATTCTTGCCCAAAATTGAAGAATAAGGGCAACAACAACAACAACCACCGCAACAACAACAACACCAAAAGTAGCGCCTTCGTGATCAACTCAGGGGACGCCCGTCAGGACCCGAATGTGGTCACGGGTATGTTCCTCCTCAACAATTTAACTGCTTCCATTCTGTTTGATACTGGTGCCGATAGGAGTTTTATTTCCGATGAATTTTGCCCTCTACTTGACATTACACCTGTTGCTTTAGACGTTAAGTACACAGTAGAGCTAGCTAATGGCCAAATGATAGAAACCAATAGTGTGATACCTAATTGCACTTTAAATCTAGCCGACGAAATCTTCTCCATAGATCTTATGCCTGTTGAGATAGGAAGTTTCGATGTCATCGTAGGCATGGATTGGTTATCCAAACATCGCGCCGAAATCATCTGCTATGACAAAATTGTTCGCATACCTCTCACTGTCGGTAGAACCCTAGTCATACAGGGGGAGACCGGAGGGACGAGGCTTAACATCATCTCTTGTCTTAAAACCCGAAAATTTCTGAGAAAGGGTTATCCAGCAATCCTCGCGCACATCATGGAGAAAAAGTCGGAGGAGAAGCGACTTGAGGATGTTCCAATTGTTCGAGACTTTCCAGAAGTCTTTCCTGAAGAACTACCTGGTCTACCACCACCAAGACAGGTTGAGTTCTCAATCGATCTTGTACCAGGTGCTGCGCCTGTGGCTCGAGCACCATACCGTTTAGCTCCATCCGAACTTCAGGAGCTGTCCACCCAGTTACAGGAGCTCCTGGAACGAGGGTTTATCAGGCCGAGTTCTTCACCTTGGGGAGCTCCGGTCCTATTTGTTAAGAAGAATGATGGTTCTTTTCGAATGTGTATCGACTATCGAGAGTTGAACAAGTTAACTGTCAAGAACCGGTATCCACTCCCTCGAATCGATGACCTGTTCGACCAACTTCAAGGGTCGAGTTGTTATTCAAAGATTGATCTCCGATCCGGTTATCACCAATTGCGTGTTCGCGATGCCGATATTCCAAAAACCGCTTTCAGAACCCGTTACGGGCATTACGAATTCCAAGTGATGCCATTCGGCCTAACCAATGCACCGGCGGTATTCATGGATCTTATGAATCGGGTGTGTAAACCTTACCTTGATAAGTTTGTCATTGTCTTCATCGATGACATCCTCATATATTCACGAAGCAAAGAAGAGCATGCGCAACACCTCAGAACCATCCTTGAACTACTTAAACACGAGGAGCTCTATGCCAAGTTCTCTAAGTGTGAGTTCTGGATCAAAACCGTTCAATTCCTTGGTCACGTGATTGACAGTCAGGGAATTCACGTTGACCTGTCAAAAATCGAGGCTATCAAAGACTGGCAACCGCCAACCACTCCGACCGAAGTACGGCAGTTTTTAGGACTGGCCGGATACTATCGACGATTCATTGAAAATTTCTCCAAGATAGCCATACCACTTACAACGCTGACCCAGAAAGACAAAAAGTTTGACTGGACTGATAAACAAGAGTCGGCATTCCAACTCTTAAAACAAAAGCTTTGCAGTGCTCCTATCCTCTCATTACCCGAAGGCACCGATGACTTCGTGGTATACTGCGATGCTTCACATCAAGGTCTCGGTTGTGTGCTCATGCAACGAGACAAAGTCATAGCTTATGCTTCCCGACAGCTCAAGATTCACGAAAAGAATTACACCACCCACGACCTCGAGCTAGGAGCTGTCGTTTTTGCCCTCAAAATCTGGAGACATTACCTTTACGGTACTAGATGCACAATCTTTACCGACCATAAAAGCCTTCAACACATATTCGATCAGAAGGATCTCAACATGAGGCAACGTCGATGGGTCGAGTTACTTACCGATTACGACTGCGAACTCAAATATCATCCAGGCAAAGCAAATGTTGTTGCTGACGCCCTCAGTCGAAAAGAGCGAGTGAAACCACTTCGGGTTCGAGCCCTCAGTATGACCATTCACAACAATTTAAACATTCAAATCCTCACTGCTCAACTCGAAGCCTTAAAACCCGAAAATGTCAAAGATGAAGCCTTGCGGGGCATGGATAAACAATTCGAAATCAGACCTAACGGGATTAGGTATCTCTCAAACCGAATCTGGTTGCCTAAATTTGGGAACCTACGAGACTTGGTGATGGATGAAGCTCACAAGTCCAAATATTCTATCCATCCGGGATCCGATAAAATGTACCACGGTATCAAGGACTTCTACTGGTGGCCGAACATGAAAGCTGAAATCGCCACCTATGTCAGCAAGTGCCTTACTTGCTCCAAAGTCAAAATCGAATATCAAAAACCTTCTGGTTTACTTCAACAACCCAGTCTTCCTGAATGGATATGGGAACAAATTGCCATGGATTTCATAACCAAACTACCCAAGTCATCGAGCGGTTGCGATACCATTTGGGTGATCGTGGATCGTCTCACAAAGTCTACTCACTTCTTGGCAATCAAGGAATCCGACAAAATGGAACGCCTCACCAGAATCTATTTGAAGGAAATCGTGACCAAACACGGTGTTCCAATATCAATTATCTCCGATAGGGATAGTCGTTTCACTTCACAATTTTGGCAATCACTTCAAAAATCCCTGGGTACTCGACTTGATATGAGTACCGCATACCATCCTCAAACAGACGGTCAAAGTGAACGAACCATTCAAACACTTGAAGATATGCTACGGGCCTGCGTAGTAGACTTCGGTGTAAACTGGGAAAAACACCTACCATTGTGCGAGTTCTCGTACAACAACAGTTATCATACCAGCATTAAAGCTGCACCTTTCGAGGCACTGTACGGTCGTAAGTGCCGGTCACCTATCTGTTGGACCGAAGTTGGGGACAGCCAACTCACGGGTCCAGAGATCATTCACGAAACAACCGAGAAAATCGTCGAAATTCAAAACAAACTCAAAGCCGCGCGTGATCGTCAGAAAAGTTATGCTGACGTGAGGCGCAAACCACTCGAGTTCCAAGTTGGGGATCGAGTACTACTCAAAGTATCGCCTTGGAAAGGCGTAATCCGATTCGGCAAACGAGGGAAGTTGAATCCCAGATACATTGGACCATTCGAGATCCTCGAAAGGATTGGTCCAGTGGCTTATCGATTGCAGCTGCCATCTGAACTCAGCAGCGTGCATCCCACATTTCATGTTTCAAATCTGAAGAAGTGTCTGTCTGATGAGACACTTATCATTCCACTCGATGAAATTCGAGTTGACGAGAAACTTCACTTTGTTGAGGAACCCGCTGAAATCATGGACCGTGAGGTCAAACAACTTAAACAGAGTCGTATTCCCATCGTCAAGGTTAGGTGGAATTCGCGGCGCGTTCCGGAATTCACCTGGGAACGGGAAGACCAAATGCGACTCAAGTATCCTCAACTCTTCACTGATTCAACGTCAAACACGACTTCAACTTAAATTTCGGGACGAAATTCTTCTAACGGGGGGAGAATGTGACAACCGTCAATTTAGGACTATAATTTAGTGCCTAATCAAGTTTAATACATGTAATTAGTTTCTGTGTTAGGCTAATTAATGTATCAATTGTTATATATATTGTTGAATATATATCTACAATTATGCGATTTGTTTAAATCGTACGAGTTTCAAATCGAATGAATTTCGATACCATAAATACGGACATTGGTGAAAAATTTTATTAGGTAATATAAATATTATTTAATAACCCAATTTTATTTAGAATATTATTTGTTATGATATTTCGTATACAAGCTTTATTACACGATTTATATAAACGCGAATCAAATGTAACTTCGCAAACAAAACGATACAAAACACCTTTTATAACATAAATTCTAGATATTTAGTAAAAACACTTCAACAAAATATTGGAACAAACTTTTGTAAAGTAAAACGAAAAGTTAAATTATAAAATAAATATTTAACATTTAAATAATCGGGAAAACGAACACTGCACGGGGCACTTCGCGGAGACTGAAAAAGGTGGGGATTCCACCTTAATCACCTCCCTTTTCTTTCTTTTCTTTCATTTCACATTCCTATCTCTCTCTCCTCTCTTATTTCTCTCAAACAAAACCACAAACCAAAATCAACAAAAATCGCAAAATAAACATACCAAACGACCTCGGATCTTCAAGCCCCTTTGGAAATAAACGACCCCCTCGCGACGATCTACACTTCTACCTTTCCGGAATTTCATTTCGGCGATTTGTAAATTTCCGACACAACTCCGAAAACTCTCGTTTTTAAGTTTTATAACTAGCTAGTTGTTTGTATAACCTTGTAATGTCCTAAAATGGGTTGGGTAAAAATATTATGCCGATCGATGGCCGGAAAATGCGTTTTTGAGGTTGAAATTCCGATCAGACCCGTACGTCGCATTTGGCCTGGAGCAAATGCGACGCAGCGACCTACGTCGCACTATATCCTCAACGTCGCATATAGCGACGCGGCACTCTACGTCGCATCGAATTGTGGACGTCGCACTTAGCGACGCAAACCCTTACGTCGCAGAAATCAACTACGTCGCCTATAGCGACGCCACGTACAACGTCGCATTAAATTGCGAAAGTCGCACATAGCGACGCCGTGCCCAACGTCGCAGTCCGGATCTGCGACGTCGCACCCAACGTCTCAGGCTACGTCGCACAAAACAGAATCTTCAAAACTTAAAATTTTCGAAGTCAAATTTTACTGTAGCAATTCACTGTAGCAACAATATAATAACATTTTAGAACTATCGATACAAACGTCACCAACGGGCCGTACACACTTTCAAATACACAATTAAATCAACTAAGTCGTTGAAACTTAGATAATTCAATCAAACAAGTCATCGTAACTTGTACCAATTTATTCAAACAAGTCGTAGTAACTTGTAACAAAACAATCATCCAAATCGGGGTAATTTGGACATTAAGTTAGACAAACAATTCAAATGGTAGTCTTTCGGGATAACAATACAATTAATGACAATTTAAGTGTCGTGGACACATTCAGGTTTCAAGCCTTTGGACACCAACTCACAGCTAATTACTTCAAGTTTATTAAGTTAAACACTTCAAGAACCAGGTGAGTTTCATGGCCCCATTTTCACTACTTTTACTAGGGGTGTAATATTACTACTTCATTTTGTTTTACAAGTAGAACGCAAGTGCCAAACTTCAAATACTACATGAGTTTCAAGCTAATCAATTTAAAGTCCTCCATAGCATAGTCTCTAGTATTTATAGCGTGAATGTTAGTATATGATATCATATGGGATTGACAATCCTCATCCGGGTTAGCACGCACTAATCGGTCAAACGGATGTATTAGCATTTGGGAAGACGAGTGTTGATTAGGCACTCGTAGGAGGCATTTCAAGTTAGGTTTCCTTAAGTGGGCCTGACAAATCAAGTTAAGCTCAGACTATGTGCTCATGGACAGTATAACTTTTATCTTGCTTAATTGCATTTTAAATTCAATATAAATCTTGCGGTTCTTACAACTATACATTGACATTCAAACCTGTGAGCTCACCAGCGTTTTCGCTGACCCATTTTAGTATTTATCACAGGTACCCAGCAGTAGTTTGGCTGCACAAGCAGGAATTATTAGCTCGAGTCAGCATACATACAACTAGAGATTGGACTGCATTATTATATTTTGTAAAAGTAATTATGCTATGTAATCTCTCAATTTCAGGAACCGAGCTAATGTAACTATATTTTGATGTAAACATTTACTTTGTTCATACAAGTTTAAAACGACGCATATAGTGGTCGTTCATTATATCTTATGTGCTTTGTATATTGATTAGTGACACCCAAATCAAGCTTCCGCAAATCATTAAATTTGGGGGTGTCACAATCTGGCACTTAGGCAAGTGACGCAAAACTAGGGTTTTTAGCGACACTTAGTGCGTCACTTAAGTGACGCATGAAGTGACTCTACGCTGCTGGTCTGTGGGCGACACTTCGATCTGTTCGACGATTTCAACACCAAAAACGCAATCTAACCCATTTTTAGGCCGAATCTTGTTGTTATAATGTTTATACATGATATATTAAGTGTTTTTAACAAGAAATAATAAGAAAAAGTGAAGAAATCCTTACGATTTGAAGATCGAAGGTTTAAGGATGATGATGAACTTGATGATGATCTTGAGGAAGAAGATGAAGATGATGATGATGATGATGATGAATGCTTGTTGATGATGGTGATGATTCCGAAAATGGTGATGCCGAATTCGTTGTTGATGTTGTTTGGTGGTGATGAAATAGAGAGAAAAGAGATGAGATGAGAAAGAAGAAAAAGAAGATGAAATGAGGGTGGAGGTGGTTGGATCGGCTTATGTTTGGTTTGGGGGACACTGTCTCCCAAATCGCAGTACAAAGTACCTGTGTTTTTGTATCCGATCGTAATTTAAAATAATATTTTTAATTCTAAAATTTATTTATATTCTTTCGAAATGTTTTGAACCAACATATTTTATAAAAATATTATTTTGGAATTCAAAGTTTGATAAGTTGTTTTCGCGCAGTTTCAGATAATTAAGATGCGTTTTAAACTAAAACGACTTACATTTTCGAATGTTTAATATGTTTCCCCAAAGTGTATAATGTTAAATCTATATAATAAAACATTATGTATAAAATTTTTGTTACCGAAATTTGGTCGCGCTATTATGAGTTTTATTAGGTTCTTTTAATTGCGATTACTAAATAATCATTGTGTATTATATACATAAATATATAAATTTTCGATTACTTGGTTATAATTGCATATAATAATATAATTATTCAAAGTTTAAATTTGGCGCGAATTTTGACTTTTTGACAGGGTGTTACAAATGAAGCATCAACAACCGAAGAATCGTATATCCGACGTGTTCATACTTACGAGACCAATCACAAGAAGACTTGATTAAGAGTGAACCCAACAAGATGAAGTTCGGCAAACGCATACCAAGGAACACTGCAAATACCGGGAAGTACTTCTTTACCAGTCTCTTTCCTTCGTTTTAAATATGCCATATCCACTTTGCTTATCACTAAGTGTGGGATTCAAACCCAAAACACACCGCTAAAAGAATACGTCTTAGATGTTTAAATTTCTAAGTGTGGGATTTTATACCAATCAGAGCTTAGAATAACATCGAGGACGATGTTCCTTTTAGTGTGGGATAGCAGTAGTTGCACTACTGTAAAATGGATAATGGTATATGCTTGATTCTAAACTCGCTGCTCTTTAGACCATCCTTCTCTAAAAAGTAAACAAAATTTTCAAAATTGGGTTAAAAAATATGTCGAAAATGAAAAATTTTAAACAAAGAATGATTTACTTTGGGGAAGAAGGATAAATAAAATACGAATTCCTTTGAAAAATTAGTTTAGTAATCCCATAAAGAGCATTGCATGATTAGGCACACAACAAACCAACTTTCGATTCGTGAGGTATCTTGAGCCATATAAAGCATTCACTTTTAATGCTTCACTTTTTCGATTCTTGAGTGTGCCGATGTATGTGTTTAGAATCAGAACTTGCTCCTGTAATGCATTTCGAGTCCAAATTGGTGAGTAAAAAGGAGATCGAATCACATCATTCTTGAACCCCTCTACACACCCCAAAATAAACACGTTATCCCGTACCTACTGAAAAGCATCCCTCAAACTTCATAAAAGTTCCAAAGATGAAAGAAGAAAGGCTACAAGGATACGAAGTCAAAAATGCCCAAGAAAATTCGAAGAAAAGAAAGTCAAATGGAGAAAAAGACTCCTTCCAAATACCGAAAGAAAAGGGCGTCAATCATCCCAAAAAGTTAAAAATTTCAGCTTTCCAACTTCACCAAAAAGAAAATCCAACAAAACACCCTCTCATATCACAAACGCCTCACTCCAAAACCCTACATCACTTCCCCTAGAATGATTGTGGCTAGATCGACTTCACGCGCACCAAAAAGGTAACGATTTGATTCTCGATCAAGCCTATGACAATAAACGATACATGACTGGCGTTCTGAGTGATTGATAGCTTTAGAATAGGAAACCCTAAACACTTTGAGTGATTAGAGTGACCACCTTGAGAGGATCGCCTAGTGTATCCGAGATAAAAAATCAAAAGCATGCTCCCAAAGATTACAACCTTGCTTTCTCAAAGAACAAATATTTTATTTTTCCAAAACCCCCCTAGCAAAGAGTTCCGCCTTAAAATATTTCATTATCTTCTTATCTTTAACCATATTGAATACTAGTTTGCTTGAGGACAAGCAAAGTTCTAAGTGTGGGATACTTGATATCGCGTAAAAAGTCACGTTTTTACTACCGATATCTCTCTCATTCTGGAACAATTCTTGGAATTTTGAACTCAAATATGGTTCAAATCAATGACATTATGCCAAGATGGTCAAAACAAGGTTGCACGATAAAAATCAAGCAAAACGGATGAAAAATGAAGATTCTACACACGTTTGAAGATTCAAAGCATCAAAACGAGATTTCAAGACTAAAGTGCCCATCAACAACATCCATCTTATCCAAGATTTTCGTTTTCAAAATACGAATCCAACAGAAGAAGAATCAACAAAAACGGACGAAGAATGAAGATTCTACGTACATCGGAAGATTCAAACGATTCGCACAACACATCAGAAGATTAGAGACATATTTTTGGGATATCTTTACATCAAAATGTTCGTTTTTGAATTACAAATCCAACGCAAAAAGAATCGACTAAAACGGACGTATAACGAAGAAGATATGCGCGAATTAAGAAACGAAGCAAAATACGACGAACGGGACGGGGGTGAGCCCCCAGCCGCCTGCCAGCAGGCCCCTGCCGCCGGCCACAGACCCCCAGGCGCCGGTCAGCCACCCCCTGCACTGGTTTCCTCTTTTGGCAAGTTTGCGTACCTGGCGCACCACCTTTCCGCATTGTACAGTACCCGGTGCGCCTACTTTCCGCGTTGTACGGTAGATGGTGGATCTTTTTTGCCACATTGCGCTAATGTGCACCCCTTGATGCTAATGTGAGCCTAAACTCACCTATAAATAGAGGGCTTGGGTTCCATTTGCAAGACACACCATATGCACACACATTAAGCATATTTCTCTCTTTCTTTCTCTAGAATTCTCTCTCTAGCACTACTCTTAGGAGTTAGAGGAGAATTATTCTTGTAGTTAGTTCCTCTCTCTAATTTCTCTTTCTAGCACTACTCTTAGGAGTTAGAGGAGAATTAAAGAGATATAAGTGTAGGAGCTTGTTAAGAATAGAACGAAAGCAAAAAACGCATTGTAATCTTCAGTGTATGCTAGGAATTGTGTCAATTAATACAAGTCTACTTTCTCCTGCATTTAATCCTGGTTCTTTCTATCCTTATCTATCTTAATTAATTACTTTTATATTGATTATGCTAGATTTAGTTATTGCCATGATTAGAGAGTAGTATACTTGTTGTGTTTGCTTGTGATGTAGTTAGTTAATTATGGGATGATTTATAATTAAATATTAAAGATCGGTAATATTACTTTGATCGTCTTATTGCATGTTCTTGTTTGATTGTTGCCTTAGGATTATCATAGTAGTAAAATATAACTGGTCTTAGTTATCGCAAAGTAATATGACGGTCCATATTCGACTGTTATACAGCTAGCGTTGGAAACACTTTAGGTGTAGTACAAACACGTGGAAGCTGTGTAACGACCGAAGGTAGTTATACTACGAACTAATTTATAAAATGAGAAACCTAGTTTAATTAACCTTTCTAAATAGACTTTTAAACTTCAAATTATTCCATCGCCTTTCCACCAATAAACGTGATTACAACACCTTTTTACGACGTCCAATTAAAAGGTAGTCAATTATCTGTGTCAATATAATTTGTCAAAGGTATGAAACTATGGAACCACAAGGCTACATGGGGGATTATCATAGGACAAGACATGGCCAAGGTTTGAAACGGCGGAACCACTTAAAGTGAGGAACGTTGTGGATAATTAGGGAATTTATTGGGTAGTCTTAAGCAAGGGCTGGTTTAAAGTCATAAATGAACTGTTTTAAATACATGAATGTGTTAGGATGGCGAGGAATCGTTATATGATTCAGTAATGTCTGGTACCTTAAGATTTTGTTCCCGTTCATATGAAAGTATTATTAAACCTTAATTAAGATTTTGCTTATTATTCAAAATACTTTGTAATGTTACCATAACCTAGCTCCCGGTGTGACATGCTAATGGGATTTTAATTAGTAGGGAATCTAGTGTTTACATGCAAGTATTCAAGAATGATAATTAACTAATATCTTTCAAAATAGTTTCTCCAAATATCATCCCGTAACTTAATTAACGAAGTCTCAGCAAACACTATCTTTATTTATCTGCTTTAGGTTTTACTTTTATTTCGCTTTTATTTAATTACTTGCCTAAGTTAGTTAATATAAAAACCAAAACCCCCACTATTTTATAAGCCATTCACTAGTTTGAAAGCCCTCATCTACCTCGCCTTAGTTTCAATTCAGTCGGTTTGAAGAACGACTCTAGGTCATACCTATCACTTGCTCACCCTTAGGATTAGCATTGTTAGGAAAAACTTAGGCCCCGCAATTACAAATTTAAAACAACCCACTGCTGGTGCCCGGTTAGTAATCGTTAACGACACCGACCTGATCGGGCGCCAACAAGGGCGGAAAGTACTTGGTTAGAAACTTTGTCGCCATTACCGTCCATGAAGGGATAGAACCAGTTTCTAAACCTTCAAACCATGTTTGTGCATGATGTGTGAGCGAATAAGGGAAAAGATACGAGCGGATTGTATCTTGGCTAACTCCATTCTGTTTGAAGGATTTTGAAAGAGATATGAACTTGTCGAGGTGAGAGTTTGGATCATCACTTGGTAATCCATGGAATTGACAGTGATTCTGGATTAATTGGATGATGTAGTGCTTAAGCTCGAATGATTGTCTAGGGGTTTCTGGGTAGAGAATTGGGCCTCCTCTTCCTTCAATAGAGGGGTTACTGTTGTCAGCGAGAGTGATGCGATCAGCCATTGCTTGTCTAAGTGCAGATTGCTTCTTTTCTCATCGAATAGTTCGTATTATAAGTTCTGGATCAGGAAAATTAAAAAGTGGTGCAGATCTAGGGGAACAGGTCTATAACTATCTGGTTACAACAGTGGGTTTTAAATTTATAAGGCTGGGGCCTAGGGTTACTACTATTGCTAATCTACGGGGTAGCAAAGGATAAGTATGAGCTAGGATCGTTCTTTAAAGCGCGACGAATTGAAACTAGGAGAATTTAGAGACTTTTATGAATTTAGCTAGGGTGGAAGAGAGTTGGTTTAGGTTTTGGGTTTTCTATTCTAAAATTAAACTAAATTAAGTCAGAAATGGAGGTTACTTTGGGCGTTCAGCAGTTAAAGCGATTGTCTACTATGAAGTGGTTCAGGTGATATTAAAGCGTGAAGAGTTCCAATGAGGATAAGTTCATAAGTTAATGTGAGTTATTACTACAATCCTACTATCGGGCTAACACGGAGATGTCCACAATCAGGCAAATAGAATGTCACGTGGGTTGCAGAATATATTAAAGCATACACCGAAAGTTCTCTCAAATGCATGCCCATATTATCTAACAGTTAATCTCGAATCCTATTCCCCAATCTCGGTCATCATAGACGTCCGAATCATGGCACAGTTTGTTGAATAAACAATCTTGTAAACGGGTTTTACCCTCGTCGGAATAAGTTGGAAGAACTAGTCTAAGCGGTCAGATAAGATGTCATCACTTATTCGTATGAATTATCAACATTACTCAAGTATGCAACATGACAGGGGTGGTTTATATTACAAATAGAAACTTAAGTAATACGTTTGTTAATTGATCCATAACACAACTACCTTCGGTCGTTCTCGACTTCCATACGTTTGTACTTTGCCATAAGCATTTCCAGTACTATATCGAAGAACAGTCGAATAGGGGCCGTCATGTTATTTCACAATAATTAAGGCTAGGTGTATTTTACTAGTACGATAATCCTAAAGCAACAATCAAACAAGAACATGCAATAAGACAATCAAGACAATAGTTAAACCTAAGCATACAAATGTATTAATTAAATCGAGGATATTCCGAAAGTTGTCTCAAAAATACCGTCTGTCTGAATTAAATCTCAATCTACCTCTATTCCCATATTCCGTGTCTCTTGGATCCTAATTTGGTCTAGAGAACACCGGCCACGCCGAGCTCAATGATTCAATCAAACATAGTATAACTAAGTGACCTATACCCTATGAGTTAGCTACGTCATTTTTGGATAAGGTTTTAGTCACAACATGAGTTGGGTAGATAAACGATAAAGATTCAATTCCTACATCTATTCATGATACACAACACCCGCAATCTCATAGCATACAATATAATCACATATTTAAATCTCTCCTGAACGACTATCATAGCAGACAATTGAGTTATTTAGCTAATCATGGCAATTCTAGCATGCATATTTAAATTTATTAAAGAAAGAACAAACATAATTAAATATGAAAGATAGATTAAAACCTGATAAAGAAATACAATAACTTGTAGCTACAAATGCGTCCCGGAGCACCTCCGTGCAAATCTTCCTTGATTAGTTAATTAGCTAGTCTAATTAACTAAGGAAATATTACAATAAAGAAAGAAAAGAGTGGATGGTGAGAAAGTGTGTTTCTAAGTGTATTGTAGATGTGTTGGTGTGGTTTACAAATGAAATCAAAGCCCCTATTTGTAGGTGAGCTTTGGCTCACATTAGCATCAAGTGGTGCATGTTAGAAAAAGGTAGTCAAAAGGGTGCACCAGGTACCGTACAACACGAAAAGTAGGCGCACCGGGTACCGTACAACACGAAAAGTGGGCGCACCAGGTACCAAAAGTTACCAAAAACAGAAAACGGGACGGGTACGGGGAGGCCGGCGGCGCCCCTAGGATGGCCGGCGGCGGTGGGCCCACCCCCACCCCGTTGCGTCGTCTTTTGCTTCGTCTCTCGATTCGTGCGTGTTTTCTTCGTTATGCGTCCGTTTGCGTCGATTCTTTTTTTGTTGGACTTGTAATTCAAAAAAGAAGATTTTGACATAAGATAGGCCTGATATGAGGTACCTAGCTCTAGATATTGCGTTCGGATCATTTGGATCTTCCGGCGGGCGCGAAATCTTCATTTTTCACCCGTTTTGGTTGATTCTTCTTCTGTTGGATTCGAATTTTGAAAACGAACATCTTGGAAATAATGGATGTTCATGGAGGGCACTTTAGTCTTGAAATCTCGTTTTTATGCCTTGAATCTTCAAACGTGTGTGGAATCTTCGTTTCTTGGCCGTTTTGCTTGATTTTTATCGTGCAACCTTGTTTTGATCTTCTTAACATATTATCACTGATTTGTGTGTTGTCTGAGTCCAAATGCCAAGTATTGCTCCAGAATGAGAGAGATATCGGTAGTAAAAACGTGACTTTTTACACGATATCAAGTATCCCACACTTAGAGTTTTGCTTGTCCTCAAGCAAACCTTCAACAAGTTTGTGAAAGGCTGGAAGGGTGTCTTCATATTTCGGAGAACTTTGATTCCTGCAGGTTTAGTAGAATGATTTCGGACGAGGTTCCATCCCTTGATGTTCCCCTAAACTTTTGGTTCTAACAAGCTTTCTTTTCAATCTTCATAATGTAAGATATACATGACTGGGGCCCTCACAGGTGGTCACTCGGTTCATTCAAGTGTATCAGGGTTCCTAACTTCTAATTCACTCAGGGGCCAGCTATGTAGCTCTTCCGTCGTCAAAAGCTTGATCGAGAATCAAATCTATAATATCTAAATGAGGACGGTGCTAATTATCCCTAGACATTCACAAGAGAGTAAAGATGGTGTATGGAATAAGGGTTTTGGTGTAGGTGGTTTAATTTGGGAGTCTGATATAGCCTAAGAGTGAAGACTTGCCTTTAGTGTTTTAGATGATACCTCTTCTTGGATTTCTCTCTTTGAGAGCCTTCTTTTCATGGCCCTTTTTTTTTTTGAAGAACTTTTCCCTCGGCTTTAAATGATCCTTGGGTTTTTAGCTTCTTTGATTTCTTTGGCAGCTTGGGATTCCTTCTAGAAGTATGTTTCTTGCAGTGCTGTTGCTGACATAACAGAAACTTAGGCTATGGCCAAGAGATGTAACGAAAGGATTGGTTCTTGAAGTGAGTATTCGAAATGAAAAGGCTAAGGCTCAACAGGTTTTCTAAATGATCTTCAATGCCGAAAATGGACATTGGCAGGGTTAGGCTTGAAAACGGGAGTTTTACGAGAGGGTTTTGTCCTAGGGAATGTCAAGATCCTCTAATTGCACCTTCGTCACGTATGACGCTCATTTTTGGTAATTTTGAAATGCATTCTTTGAACAAGTTTTAACTTGAGAAGGCATACAACGGCACACTCACAAACGAAAAAGTGAAGCATTTAAAGGTGAATGCTTTTATATGGCTCAAGATTCCTCACTCATTTTTGGTGGTTTTGTGCCTAGTCATGCGATTGCTTGTTTGAAACTTAGTTTGAAAGTTGTCAAAGAGTTTTGCCCGTCGTGGTCGATTTTCCAAACCTTTTGAATTTTTGTTGACCGAAAATACCCTTTTTGAGCTTCCCATGATTTAAAAATTTTGAAAATTTTGCTGAAAATATGAGTTTTGCTAAAAAGCTTGATCAAAAGTTTATGTTGCAATACAGTAGTGAATACTACTGCTATCCCACACTTAAAAGAACATTTTCCCTAATGTTCTCTACTTCTAAGTTAGGTTAACCCCACACTTAGATTTTGAATACGGGTCAATATTTTCAAAGTTATTCTCTATTTGTGAGTAATAATCCCACATTTAGAGTTTTTTTTTAAATTCTTGTGTGGATCAAGCAAAGTAAGGTTAGAAGAGACACTTCCTTGTGCTGCGTGTGATGCCACTGGATTTAATGGACCAGGTTCAAGTGTGTGAATTCATTGGAAATGGAACAGGCTCATTAAAAATGAACTTGTTCCATAAATTCTACTTCGAATTCTGCATATTACACAACCTTCATAAAACACAAATGTTAACACAAGTTAATACTAAACATAAATAATAACTAAAGTAGCTAATCCGTGTCAGCATAGAGCGCCTCCCAGTCGGTGAAGTCATCATCCATAAAGATCGTGTTTTCCATGATCGATGTAGGAGATGCTGACTCCTCGATGGTATAGACAGGAGATGCAGCACCATCCTCTGGATCCTGGATCCAAGCGTCCAGTGCAGCAGCCTCCTCCTCTAGTGGGGCCATAAAAGTGGGGTGGTCCTGCGCAGTCAAGCTCTAAGATGGGAATAAATCCCATGGTGGAATGTGCGGAGCGGGATTAGGTCCCATCTGAAAGGGGCACACAGGTGTAGAGGTAAGGCCCAAAGCAGTGTGGATCTCAGAGATGGCGGTGTGCTGGACCTCAAGGGCTCTCAGTATAGACCAAGTGACAGCAGGGTCCGCAGTAGTAACCCCATGCTCGAAGATGGGTACTCTAGAGGTCCCTGCGGTCTGTCTCGCTGGTCGGTGAGATGAAGGTAACCTGGCCTGACGTAACAGGAATGACTCCTGAACGTGCACCTGCACCAAGTCTGCCGAGATCTCATCCAAACTAGGAGGTGGTGACTGGGATCCTCTGACAGTCCTCATGCTACTACCCGGTGATGAACTCCGGGAGTGGTGCATGGTATGCGAGCGTCTCTGTCTGGGGGCTCGTGCTCTGTCTGACTGCGAACTCATCCTGCAAAATATAAAAGCTTAATGGTCTAAGATCATCAATCCTTCATGAGGTACTGCATAGAAAATTGGATTAGCTTAAACACAACAGTAAAAGAAAATTAATGCTAAAAACATAAGATAGGCTTGGGGTGCCTCCAAAGAGCGCTTTGTTTATCGAGTCTCGTAGCTTGACTCTTCTACCTTTAATTGTTTGTCAGGGTGCTTTGCAACCGTAGACTTCCTCGTATGGGGGAAAGTCTTGTACGTAATGTTTTAAACGATGACCGTTTACCTTGAAATTTCCGTCTGGAGCCTCGAGTTCAATGGCGCCATAAGGAAAAACCTTAGAGATTGTAAATGGGCCGCTCCACCTCGTTTTGAATTTACCGGAAAATTTCTTAAATCGAGAGTTAAAGAGTAGAACTTTATCACCTGGATTGAAGCGTGTGGGGCATAGTTTTGCATCGTGGAGCAACTTAGTTCTTTCCTTGAACCTGTAGGAGCTCTCGTATGCGTGATCTCTTAGTTCTCCTAACTCATTTAGTTGCATTTTTCGGTGTGCTCCCGTTACTGTGGGATCTAAGCTGCAATTCTTTAGTGCCCAGTAAGCTTTGTATTCGAGTTCGATCGGAAGATGACATGCTTTTCCATATACGAGCCTATAGGGGGTTGTTCCTAAGGGTGTTTTGTAGGCTGTCCAGAACGCCCATAATGCATCATCTAGCTTGTCTGCCCAGTTTTCCTTGTGTTGACCAACTGTTCGTTCCAAAATTCTTTTTAGCGCTCGGTTTGTTATTTCTGCTTGCCCATTTGTCTGCGGGTGGTAGGCCGTAGATGTCTTATGGGTAACACCATATTGTTGCAATATCTTCATAAACTGAGTATTGCAAAAGTGTGTGCCGCGGTCACTGATGATCGCTCGAGGTGTTCTAAACCGACAGAATAGCTGCTTTAAGAACTTGGTTACGACTCTCGAGTCATTTGTTGGGAAGGCCTGAGCTTCGGCCCATCTGGATACGTAGTCGACAGCTACTAGAATGTATTCCTTTCCGTAAGATTTCGGAAATGGTCCCATGAAATCTAATCCCCATATATCGAATATTTCACATGCTTGGATATTCGTTAACGGCATTTTGTTACGCGTTGTGATATTTCCAAACCTTTGGCAAATATCGCAACGTTTCACCAAGTCTTGTGCGTCTCTGAAAATAGTTGGCCAATAGAATCCTGAGTTGTATACTTTCTTTGCTGTCAAGTTGGATGCGTGGTGTCCTCCGGTGGGTCCATGATGGCTTTGATGGAGGATGTGTTCGGCTTCCTTTCCATCGACACATCTTCTTATAATCTGGTCGGGACAGACCTTAAACAAATACGGATCATCCCAAAAGTAGTGCTTGACATCGCGGAAGAACCTCTATCTTCGTGATGACGGCATTCCTTTTCTTGTGATCCCTCCAACTACGAAATTGGCTATGTCTGCAAACCAAGGATCGTCCGTGAATTGTGATCTTTGTGATTGCTCTCCTAAACTCATTAACTGCTCTTCTGGAAATCGATCTTTGATGTCCCCGTCTGCAAGTTGTTCCGTTGATGGATTTTCAAGTTGACTCAGATGGTCTGCAGCGACATTCTCTGCTCCCTTTTTATCTTTTATTTCAATGTCAAATTCTTGTAGGAGTAGAATCCATCGTAACAGTCTTGGTTTTGCGTCTTGCTTCTTGAAGAGGTATTTCAAAGCTGAGTGATCCGTGTACACTATTGTCTTTGACAATATCAGGTAGGATCGAAATTTATCAAAGGCGAATACTACAGCCAGCAGCTCCATTTCGGTAGTTGTATAATTCTCTTGAGCATCTGTGAGAGTTTTGCTAGCGTAGTAGATTGGTCGAAAGTGATTATCTTTCCTTTGACCTAGAACTGCCCCTACAGCGAAGTCGCTTGCGTCGCACATGATTTCAAATGGAAGGCTCCAGTCCGGAGCGACCATGATTGGTGCGTTGGTTAGTTCTTTCTTTAGGTAGTCAAAGGCTTTCATGCAGCTTTCGTCAAATGCGAATTTGATGTCTTTTCCTAACAGGTGGGTGATAGGCCGAGAGATCTTGGAAAAGTCCTTGATAAAACAACGGTAGAACCCAGCGTGACCTAGAAAACTTCGAATGGCTTTAACGTTGGTGGGTGGTGGGAGTTTCGCAATAGTTTCGACTTTGGCTTTGTCTACTACGATTCCTGACTTTGATATTCTATGTCCTAAGACTATTCCTTCCTTTACCATAAAGTGGCATTTTTCCCAATTCAAGACGAGATTTGATTCTTCACACTTGGTGAGCATTCTATCGAGGTTGGATAGACATGATGCGAAAGAGTCTCCAAAGACTGAGAAATCGTCCATAAAGACGTCCATGCATTGTTCAATCATGTCATGGAAGATTGCAACCATGCATCTCTGAAATGTTGCAGGCGCGTTGCATAATCCAAATGGCATTCGTTGATATGCGAATGTTCCATAAGGGCATGTAAACGTCGTCTTCTCCTGGTCTTTTGGATCGACCGGAATTTGGAAGTAACAGGAGAATCCATCAAGGAAACAGTAGAATTCGTTTCCCGACAGCCTCTCGAGCATTTGGTCAATAAACGGAAGTGGAAAGTGATCCTTGCGAGTTTCTTCGTTTAACTTCCGGTAGTCAATACAAACCCTCCAACCGGTGACGGTCCGAGTTGGTATGAGCTCATTTTCTTCGTTTGTAATGACCGTCATTCCTCCTTTCTTTGGGACGACTTGAACAGGGCTAACCCAAGGTGAGTTAGATATTGGGTATATTAGTCCAGCATCCAAGAGTTTGATAACCTCTTGTTTTACTACGTCTTGAATCTTAGGATTTACTCATCTCTGCCTTTGAACGGATGGTTTGAAATCGTTCTCCATTAAGATCTTATGCGTGCAATAGTTAGGACTAATTCCCTGTATATCAGAAATTTTCCATGCGATTGCCTTCTTGTGTGATTTCAGCACATCAACCAGCTGAGTTATTACTACAATCCTACTATCGGGCTAACGCGGAGATGTCCACAATCAGGCAAATAGAATGTCACGTGGGTTGCAGAATATATTAAAGCATACACCGAAAGTTCTCTCAAGTGCATGCCCATATTATCTAACAGTTAATCTCGAATCCTATTTCCCCAATCTCGGTCATCATATACGTCCGAATCATGGCACAGTTTGTTGAATAAACAATTTTGTAAACGGGTTTTACCCTCGTCGGAATAAGTTGGAAGAACTGGTCTAAGCGGTCAGAAAAGATGTCATCACTTATTCGTATGAATTATCAACATTACTCAAGTATGCAACAAGACAGGGGTGGTTTATATTACAAATAGAAACTTAAGTAATACGTTTGTAAAAATTCCAAGACCTAATTCTTAGTTTAAGGCACGTTTCAAAAATCGACAACTTAATAGAAATCTGGAACCGAATAACTCAGAAATGACATACAATCTTGTAAAATTGTTTTGACCAACTTATACTACACTTTTAACCATGAAACTGACGCCATTTGAAAGAAGACTCAAATTACTTATGTTTAGACTCTTTTTTCATCGAAAACCATCGTGATATGACCAAGTTTCAAACCTCCTAATCCGAAACATAAATCTGGACAGATTAGGGTTTTTAATAAACCAACCCTAATCGCTAATATAATTAATCCAAAACCGTAACATAATCAAAACCTCAATTCTATCAACTTGTATACTGATTTTATTAACATACTAACAATATTATAACCCGGAATACAATGGAAAATGATCCGAAAATAACCGATAATAATGAAACAATCGAAATACATTAAAATGAATGAGATCGGATAGAAATATACCAACTAACGATTAACCGCACGAATATCTTTCGTAGAGTCTGTGAATAACTAGAACAAAACCACTTAGGAGTAGTTTTGAGATTAAACGAAACGTATAGATGAATCATAGGATCGAAATCTTACCAACGACCCTCAAACGAGTGTCTTCGGTTGATCGAAATGAATAGGAATCAAGTTTTAGGGTTTTTGGGTGTTCAAGTTTCGTATTTAGGGTTTGAGAGAGTTTTTGGTCGACTGAAATCCGAATTATGGAGTTTACATCTCGTTTTTAGGGTTAAAATACGCTTATAAATGGGTCTGGGCCGATTTAGAATCGCGTCACGATTAGGGGTGAATCGCGTCGCTATTTGGGGTAAATCGCGTCACTATTTAGGGCAAATCGCGCCTCTATTATCCCCAAGTCGCGTCTCAGTATTCAGCCAAAGTTTCGTTTACGTTTTGCTTCATAACTTCTTCGTTACACGTCGGATTGAGTTGATTCTTTTTACGTTGGATTCGTTTTTCAAAAATGAAGACTTTGATGTAAATAAATCTCAAAAATAAGTAGTTTCACAAAAATGAGTTTCTACGGTTTGAACTACGATAACGGTTTGTTGACGGTTATCATAGTATCCCCCAGTTGAGAGAATTTCGTCCCGAAATTCAGTCGAAGGTATAATATCAACACGATCACTGAATAAGTACGTAAAATTAAGCTTTGTACACTCTTTTCATTTCGAAATAAATTCAAATCCTCGCTAAGCGTTCTATCGGACCATGATAAAATGAAGTTTCTGTGCTTTAACATTTTGATTTCTCAATCCATGGTTTCTACCAGTTTCTCTACACAATGTTATCTACAATTCCTTGTAAATTCATTCTAAAAATGCGTGTAAGACTTTACCAGCCAATACTTTCTTAAATTTAACACATAAAATACTTCGTGAACCCCACTTCACTCTTATGACAACTTTCAATTGATATGTTGTTGATCCCATAGATTCAACAATTTTGAACGGCCCAACAAACACATATGCAAATATTTTCAATTTCCCAAAATGTACGATACCTTCCCGAGGTAACACCTTAAACCGTATATGATTCCCAACATAAAACTCTTAACTGCTGTCAATGTTTGCTTGCGTAACTCACTCGCCTAACTTGTACTGTTTCCAGTCTCTCCTTGATTCGAACGGTCTTGTCAATTCTTTCATGGACTATTTCAATCCAATCAATTGACCTAAAGCCAACTTCAGCCCATACTATAAATGAACGACTCTTACACTTCTGAAGTGCTTGAAATAGTGCCCATTGATTACCAGAATGATAACTGTGTTGTATGAGAACTCGACTAGTGGTAAGTGAGTATCCCAACTTCAATCCAAAATCGATAACACGCTCTAAGAATATTCACAAATGTTTGAATGGTTTGCTCACTCCGCTCGTTAGTTTGAGAATGATAAACCTTCTTCATATCAATACGCGTTCCCAAAGTCTGTTGTAACGTTTGCCAAAATCTTGTAGAAATTGACCCTCTAAAATGACCAAAATTGACATAGACACTTCATGCCTTGCTACTACTTCGTCGATGTAACGCCTTGCCAAATTCTCCATCATGTAACCCTCGTGAATAGCTAAGAAATGAGCAGACTTGGTCATTTTACCCACGCATCGAGTCATGCTTTCCCCTTTTCCATTCAGACAAATCCAGTTACTTTAATAGATGTGAGAGTCTCTGGTATTCAGCCTTGAACTTCAAACAGATCATGCATTGACATATTGACTAATGTAGTTAATGATGTCCTTCTTCATTCCGAGACACCAATACAAATTCATGATATCATGCTACCTCTTACTAACCCGATGTATGAAATATTTTGACTTATGTACTCTGTCCATTACTAGTGTCCATAGACCACCTAGCAAAGGAATCCATAATCTTTTCCATGATGTAACATCTTGTCCACTTTTTGTTCCAAATGTTTGTCTAACCCGCGCAACTTTTTGTTTTGTTTATAAGTATCCTTAATGCTTCATCTTGAATTTTCAACATCTTATCCTTAATGCCAGAGTGTATCGTTAAACTTTGACTTGCACTCACCTTGGCTTACTCTTTCCTTCCTACTCAGAACATCTGCCATAACATCCGTCTTCCCCGGATGATATCGAAATTTACAATCATAGCCACTGAATATTTCGAGCTTCCTCATGTGCCTCATATTCAACTTCTTTTGAACATAGGGGTGTTAAAAGCTCTTATGATCGGTATACTTAACGTTCTTCATTCCATACAAGTAGTGTCTTCCACACATATGTACGAATGCTACCTCTCCAAGTTCCAAATCGTGGGTAATATAGTAATGCTTATGTATCTTGAGTTGTCGAGAGACGAATACGATTACATTTCCCATTCAATTAACACACAACCTAGACCTCGGTTTTGATGCATCACAATACACAACGAAATTCTCCGATCCGTCATCCTTCAATGATTGAAAAGCTTCTTCTTGTTCCTCACCATAAACAAACTTATAAATATATATATATATATATATATATATATATATATATATATATATATATATATATATATATATATATATATTGCGTGAGTGGTTGAACAATCTTTGGAATAACTCTCGATAAAATGCCGATATCAGCATGTGAATCCTAAATGCTTTACGAACATCCAACGATGAGTGTGGGACCTTCCATCCCTTTACAGCTTCTATTTTGCTAAAATTCACGAGAATAACTTCCTTGTTCACAACGTGTTCAAGAAAAACAAACCTCCTGTAGTCAAATTTCGTACTCCCAATATATTGCATAGACCTTTTCTTTCAAAAGAAACTCCGGGATTATTCTCAAAGGAACTTCATGCTCTTCCTTGGTTTTAGAATAATTCAGAACGTCGCATATAAAAAGTATAATAAATTCATTGAGATACGGTTTACATACGTGTTTGGTAAATATATGAATGCTATAGTCGCATTAGTAAGACCGAAAAGCGTAACGAGAGAATTTGAAATGTTCGTAACGAGTACTAAATGCACTCCTTGGTATATTCGATTCATGTACCATCAATTGATGGTAACCAGAATGAAGATTGATTTTTGAAAACCACTGAACACCTTGAAGTTGATCAAACAAATCATCTATCCTTGGAAGAGGACAACGATTCTTGACCGTAAATTTGTTAAGTTCACGATAATCAATGCACAAATGAAAAGAACCATCTTTCTTTTTGACAAATAAAACAGGTGCTCCCAAAGGAAAATGACTAGGGTGAATAAAACCTTTGTCTTGGAGCATCTTAAAGTGGATTAAATAATTCTTGCATTCGAATAGTGTTACGTGATATGGAGCTTTTGCAACTGGGGTTGTTCCAAGAACAAGATCAATACTAAACTTTTACGAGTACAGAGGGATATAGTCCTTCTAAGTCTTCCTTGAAGACCTCAAAGAAATCGTTGATAATAGAATGTTTTGAAATTTTAACTCATTAGCCTTTACGCTCTTGAGTTGTTTCCTTTTCGTCTTTGAAGTGTTATATGAAAATCTCAGGTATTACACCACCATTTAAGTGGTATACAAAATACTTTCTCAAACGTACAATTTCTACCCAAATTTCGTCAACTAATCCATTCCCTCAACCACACCAAAACTTCCGAGTTCGAAGGGCAACAAGTCAATGCTAAAAGAGTAATCTTCCAGCACTAAAGTACACCCTTATATAATGTCTTTTAGTCTCTATGTTCTCCCATTAATAAAATTGTTTCAAAGTCTCTCACTCAAGACAAGGCAACGAGTTCCTACTGTGTTGATTAGTGCCATTTGACGAGCTGTCATCCGACATTCAATTGTAAAGCGACCTCTTAAGTTACAGTTTGAACATGATGCAGATGTGTGATGATAGTAGTTACACCTTACACACAGAAGATGTGAACAAGTGTAACCCTCTCTTCATGTGTTGGTATCTACCAGTCTCTTAAATTCCCTTTCATTCTTGGTATTGTTTCTACATTCTCAGCCTTAATGGTTTCACCGATTTGACAATCCATCCATCAGTATTACGCCTTGGATAGTAGGAGGCTCAGTCACTTCTACCATCCCGCGAGTTTCCAGAACAAAGTTGTTGGTGTACTTCTCAATTCTCTTAGCTTCGAGTGCCACGCGACGAGGTCTAATCCTTGCCAACTCATGAAATTGTCTGATATATATATATATATATATATATATATATATATATATATATGTATATATATATATATATATATATATATATATGTTGCATGCTTAACTCCCCTCGTAGAGAAATTTCAAAACTTGTTCACTAACTTCTTCATTTCGTTATTGAAATAATATTTCTCCTTAAACAGTACCTTTGTTTATTTTATTTATTTATCTATTTATTTATTTATATATTTTATTATAAAATTATTATTTTCATTTCATTTCATTTATATATTTATTTTTCGCGCCATCACCACTTCCATCATTTGAATTCTCGACTATTAATTCCATTTTCGTCTTCGGTGTCGTTAGCTCTACCATGATTCAATATGCTGTTACTAACTTCCATGACAACTTTGAATATTAAGGCCCATCATTGTCGTGCAATGATTGTAACAACATTGGAGTTCTTTCCTTCAATACAACAAATTCCTCCAGTTCAACCATCAGTTCAATCACCACTATCACTTGTATGACCACCACTGAGTGTTTCTCCTCCACAAGTAAGTTTTACGAGTAATGCGTCTTAGTAGTATGCTCACTAAAATTTTGAATTCTTATTAGTTTAGAATAGATTTATACTTTGGAGTTTGTCAAGGCATAAAGGCACAAGACTCACAAACATAAGATTGATTCGGTAATGAAAGCAATTGGGATTTTATTACAATACGACACGGAGATAGCACATGAGACACGCAAACATGGTCGGATAAGCACACATACGTCGGAACACCTTTGTCAATTACGTTTGCAGCCGTAATTGTGAAAGCATTCTTTCATACACATACTTATCTTCCAAGTCTTTGTATCGGAATAAGCTTTGTATTCACGGAAAGAGATAAGATAGTTATAGAATCCTAAGTAGCATGTAGACGAACCACATAAAGAGTCGTAAGATGATGAAGAAATGCTTACAACGTCCTTTTTACTTGAAATGGTTAAGATAAATTATCGACACTAGCTACAACTAGCTTCACGGAATTGTATGCACACATAACTTCCTAACTCATGTTCTATATGTGGGTTCCTTATTTATAGTCTAGGCCAATCCACCTGGATCTCTATAAACAATGGCTCTGATACCAATCGGTCACACTCCGTCTAAAGCGGAAATAACGGGATATGACAATGACAGGATCATAACACATCATTATAAAGAATTCTATATGAAATACAATATCCAATGTGTCATGATGCCATTAACATGAATAACGGTTCATGTCGTGCATACATTTCAACAATGAATTCAAAGTCTTACAAACAACCATACACTATAATGTTAAGACAAAACAAGCCTTCACAAACAACCTTAATGATGTACCACAAGTCTTGAATAACTCTTAATGCAACCCGAAAGGTCCACTAAGTTCTCTTGTCCACTGCTTTAATGTAACACCCCCGAAATTCACTGTTTTGCGGAAGCATAGTTTGAGGTGTTACTAATCAAATATCACAGCACAAAGGTAAAGTAAACGACATCTATATGCAACGTTTGTAAATTAGTTACATTCCATAGATATATTGTTTGAAAACTTAGTGTTTTCGTATACAAAAATGTAGTTTCCCTAGAGTCCGCGCGTGTAGCGGGAGATTCTATTACATAATCAAAATGTACAAAAGATGATGCTAAGAATCTCCGTTAATGCAGTTGTGTTGAAATCATGCGACTCTAGCTAAAATCCTGGAGTAATCCTACTCCATCCGGGTACCTGAGAAAACATGCTAAAAAGTGTCAACCAAAAGGTTGGTGAATCTCACAGGTTTGTAAGTAATATCGGCTTTGAACACGAGATTTCATTAGTAATGCCCGTAGGCGTAAAATCAGCCATTGCAATCCAGCAATCGAAAAATCAGTATTTGCAATCCAGCAAATGTAAATAAGTAAGTTTATACCGTTGCCATGAGGCTCATAATCGAAGCTTAACCCGTAAGTAATAAGTTTGCTCCCGTGACATGCTCGTAAATGAGCAAGCATCAGTAACGAATAAGTAGTCACCCATTTCTACGTGTAAATCAGTACGTGGCAGCGCTACTGCCCCGGGCGGGGAGGGTCATTTCCCTAATGGATCCATTAACTAGTGTTCGCGCTTAAGTCCATAACTAACGATATATGATGGAGAGACTTCTGTTTGTAAGTAAACTCATGCAATTCCGTTTGGTATAGTAAACAGTTTAGTACTTGTGTTCAAGGAAAAGTAGTAGCATGTATCTCCCCCAATAAGATAAAACAGTAAAAGTGGGGCCGTAAGACTCACCTGAGTCTTGTAGTAATCAGTTGCAATTAGCAAGTAGTAAGTAAAGCAAGTAGGTTCTCTGAACCCGTAACCTTCAAATGCCTAATCATATGAAGTTATGTAAGTATGCGTCTCACGAGACGTTTCGTTTAGATGTACACAACTAGTATATCCAGTGTTTGTCCGTATGTTTGTAATTGTTTGTTTGTTGGAAAACATGTTTGGCCCGTTGGTGACGGTTTGTAGCAAAAATTCTAAAATGTTGACTTTGCTACAGTAGATTTGCTACAGTACTGCTACAGTAAAATTTGACTTTTTTGTACAGTAACTTTGACTTTAAAATTCTGGTTTTCTGTGTTTTTACGACACAATCTGCGACACTAAAGTTTGGTATGCGACACAGTGGTTGTGTCGCATAAAGTGCGACACAAGAGCTCTGCGACACAGTGGTTGTGTCGCAAAAGCTTGCGATGCTAATTTAATAGCGACATAACGGTTGTGTCGTATAAATTACGACATAGTATGCGACATAGAGTGCGACACAATATTGTGTCGCAAAGATTACGACACTAAAGGATCAGTACGACACAAGGTGCGACACTAATGGGTTTATGCGACACAGTGTGCGACACAAGGCTTGTGTCGCACGTATGAACACCAGCCCAGAAACTTACGGGTTTCGAGAATTTTCGACCAAAAACGCAAATCTAACCCATTTTTTAGCTATAAAATCGTGTATTCTTCATGTATTAGGTTATATCTAAGTTGTGTACACATCAAAACACCAAAACATTACACCAAATTGAATAGAACTAAGATTTTAGGAATTTCTTACTTTTGCAAATCGAGCTAAATGGAGGATGAATTGATGAAAACGGTCTTGATATTCTTGCTCCACTCGTGATGGTGATTCCGAATATGTAATTTTCGTGGTCGAGGTTTGATGTCGAAAATTTGGTGTGAATTGAGGTTGAGAGAGTTTGTGGTTTGTGTGTGTTTAGTTAGAATGAAAATGGAAAGGAAAATTGGGGTGGGGGTTTGGGTTGGTGGCTGATCCAAAAGGAAGGAGGGGGAAAATTCTCCCCAAAACACAGTGTTGACTCCGTGTCCTAATCGTTTATTCACTAGTTTTTCATATTTAACCAAACGTTTATATTTTTAAAACGTAACTGGAGTATTTAAGTAAAAATACTTTGAAATTAATAGTAAAACATTTGTCGCAATATTTAAATTATTAAGTCGCGTTTATTACGTTTTGTTGCGTTAGTTAAAATGTCGTCGCGATAATATATAAATAATGCTCGTTCGGTTGCGTATTTTATATAACAAAATACGTTCTCATTATTTAAGTAAATTTCTGTCACCAACGTCCAAGTAAACTGTGTCGGACTCCGTCCGGTTAATTAGCACGATTTATCCAAATCGCGTAAGTACACACACATATATATAAATCACCTTATATATATATACAAATAGAGCCTGTAATTAGTCCTATTACATACTAATTACAACTTGTTACAAACAATTAGGCATAATTAATTATCCTAATTATGCAGGTGTTACATTCTCCCCTTGTTAAAGAAATTTCGTCCCGAAATTAGCTTGAGTGCACGGACGGTGCGTTATCTGGGAAAAGATGTGGGTATTTCTGTCGTATTTGGTCTTCCCGTTCCCAGGTGAACTCAGGGCCGCGCCTAGAATTCCACCTGACCTTTACGATGGGAATACGACTCTGTTTCAATCTTTTGACCTCACGGTCCATGATTTCCATAGGTTCCTCGACAAAATGAAGTTTATCATCGATTTGAATTTCGTCGAGCGGTATAATCAGTGTCTCGTCAGACAGACATTTCTTCAAGTTAGAAATGTGGAATGTGTTGTGTACGCTGCTAAGTTCAGCAGGAAGTTGCAGGCGGTATGCCACTGGACCAATCCTTTCCAGGATTTCGAATGGTCCGATGTATCTAGGATTTAGTTTGCCTCGATTTCCGAATCGAATGACACCCTTCCACGGTGCCACTTTGAGAAGTACCTTGTCCCCTACCTGGAACTCAAGGTGTTTGCGTCTCACGTCAGCATAGCTTTTCTGACGATCACGTGCGGCTTTCAACCGGTTTTGAATACCAACGATTTTCTCAGTAGTTTCTTGAATGATATCTGGACCCGTGAGTTGGGAATCTCCTAACTCAGTCCAACAGATAGGTGATCGGCATTTACGCCCGTAAAGTGCCTCGAAGGGTGCAGCCTTTATGCTGGTATGGTAACTGTTGTTGTACGAGAACTCGCACAACGGTAAGTGATTTTCCCAAGAAGTACCGAAGTCAACTACGCAGGCTCGTAGCATATCCTCCAGTGTTTGAATAGTTCGCTCGCTTTGGCCATCGGTTTGCGGGTGATAAGCAGTACTCATATCCAGACGAGTACCAAGAGATTTTTGTAGCGATTGCCAAAAGTTAGAAGTAAAACGGCTGTCCCTATCCGAGATGATCGAGATAGGTACACCGTGTCGCGAGATGATTTCTTTGACATAGATGCGAGTCAGACGCTCCATCTTGTCGGTTTCCTTGATGGCCAGAAAATGAGCAGATTTCGTGAGACGGTCCACGATCACCCAAATGGTATCGCAACCACTCGAAGTTTTCGGTAGTTTGGTGATGAAGTCCATGGAAATCTGTTCCCATTTCCATTGAGGAATTTCAGGTTGTTGGAGCAACCCCGAGGGTCTTTGGTGTTCGGCCTTGACTTTGGAACAGGTTAGGCATTTACTGACGTACAAGGCAATGTCAGCTTTCATGTTAGGCCACCAATACAACCCTTTGACGTCATGATACATCTTATCAGAACCAGGATGTATAGAGTATCGAGATTTGTGAGCTTCAGCCATCACCAAATCTCGCAAGTTTCCGAATTTGGGTAACCACACCCGGTTAGAGAAGTATCGAGTTCCATCGGGTTTGATTTCGAATTGTTTATACAAGCCTCGCAAGGCTTCATTTTTCAAGTTTTCATCGTTGAGTGCTTCAAGTTGAGCGGTAAGGATTTTAGCAGGAAGCTCGTTACGAATTGTCATAGAAAGTGCTCGGACTCGAAGGGGTTTCACTCGTTCTTTTCGGCTTAAGGCATCGGCAACTACGTTAGCCTTGCCCGGATGGTATTTGATCTCGCAGTCGTAGTCACTAAGTAACTCAACCCAGCGACGTTGTCTCATGTTTAGATCTTTCTGATCGAATATGTGTTGGAGACTTTTGTGATAGGTAAAGATGGTGCTTTTCGTACCGTAGAGATAATGTCTCCAGATTTTCAATGCGAAGACCACAGCACCTAACTCGAGGTCGTGGGTCGTATAGTTTTTCTCGTGAATTTTTAGTTGTCGTGAGGCATAGGCAATGACTTTTTCTCGTTGCATCAACACACAACCAAATCCTTGGTGTGAGGCATCGCAGTAAACTACGAAATCGTCGGTGCCTTCGGGTAAGGACAAGATTGGTGCACTGCAAAGTTTGTTTTTCAATAGCTGGAAAGCTGACTCTTGTTTATCAGTCCAATCGAACTTTTTATCTTTCTGAGTCAGTGTGGTTAGGGGGACAGCTATTCTTGAAAAGTTTTCGATGAATCGGCGATAATAACCAGCAAGATCTAAGAATTGTCTCACTTCGGTTGGAGTGGTCGGTGACTCCCAGCCCTTGATTGATTCAATCTTGGCGGGATCAACATGAATTCCTTGGCTGTCAATCACGTGCCCGAGGAATTGAACGGTTCGAATCCAGAACTCACACTTAGAGAATTTGGCATATAACTCTTCGTGTTTAAGAAGTCCTAGAATGGTTTTCAGATGTTGAGCATGTTCCTGCTCGTTGCGAGAGTAAATCAGGATATCATCGATGAACACAATGACGAATTTGTCAAGATATGGTTTGCACACCCGATTCATAAGGTCCATGAATACGGCCGGTGCGTTGGTCAACCCGAATGGCATCACTTGGAATTCGTAATGCCCATAACGAGTTCGGAAAGTTGTTTTTGGGATATCATTGTCACGGACTCGGAGTTGATGATAACCCGACCGTAGATCAATCTTTGAGTAAACACTCGATCCCTGGAGTTGGTCAAACAGGTCATCGATTCTAGGAAGTGGGTATCGATTCTTTATGGTTAGCTTATTCAGCTCTCGGTAGTCGATACACATGCGGAAAGATCCATCTTTCTTTTTCACGAATAAGACCGGAGCTCCCCAAGGCGAGGAACTTGGTCGAATGAATCCTCTGTCCAGGAGTTCCTGTAGTTGGTTAGACAACTCCTGCATTTCGGATGGTGCTAAACGGTAAGGGGCTCGTGCCACGGGTGCAGCTCCGGGCACAAGTTCGATTTGAAATTCAACTTGTCTAGGTGGCGGAAGTCCGGGCAAGTCTTCAGGAAAGACTTCCGGGAAATCCCGCACGATCGGAACATCCTCAAGTCGCTTCTCCTCCGACTTCTTCTCTGTTACATGTGCAAGGATGGCTTGATACCCTTTTCGTAGGTATTTTCTAGTTTTCAGACAGGAGACAATATTCAGATTTCGTCTGCCGGTCTCCCCTTGTAGGACTAAGGTTCCACCGGAGACAAGAGGTATGCGAACGAGTTTATCATGGCAGATGATTTCAGCTCGGTGCTTGGATAACCAATCCATACCGACAATAATGTCGAAGCTGCCGATCTCGACAGGGATTAAATCAATGGGAAACGTTTCATTCATGAGGTTAAGTGTACAGTTGGGTATGATGCTATTAGTCTCAATCAGTTTGCCATTAGCTAATTCTACAATGTATTTAGCATCTAAGGCAGTGGGAGTTATATCAAGTAAAGGGCTAAATTTCTCAGAAATGAAGCTTCTATCGGCACCGGTATCAAATAATACAGAAGCAGTAAGGTCGTTGAGAAGGAACGTACCCGTCACGACATTCGGGTCTTGTCTGGCTTCCCCAGCCTTGATAACGAATGCTCTACCGCGAGCAGGGTTGTTGTTATTTTTCAGCTTTGGGCAATCTTTCTTGAAGTGCCCTGAATTTCCGCACCCAAAGCAGGCCTTTGGTGCATTGATGTTGGGGGTAGCAATGTTGGTTCGGCAATCCTTGGCTAGATGCCCGAACCGTTTGCAGTTGGAGCAAGGGCAAGAACCGTCATGATGGCGGCTGCATTTGGAACAGTAAGGCTTGTTCCCGCTGTACCCTTTCTTTTCCGAAGTCCCCGATGAATAAGCCTTAATGTACTCAGGCTTTTTGTTGGAGGTTTGGTTGGATGAGTTGGGGTTACCTTCCCACTTGCGTTTGTTGTTTGCAGATGGGGTTGAAGTTGTGCCACGGCGGACAGAATTTGCCGTTAGTTCATGGGCCATACGGATGGCGCTCTGAATAGTACCCGGTTTGGATGAAGTCACCAGGTCCTGTAGTCTCTCGGGAAGTCCATCAACGAATTTCTCGATCCTCTTGTACTCAGGATCGACCATGGTTGGGCACAGAAGTGCCAGTTGGTGGAAACGGTTGGTATAACCGGTGATGTCATCACCCTGCATCTTGTGGTTCCAGAATTCCATTTCCAGCTGTTTCAATTCATCCCTGGGGCAGTACTCGCCCCTCAACATCTCCTTCAACTCCTCCCACGGGAGTTTGTAAGCATTAACAACACCCACAGTCTGGGCATAGGTGTTCCACCAGGTGAGTGCGGTGTCAGTAAAAGTACTAACGGAGAACTTAACTTTGTCTCCTTCCGCACAGTTGCAGATCAGAAATACGGATTCAACTTTCTCGATCCAGCGTACTAGACCGATAGCTCCCTCAGTACCTGCAAAGTTTAGAGGTTTGCAGTTCTGAAAGTCTTTGTATGAACAGGGTTTAGCAGTAGGGGTTTCAGCGGCATCGCTGTTCCTCGTGGAATTTGGTGGAGTATTCCGAGTCAAGGCTTCAGTAACAGCCTGGGTTATAAGGGAGGTAATCTGGGCATCGGTGTATGGTCTTGTCTTTGGCGGCATGATTCTTCAATAAAAGAAATGAAGATACATGAGATTTTGTAGGAACTTGTAATTGTCATAGATGTACATGTATAAAAGCAGTAATACATAACATCAACATGGAAAAATGACAATTATTATGAGTTGAAATATCAAGGAATATTTGATAGATAATGTGAGTTCAAAGGTTACATCCTACAGAGATATTACAAAAGGTGTCGGGAATTGTTACATCCGACTAGTTTATAGAGTAGTGCTAGATAGTCAAAAGATTACGAGATAGATTATAAGACAAAGACTACACTAGTCTTCATGTAGATTAATTTGTTCCATCAGCGCGACAAGGCGGTCCACGGTTTCTGCTAGTCTGTTGGTTTGCCTGGCGTTGTCTTCCACCAAGGCCAGTCGTTGTGCTAGTGTTCGAGAGTGATCCTTAGTCTCCTGTGAACGCTGTTCACATTCCTCTAGTCGGTTTCGTACAAGTTCATCCGCACCTAATTCGGCGGTCATGGAATCCTGAATTATGCTTATAGACAGGTTGGTATCCTCTTGTTCTCGCTGGAGTTGGGATATGTGATCAAGTGCTTGGCGAAGCAGGTAGGTCATTCGGTGTTGTTCCCGTTCGAGACTTTCGAGCCTTTGCTCTTGACGGCGGAATTTGGTAGCCAACACTGGCAACGTGAGATGTGCCGAGTCCTGAGAGTTATGAACAGGATAAGGGCTGTTTCGAGGCGACCTTGTGTTCCTCCTGGCTACTCGTGGGTTCCGTGACCCATGTGAGTGAGAGTGTGACGGATTAGGTGGTGTGTTTGCCATTCCTGTGGCAGAATGTAAGTAAGACGAGGCTAATATATATACATATATCATATCCAGCCTATTGTCTAGCACGTATCAAGTAATGGTCCGGTTCTCTCGTGGTCAGAGTCAACTAACGCATTCCTGTTCAACATAACCATTTCAGACCTCGCATCATCTTTCCTTAATTATACATAGTTGATCAGGCTATGTTAAATTAAAGTCATATGATGTAATTCCTGAACCAATCATGCCTAGTAAGGAAATACTGCCTAACGGTCATAGTCTAGGCCCACTAAATGCAACCTAGTTCACTATAACCTTAGGCTCTGATACCAATCTGTAACACCCCCGAAATTCACTGTTTTGCGGAAGCGTAGTTTGAGGTGTTACTAATCAAATATCACAGCACAAAGGTAAAGTAAACGACATCTATATGCAACGTTTGTAAATTAGTTACATTCCATAGATATATTGTTTGAAAACTTAGTGTTTTCGTATACAAAAATGTAGTTTCCCTAGAGTCCGCGCGTGTAGCGGGAGATTCTATTACATAATCAAAATGTACAAAAGATGATGCTAAGAATCTCCGTTAATGCAGTTGTGTTGAAATCATGCGACTCTAGCTAAAATCCTGGAGTAATCCTACTCCATCCGGGTACCTGAGAAAACATGCTAAAAAGTGTCAACCAAAAGGTTGGTGAATCTCACAGGTTTGTAAGTAATATCGGCTTTGAACACGAGATTTCATTAGTAATGCCCGTAGGCGTAAAATCAACCATTGCAATCCAGCAATCGAAAAATCAGTATTTGCAATCCAGCAAATGTAAATAAGTAAGTTTATACCGTTGCCATGAGGCTCATAATCGAAGCTTAACCCGTAAGTAATAAGTTTGCTCCCGTGACATGCTCGTAAATGAGCAAGCATCAGTAACGAATAAGTAGTCACCCATTTCTACGTGTAAATCAGTACGTGGCAGCGCTACTGCCCCGGGCGGGGAGGGTCATTTCCCTAATGGATCCATTAACTAGTGTTCGCGCTTAAGTCCATAACTAACGATATATGATGGAGAGACTTCTGTTTGTAAGTAAACTCATGCAATTCCGTTTGGTATAGTAAACAGTTTAGTACTTGTGTTCAAGGAAAAGTAGTAGCATGTATCTCCCCCAATAAGATAAAACAGTAAAAGTGGGGCCGTAAGACTCACCTGAGTCTTGTAGTAATCAGTTGCAATTAGCAAGTAGTAAGTAAAGCAAGTAGGTTCTCTGAACCCGTAACCTTCAAATGCCTAATCATATGAAGTTATGTAAGTATGCGTCTCACGAGACGTTTCGTTTAGATGTACACAACTAGTATATCCAGTGTTTGTCCGTATGTTTGTAATTGTTTGTTTGTTGGAAAACATGTTTGGCCCGTTGGTGACGGTTTGTAGCAAAAATTCTAAAATGTTGACTTTGCTACAGTAGATTTGCTACAGTACTGCTACAGTAAAATTTGACTTTTTTGTACAGTAACTTTGACTTTAAAATTCTGGTTTTCTGTGTTTTTACGACACAATCTGCGACACTAAAGTTTGGTATGCGACACAGTGGTTGTGTCGCATAAAGTGCGACACAAGAGCTCTGCGACACAGTGGTTGTGTCGCAAAATCTTGCGATGCTAATTTAATAGCGACATAACGGTTGTGTCGTATAAATTACGACATAGTATGCGACATAGAGTGCGACACAATATTGTGTCGCAAAGATTACGACACTAAAGGATCAGTACGACACAAGGTGCGACACTAATGGGTTTATGCGACACAGTGTGCGACACAAGGCTTGTGTCGCACGTATGAACACCAGCCCAGAAACTTACGGGTTTCGAGAATTTTCGACCAAAAACGCAAATCTAACCCATTTTTTAGCTATAAAATCGTGTATTCTTCATGTATTAGGTTATATCTAAGTTGTGTACACATCAAAACACCAAAACATTACACCAAATTGAATAGATCTAAGATTTTAGGAATTTCTTACTTTTGCAAATCGAGCTAAATGGAGGATGAATTGATGAAAACGGTCTTGATATTCTTGCTCCACTCGTGATGGTGATTCCGAATATGTAATTTTCGTGGTCGAGGTTTGATGTCGAAAATTTGGTGTGAATTGAGGTTGAGAGAGTTTGTGGTTTGTGTGTGTTTAGTTAGAATGAAAATGGAAAGGAAAATTGGGGTGGGGGTTTGGGTTGGTGGCTGATCCAAAAGGAAGGAGGGGGAAAATTCTCCCCAAAACACAGTGTTGACTCCGTGTCCTAATCGTTTATTCACTAGTTTTTCATATTTAACCAAACGTTTATATTTTTAAAACGTAACTGGAGTATTTAAGTAAAAATACTTTGAAATTAATAGTAAAACATTTGTCGCAATATTTAAATTATTAAGTCGCGTTTATTACGTTTTGTTGCGTTAGTTAAAATGTCGTCGCGATAATATATAAATAATGCTCGTTCGGTTGCGTATTTTATATAACAAAATACGTTCTCATTATTTAAGTAAATTTCTGTCACCAACGTCCAAGTAAACTGTGTCGGACTCCGTCCGGTTAATTAGCACGATTAATCCAAATCGCGTAAGTACACACACATATATATAAATCACCTTATATATATATACAAATAGAGCCTGTAATTAGTCCTATTACATACTAATTACAACTTGTTACAAACAATTAGGCATAATTAATTATCCTAATTATGCAGGTGTTACATTTAAGTCCACTAGTACAACCTGAAAAGATATGCTCAAAAACGTCAATACGAATGTTGGTGAGTTTCGTAGATTTGAAACCAGACACCATAAAATAATGTTTTGATGTGATAAATAACTGAGTAGGACAATGCAAATGAAAAGGCACATATAAATGAAATTAGTGTAAACGAATAAATCTCAACAAACCACCATGCGTGTTGTCATTACTCCCGCAGAGTAAGACGAATAGCATATACGTCGGCGTGTTGTCAATACCCCCAAAGGAGCAAGACAAATAGCCTAAATGATGTCAATGTATCCAACCGGCGTGTTGTCAATACCCCCAACGGAGCAAGACGAATAGCCACAAATATTCTCAATGTTCTCAATGATCTCAAATAATTCACATAATCTCACATAATGTAGCACATTTCAAGCATATGTCCAAAAAGAAAATGAATGTAATCACAGCATGAAAACAGTTGATAAAACACGAGCATACTTTTCCCCCAATGTAAAACAAGTAAAGAAAATGGGGTCACGAAAACTCACCTCAGAAAATGATGTAAGTATCGTCCCTTAAGTATAAACCACTAAACAGCTTGCCAATCTACAATATCATAATGCGTATGGGTTACAACCTAGGCATAACTAGGTCATTCCATTTTATTCCACGCCCAAAACACTTCTATTACATTTTCTCACAATTCTACTAATGCATTATCACAAGAACTATCCCAAATGAAAAACATAGATTCTGACAGAAAGTTTGGCTCCAATTTACAAATTTTTAAATAATACTTATCGAAATCATTTTGCTCTATAATTTTTACCAACGACATTTTAATGTGTTTAGAAGACTCAGTAATTTTTCCAGATTCAATTACGTTGATTTAGTATTTTTAAAAATTTATCAAATGAACTGCTCTAAACCGTCAACTCTTTCTGACTTCACAAAAGTTTTAATTTATTTAAAATACTTAGAAATTTCAAACGATTATCATATTTTTACAGAAAATACTTAATACTTTAAAAACACTTCAGTAAAAATTCCAAGACCTAATTATTAGTTTAAAGTACGTTTCAAAAATCGATAACTTAATAGAAATCTGGAACCGAATAACTCAGAAATGACATACAATCTTGTAAAAATGTTTTGACCAACTTATACTACACCTTTAACCATGAAACTGACGCCATTTGAAATAAGATTAAAAGTACTTATGTTTAGACTCCTTTTTCATCGAAAACCATCGTGATATGACCAAGTTTCAAACCTCCTAATCCGAAACATAAATCTGGACAGATTAGGGTTTTTAATAAACCAACCCTAATCGCTAATATAATTAATCCAAAACCGCAACATAATCAAAACCTCAATTCTATCAACTTGTATACTGATTTTATTAACATCCTAACAATATTATAACCCGGAATACAATGGAAAATGATCCGAAAATAACCGACAATAATGAAACAATCGAAATACATTAAAATGAATGAGATCGGATAGAAATATACCAACTAACGATTAACCGCACGAATATCTTTCGTAGAATCTGTGAATAACAAGAACAAAACCACTTAGGAGTAGTTTTGAGATTAAACGAAACGTATAGATGAATCATAGGATCGAAATCTTACCAACGAACCTCAAACGAGTGTCTTCGGTTGATCGAAACGAATAGGAATCAAGTTTTAGGGTTTTTGGGTGTTCAAGTTTCGTATTTAGGGTTTGAGAGAGTTTTTGGTCAACTGAAATCCGAATTATGGAGTTTACATCTCGTTTTTAGGGTTAAAATACGCTTATAAATGGGTCTGGGCCGATTTAGAATCGCGTCGCGATTAGGGGTGAACCGCGTCGCTATTTGGGGTAAATCGCGTCACTATTTAGGGCAAATCGCGCCTATATTATCCCCAAATCGCGTCTCAGTATTCAGCCAAAGTTTCATTTACGTTTTGCTTCATAACTTCTTCGTTACACGTCGGATTGAGTTGATTCTTTTTGCGTTGGATTAGTTTTTCAAAAACGAAGACTATGATGTAAATAAATCTCAAAAATAAGTAGTTTCACAAAAATGAGTTTCTACGGTTTGAACTACGATGACGGTTTGGTGACGGTTGTCACATTACTGATACTGAACCAAGGGCTAGTAGGTAGTAAGTATGACCTAGAGTCGTTCTTAAAGAGAAACTGAATTGAAACGGAGGTGATCCAATCAATCTTTCTTTTTCTAGTAAAGGTTTTTTATAAGAGTACGTTGGGGGGTTTTGGTTCAGTTAACTAAGTAAATTAAGTAAAGCGAATAAAAGATAATAATAAATCAGATAATGGAAAGCAGTATTTGTTGTGATTTCATTAGCTTATAAAATGGGATGATGACTTTTAGGTGGAAAACATTTAACTAAATTGGGAATGTTTGCTAGATTTGGTAGCTTATGGTATAACTAATAGATTTCTTATTAGTCGTTTATCAACTAATATGTCACGAGGAACTAAGGTGTCCTGATTCTGATCAGACAGACAATGCTCAACTCTCCACACTCTCCTGTGAGGGAGTCAGTGGCCCTTATTATTGAACGCATTTGCTCGTGGGCGAAGGAACAGAGTAGCAAGTCCATAATAAGTCTAACCGTTCTTAATACCATATAGATTACAAATCCGGTAAACAACTAACTTAGAGCATATGTTCGGACTTATTTGATGAATTCATATTAGTGAAACTCAAGAATGATAAGCGAGGGAAAATGTTTAGGTTTCTTGCGTACCTTACTTTAGGTTTCATAGTTGAAAGAAAAAGTATCATTTTAAATTGGATTTTAAACTTGCCTTTCTCAATACAATTAACAAATCCCTAGGTTTTCGTGAATGGTTATTTAGCCTATAGCCTACCTACTCTAATCTAATCTAAACTAACTAATCTAATTAAAATGTTGACGGCTTTTTGCATAAAGTTAAACCCAGACCATGTCAGAAAATACTATGGTAGTTCACAATGTATTTAATCGTTAACCGATGTTTCCGTTGTGAATTTAATTGCTTCGCGATGTTTACATGATAAGTACATTGTGATTAGAAGTGTACTATACTCATGGTAATTCCACGTAATCACATTGCATTTTATGATGATTGCATGACGTTATAATCAAACCATAGTTTTGACGCAGATAACTATTGACCACGTATTAAGGTTCGCGACTCCTCTTTACAAGGTTACAATCACGTTTGTTAATCGAAAGGCGAATATAAGTTTTAGGTTTAAAATCATAAGGATAGGATAAGTTCATTCATAAAGTTTCCATTTTTTATAATGTCGATCCATAATACAACTACCTTCGATCGTTTACCGACTTCCGTACGTTTGTACTTCGCTTAACAGTGTTTCTAGCACTATATCGTATAAACAGTTGAATAGGGGCCGTCATATTATTTCACGACATATTTAAAGTCAACCCATAATTATTTATGGTAACTACATCACAACAAATACTATAGTAATCTACTCGCTAAGCATGACACAAACTATCTCTAGCATAATTAAAGCATACATATTTAATTAAGATAGATTAGGATAGAAAGAACCCGGATTAATATGCGAGAGGGATAGACTTGAATTAATAAGCGTAACTCCAAGCGTATACCAAAGATTACAACATGTTCCTTGCTTTCGTTCTATTCTAAACAAGTTTCCTAAACTATCCTAATACTAATTTGGAATAAGAAAATAGAACTAATGTAGAGAAAAGTATGGAAGAAGTATTATTGGTGTGTAAGGTGTGTGTTTCAAATGAGCCTTGATGCCCTATTTATACTTGAAATCCGGTGCATGTTAGCCATCTTAGGCTCAAGTTAGCATGCATTTGGGGAGTGGTCCTTTCCCGGAAAGTGGTAGCACATGTACCTTAAAGGCGCGGAAAGTGGTAGCATATGTACCCTAAAGTTGTGGAAAGTGGTAGCACATGTACCAAGCAAATACGAGAAAGGACGGAAAAAGGAGGAGGGGACGGCCGGCAACCAGCCGGCGGCGCCTGGCTGCTGGCCAGCGGCCACCCATCCCGGTTGCTGCCCGTTCGCTCATTTCTCGTTTCGCACGTATCTTCTTCGTTATGCGTCCGTTTTCGATGATTCTTTTTGCATTGGATTCGTTTTTCAAAAATGAAGACTTTGATGAAAATAAATCCCTGAGATGTCTCTCTGATATTTAGATGTCTTGTATGAATCGTTTGAATCTTTCGACGTATGCAGAATCTTCATTATTCATCCGTTTTTGTTGATTTTTCTTTTGTTATATTCGTATTTTGAAAACGAAGATCTTGGATAAGAGGAATCTTAGTGGTGGGTACTTTATCTCAAATCTTTTCTCGGATGCCTTGAATCTTCAAACGTGCGTAGAATCTTCATTTTTCGTTCATTTTGCTTGATTTTTCTCGTGCGACTCTATTTTGACCTTTTTGGCAAAGTTTCATTGATTTGTGTATTATTTGAGTCTAAATGCCAAGTATTGTTCCAGAATGAGAGAGATATCGGTAGTAAAAACGTGACTTTTTACGCGATATCAGGTACACCCAGAACTAAATCATTTGTGGTTATATAATTCATCTTGCGAAAGTTGAAGTGTGCCATCCTCCTATGCCATAGTAATGAGTCTGCTTCAGAAGCCTTGGATAATTAGCATGTAGACGCCATTGAACAGATAGGAACACCCATGTTTATGGCATAGATGTCCTTCTTCCTTGGATCATCAATATCCATTTCTCGGGAACTATAAACCCGGCTTCAGGACTAAGGCCTCTGTATCAGTGAAATGAATAGGATGACCTTTATCACAGACTTAGGAAACACTCACTAGGTTGTGAGTTAATTGTTCAACATAATTCACATCCTCAAGAGTCAAAGCTCCATTTGAAACTTTTCCTTTCTCAGTTATTATTCCTCCTTTGTCTCCAGCGAAATTCACTCGCTGTTTCATTCTGCCCTTGAAGTCCTTCAGTAGACTTCTAGTTCCTGTCATGTGTCTTGAGCATCCACTGTCTACATACCACAAGCTATCTTCGTTCACAGTCTGCTCCTGCACATGGCAAGTTATACACAATTAGTTCTCAAGAGGGACCCAAGCCATTACGGTCTTGGATGGTCCCTTATCATCAACAAACTTAACCTCTTTAAAATAACCATCCTTCCCATCAGGAGCTTTGGTTACTTTCGAAGAAGTCTGAGCTTGTGGACGATTACCAGTCTTAAGAAGAGAGTTAGAGGAAAATCTCCTAGACACTGAACTGTGGGTACTATTTCCTAAATGTTGGTTATTATAATACCCAGAATTAAACCCATGTGTACGTGAAGTAGAACCATTTTCATATTGACTATGGTTTCTACTTTGAGTCCTAAACCTCGAAGGTGTTTTATCTCTAGGCTTATTGAAAGAATTATCATTTATAGTAAAAGGCCGTTTAGGTTTAGGTGGAGAGACACTATGAGAACCATCTCTCTTTAGAATATTAACAGGTTTACTACCTAATCCCATTTTGGTACCTATCCTGTCTACATTCAAATTAGATGAATTCGGTGTCTTATCGTTATTCACAAACTTATGTGTTGCTTCCAACTTCTTGTTAAGACAACAAGAAGCCACATGCCCTTTTTGGTGGCACTTAAAGCAAGACATCTGCTTCCGTGACTTAACTTCTTTTGCCTTCTTTTCAGTCTAATTCTTAGACACAAAAGGTGTACTCTCATGTTCCTTAATAATCTTATCATCTATGCTAGTATCACTCATCATTCCACTCGAGACAAAATGTACTTTAGGGAATGGTGTATTCTTACTAATATCAGACGACGGATCTTTAATAACATCCTTCTGTGTCTCAGACAATTCAGATTTATCAGTTACTTGTTCATCAGGCTTAGCAGTTGCTTCAGTCATCTCTAAGTCAACAGAAGTAGTAGTGTAATTTGAATTAAAAGGAGGGGGTACATCGTTGTAACCTAAACTAGTCACATCCTTTACACTACGTTGAGAGCTAATTATAGTATCTAAAGTTAAGGAAGATGTCCTATAACTTCCAAATTTACGATTAAGCTCTAACAACTTCATTTTAGACTCAGCCAATTCACTGTCTTTACTAGCAATATTCTTATATAAATCTCCTATGTATAGATACAGACCATCAATTTTAACAGATTGTTCATTTATAGTGTCTCTAAGTGTGGTCCTATCTGCCATATCAGATTTTATCTTCTCCCTAAGTGCTAGCTTATCCTCATTTAGTCTACGTACATCACTTTTAGCTATTTCTAGTTCAGATGTCAAAGCACTATGTGATTCTGCAAATACACTACCTTGTGAATGCAAACTAGAAACTAAATAACAGACATCAGCAAGAGTAAGAATATCAATACATACCCTCTTTTTGTCTATTTGAACTTCAGCCATGTGTGCAACAAAATCATCTGGGCTCATATGCTCAGTCGAGTCCATGTACAGCACATCATTATCACTTGCTTTTTCTCGAACATCAGGTAACTTGACTTGAAAATTATCAGTAGTAGGCATGTAAGATGAAGATTCAGCCGTCTTCTCTTGATCATCTATCTCAGCCATCAGTGCCTCTTCAGGTTGAGCACTCCAATCATACGATCCATCAAGTTGCTGAACCACCAAGGCTTTAGAAGCTAAAGTACTTCCCGAGCCTTGTCTTCCAGAACTTGTATCAACCTTTGGTCGTTGACATTACCGAGCAAAATGTCCATAACCTTGACAGTTAAAACATTTCACTTTGGACTTATCGAACCCAGGTTTATTACCTACCACCTTCCTACTAGTACGCTTTAAGAAATTTTTGACTCTCCTTGACACCATAGCTAGTTGCCACTGGAGATCCATTTCTTCTAATCATCAGGGTCAATTTGGTCATAATCTTCATCAAACACAACAGGATCATTGATCTTTCCCTTAATGTAGTTTACATACGAAGAAACAAACGAAGCAAGAATAAACAGTTGCTGTTCAGTGGATTTCACACTCATAGGCATCTTGTGATGCTCTTGAGTAGACTTCCCAGAATTAGTACTTTTGCTTCATTCTTCACTTCTAGCTGAAGTTATAAAACACAAATCCTCAGAGATCATTTCATCATTGCCATCAGTATCACCAACTAGTAAAGCAGTGGTCGAACTAGATGAGGCATTCGAGAGAGTTGATTTTCCATGATATAGCCCAGGATCCTGTACCTGATCAGAATCTGTATCTCTCGTTTTCTTTGTGAAATCATATCCTCGGAACTTGTCTATAGCCTGCTCCAGAGTCATTGCAGCATAACGCTCATCATTATCCTTGAGCATAACTCCATGCATTTTCCATTTGGGAGGTAAACCCTCAATAAACTTTTCAGTCTTCTCCCCATTAGTATAGACAATCTCATGGTCATCTAGGTCACCTAGTAGATGGTAGTACCTAGTGGTGTAAGCATCAAGATCTTCTCCTCTCAAAGCTTTAAACACAGTAAACTGCTTCTTCAGGAGATTCTTCTTACCAGCCTTAACTTGTGAACTTCCCTCACATCTTTTCTCAAGAGCTACCCAGAGCTCTCTAGCAGTATGAAAAGATTTTAACTGATGATTGATGTCTCTAGGAAGACTCATCTTTATTGAAGAATGAGATTTATTCTCAATTTCATAGTCCTTTTTCTGTTGATCATTCATCCGGTATAGGGAATAGGCACAGTTACATTTTCAACAAGTTGGGTAGGTGCAGTATAACCATTCTTAATGCACATCCTAATTGACAGATTATGGAACCGATAGTATGATTCAAACCTGTCCTTCCATCCATAGTAGTCTTCAAGTCGGAGCAATTTAGTTGGAACATTAGACTTTCCGACCTCGTGTTCCATCTCAATCATTCTACTTAAGTCAGACATTTTTGTAAATTTCAGAAATTAAATATCAGAAAAATCAGAAAGTTCAGTTCGCAGGAACTCAGTTCGCAGGAACTCAATTCGCAGGACTCGGTTCGTAGAAACTAAATTCATAAGAACTCCGTTCGCATAAACTCAATTCGCAAGAACTCGGTTCGCAGAATCGGCTGAAAACCCCAAAAACGAAAATTTTAGGTTTTTTGAACGTCTAAACCCTACAATTTCGAACGTAAACAAACCTAAAAACTTCCAGAGACTGATTTTGATCGTTAATACACACTTATGCACTTAAAAACAGCCCTAAATCTTCCATTATTAACCCGAGTAACCTTGAACCTACGCGTATCTAGCCGTAGGCTCTGATACCAATTGTAAGTCCCTAAGTATAGGATCGATAACGAGGTTATCTAAGGTATTAAGATGCGAAATCCCTCAATACTAGTTTACGGACTGTAATCGGTTTATATCTCAAGTTAATAGAGAGTTTGATTACTATTTAGCTTTGTATTGATTAAAACAAGCGTTAATCTATCAATACCTAGCTCTTAGTTTGCTTAGAAAAGCTCTCGAAATACACGAAATTCGTATATGGTTTTTGGAAAAAGTTAAATAGGTTTAAAACCTAATTTGTATAAATACCAGTCTAGGTTCGCGGGTTTTGGGCTCTGCGGACCGACTCGGTTCGCAGCCCAGCTTGGCCCAACGAGCTGACCTGGCTCACTTCGCAGTCCTGCCCTGCGAACCTACTCAGTTCGCATCGCAAGTCTTGGTCAAACTTTGGTCAACATTTTTCAGCTTTTCACATTTTAACTCTAAATTGTTTACCAAATAATATCTTTATATTACAATCTAAAACCAATGTACAACTTGATTACAATTAAAACTTAGCTAATACAAACTAGATCTGTTGTCACAAAACATGCCTCAACAGTTTATGGAGTTACAAATTTTGCAGGATATGTTGCTGAAAAGAGCGTACGAGGGAGAAAGACCTTGGACATCAATTCAAATCATGGAGTTTACGAAGAAGATGGATATTGTAAGTCCCCTAGTTTTAGGATCGATAACTTCGTTATCTGTAGTATTAAGGTGCGGAATCCCTCAATACGGTGTTATCTTACTAACAACGAATATGTTCGTATTGCGTTTTGTAAGACTTAGCTTTAAACGGTAAATCGTCAAAACCTAGTCGTAGGTTATGTTTTCTCTGGTTTTCTGGAATCGCAGAATGTAAAAGTATCAAAAGTGTTAAGGTTTTTCACGATTGAAAAACCTTTTATATTTTGTCTCGGCTCGGCTCGCATGGGCCTATGAGTTCGGTCCAACTCGCAGCCCAAGTCAGCCCAGTGACTCGGCTCGCCAAACTCAATCTACGCGAGTTCAGATCTCACCTCACAGCTCGACTCGCTGCGACCTGAGATCTCGACTCGCTACGCATCAAACGTCTATTATTTATTTTGTATTTAATTATTCGTCTAACTTAACAAAACAATATGTTTAACGAATATCACTAACAAAACAAATATTCTTTTACAAATCCAAACCAATATACAAACACAATAATAATTACACTAGTCCTATTTCAAGCTAGATCTGTTGTCACACTCTATGTCCCAACAGACTCCCCCTTGACAATAGCTCTAGCGTCTTTATCTTCACACTTGTCTTTGGTCTTCATTTGTAAATCTTACTGCCTGCGTAAATCTTCATCTTGATACACGTCTTAACCATCATCTGATAATCTCGTCCTAAATCACCCCATGCGTCTGTCGTCAAGATTCTATTTTCATTCAACTTAATCAAATCTTTCTTCGACATGTTCATTAGGTGTCGATGGTCATAGACTCTGAAGATTTCTCTTTCACCACCGTCAACCTCATCATCAGCTTCAACCATAACAGCTTCTCCTGTTCCTGAATCTACATGCCATCTCTTCATATTACCCAGAACATCTTGTGGCATTGTCTTCAGTGGAATCTGCTATATGCATCTAACAGCTGGATATATCTTCTTCCTTCTTCTTCTTCCTGTTCTTTGACTTCTCTCTTGTAGTTTCACAGTTTTTCCCTTTCTTGGCTTAATCTGAACAAACTTATTCGTACCAACCTCATGTCTAATGATTCTTTCAACACGATCAGCATAATCATCACGACTTGGGTTGTTAATCTCTAATCTAGCCAAATCACGTATTTCATAACGTGGTAGAGAACTAAAAACTGCAAGCTTTCGCTCAAAATATTGAACTCCGTCAAACCTTTTGATCGCAAAAAGCTTTAGTTCTGAGTCAAAGTACCAACCAATAATCCCTTTACGTGGTACACGCTTTTTCGTAACATCAACTTCAGAAATTCCAATCTTCTTCTTTTTCTTTGGAAGTTTCCTAAGTACAACAGCAGGATTTTTGGTTTGAACAAGAACTTCTTCTTCTTCATCAGAAGTTGAATCATCAATTTCTTCATCTATATCGACAATTGTTGGACCTTGTTCATTTTCAATAACAACTTCTGTCCTAGATGGGCTCACATGGTGTTCATCAATGTTTGCATCTAGATCTACACCCATGTCTTGCACATTCTCAGGTACAGCAGTCCAATCTGTAGGTGGTTGGAATTCTCCATCCTCAAGATCATAATCAATATCTTCATCTATCTCATCCAAAATATCATCTTCCGAATCAGATAGATCAAGCATTTCCATTCCTAGAGAAAAACATAAATACAAATATATTAATAATTCAAATTCTTCATTGATTTCCCTGAACCAATCTAAGAATTTCTTTATTAATTCTTTTGTATATTTTAACCTAATATATAAACGCAATTTACATACAACTTATAAAATCTTTTATTGATTACCCTGAATCAATCCAAAATTTCTTAAGTCTACTTAACAAATATTAATTAATTTTAAATTCTAATGCATTGTGAATAATCACCAAACATTTAAATTTACTATTAATTACCTTATATAATTTCCAAGTGTTAATTGATCTCATTCATTATCAATTTAACCTTTAAATTATATATCATTTGTCTAGTTAATACGAATACATTTTTAACTTGTTAATTACTTATATACCTTACGGTCTTAAGTCCATAATCAAATCTAAAATGCATATGTTATCATAAAATTTTGACAGCCGATATTAATCGGAACACGCCGCTCGACTACTCAATGAGTCGGAAGTCTTTCGATCACTATTTTATCTTAACATAATTATATAAACTTAAATTACCAAACATATTTTGCTTAAAATAATAATAACCCTAAGCCAAATATATTTACAAAATAAATTAAGTTTACATTTGTTCACTACAAACTATTACAAATATTACAGTACTATGATAATACTAAGCTATCTTACCAGCTTCAGTATCACCCGGTACAGTCTTATCTGCACTTGTATCCACTCCAGAACCACTAGCACCAGCACCAGACTCCCCCTGAATAGTAGCTTGCTCACCAGTCTTTGAAGGACCAGTCTGCTCACCACTCGGTGCATTGGGATCATCGTCCTTGTCATGATCTCTCTTCCTCTTCAACTCATTTTCCTTACAAGACTCCAGATATACCAATATCTCCCCCTGAGTAGACTGTCCTGAATGTGATCTCAAGACCAGACTCTCCAAAGAAGATAACTTCAGTCTCTGTACATTGAAGTCCGCAAGCAAAGTCTCATGAGTCTTCATCAACAGATTGTACGATTCACTCTGCTTGAGAATCTGCTGAGAAAGAAGAAGATTGCTCGACACCAGCTCTGGAATCTGAGAAGTAAGCTTCTCTAAATCCTTTACCCTAGACTCTAAGGATGTAATCCTTTCTGCATCAGTCGTTGGAGTAACAGGTATCTTTCTTGGTCCAGGCGGTGTAAGAGACTCAATATGCCAGTCTCTGGTAAGCGGTGTATAAGGTTGAGACAAAGCTTGCGTAAGCAAACTTGTCGCAAATCTAGCTGCTTTGTTCGTCGGAAAATTAGCTCCACGAACTAGATCAGCAACCTCATGCTGTAAAGTTAAACACAATTAAAATCAGTTATTGTTACAGATTACTCCGTCTCAAACTCTAATTAATTGCATAACACTCATAGTTATAGAACTTATATCTCATACCTGAAGCGGTAAAGATATCGATTCAGTAACCACCGATGCATCCATCTCCACCTGTGGTGTATCCTGAGCAACTGTATACAGAATTAACTGTCTCAGTTTAACTCCTGATAAACAATCAAGTTAAGATTATTTAACTTTTATAATCAATACTAACCTTCTCGAATAGTTAGCGTTCTCGGACGCTTCATCAAAGGAATCTCAACTTCCTCAGTACCTTCCTCCATAACACTCTTACCTTTTCTCTTTCTTTCAGAAACAGATGGAGGAGGAGAAGGTGTATTGTCTGAATCTTCATCTGAAGCCGTCTCACCATCACGACCTCTAGATGATCTAACAGTCTCCTAAAGTTTAAATATATTCAACATTTATGATTAGCGTAAGCTCTATCATACAAGTTCTATATATTTAAAATTAATCAGATATAATACCTCAGTCGGTACAACAACTGATCTATCATGCTGTATCTGCTCATCCTCAAGTAATATAACTTCGGGATTTGCAGCCTCAGCTTCAGCATCCTCAGGTGGTGCCAAATAACTCTCAATGTCTTGAAGCAAAGGATTGGTCGCATCGTCATTCTGCTCCAATACCTCTTGCACAACCTGTGCAGCAACCCCTTGGTTCACTTGCTGATCAACCTGACCAGCCTGAATAAAAACATCCTCAAGGAGCCCTTGTGGATCTTCAGGTTGAGCTTCCTCAGCTACAGGTTCTAGTACAACATCAGCCTCAGCAGGAGCAACAGCAGCAGCAGGAGCTACATCTAACCACCCATGATTTGGCGGTGCAACGTAGTTTGGATCAACAACATATCCAAAAAGTGGTCTAACTTCCGGTTTCACCACTCCTTCCTTCCTGACCGTCTGCATAAACATGGCATTATACCCACGATGGTCAATCGTATTAACCACTAGATGTGGTTCAGGTATAGCCAAATCCGGTAGACGTGCACGGATAATCAGCATGCAAAATTGCGGATAAACCAAAAATCTTGATCTAACAGACCCCGATATCTGTTTCGCAATCTCACCAAAAATATAATCACAAAAACTGTATGGTTTATTATAAACCAGTGACAGTGCAGCCGATAGAATAGCAGGGCTCAATTCATCAAAACCACCCTTCTTCGCTGCAAATACAATATTCATCACGTGCCAGAGAAACCTCCACTGACCAATAACCAGAGGCTTCTGGAACTGACGTCCGCGTCTGTCTCCGCTATAACCCATACGACCGATAGCACCCTCAATAAAATCCATAGGATACTCAATATCCCCATTCTCCTGTTCTACTGTACCAAGCTGCAAAATCTCACGAAGATTTCCAGCTGTAAATGTAACAGGCTGACCACTAACTGTAGCTCTAATCTCTGGCGGGTTGACAGATTCATCATATACTATATCCGTCCAGAAATCATTCAGTATAGCCTGAGAAATAGGAGGATTGGCCGTAATGTCGTATCTAATCCTTGATCGTGCTAGAAAACGTAAAATATCAGCAACCCTGTCAGCTCGCTTGGCCTCAAGGTTCAGATCAACCAAAACGTTGTGACCCTTATCAAATGCTCTAGCCATATCTGTAAAGTAAACACAAACAACATATATAATTTAATGCACGATTAAAAATATTTAAACTATTACGTATTATGAATCGAGATTCATCAAACATCTTAGTTTAAAATTGAAATTATATATAACTTGTTACATAAATAGTCTCAAGTCGTATATAAAAATTTAACTTATAACTAAAAGCCTTAAGTCTAATTTAAATTCATTATATAAAAGTTATTACCTAAAAAAATCTTAACATTTATATCACTATTTTAAAAAAAAATTTCTAAGTACTGGACTCGCATAAACTGGCCTAACGAGTTGAGTTCAACTCGTTTTGCTTATAAACTCGCTATACTCATCAACTCGCTACATTGATCAACTCGCTAAAGTTATCAAGTCGCTAAAGTTATCAACTCGCTAATCTCATGGATTCGCTAGTCAACTCGCTGCGAGTTGATCCACAATGTCAACTCGTTTGATGAACTGCCGTCGCGAATTTTCAATTAAAATCGATTCATCTGTTGATTTTAACATGATCTATCGATTAATTTACGTTTATTAACATCCATTTAACATAAACCACAAGGATTCGTGTTCTAATAGTCCTTTAATATACGTGAATCGTTCGAATTATAAACCGAAACCCTAAGTTTATTAAAACTTCGATTTCGTGCAATTTAAACGGTGAAATCCATTGTATTATACCTCAAAATGTTCGCAAAGAAGTCTTGAATATAATCTACGGATTCAAAAACTCATTCCCGTACTCGTAAAATCGAAATCAAACGAAAACTATAAATCGCCTCGTTTCGTCTTTTTGACGGATTCGCAAAGTTTAGTGAACTCGCGAGATTTGTGTGGGTTCGGTGGGCTGGTTTGACTCGTTTGACCCCCTTTATACTACATTTCCGATTCGCGAGATTTAAGTGGACTCGCAAGTTGATGCCAACTCGCAGAAACAATTAAAAACGCGAATTTAATGCTAAGTATAAATAAAAACCCGATATTTTACAAGTCTAAATTATGATTAATTTTCACTTGTATTTGTCACGTTGTTCAACTCAAAAATATACAGTATAATTTAATTCCGAAGGGTAAATTCAGATAAACATAAAAACTTAAAAACAAAGAAAAATAAGATAAAAATACAACTATATAAACTTTGGTATCAAGTACCATTTTATTAATTATTTGAAACAAAGTAAATATACAAAGTAAATAAGATTTTATCTGCTTAGGGATCATATTAGTAAGAATAAGCAATTAATTATATATTAAAAAGTCTAAGCAGATTGGTAGTATACATACCTTATGAAATTCAAGTAAATCACTGTAAAATTACAACTAAATTTATCATTTATACATTTATATTTATAAAACTATATCTTAGGTACCTTTATCCACATAGCATAATTAATAAATGCATTACTCACATAAAGTGAATATTTTAATTATAGATAGTTCAAGACGATTACCGGTATTATGATCCACATAAACAAATTAGACTCAATTTTCTAAGCAAACTCTTTATTGTTAGTATGAGTATTATCAAGTGCTCCCTATTATATGATATACTGAAGAATTCAAGTAAAACACATAACACTGCATCATTAAATTTTCAAGGTAGCGGTTACTAAATGATGTATCTTTTCGAAACATATAACATACACTTGAATTTTTATTTTAAGGTTAGACAAATATCAAACATACTTTGAATATGCTATGTTATCTTAGTCTGTACGTAGTACAACAGAAGATCCCTTCTAGCATAATTCAAAATATATTTGAGAATGTTAATTTAATTAAAGGTTTCAATTCTGTACTTAGTACAACAAAGTTACCAGTAATTAAGTTAATACCCATATTGCTACTATTTGTCAATTCAAATTAATATGTATGATAACAGTGTATGGCAATACCATCATTCAACAATTAAGACTTAATGTCATACATCATAGAATAGTAACACAAAATAATAAACAAGTAGTTAATTAATTTCTTAAGGCTTAGAAAATTTCATATAATTTGCCTACCAGTATATCATATGATGAAGCCAGCTAAAGTTTTAATAGAAATAAACAAATTATAACTTGTGGATATAGGTGTATAATCAAATAAATATAAACACATACCTGGTAGAACCGCTGTAGTTCTAAAGCAACTTTATTTGAACCTACTACCATATCATACTTAGTACTTAAGCTTATTATTGTGAAGCTTATTCTCCTAATGTACTATCATTTCCCTTAGTTTTTGCAAATAAAAACTTAAATGAAGGCGATTCCCCTTAGGTAACAAGCAAATGAATGCCATACGCCCTTTTTTTTTTTTTTTTTTTTTTAATGAACACAGAAATACTAACTATTACAAAAATGCCCTTGGAAGACTAATCACTCTGGATTTCTCATTCCGTTTAGTTGAACCAACGTCTCAAATCTTGCTCTGTCGAACGCCTTTGTGTATAAATCTGCTAAGTTATCCAATGATGAAACCTTAACTAACTTAATCAACTTTTTCTCAGCACAATCTCTAATAAAATGATGTCGAATATCAATATGATTAGTTTTACTGTGCTTCACCGGATTATTGGTGATCGACATAGTAGATTCGTTATCAATCATCATAGGAGTATTGGTTATATTTAACCCGTAATCCCGTAGTTGTTGTTGAATCCAAAGAACTTGTGAGCAACAGCTGCCAGCTGCAACATACTCAGCTTCACATGTAGAAATGGCTACCGAGGTTTGCTTCTTGCACTGCCAGGATACTAATCTACCTCCTAGGAATTGACATCCTCCGGTCGTAGATTTCCTATTCTGATTGCATCCTCCATAATCCGAATCAGTATAACCTACGAGATCTAAGTCTCCATCAATCGGATACCAAAGACCCAGCTTAGGTTTCCCTTTGAGGTAACGAAAGATTCGTTTAACAGCTTGCATGTGTGACTCTTTCGGATTAGCCTGATATCTTGCGCATAAACAAACAACAAACATTATGTCAGGCCTAGAGGCTGTAAGATACATTAGTGATCCGATCATGGCTCTATAAAGGGTTGGATCCACATCGCTATCACTCGATGTATCTGGACCTAGTCCATGATTTACTGGAATTGGAGTATTGTAGATCTTACTTTCATCCATCTTGAAGCGTTCTAATAGCTCATATGTATATTTAGATTAATGAATAAAGAATCCATCCTTCTTTTGATCAACTTGTAATCCTAAGAAGAAATTTAACTCTCCCATTGTAGACATTTCAAACCTTTTTCTCATGACTTTCTCAAATTCTTGACACATCTTTTCATCAGATGATCCAAAGATAATGTCATCAACATAAACTTGCACGAGAAGAAAGTCTTTCTTTTTCCATTTCACAAATAGTGTACTATCAATCGATCCTCTTGTAAATCCATTCTCAAGTAGATACGTTGATAGTGTTCCATACCATGCCCTAGGTGCTTGATGTAATCCATATAGAGCCTTATTCAAACGATATACTCTATCTGGATACTCAGGATCAGCAAACCCTGGCGGTTGTGAAACATACACCAATTCTTCTACTTTGCCATACAAAAAGGCACTCTTAACATCCAACTGATACACTTTTATACCAAAATAAGATGCAAATGCTAAGAATACTCTAATTGCTTCTAGCCTAGCAACTGGTGCAAACACTTCATTGTAATCTATACCTTCTTGTTGATTAAAACCTTGAACTACCAGACGAGCTTTATTGCGAGTAACGATTCCTTTATCATCTCTCTTGCACTTAAATACCCATCAAGTTCCAATTGGATATTCTCCCTTTGGTAGGTCAACCAACTCCCATACTTGTAATTTAGAGAACTAAGATAGTTCTTCTTGCATTGCTTCTACCCACGAACTTTCTTTTAAAGCCATTTGAACATTTTTAGGCTCGACTTGTGAGATAAAGCATGAATATAGACATTGATTAGGAATCCCTGTCTCTTTCAATGCAGTATACAAGCTTTGGTATTCCGAATTCTCAGACGTACTAGCTCTGGATTGATGCCTAGTTTGAACCGGAGTATTAATATCACCGATGATGTTTTCAACGGGATGATTCTTACTCGTTCTAGTTGTAGTAACTGGTTCAACCGGTATCTCATCTTCGAAATTAGTACCAATCTCTTCCAATTCAGGTACATCTTCCGTACGTGCTGAAGATATCCTTAAATGTTTCAAAGGAGTAAGTATATCATCAAACTTTGTAGAAAGATCATCAGGATCTTCTGTTTCTTGAGACTTATCCTCTGAAGGTTGTTGTGACTCACTTGTGGAAGCTTTATCTGAGTCAACAGTAGTCTTGATTCCAGACTGCTTAACACTTGATGTTGAAGCGGGACCAATATTCTCATCTTCAAACAATAAATGTTCAGCTATCTCTGAATCACTGACATAGTCACTAATAGGAACTTTAAATGATGCAAAAAGATCAGAATAATCAAATTGCCAATCTAAGCCCTTATGAACATCAGGTGAGTAGCTTGTAACCTCAATATTATAAACTACCTCCAAACGTCCTATGACTTTATTAAAGACTCTCTTGTTTGGCAAATTAGGCATGTAACCTAGGAAAAATCCTTCGTCAGCCTTCTCACCAAATTTAGCTTGATGTCCAGTCTTTAATATGGTGCATGAAACTCCAAAGGGTTCAAACCCTTTTAAGTTAGGTTTCTTATTGTTCAAAAGCTCATAACAAGTCTTGTTATGTCTCTTAACCGTAAGAACTCTATTAAGAACATAACATGCTGTATTCACTGCTTCTGCCCAAAAGATGACCGGAAACTTTGAATCAGCAAGCATTGTTCTAGCAGCTTCAATCAACGTCCTATTTTTCCTTTCAGCAACACCATTCTGTTGAGGTTCATAAGGTGCACTGAATTGATGTAATATCCCTTTGCTTAAGCAATAGATATTCAACGTTGAATTCTTGAACTCTGTTCCATTGTCACTACGAATACGCTTTACTCTCTTTTTATAGACATTCTCTACTAGATCAAAGAATTCAATTAGAATTCCAGGAGTCTCATCCTTTGATCCCAAAAAGAATACCCATGAGAATCTAGAATAATCATCTGTGACAACCAAACAGTACCATTTGCCACCTATACTTCTCTTGCTTATAGGGCCGAAGAGATCCATATGTAGCAATTCAAATGGCGAGGAGATAGAGTTTTCAGTCTTAGGTCTGTGTGGTTTCTTGTGCTGCTTTCCTTTCATGCAAGGAACACACTTATCCTCAGACTCGAAACGTTTTTGTGGTACACCTAGAACCAAACCATTTTTGGTTATATAATTCATCTTTCTCCAGTTCAGGTGTGCCATTCTCCTATGCCATAATAATGCGTCTGTTTCTGAAGCCTTGGATAATAAACATGTAGACACCATTGAAGAGTTAGGAACACCCATGTTGATAGCATAGATGTCCTTCTTCCTTGGCGCCCTCATCAATATCCATTCATCAGGAATTTTAAAACCTGGCTTCAGGACTAAGGCCTCCTTTTCATTAAAATAAACTGGATGACCTTTATCACAGACTTGGGAAACACTCACTAGATTGTGAGTTAGTTCTTCAACGTAGTTCACATCCTCAAGAGTCAAAGTTCCATTTGAAACTTTTCCTTTTCCCGAAATTATTCCTCCTTTATCTCCTGCAAAGTTTACTTTTTGCTTGAGACTATCCTTGAAGTCCTTCAACAGACTTCTTTCTCCGGTCATGTGCCTCGAGCATCCACTGTCTACATACCACCAGCTGTCCTTGTTTACAGCATGCTCCTGCACATAACACAAGATACGATCAGTTATCAAGAGGGACCCAAGCCATTACGGTCTTGGTTTGTCCCTTATCATCAACAAACTTAAGCTCTTTAAAATAACCATCCTTCCCATCAGGAGCTTTGGTTACTTTCGAAGTAGCTTGAGTTTGTGGACGATCAGCCTTAAGAGGTGAGTTTGAGGAGAACCTCTTAGGCACATAATTAGGAGCTCTATTATAATAATTATAATTAAACTCATGTGATCGTGAAGTAGTACCACTCTCATAATGACTATGGCCTCTACTTGGAGTTCTAAACCTCGACGGAGTCACATCCCTATACTTATGGACAGAATTATCACCTTGAGTATATGGCCGTTTAGGTTTAGGTGGGGAGACACTATGCTTGCCATCTCTTTTAAGAATGTTAACAGGTTTATTACCTAAGTTAGGTTTGGCATCTAACCCATCTACAGTCATACTAGAGTTGGTCTGTGTCTTTTCATCCATCACAAGCTTATGTGGTGTTTCAGGCTTTTTGTTAGGACAACACGAAGCCACGTGTCCCTTTTGATGACACTTGAAACATGACATCTGCTTGCGTGATTTACTCACTTTTGCTTTCTCATCCGGAGTCTTAGGCACTAAAGGTTTAAGCTGTTCGTTATCAACTTTATCATCAGTCTTAGCATCGTTAATCACTCCACCCGATACAAACTGTATTTTGGTGAACTGAGAAGCCTTGCTATTACCTAATGATACGTTCTTAATAACATCTTTCTGTGCCTCTGACTGTTCAGGTTTATCAGCTACTGTTCACTATTTCCTGATCCTTACTAGCAATTGTCTCATTTAAGTCTTTAATATTCATATAGAGACCATCTATGATCACAGATTTTTCACTTATGGTATCTCTAAGTTTTGTTCTATCCGAAGCATCAGACTTAATTTTATCTTTTAAGACATGTTTATCATCACTTAATCTACGAATATCCATAATGGCTTGATCGAGTTCAGATCTAACAGTCTTATAAGATTCCTTATCCATATTTAATTGTGATGACAAATTGCTATTTGACACAGTTAAGACACTATTCTGAGATTGTAAATCAGTAACTAAGTAACAAACATCAGCAAGATTAAGAATATCTAAACATACCTTCTTCTTGTCAGTTTGTAATTCAGCCATGCGTGCCACGAATTCCTCAGGACTCATATCTGGAACTGAATCCATATATAGCACATCATCATCACTTGCCTTCACTTCAGACTCAGGCACCTCTACTCTCTGTTCCATATCAGTGGGCATGTAGGACACTGATCCAGCAGTTGGTTCTTCGATCTTGGCCATCAAGGCTTCATCAGAATGAGCTTGCCAATCATACGAGCCATCCAACTGCTTCACCACTAAGGCTTTGGAAGCGAGAGTACTTCCCGAACCTTGTTTTCCTTGTGCTTCTACTTTAGGTCTTTGGCATTCTCTAGCAAAATGACCAATACCCTGACAGTTAAAGCATCTGACCTTGGTTTTGTCAAACCCTGATCTATTGCCCAACACCTTTCTACCAGTTCTCTTGAGGAAATTTTTTACCTTTCTAGAAATCAACGCAAGTTGATCTTGAAGCTCCAATTCCTCAAGATAATCAGAATCTATCTGCTCATAATCCTCATCAAACAGAATAGGATCATTGATCTTTCCCTCTATGTAGTTCTCATATGATGCCACAAAGGAAGCAAGAACAGACAGTTGCTGTTCAGCAGAATTCACACTCATCGGCATCTTCTGATGCTCTTGAGGTGACTTCTCAGAATTCTTTCCCTTTGTCTCATCACCAGAGGAGGAAATAAAACACAGATCTTCAGTAATCATTTCTCCATTTTCACTAGTATCACCAACTAACAGTGCAGTGGTCGAACTAGATGACGCAGTCGAAAGACTTGACTTTCCATGATACAACCCAGGGTTCTGAACCTGATCAGAATCACTATCTCTTGACTTCTTGGAGAAATCATAACCTTTCAGCTTGTCAATGACTTGCTCTAAGGTCATAGTAGAATACCTAGTTTCATTATCCTTAATCATAACACCATACATTTCCCATTTAGAAGGCAAACCCTCAAGAAACTTGTCGGTTTTAAATAATTCTTCTTCAACAATCTCATGGTATTCTAATTCACTTAGTAGATGGTAGAAACGCGTGACATAGGCATCAAGATCTTCTCCTTTTAAAGCTTTAAACATAGTAAACTGCTTTTTAAGAAGACTCCTCTTGCCTGCTCTTACTTGTGGACTTCCCTCACCTCTTTTCTCTAGAGCTTCCCAGAGCGTTCTAGCAGTATGAAAAGATTTCAGTTGATGAGCAATCTCTTTAGGAAGACACATCTTTATGCAAGAATGTGATTTATTTTCATTTCTGTAAGCTTCCTTCTCTTGATCACTCATGTTCGCATAGGTAAGAACCACAATAGCATTTTGAACAGTTTGAGTAGGTGGGGTGTATCCACTCTTGATACACATCCAGATTGACAGGTCATGGAATCTACAGTAAGATTCAAATCTGTCCTTCCAATTGTAGTAATCCTCGATTCTTAACAACTTAGGTGGAACGTTTGACTTTCCCACCTCGTGGTCCATTTCAATCATTCTACTTAAGTCAGACATCTTAAAACGTAAAATTAAACTGTTTCAGCGAATTCAGAAAACTCGACTCGCAAGACTCAGCTCAACTCGCAATCTCAGCTCGACTCGCAGAATTTCGTCGATTCGCAAGCCTCAGTTCGGATTGCTAAAAGATGTCGATTCGCAAGTGATGTCGATTCGCGAGGGATCTCGGTTCGACTCGCACGCCTCAGTTCGACTCGCTAGTTCAACTCGGTTCGCAGGCGACGCTGGAACCCTAATCTCGACTCGCGAAACGGCTATTAAACCCGAAAACGAATTTTTAAGGTATTTTTACAACTGAAACTTAAAATTTCGGCTGTAAACAAACCCTAAAATGTCCAGAGAATGATTTTGATCGTTAGTATTGCTAGAATGCACGTAAAAATGACCCGAATCAAAAACGCAATAACACTAAAACTTATGAACACACTCGTATTTAGCCCGAAAGCTCTGATACCAGATGTAAGTCCCCTAGTTTTAGGATCGATAATTTCGTTATCTGTAGTATTAAGGTGCGGAATCCCTCAATACGGTGTTATCTTACTAACAACGAATATGTTCATATTGCGTTTTGTAAGACTTAGCTTTAAACGATAAATCGTCAAAACCTAGTCGTAGGTTATGTTTTCTCTGGTTTTCTGGAATCGCAGAATGTAAAAGTATCAAAAGTGTTAAGGTTTTTCACGATTGAAAAACCTTTTATATTTTGTCTCGGCTCGGCTCGCATGGGCCTATGAGTTCGGTCCAACTCGCAGCCCAAGTCAGCCCAGTGACTCGGCTCGCCAAACTCAATCTACGCGAGTTCAGATCTCACCTCACAGCTCGACTCGCTGCGACCTGAGATCTCGACTTGCTACGCATCAAACGTCTATTATTTATTTTGTATTTAATTATTCGTGTAACTTAACAAAACAATATGTTTAACGAATATCACTAACAAAACAAATATTCTTTTACAAATCCAAACCAATATACAAACACAATAATAATTACACTAGTCCTATTTCAAGCTAGATCTGTTGTCACACTCTATGTCCCAACAGATATGTTTCCAAATGTCTTACTTGCATACAAGATTTTGTTAACCGTACCAGTCACTCTGGCATCCGCAAAAAGAAGTTTTTCAAAAGTAAAGTTATTGAAGTCCTATTTACGGAGTACAATAAGTCAGGAGAGGCTAAATGGATTAGCAATTTTGAGTATTGAAAATAAGTTGTTAGCTGATGTTGACTATGACAAAATAATTGATGATTTTGCTTCAAAAAAAGCACAGAGACATCGTTTTTGGTGATGTATGAACTAGTAATTCGGACTTTATCTCCTCATATTGTAATTTTTTCATTCAATAAAAAAAATTGGCGTGGGGATGAGCCGCCTAGCTTGACTAGGTTCCAAACCCCAAAAAGAGAGTGTGTTATTTTTTTACAAGGGCATTTTTTTTCCGACTCGCCCGGGGCATTAGATACCCCAGGACCGGCCGTGACAATAAGGAACAAGATACGAATAAAAAATGTGACTTACCAAGTTCAAATAATATTATAAACACATAAGAACATAGATTCAAATGCATCGAATGAATCTCATCTAACATGGAAATCTCAATAGTCCACATCAAAACATATTGCACATCAACCCCAAAATGTGTTGACATATGATGCACCACAAACGGTCGGTTCAGGAATCGCTTCCTGTCGTTGTGGACCTTACGCTTGCGACGGCATCAAGGGTAGTTTTAAATTTGTAATTATCGGGACCTAAACCTTCCGAACAATGTACTGATACTAGGTACGAGTACCTGATACTAGTAAGTCGTAAGGATGATCCAGAGTCGTTCCTCACGACGGTAGAATTGAAAACAGAGCTCGTTCGGACAACTTAGTAATTAAGCTGGGTTTTGGATAGTTAGATAGGTTTTATATTTGGTTTTCTAATTTACAAAACTACTAAAAAAAAAAAGGGAAGCTAGCATACACTACTACAAAATCTCAAATGCCTCACGGTTAAAACCATATATGGACCACGGAAAATGGGGGGTGGACTATAGGGGGAGAAGTCTATTTGCAAAGAAAAAGGACCACGGTCAGAATTTCGTGGTCTAATAACTGCATGGACCACGGTATATCCGTTAAAACCGTGGTAAATTAGGTTGACCATCGTAGTCACGGACCACGGCTCACTTTTTCTAAACCGTAGTCCTAAAATTTAATTTTAATTATATAAAATATTCTTTGCTATGGTTTATTCTTAGAACCGTGGTCCTTTTTTGTTAAACTTACCACGGTTCTGATAATGAGACACGTGGTCAAATATTTAATTCTTAATGAGATTGGCTACGGTTCATTTTAAAGAACCGTGGTCCTTTTTTGTAATTATAAATAAAAAAAAGACCCCGTTATAAAGAACCGGACCCCGTTTATTATTACAGAAGCTGTTTCCAGCATTATTAATTCTACATTCAAAAAATGAAAAAAATACAACCTCGAATGTTATATACAACATGGAACATCCCCAAAATTGGGCATCTGCTAAAAATTCTAACCTAGACTCCAAAATTTAAAACCTGCAAACTATATACACACTATCCAAACTATACAGCCATCACAATGCGAACTTGAAAAAAATATCACAACCACAGCCTTCTGAAATATCTCAGCCTTTTTGATCTCACACAACCACTACCTTCTGAATTTAATTTTATTAATCATTGATCTTGCAACCACCTCAAACTGCCTTTTTTCAACCTCTTGGACTCACATTAACACTGCATGATCCAGGATGTTGCAACCATTGAAACCACCTCACACTGCCTTTTTCAACCTCTTGGACATCCATTAGTTATTATTCATCATTGAGCATCTCATCATGGAAAATTTGAAACCAACTGAACTAAAGCATATGATCAACATCTAAGCATTTTCAACATCTAAGTATATAATTAAACATATATACAAGCACATTGCACATAAGCAGTTAAGCACTCAAACATGCATATAATTAATATAAAAATAATACGGAGTAATTAACAGTAAAAGAAATAACATATATTCACCTAGTTAATTAATGTTCAATTGTCCAGGATGCAGAACCGTGTGGTCAAACAATGAACACCACGCGGCAACAATTCTATCCAGCTCGGCTTGCATAAGTGAAGTACTATTGGACCTCATCTCCGAAAGCTATATCTAAATTTATTTGAAAGAAAATATGTTGGAGTACGTATAAGATAAAAAGGAACAAATTTATATCAACGTACATTATGATAAAAATGATTGTTACATTCTTGGGAAAGGCAAACTGATATTTCCACACGAAGTCGAATATGAATTTCATGGCATAGTACCCGCATTCCCATCCTCCTCGTTGTTGATTATAGTTAACCATATGGTATTTTGGTTGATAACGGAACTTCGACAAAAATGCTCTAAACATAATGAAGAAATTAGAAGGTGTTAGAAATTATAATAAGATGCATTTCAAGCTTATATATTGTTATATGTTAATTAAAATCCTTACTCGTTAACACACTCCGTGAGGTGGTAATGATCTTCTTTGGGGGTTTTATCATTTAAGGAGACCTTGGAGTCGAGTATGTACACCGAGCGGCCACCAGGGAATAAGATATACAATACCCAGTGTTTACTATTATATTTTATTAATGTTAGTATATAACAATAAACATATATAACTAAACAATAAGGATTAGGTTAACACTGATCATACCCCTGCCAATACGGTGCTAAGAGAATGGACTTTGAAGGAAAATAGAGGTCCATACATTCAAGGATGAAGCTTGTAACCGTTTCTTTTCTGGATGCAATGATATCACTAGTAATCCCAGAGGGATTGATGAATGCGCATCTGTTTTGGCAGACTTTCTGAGAGTGCGTGATAACCCCCCTAAGAACATACTAAATCGTTAGAAAAATACATGATAATTGTTCTAGGAATGTAATACAGTATACATTCAAAAAGAATACTTACGTCAAGAAAACAATGAGGATGGTAATATCGATTTCCCCATTCGTCAGTAATAATTTGATATCTGTAGCATCCAATTGTAAGAAGATAGAGTTTGCACCTAAAGATCCAGCGGGGATATTTACATCCAAATTGCACCCGTTTAACACTTTTCTCCAGAGACGAATTACCACCGGAGGCTTATGACCCAAAACATCTTTCTGCAGGTCGGTAGTTAACACACATTTATCCACCCTCCTCAGGGTACTAGGTTTGACTTGTTGATCACCCACATTCCTTCCTGTGGTTGTCTGTGGGTTGACTTGTCGACCGGCATTTCCTTTGTTTCGTTGAGGGTTGACTTCCATTGCTAGCCACAGCTTTGTTTTATTTAATGTCCCCGGTGCTTGGGTTTAACAGCCACTTTGCTTGGAAACCCGTTATGTACTTCCTACCAGCTTGAAAATTTTTTTATGCTGATCAGGTAACGGTATAGGGGCCCGCTTTTTCTGACTTGGAGCAGGTTATACTGGTTGTTTTGTAGGTGTACCCGTATTCTGCCTTCGAGGCATACCCTGATCATTTACGGGTGTCTGGGCCCGCTTTTTTTGAGCTGTAGCAGCTTTTACCAGTTGTTTTGTAGGTGCACCCTTTTTTTTCCTTTGATTCGCAACATCTTCCGAATGGAACAAAAAATATGTCTCATCCTAGTAACAAATTAAATTGAAAGCATGCATTTGTTAGGTTTTCAATACAATAATTAAAGTACATACGATTTACTTATAGATAAATATTGGGTACGTACATCAGTATATTCAATCAACGAACTTGGCCATGAAATGAAACTGTTTTTGGCTTCTCCCAAAGCAGTCATTCCACCAACCGGCTTAGGAAGTTTCATGTTCCTGTATTGATCATCAACTTTATCAACCTGTACCTTTTGGTGGTCTTGTGACATATGCTGCCCTTGTACCTTCCCATTCCCTCGAGGATAGGCCATTCCTCTAGCAACTTTCACCCTTTCGAACCCAAAATCAGCGAGCAAGTTACATGCGGTGGGGGTCTGCAATGATATGTTATGAAAAAATATAAAAGTGATATATAATTCCTCCAGCTGGTAAAAACGTAATATATTAAATCTGAATACCGTTAAATCCTCAAAGGGATAAAACCCTGACCCAACACTACTCCGCCTCATATTGAGACTTGCTCCAGATATACCCAAATCCCCTGATGCCTGTGTTTCTGTCGCATCCCTCCATTCCAGCTCAATCCTCTCTAGCTCAGCCACCCTTCTTTCTAAACTCTCATTTTCCTCTTTCTTTTTGTTTCTCCTTGATTGCTTCTCATAACCTGAGACTGCCTTTGTGAAGCCGATTGTGTGGCCCACCGCCCTAGTCCTGCCTGGGTGCTCTTTTCCCATTACATCCCATATCGCATCTCTATCATTGGGATCTGGATCTGCACACAACTCCCGGTCCTTCCAAATCTGGTACAACCAATAAATAGTTAAATTGTAATTGTTTATAAATAATAATAAGTTTAATAAAATATGTAACCAAACACAATTGACATTACCAATTCCTCCACAATAGGAACAAAACCCTCAGGTATTAGCAGTTGCTTTTGGCTATTAACTCCACATCGAGCCCTAATGTATGTAAACACCCGCTTATTGTGAACTTTAAACAAGAGAGCAACAAGAGAGGTGGGATCCAAATCTTTGGCCTCTTCCCTCTCCTTTTTCCACTCTACTTCATGTCCCCGATACCCCTTAGGTCCTAGCTTAGGGGGATTCTTGTTCAAAGTAGCTAGATATCTACCTCTCTCACTTAATTTCTTCACTTAACATGAAATAGTTTAAACAGGATATGTACCAAAAACAGAATATGATTAGTTAAAAGAAAAACATGACATGTTACCTGAAATTCCACACTGTTGATCCTCTCAACGAATCGTTCCCAGAGTCCTTCTTCCTCTCCGAGATAAGGATAATTCTTAAATGGGTTTTCTCCCGTTCTCACATACTTCTTAACCAAATTTCTCTTAAAATCTTTCCATGCCTGGTTGCATTACCCAAGAACAACCTTCTTGTTCTTGTCATCTTTAATACTGGGTGTTGATGTCTGGATTTCATAGAAACTATTTATATATTCATAGTTGTATTTATGAGATACAAAAATACTTAGCGGTTTAGATTTAGTTACCTTAATCTCATCCCATATTCGATCTTTCAATGCGGGGTCAACTTTGTCCCATGACTCGTGGAGGATACTAACCCTGCACCTAGTCACAAGCCCTATGTAATTACTAAAACTAACTTGATCCGGTCCAATATTTAGTCCATAAACATTGAAATTAACATCTCTATCACGAAGCAGCTTGGTATTATGCTTCTTCTTATATAATGTCACCCCTCTCTTTTTCCTTTGACGTGGAGGCGGTGGACTAGACTCTGGATTTTCATGTGTAGCATCCTCATTATCTTGATGATCCGATTCTTGACTATCACTAACATCATCACCAAATCTTGAACTAAACAAATCATCTTCCGAATTATGTAGGAAATTATGTTGATTATCCTACAAATAATTAGATAACTTCAAAATTTTCTATATATATATATATATCAAAGATCATCAAACAGTAAATAATAATCAGATACTCATTATTCATGGAGTATATACTACAATAATAAATAAAGTTACCTAGCAAATAAATACTCGTAACTCAATAATAGATATTCACAAGTCATCATATATATACTAAAATAAAAAATACACAGGATTAAATCGGTCCCAACAAATATACTACTCCGTGTATAAAAGGACTAAAGTCCTAAACATTTGGTCCCCACAGACTGATAGTATTCCCCATAACAAAAAATGACTTTTCTTTTAGTTACTTACCTTATTCCCCACATACTACTAGTATAATTCCCGACAAAAAAAAAGAAGCAAATCTTCACTTCTGGAATTCAGGTTATCATAAAACATTCCCTTTTTGTTCTTATACATTTTAATTAAAATTAATGTTGAACACAAGCTGTATATAGACAAATAAGTTACATTATAGTTGTAGTTGGACGAACCCTAACTGAAATTCGAAAATCCAGAACTAAAAGACCACCGCTAAACGGACAACAATCCAAGGGTTCATACAAACAAACACACCACGGTTCGGTAGAAAATGGAGAAAAATGATTGATTATGATTGTGGTTTATGGATTTGTTGTGTTTTTAGCTTTTTATATTTTTGTACGAATGAAGACAAATGTGTAAATTTGGTAGTAATTTTGGAGGTAAATGGGGAATATATGAAGTGAAAATAATGGCGGGGTACTTGAATTTTTGAAAAGACCACGATTTCACTAGAATATATGTGGTCTATAAGATAAAAATACCACGGTTTTATTAAAGGGACCCGTGTTCCGTTCACTTTGCACTTTTGAATATTTTTTGTTGTTCACTTGAAAACAACTGTATAAAATGTAACTAAGCATACCATCATTAATTTCATTATCATCATCATGAATTCATGATCATCATCAAAAATTATTACACCTGGCGTATCTTGTATTAAATTAGATATTACTCCAAATCTTCATAATTACTTTTAGTTTTTGAACTATCCACAGCCATAAAATAACCACAGAAGACTAACCATCGTACGTCTATTCAATTTCTGCTATATCTATGACCACGGTTCTCCATAAAGTAACCGTGGTCATAAAGTAATTATTATTATTATTAATGTTAACATATATTTGTTAGTTAAAAAGCTATTACTAACAAAATCTACAATTATATAATTCTAATTGTAAAATTTGAAATATTTTATTTCTCATGATACAAATGACATTAGTAGTTTATTTATATAAAATAAAATTATACGTTGAACAACCCGTGTAATACACGAGTGTACATGCTAGTTTACTACTATAGTTACCACTCTTCCCCATAAAACAAACCGTGGTCAATAAGTAACCGCAGTCATATATTGGCGCCATTTTTTGCTGTCTATTCAATTTACTGCTTCAATAGTGACCACGGTTCATCATAAACTAACCGTGGTCATTAAGTAACCGTGCTCAACTGGTCATATATATAGGCGCCTATTTACAATTTAATAAAAGTGTCTGATGAGTTTCAATCGTCGCGAAACCGTATTCTTCCTCAACGTTTCATATATATATATATATGTATGTATGTATGTATACATATATATATATATATATATATATATATATATATATATATATATATATATATATATATATATATATATATATGTATACATATATATATGTATACATATATATATGTATATATGTATATATATATATATCATATATATATGTATACATATATATATGTATACATGTATATATATATATATATATGTATACATATATATATGTATATATATATATATATATATATATATATATATATATACATATATATATATATATATATATATACATATATATATATATATATATATATATATATATGTACTATATATACATATAGATATACATAGGGTTAATAGACAATTTCGTTACTGTACTTTTCGAAAAAGTTCAATTTAGTTACCGAACTTTTATTTGGTTCAATTGAATTACTGAACATTTAAATAATTGATCAAATTGTTACTCAAGTTTCTAATCATACACATATTAGTTACTGTAGTTTACGAAAATGTTCAATTTCGTTATCGAACTTTCATTTTTTTGGAATAAAAAACGAGGATTTTACACTTGTAAACCGGTTTTGTAAGTTCAGTAATTCAATTGAACCAAATAAAAGTTCGGTAACTAAATTGAACTTTTTCGGAAAGTACAGTAACGAAATTGTCTATTAACCCATATACATATATACATATATATATATATACATATATATATATACATATATATATATATACATATATATATATATATATATATATATATATATATATATATATATATATATATATATCTAACTTCTACCAGTTATTTCAATTCCCTACTACACAAAATCACGAATTTTCCTTATAAAACAAAAGTCTCAATGGCGTCCTCATCCGATAATACCAAAAGCAACAAGAGAGCATCAAGCCCACCAACATCACCACAACCATCATCCAAATCCCATAAAAAATCCCCTCGAATTCTACGGAGTTTCCCAATATGTTTGGGACAAGTGTAATGAAGAACCTAGGGCCGGAGAAGTTAATGTTAGAAAGCCATGAAAAAATGGTACAGACACAGAAAGAAAGTGTCAAGCGAGATGAAGAATCTATACATTTTTATTTTGAACCTATAGATAAAAAGAACCAAAAAATCGCGGACGATCAACAAAAGATCACCGATCTTATAAGACCATCTTCAGTCCAGACCCTTAAATCTTTTATGTTCAACGATCATGTATATATTAATGTTTATATTAATTTTATCATATTGTTACTGCTCTTATTAATTATTAATTATTATTGTTATTGTTATTATTATTATTATTATTATTATTATTATTATTATTATTATTATTATTATTATTATTATTATTATTATTATTATTATTATTATTAATGTTATTATGTTTTGTTTATGTTTAATTTATTATGATAACTTACTAATTAAAGTATTAAACTCCGTATGACTGACCGTCGTCTATTCAATTTACTGCTAATGGTGACCGCGGTTCCCCATAACCTAACCGTGGTCATATATAGTTAATTAATGGGGTTTTTAATCTAAATCCTTGTAAATCATTTTTAATATGCACTCAAGTCAAGCCTAACTATTTGTGTATATTGGATACGAGCATGTTAATTTTTACTTTTTATCAATGAAAGAACCCATGAATAAAATGTAATATAAATGTTTATGTAATTTGTAGATCAACTATTCTTAGAATAATAAATGGAAAGAGTATATGAAACTAGAATTTCAAGTGAATTTGGGGGAAAAATTAACATTAAAATTAAAATACACATTGATAGTAGATGTGAAAACAGTAAGTTCTTTTCCGTAACATTAGTTACTAATTAAATTACGATTATTTAACTCAATAATGTTCATTGGAAATCATTTCTAGCCCTTGAACATTTTGTTGCAGGAATGCTAACGTTGATTACTGATTAGTAAATAATGTATAATCTATCTATTCTATCTTATCTTACATATATTAAAAACAAATCTTGAAAGAATAATGACCATTAGATGAAGATCAAAAATTAAGATTTAACCATTCGTTTCGGTTTTTGGTTTATTCGGTTCGGGTTCCTCGGTTTTGAGTTTTTTTTTAGCAAAGCCGAAAACCGAACCTAAAACCGAATTCGGTTTGGTTTCCGTTAAAACCGAAAAAATGAAAATTTCAAATTTTTTTATTTTTTTTAAGTTAATAGGTTTCGACTCGTAATTTTTCGTGTGTTAGGGTTTTACTAGAATCGAAAATGAAAGATGTGAAGTTAATTTAAGGTTTAAACGTAAATATACTCGTTTATAAATTCTTAATATCACACATATGCTACATATATTATTAATTTGAATTCGGTTTTGAATTCGATTTTCGGTTAAACCGAATTCAAAAATTCAAAACCGAAAACCGAATTCAAAAACCAAAACCGAATCGAAACCAAACCGAAAACCGAATTTGAATTCGGTTCAGGTTTTTTTCGGTTTTAATTCGGTTCGGTTTTAAGTTTAAACGGTTTCAAATTAAATATTGAACACCCCTAGAAAGAGTATATGAAACTAGAATTTCAAGTGAATTTGGGGGGGAAAATTAACATTAAAATTAAAATATACATTGATATAGTAGATGTGAAAACAGTAAGTTCTTTTCTGTAACATTAGTTACTAATTAAATCACGATTATTTAACTCAATGTTTATTTAATGTTCATTGGAAATCATTTCTAGCCCTTGAACATTTTGTTGCAGGAATGCTATCGTTGATTACTGATTGGTAAATAGTGTATAATAATATATAAAAGGGCAAATAGCCCAAAAAGGTAACATAAAATACCTAATTTCTCAATTAGGGGAATCTGTTAACTTTTTAACATGAAATCATTAAATGTTGCTGAGTTGCATAAAAAAAATTAAGTGTAGTATTGACGAGTCTTTGTATACGTGGTTAATTTTATATTTAAACAATAAATCGCATTGACGGAGTGGTTAATTTTATTAATTAATTAATTGTTTAAATACTACAAGGGGTAAATTGGGTAGAGAATAAAAATTAATGTTAATTAATGTCTTATTGTATTTTCAAGATGAATTTTCATCTCATTTAATACACACTAACATATGTGCCCTTAGGGCACAAGTTACAAAAACCCTAGCCTTTTCAATATAGGCTTAAACACTTTATATAATCTATACTTAACGAGTTAATTAACGTATGGAAACAATATTAGCTGGTGTAATTAAATTCTCGTTGAAAATTTCATGTGGACATGTGATTTGTCAGCATTGATTCTTTTTGCAGGTGGGGCAAACACGTACCATTATTGAAATATATAAGGTACGGGGTCAGGGGTATGTACCCGTCCTCCAAATTATCTGCCCTTTTTAATTTATTCATCATTAATTGGATAATTAAGTGTACATACCGCCAATGCAAACCCCCATACCGCACATGTACGGGTGATAGACATGGCCGGTGTAACACCCTCAAATTTCGGGTTGCGGAAGCGGTCGGGTCGGGTGTTACCAAATCAAATATCACAGCATAAGGTACATAGCAAACGACCTCTAAATGAGACCTTTGAAAATAGTTATTACATTCCCAAAAATAAAACTGTATACAAGTTGCGAGTTCGCAAAATAATTTCAATACATAATTTGTAATACAAAAGTTATGCATAGAAATCCCGTTGTTTGAAAATATGTGACTCGAGCTGGCATAATCTTGTAGCAATCCTAATCCTGCTGGGCACCTGAGAACACATGCTAAAACGAGTCAGCTATAAAGCTGGTGAGTTCATAGGATTGTTAGTTGAAAAACATAGAGTGTAAATCCTGTATGTTTTGAAAAGTAGTTCGAAATCTTTGTATTTTGATTTGTATTGTATTAAAGATGTAACACCAATGTGTATACATTTCACTAGGTATTTCCTACCCTAAAAGTAGCGGTGTGTACGTAAGTACGTAAGGAATGAGGCATACCATGCCTAGATACCTATCAGGTATAGTGAGTTTACAATCATGAGGCAATACATGCCTAAATACTATCAAGTGTATGACTGCGTCATATCGAGGGTGTGGCAATCCATGCCTAGATACCTATCTGGTATAAGTGAAATAAACCAATGCGAGGCAAAACCTGCCTGAGTATAGTCCAAGTAAATGTATGACCATGTCATATGATGTTGAGTAATAATCGGCATGCCTACCTGGCATGTAGTGTTGCCTCCGGCAACGTAAATTGAGCCAACGATCTCGAGTATAAGCTCGCCGATCCGTTGCTGAGTATGAGTAACCGTGCAGTCCCGTAGAACTACGATAGAGTATTTAATCAAATACTGAGCTAACGACCTCGAGTGAAATCTCACCGACCCGTTAACTATTGTGGATCACGAGCATAAGCCCGCTCATCCGTGAGTGTATCGCTTTACCGCGAATACGTCCTTGTGCCCACTGCAATACCGTGGCATCGTTTTGTGCCCACTTTACCGTGGCATCGTTGTGTATCCAATATGGACATCGTCCGTATTGCTCGAAAGCAAAGTATGTAATTAAGCCGGCTGTACTACGACAAGCCCGACTTGAGTAATTGAGCCGACAGTACTACGACTTGCCCGACTAGTGTGATCATGTTTGGAATATTGTATGTACCTTAATATGCATAATTATATTGTTGGTAGCACCAAGTGCTCAAGATAGCGTACGAATATGTATATATATATATATGTATCAAATCAGCAAACATGTAACACCCGCCAATTTAGGGATTTAATTAGTGCCTAAGCTACTTGTAATTATGTGTATTTAGTTTTGTAATACTCTAAATATATGTAACATTTAGGTGTAATTACATACACGCTTACGCGATATAATGAATCGTACACTTACAATCCGGACGAGGTCCGACATTATTTATATGGACGTTGGTGACAAAACTTTTAAATAATGTGGAATTAGCCAAACAAACATTATCTGCATTAATATATCATGAAAATATATTACACGTATTTCGTATTGTTTAAAACACTCCGAACGTGGCGAAAACACGCGAGACGCGCCCAACAAAGGAAAATAGTGCAAATTGTATTTTTATAACTTATTATGAAGTATTTTGGTAAAATACCTCGGTTAAAAATATTACAGATACACTTTAACATATAACGCGAAACAACATTTAAGCAACTACGGGACTTAACCGACTACGACTCGTGATACAAAATTCGGAAATAAAAACCCGCGAGTCCCCGAGACCCAACTTGGGTCGGCTCAAACCCGCGGACCCAACCCCAAACCGACCCGCGACCCGCTCTTATAAAAACCATTTATCCCTTTCATTCTCATTTCACCACCAACACTTCACCCAACTCTCTCTCTTTTCCCTCATTTTCGGCAGCCCTAAACCACCCAAAAACGCCATCCAAAAACTTATAATCTTGCAGAGTTGATTCAAGGGAAACGACCACCACTTCACGAGCTCCATCTTCATCTTCTTGGTTTTCAATATCGAGATATAAAACGTTAAAACTCTTTTAAATTACTTGTAACACTTTTATTTACATGCTAGAACGTTTCCTCAACGAGTTTATGTCCAAAAACCGACTTAAAAATCCGATTTTTAAAGTTTAAATGCGAACAGCCCATTTCGCAAGCCGAGATCTGTTCGTCCAACGAGTCGAACCGAGATCTCAACTCGTGAAGCCATCCTGCGAATCGGAGTCTCCTACGAACCGAACTGACCCGCGAGTTGACATGCGAGTCGAGTTGACTTGCGAGTCGAGTTGCCCTGTGAACCGAACTGACCCGCGAGTCGAGTTGATCTACGAGTCGAGTTGACCTGCGAGTCGAGTTCTATGCTGCGAATCTAGCTCGGTTCGCAGCCCATTTTGTCTTTCGAACCCGAATTCAGTAATAAAAGCACTAATATGAACTAAAATTTATCACTTGATTTTACAACGAAATTAGATTTCAAATGCGTTTTCGATAAAGCAATATCGTAGAAATAAAAATTTTCCAAGCTGACTTGGCAGCTCAACCCCAACCAGGGGCTCTGCCCCTTGGACCCCGCTACCAGGGGCGCTGCCCCCGGACCCCCGTCATCCAGGAACCTATAAATACTTTTTACACTGAGTGTCGAATACTCACATATAACGACACATATAATAATAACACTTCTGAATTATTTTTACAAAACCGTCACCAACGGGCCATACTTGTTTACAAACTACAAACGAATTACTAAACAAACACTTGGACATATCCTAGTTGAGTGGACAACTAGCATGGGTGGTCTTTTAAGACACCAATATATTTACTTGTTTACTTACAACCTTGTGCGTTTCGGACGCCAAAAGGTTTCAGGGTTCTGAGAACCGACTTACGGACTTACATCCGCCTTACTTGGTTGATTTCACATACGCACTTACTAGACTCAGGTGAGTCTTACGGCCTCACTTTTACTGTTTTTATACTTTGGGGGAGATACTTAGCAACTGTTTTACATATGAACACAATGTACTGAACTGATTACTCTACTTTTTACACACATTGCATGAGTTACTTTTATCCACTGAAAGCCTCCTATAATAAGTTGTTAGTTATGGACTTAAGCGCGATTACTAGTAAATGGATCCATTTGGGATTGACAATCCCTGCCTGGGGTAGTAGCGCTACCACGGATTTCACCGTAGAAACAGGCATATTAGTATTTGTTACGTATGAGTGTTCGGATAGCACTCACGGGGGTACTTTATATGATACTTAATTGAATAATATTTACGCACTGTTAAGCCTCAACTTGTGGGCTCATGGCACTTGTGATGATTTACTGATTTACTTACTTTGCTTGATAGCAATACGGGTACATACTTGTGGTTCATAACGATTATTTAATACTAAACCTGTAAGATTCACCAACCTTTTTGGTTGACACTTTTTAGCTTTGTATCTCAGGTACATCGATGGAGTAGGATCACCCCTGGACACTAGCTAGAGTCGCATGATTTCTACTTTGCATTTAACGGAGATTCTTAGCATTATCTTTTGTATATTATGATTATGTAATAGAATCTCCCGCCATACGCGTGGACTCTAGGGAACTATATTTTTGTAACCGAAAACACTATGTTTTCAAACATTTTATATATGGAAATGTAACTATTTTACAAACGTTGCATATAGATGTCGTTTGCTTTACTTTTGTGCTGTGATATTTGATTAGTAGCACCCCAAAACTTGCTTCCGCTAAACAGTGAAATTGGGGGTGTTACAAAACACGTCTAATAGAGTATCATGCCGCGCATGAAGGTAGTTTAGCGTATCTAAATGTGTATATACCATACTTAGATATTAAGTATATCACTGATATCGCGTAAAAAGTCATGTTTTTACTACCGATATCTCTCTCATTCTGGAACGATTCTTGGCATATTAACTCCAATATAGCACAAATCAGTAACATTATGCCAAGAAGGTCAAAACGAGGTTGCACGATAAAAATCAAGTAAAACGGATGTGAAACGAAGATTTCACACACGTTTGAAGATTCAAGGCATAAAAACGAGATTTCAAGACCAAAGTGCCCTTCACCAACATCCATTATTTCCAAGATGTTCATTTTCAAAATTCGAATCCAACAGAAGAAGAATCAACCAAAACGGGTAAAAAATGAAGATTTCTCGCCCGCCGGAAGATCCAAATGATCCGTACGCAATATCTGGAGCTAGGGACCTCATCTCAGGGCCTATCTTATGTCAAAATCTTCGTTTTTGAATTAAAAATCTAACAAAAAAAGAATCAACTCAAACGGACATATAACGAAGAAAACACGCACGAATCGAGAAACGAAGCAACAAACGACGCAACGGGGCGGGGGTAGGCCCACCGCCGCCGGTCTCACCACCACCGCCACCGGCTGGACCACCACCGCCGCCGGCTGGCCTGTACCCGCCTCGGTTTCCATTTTTGGTAACTTTTGGTACCTGGTGCGCCTACTTTTCGTGTTGTACTGTACCCGGTGCGCCTACTTTTCGTGTTGTACGGTACCCGGTGCACCCTTTTGGCTACCTTTTGCTAACATGCACCTCAAGATGCTAATGTGAGCCAAAGCTCACCTATAAATAGGAGGCTTTAGGCTTCATTTCAAAATGTCCCATATGCACTAGTCATAACACTTTCTTACTTTCTCATTCTACTTTCTTACTTTAAATTTAGCATTAGATTAGTTTATTACTTTGTTTAGAGTCGAAACAAAGCTAGGAACGTGTTGTAATCTTTGGTGTACGCTTGGAGTTACACTCATTAATTCAAGTCTATTCCTTCTCGCATATTAATCTCGGTTATCTCTATCCTTATCTATCTTAATTAAACATGTTTGCTTTAATCACGTTTGCGATCGTTATTACCATGATTAGCGAGTAGATTACTATTGTATTTGTTGTGATGTAGTTAGTATATAATTGTGGGATGACTTTGAATACGTCGTGAGATAATATGACGGCCCCTGTTCGACTGATTACTCGGTATAGTATTGGAAATGCTTTTGAGCATAGTACAAATATATGGAAGCCGGTAACGACCGAAGGTAGTTGTATTATTGATCGACGTTATAAAATTGGAAAATTTGTTTACGGACTTATCTTGTGATTTTAAACCTAAAACTTATATTCGCCTTTCGATTAACAAACGTGATTGTAACCTTGTAAAGAGGAGTCGCGAACCTCAATACTCGGTCAATAGTTATCTGTGTAAAAGCTATGTTTTTAATTGTAACGTCATGCAAGCATTGTAAAATGCAATGTGATTATGTGGACTTGCCATGAGTATTGTACACTTCCAATCACAATGTACTTATCATGTAAACATCGCGAAGCAATTAAACTCACAACGGAAACATTGGTAAACAATTCAATACGTTGTGAGCTACCATAGTATTTTCCGACATGGTCTGGGTTTGACTTTACGTAAAAAGCCGTCAGCATTTTAATTAGTTGTTTTAATTTAGATTAGATTAGATTAGGTAGGCTATAGGCTAAATGACCATTTACGAAAACCTAGGGATTTGTTAATTGTATTGAGAAAGGCAAGTTTAAAATCAAACTTAAACCGATACTTTTTATTAAAACCATGAAACCTAAATTACGGTATGTAAGAAACCTAAATGTTTTCCCTCGTTTATCACGCTTAAGTTTCATTGGTAGAAATTGATTAAATAAGTCCGAACACAAGTTCTAAGTTAGTTGTTTGATGGATTCATAATCATTGTGGTATTAAGAATGGCTAGACATGTTATGGACTTGCTACTCTATTCCTTCGCCCACGAGCGAATATGTTCAATAATATGGGCCACTGACTCCCTCACAGGAGAGTGTGGAGAGTTGAGCATTGTCTGTCTGGTCAGAATCATGATACCTTAGTTCCTCGTGACATATTAGTTGATAACCGACTAATAAGGAATCTATTGGTTATACCATAAGTTAATGAATCCCATAAGCAACCCAATTTAGTTAATCGTTTTCCCGTAAGAGTCATCATCCCATAAGTATTAACTAACGAACTCACAACAAATACTACTTTGCATTATCCGACATCTTATTACATTTTATTCACTTTATTTAGTTTACCTAATTAACTGAACCAAAACCCCCAACGCACTCTTTTAAAACATTTACTAGAAAAGAAAGATTGATTGGATCACCTCCGTTTCAATTCAGTTTCTCTTTAAGAACTACTCTAGGTCCAACTTACCGCCTACTAACCTTTTGGTTCAGTACTAGTAAGTCACACTTAGACCCCATCAATTATAAATTTAAAACAACCCGTTGATCGACTCAACAAGTTTTTGGCGCCGCTGCCGGGGAAACTAACTGTCCGATCCAGAGGCCCAACCAATCCCAATTTTAGTAAACCCTTAGGATAAAACCTTCAAAAAAAAAAAAAAAAACACAAAAAAAACATTTCCTTTATTGTCTTTTCTTTTAGTGTATGACCTTTTCCCCTAGATCTGCACCACTATTTAACTTTCCCGATCCAGAACTTATAATACGCACTATTCGACGAGAAAAGAAGCAATCTGCACTTAAGCAAGCAATGGCTGAATGCATCACTCTCGCTGACAACAGTAAACCCTCTATCGAAGGAAGAGGAGGACCAATTCTCTACCCTGAAACCCCTGGTCAATCTTTCGAGCTTAAACACCACATCATCCAACTAATCCAAAACCACTGTCAATTCCATGGATTGCCCAGTGATGACCCAAACTCTCACCTCGACAAGTTCATCTCTCTCTCAAATTCCTACAAGCAAAACGGAATTGGCCAAGATACAATCCGTCTATACCTTTTCTCTTATTCGCTCACCCATCATGCGCAAACATAGTTTGAAGGCTCTATCCATTCATGGACTGCGATGGCGACAAAGTTTCTAACCAAGTACTTTCCGCCTTGTAACAACTCGCAAATTTAAATACGATTAATTAAGTTAATCACTTCCATTATTAGGCTAATTCCATACTTGAGTGAATTCACAACACATTTTAGAGGTAAGTCTAGCATAGCCCAACTAGATAATACGCGTAGTATTACGTATTCGTAATTAGTTGTAATTACGTACTGAACAATCTGAAAACAGACGCGACAAAAATATGTGACTCTTGGTGAACAAAAATTATTTAATAAAACGAAATTCTTAAATAACGTAGAAAACAATTAAATATTATGTCAATAATATTTACATATCATTTTTATAACGCAAAACGTCAACTCGTATAATTTAAAATAAAACAAAGTTTGAAATTTATAAAATTTATTAATTTAATTAATTTAATTTCATAAAAAGATCCTAATTAAAAATATAATGGAAAATGTAATTAAAAACATATTAGTTAAAATAAAGTAACATTTAACGATCGGGTAAACAAACACGGAGTGCAAACACGGAGGCAGAAAGTGGAACAAAACCACCTCCCACCTCCTCATTTATCTCATTCATCATCACCTCATCTTTCTCTTTTTCTCTCTTTCACCACCACCTACCAAAACCACCACCCAAATCACCACAAAACTACGCTAAAACAACGCCGAATCACATAGCTCCTTTGGAATAAAACGACCACGACAACACGATCTACATTTCTACCTTTCCGGATTTCAAATCCGACACTCGTAAGTTTCCGACAAATCCCGTAAATCTTTAGATTTCGAAGTTATAATTGATATTTCATGTTTAGTATACTTAGACTACCATGTTTTAGTGTTTTATACAACCGAAAATGTCCAAATCGACCCAAAACTCGTTGATTTTAAGCTGTTCGTCGAACAGGCGACTACGTCGCTTTTGGGCCAAAAACAGTAGTGCGACGTAGGCCTTTACGTCGCATTACCCTTCCTTACGTCGCAACACCCGTATGCGACGTAACCTGTAACGTCGCACAATTATTTAATTTCGCAACAACTGCGACGCAACGCTTAACGTCGCACCCCACGTCGCACTTCAACCCGTTCCGTCGCATTAAATTGCGAACGTCGCTTATGCGACGCAACCCATGACGTCGCAAAACCTGAATGCGACGTAGACCCGTACGTCGCACCTTACGTCGCACAAGTCAGAACCCTAAAAACACACTTTAAAAAGTCAAAGTTACTGTAGAAAAGTCAAATTTTACTGTAGCAGTACTGTAGCAAATGAGATAATAACATCTTTGAACTATTGTTTCAAAACATCACCAACGAGTCGTATACATTTTCACAAACATCGAAATGCAACGTAAACATTTAAACGAACGATTTGGACGTGGCTTGATTGTACAAACACTAGCATGGATGATTAGTTTAGACATCCACATACTTATTAAATCTCGTACGTTTAGGACGTTAGGAGATTTCAGACTGTACTTGGGCTTAGGTTTGCTAGCACTCGCACAACTACTTAAACTCAACTGGTGAGTTCAGAGCCCCTACTTTTACTGTTTTAACTGCTTTGAATAGGGGTGGAAAACACAGTCAAACACTTTTATACAAACATGGTTGTATACTATTTTACTCAAACAAGTGGAGTACATGGAACTAGTAAACTGATAAACAAACTGACGATTTTAACTTAATATGTAATACTGCCCGCACGTGGTCCAGATACGGGTCTTAGGGGGAGTGTTACATATTACTTTCATACTACCAACGCTGTAAACACATGAACATGTTTTGAGAACGCTGGAGGATAACCAGCAACACTTTATATAACGGACTGGGTAACTAAAAGTCCCTACTTGACATGGGCAACACTACAGAAAAGTCCCTACTTGACATGGGCAACACTATTGAAAAGTCCCTACTTGACATGGGCAACACTGTTGAAAAGTCCCTACTTGACATGGGCAACACTATTAAAAAGTCCCTACTTGACATGGGCAACACTACAGAAAAGTCCCTACTTGACATGGGCAACACTACTGAAAGCAATGGGTTTCCTACTAACATGGACCCACCAAACGATTAGGATTGTAACACTGCCGTACGTGGTCCAGATACGGGTCTTAGGGGAGTGTTACACCTACAAACAACTAATAGGATACTTACATTCCTACTACAACTTGAACTATATTTTTGGGCAATATCCCAATGAAACATATCTACGATTAGGATACGTATAATCCTACAAAACATACTTGAACACAGGATACTGTTTTCCTACAACTAATAGGATACGAACATTCCTACAAACAACTATTTAGGAACATATTGGATTTCATGAACTATACTTTTGGGTGACATCCCAACGATACGATATAAACAACAGTGGTTTGTCACAACTGAACTTGTAAACATAAAATCTGTGAATTCACTCAACCTCGTTGTTGACTTTTACTATGTTTTTCAGGGAATTAGCTGCGCATGTAAGAATCGCCAACACACATGGAGAATTAGGCGACCCGTGAAGCTTTAGGATGCCAACTTTTTGACAACTAGATTTCTTTTGTATAACTAAAGCTGTTTTAGTCATATTTACGAAATCTACTTTTGTAAACTTGATAACTTTTTATAACTTACGATTTGATAAATCGTAAACTTGTAACTATTACATTTGGCATCTTAATATATTATGTTCTATTGTAATCATAAGCTCTGATACGTATGCATGCTTTGTTATTGTGGCACCCCCGTACTTAATCCAAATGCTTCCGCTAAACGAATTTGGGGGTGTTACAGATTGGTATCAGAGCCATTGGTTATAGCGAACTAGGAAACTTTAGGTGACTTAGCAACCTAAAGACCTAGACTATAGCCTTGGCTAGAACGTACATGCATACATACATTTGCATACATCTAAACTATCGTTGCGATACCTCGATACGCGTGAACTGTTCAACACATTCGACTCGTTCATTGTACTCTGATCTCATATGAACCTGATCGTGATTAAACGGTTGATGAAAAGAAGTATGTATTTGGCATCATATAATGACGCCTGGCCAACGTGATTATATAATACTAAGTACATATGGGCGTTTCATAGTCGTAAGATACGTGATGGGGATTCGACAATTTTCTTGATACTCGAAAACTTGAAATATGTGAAACTTTACTCCTCACATATTTTTCATTGGCATTGACTTCTGCATCTTTTCATCGCAGAACGTCAGCATGCCGCCTAAACAAAGAAATACTCGAAACAGTCGACGAAATACTCCACCTCCACCACCGCCTCCGGAAACAACTGAACAAATCATCGAACGCCGCGTGGCTGAGGCTATTGCTCAGTACGAGGCCAGCCGAAATCGTGAAAACCTGACCAACAATAGTGGAGCCACTCCCGTCAACAGCGAAACCCCAAACAATGCCCAGCAGGGGTGTTCCTACAAAACCTTTCAGTCTTGTAAACCCAGCACCTTCACCGGGACCGAAGGGGCCATCGGCCTGGTCCACTGGATTGAGAAAACGGAATCAGTCATCGACATCAGCGACTGCGCCACCGACAAAATTGTGAAATACGCCACCTGCACTCTAGCCGACAAAGCGCTAACATGGTGGAACGCTCAGGTGCAAATCATGGGACGCCCAGCTGCTTACTCCATCTCATGGGAGACACTGAAACGAATGCTGATGGAGGAATTTTGCCCTCCCAACGAGATGCAGAAACTTGAAACCGAATTCTAGAACATACAAATGATCGGCGCTGATATTTCCGGTTACACAACTAGATTCCAGGAGCTTGCACGTCTGGTGCCTCACATGGTAACCCCCGAGAGCAAACGCATTGAGCGTTACAACAGGGGTTTGGCACCACAAATCCGAGGCATGGTTATGTCCTCCAAACCCGCCACTTTTAGGAGCGCAGTGGATCTGGCTCACAGCTTAACCGACGACGCGGTCGAGATTGGAACCTTGAAAGCTATCACAGGGAAAACTGAACCTACCCGTACTGATGCGGGCGAATCTGGAAACCACAAACGCAAATGGAACAGCGAGGGTAACGACCGTCAGGGTCAACAAAACAGAAACCCGGGAAACACCCGAGCCTTTGCCGCGATCACCAACACTGAACAGAAACCCTACCTTGGTAACAGGCCCAAGTGTGGGAAGTGCGGAAAACATCATGAAGGAGATTGTTTCTTCTGTGATAAATGCAACCGATTCGGACACAGAACCGAAGCTTGTAGAACTCACCCCACGAACAACGAACAACGAAACACTGGATGTTTCCGATGTGGCGACCCGGGACACTACCGAAATCAGTGCCCCCAACTCAACAACAATCAGAATAACCACAACCAGAACAACCCCGGGAACAACAATCAAAACGACAACCGCATCGCAACCATACCACCGGGGCGCAGCCGCGCATATATCCTCCGTGCACCAGAAACGGTTGCGGATCTCAACTAGCACGGTATGTCCTAACAGCTGTTGCTACGATTTAACATACGTTTTTATTCGAGTGTCGATTTAAACACAACACTTGGTAAACCCTGAACACGAAACGAAACACACAACATATTGAACTATGCCGCGAGCATACTTAAACTGATTGAACTTCTATGGCAACAATTGAACGCCACGCAGACTATTGTTAACAACATGACTTATCGGAGAACATACGCCGCCGGCGATCCGACTTGATTTTAAATCTCGGGACGAGATTTCTCTAACATGGGGAGAATGTAACAACTCGCAAATTTAAACACGATTAATTAAGTTAATCACTTGCATTATTAGGCTAATTCCCTACTTGAGTGAATTCACAACACATTTTAGAGGTAAGTCTAGCATAGCCCAACTAGATAATACGCGTAGTATTACGTATTCGTAATTAGTTGTAATTACGTACTGAACAATCTGAAAACAGACGCGACAAAAATATGCGACTCTTGGTGAACAAAAATTATTTAATAAAACGAAATTCTTAAATAACGTAGAAAACAATTAAATATTATGTCAATAATATTTACATATCATTTTTATAACGCAAAACGTCAACTCGTATAATTTAAAATAAAACAAAGTTTGAAATTTATAAAATTTATTAATTTAATTAATTTAATTTCATAAAAAGATCCTAATTAAAAATATAATGGAAAATGTAATTAAAAACATATTAGTTAAAATAAAGTAACATTTAACGATCGGGTAAACAAACACGGAGTGCAAACACGGAGGCAGAAAGTGGAACAAAACCACCTCCCACCTCCTCATTTATCTCATTCATCATCACCTCATCTTTCTCTTTTTCTCTCTTTCACCACCACCTACCAAAACCACCACCCAAATCACCACAAAACTACGCTAAAACAACGCCGAATCACATAGCTCCTTTGGAATAAAACGACCACGACAACACGATCTACATTTCTACCTTTCCGGATTTCAAATCCGACACTCGTAAGTTTCCGACAAATCCTGTAAATCTTTAGATTTCGAAGTTATAATTGATATTTCATGTTTAGTATACTTAGACTACCATGTTTTAGTGTTTTATACAACCGAAAATGTCCAAATCGACCCAAAACTCGTTGATTTTAAGCTATTCGTCGAACAGGCGACTACGTCGCTTTTGGGCCAAAAACAGTAGTGCGACGTAGGCCTTTACGTCGCATTACCCTTCCTTACGTCGCAACACCCGTATGCGACGTAACCTGTAACGTCGCACAATTATTTAATTTCGCAACAACTGCGACGCAACGCTTAACGTCGCACCCCACGTCGCACTTCAACCCGTTCCGTCGCATTAAATTGCGAACGTCGTTTATGCGACGCAACCCATGACGTCGCAAAACCTGAATGCGACGTAGACCCGTACGTCGCACCTTACGTCGCACAAGTCAGAACCCTAAAAACACACTTTAAAAAGTCAAAGTTACTGTAGAAAAGTCAAATTTTACTGTAGCAGTACTGTAGCAAATGAGATAATAACATCTTTGAACTATTGTTTCAAAACATCACCAACGAGTCGTATACATTTTCACAAACATCAAAATGCAACGTAAACATTTAAACGAACGATTTGGACGTGGCTTGATTGTACAAACACTAGCATGGATGATTAGTTTAGACATCCACATACTTATTAAATCTCGTTCGTTTAGGACGTTAGGAGATTTCAGACTGTACTTGGGCTTAGGTTTGCTAGCACTCGCACAACTACTTAAACTCAACAGGTGAGTTCACAGCCCCTACTTTTACTGTTTTAACTGCTTTGAATAGGGGTGGAAAACATAGTCAAACACTTTTATACAAACATGGTTGTATACTATTTTACTCAAACAAGTGGAGTACATGGAACTAGTAAACTGATAAACAAACTGACGATTTTAACTTAATATGTAATACTGCCCGCACGTGGTCCAGATACGGGTCTTAGGGGGAGTGTTACATATTACTTTCATACTACCAACGCTGTAAACACATGAACATGTTTTGAGAACGCTGGAGGATAACCAGCAACACTTTATATAACGGACTGGGTAACTAAAAGTCCCTACTTGACATGGGCAACACTATTGAAAAGTCCCTACTTGACATGGGCAACACTACAGAAAAGTCCCTACTTGACATGGGCAACACTATTGAAAAGTCCCTACTTGACATGGGCAACACTGTTGAAAAGTCCCTACTTGACATGGGCAACACTATTAAAAAGTCCCTACTTGACATGGGCAACACTACAGAAAAGTCCCTACTTGACATGGGCAGCACTTCTGAAAGCAATGGGTTTCCTACTAACATGGACCCACCAAACGATTAGGATTGTAACACTGCCGTACGTGGTCCAGATACGGGTCTTAGGGGAGTGTTACACCTACAAACAACTAATAGGATACTTACATTCCTACTACAACTTGAACTATATTTTTGGGCAATATCCCAATGAAACATATCTACGATTAGGATACGTATAATCCTACAAAACATACTTGAACACAGGATACTGTTTTCCTACAACTAATAGGATACGAACATTCCTACAAACAACTATTTAGGAACATATTGGATTTCATGAACTATACTTTTGGGTGACATCCCAACGATACGATATAAACAACAGTGGTTTGTCACAACTGAACTTGTAAACATAAAACCTGTGAATTCACTCAACCTCGTTGTTGACTTTTACTATGTTTTTCAGGGAATTAGCTGCGCATGTAAGAATCGCCAACACACATGGAGAATTAGGCGACCCGTGAAGCTTTAGGATGCCAACTTTTTGACAACTGGATTTCTTTTGTATAACTAAAGCTGTTTTAGTCATATTTACGAAATCTACTTTTGTAAACTTGATAACTTTTTATAACTTACGATTTGATAAATCGTAAACTTGTAACTATTACATTTGGCATCTTAATATATTATGTTCTGTTGTAATCATAAGCTCTGATACGTATGCATGCTTTGTTATTGTGGCACCCCCGTACTTAATCCAAATGCTTCCGCTAAACGAATTTGGGGGTGTTACACGCCTTCTAAACAAACCAAACTCCGAAATGACATCATGAACTTTCGATAAGCTTTCGATGAGTCATTATATACCGCGTGGGAACGATTCAAAGGAGCCTTGAAGAAATGCCCTAATGTAACACCCCCAAATTTAACAGTTTGCGGAAGCGATGTTTTGGGTGTTACTAATCAATAATCACAAGCACAAAGGATACAGTGAACGACTCTAAATGAGACGTTCGAAAAGTATTACATTAATACATAAGTAATTCAAAATACAAGCTCGAGTTTCGAGTAAATTCCTAGAGATTTTAATACATAACAGTAAGTACAAAAGTAATGTATGTAAATCTCCAAGCTTGTAAATGCATGCGACTCGAGCTAAGAAAGCTTATCCTGCTGGGCATCCCTACTGATGCTGTGTACCTGAGAAGCATTACTAAAACGGTCAACCAAAAGGTTGGTGAATCTCACAGGTTTGTAAGTAGTAAATAGTTTGAACACACATGTAGTATTTGTAAATCATAGCCAGCCAGTAAGTAACGATCACAGGTTATGCTCATCGTTTACTTAAGTTTTAATAAGTGGGTGGTTGCAGGTTATGCTAACCGTTTGATACAATTGCCATGAGCCACCATAGTTGAAGCTTAACGTACAGTAAATATAGGTACCCCCCCCCCCTCATGAATGTAATCCAAAACATTCATATGAAACGAGTAAGAAACGCCCGTTTCTACAGGAACGGTTCGTGGTAGTGCGTGCTACCCCGGGCGGGGATTGTCAGTCCCATATGGATCCATATACTAAAACTCGCGCTTATCACATAACTAACAACTATGATTAAGGAGGATTTCATTGGATTAGTCGAAAACTCATGCAATTGGCGTATCCGTAATCTCGTACAGTAAGTAAATCATGGCAGCAAGTAAGTTGTGTGTGTTCATGTAAAACAGTAATGCATCTCACCCCTGAGTAAAAATAGTAAAGTAGGGGCTGTGAGACTCACCTGAGTCTGGCAGACAATGCAGTAAGTAAGCAAGTAGTATTCCCGAACTAGCAACCCTTAACGTCCTAATACGCATAAGGTTTAGTAAGTAAATGGAATACTTGTAAAGTATCCATGCTAGTTGTTCCCAAACTAGTTAATGTCCATTAGTTTGTTTGTACGTTTGTAATCGTTTGTAGTTTGTAGAAAAGTTATACGGTCCGTTTGTTATCGGTGTATAATAATAATTCCATCCATTATTATTATGTATTCATAGTAGTTGTACTTTTGTAAAGCGTACGTGTATAACTGTTTGTTTGTATCACAGCGTGTATCGTTTGCGTAAGTTCCAATGGGCTTAAACCCTAAAGGGTACGAGTGAAACCTCGTAAGTATTCGAGTGTATGTTCGTATCAGTTAACGTGTAATCCAGCACGTAACTAGTGAGTGAACTTGTAAGTTCGTATCGGATGTAATCCCGTGTAATGTACAAGTGTAAGTTCGTTGGAGTGTAATCTCCTAAGTATTTCCAAGTGTAATCTCGTACGCGTGTGTGAGTGAAATCTCACGTTAGTTTAGTATAGTCTTGTACGTATTCAAATGCTGCTGTATACTCTCACAAGTATAGTATTTTCATGTATAAGTAGCATCGTATTTGATTTAGTAGTTGAAAAGTGATTCCAACACTTAGAATATATTTTGTTTTCTGATCTGGGTTATCTGCGACACAAGTCTTGTGTCGCAGACCGTATGCGACATAAGGTCTGTGTCGTATGGACTGATTTCGGTTGGGTGTTTATGCGACACAATGGTTGTGTCGCATACAAGGGTACGACACAACGATACGACATAGTCGTTGTGTCGCAATCAAGCGATAGGTAAACTTTGTGTCGTAGATGATACGACATATAGTGCGACATAAGCGTTGTGTCGCATACATTGCGACATAACGTGCGACATAACATGTGACACAGTGTTGTGTCGCATGAAATTTTGGTCCGATGCGACACAAGAGGTCTGTTCGGAAGTTAAGTTTCCGAAAACGTATTTTCCGGTTTCCGTTGGGTCTAGAACTTTTATACTAGTTTTAATATGTTATAATGAGTTCTTAGTAACTATTGGTGGTCGTTTTTAAGGTTTGTGGTGTCGTTTTCTTTAAAATGACCAAAACTGACATTTCCGTAAACGTGTTCAAAAACGAGTTTTAATTACATATTCGGACATCATTTAGCTAGGGGAACAATAATCTAGCAAAATAAAAGTAATCGGAAAAGTTTCGGGTCGCCGGAAAACTTACAAAGTTGTCGAATCGAGAAACCGAAAAGATAGGATTGTAGAACTCGTTGTCGTGATCAACTTCCTCCAAACGAGATAGGTGTTTTAAGGAGTTTTTGTGGTGTTTTTGTTAGAGAGAGAGAGAGCCGTAGAGATGGAGGGAGAGAGAGAGTTGAGAGAGATTGAGTGTATGCATGTATGTGTTTGTGTGTGGGAGAAGGAAAAGTGAGGGGGGTGATGTCCCCTTACTTGTTGGCCGGTTGGTGGGGTCCACCATGTGTGGATCTCACCAAGTTTCGTATCTTCGTGTTTGCGCTCCGTGCGGTGTTCGTTTCCCCGGTCGTTTAAACGTTAAATAAATCTTATACGCGTTTAAATTATACGTTTTAAAATACGAAATATTATTCGATAATTTAGTTGAAGTATTTCGTCAAAATACTAGTTTTTAAGTTATAAAATATAACTTTGTTTTGTTTTGTCGGTTGGTCGAGTTTTCGGAGAGTTCGGTAACGTTTTAGTTAAAACGTATGTTTTCGTTATATTATAAACATAATATAAAATGGTAATTAAAGTAATTAAATAAATTAACATTATTTAATAATTGTTTTACCAACGTCCGTATGTTTGTACAATTGTGGTTTTATACGATTTGTACGAATCGTATACGCGTATATATATATTCCATCCATATATATATATTAAGTAAATAATGTATATAATCCTATTTCATATTATATACAAGTAATAAACACGTAATTAGGAAAAATTTTAAATTTGTCCTAAATTTGGGGTTGTTATATTCTCCCCTTGTTAGGAGAATTTCGTTCCGCAATTTTGTTCGAAGTAGTAGTCGATATAGTTTGGGAAAATTGGTAAAGAGTATCGACCATTAGTCCACTGGCCATGGTCAGTTGATAATCAAATGAAAGTTTTAGAGTTCCCGGTCTCAACCAGCATGAGGTGTTTGGGAAAGAAGTTTGTAATACAAATTATATGATCTGAATTCGTAAAGTCGGTTGTTTCCTAATCCTATTGGGTACTTAGGATCAAAGAAAACACACAGAATAATAGACAGTTACACATAATCATTAAGCGAGAGATTTATGGAAAACAGTCTCGGAAATCAAAGAATGAGCGTACCCGGGTTGAGTAAATCACAGAGTCTCGGATTTGGGTCATCCTCCCTAGCGTTAATTACATAAGCTCTACTCTTCGTGTGGTTGGTTCGGAGTTTCAGTTTTGGGCAATCCTTCCTGAAATGCCCGGTACCATTGCACTCATAGCAGGTCTTGGGTGCAGGAGTATCAGTACTAGTGGGATTGGTTCGACAGTCTTGGGCCAGGTGCCCGAATTTCTTGCATTTAGTGCAGGGACAGGAGCCATTATGATGGCGACTACATTTGGAGCAGTAAGGCTTGCTCCCCTGGTAAGCCTTTGAGTCATTGGCGTTGTCAGTGGCAGGCTTTTTGTCAGAGGTAGGGTTGGATGAGTGGGGACTCACTTCCCATTTACGTTTGTTATTCGCAGACGGGGTTGCAGTCGAGCCACGGCGGACAGAATTGGCCGTTAACTCATGAGCCATACGAATGGCGCTCTGAATAGTTCCCGGTTTGGATGAAGTTACCAGATCTTGAAGTCGTTCGGGAAGTCCATCAACGTACTTTTCGATCCTTTTGTATTCGGGATCAACCATGGATGGGCACAAAAGTGCCAGCTGGTGAAAGCAGTTGGTGTAACTGGTGATGTCATCACCCTGCATCTTGTGATTCCAGAATTCTATCTCTAGTTGTTTCAATTCGTCTCTTGGGCAGTACTCGCCCCTCAGCATATTCTTCAGTTCATCCCACTGTAGTTTGTAAGCATCGGCAACGCTCACAGTCAGCGCATAGGTGTTCCACCAGGTAAGGGCAGTGTCAGAAAATGTGCTGGCTGCGAACTTGACCTTGTCGTCCTCAACGCAGTTGCAGATAAGGAATACTGATTCTATTTTCTCAATCCAGCGTATTAAACCGATCGCTCCTTCAGTGCCTGCAAAGCTCAAGGGTTTGCAGTTTTGGAAGTCCTTGTAGGTGCAGGTTTTGGGTGGTGGTGTGTTGTTAGCCGTATCTTCGCTACCAGGAGTGGTTGCTCGGACAGCTAAGGCTTGAGCCACACTACGGGCAATAATACCCGCAACTTCGGCTTCAGTAAGTGTGATTTGTCGTCGAGGAGACATGTTCCTTGAAACAACAAATAAAGAACATGTGAAGGTTTGAACAAGAATTATGATTGTGATGATTTTGGTAAGTTTAGAGAAATTACGCCAAAGTTTGAAGGTTGTTTAAAGTTGTGTACTATAAATAAGTTTATACGGTTTTGAAGTTTTTTTTTTTTTTTTTTTTTTTTTTTTTTTTTTTTTTTTTTTTTTGAAAATTGTATAAACATTTTTATGAGAAATTTTGTAACATGTTTGATAAAAATACATTTGTTATAAAATTTTGATAGTAAAAATCGGTTGTATAATTTGAAATCTGACGAAAATTGAGTTGAAAATGGTTTTATTAGGTTACACCTAACGGTACAGTAATGTACTTTGTAGAATGTTATAAACGTAGAATTAGGTAGGAATAGCAAATGAAAACAAGGTCTCGATCTTCATATCGAAGGATGTTCGAGTAACTATGGTTGTCGGTTATAATGGTGTGGAGATCTTCGGACGTATGTCGGTATTCATGAATTCATAAAAGTTAAATAAGGACAAAATGACGAGAATCGAGTTGTCGTTTGTTCGATGAAATTTTAAAGAATATTAATTTCGTAGTAGTCGAGAGAGAGTATCGTATCGGGAAAAGAGGCCTATGTATATATATATATATATATATATATATATATATATATATATATCACATAACCGCCTAGTTCGTGTCTAGCACAATCAAGTAGAAGTCCCGGTTCTCTCGAGGTCAGAGTCAGCTAATGCATTCCGGTTCAACATAACCCCTTTCAGAACTCACATCATCTTCATTTAATTGTACATAGTTGATCAGGCTATGTTAAATTAAACTTGTATGCTGTAATTCCTGAACCAGTTATACCTAATGAGGAATACTGCCTAACGGTCATAGTCTAGGCCCACTAAATGCAACCTAGTTCACTATAACCTTAGGCTCTGATACCAATCTGTAACACCCCCAAATTTAACAGTTTGCGGAAGCGATGTTTTGGGTGTTACTAATCAATAATCACAAGCACAAAGGATACAGTGAACGACTCTAAATGAGACGTTCGAAAAGTATTACATTAATACATAAGTAATTCAAAATACAAGCTCGAGTTTCGAGTAAATTCCTAGAGATTTTAATACATAACAGTAAGTACAAAAGTAATGTATGTAAATCTCCAAGCTTGTAAATGCATGCGACTCGAGCTAAGAAAGCTTATCCTGCTGGGCATCCCTACTGATGCTGTGTACCTGAGAAGCATTACTAAAACGGTCAACCAAAAGGTTGGTGAATCTCACAGGTTTGTAAGTAGTAAATAGTTTGAACACACATGTAGTATTTGTAAATCATAGCCAGGCAGTAAGTAACGATCACAGGTTATGCTCATCGTTTACTTAAGTTTTAATAAGTGGGTGGTTGCAGGTTATGCTAACCGTTTGATACAATTGCCATGAGCCACCATAGTTGAAGCTTAACGTACAGTAAATATAGGTACCCCCCCCCCCCCCATGAATGTAATCCAAAACATTCATATGAAACGAGTAAGAAACGCCCGTTTCTACAGGAACGGTTCGTGGTAGTGCGGGCTACCCCGGGCGGGGATTGTCAGTCCCATATGGATCCATATACTAAAACTCGCGCTTATCACATAACTAACAACTATGATTAAGGAGGATTTCATTGGATTAGTCGAAAACTCATGCAATTGGCGTATCCGTAATCTCGTACAGTAAGTAAATCATGGCAGCAAGTAAGTTGTGTGTGTTCATGTAAAACAGTAATGCATCTCACCCCTGAGTAAAAATAGTAAAGTAGGGGCTGTGAGACTCACCTGAGTCTGGCAGACAATGCAGTAAGTAAGCAAGTAGTATTCCCGAACTAGCAACCCTTAGCGTCCTAATACGCATAAGGTTTAGTAAGTAAATGGAATACTTGTAAAGTATCCATGCTAGTTGTTCCCAAACTAGTTAATGTCCATTAGTTTGTTTGTACGTTTGTAATCGTTTGTAGTTTGTAGAAAAGTTATACGGTCCGTTTGTTATCGGTGTATAATAATAATTCCATCCATTATTATTATGTATTCATAGTAGTTGTACTTTTGTAAAGCGTACGTGTATAACTGTTTGTTTGTATCACAGCGTGTATCGTTTGCGTAAGTTCCAATGGGCTTAAACCCCAAAGGGTACGAGTGAAACCTCGTAAGTATTCGAGTGTATGTTCGTATCAGTTAACGTGTAATCCAGCACGTAACTAGTGAGTGAACTTGTAAGTTCGTATCGGATGTAATCCCGTGTAATGTACAAGTGTAAGTTCGTTGGAGTGTAATCTCCTAAGTATTTCCAAGTGTAATCTCGTACGCGTGTGTGAGTGAAATCTCACGTTAGTTTAGTATAGTCTTGTACGTATTCAAATGCTGCTGTATACTCTCACAAGTATAGTATTTTCATGTATAAGTAGCATCGTATTTGATTTAGTAGTTGAAAAGTGATTCCAACACTTAGAATATATTTTGTTTTCTGATCTGGGTTATCTGCGACACAAGTCTTGTGTCGCAGACCGTATGCGACATAAGGTCTGTGTCGTATGGACTGATTTCGGTTGGGTGTTTATGCGACACAATGGTTGTGTCGCATACAAGGGTACGACACAACGATACGACATAGTCGTTGTGTCGCAATCAAGCGATAGGTAAACTTTGTGTCGTAGATGATACGACATATAGTGCGACATAAGCGTTGTGTCGCATACATTGCGACATAACGTGCGACATAACATGTGACACAGTGTTGTGTCGCATGAAATTTTGGTCCGATGCGACACAAGAGGTCTGTTCGGAAGTTAAGTTTCCGAAAACGTATTTTCCGGTTTCCGTTGGGTCTAGAACTTTTATACTAGTTTTAATATGTTATAATGAGTTCTTAGTAACTATTGGTGGTCGTTTTTAAGGTTTGTGGTGTCGTTTTCTTTAAAATGACCAAAACTGACATTTCCGTAAACGTGTTCAAAAACGAGTTTTAATTACATATTCGGACATCATTTAGCTAGGGGAACAATAATCTAGCAAAATAAAAGTAATCGGAAAAGTTTCGGGTCGCCGGAAAACTTACAAAGTTGTCGAATCGAGAAACCGAAAAGATAGGATTGTAGAGCTCGTTGTCGTGATCAACTTCCTCCAAACGAGATAGGTGTTTTAAGGAGTTTTTGTGGTGTTTTTGTTAGAGAGAGAGAGAGCCGTAGAGATGGAGGGAGAGAGAGAGTTGAGAGAGATTGAGTGTATGCATGTATGTGTTTGTGTGTGGGAGAAGGAAAAGTGAGGGGGGTGATGTCCCCTTACTTGTTGGCCGGTTGGTGGGGTCCACCATGTGTGGATCTCACCAAGTTTCGTATCTTCGTGTTTGCGCTCCGTGCGGTGTTCGTTTCCCCGGTCGTTTAAACGTTAAATAAATCTTATACGCGTTTAAATTATACGTTTTAAAATACGAAATATTATTCGATAATTTAGTTGAAGTATTTCGTCAAAATACTAGTTTTTAAGTTATAAAATATAACTTTGTTTTGTTTTGTCGGTTGGTCGAGTTTTCGGAGAGTTCGGTAACGTTTTAGTTAAAACGTATGTTTTCGTTATATTATAAACATAATATAAAATGGTAATTAAAGTAATTAAATAAATTAACATTATTTAATAATTGTTTTACCAACGTCCGTATGTTTGTACAATTGTGGTTTTATACGATTTGTACGAATCGTATACGCGTATATATATATTCCATCCATATATATATATTAAGTAAATAATGTATATAATCCTATTTCATATTATATACAAGTAATAAACACGTAATTAGGAAAAATTTTAAATTTGTCCTAAATTTGGGGTTGTTACACCTAATCACCGACTCGATAAGTCTGCACAATTGTGCACCTTCTACAATGGTTTAGATCCTAACCACCGAACTACCCTCGATGCTGCTGCACAAGGAAGCTTCATGGTGAAGACCGATGAAGAAGGATGGAACCTTATAGAAAACATGACTATGCATCACCACGATTGGAATTATGGAGATCATTCTACATCTTCCAAACCTATCGCTGCTGCAAACCCGATTCCAGTCGAAGCAATTAAGACACTGACGGAGAAAATGGACTCGCTCGCCAAACAGTTTGGAGAACTTAAAAAACAACAGCACCAAGTACACCAAGTGCAAGTCTGTCAACACTGCACCAACCCGCAACCATCTGGCGAATACCAAGTTGAATACGAAGAAGCAGATGGCACCGTCTACTATGCTCAGTTTCCAGCTTGACCACCCGGTTTCAACCAGAACAATAACCAACCTAGAGGACCTCCCTTTCCGCCAAGAAACAACCAACAACCATACCAACCACGATACCCACCTAGATATCCACCTTACCAACAACAGCCACAACTTTCTTATAATCAACCCCTTGCACTTCCTGCACCCACTTCCGACACAAACCAAACCACTGAACAAACCACCAAGACAAATGGCCCAGCTTCAAGTTCAGACGACGCCTTCACCCAATTCATGCAAGGTCAACACCTGCTTAACCAAAAGACGTCCGCTAGACAAGATCAAGCCGACCTCTTCATGAGAAATCAATTGGCTGTGCTAAAGAATTTGGAAGCTCAAATTGGACAATTGGCACAACGTATTGAGAATAGACCCCGAGGAAGTTTGCCCAGCAACACGGTTCAAAATCCGCATGTTGAGGAAGCAAAACAACTTACAACACCAAAGGAAGCAGCTACTACTCCACCTGCTGTTGTTACCAGTAAAGGAAGAACCAAAGGTCAAGATACCAGCTGTGGAAACAATGAACAAAGAGGTTAGAATCCCTTACCCCGCTAGACTTAAAGTTCAACCTAAGAAACTGTCATCCTTTAAGCTAGATGGAAAATTCCTTGATACCATGTCTAGAGTTCCTGGTCGTAATAAGTATATTAGATAATTGCTATCCACCAAGGATAAATTGCCTGAAGTGAACAACATTCCCTTTAGTTCTGAAACCTCAGCCCTACTTAAAAATAGCCTTCCCGAAAAATTAGGAGATACTGGTAGATTTACACTCCCTTGTTCTATCTACAATTCCGGAAATATGAGCGCTTTAGCTGACTTAGGAGCCAGCATTAACCTTATGCCCTACTCCCTGTTTAAAAGGCTAGAACTTGAAAACTTGAAACCCAATAAGATGACCGTCCAGCTAGCCGACCAATCTGTTAGATACCCCTAGGGAATAGCTGAGAATGTCCTTGTTCAAGTTGACAAATTTTTCTTTCCAACGGATTTCGTGGTAATGGATATCCACGAGGACATAAACATCCCAATTATCCTTGGAAGACCATTCATGAATACAGCTAGAGCGGTGATTGATGTGTATAACCACACGATTGTTTTACGATCGCATGGTGAAAGCATCACTTACAAGATCGACCAACCGGAATGCACCCCAGAAGAGGAAGAATGTTGTGCTATATCCACTGGAAAATTCTGTTCCGATGATGAATCAGAACCAGAGGAGGAACCGCAATTCACCCGATCATCAATTCTCATTTCTGACACTGAATACGACCCGGAAGAGGAAGAATACGAGGAAACAGATTAAGAAATTGAATCTGACCCTGAAGAGGAAGAAGAAGAGGAAGAGGAAGAAATGGAAGAAGATGAAGATCACACTGATTCGCCACAAATGGCCGAAGTTAAAAGAATACAAAACTGCGATGATTACTCTTCATCTGAAGAATCAGTTGATTACGGAGTCATCCGCCAAGAGCTCAGATCCTCTCATCTTAAAAGAGTGGGAAACATCCTAAATTCCTACCTCGATCCATCAAAACCCTTCACCAGAACCCGACTCCGAGACATAGAAATCTTTGAAGAAGGACTCCCATCATCACCACACCTAGACCAGTATGCCAAACTACTACAGAGAATTTCAGCATATAAGGCACGTCAACCAGGAAGCTTTGCCGAAGAGAACATTCATGACATAACAACCGAAGTCCGAACCATCGAAATCGATAGTTCTCGACCCTTCAACAACGCACCCTCCGACGAAGAATTCCACCAATTTCCAGATTCACGTGATAAGGACTCCGACTGCAACAGTGAATGCGATGATGATTACGTCAACATCACTCTTGATGAACACTCTATTCCACAACCTCCTCTTGCTCCACCAAATTCCCCTGCCGTCGCAACTGAGAGACTAGAAATTCCTCTGATTGATACTCATCAAGACATGATCGAGATGATTGACGAATACAACGATGTCCGAATCATCGTAGAAAGCTATCAAAGAGTCAACTAACGACTACAACACCGTCCAGAGACACATGATAAGGGCAATCATATGAGACTACGATTCATACCTCGCCAATTATGGAGAACCAGAGCCCAGCACTCTTCGGAGAAAATTCGAGCATTCTCTGACCTGCTTCAAGAACAACTTACCAGAGAAGCTCGACAGCGAGAAAGACCCAACTACCCAATGGGAGAAATCGAATTCTACGGAAACAAAAGGCGAATATACCAAAAAGTATATTGTGCCTTAGCCGGGTCAGCTTTTCCGTACTCATCAAGTCAAAAAGCTATTCTTGCATCAATGAGAACCAATCTGGAAAGAGCCATAGGGAACCCAAGAAGTTATGCCGACATCAGAATGGTGGGAGATCTTAGAACTCTTTTAGATCTCATCGAAACTGGAGAGCACCTCACAGCATCAGAGAACTGCAGGATCGTCATTCAATCCACCATTGGGCACCACATTGAACTAATAATTGATGAGCTGAACGAGCCAGCCTGTGAAGAGGAAACTCGTGAGGTACCGAGATTCATCCCGGACATGTCACAAATCAATTTAGCCACTTATGTGACTACCCGACTGCGCGAAATGTACCAAGAAGAAGACGTAGAACTCGACGTCTACCGAAATGGATATCGCGAGATATTCAGCAAGTTAATTTGCATCTTCACCGACTCGGATTTTCCCTTCAACCGCGAACAGCACCAACTAATCAGACAAGTGTGCCAAGCAACCAGATCCTTCGGAGGAGACCCTTGGGCTAATGATTTTGAAGAAGTGAAAACTGAATTCATGTCTTTAATCGCCTCGATAGGAAGAAACCACCCACAGCGTGAAATAGTTCGAACTTACATCTGCACTCGAATTGACCCTAACGGACCAGTCACAAGGGCAGTTCGATACATCTGCTATGGAATGGCAATTCTCAACCGACTCGCCACTGATCACTTCAAAAGCTTCAGAATGCTATCCACCAACCCACCAACTCTCATTGCTGACATGATAGAGAAATTCCTACAATACTATCCACCACGATACTCTCTACCAAGAAACCACAGTGACCACGCCACCACTACTGATGCATCAAGCATCATCTGAAGAAGAAAAGGACTAAGTCGAGCTCTCGACTTTAAAAGAGCGCTTCTCGGGAGGCAACCCGAGTTTGTTTTTACATTTATGCAATTTTACTTTCTAAGAAGTGATGACATCTCTGACTATCTTTCACACTCGGATATTGCAAAGAATGCTCCAGCCTACAAGGAAACATAAAATCCTGAAGAATCGCATATCCGACGTGTTCACACTTACGAGACCAATCACAAGAAGACTTAATCAAGATCGCACCAAGAAAGACGGTATCCAGCAAATGCACGCAAAGACACTGCAATCACCGGGGAGTACTTCTAAAACCGTTTCTTTCATTCGTTTCAAAATACCTTATCCATTATGCTTATCACTACGTGTGGGATTCAAACCCAACACACACACTAAAAGAATGAATCTTAGATGTTTAAAACCCTAAGTGTGGGATTTTACCCCATTCAGAGCTTAGTATAACATCGAGGACGATGTTCCTTTAAGTGTGGGATAGCAGTAGTTTCACTACTGTTAATTGGATATTGGTATATACTTGATTCTAAATCGTTGCTCTTTATTAGACCTTGCTTCTCCATAAAAGTAAACAAAATTTTTCAAAACTAAGTTAAAAATATGTTGAAAATGAAAAATTTTAAGCGAAAAATGATTTACTTTGGGAAATAAGGACGAATAAAATATAAATTCTTTTGAAAAACAAGTTTGAAAATCCCATAAAGAGCATCGCATGACTAAGCACACAACAAACCAACTTTCGATTCGTGAGGTATCTTGAGCCATATGAAAGCATTCACTTTTAATGCTTCACTTTTTCGATTCGTGAGTGTGCCGATGTATGCGTTTAGAATCAGAACTTGCTCCTGTAATGCACTTCGAAGCCAAACTAGTGAGTAAAAAGGAGATCGAATCACATCATTCTTGAACCCTTCTATACACCCCAAAATAAACACGTCATCCCGTACCTACTCAAAAGCATCCCTCAAACTTCATAAAGAGTTTCAAAGATGAAAGAAGAAAAGCTACAAGGATACGAAGTCAAAACTACCCAAGAAAACTCGAAAGAAAGAAAGTGGAGAAAAGACTCCTTCCAATAACCAAAAGAAAAAGGGCGTCAATCGTCCTAAAAAGTCAAAAACTTCAGCTTTCCAACTTCACAAAAAGAAAGAAAACCCAACAAAACCCCCTCTCACATCACCAACACGTCACTCCAAAACCCTACATCACTCCCCTAGAATGATTGTGGCTAGATCGACTTCACGCTCACCCAGAAAGGTAACGATTTGATTCTCGATCAAGCCTATGACGATAAACGATAAATGCTAGAATAGGAAACCCTAAACACTTTGAGTGATTGGAGTGACCACCTTGAGAGGATCACCTAGTCATGTATCAAAGATCAAAGATCAAAGATCAAAAGCATGATCCTAAAGATTACAACCTTGCTTTCAAAAATTAAATATCTTTATTTTTTCAAAACACCCTTAGTAAAAAGTTCCCGTCTTAAAATAATTTCATTATCTGCTTATCTTTAACCATGTTGAACGTTAGTTTGCTTGAGGACAAGCAAAGTTCTAAGTGTGGGATACTTGATATCGCGTAAAAAGTCATGTTTTTACTACCGATATCTCTCTCATTCTGGAACGATTCTTGGCATATTAACTCCAATATAGCACAAATCAGTAACATTATGCCAAGAAGGTCAAAACGAGGTTGCACGATAAAAATCAAATAAAACGGATGTGAAACGAAGATTCCACACACGTTTGAAGATTCAAGGCATAAAAACGAGATTTCAAGACCAAAGTGCCCTTCACCAACATCCATTATTTCCAAGATGTTCGTTTTCAAAATTCGAATCCAACAGAAGAAGAATCAACCAAAACGGGTAAAAAATGAAGATTCTGCGCCCGCCGGAAGATCAAAATGATCCGTATGCAATATCTAGAACTAAGGACCTGATCTCAGGGCCTATCTTATGTCAAAATCTTCGTTTTTGAATTACGAATCCAACAAAAAAAGAATCAACTCAAACGGACATATAACGAAGAAAACACGCACGAATCGAGAAACGAAGCAACAAACGACGCAACGGGGCAGGGGTGGGCCGACCGCCGCCGGCCTCACCACCACCGCCGCCGGCTGGCCTGTACCCGCCTCGGTTTCCATTTTTGGTAACTTTTGGTACCTGGTGCGCCTACTTTTCGTGTTGTACGGTACCCGGTGCGCCTACTTTTCGTGTTGTACGGTACCCGGTGCACCCTTTTGGCTACCTTTTGCTAACATTCACCTCAAGATGCTAATGTGAGCCAAAGCTCACCTATAAATAGGAGGCTTTAGGCTTCATTTCAAAATGTCCCATATGCACTAGTCATATCACTTTCTTACTTTCTCATTCTACTTTCTTACTTTAAATTTAGCATTACATTAGTTTATTACTTTGTTTAAAGTAGAAAGAAAGCTAGGAACGTGTTGTAATCTTTGGTGTACGCTTGGAGTTACGCTCATTAATTCAAGTCTATTCCTTCTCGCATATTAATCTCGGTTATCTCTATCCTTATCTATCTTAATTAAACATGTTTGCTTTAATTACGTTTGCGATCGTTATTACCATGATTAGCGAGTAGATTACTATTGTATTTGTTGTGATGTAGTTAGTATATAATTGTGGGATGACTTTGAATACGTCGTGAGATAATATGACGGCCCCTATTCGACTGATTACTCGGTATAGTATTGGAAATGCTTTTGAGCATAGTACAAATATATGGAAGCCGGTAACGACCGAAGGTAGTTGTATTATTGATCGACGTTATAAAATTGGAAACTTTGTGAACGGACTTATCTTGTGATTTTAAACCTAAAACTTATATTCGCCTTTCGATTAACAAACGTGATTGTAACCTTGTAAAGAGGAGTCGCGAACCTCAATACTCGGTCAATAGTTATCTGTGTAAAAGCTATGTTTTTAATTGTAACGTCCTGCAAGCATTGTAAAATGCAATGTGATTATGTGGACTTGCCATGATTATTGTACACTTCCAATCACAATGTACTTATCATGTAAACATCGCGAAGCAATTAAACTCACAACGGAAACATTGGTAAACAATTCAATACGTTGTGAGCTACCATAGTATTTTCCGACATGGTCTGGGTTTGACTTTACGTAAAAAGCCGTCAGCATTTTAATTAGTTGTTTTACTTTAGATTAGATTAGGTAGGCTATAGGCTAAATGACCATTTACGAAAACCTAGGGATTTGTTAATTGTATTGAGAAAGGCAAGTTTAAAATCCAACTTAAACCGATACTTTTTATTAAAACCATGAAACCTAAAGTACGGTACGCAAGAAACCTAAATGCTTTCCCTCGTTTATCACGCTTAAGTTTCATTGGTAGAAATTGATTAAATAAGTCCGGACACAAGTTCTAAGTTAGTTGTTTGATGGATTCATAATCATTGTGGTATTAAGAACGGCTAGACATGTTATGGACTTGCTACTCTATTCCTTCGCCCACGAGCGAATATGTTCAATAATATGGGCCACTGACTCCCTCACAGGAGAGTGTGGAGAGTTGAGCATTGTCTGTCTGGTCAGAATCATGATACCTTAGTTCCTAGTGACATATTAGTTGATAACCGACTAATAAGGAATCTATTGGTTATACCATAAGTTAATGAATCCCATAAGCAACCCAATTTAGTTAATCATTTTCCCGTAAGAGTCATCATCCCATAATTATTAACTAACGAACTCACAACAAATACTACTTTGCATTATCCGACATCTTATTACATTTTATTCGCTTTATTTAGTTTACCTAATTAACTGAACCAAAACCCCCAAATCACTATTTTAAAACATTTACTAGAAAAGAAAGATTGATTGGATCACCTCCGTTTCAATTCAGTTTCTCTTTAAGAATGACTCTAGGTCCAACTTACCGCCTACTAACCTTTTGGTTCAGTATTAGTAAGTCACACTTAGACCCCATCAATTATAAATTTAAAACAACCCGTTGATCGACTCAACAATCACCATAAGCCTAGGTATGACTAATCATCACCTAGTTGTTTTATATTAGTATAAGAAGCTATACTAACGTATGATACTAATGTATACTCCTAGCCTCAGCCTAGCAAGTATATTGAGGATTCTATTAAATGTTTAGGTAGGTACAAGTCCATTCGAGAAATCCTGGAGGGTATAGGCAGTCTTAGTCCCTATAAGGAAAACTAATCCTGTGCGAATTCTAGTTGTTGTCCAATGTAGGTAGAACTAACCAGTTCTAATGTATTTAATGATATTGTCCCGCGACAATATGACCAAAGTAAAATGATAACCTAAGCAAGTTATGTAATGGTAGTTGTATTTCAACAACGAGATAGTGTACAGTGTTAACCTATCCAAGTTAAGCTATGATATAGTCCTACGACAATATAGTGGGTGTAATTCCTAACTATTACACATTTGTATTACATAACAGTAATATATTTAAGTGTGAATTATAAAAGCTCATCATTATAATTCTAAAATAGTAGTTGTGCATGCGTCTCACCCCGAAAACAGTAAAATAGTTGAAAGAGTGGGGCTATTAACTCACCTGTGAGTTGTTAGCGATACGATGATACGCGCGTCGTCCGAATGGTAACCTTCTAGTGTCCTAAACACGTGAGGTCATATGAGTAAGATACTAATCGGTTTAACTAAACGTGTCATGAAAGTACACTTCTGTTGTTTAGTTTTAGAATTGTGTACGGTTTTGTAATAATGATAATTCTGAGTTAAATCATTATTAAAATCGTTTCGTTGTCTACTTCCCAAAAATATAGTTTTGTATGTAAGTCATCGTTGTAAAAAGTGTAGTTGTTGTTATGCAAATGTTGAATCGTTGGGCAAAAACTCATTTCGCAGAGCAGGTCAGTTCGGCTTGCTCGTTCGGCTCGGTTCGACTCGCATCTAGGCTCGGTTCGCTGCTCGGTTCGACTCGCAGCTAACCTCGGTTTGCTGCTCGGTTCGACTCGCATCTCGGCTCGGTTCGCTGCTCGGTTCGACTCGCAGCTAAGCTCGGTTTGTTGCTTGGTTCGACTCGCTCGATGAACTGTTGCGATTTTTGAAGTGGGTTTCGAGTTTTAAAACGTTTTTAACCGATTTCTTGGACATATTCTTGTTGTGTGGACTCAATAACATGTTAATAAACATAAATCAAGTGTTTTAAAGGAGTGAAATCGGGTGTTCTTACCAAATGTCGATTTCAAGCTCAAAAATGGCGGATCGAGATGATGAAGATGATGGTGATGATGACCGACTGTTGATGGTCTCGTTGTTATTGATGATTCCGAAAATGGTGATGGTGGTGGTGGCGGATCCGTGAGGTAGAGAGGGAGAGAGATAGATGGAGGTGTGTTTTGGTGAAATGAAAAGGAAGAAATGAGATGGAGAGGGTGAGTGGATCGACTTTATCAAACCCAGATCCCCAATTCGGGGACTGTGGTCTCCAATCACAGTACAAAATACCCGTGTTTTTGTACCCGATCGTAAAATAATTAAATTATTCTAAAATCATAATTTTGCTAATACGAAATCGTATATGTTTTTATTCGAAGCATTTTATAAAAATAATTTATTCGAGTTATAAAAATATAACTTTGTTTTGGATTTGTTTGACAGATACCTTTCGTATGGTTTCGTCGCATAAAATACGTTTTAAACAAAACGAATTATGTTCGGAGATAGTTTAATAATTTCCGTGTAAATAAAGTTTATTTAAAATAATAACACATTATTTAAAGTAAGGCGTACCAGGTACGTGAAATAAAAGTTTTAAATCGGGCGCGAAAATTGACCTTTTTGACCGGGTGTTACATTCAGTCCGAATCCACGACCAGATCAACGTAAATATGCGGGTGGCCGGACAGATGATTTGACCGACAGGTTAGGGGTTCGAATTAAGGGGTTTATTTAATTAAGGTTTAATTTAGTGCAAGTTTAATATTATACATATACAAATAAAATTATGATATAATTGAAAATGATGATGAAATAATTAATTGATTATATATATATATATATATATATATATATATATATATTACTTAACTGTACGTCATCATTTAATTTATATATATTTAGTGTTATGGTTAAGGTACGTAGTTAAGGGTTTAAGCCAGGTTTCGTCCACAATATATACTAGTTAATTGCAACCTCGATCAAATGCCTAAGCTAGACTCCGCACGTGTGACCTATATATAGGTTATGGGTTCGAATTAAGGGGTTTATTTAAGGTTAAGTTTAATTTAATGCAAGATTAATATTATATATATACAAATAAAATTATGATATAATTGAAAATGTTGACGAAATAATTAATTGATTATATATATATATATATATATATATATATATATTACTTAACTGTATGTACGTCATCATTTAATTATATATATTTTGGTTAGGGTAGTTCAGGGTTTAGGCCAGGTTTCGTCCACATGCAATATATTGATACTAGCTGCAGCCTCGATCAAATGCCTAAGTCTTTCTTAATTTGATTGTGTCATGCAATCCTTTCATATTACCATAATGCATCTTGATCATTCATCAATACCTTCAAACCGGCCTCTCCAACTCTTTACACGTGAAAAATTAAAGCAACGTACAATTGTCCGACCATGGATACGATTGAAGTGAGGATAAACATCAATTTAAGTACTATAGATAATAATCCAGATATATAATGAGAAGATTCGAAGTATGATGACGAAAGTACTCGATCAGACACTGATAAGTTAATATATAACACAGTAAACATCAATTCATTAGCAAAAAGCCAATTCTAAATTGTGGTTAGAATCCTACAACAAATAAGGATCAAATTGAATTGAAATATAATTAAATATGGAGTTAAAGGGATATATATGTAGCCAATTTTAAATTGTGGTTAGAATCCTAGCTACAACGTATGATAAAATCCTACGTGTCACGAGTAGAAGCTATAAATTTTATATTATTACGTATTAATTCAATTTTGAAAATTGAAATTTTTAGTAGGATTATTGTTTCGTTATATATTAAACTTTGAACTTTTTACTATTGTGTGAGTAGAACTTTGAAAACTTCTAGTATATGTATTGAACTTGTAAATATGGTCAATTGTAGGTAAAATTTTCTTTTTGGGTAAGGCTTAAATAGGAAAGTTTCCTTTTTTGGCATTACCCAAAAAGGAAATAATGCATGCATACAATAGGCGCTTTAGGACCTACTGTACTAAAATATACCATTTATTTTCCCTTTGGGACTGTGTTAATATTTAGAGCACAGAGTGTAGTATTTTTGTAATTATAGTGTTTTGAAAAGAATGTTGTTGTTGAGGAATTTGTGATATGATGGTCAGTGTTCTAGAAAATATTTTGAACAGTATTCTGGAGTCAAGTACAGTAATCCACTCACCATACCACTTTTATTATTATTTGGGTACTTTTATTATACTATTCATACTTGATGTGACGCAAAAAGTCATGTTTTCAAGACTAATATTCCACGCTTTTTGGGCACATCTTTAGTGAAAACATTCCAAAACAATCATTATTTACTAAAATTCACTAAAGTGCTCCAAATAAAGGCGTTGCTGCAAAAATCAATAAAAAAACGTGCAAATAACAAGCAAAACAGAGCGAATAAACAACAACCAATTCTCACCCCCTCATTTACCTTATAATAAACACATTCTAACCTTATGGTATGTTGTAATAGGTAAAAATGAGATGGGAAAATCAAGAATCATGCAAATTGGTAGAAGAACGGAAGATATACGACTTCTACATATCATTAAAAGTCATTTCAGCTATGCTTGATCTACACACATCCAATTTCTACGATATTGGTACCATTAGAAGCGTAACGGAATTACGAGATCATAGGCGAAAGAATTAGGTCAAACGGGCGTATAACGAAGGAGATACGGGCGTTTTAAGCAACGAATTAAATCAGACGGAGATTGTATACGGCCTTGGCAACCGTATACGGCCCTCCATAGACCATATACGGAACTTAACAAGCTGTATACGGCCCTATGAAGGCCGTATACGGCCCCTCATGCCCCATATGTTGCCCGTTTGTGCTTCGTTTGCTTGTCGTTGGTGCTTCGCGACTTGTACGGTTGATATGGAACTTTGCCTATAAATAGAGGGTCACCTCTCCAACATTCAACAACCATTCTTCATTTCACTCATTTCCTCACTCTCACTTTCTCTCTCACACACTCTCTCTCTACTCCCTCTCTTCTTTTTCTCTCTCTAGAATTAGGGTTAGCATTAGTTAGTTCTCAGTTAATATTTAACTGAAACTAACGGAGGGCTACTTTTGTAATAGCATAGGGAATAGTTCAGGGGCTTTTCTTGTAATATTTTTGAAGATATTGCGTAGGTTGTGCTTGTACTCTCTCTCTAAACGCTTATTCAATCTACGCTTTATTGACGGTTACTTCTTTCCTTATCTGTTATAATGATGATTGCTATTGTTATTATGCTAGATTTAGGATCTGTTATTATGCGTAGTGAGTAGTTCCCTTGTGTGTTTGTTATGATGTAGTTAGTTTATATATGTATGGGGTGATGCTGCTTTAATATACAATTGAAAACTCGGTGTGCTGTTACTTTATATTTATGATTTCTAAACCTTTTATTAATCGCCTTTCCTCTAAATAAACGTGGTTAGAACCTTTATGACAAGGAGTCGCGAACCTTGAGCAAACGGTCACTACCTATCTGTGTTTTCTAAAATAATAAACATGGTCTAAATTGTGTAGCTGTGGAAATACTGTTGAAACCTTTCGTATAGTACACCGTGAATTAATCAGGGATTTATTGGGGATAGTGAGGCTGGTTTAAATCATAGATGGTAGCACTTTAATACAAACTTAGTTTATATTAGTCCGGGGTGACCGTAAAGTATGTGATACCGGAAAGACCACGATAAACGGCACTGTACTTCATATAGCGTTGGAAACACCTCTGGTGGAGTACAAATACGTGGAAGCTAAAGAAATATCGGTGGTTGAAGACTGTATCACATCCTAGTTGAACACAAAGCCTTGGACTAAACCATGACCATTAATATAAAGTTAACAGTCACCAAAACCAGTCTAAATCAAAAATGCCTTTCATGACCAAGTTATCCTCGTAGTGTTACAAAAGGTCGGAACCTTAGTGGGTATGTTACTCTATCTCATGCACCCAGGAATTGAACATTCCAAGAAGGGTCGTTACTCCATCACTGGATAACGTTGAAGAGTTGAGCATCCTCCTCCGATCAGACTCAATCTGGCCTAGTACTCAGTGACATACTGGTTGGTCTCTCCAATCGGTAGGGTGCTAGTGTTTACACTACGAATAACTGAATTCAGGCAAGACACAAATCTTTAATAGACGTTTTCATACTAAAACCCTAAAGCATCACCCCTGCATAAAGCTAGCGAGGTCATAACAAACACACCTTAGCCGTACTGATATTATCCCTATTCTATTTTCTGTTTAGTTTTCTGTTTATTTTAATTAGTTTTATTTACGGACCATAGTATAAACCCCCACTCAAAAACTATTTTGAATCCATCACTAAGTTGAACCTTTCGTCCTGACAACTCGTTTCACAATACGGTTAGCTTGAAGAACGACCCTAGGTCATACTACTGCTATACAACTTTAGTAAACTTAGGTCCCCAGCATTACAAATTTAAAAGCTTACCACCCACCTGTCGTGTCCCCTTCTGTTGCGTTGACGACCGTGTCGGATCGGGGCGCGACAAGCTTTTTGGCAACGCTGCCGGGGAGTTAATCGTAAGACTCTGAGGCATCCCAATGAAATTCTACTGTGATACCCGTAGTTTAGTTTAATTTGCATTTACTGAGGATATCCAACCTGCTGAACCTGCGAAGACTGTCATTCCAGTCACGAGTACTGATGACAACCTCAAAAAATTCATCCAAGGTTAAAACGCTTTCAATCAGAAGACTACGGCTCGACAAGACCAAACTGATCTATTCCTTCGAAACCAACTCTCAGTCCTTAAAAGCCTTGAGAACCAAATTGGTCAGTTAGCCCAACGTCTCGATACTCGACCACATGGAACCCTACCAAGCAATACTATCCAAAACCCCCACGTTGAGGAAGCCAAGACCTTAAATTCTGATAAACCAACTCCTTCTACGACTTCTTCTCAAACAAGGGAACTTTCTCCTGTCCCGCCGACAGTTGAGAACAAATATGTGCCCACACCGACTCGTGAGGTTGAGATTCCTTTCCCTAATCGCTTACACAAGAAATACAACGCCAAGTCATTCAAGCTTGATGGAAAATTCTTGGACACCGTGTCTAGAATCCCTTCCGGATCAAAGTACATCCGACGAATGCTGGCAACCAAAGAAAAGACTTCTACCACTCCCAAAGTCTCACTGAACGCCGAGTGTTCAGCCGTCATCCATAATGCCTTACCGGAAAAACTAGGAGACACGGGTCGATTCACCTTGCCCTGTTCCATCTATCACTCAGGCACGATACGCTCCTTGGCCGATCTTGGAGCTAGTATAAATCTGATGCCTTACTCGCTCTACTCAAGACTAGAATTAGGACCTCTTCAGCCCACTAAAATGAGTGTCCAGCTTTCCGATCAATCCATCCGATACCCGAGAGGCATAGCTGAGAACGTTATGGTAAAAATGAGGTGAAGGTGTGTGAAATGAGGAAATGAGGCCATCTATTTATAGGCTAAGGGGATAGGATCATGTGCAAGAATCAAAGCACCAAGATACAAGCTAACAAAGCAAAACGAGAACACATGAGGGGTGCCAGGGCCATACATGGCTATGTTAGGGCCGTACACGACCTTCCCTAGGGTGGCCATGTGCTGCCACGTGTGCTAATTTTGGCTTTTCTCGTTGCTTAATTCGCGCGTATCTTCTTCGTTTCTTGTACGTTTGACTTGATTCTTTCGCCTATGTTCTCATAATTCCGTTACGCTTCTAATGATGCCAAATGTTCCAAATTTGGATGTCTCTAGAGTTGGTGTGCGGAATGCTCTTGGTTTGTGCTCAGACGGCTCTATCTTCCTCGTTCCTTACCCGATCTGCACGATTCTTGATTCTACATTCTTGAAAAAACCTGAGACATCACATGAGATTAAATTAAGAACTTGTAGTATCAGGTGATTAAAAGTATATTCAGAATCGGTGCTTGAATAATCTGCCTCGATTTGTGTGCCTTTTGGACGTTTTTAGCACTTTTTACAGCAATGCCTATACTTTGTCCAACTTTGTGAAATTAAGTAGATAAACGTTTAATTCAATTGTTTCCACCAAGAATTAGGTCAAATGTGCGGGAAATATATGCATAAAAACATGACTTTTTACCACATATCATTCTCAAAAAATGGGAAGTAATTTTTATGTGGTAAAAGAAAAATCTTGCTTTATATGTGGTAAATATAATCATCTTCAACATGAATGTTATCATAATCCTAAGAATATTCAAAGGAATATGAGACCATCATGGACATCTGCAAATATGATTAACAAACAGAATTTTCAATCAAAAATTAATGATATTGCTAATGCCAAGAAGATGCAGTCAAAGGCTAATCAAGTTAAGGTTGCTGCAGCTAAAACTCCTATAACAGTAATAACTAGAAATATAGCTAATAGTCAAAAGACTCAAACAGCTATAACTGTTAAAACTGCTAGGCCTTTTAAGACTGTTAATACTGTTAAAACTGCTAAGTATCTTAACAATGCTACTTCAGTTAAAACTGTTAGAGCAATTAACACTGTAAGGCAATCTAACAGTAATAATAGTTTTTAGACTGCCAGGCATATTAACTATGGTCCTACAGTTAAAACTGTTAGACCAATTTTTGTTGTTAAGTCTAAATTTAGTTGGATTTGGACACCATTTAAATCTGATAAATCAACAAGTCCAAATACCAACAGTGCATCACAATCAATAATCTTCAAGAAAGTTGATTATGTAAATGCACATGGGAAACCCAAAGCCAAATTGGTTTGGGTTCACAAGAGAAATTAACTTTTCTCTGTTTGTTTATATGTGCAGAATAAACCAAGGAGCTTATGGCATATTGATAGTGGTTTGTAACACCCGCATAATTAGGATAATTAATTATGCCTAATTGTTTGTAACTAGTTGTAATTAGTATGTAATAGGACTAATTACAGGCTCTATTTGTATATATATAAGGTGATTTATATATATGTGTGTGTACTTACGCGATTTGGATAAATCGTGCGAATTAAACGGACGGAGTCCGACACAATTACTTGGACGTTGGTGACAGAAAGTTACTTAAATAATGAGAACGTATTTTGTTATATAAAATACGCAACCGAACGAGCATTATTTATATATTATCGCGACGACATTTTAACTAACGCAACAAAACGTAATAAATGCGGCTTAATAATTAAAATATTGCGACAAATGTTTTACTATTAATTCCGAAGTATTTTTATTTAAATACTTTAGTTACATTTTAAAAATATAAACATTTGATTAAATATTAAAAACTAGTGATTAAACGATTAGGACACGGAGTCAACACTGTGTTTTGGGGAGTATTTTCCCCTCCTTCCTTCTTTGGATCAGCCAAACCCCACCCCCATTCTCACTTCTCTCTTTCATTTTTTCATTATCACAAAACACACACAAACCAAACTCTCTCAACTCCAATCTACACCAAATTTTCGGAATCAAATCCCGACCACGAAAATTACATATTCGGAATCACCATCACGAGTGGAGCAAGAATATCAAGATCGTTTTCACCATTTCATCCTCCATTTAGCTCGATTTGCAAAAGTAAGAAATTTCTAAAATCTTAGATCTATTCAATTTGGTGTAATGTTTTGATGTTTTGATGTGTACACAACTTAGATATAACCTAATACATGAAGAATACACGATTTTATAGCTCAAAAATGGGTTAGATTTGCGTTTTTGGTCGGAAAATCACGAAACCCGAAAGTTTCTGGACTGATGTTCATCTTTGCGACACAACGTTTGTGTCGCATACTATGTCGCATAAACCATGTTGTGTCGTATTTTATGTCGTACTCTGTGTCGTACCTTTGTGTCGTAAACATTATACGACACAACCCTTATGTCGCTATTAAATTAGCATCGCAAGCTTTTGCGACACAACCACTGTGTCGCAGAGCTCTTGTGTCGCACTTTATGCGACACAACCACTGTGTCGCATACCAAACTTTAGTGTCGCAGATTGTGTCGCAAAAACACAGAAAACCAGAATTTTAAAGTCAAAGTTACTGTACAAAAAAGTCAAATTTACTGTAGCAGTACTGTAGCAAATCTACTGTAGCAAAGTCAACATTTTAGAATTTTTGCTACAAACCGTCACCAACGGGCCAAACATGTTTTCCAACAAACAAACAATTACAAACATACGGACAAACACTGGATATACTAGTTGTGTACATCTAAACGAAACGTCTCGTGAGACGCATACTTACATAACTTCATATGATTAGGCATTTGAAGGTTACGGGTTCAGAGAACCTACTTGCTTTACTTACTACTTGCTAATTGCAACTGATTACTACAAGACTCAGGTGAGTCTTACGGCCCCACTTTTACTGTTTTACCTTATTGGGGGAGAAACATGCTACTACTTTTCCTTGAACACAAGTACTAAACTGTTTACTATACCAAACGGAATTGCATGAGTTTACTTACAAACAGAAGTCTCTCCATCATATATCGTTAGTTATGGACTTAAGCGCGAACACTAGTTAATGGATCCATTAGGGAAATGACCCTCCCCACCCGGGGCAGTAGCGCTGCCACGTACTGATTTACACGTAGAAACGGGTGACTACTTATTCGTTACTGATGCTTGCTCATTTACGAGCATGTCACGGGAGCAAACTTATTACTTACGGGTTAAGCTTCGATTATGAGCCTCATGGCAACGGTATAAACTTACTTACTTACATTTGCGGGATTGCAAATACTGGTTTACGATTTCTAGATTGAAATTGCTGATTTTACGCCTGCGGGCATTACTGATGAAATCTCGTGTTCAAAGCTGATATTACTTACAAACCTGTGAGATTCACCAACCTTTTGGTTGACACTTTTTAGCATGTTTTCTCAGGTACCCGGATGGAGTAGGATTACTCCAGGATTTTAGCTAGAGTCGCATGATTTCAACACAACTGCATTAACGGAGATTCTTAGCATTATCTTTTGTATATTACGATTATGTAATAGAATCTCCCGCTATACGCGTGGACTCTAGGGGAAACTACATTTTGTATACGAAAACACTAAGTTTTCAAACATTATATCTATGGAATGTAACTAATTTACAAACGTTGCATATAGATGTCGTTTGCTTTATCTTTGTGCTGTGATATTTGATTAGTAACACCCCAAACTATGCTTCCGCAAAACAGTGAATTTCGGGGGTGTTACAGATTGGTATCAGAGCCTAAGGTTATAGTGAACTAGGTTGCATTTAGTGGGCCTAGACTATGACCGTTAGGCAGTATTCTCTTATTAGACATGACTGGTTCAGAAATTACAGCATACGACTTTAATTTAACATAGCCTGATCAACTATGTACAATTAAGGAAAGATGATGTAAGGTCTTAAATGAATATGTTGAACGGGGATACGTTAGTTGACTCTGACCACGAGAGAACCGGACCATTACTTGATACGTGCTAGACACTAGGCTGGATATGATATATGTATATATATATTAGCCTCGTCTTACTTACACTCTGCCACAGGAATGGCAAACATACCACCTAATCCGTCACACTCACACTCACATGGGTCACGGAACCCACGAGAAACCAGGAGGAACACAAGGTCACCTCGAACCAGCCCCTATCCTGTACATAACTCTCAGAACTCGGCACATCTCACGTTGCCAGTATTGGCTACCCAATTCCGCCTTCAGGAGCAAAGACTCGAAAGTCTTGAACGGGAACAACTCCGAATGACCTACCTGCTTCGCCAGGCACTTGATCACATATCCCAACTCCAGCGAGAACAAGAGGATACCAACCTCTCTGTAAGCATAATTCAGGATTCCATGACTGCCGAATTAGGTGCGGATGAACTTGTAAGAAACCGACTAGAGGAATGTGAACAACGTTCACAGGAGACTGAGGATCACTCTCGTGTACTAGCACAACGACTGGCCTTAGTTGAAGACAATGCCAGGCAAACCAACAGGCTGGCAGAAACCGTGGACCGCCTTGTCGCGCTGATGGAATAAATTAATCTACATTAAGACTAGTGTAGTCTTTGTCTTGTAATCCATCTCGTAATCTAATGACTATCTAGCACTACTCTATAAACTAGTCGGATGTAACAATTCCCGACACCTTTTGTAATATCTCTGTAGGATGTAACCTTTGAACTCGCGTCATCCATCAAATAGTCCTTGTTATTTCAACTCATATAAATTGTCATTTACCATATGATGTTATGTATTACTGCTTTTATACATGTACATCTGTGACAATTACAAGCTCCTACAAAATCTCATGTATCTTCATTTCTTTTATTGAAGAATCATGCCGCCAAAGACAAGACCATATACCGATGCCCAGATTACATCCCTTATAACCCAGGCTGTTACTGAAGCCTTGGCTCGGAATACTCCACCAAATTCCAGGAGGAACAGCGATGCCGCTGAAACCTCTGCTGCTAAACCTTGTTCTTACAAGGACTTCCAGAACTGCAAACCTCTAAACTTTGCAGGTACCGAGGGAGCTATCGGTCTAGTACGCTGGATCGAGAAAGTTGAGTCTGTATTTCTTATCTGCAACTGTGCGGAGGGAGATAAGGTTAAGTTCTCCGTTAGTACTTTTACTGACACCGCACTCACCTGGTGGAACACTTATGCCCAGACTGTGAGTGTTGCTACTGCTTACCAACTCCCGTGGGAGGAGTTGAAAGAAATGTTGAGGGGCGAGTATTGCCCCAGGGATGAATTGAAACAGCTGGAAATGGAGTTCTGGAACCACAAAATGCAGGGTGATGATATCACTGGATACACTAACCGTTTCCACCAACTGGCACTCCTGTGCCCAACCATGGTCGATCCTGAGTACAAGAGGATCGAGAAATTTGTTGATGGTCTTCCTGAGAGACTACAGGACCTGGTGACTTCATCCAAACCGGGTACTATTCAGAGCGCCATCCGTATGGCCCATGAACTAACGGCAAATTCTGTCCGCCGTGGCACAACTTCAACCCCATCTGCAAACAACAAACGCAAGTGGGAAGGAAACCCCAACTCATCCAACCAAACCTCCAACAAAAAGCCTGAGTACATTAAGGCTTATTCATCCGGAACCTCGGAGAAGAAAGGGTACAGCGGGAGCAGACCCTACTGTCCCAAATGCAACCGCCACCATGACGGCTCTTGCCCTTGCTCCAACTGCAAACGGTTCGGGCATCTAGCCAAGGATTGCCGAACGAACATTTCTACCCCCAACACTAATGCACCAAAGGCCTGCTTTGGGTGCGGAAATACAGGGCATTTCAAGAAAGATTGCCCAAAACTGAAAAACAACAACAACCCTGCTCGTGGTAGAGCTTTCGTTATCAAGGCTGGGGAAGCCAGACAAGACCCGAACGTTGTGACGGGTACGTTCCTTCTTGTAACACCCCCAAATTTAACAGTTTGCGGAAGCGACGTTTTGGGTGTTACTAATCAATAATCACAAGCACAGAGGATACAGTGAACGACTCTAAATGAGACGTTCGAAAAGTTATTACATTAATACATAAGTAGTTTCAAAATACAAGCTCGAGTTCAGTAATTTCCTAGAGATTCTAATACATAACAACTAGTACAAAAGTAATGTAGTAAAATCTCCAAGCTTGTAATGAATGCGACTCGAGCTAATTAAGCTTATCCTGCTGGGCATCCCTACTGATGCTGTGTACCTGAGAAGCATTACTAAAACGGTCAACCAAAAAGGTTGGTGAATCTCACAGGTTTATAAGTAAGTAAACAGTTTGAACACACAAGTAGTATTTGTAAATCATAGCCAGCCAATAATTAATGATCACAGGATATGCTCATCATTAACTTAAGTTTTAATAAGTGGGTGGTTGCAGTTTATGCAAACCGTTTGATACAATCGCCATGAGCCACCATAGTTGAAGCTTAACGTACAGTAAATATCGGTACCCCCTCATGAATGTAATCCAAAACATCCATACGGAACGAGCAAGAAACGCCCGTTTCTACAGGAACGGTTCGTGGTAGTGCGTGCTACCCCGGGCGGGGATTGTCAGTCCCATATGGATCCATATACTAAAACTCGCGCTTATCACATAACTAACAACTATGATTCAGGAGGATTTCATTGGATTAGTCGTAAACTCATGCAATTGGCGTATCGTTAATCTCGTTCAGTAAGTAAATCATGGCAGCAAGTAAGTTTTGTGTGTTCATGTAAAACAGTAATGCATCTCACCCCTGAGTATAAAACAGTAAAGTAGGGGCTGTAAGACTCACCTGAGTCTGGCAGACAATGCAGTAAGTAAGCAAGTAGTAATCCCGAACTAGCAACCCTTAGCGTCCTAATACGCATAAGGTTTGGTAAGTAAATGGAATACTTGTAAAGTATCCATGCTAGTTGTTCCCAAACTAGTTAATGTCCATTAGTTTGTTTGTACGTTTGTAAATCGTTTGTTATCGGTGTATAATAATAATTCCATCCATTATTATTATGTATTCGTAGTAGTTATACTTTTGTAAAGCGTACGTGTATAACTGTTTGTTTCGTATCACATTGTATATCGTTTGCGTAAGTTCCAATGGGCTTAGTCCCCAAAGGGTACGAGTGAAATCTCGTAAGTATTCGTATGTAAGTTCGTATCAGTTAACGTGTAATCCAGCACGTAACTAGTGGGTGAACTTGTAAGTTTGTATCGGTTGTAATCCGTGTAGTGTACAAGAGTAAGTTCGTTGGAGTGTAATCTCCTAAGTATTTCGAGTGTAAACTCGTGTGCGGGTGTGAGTGAAATCTCACGTTCAGTTTAGTATAAACTTGTACGTATTCGGGTATCGTTGTATACTTTCAAAAGTATATTGTTTTCATGTATAAGTCGTATCGTATTCGTTTTAGTAATTGAAAAGTGGTTCCAACACTTAGAAAAATATTTAGTTTTCTGTTCTGGGCATTATGCGACACTATAATGCGACACTGGGGTAGTGTCGCAGACAATATGCGACACAAGGGAAGTGTCGTATGACTTGGTTCTGGTTTGGAGTTTATGCGACACAAGGGCTGTGTCGCAGACATGGGTACGACACTATATACGACATAGTCGTAGTGTCGCAATCAAGCGAAAATATGCGACACAAGAAAAGTGTCGTGGAAACAAGGTGCGACATAAGAGTTGTGTCGCAGTCAAGCGACGGGTACGACACAACCATGCGACACTATGGTAGTGTCGCATAAAGATGTGTCCAGATGCGACACAAAGGGGCTGTTTTGGTGTTTGCTCGGTTTTGAGGTCAAACGTTCGAGTCTTGACCCGAGGCTTTTACCTAAGTCATATTATGGCTAATAATCACTTTATCAACTGAGTTTTCGGTTCTAGAGGTCCTCGAGGTGTCGGTTTTTAGTTAATCTTTTCCAAAGTTTTGACACAAAATATATATGTTTGTAAATTGATTTTTATAGCAAAACGAGGGCGTTTCTGGGCTAAACCTTCTTCACGAAAGTTGTAGCCGACGAAAAGACGAAGATTTTATGTTTAGAAAGTTTTCGCTAGTTTCAAACGTATGATTTTATAAAAATTCGAGAAGTGGACTGATCTCAGTTTAGTGGTTTCCTGTTTCAGATTCTTGACTCGGTTCCAACCCTCGATTTAACCCATTTGTAGTCCATTTCAAGCCTAACGAAAAATCACACATATTCTCATATATCTAAAGTTCATTTCTGCATTTTATGGTATTTTCTTATGTCCGTTTACTATTTTAAACAAAAATAAAAGTGAAATGTGGTCAGATTTGGTTCCAAACAGAACTAAGTCCAAAGTTCTAGTATTAGCCGAAGATGGGTGTATTTCTGGGCAAAACGCCCTTCATGAAAGTCGTAGGCGACGAAGAGACGAAGATTTCTTATTTAGAAAGTTTTCGTTGATTTTGAACACACGATTTTATAAAAATTCCGGAAGTGGACTGTTTTCAGTGGTGGTTCTCGGTTTAAGTTTTCGAGTTCCAAAAACGAGTTTTAACGTATAATTTGGACATTATAAAGCTAGGGGAACAACATATATGTAAAATAATGATAATCGGAAAAGTTTACGAGTCGCCGGAAAACTTACAAAGTTGGTGAATCGAGAAACCGAAAAGATGAGTTTGTAGCTCTCGTGATGGTGATTGACTTTCTCCAAACGAGCCTAGCGTTTTAATGAGTTTTGATGGTGGTTTTTGGGTGGTTTGTGGGCTGCCGGTTTTTAGAGAGAGGGAGGGAGAGAATTCAAAGATTAGAGAGAGAGAGGTGGAGTGTGGAATGAGAAGGAGAAGGTGAGAATGATGGTGGTGATGGGTTGGTGATCAACCAAGTCAACAAGCAAGGGATGGGAGGCCATCCCCTCCCATTTTGGCCGGCCCCCATTGGGTCCCACGAAGGGCATTTTGGTCTTTTCCTAGTTTACGCAAATACGTGTTCGTTTCCTCGGTCGTTTAAACGTTAAAATAGTTTTTATACGCGATTAATATACGTTTTAAAATACGAGTCTTTCCCCGGTATTTTTGTTGGAGTATTTAAATAAAATACTTGATTCTAAGTTATCAATTATAATTTAGTTTTGTTTTGTCGGTTGGTCGAGTTTTCGGAGAGTTCGGTGACGTTTTGATTAAAACGTACGTTTTTGTTATATTATAAACATAATATAAAGTAATAATAGTTGAAATTAAATAATTTCATATTATTTAATAATCGTTTTACCAACGTCCGTATGTTTGTACAATTATAGTTTTATACGATACTGGACGAATCGTATACGCGTATATATACATATATTCCATCCATATATATATATAAGTAAGTAAATAATGTATATAATCCTATTTCATATTATATACAAGTAATAAACACGTAATTAGGAAAATTTTAAATTGGTCCAAATTTTGGGGTTGTTACATTCTCCCCTTGTTAATAAAATTTCGTCCCGAAATTTGTTCGAAGTAGTAAGCGGTAGTTTGATATTCGTCAGGTAGCTACAATATGTACTAGTAGCCTACAGTAGTAGGGTAGGTCCTACAGTGTTTGAAACCAAGTAATTGTCAAGTGGTAACGTACCCTAATTTTTGTTGCCTGGAGGTAGTGGGCATTGGGCCTTGAGATGGCCAGCACTCCCACAGTTGAAGCAGAGTTTCACCTTAGGAGGGTTCGTACTTTTAGGGTCGGCCTTGCATCGACCGGTGGGTGTGGTACAAGGGTTGTCATGATGTCGAGTGCATCGAGCACAGTAAGGTCTATTTCCCCTGTAAACTTTCACCCTCTTTGCTGGAGGTGGTGCACAGTCAGTGTCGGTCTCCTTTTCAGTAGGATTACTTTGTGAAGTTGGTGGTGGAGTAGGGTTTTCTAAGGCTGTCAAACGTAGCTCGTACTCACGCATACGCAGGTCGTTTTGGAAAGCAATTCGTCGCAGGTCATCAATGTCCTCCCGTGCTTCAGTCAGTTGTTTTAGCAGCGAATCAATAGTTTGGTTTAGGTGGCTGACTGATTCAGTAGCCATGGTTTCATCAACTGGTGCTTTTGCAGCAGTTGGAGCAGCAGGAATAGCAGGTGCCATTTCTGATTCAGCGGAGTGTTCTGTATCCCACTCGAGTTCGAGAAGGTAAGGAAACATAGTTGGTTCCTCACTGAGCAGTTCATCATCCAAGGTAGGGTTGTTGACGGAGTATGTTGTCATTTCCTACGAAAATATTATTCTATTTAAGAATTGTTACCAGCAAGTGAAGTTCTATTGAATGACTTGTTAAAATAACGAACAATATACAAGTTCCCGGTCTCAACCAGTGTGAGATATTTGGGAAAAGTTTGGTTATTGTATCTAAAGTGTAAGGAAAATCGTGTTGTCGGGATTTAAGTAGTCGGTCGTTTCCTAATCCTATTGTGTACTTAGGATCAAAGAAAACACGCAGAATGAAACATAGTTATACATAAATCATTAAGCGAGAGATTTATGAGAAAATAGATTCGGGTAGTCAAAGAATGAGCGTACCCGGGTTAAGTAAATCACAAAGTCTCGGATTCGGGTCATCCTCCCTAGCGTTAATGACATAAGCTCTACTCTTCGTGTAGTTGGTTCGGTTTTTCAGCTTTGGGCAATCCTTCCTGAAATGCCCGGTACCATTGCACTCGTAACAGGTTTTGGGTGCAGGAGTATCAGTACCAGAGGGGTTGGTTCGGCAGTCTTGGGCCAGGTGCCCGAATTTCTTGCATTTAGAACAGGGACAGGAGCCGTTATGATGACGACTACATTTGGAGCAGAAAGGCTTGCTCCCCTTGTAAGCCTTTGAGTCATTGGCATTGACTGTTGCAGGCTTTTTGTCAGAAGTCGGGTTGGATGAGTGGGGAATCACTTCCCATTTACGTTTGTTATTTGCAGATGGGGTTGAAGTTGAGCCACGGCGGACAGAATTGGCCGTTAACTCATGAGCCATACGGATGGCGCTCTGAATGGTTCCCGGTTTGGACGAAGTTACTAAATCTTGAAGTCGTTCGGGAAGTCCATCAACGTATTTTTCGATCCTTTTGTACTCAGGATCAACCATGGATGGGCACAGAAGTGCCAGCTGGTGAAATCGGTTGGTGTAACCGGTGATGTCGTCACCCTGCATCTTGTGATTCCAAAATTCTAACTCTAGTTGCTTCAGCTCATCTCTTGGGCAGTACTCGCCCCTCAACATATTCTTCAGTTCATCCCACGGTAGTTTGTAAGCATCGGCAATGCTCACCGTTTGAGCATAAGTGTTCCACCAGGTTAAGGCAATTTCAGAAAAGGTGCTGGCGGCGAATTTGACTTTATCCTCTTCCTTGCAGTTGCAGATGAGGAACACTGATTCAATTTTCTCGGTCCAACGAATCAGACCAATCGCTCCTTCAGTTCCTGCAAAGTTCAGCGGCTTGCAGTTATGGAAATCCTTGTAGGTGCAGGTTTTGGGTTGGGGTCCGTTGTTAGCGGTATCTTCGCTACCAGGTGCTGAAGTCCGAGTAGCTAGAGCTTGAGCCACACTACGGGCAATTAGGCCCGCGACTTCGGCTTCAGTAAGCATGATTTGTCGTCGAGGAGGCATGTTCCTTGAAACAATAATAAAGAACATGTGAGGATTTGAATAAGAATTATGACGGTGGTGATTTAGTAAGTTCAAAGAAATTTCGTCAAGGATTGTAATTTGTTTAAAGTTTATACAATTTCGAAATTTTGAAAATTTTATAAAACATTTTGTAAGGAATTTTGTAACATGTTTGATAAAAATACATTTGTTATAAAACTTTGATAGTAAAAGTCGATTGTATAATTTGAAATCTGACGGAGACTTGAGTTGAAAATGATTTTTAGTATTATATGTCTATCGGTGCGGTGGGGTACGTTGTAGAATGTTATAAACGTCGAATTAGGTAAGAATAGCAAATGGAAACAAGGTCTCGATCTTTTTATCGAAGAACGTTCAAGTAACTATGGTTGTCAGTTATAACGGTGTAGAAGTCGTCAGACGTATGAATTCGTAAAAGTTGAATAAAAATAGAATGACGAGAATCGAGATGTCGTTTGGTTAATGTAAGTTGAGAATAAATTTCGCAGCAGTTGAGAGAGAGCATCGTGTCGGGAAAGAGGCCTATGTATATATATATATATATAACACATAACCGCCTAGTTCGTGTCTAGCACAGTCAAGTAGAAGTCCCGGTTCTCTCGAGGTCATAGTCAGCTATTGCATTCCTGTTCAACATAACCCCTTTCAGAACTTACATCATCTTCATTTAATTGTACATAGTTGATCAGGCTATGTTAAATTAAACTTGTATGCTGTAATTCCTGAACCAGTTATACCTAATGAGGAATACTGCCTAACGGTCATAGTCTAGGCCCACTAAATGCAACCTAGTTCACTATAACCTTAGGCTCTGATACCAATCTGTAACACCCCCAAATTTAACAGTTTGCGGAAGCGACGTTTTGGGTGTTACTAATCAATAATCACAAGCACAGAGGATACAGTGAACGACTCTAAATGAGACGTTCGAAAAGTTATTACATTAATACATAAGTAGTTTCAAAATACAAGCTCGAGTTCAGTAATTTCCTAGAGATTCTAATACATAACAACTAGTACAAAAGTAATGTAGTAAAATCTCCAAGCTTGTAATGAATGCGACTCGAGCTAATTAAGCTTATCCTGCTGGGCATCCCTACTGATGCTGTGTACCTGAGAAGCATTACTAAAACGGTCAACCAAAAAGGTTGGTGAATCTCACAGGTTTATAAGTAAGTAAACAGTTTGAACACACAAGTAGTATTTGTAAATCATAGCCAGCCAATAATTAATGATCACAGGATATGCTCATCATTAACTTAAGTTTTAATAAGTGGGTGGTTGCAGTTTATGCAAACCGTTTGATACAATCGCCATGAGCCACCATAGTTGAAGCTTAACGTACAGTAAATATCGGTACCCCCTCATGAATGTAATCCAAAACATCCATACGGAACGAGCAAGAAACGCCCGTTTCTACAGGAACGGTTCGTGGTAGTGCGTGCTACCCCGGGCGGGGATTGTCAGTCCCATATGGATCCATATACTAAAACTCGCGCTTATCACATAACTAACAACTATGATTCAGGAGGATTTCATTGGATTAGTCGTAAACTCATGCAATTGGCGTATCGTTAATCTCGTTCAGTAAGTAAATCATGGCAGCAAGTAAGTTTTGTGTGTTCATGTAAAACAGTAATGCATCTCACCCCTGAGTATAAAACAGTAAAGTAGGGGCTGTAAGACTCACCTGAGTCTGGCAGACAATGCAGTAAGTAAGCAAGTAGTAATCCCGAACTAGCAACCCTTAGCGTCCTAATACGCATAAGGTTTGGTAAGTAAATGGAATACTTGTAAAGTATCCATGCTAGTTGTTCCCAAACTAGTTAATGTCCATTAGTTTGTTTGTACGTTTGTAAATCGTTTGTTATCGGTGTATAATAATAATTCCATCCATTATTATTATGTATTCGTAGTAGTTATACTTTTGTAAAGCGTACGTGTATAACTGTTTGTTTCGAATCACATTGTATATCGTTTGCGTAAGTTCCAATGGGCTTAGTCCCCAAAGGGTACGAGTGAAATCTCGTAAGTATTCGTATGTAAGTTCGTATCAGTTAACGTGTAATCCAGCACGTAACTAGTGGGTGAACTTGTAAGTTTGTATCGGTTGTAATCCGTGTAGTGTACAAGAGTAAGTTCGTTGGAGTGTAATCTCCTAAGTATTTCGAGTGTAAACTCGTGTGCGGGTGTGAGTGAAATCTCACGTTCAGTTTAGTATAAACTTGTACGTATTCGGGTATCGTTGTATACTTTCAAAAGTATATTGTTTTCATGTATAAGTCGTATCGTATTCGTTTTAGTAATTGAAAAGTGGTTCCAACACTTAGAAAAATATTTAGTTTTCTGTTCTGGGCATTATGCGACACTATAATGCGACACTGGGGTAGTGTCGCAGACAATATGCGACACAAGGGAAGTGTCGTATGACTTGGTTCTGGTTTGGAGTTTATGCGACACAAGGGCTGTGTCGCAGACATGGGTACGACACTATATACGACATAGTCGTAGTGTCGCAATCAAGCGAAAATATGCGACACAAGAGAAGTGTCGTGGAAACAAGGTGCGACATAAGAGTTGTGTCGCAGTCAAGCGACGGGTACGACACAACCATGCGACACTATGGTAGTGTCGCATAAAGATGTGTCCAGATGCGACACAAAGGGGCTGTTTTGGTGTTTGCTCGGTTTTGAGGTCAAACGTTCGAGTCTTGACCCGAGGCTTTTACCTAAGTCATATTATGGCTAATAATCACTTTATCAACTGAGTTTTCGGTTCTAGAGGTCCTCGAGGTGTCGGTTTTTAGTTAATCTTTTCCAAAGTTTTGACACAAAATATATATGTTTGTAAATTGATTTTTATAGCAAAACGAGGGCGTTTCTGGGCTAAACCTTCTTCACGAAAGTTGTAGCCGACGAAAAGACGAAGATTTTATGTTTAGAAAGTTTTCGCTAGTTTCAAACGTATGATTTTATAAAAATTCGAGAAGTGGACTGATCTCAGTTTAGTGGTTTCCTGTTTCAGATTCTTGACTCGGTTCCAACCCTCGATTTAACCCATTTGTAGTCCATTTCAAGCCTAACGAAAAATCACACATATTCTCATATATCTAAAGTTCATTTCTGCATTTTATGGTATTTTCTTATGTCCGTTTACTATTTTAAACAAAAATAAAAGTGAAATGTGGTCAGATTTGGTTCCAAACAGAACTAAGTCCAAAGTTCTAGTATTAGCCGAAGATGGGTGTATTTCTGGGCAAAACGCCCTTCATGAAAGTCGTAGGCGACGAAGAGACGAAGATTTCTTATTTAGAAAGTTTTCGTTGATTTTGAGCACACGATTTTATAAAAATTCCGGAAGTGGACTGTTTTCAGTGGTGGTTCTCGGTTTAAGTTTTCGAGTTCCAAAAACGAGTTTTAACGTATAATTTGGACATTATAAAGCTAGGGGAACAACATATATGTAAAATAATGATAATCGGAAAAGTTTACGAGTCGCCGGAAAACTTACAAAGTTGGTGAATCGAGAAACCGAAAAGATGAGTTTGTAGCTCTCGTGATGGTGATTGACTTTCTCCAAACGAGCCTAGCGTTTTAATGAGTTTTGATGGTGGTTTTTGGGTGGTTTGTGGGCTGCCGGTTTTTAGAGAGAGGGAGGGAGAGAATTCAAAGATTAGAGAGAGAGAGGTGGAGTGTGGAATGAGAAGGAGAAGGTGAGAATGATGGTGGTGATGGGTTGGTGATCAACCAAGTCAACAAGCAAGGGATGGGAGGCCATCCCCTCCCATTTTGGCCGGCCCCCATTGGGTCCCACGAAGGGCATTTTGGTCTTTTCCTAGTTTACGCAAATACGTGTTCGTTTCCTCGGTCGTTTAAACGTTAAAATAGTTTTTATACGCGATTAATATACGTTTTAAAATACGAGTCGTTCCCCGGTATTTTTGTTGGAGTATTTAAATAAAATACTTGATTCTAAGTTATCAATTATAATTTAGTTTTGTTTTGTCGGTTGGTCGAGTTTTCGGAGAGTTCGGTGACGTTTTGATTAAAACGTACGTTTTTGTTATATTATAAACATAATATAAAGTAATAATAGTTGAAATTAAATAATTTCATATTATTTAATAATCGTTTTACCAACGTCCGTATGTTTGTACAATTATAGTTTTATACGATACTGGACGAATCGTATACGCGTATATATACATATATTCCATCCATATATATATATAAGTAAGTAAATAATGTATATAATCCTATTTCATATTATATACAAGTAATAAACACGTAATTAGGAAAATTTTAAATTGGTCCAAATTTTGGGGTTGTTACACTTCTCAACGACCTTACTGCTTCTGTGTTATTTGATACCGGTGCCGATAGAAGCTTCATTTCTGAGAAATTTAGCCCTTTACTTGATATAACTCCCACTGCCTTAGATGCTAAATACATTGTAGAATTAGCTAACGGCAAACTGATTGAGACTGATAGCATCATACACAACTGTACACTTAACCTCACGAACGAAACGTTCTCCATTGATTTAATCCCTGTCGAGATCGGCAGCTTCGATATTATTGTCGGTATGGATTGGTTATCCAAGCACCGAGCTGAAATCATCTGTCATGACAAACTCGTTCGCATACCTCTTGTCTCCGGTGGAACCTTAGTCCTACAAGGGGAGACCGGTAGACGGAATCTGAATATTGTATCCTGTCTGAAAACTAGAAAATACCTACGAAAAGGGTATCAAGCCATCCTTGCACATGTAACGGAGAAGAAGTCGGAGGAGAAGCGACTTGAGGATGTTCCGGTCGTGCGGGATTTCCCGGAAGTCTTTCCTGAAGACTTGCCCGGACTTCCGCCACCTAGACAAATCGAGTTTCAAATCGAACTTGTGCCAGGAGCTGCACCCGTGGCACGAGCCCCTTACCGTTTAGCACCATCCGAAATGCAGGAGTTGTCTAACCAACTACAGGAACTCCTGGACAGAGGATTCATTCGACCAAGTTCCTCACCTTGGGGAGCTCCGGTCTTATTCGTGGAAAAGAAAGATGGATCTTTCCGCATGTGTATCGATTACCGAGAGCTGAATAAGCTAACCATAAAGAATCGGTACCCACTTCCTAGAATCGACGACCTATTTGACCAGCTCCAGGGATCGAGTGTTTACTCAAAGATTGATCTACGGTCAGGTTATCATCAACTCCGAGTTCGCGACAATGATATTCCAAAGACAGCTTTCCGAACTCGTTATGGGCATTACGAATTCCAAGTGATGTCATTCGGTTTAACCAACGCACCAGCCGTATTCATGGACCTTATGAATCGGCTGTGCAAACCATATCTTGACAAATTCGTCATTGTGTTCATCGATGATATCCTGATTTACTCTCGCAACGAGCAGGAACATGCTCAACATCTGAAAACCATTCTAGGACTTCTTAAACACGAAGAGTTATATGCCAAATTCTCTAAGTGTGAGTTCTGGATTCGAACCGTTCAATTCCTCGGGCACGTGATTGACAGCCAAGGAATTCATGTTGATCCCGCCAAGATTGAAGCAATCAAGGGCTGGGAGTCACCGACCACTCCAACCGAAGTGAGACAATTCTTAGGTCTTGCTGGTTATTACCGCCGATTCATCGAAAACTTTTCAAGAATAGCTGTTCCCCTAACCACACTGACTCAGAAAGATAAGAAGTTCGATTGGACTGATAAACAAGAGTCAGCCTTCCAGCTATTGAAAAACAAACTTTGCAGTGCACCAATCTTGTCCTTACCCGAGGGCACCGACGACTTCGTAGTTTACTGCGATGCCTCACACCAAGGACTTGGTTGTGTGTTGATGCAACGAGAAAAAGTCATTGCCTATGCCTCACGACAACTAAAAATTCACGAGAAAAACTATACGACCCACGACCTCGAGTTAGGTGCTGTGGTCTTCGCATTGAAAATCTGGAGACATTATCTCTACGGTACGAAAAGCACCATCTTCACCGATAACAAAAGTCTCCAACACATATTCGATCAGAAAGATCTAAACATGAGACAACGTCGCTGGGTTGAGTTACTTAGTGACTATGACTGCGAGATCAAATACCATCCGGGCAAGGCTAACGTAGTTGCCGATGCCTTAAGCCGAAAAGAACGAGTGAAACCCCTTCGAGTCCGAGCACTTTCTATGACAATTCATAACGAGCTTCCTGCTCAAATCCTTACCGCTCAACTTGAAGCACTCAACGATGAAAACTTGAAAAATGAAGCCTTGCGAGGCTTGGATAAACAATTCGAAATCAAACCCGATGGAACTCGATACTTCTCTAACCGGGTGTGGTTACCCAAATTCGGAAACTTGCGAGATTTGGTGATGGCTGAAGCTCACAAATCTCGATACTCTATACATCCTGGTTCTGATAAGATGTATCATGACGTCAAAGGGTTGTATTGGTGGCCTAACATGAAGGCTGACATTGCCTTGTACGTCAGTAAATGCCTAACCTGTTCCAAAGTCAAGGCCGAACACCAAAGACCCTCGGGGTTGCTCCAACAACCTGAAATTCCTCAATGGAAATGGGAACAGATTTCCATGGACTTCATCACCAAACTACCGAAAACTTCGAGTGGTTGCGATACCATTTGGGTGATCGTCGACCGTCTCACGAAATCTGCTCATTTTCTGGCCATCAAGGAAACCGACAAGATGGAGCGTCTGACTCGCATCTACATCAAAGAAATCATCTCGCGACACGGTGTACCTATCTCGATCATCTCGGATAGGGACAGCCGTTTTACTTCTAACTTTTGGCAATCATTACAGAAATCTCTTGGTACTCGTCTGGATATGAGTACTGCTTATCACCCGCAAACCGATGGCCAAAGCGAGCGAACTATTCAAACACTGGAGGATATGCTACGAGCCTGCGTAGTTGACTTCGGTACTTCTTGGGAAAATCACTTACCGTTGTGCGAGTTTTCGTATAACAACAGTTACCATACCAGCATAAAGGCTGCACCCTTCGAGGCACTTTACGGGCGTAAATGCCGATCACCTATCTGTTGGACTGAGTTAGGAGATTCCCAACTCACGGGTCCAGAAATCATTCAGGAAACTACTGAGAAAATCATCGGTATTCAAAACCGGCTGAAAGCCGCACGTGATCGTCAGAAAAGCTATGCTGACGTGAGACGCAAACATCTCGAGTTCCAGGTAGGGGACAAGGTACTTCTCAAAGTGGCACCATGGAAAGGTGTCATTCGATTCGGAAAACGAGGCAAACTAAATCCTAGATACATCGGACCATTCGAAATACTGAAAAAGATTGGTCCAGTGGCATACCGCCTGCAACTTCCTGCTGAACTTAGCAGCGTACACAACACATTCCACATTTCTAACTTGAAGAAATGTCTGTCTGACGAGACACTGATTATACCGCTCGACGAAATTCAAATCGATGATAAACTTCATTTTGTCGAGGAACCTATGGAAATCATGGACCGTGAGGTCAAACGATTGAAACAGAGTCGTATTCCCATCTTAAAAGTCAGGTGGAATTCTAGGCACGGCCCTGAGTTCACCTGGGAACGGGAAGACCAAATGCAACAGAAATACCCACATCTCTTCCCAGATAACGCACCGTCCGTGCACTCAAGCTAATTTCGGGACGAAATTTCTTTAACAAGGGGAGAATGTAACACCCGCATAATTAGGATAATTAATTATGCCTAATTGTTTGTAACTAGTTGTAATTAGTATGTAATAGGACTAACTACAGGCTCTATTTGTATATATATAAGGTGATTTATATATATGTGTGTGTACTTACGCGATTTGGATAAATCGTGCGAATTAACCAGACGGAGTCCGACACAATTACTTGGACGTTGGTGACAGAAAGTTACTTAAATAATGAGAACGTATTTTGTTATATAAAATACGCAACCGAACGAGCATTATTTATATATTATCGCGACGACATTTTAACTAACGCAACAAAACGTAATAAACGCGGCTTAATAATTAAAATATTGCGACAAATGTTTTACTATTAATTCCGAAGTATTTTTATTTAAATACTTTAGTTACATTTTAAAAATATAAACATTTGATTAAATATTAAAAACTAGTGATTAAACGATTAGGACACGGAGTCAACACTGTGTTTTGGGGAGTATTTTCCCCTCCTTCCTTCTTTGGATCAGCCAAACCCCACCCCCATTCTCACTTCTCTCTTTCATTTTTTCATTATCACAAAACACACACAAACCAAACTCTCTCAACTCCAATCTACACCAAATTTTCGGAATCAAATCCCGACCACGAAAATTACATATTCGGAATCACCATCACGAGTGGAGCAAGAATATCAAGATCGTTTTCACCATTTCATCCTCCATTTAGCTCGATTTGCAAAAGTAAGAAATTTCTAAAATCTTAGATCTATTCAATTTGGTGTAATGTTTTGATGTTATGATGTGTACACAACTTAGATATAACCTAATACATGAAGAATACACGATTTTATAGCTCAAAAATGGGTTAGATTTGCGTTTTTGGTCGGAAAATCACGAAACCCGAAAGTTTCTGGACTGATGTTCATCTTTGCGACACAACGTTTGTGTCGCATACTATGTCGCATAAACCATGTTGTGTCGTATTTTATGTCGTACTCTGTGTCGTACCTTTGTGTCGTAAACATTATACGACACAACCCTTATGTCGCTATTAAATTAGCATCGCAAGCTTTTGCGACACAACCACTGTGTCGCAGAGCTCTTGTGTCGCACTTTATGCGACACAACCACTGTGTCGCATACCAAACTTTAGTGTCGCAGATTGTGTCGCAAAAACACAGAAAACCAGAATTTTAAAGTCAAAGTTACTGTACAAAAAAGTCAAATTTTACTGTAGCAGTACTGTAGCAAATCTACTGTAGCAAAGTCAACATTTTAGAATTTTTGCTACAAACCGTCACCAACGGGCCAAACATGTTTTCCAACAAACAAACAATTACAAACATACGGACAAACACTGGATATACTAGTTGTGTACATCTAAACGAAACGTCTCGTGAGACGCATACTTACATAACTTCATATGATTAGGCATTTGAAGGTTACGGGTTCAGAGAACCTACTTGCTTTACTTACTACTTGCTAATTGCAACTGATTACTACAAGACTCAGGTGAGTCTTACGGCCCCACTTTTACTGTTTTACCTTATTGGGGGAGAAACATGCTACTACTTTTCCTTGAACACAAGTACTAAACTGTTTACTATACCAAACGGAATTGCATGAGTTTACTTACAAACAGAAGTCTCTCCATCATATATCGTTAGTTATGGACTTAAGCGCGAACACTAGTTAATGGATCCATTAGGGAAATGACCCTCCCCACCCGGGGCAGTAGCGCTGCCACGTACTGATTTACACGTAGAAACGGGTGACTACTTATTCGTTACTGATGCTTGCTCATTTACGAGCATGTCACGTGTAACACCCCCGAAATTCACTGTTTTGCGGAAGCATACATGGGTGTTACTAATCAATATACAAAGCACAAGATATACAGCAAACGACCTCTAAATGAGACGTTTTGTAAATTAGTTACATTCCATAGATATAATGTTTGAAAACTTAGTGTTTTCGTATACAAAATGTAGTTTCCCCTAGAGTCCACGCGTATAGCGGGAGATTCTATTACATAATCGTAATCTACAAAAGATAATGCTAAGAATCTCCGTTAATGCAGTTGTGTTGAAATCATGCGACTCTAGCTAAAATCCTGGAGTAATCCTACTCCATCCGGGTACCTGAGAAAACATGCTAAAAAGTGTCAACCAAAAAGGTTGGTGAATCTCACAGGTTTGTAAATAATATCGGCTTTGAACACGAGATTTCATTAGTAGTGCCCGTAGGCGTAAAATCAACCATTGCAATCCAGCAATCGTAAAATCAGTATTCGCAATCCAGCAAATGTAAATAAATAAGTTTATACCGTTGCCATGAGGCTCATAATCGAAGCTTAACCCGTAATAATATGTTTGCTCCCGTGACATGCTCGTAAGTGAGCAAGCATCAGTAACGAATAAGTTGTCACCCGTTTATACGTGTAAATCGGTACGTGGCAGCGCTACTGCCCCGGGTGGGGAGGGTCATTTCCCTAATGGATCCATTAACTACTGTTCGCGCTTAAGTCCATAACTAACGATATATGATGGAGAGACTTCTGTAAATAGTAACAACTCATGCAATTCCGTTTGGTATAGTAAACAGTTTAGTACTTGTGTTCAAGAAAAATAAGTAGCATGTATCTCCCCCAATAAGATAAAACAGTAAAAGTGGGGCCGTAAGACTCACCTGAGTCTTTGCAAGTACGTTTATATCAATAAACGAGTAAGTAATATCAACTGTAGGTTCTCCGAACCCGTAACCTTCAAATGCCTAAACATATAAAGTTAAGTAAGTTGATGTCTCGCAAGACCATCTAGGCTAGTTGTTTACACAACTCATTATGTCCAAGTGTTTGTTTAGTAATCCGTTTGTAGTTTGAAAACAAATATGGCCCGTTGGTGACGGTTTGTAATAATGATTCAAAGCGTTATCATTTATAACGCAATTTAGTGTAATTGTAATTGAAAGTATGTTCTATGACGTTTGTTAAGTCGTATGACATAAGTATTTGAAATTGTGTAAGTTCGACACTTAGTAAAATCTGACTTTTCAAGGTTCTGGTTTGTGCGACGTAGCATGCGACGTAGCATGCGACGTAGGGTGCGACGTAGGGAGGTACGTCGCATGATGCGACCTTCGCAAATCAATGCGACGTAGGTTCGGTTTGCGACGTAAAAGTCTACGTCGCTATGTGCGACGTCCGCAAGTTAATGCGACGTAATAGGCTGCGTCGCTAGTGCGACGTTGGGATTTTTGTGCGACGTAGGCCGCGACGTCGCTAAATGCGACGTTGGCCACATAATGCGACGTTTTGAGCTACGTCGCAGATAGTCCAGCGTCTCTGCGACGTAGCGGTCTGATCGGAATTTGGTGGCCGGAAAATCGGTCGAAAAGCTTCCGTTCGGTCCAAATCTTTTACCCAACCCATTTTTGGACATTTTAAGCATATATAAACTATAAAAACGTAAAAATGAGTAAAAACGGAGAGTTTCGGGTTTTGTCGGAAACTTACGAAATGCCGAAATGAAAATCCGGAAAGATAGCGTGATAGATCGTGATGTGGTGGTCGTTTTCTTCCAAAAGGGTAGTATGTTTCGCGTGCGTTTAGTGGTAGTATTTTGTGAATTAGTGAGAAATGTGGAGTTGGTGGTGAGGATGAAGTTGAGAGGAAAGAGAGAAGAAAGAGAAAGAGAAGAAGAATTAAATGAAAGAAGGAGGTGGAAATTGGGAGGTTAAGCCCCCAATTTCGCCCGCGTTTCCGCTCCGTGCGGTGTTCGTTTCCCCCGTCGTTTAAACGTTATCAAGCAGTTATATTTTTAAAAGGTGACGGGAAATGTTTTAATGAAATACCTTGAAATTAATTATAAAAACATTTGTCGAAGTATTAAAATTCTTAACTCGCGTTTAATACATATACGTTAAATTATTTAAATTGTCGTCGCGGTATTATAAATAATGTTTGTTCGCTGTGTATTTTATATAATAAAATACGTTCTCATTATTTAGGTAAGTTTCTGTCACCAACGTCCAAGTAACTGTGTCGGACTCCGTCCGGTTAATTCGTACGATTAATCCAAATCGCGTATGTACACACATATATATATAATTCACCTTATATATATACAAATAGAGTCTGCAATTAGTCCTATTACATACTAATTACAACTAGTTACAAGTAATTAGGCAAAATTAATTATCCTAATTTAGCAGGTGTTACATTCTCCCCTTGTTAAAGAAATTTCGTCCCGAAATTAGCTTGAGTGCACGGACGGTGCGTTGTCTGGGAAGAGATGTGGGTATTTCTGTCGCATTTGGTCTTCCCGTTCCCAGGTGAACTCAGGGCCGCGCCTAGAATTCCACCTGACTTTTACTATGGGAATACGACTCTGTTTCAATTGCTTGACCTCACGGTCCATGATTTCCATAGGTTTCTCGACGAAATGAAGTTTATCATCGATTTGAATTTCGTCGAGCGGTATAATCAGCGTCTCGTCAGACAGACATTTCTTCAAGTTAGAAATGTGGAATGTGTTGTGTACGCTGCTAAGTTCAGCAGGAAGTTGCAGGCGATATGCCACTGGACCAATCCTTTCAAGGATTTCGAATGGTCCGATGTATCTAGGATTTAGTTTGCCTCGTTTCCCGAATCGAATAACACCTTTCCACGGTGCCACTTTGAGAAGTACCTTGTCTCCTACCTGGAACTCAAGGTGTTTGCGTCTCACGTCAGCATAGCTTTTCTGACGGTCACGTGCGGCTTTCAGCCGGTTTTGAATACCAACGATTTTCTCAGTAGTTTCTTGAATGATTTCTGGACCCGTGAGTTGGGACTCTCCTAACTCAGTCCAACAGACAGGTGATCGGCACTTACGTCCGTAAAGTGCCTCGAAGGGTGCAGCCTTTATGCTGGTATGGTAACTGTTGTTGTACGAAAACTCACACAACGGTAAGTGATTTTCCCAAGAAGTACCGAAGTCGACTACGCAGGCTCGTAGCATATCCTCCAGTGTTTGAATAGTTCGCTCGCTTTGGCCATCGGTTTGCGGGTGATAAGCAGTACTCATATCCAGACGAGTACCAAGAGATTTCTGTAGCGATTGCCAAAAGTTAGAAGTAAAACGGCTGTCCCTATCCGAGATGATCGAGATAGGTACACCGTGTCGCGAGATGATTTCTTTGACATAGATGCGAGTCAGACGCTCCATCTTGTCGGTTTCCTTGATGGCCAGAAAATGAGCAGATTTCGTGAGACGGTCCACGATCACCCAAATGGTATCGCAACCACTCGAAGTTTTCGGTAGTTTGGTAATGAAGTCCATGGAAATCTGTTCCCATTTCCATTGAGGAATTTCAGGTTGTTGAAGCAACCCAGAGGGTCTTTGGTGTTCGGTCTTAACTTTGGAACAGGTTAGGCATTTACTGACGTACAAGGCGATGTCAGCTTTCATGTTAGGCCACCAATACAACCCTTTGACGTCATGATACATCTTGTCAGATCCAGGATGTATAGAGTATCGAGATTTGTGAGCTTCAGCCATCACCAAATCTCGCAAGTTTCCGAATTTGGGTAACCACACCCGGTTAGAGAAGTATCGAGTTCCATCGGGTTTGATTTCGAATTGTTTATCCAAGCCTCGCAAGGCTTCATTTTTCAAGTTTTCATCGTTGAGGGCTTCAAGTTGAGCGGTAAGGATTTGAGCAGGAAGCTCGTTATGAATTGTCATAGAAAGTGCTCGAACTCGAAGGGGTTTCACTCGTTCTTTTCGGCTTAAGGCATCGGCAACTACGTTAGCCTTGCCCGGATGGTATTTGATCTCGCAGTCGTAGTCACTAAGTAACTCAACCCAGCGACGTTGTCTCATGTTTAGATCTTTCTGATCGAATATGTGTTGGAGACTTTTGTGATCGGTAAAGATAGTGCTTTTCGTACCGTAGAGATAATGTCTCCAGATTTTCAATGCGAAGACCACAGCACCTAACTCGAGGTCGTGGGTCGTATAGTTTTTCTCGTGAATTTTTAGTTGTCGTGAGGCATAGGCAATGACTTTTTCCCGTTGCATCAACACACAACCAAGTCCTTGGTGTGAGGCGTCGCAGTAAACTACGAAATCGTCGGTGCCCTCGGGTAAGGACAGGATTGGTGCACTGCAAAGTTTGTTTTTCAATAGCTGGAAGGCTGACTCTTGTTTATCAGTCCAATCGAACTTCTTATCTTTCTGAGTCAGTGTGGTTAGTGGAACAGCTATTCTTGAAAAGTTTTCGATGAATCGGCGGTAATAACCAGCAAGACCTAAGAATTGTCTCACTTCGGTTGGAGTGGTCGGTGACTCCCAGCCCTTGATTGCTTCAATCTTGGCGGGATCAACATGAATTCCTTGGCTGTCAATCACGTGCCCGAGGAATTGAACGGTTCGAATCCAGAACTCACACTTAGAGAATTTGGCATATAACTCTTCGTGTTTCAGAAGTCCTAGAATGGTTTTCAGATGTTGAGCATGTTCCTGCTCATTGCGAGAGTAAATCAGAATATCGTCGATGAACACAATGACGAATTTGTCAAGATATGGTTTGCACACCCGATTCATAAGGTCCATGAATACGGCCGGTGCGTTGGTTAAACCGAATGGCATCACTTGGAACTCGTAATGCCCATAACGAGTTCGGAAGGCTGTCTTTGGGATATCATTGTCACGGACTCGGAGTTGATGATAACCCGACCGTAGATCAATCTTTGAGTAAACACTCGATCCCTGGAGTTGATCAAATAGGTCATCGATTCTAGGAAGTGGGTACCGATTCTTTATGGTTAGCTTATTCAGCTCTCGGTAGTCAATACACATGCGGAAAGACCCATCTTTCTTTTTCACGAATAAGACCGGAGCTCCCCAAGGCGAGGAACTTGGTCGAATGAATCCTCTGTCCAGGAGTTCCTGTAGTTGGTTAGACAACTCCTGCATTTCGGATGGTGCTAAACGGTAAGGGGCTCGTGCCACGGGTGCAGCTCCGGGCACAAGTTCGATTTGAAATTCAACTTGTCTAGGTGGCGGAAGTCCGGGCAAGTCTTCAGGAAAGACTTCCGGAAAATCCCGCACGATCGGAACATCCTCAAGTCGCTTCTCCTCCGACTTCTTCTCCGTTACATGTGCGAGGATGGCTTGGTACCCTTTTCGTAGGTATTTTCTCGTTTTCAGACAGGATACAATATTCAGATTCCGTCTTCCGGTCTCCCCTTGTAGGACTAAGGTTCCACCGGAGACAAGAGGTATGCGAACGAGTTTGTCATGACAGATGATTTCAGCTCGGTGCTTGGATAACCAATCCATACCGACAATAATATCGAAGCTGCCGATCTCGACAGGGATTAAATCAATGGGAAACGTTTCGTTCGTGAGGTTAAGTGTACAGTTATGTATGATGCTATCAGTTTCAATCAGTTTGCCGTTAGCTAATTCTACAATGTATTTAGCATCTAAGGCAGTGGGAGTAATATCAAGTAAAGGGCTAAATTTCTCAGAAATGAAGCTTCTATCGGCACCGGTATCAAATAACACAGAAGCGGTAAGGTCGTTGAGAAGGAACGTACCCGTCACGACGTTCGGGTCTTGTCTGGCTTCCCCAGCCTTGATAACGAATGATCTGCCGCGAGCAGGGTTGTTGTTGTTTTTCAGCTTTGGGCAATCTTTCTTGAAATGCCCTGTATTTCCGCACCCAAAGCAGGCCTTTGGTGCATTAGTGTTGGGGGTGGGAATGTTGGTTCGACAATCCTTGGCTAGATGCCCGAACCGCTTGCAGTTGGAGCAAGGGCAAGAACCGTCATGGTGGCGGTTGCATTTGGGACAGTAGGGTCTGCTCCCGCTGTACCCTTTCTTCTCCGAAGTTCCAGATGAATAAGCCTTAATGTACTCAGGCTTTTTGTTGGAGGTTTGGTTGGATGAGTTGGGGTTACCTTCCCACTTGCGTTTGTTGTTTGCAGATGGGGTTGAAGTTGTACCACGGCGGACAGAATTTGCCGTTAGTTCATGGGCCATACGGATGGCGCTCTGAATAGTACCCGGTTTGGAAGAAGTTACCAGGTCTTGGAGTCTTTCAGGAAGACCATCAACGAATTTCTCGATCCTCTTGTACTCAGGATCGACCATGGTTGGGCACAGAAGTGCCAGTTGGTGGAAACGGTTGGTGTAGCCGGTGATATCATTACCTTGCATCTTATGGTTCCAAAATTCCACTTCTAGTTGTTTCAATTCATCCCTGGGGCAATACTCACCCCTCAACATCTTCTTCAACTCCTCCCACGGGAGTTGGTAAGCAGTAGCAACACTCACAGTCTGGGCATAAGTGTTCCACCAGGTGAGTGCGGTGTCAGTAAAAGTACTAACGGAGAACTTAACCTTATCTCCCTCCGCACAGTTGCAGATAAGAAATACGGACTCAACTTTCTCGATCCAGCGTACTAGACCGATAGCTCCCTCAGTACCTGCAAAGTTTAGAGGTTTGCAGTTCTGGAAGTCCTTGTAAGAACAAGGTTTAGCAGTAGTGGTTTCAGCGGCATCGCTGTTTCTCGAGGAATTTGGTGGAGTATTCCGAGCCAAGGCTTCAGTAACAGCCTGGGTTATAAGGGAGGTGATCTGGGCATCGGTGTACGGTCGTGTCTTTGGCGGCATGATTCTTCAATAAAAGAAATGAAGATACATGAGATTTTGTATGAGCTGGTAATTGTCACAGATGTACATGTATAAAAGCAGTAATACATAACATCAACATGGAAAATGACAATTAATGTGAGTTGAGATAACAAAGGATATCTGATAGATAAAGTGAGTTCAAAAGTTACATCTTACAGAGATATTACAAAAGGTGTCGGGAATGGTTACATCCGACTAGTTTATAGAGTAGTGCTAGATAGTCCCTAGATTACGAGGTAGATTACAAGACAAAAACTACACTATTCTTAATGTAGATTAATTTGTTCCATAGCGTGCCAAGGCGGTCCACAGTTTCTGCTAGTCGGTTGGTTCATTCTTAGTTAGGGTTCCTGGCCTTCGGATTCGTCTTCCGATTCCAGGTTCAGGTCGTGTGGGTGGTAGCGTGCCTCGAGCATGTCCCTGTATCTTTGAGTCGTGGAGCGGTACTTAGTCTCCTCCGTTGATTTCCTGCCCAAACGTTTGATCCATGTTTTGGTCCTACGGGTTAGGTTGGTGGCCACTTTCTTCCAGTAACGGATCTTATCTTTGATTCGTGTAGGGACAGATCGGTTTGAGATTCTCAATCTTTGTTCATAGTCTATGCACTTACGCTTAAGTGCCCAATTTCGGCCGTCTAGTCCCACAGCCTGATCTCGCACTCTCTCATATTCTTCAATATCGATGCCAGTCATTCCGAAATCCTGATTTTCGTTTCCCTCCAGCATGATTTCTTCTTCTGGTACGATGTCCTCATCGAGATACGTGTACTGGATTTGTTCCCCGTGGACTTGGTCACTATCAGACATGTAGTCGTCCATTTGGGAATTCGTGTCTTTGAGTTCTATAGAAATGACAGAGAGAGGATTTTAGTCCTTGGAAGTACGTTGTTTCAGGGTGTTAGATGTGATTTTCGTAAAATCATTAGAGTGCGCCACAAGGTGGTGTGACTGAAATCAAGTCGGTCATGGTCGGTGCAAACCGCTGAGAGGAATTCGTAAGTGTCACCAGAGAAACGTCGGCTATCTCTATAGCGAGTGTGTTTACGTGCGAGGCCTATTCATATATATAATAGCCTAGTAGTATAGTCAGCGAGTGAGGCCTATGTATGTATATACTCGTATATCACATAATAGCCTAGCGTATGTCTAGCACATAACAAGTAAGAGTCTCGGTTCTCTCGTGGTCAGAGTCTACTAACGTATTCCTGTTCGACCTAACCATTTCAGACCTCACATCATCTTTCCTTAATTGTACATAGTTGATCAGGCTATGTTAAATTAAAGTCGTATGATGTAATTCCTGAACTAATCATGCCTAATAAGGAAATACTGCCTAATGGTCATAGTCTAGGCCCACTAAATGCAACCTAGTTCACTATAACCTTAGGCTTTGATACCAATCTGTAACACCCCCGAAATTCACTGTTTTGCGGAAGCATACATGGGTGTTACTAATCAATATACAAAGCACAAGATATACAGCAAACGACCTCTAAATGAGACGTTTTGTAAATTAGTTACATTCCATAGATATAATGTTTGAAAACTTAGTGTTTTCGTATACAAAATGTAGTTTCCCCTAGAGTCCACGCGTATAGCGGGAGATTCTATTACATAATCGTAATCTACAAAAGATAATGCTAAGAATCTCCGTTAATGCAGTTGTGTTGAAATCATGCGACTCTAGCTAAAATCCTGGAGTAATCCTACTCCATCCGGGTACCTGAGAAAACATGCTAAAAAGTGTCAACCAAAAAGGTTGGTGAATCTCACAGGTTTGTAAATAATATCGGCTTTGAACACGAGATTTCATTAGTAGTGCCCGTAGGCGTAAAATCAGCCATTGCAATCCAGCAATCGTAAAATCAGTATTCGCAATCCAGCAAATGTAAATAAATAAGTTTATACCGTTGCCATGAGGCTCATAATCGAAGCTTAACCCGTAATAATATGTTTGCTCCCGTGACATGCTCGTAAGTGAGCAAGCATCAGTAACGAATAAGTTGTCACCCGTTTATACGTGTAAATCGGTACGTGGCAGCGCTACTGCCCCGGGTGGGGAGGGTCATTTCCCTAATGGATCCATTAACTACTGTTCGCGCTTAAGTCCATAACTAACGATATATGATGGAGAGACTTCTGTAAATAGTAACAACTCATGCAATTCCGTTTGGTATAGTAAACAGTTTAGTACTTGTGTTCAAGAAAAATAAGTAGCATGTATCTCCCCCAATAAGATAAAACAGTAAAAGTGGGGCCGTAAGACTCACCTGAGTCTTTGCAAGTACGTTTATATCAATAAACGAGTAAGTAATATCAACTGTAGGTTCTCCGAACCCGTAACCTTCAAATGCCTAAACATATAAAGTTAAGTAAGTAGATGTCTCGCAAGACCATCTAGGCTAGTTGTTTACACAACTCATTATGTCCAAGTGTTTGTTTAGTAATCCGTTTGTAGTTTGAAAACAAATATGGCCCGTTGGTGACGGTTTGTAATAATGATTCAAAGCGTTATCATTTATAACGCAATTTAGTGTAATTGTAATTGAAAGTATGTTCTATGACGTTTGTTAAGTCGTATGACATAAGTATTTGAAATTGTGTAAGTTCGACACTTAGTAAAATCTGACTTTTCAAGGTTCTGGTTTGTGCGACGTAGCATGCGACGTAGCATGCGACGTAGGGTGCGACGTAGGGAGGTACGTCGCATGATGCGACCTTCGCAAATCAATGCGACGTAGGTTCGGTTTGCGACGTAAAAGTCTACGTCGCTATGTGCGACGTCCGCAAGTTAATGCGACGTAATAGGCTGCGTCGCTAGTGCGACGTTGGGATTTTTGTGCGACGTAGGCCGCGACGTCGCTAAATGCGACGTTGGCCACATAATGCGACGTTTTGAGCTACGTCGCAGATAGTCCAGCGTCTCTGCGACGTAGCGGTCTGATCGGAATTTGGTGGCCGGAAAATCGGTCGAAAAGCTTCCGTTCGGTCCAAATCTTTTACCCAACCCATTTTTGGACATTTTAAGCATATATAAACTATAAAAACGTAAAAATGAGTAAAAACGGAGAGTTTCGGGTTTTGTCGGAAACTTACGAAATGCCGAAATGAAAATCCGGAAAGATAGCGTGATAGATCGTGATGTGGTGGTCGTTTTCTTCCAAAAGGGTAGTATGTTTCGCGTGCGTTTAGTGGTAGTATTTTGTGAATTAGTGAGAAATGTGGAGTTGGTGGTGAGGATGAAGTTGAGAGGAAAGAGAGAAGAAAGAGAAAGAGAAGAAGAATTAAATGAAAGAAGGAGGTGGAAATTGGGAGGTTAAGCCCCCAATTTCGCCCGCGTTTCCGCTCCGTGCGGTGTTCGTTTCCCCCGTCGTTTAAACGTTATCAAGCAGTTATATTTTTAAAAGGTGACGGGAAATGTTTTAATGAAATACCTTGAAATTAATTATAAAAACATTTGTCGAAGTATTAAAATTCTTAACTCGCGTTTAATACATATACGTTAAATTATTTAAATTGTCGTCGCGGTATTATAAATAATGTTTGTTCGCTGTGTATTTTATATAATAAAATACGTTCTCATTATTTAGGTAAGTTTCTGTCACCAACGTCCAAGTAACTGTGTCGGACTCCGTCCGGTTAATTCGTACGATTAATCCAAATCGCGTATGTACACACATATATATATAATTCACCTTATATATATACAAATAGAGTCTGTAATTAGTCCTATTACATACTAATTACAACTAGTTACAAGTAATTAGGCAAAATTAATTATCCTAATTTAGCAGGTGTTACATCACGGGAGCAAACTTATTACTTACGGGTTAAGCTTCGATTATGAGCCTCATGGCAACGGTATAAACTTACTTACTTACATTTGCGGGATTGCAAATACTGGTTTACGATTTCTAGATTGAAATTGCTGATTTTACGCCTGCGGGCATTACTGATGAAATCTCGTGTTCAAAGCTGATATTACTTACAAACCTGTGAGATTCACCAACCTTTTGGTTGACACTTTTTAGCATGTTTTCTCAGGTACCCGGATGGAGTAGGATTACTCCAGGATTTTAGCTAGAGTCGCATGATTTCAACACAACTGCATTAACGGAGATTCTTAGCATTATCTTTTGTATATTACGATTATGTAATAGAATCTCCCGCTATACGCGTGGACTCTAGGGGAAACTACATTTTGTATACGAAAACACTAAGTTTTCAAACATTATATCTATGGAATGTAACTAATTTACAAACGTTGCATATAGATGTCGTTTGCTTTATCTTTGTGCTGTGATATTTGATTAGTAACACCCCAAACTATGCTTCCGCAAAACAGTGAATTTCGGGGGTGTTACATGGTTGTTCAAGGCACATGACTGGAAATAAGGAGGAGCTATAGAACTTTAAGGCATTTGATGGAGGATATGTGCATTTGGAAGTAATCCCAAAGGTGGGAAGATTACAAGAAAAGGCACAGTCAACAGTGATAAGATAAGTTTTGAAGATGTTTATTTTGTTGAACAATTGAGGTACAATTTGCTAAGTGTGAGTCAAATCACAGATAAAAAAAACCCAGTTCATTTTAGTGACACTGAATGCCTTATTCTTTCCAAGGAATTTAAAATACCTGAAAATATGATTTTAATGAGAATTCCAAGAAAGAATAATGTATATAAGTGTGACTTAGCTAATATGGAATCTCAATCAGATTTAAACTGTCTTATATCTAAAGCATCTGTTGATGAATCTAAACTGTGGCATAGAAGGATGTGTCACATGAATTACAAAACCATTAATAAACTTGTCAAAAGCAAGCTTGTTAGAGGTTTAACAGAAAAGGTATATTCATGTGATGATCATTGTGTTGCCTGTCAAAAAGGCAAGCAACACAAGTCTTCTTTTAAGTCCAAAACTGTAAATACCAATTGCTCACCCTTACATTCACTACACATGGATTTATATGGACCAACTAATGTGAGTAGTATAGGGAAGAAATCATATTGTTTAGTGGTCATTGATGATTACACAACGTTTATTTGGGTATTGTGACACCCGTCAAATTAGGACTAGTTATTAGTGCCTAATTAATTGTAATACATGTAATTAGTTCTGTGTTAGTCTAATTAATGTATCAATATATATATATATATTGTTGAATATATACAATTATGCGATTTGATTTAATCGTACGCAATTTAAAATGAATGTAATTCGTTTCAAGTAATACGGACGTTGGTGAACGATTTTATTAAATAATATATCATTATTTAATAACACTATTATATCCAAAATATTATTTTGATAATATTTCAATTCAAATTTGTATCGTACGAATAACGTCTACGTGATTAAAATGTTAAACGCAAGTGTTGATGCATTTTGTGTGTCAGTCAGTTGGTCAAACTATTGTAATTGTCAAAGTCAATTAGTCTACGAATGTATAGTGTTTAGAGTGTGTATTCGAGTCTGTAAATGAAATATACATAGAATGGTGACATTGTAATTGGGCCTGCGACGACATGGGCTACGTCGCATTGGGCCTGGCCTGCGACGTTGGGCCTAACGTCGCAGGGCCCATTAGGTCGATATATATAGTGAGTTAAACCTCAGTTTTAGGGTTGGACATAGTAAAGAGAGTGTGTGCCGTTTTTGGTGTGAGAGAGGCAGAGAAATCGTGTTTGGTGATTGTAACGATTATACTTCAATTGTCAATATACAGAAAACGTTATAGAATCGTTTGTGTTCGTGATTCATTATATTGATTGTTTATCATTCCGCAATAGCAATCAATCAAACGATCCGATCAGATCTTCGAAGTGTACGGGACTATCAACTGGTATCAAAGCCGTAGAATCAAGGATTCGTCGGTTTCGGATCGTTATTTTGAACGTTTTTGGTTTGATTCGCAAAGGTTTAATTGATTAATCTTCGTTTCTGAGTTAGTTTGCTTGAAGAAATCGATTTCTGGAATTGTTTTTGGGTTATTTCGACGTTTGGATTTCGAAATTTCGTTAGGGTTTCGAAAATTTTCGATTTTTGGGGTTTTTGGTCGCTGCAGCCCGACTGTGCGACATAGCCTGCGACGTCACGTGCGACGTCGCGTGCGACGTAACTGATTTTGCGACGTAGAGTTGCGACGTTACCTGCGACGTCGTTATTTTGACCTTAAGTGGTTATTGCGACGTAGGCTGCGACGTCGCTAGGCTCTGCGACGTTGGACTGCGACGTAGGACGCTACGTCGCATTTTCGATTCTTAATTGAGTCATCGGACTTCTGCGACGTTGCTATTTTTCTCCGACATTAACCTCGTTCTAGATTCGTAAGTTTTTTGGCGGGAATCTCCGGAAAAATTTTGCGTTTTCAAATTTTTTCCATAGGCTTAAAAGTGTTCAATTTTAGTCTGGAAAAAGTTTCATTTTACCCGGCCAGTTTTTGACGTTTTAGGACGAAATTTTGGCGGGAAAAACGCGAAAAATTTTGTAATTTCAAATTTTGTTTTTAGGCTTAGAATTGCTTCATTTTAGTGTCGGAAAAGTTTCGCTATACTCGGGTAGTCGTCAAAATTATTCGAATTCAGTATTGGAGGGAAAAGTCGCAAGAGGACAAATACCTTTCTGGTTTGAAAATGTCTTCTAAAGCTCATATGCGTTGCTATAGTGGAGCTGTTAGTGAGATTGAACCCCCCATGCTTACAGATGATACTGATTATGCTACATGGAGATTTGAGTTCGAAGCCTTTATGTCTGAAAATGATCCAGATATGTGGAACTCATTGGTTGAAAGATATGAAAGACCAGTAGTTGGAACAAAGAATTTAAGAGTATCACCACAAAAGTCTTACATTGGCATGACACTAGAGGAAAGAAAAGCATTCGATACCGAAAGGAGAACTTATTCAACAATTGTCAAATGCTTATCAAAGGAAGTTCAACAAATGTTTAAACATTATGTTATTGCATACGACCTCTGGCATGCAATTGAAACACGATGTGGTGGATATGAAAAATATAGGAGAAATAGAGTGGAACTTGTCAAGAAACAGTTTGACACATTTGATTTACTATCAAATGAATCTTTAGAAGCACTCTTCAAAAGATATTCCCAACTCGTAGATGAAGTGGCTGATGGAGGAATAGTACTTAATAATGGAGAGGTAAATAAGAAGCTATTACGGGCATTACCTAAGGACTGGGCTACCAATGTGGAGATTTTGGAACAAGATCCAGAAATTGAAATCATGGATTTGGAAGAACTCATCAGAAAGTTACAGGCTGATGCTCTTGACATGAAGAAGAAAGAAAAGATGTCAGCGGCTTCCACTCAAACTCCTAGTCTCAATGAAACTTCCAGATCTAATTCCAAGTCAGCTACATCTCCTTCTGGTAGCACTTCATATGCTTCCTATACTTCTCAAACAGCTCCTTCAACGGCTACTGAGGATCATGCTACAATCTTTGCAGCTTTCCTTAACTCTTATGAGACTTTCCTTTCAAAGAAGGCTAGTACTCTACAGCTTACTGAAGAAGACTTTGAACAGATTGATTCTGATGATCTCGAGCAGATGGACATCAAATGGAGCATGGCCATGATAACCCAAAGAACCAAGAAGTTTCTTCAAAGAACGGGTAGAAAAGACCTGGATGATGATGGTGATACAGGTCTTGGTTTTAATAAAAGCAAGGTGAAATGCAAAATCTGTCAGATTCATGGACACTTTGCTAAGGAGTGTGAGAAAGTAAAATATCCTTCATCTGGATTCACTACTCCTACAGTTCCAACGACTCCAGAGAAGAACACAACATCACAGGCTATGAAGGTGTATTCTCAGGAAATGTTTGATTTTAGTGCACTTCAAGGAGAGGTTCAACACAGTGCGCTTTTGGTAAAGATACATGCGGTACATGATGAACCTAAGGTACCCATAAACTGTGTTTCTTGTTTAACATTGACTGAATCTCTTAAGAATTATCAATATGACAATTTAGAGTTGCGAGAAAAAGTTGTTAAACTCACCGAGTCAAACAAGTTTTTGAAAGCTAATGAATTTCTTTATGAAAAACAAATTGAGGCTTATAAGTTAGACACTGAAAAATACAAGTCTAAAGTTTTTAGCCAACAGGATGCTATTAATAGCTATCTTAAAGAAATGGAACTTTTGAATAAAGAACTTTCTGAGCTAAAATCTGAGTCTGACAATTTTAAAAAGGGAATCACGAATTTCTCAAATTCTCATAAACTCTTCGATGAAATGGTTGACAAGATGAGGACAGATAAAAGTAAAGCGGGACTTGGGTATCCACCTCCCACTAACTATTATCCTAAGCCTGTTAAGGAAGGCACCGAAGAACTTGTGGCTGACTACTCATCATGGTCAGCTACAAAGTCTAAAGAAGCTACATCCAATCCCAAAAGGCAGGCAAAGGAGAAAACTAAACGGACAGAGTATCCCTTGCCTACTTTTGTTAAGTCTGATAGTACACCTCCAGTTCGTGTTGAGGAGGTCGTTGAGGTAGAAGATATACCTGAAGAGTCTACCATTAAGGTTGAGAAAATAAATGTCAAACCTGAAAATTTCATCATTACAACTGAAAATGATGATTGTTTTACATGCAAAGGCAAAGCTAAGGTTGACAATGAATCCTCAAAAGTTGAAGTTGATAAATCTGAAAAGAATAAACCTTCAAAATCAACTAACTCAACCTCAGGAACATCTACTTCAACATGTTCTCCTAAGAGTGCATGTTCAACAAATGTTCCTGGTCATAGACCTTCTGTGTATTGTCCTCCACCGAAACGATTTGAGGGAACTCATTGGAATCAATCTTATGTTGAGAGACGTTCTTGTTTCCATTGTGGACAACAAGGACATATAATTAGGGATTGTCGGTTATTATCCCTAGATAGGTTTGGTAGAGGGATGCCAAGAACTTCCTCCTTTAGGAATTCTTATTCAAAATCGTTTTCTAGGCGTGCTTCGTATTCGCCTATATCAAGATTTGCATCCTCTTCTCCAAAACCCGTGGCTAGAGTAAACAAAGTTGTGCCTAGTAAACCTCAAGTTCAACAGCACAACATTGTTGAAAACAACTCATCTGAACCTACAAAGGTTTGGAAACCCAAATCCATAGACAACACATCAATGAAATCTTCTGAGTTTTTAAAATATCATAAGCTCATTGATGTGATGGTTATGGATGATCATGGACAACCCAAGTCTATCAAGGCTTGGGTGTCCCATAAGTACTAACGTTTGTTTGTTTGTGGTGGTGCAGTCAGGTTATTGAAATCTAACATTTTTAGTGACTGCCTGGATATGGATATTGTTAGAAGAATGCGATGATGATTTGTGATTGGATGAGATTTTCGATGTTACGAGGTGGTAAAAGTGATAACAGGCATTTGATTTGACTTGATATGTGATTTTGATACTTTTCTTTTAAATTTTGTTATAGTGCAACAGCCATTCTTTATACTTTTTAGTATTAAAGAAATGCAATGTTGCGAAATTTATTCAATTAAAAAAATACAAAAAATATGTTTAATGTTTAAGGGGAGTATTTTTGGATTGGATATAAGAATTTGCTGTTCAGGGGGAGTAATTCTGAATATTAAAAATTCTGATTATTTAATTCAGAAATGTGAATAGCAAGATTCTTAAGTCTTGAAAAGATGATGGGTTGTGTCTGTAAACAACTTGGGATATGATAGTACATCGGGTGACATGCATAAAAATGGAAATTTTAAGGTTTATGTTTGATGTGTCAGTAGGTTTATCTGGTATATTTAACACATCTTTTATAAACATTAGCTTCATCATATGATGTATTGGTAGGCATGGTACACACCGGTTTGTGAGTGAGTAAGAAGTAATAATAAAACTTGTCTATTACTTTGAGAAAAATGTTATATGATGTATGACATAAGTCTTAATTGATAAATGGAAGTACTATCATACACTGTCATAATTATGTAAATGTAAAATGGGCATATAGTGTTAATATGGTTATTCGCCTAACTAATGGTGACTATTGTTGTACTCTCGTACAGACCTGAATCCATTAGTTATGCAAATAGTCTCAAACTTGTTATGTTCATACTAAGGGACCCTCTGTTGTACTAAGTACAGATCTGGGGCCACTAGTATCTTCATAGTCGGTTTGATGTATGCCTAAATATAAATATCAAGTGTATGTTACGAGAAAACCGAGATAAACTTGGTCTTGTAATCTCTACCTTGTGTGAATATGCAGTGTTTGTTTTACTGAAGTTTATCAGTATATCATATAATAGGTTTCTCAAAATTAATATTCATACTAACAATAAAGGTTAGCTCACAGATACGGATGTAACATGTTTAAGTGGACAAACAATACCGATGATCGTCTTGAACTAATTTTTATAAAAGGTGCTTTAAATATGTCAAGTAAGTTTAAAGTGGACAAATATACTGATGATCGAAATAACACTTACTATTCCCTAATAATTGCATGTTGGCCTGATATGATCCCTAAGCAGACTTAAAACAATCCTATCCCCAATGTTATTTTAATCTTCGTTCTTTGTTTTTCATTTATAAAAAGAAAATACAAAAAGATTTTATTTCTATGTTATTTTCTTCAAACATCACATATCTTGTTAAAGTCAAATATTGAAGATGTAAAGGATGTCGGTTATTCTCCAAAGATTGTGAAGATAATTCTATCGGAGAAGCTGCTGATGATTGAGAGATGGTCACTGAGTTTGAAGATCTTATTGTATGATAAATTTGTGTCAGTCACATGAATTTGGACACCAAGATTTCTTTGAAGACCATGCTATCTCAAAGGGGGAGTTTCTGATTGTTGAAGACATGAAAGAGTTTGTTGATGAAGACTAATTGAAGACTTATTTGACCAAGCTGATGACAAGGGGGAGTTTGTTGATGCATTTTGTGTGTCAGTCAGTTGGTCAAACTATTGTAATTGTCAAAGTCAATTAGTCTACGAATGTATAGTGTTTAGAGTGTGTATTCGAGTCTGTAAATGAAATATACATAGAATGGTGACATTGTAATTGGGCCTGCGACGACATGGGCTACGTCGCATTGGGCCTGGCCTGCGACGTTGGGCCTAACGTCGCAGGGCCCATTAGGTCGATATATATAGTGAGTTAAACCTCAGTTTTAGGGTTGGACATAGTAAAGAGAGTGTGTGCCGTTTTTGGTGTGAGAGAGGCAGAGAAATCGTGTTTGGTGATTGTAACGATTATACTTCAATTGTCAATATACAGAAAACGTTATAGAATCGTTTGTGTTCGTGATTCATTATATTGATTGTTTATCATTCCGCATTTACAATCAATCAAACGATCCGATCAGATCCCACGGCACGGGACTATCAGCAAGCAAACAAAACAAGTAAGATTATAATTTATAACTCAAATGTAAAGTATTTGATGAAATACTTCAACCAAAATATCGAGTAATTATTTGTATTTTAAAACGTATATTTAAACGTATAAAATAATTATTTAACATTTAAATGATCGGAAAAACGAACACCGCACGGAGCACAAGGACGGGGACTGAAAAGTGGAGGCTTCACTAAAACCCCCACCTCCTCCCTTTCCCTCCTCATTTCATCATCACACCTTCTCTCTCTTCCTCCCTTTTCTCTCTAAACTACCACCACACCACCACCACCACCGTAAACCACCAAAAACCACCACCAAACGACCTTAAATCTCGAAGCTCATTTGGAGAAAAAGAATCACCTCGTCTCGATCTACATTTCCATCTTTCCGGATTCCTCTCGCGTTAACCCGTAAGTTTCCGACAATTCTCGAAAACTTTCAAATCTTTGTTATTTTACTTGTTTGCGGTTTGTATAAGCTTGAAATGTCCAAATATGGGTTGGGTAAAAGAATCGGGACCAACGAAAAACGGAAAACACGTTTTTGACACAAAATCCGTCAAACAGACGTAAGTGTCGCATAGGCTGCAGCAGCGTAGCATCACTTAATGCGTCACTTAAGTGTTGCACTAAGTGTCGCTAAAAGCCCTAAATTTGCGTCACTTGCCTAAGGGCCGCAAAAAGCCCTTTTTTCCCGTCACTGCCTAAGTGACGCAAATTCAATACCCAACACTCTTAACCGACACTCCAAGCGGCACTTGTTTAAGTGTCGCCTATAATTGAAATCTGATTTCATATGACACTAGCTCTAATGACGCATGACCCTGATACCGACACTGACACCCGACACTTCCTTAAGTGTCGCCCTCTATGCGTCACTTCTACAAGTGACGCCATTAAGTCAAAATTTACCATTTTATGCGACACTTCCTGAGTGTCGCCAAAACCCTAAGTGTCGCATTAAGTGACGCTAAAAATAGAAAGATTGCAAACTCTTTTTCACACTAAGTGTCGAACTTATATAACCTCAAACCTTTATACGATACGATTTCTAAAACACATTGGAACATACTTTTAATTATAACACTTCGAAATCATGATAGTAATATTGAAAATTATTATTACAAACAATCACCAACGGGCCGTACACGTTTTCAAAACTCAAAACAATCAACGAAATCGTAGTAATTTGGACAAGTTAATCAACCAAATCGTAGTAATTTGGACATTCTAGTTGGACGAACAACTACAAAGTTAGTCTTTCTAGATACCTACTCATGTTAATAACCATCGCATGTCGTGGACACCCTCAGGTTACAAGCCTTCGGACATCACTATTCGGCTAATCAACTCAAGTTTATTAAGTTAAACTCTCAAGACTCAGGCGAGTCTCATATCCCCTACTTTACTATTTTCATCAGGGGTGTGATACATTGCTCGATTTATTTACATGTGAATGCATGTACAATCAAATCAAATACTACATGAGTTGTTTTCAACTAATCATTTTAAAGCCCTCCACGACATAGTTTGGTAATACATCTGTAGCGTGAATGTTAGTATATGATATCATATAGGATTGACAATACTCGTCCGGGTTAGCAAGCACTAACTGGTCAAACGGACGTATTAGCATTTGGGTAGACGAGTGTAGATTAGGCACTCGTAGGAGGCACCTCGATCGGAATTCCTTCATTGGACCCGACCCTCAAGTTAAGCTCAGACTATGTGCTCATGGTTGTATAACTTTTACTTTGCTTTATTGCAACTTAAATTCAATTAAATCTTGCGGTTCATACTATATGTTTTGACATACAACCTGTGAGCTCACCAGTGTTTCGCTGACCCATTTTAGCATGTATCACAGGTACTCAGCAGTAGGTTGGACTGCCCGATCAGGATACTTAGCTTGTGTCACCATACAAACATTAAGAAATTTAGCTGCATTATTATATTTTGTTTAAATTAATTATGTATGTAAATCTCTCAATTTCAAACCGAGCTAATGTAAACTATATTTTGATGTAAGCTTTTGTTTAATCAATACAAGTTGTTAAACGACGCATATAGATTCGTTCATTATATCTTTGTGCTGTGATTACTTGATTGGTCGCGCCCCGACCCGATTCGCTTCAGCAACCCGAATTTGGGGGTGCGACAGGTATTCTTTCATAGGACAAAAGATGAAACATATGAGATACTTAGATCATTTATAACTAAGATTGAAAACCAAATGGATCAAAAAGTTAAAATCATCAGAAGTGATAATGGAACAAAGTTTAAAAATCATGAGATGGATAAATTCTGTGACATTAAACGTATTAAAAGAGTGTTTAGTGCACCTAGGACTCCACAATAAAATGGAGTAGCTGAAAGGAGGAATAGGACACTAATTGAGGCTGCTAGAACTATGTTAGCTGATTCTAAATGGGCAAATTGCCCAAAAAGGTAACATATATGTCAAAAAATTTCAATAAAGGGAACATGAACAATTATTTGTCAAGAAAGGATCCATTATTTCAATTTGATGCAATTGAGGGAACCTGTATGCTGATGTGTATAAAAAAGTTTACATGGAATATGATTTAACTAAATAAGCTTATGTGGATTAAATAAAGTCAATAATATGAATCATATACTGAGTATACAAAATACAATAAATAAATATCAACTATTCGATCTTCATCTTCCTAACTGCCTCTTCTTCTCTTACCAAACCATCATCATCATCTTTGAAAATTCAAAGAAAAAAAAAACTAAACTCATAATAATGAAGCTTCAACAACAACTAAAAATTGATTCTTCGAATTCAATATCATCAAAACTTCACCAACAACAAAAAGAACAAAAAAAACTGAATTATCCATATTCATAGTCATCAAAAAAGCTTCAACATCATAAATTAGTCGGAAATCACCGGTCACCACAGCCCCACCGTCATCCTTCCTCCTATTTCGTTACCCACATAAACCACATCCATCGGTCACTACAACTCCACGGCAGTCCCACCGTCATCCTCCCACGGTAGCCCCACCGCCATTCTCCCGTCACCGCAGCCATACCGGTCACTACAACCCCACCGCAACCACAGGTCACTACATATAAGAATTCATTTTATCTCAGATCTAGGGTTTTTTTTTTGTCTTTTGTGTTCTTAGATAATTGAGGATTTAGATCTATTTTCGGGGTTGTGTTTGCGTTACGGATCTGATAATTTTCAGATTTGTGTTTGTATGTTTGAAAATTAATGGTATTAGTGTTTTTTTGCTTTTGGTTGAAGTTCATCCTCAAATTGTTCTTCAGTATATGTTTGATTCAGTTTTCCAGATAAAAGAAGAAAATTATGTTTTGTTTATGATATTTAATTTTGTTCTTCAGATTTAATTTTGTTAAAGATGACATGTAATGCCATGAAATCAAATACATTTATTTGATTCCTATGTGGAAGTTTATATGGAGTGCCACATAAGCAAATATATGCTGAATTGGTACATAGCCAAGTTTACGTGGAAGATCATGGTCAATGTTCCCTCAATTGCATCAAATTGAAATAATGGATCCTTTCTTGACAAATAATTGTTCATGTTCCCTTTATTGGAAAATTTTGACATATATGTTACCTTTTTGGGCAATTTGCCCATTCTAAATTGCCTATGACTTTCTGGGCAGAAGCAGTTAACACTGCTTGCTATGTTCAGAACAGGGTATTAGTTGTTAACCCTCCTAACAAGACACCATATGAACTGTTCTTTAAGAGAAAACCATTGGTTAGTTTCTTAAAACCTTTTGGGTGTCCTTGTACTCTCTTAAATACCAAAGACCACTTAGGAAAGTTTGAGAGCAAGGTTGATGAAGGACTGTTTGTGGGTTACTCAGTTCAAAGCAAGGCTTATAGAGTGTTCAATCAAAGGACTAGAATCATTGAGGAGTCTATGAATGTGACCTTTAATGAACATACATCTAATCCTATGGGAAAAGGTCATGAATCTTTGTTTGATATTGATGCACTAACCCATACTTTTAGATATACAAATGTGCAATTTAGTGCAGGTACAAGTGCAGGTTCAGGTGTTACGGATGCAAGAATGGCAAAAGGAAAGAAGAGTGATTCACTGGAATATGTTTTATTTCCAATCTGGTCACCTGATCCACCAGAAGTATTTGACTCCAATCCACAATAGCCATCACAGAGTCCAGATCATGGTATGACAGGTCAAAATGGTAATGATGGTGATAAAACACCATTTAACTTACCACGTGATCCAAATATGCCTCCATTGGAAGACAGTAATGATGCAGATGAATAAGAGTTATTTGAGCAGATATTGAATCACATTTTTGAGCCCACAAGGAATTTATTGGAAAGGTTATTCGTATCTGATTCACCTGATGAGGCAGACTTCAATTACACAAATCTGGAATCTGAGTTACAAGAAACACCTACATCTAAATACATTCCTCATAGAGATCACCCTCTTGAGAATGTTATTGGTGATGTTGGTTCTGCTGTGCAAACAAGACAGCAGACAAAGGACAATGAAGAAGTACTTCATACTTCTTTATATGCCTGTTTCTTATCTCAGATGGCACCCAAGCTGGATTAAAGCTATGCAGGAGGAGTTGCTTCAATTCAAAATTCAAGAGGTATGGACATTAGTGGATCTACCAAAAGGAAAAAGGGCCATTGGAACTAGATGGGTGTTCAGAAATAAGAAGGATGAGGGGGGCATTGTTATTAAGAACAAAGCCAGATTGGTAGCACAGGGGTATACACAAGAGGAAGGCATTGATTATAATGATGTGTTTGCTTATGTGGCTAGGATAGAAGCCATCAGATTGTAATTAGATTTTACTACTTTTAAAGGCTTCAAAGTGTATCAAATGGATGTCAAGAGTGCCTTTTTACATGGCAAACTTGAAGAAGAAGTTTATGTATGCCAACCTCCAGGGTTTGAAGATCGAAAATATCTTGAAAAAGTGTTAAGACTAGATAAAGCTCTTTATGGCTTACATCAAGCACCTAGAGCTTGGTATGACACTTTATCAGTTTATTTGCTTGATAGTGGATTCAAAAGAGGTACAATAGACAAGACCTTGTTTACTAAAAGAGTTAAGAATGATATCCTACTAGTTCAAGTCTATGTAGATGATATTATTTTTGGTTCTACAAGGGACAGTTTATGTAAGGAATTTGAAACTACTATGCAAAAAAGGTTTAGCATGAGTTCCATGGGAGAGTTAACATTCTTTCTGGGGTTACAAGTGAAGCAAAAAGCTGATGGAATTTTCATAAGTCAAGAGAAATATGTAAAGGATATTCTCGAGAAGTTTGGATACAAGGATGCAAAGGTGGCAAGCACACCTATGGAAGCACATAAACCATCAACAGCAGATCCTGAAGGAGAAGAGATTGATGTACATCTGTACAGGTCAATGATAGGATCACTCATGTATTTGACCTCTTCTAGGCCATATATTATGTTTGTTGTGTGTATATGTGAAAATGATCTTTAGATATTTAAAGGGTCAACTAAAATTGGGTCTTTGGTATCCAAAGAGCAATTCCTTTTATCTTGTTGCATATACAGATAGTGATTATGGTGGTGCTAACATGGACAGAAAGTCAACATCAGGAGGTTGTCAATTCTTAGAAGATAGGCTGGTTTCATGGCAATGCAAGAAGCAGACCACTATATCAACATCAACAGCTGAAGCTTAGTATGTAGCTGCTGCAAGCTGCTGTGCTCAAGTGTTATGGATTCAAAATCAGATGCTTGATTATGGTTTGACTTTTCTGAAAACTCCTATATTTATTGATAATACTTCTGCTATCAGTATTATAAATAACCCTGTTAAACATTCTAAAACTAAGCATATAGAGATAAGATATCATTTTATAAGAGATTGTAATGAAAAATGACTTATTCAGATTTTTAAAGTCCATACTGATAATCAATTTGCAGAAATGTTTACCAAGGCTTTTGATGTAGGCAGATTTACATTTTTGGTTACTAGCATTGGAATGATAAACTCTTCTTAAATCTTTTTCATTATAATTAGTTTTTCTGTAAATATCTATGTACTGCTTATAGGTTATTACTGATAGATTAATTAATGAAGTTAAGTTTCAGTTAAAACTGTTAATTATTATTACCGTCAGTTGTTTAATTATAACTGTTAGTATTAATAATCACTGGTTATTATTAAAACTGTCTTCATTAGTTATGACTGTAAATATATTTGTATATTTTTATTACTGTTATCGTTTTAAAGCTAACACTGCAGGTTATTACTGCTAGCTTTGGAAGTTAATTTTTTTTTATGCAGGTTAAGTTTGCTTTTGATTAAAAAAATGTATTATTTGACTAAGTGTATTATAACTGCTAGCTTTATTTCCTTATTGGTTATAACTGTTAGTTGTTTTTAACACTGCTTAGTATAACTAATATAGGCTAATTGGTTATTACTATTTGTGTTAAGTTGTTAATACATTAGTCGGTTATTACTGCTTATACAAATTAGTAATATTAGCTTTATTAGTTATTACTGTCTGAGTTATTGCTGCTAATGCTACCTCAGTTATAACTATTAGTATTAATTCAGTTATCACTGCCTGTGTTAACTTGGTTATTACTACCAGTAGTACTTGAATTATGACTGTTTGTTCAAACTCAGTTATGACTGTTAGTGTTACTAAGTTATTATTGTTTGTGTTTAACTTAGGGTTTTTATTGCTGCTATATAACTGGCAGTCATAAACCCTAAAACACTTACGTTTTCAAACTAGCATTCAATATTCTCAACTATCTCACCCCTTCACGCTCAAATCCGTTCAAATCATTGAATTAATTATTCAATTCACTCATTCCATTACATATCAATGGCTCAACAATTACCATTCGCTTCATTACATAACCTTATTGCGTACTTGACGAAACCCTTTGACGCAAAAGATTTTTGGGAAATTGTTGATTTTCTTCGCAAAAGCTATATCTATTACGCTCTTACTGTCAATCCAAAGGTGTATAGAGGCTATCTGAATGATTTCTGGGTGAATGCTACGATTGAGGAGGTAGCAGGGGTGAAAAGGATTGTGTCTACAGTTGCAGAGACACAAATAGTTGTATCTGAAGCATCTTTTTATCAGTTGCTTCAATTTGATGATGCTGCAGGTATATCTGAATTGGATAATCAAGATCTTTTTCAAAATATCTCACTGATAGGCTATGAGGGGGATATGGGTAAATTTACTTTCTTTAAAGCTTTGTTTAGCCCATAGTGGAAATTTTAATACACACAATTCAATTATGTTTATCATTAAAAAGATCTTCATTCAATGAGTTTCCAAGCAACATTGCTTATGCAATAGTCTGTTTGGCCACTGGAAGAAGATTCAATTTTACAAAATTTATTTTTGATGGTATGCTTAGAAATTTAGAGCAGAGTGTAGATAAAAAGTTTTTGATATATTCTAGATTTGTGCAGCTGTTTATAAATGCAACTATTCCTAATCTTGCTGCACAAGATCAAGTTTTTATAGTGGCTCAACATAAGCCAAAAGCTTTTGCAAATATGAGGAGAGAAACAAAAGGTTTCTCAAAGAAGGTAACACCATTGTTTACTGCAATGGTTCCTGCACCTTCTGCTATAGAGGAGGTACCACCAACCACCTCTGAACCAGCTGCAGAGAGAATGGATACACCCACCACTTCTCAACCAACTGCAGTTGGTGGCAAAAATAAAAGAAAACAAGGGACCAATAAAGCTAAATCTGTTAAAGCCAAAAAGGCTAAAACATAGGCATCTGAGGCTCATATTGCTCAGATGTCTCAGTCAAATGATGCAGAACATCATGTGGTCAAAGAAGAGAAAATGATCATTCTGAAAGGGCTACTCCTACTGTTTCTAGCCCACTGGCAGAATAGGACAGGTGTAACATAAATAAGACCCAATCAGAGGCGACACCAAAAGATGATTCTCTATTTGGAGATGATTTTGATCCAGTACCGAGAAAAAGGGGGATCATGCTAGGCATGAGTCAGGTGATAATTTTCCCAATGATTCACCAAGAGAGTCACATTCTGAAGGTGATGAGGGTAGATTTAACTTGGAATTGATACCTGATATGTTTGAATATATGTGGGAAGAGTTGATGAAAGACAAAGCCACAATAGAGAAACATGAAAAGGCTTTGATGAATCAAGCTGTGACCATTATGAAGCAGCAAAAGGAGATTGGAAAGTTGAAAAGATTGTTGAAAGGATATAATGCTCCTGTCAAGCCTTTCAGTGGCATTAGATTGAGATCTGTGAGACCCCAGGATTACAAAAGAGTGATGACTTCTTCAAGTTCATCAGATGATGATATGGTTAAGGGGGAGAGATTTGAAAAAATGAGGCATGATGATGAAGCTGGAGGTAGTGGAGTAAGGACAGATGATGATAGGGTTGATGATAATCCCGATGATGATGAGTTTGTTCATACTCCACCTACACCTATTAATGATAACATGGTTGATGAATCAGTTGAAAAAGAGGTGTTGGCAAGTTGTGATGGAATTGTTAACGATGATAAGACCGAGGAGTTGAAGATTGATGATATTAATGATAAGGTGAATGATGAGGAGAATTTAGATGAGTTGGTGAAGAAGGTTGTTCATGATGTTTTTGGCAGTAATGATGAAGAGGAAGTGTACAAGGTTGATGAAACTGAAAAAGTTAATGAATCTGAGGTGAATGTGAATGAGACTGATAAGGTTAAGGGATTAGAAGAGAATGTAGAAAAGACTGATGATAGGTTTGTACAGAAATTTAGTAGAAAGAGGAGTGTGGCTCAACCAAAGTCAGAGGCTACAGGTCAATTTAAGAAGGTTGAAGCTTTGAAGAAAAAGCCTGTGTCTACAGAACCAGCTCTACCAGGGTTTAAAATTAAAGAGCCAGTTGAAAATATTGAAAAGCCCAAGTCAGATTTGCCTAAGATTGATCCAAAAGATAAGGGTAAAGGAAAGCTAGTGGAAGAACCAAAGAAAAAGATTCCAAAGCCAATGCCACAGATTGCAATTGCACATGATGAAGAGATAGCACAGAAACTACATGTAGAGTATGAAGCTGAAATGGAAGCTGGATTAGTCAGGGTTGAAATTGAACCTGATGTGTTTGTGTTGATGACTAAAGAGCAGGTGGATAAGTATGATGAGGAGCTTTTGAAAGAAGACAAAGATGAGTCTCTTAAATATTTTGTTGAAAGGGTTAAGAGAAAGAAAGCTGAAGAACAAATAAGGAAAAGGCTTTCAAAGCCAAAGACAAAGGCTCCACTGAGAAAAATTTGTATCATAAGCAAAAAGGAACTATTCCTATTGTTATGTTGAAAAAGATGACATATGAGGATATGGCAAGAACTTATGAAAGAGATGTATTTGTGCCATATTAGGAGTCTAAAAGAACAGAAGAAGAAGAAGAGAAGAAAAAAAAGCTAAGGAAAAGAAAATAAAAGAGGAAGAGAAAAGGCAGAAAGAGGAAAAAGAAAGAAAAGAAAAGGAGTTTTATGAAATTGATGATCTGAAAAGAGATGAGTCGGTTATTAATAGTTTGTTGGTTATAAAGGTAGACAGAGCTGAAAGTATAGAACCACTTGATACTGATTTGCCAAAGATTGTAGATTGGAGAGTGGTTGATATAATTGGTGAAAAGAAAACTGAAATGATTAATGTGATTAGAGCTGATGGAACAATTAGGCTTTATAAATCTTTGATTGAAATGTTGAAGAAGATGAGCAGGAATGATGTATATGATTTGTATGAGGTTGGAAAGAAGTTATATGAGGGAAAGAAGTTTGATAGGATTATGACAACGATAATGTGGGATTGGATTAAAATGATCTTTTAACCTGATGAATTTCCATTTTGTTTTGGAAACTTCAAATCTACTACACATTGGAGATATTTTGCTAGATCAGGTGTACATCAGGTTACATTGGATGGGTGTGAATTGTTGTTTTTGCTTACAGACAGAGAATATGATATGAATTTGAGTTTATTAAGGAGTATGGTAAACTGCAAGTTAGTTTCCTCGAGTGAGAGATGAAACTGCTAGAAATTTATTATACATGATTCTTAATCAGATTCACAAAAAGGAAGAAGCTGCAAGGAAGAAAAAGAAAGATTGAAACTTAAGTCTGTAAATGACAGATTAAGTTTCGGGGGAGATTGTAAATTCAGATTGATTTAGTTTGGGTTGAAATTATCACTGCAGATAATTATGACTGCATGTACAAGTTATTATGACTGCCAGAAAAAAGTGTTATGACTGTGAAGCTTAAAGGATTATGACTGCTAGAGATTATAACTGCTTGAAGAATTGAAGACAAGTGATTATGACTATTTGAAGACTTATGACTGTTAGTTATAAGTAGTTATGACTCTCTTTGTACTGTATTGGTTATAGTTGTCTAACCATTTGTGGTTATGACTGTTAGTCATATTATGTAGTTAAAACTGTTTTTGTTATTACGGCGGTTATAAGAGTTTGAGTCATATATGGAAAGTATATGTTTTCCATATTTGTAGGATGACTTGTATAGGACTCTATATGATATAAATAGATATCCTTAGAACCTAGATTAGGTTAACGAAACATTATTAGCTTCAAGGTGTAAACCCTAATACATGTCTGTGTATTCGTCTTATTAATTCAGTAAGATTGAAGCTTTTGATTATTATGTGTTCTTCAAGTTATTAATATTGTGTTCTTAATTTTCTTAGTATTGTAAAGTAATTATTCCGCGATTGCTTAACAAGTTGTCAAAGCTTAACTGAACTGATCTATAAGGGATTTTTAAGGTGTATGGTTTAGTTGAACTAATTGGATAATTTGTGGTTGATGTAGGACAAGAACCCAATACACAAGAAGCTGAAAATTCTCTACATTTAGCCGAACTTCAAAGAATAAACTGGGCCGATCCAGAAGTCCAAAAAATATGTATCTTATATGGATGGAAAGCTATGGGAGTCTAGTTTCCAAAGAAAAAAACGGTTACTCATTTGGACTCTTCTAGAAGAAGTTATGGCGAATTTACCACAGACTGTCCAACAGTCAGATTTATCTGAATTCAGCAAGGTCTTTTGGTTCTATGAGAGTATGAGTCATTTCAACAGCCAATCTATGTTTAATAAGTTATTTTACATTTATCACTTGAGTCTTTTCATATTTCAAAGTAATTGGGGGTTGTCCCAAGCTTCAATAAATAGTTGAGTCTTGCTCATAGTAGAGACAGTTTTTGTTTGATAAGTAATCTTAATGAAAGTTAAGCTTTAAGCTTATTTTCTTTGAGTTCTGTATCTCTTTGGTGGATTCCATAGAGTGGTGAGCTTGCTAATTCATGCCCTATATCTTCAAAGTGGATTCTTTGAAGTGGTGAGCATTCTATCAATTCTGTCCAACCCAAATTACCACCCAATTATTATTTTATCCGGTATCAAGTTTGGTATTAGAGCTTCGGTTATGATCATGCCGCCTCGACGACGACCTCATGAAAGGGATCTCAAAGATATTGAGATAGATGAATTAAAGCAACAAGTACAGCAACTACAGGAACAATTAGCATCCCTAAGGCCCACTCATGAAGATGATGTTAATGATGAGTCTGATGGTGATAGTGAAGAAGATTATAATCCTTTAGCTGATTCCTCTTATGTTTCTAGTTCAAGCAGACCCTCTCATAAACATCAACGACATAGGTCGAGTAGAACTGATTTTGACTTTAAAGTCGACATCCCTGAATTTGAAGAAAAGATGCAACCTGATGATTTTCTTGATTGGTTACAAACAGTGGAAAGAGTGTTTGATCTCAAAGAAGTTTCTGAAGACAGAAAGGTTAAGATTGTTGCCTGTAAGTCCCCTAGTTCTAGGATCGATAACTTCGTTATCTGTAGTATTAAGGTGCGGAATTCCTCAATACGGTGTTATCTTACTAACAATGAATATGTTCGTAATTGCGTTTATAAAGCTTAACTTTAAACGAATAATACATCAAAGCCTAGCCGTTAGGTTTAAGTTTTCTCTGGGTTACTGAGTTCGCAGATCAGCAAAAGTATCAAAAGTGTTAACGATTTTCTAAGAGAAAATCATTTATATAATCTGTCTTGGCTCGGCTCGCATGGGCCGACGAGTTCAGCCCAACTCGCAGCCCAAGTCCATTAACTCGGCTCGCCAGACACTTCCTGCGGATCCAGTTCTCATCTCGCCTCGTTAGGCTCGCAACCTGAGAACTCAACTCGCAGCAAACGTATATATATTTATTTTGTATTTAACATTCGTCTAACTTAGCACAATAATATGTTTAACGAATATTACTAACAAAACAAATATTTATTTACAAATCTAAACCAATGTACAAACGTAATAATAATTACACCAGTTCTATTTCAAGCTAGATCTGTTGTCACACTCTATGTTCCAACAGACTCCCCCTTGACAATAGCTCTAGCGTCTTTATCTTCACGCTGTCTTTGGTCTTCATTTGTAAATCTTACTGCCTGCGTAAATCTTCATCTTGATACAAGTTTTAACCATCAACTGATAATCTCTTGCTAAATCAGCCCATTCAATAGTCGTCAAAATTCTGTTCTCATTCAACTTTAACAGATCCTTTCTCGACATATTCATCAGGTGTCGATGATCATAAACTCTAAAGATTTCTCTTTCACCACCTTCAACCTCATCATCAGCTTCAACCATAACAGCTTCTCCAGTTCCTGAATCCACGTGCCAACTCTTCATATTTCCCAAAATATCCTGTGGCATTGTCTTCAGTGGAATCTGCTGTATGCATCTAACAGCTGGATAAATCTTTCTCCTTCTTCTTCTTCCAGTTCTTTGACTTATCTCTTGTAATTTCACAGTCTTTCCCTTTCTTGGTTTAATCTGAATAAACTTATTTGTACCAACCTCATGTCTAATGATTCTTTCAACACGATCAGCATAATCATCACAACTTGGGTTGTTAATCTCTAATCTAGCCAAATCACGTATTTCATAACGTGGTAGAGAACTAAAAACTGCAAGCTTTCTTTCAAAATATTGAACCCCGTCATATCTTTTGATCGCAAAAAGCTTTAGCTCAGAGTCAAAGTACCATCCAACAATCCCTTTATGAGGAACACGTTTTCCTGTAATATCAACTTCTGAAACACCAATCTTCTTCTTCAACTTTGGAAGTTTCCTAAGAAAAACAGCAGGATTCTTGGTAGGAATCAAAGTTTCATCTTTTTCAGAATCGGTTGAGTCATCGATTTCTTCATCTACATCGACAACCATTGGACCTTGTTCATTTTCAATAATAACTTCTGTCCTAGATGGGCTCACATGGTGTTCATCTATATTCGCATCTGGATCTACACCAATGTCTTGCACAATCTCAGGTACAGCAGTCCAATCTGTAGGTGGTAGAAATTCTCCATCCTCAAGATCAAAATCAATGTCTTCATCTATCTCATCAAAAATGTCATCTTCCGAATCAGATAGATCAAGCATTTCCAATCCTAAGAGAAAACCACAAATAAAAATCAATATTAATAATTAAAACTCTCTTATCGATTTCCCTGAATCAAACTAAGAATTTCTTTAATAATTCTTTTGTATATTTTAACGCAATTTACAAATAACTTATAAAATCTTTTATTGATTACCCTGAATCAATCCAAAATCTCTTAAGTCTACTTAACAAATATTAATTAATTTTAAATTCTAATGCATTGTGAATAAATACCAAACATTTAAATTTACTATTAATTACCTTATATAATTTCCAAGTGTTAATTGATCTCATTCATTATCAATTTAACCTTTAAATTATATATCATTTGTCTAGTTAATACTAATACATTTTTAACTTGTTAATTACTTATATACCTTACGGTCTTAAGTCCATAATCAAATCTAAAATGCATACGTTATTATAAAATTTTGACCGCCGATATTATTCGGAACACGCCGCTCGACTACTCAATGAGTCGGAAGTCTTTCGATCACTATTTTATCTTAACATAATTATATAAACTTAAATTACATCAAACATATTTTACTTAAAATAATAATAACCCTAAGTCGAATATATTTACACAATAAATTAAGTTTACATTTGTTCACTACAAACTATTACAAATATTACAGTACTATGATAATACTAAGCTATCTTACCAGCTTCAGTATCACCCGATACAGTCTTATCTGCACTTGTACCCACTCCAGAACCACTAGCACCAGCACCAGACTCCCCCTGAGTTGTAGCTTGCTCACCAGTCATTGAAGGACCAGTCTGCTCACCACTCGGTGCATTGGGATCATCGTCCTTGTCTGAATCTCTCTTCCTCTTCAGCTCATTTTCTCTGCAAGACTCCAGATATACCAATATCTCCCCCTGAGTAGCTGTCCTGAATGCAATCTCAAGACCAGACTCTCCAGAGAAGATAACTTCAGTCTCTGTACATTGAAGTCCGCAAGCAAAGTCTCATGAGTCTTCATCAGCAGATTGTAAAAATTGACTCTGCTTGAGAATCTGCTAAGAAAGAAGAAGATTGCTCGACACCAACTCTGGAATCTGAGAAGTAAGCTTCTCTAAATCCTTTACCCTAGACTCTCAGGATGTAATCCTTTCAGCATCAGTCATCGGAGTAACAGGTATCGTTCTTGGTCCAGGCGATGTAAGAGACTCAATATGCCAGTCTCTGGTCAGCGGTGTATGAGGTTGAGACAAAGCCTACGTAAGCAAGTTTGTCGCAAATCTAGCTGCTTTGTTCGTCGGAAAATGAGCTCCACGAACTAGATCAATAACCTCATGCTGTATTGTTAAACACAATTAAAATCAGTTATTGTTACAGATTACTCTGTCTCAAACTCTAATTAATTGCATAACACTCATAGTTATAGAACTTATATCTCATACCTGAAGCGGTACAGACATCGGTTCAGTAACCACCGGTGCATCCATCTCCACCTGTGGTGTATCCTGAGCAACTGTATACAGAATTAACTGTCTCAGTTTAACTCCTGATAAACAACAAGTTAAGATTATTTAACTTTTATAATCAATACTAACCTTCTCGAATAGTTAGCGTTCTCGGATGCTTCATCAAAGGAATCTCAACTTCCTCAGTACCTTCCTCCAGAATATCCTTTCCTTTTCTCTTCCTTTCAGAGATAGACGGAGGAGGAGAAGATGTATTCTCAGAATCTTCATCTGAAGCCGTCTCACCATCATGACCTCCAGATGATCTAACAGGATCCTAAATTTTGAATATATTAAACATTTATGATTAGCATAAGCTCTATCATACAAGTTCTATATATTTAAGATTAATCAGATATAATACCTCAGTCGGTACAACAACTGATTCATCTAGCTGTATCTGCTCCCCCTCAAGTAATGCAACTTCTGGGTTTGCAGCCTCAGCTTCAGCTTCCTGTTCGGTTAATGATATTTATATTTTAAAATCAGAAATAATATCCAATTAACTAAATATCTAATATCATAATCATTATATAATAGTATTATGCATTTATGATTAATAACAACAATCTATCAACTAAGCATCTATATTATTATATAAATAAAATATTACCTCAGGTGGTGCTAAATAACTTTCAATATCCTTAAGCAAAGGATTTGTCGCATCATCATTATGCTCCAAAACATCTTGCACAACTTGTGCAGCAACCTCTTGGTTCACTTGCTGATCAACCTGACCTACCTGAATAAGAACATCCTCAAGGAGCCCTTGTGGATCTTCAGGTTGAGCTTCCTCAGCTGCAGGTTCTGGTACAACATCAGCATCAGCAGGAGCAACGTCTAACCACCCATGATTTGGCGGTGCAACGTAGTTCGGGTCAATAATATACCCAAATAGTCGTCTAACTTCAGGTTTCACCACTCCCTCCTTCCTGACAGTCTGCATGAACATGGCGTTATACCCACGATGATCAATCGTATTAACCACTAGATGTGGTTCTGGTATAACCAAATCCGGTAGACGTGCACGGATAATCAGCATGCAAAATCGCGGGTAAACCAAAAATCTTGATCTAACAGACCCCGATATCTGTTTCGCAATCTCACCAAAAAGATAATCACAAAAACTGTATGGTTTATTATAAACCAGTGACAGTGCAGCCGATAGAATCGCAGGGCTCAACTCATCAAATCCACCCTTCTTTGCTGCGAAAACTATATTCATCACGTGCCAGAGAAACCTCCACTGACAAATGACCAGAGGTTTCTGGAACTGACGTCCACGTCTATCTCCCGTATAACCCATACGGCCTATAGCTCCCTCTATAAAATCCATAGGATACTCAATATCCCCGTTCTCCTGTTCTACTGTACCTAGCTGCAAAATCTCACAAAGATTACCAGCCGAAAACGTAACAGGTTGGCCACTAACCGTAGCTCGAATCTCTGGCGGGTTGACAGATTCGTCATGTACTATATCCGTCCATAAATCGTTCAGTATAGCCTGAGAGATAGGAGGATTGGCCGTAATGGCGTATCTAATCCGTGATCGTGCAAGAAAACGAAGAATATCGGCAACCCTGTCAGCCCGCTTGGCCTCAAGGTTCAGATCCACCAAAATATTGTGGCCCTTGTCAAATGCTCTTGCCATATCTGTAAAATAAACACAAACAACAGATATATTTTTAATGCACGATTAACAATCTTTAAACTTTAACGTATTATGAATCGAGATTCATCAAACATCTTAGTTTAAAATTGAAATTATATATAACTTGTTACAAAAAATAGTCTCAAGTCGTATATAAAAATTTAACTTATAACTAAAAAGTCTTAAGTCTAATTTAAATTAATTATATAAAAGTTATTATTTAAAACCTTAACAATTATATAACTACTTAAAAATAAAATTTATCTAAGTCCTGGACTCGCATAAACTGGTTAAGCGAATTGAGATCAACTCGTTTCGCTTATCAACTCGCTTCACTCATCAACTCGCTACATTGATCAACTCGCTAAACTTATCAAGTGGCTATTGAAGTGAAATCGCTAATCTCATCGATTCGCTAGTCAACTCGCTGCGAGTTGATTCAAAACATCAACTCGTTCGATGAACTGCTGTCGCGAGTTAATTTTCAAAATCAATTAATCTTGTAATTTTAACATGATCTATCGATTGATTCACGTTCATTAATGTTCGTTTAACATAAACCCTAAAGATCTATGTCCAATAACATCGCAATCGACGCAAATCGTTTAGTTTATAACCCGAAACCCTAAGTTTATAAAAACTTCGATTTCTCGTTATTTACACGGTGAAATCCATAGTATTATACCTCAAAATGTTCGTAAATTGAAGATGTATAAAGTCTACGGATTGAAAAACTCGTTCCCGCACTCTAAAAATCGAAATCAAGCGAAGAGTAAATATCGCCTCGTTTCGCCTGTATGACGGATTCGCAAGCTTTACTGAACTCGCGAAGTGTGTGGGTTCGGTGGGTTGGCTTGACTCGTTTGACTCCCTTTATACTTTGTATCCGATTCGCGAGATTTCAAGCGGATCCGCAAGTCGATGTCAACTCGCAGGATTATATTAAAACGCGAATTTAATTCTAAGTATAAATAAAACCCGATATGTTACAAGTCTAAAATAAAATTATTTTTCACTTGTATTTATTACGTTTGTTCAACTCAAAAATATTCAGTATAATTTAATTCCGAAGGGTAAAACCTAATAAACACAAAAACTTAAATTTAAAAATTAATAAACATACGATAAAAATACAACTATATAAACATTGGTATCAAGTACCATTTTATTAATCACTCGAAACAAAGTAAATATACAAAATAAATAAGGTTTTATCTGCTTAGGGATCATATTAGTAAGAATAAGCAATTAATTATATATTAAAAAGTTTAAGCAGATTGGTAGTATACATACCTCATGAAATTCAAGTAAATCACTGTAAAATTAAAACTAAATTTATCATATATACATTTATATTTATGAAACTATATCTTAGGTACCTTTATCCACATAGCATAATTAATAAATGCATTACTCACATAAATTGAATATTTTAATTATAGACAGTCCAAGACGATTACCGGTATTATGATCCACATAAACAAATTATACTCAACTTTCTAAGCAAACACTTTATTGTTAGTATGAGTATTATCAAGTGCTTCCTATTATATGACATACTGAAGAATTTCAAGTAAAACTCATAACACTGCATCATTAAATTTCAAGGTAGCGGTTACTAAATGATGTATCTTTTCGAAACATATAACATACACTTGAATTTTTAAGGTTAGACAAATATCAAACATACTTTGAATATGCTATGTTATCCAAGTCTGTACGTAGTACAACAGAAGATCCCTTCTAGCATAATTCAAAATATATTTGAGAATATTAATTTAATTAAAGGTTTCAGTTCTGTACTTAGTACAACAAAGTTACCAGTAATTAAGTTAATACCCATATTGCTACTATTTGTCACTTTAAATTAAAATGCATGATAACAGTGTATAGTAATACCATCATTCAACATTTAAGACTTAATGTCATACATCATAGAATAGTAACACAAAATAATAAACAAGTAATTAAGTAACTTCTTAAGACTTAGAAAATTTTATATAATTTGCCAACCAGTACATCATATGATGAAGCCATCTAAAGTTTTCACTAAAAATAGACAAATTATAACTTGTGGATATAGATGTATAATCAAATAAATATAAACACATACCTGATAGAACCGCTGTAGTTCGAAAGCAACTTTATTTGAACCTACTTACCATATCATACTTAGGACTTAAGCTTATTATTGTGAAGTTTATTCTCCTAATGTACTATCATTTCCCTTAGTTTTTGCAACTAGAAACTTAAATGAAGGTGATTCCCCTTAGGTAACAAGCAAATGAATGCCATACGCCCCTTTTTTTTTTTTTTAAATGAACACAGAAATACTAACTATTACAAAAATACCCTTGGAAGACTAATCACTCTGGATTTCTCATTCCGTTTAGTTGAACCAACGTCTCAAATCTTGCTCTGTCGAACGCCTTTGTGTATAAGTCTGCTAAGTTATCCAATGATGGAACCTTAACTAACTTTATCAATTTCTTTTCAGCACAATCTCTAATAAAATGATGTCGTATATCAATATGCTTAGTTTTACTGTGCTTCACCGGATTATTGGTGATCGACATAGTAGATTCGTTATCAATCATCATAGGAGTATTGGTTATATTTAACCCGTAATCCCGCAGTTGCTGTTGAATCCAAAGTACTTGCGAGCAACAGCTGCCAGCTGCAACATACTCAGCTTCACATGTAGAAATGGCTACCGAGGTTTGCTTCTTGCACTGCCAGGATACTAATCTACCTCCTAGGAATTGACATCCTCCGGTCGTAGATTTCCTATTCTGATTGCATCCTCCGTAATCCGAATCAGTATAAGCTACGAGATCTAAGTCTCCATCAATCGGATACCAAAGACCCAACTTAGGTTTCCCTTTGAGGTAACGAAAGATTCGTTTAACAGCTTGCATGTGTGACTCTTTCGGATTAGCCTGATATCTTGCACATAAACAAACAGCAAACATTATGTCAGGCCTAGAGGCTGTAAGATACATTAGTGATCCGATCATGGCTCTATAAAGAGTTGGATCCACATCGCTATCACTCGATGTATCTGGACTTAGTCCATGATTCACTGGAATTGGAGTATTGTAGACCTTACATTCATCCATCTTGAAGCGTTCTAATAGCTCATATGTATATTTAGATTGATGAATAAAGAATCCATCCTTCTTTTGATCAACTTGTAATCCTAAGAAGAAATTCAACTCTCCCATTGCAGACATTTCGAACCTTTTCCTCATAACTTTCTCAAATTCTTGACACATCTTTTCATCAGATGATCCGAAGATAATGTCATCAACATAAACTTGCACGAGAAGAAAGTCTTTCTTTTTCCACTTCACAAACAGTGTACTATCAATCGATCCTCTTGTAAATCCATTCTCAAGTAGATACGCTGATAGTGTTCCATACCATGCCCTAGGTGCTTGATGCAATCCATATAGAGCCTTATTCAAACGATATAATCTATCTGGATACTCAGGATCAGCAAACCCTGGCGGTTGTGAAACATACACCAATTCTTCCACTTTGCCATACAAAAAGGCACTCTTAACATCCAACTGATACACTTTTATACCAAAATAAGATGCGAATGCTAAGAACACTCTAATTGCTTCTAGCCTAGCAACTGGTGCAAACACTTCATTGTAGTCAATACCTTCTTGTTGATTAAAACCTTGAACCACTAGACGAGCTTTATTGCGAGTAACGATTCCTTTATCATCTCTCTTGCACTTAAATACCCATCTAGTTCCAATTGGATATTCTCCCTTTGGTAGGTCAACCAACTCCCATACTTGTAATTTAGAGAACTGAGATAGTTCTTCTTGCATTGCTTCTACCCACGAACTTTCTTTTAAAGCCATTTGAACATTTTTAGGCTCGACTTGTGAGATAAAGCATGAATATAGACATTGATTAGGAATCCCTGTCTCTTTCATTGCAGTATACAAGCTTTGGTATTCTATGTTCTCAGACGTACTAGCTCTGGACTGATGCCTAGTTTGAACCGGAGTATTAATATCACCGATGATATTTTCAACGGGATGATTCTTACTCGTTCTAGTTGTAGTAACTGGTTCAACCGGTATCTCATCTTCCAAATTAGTACCAATCTCTTCCAATTCAGGTACATCTTCCGTACGAGCAGAAGATATCCTTAAGTGTTTCGAAGGAGTAAGTATATCATCAAACTTTGAAGAAAGATCATCAAGATCTTCTGTTTCTTGAGACTTATCCTCTGAAGGTTGTTGTGACTCACGTGTGGAAGCTTTATCTGAGTCAACATTAGTCTTAATTCCAGACTGCTAAACACTTGATGTTGAAGCGGGACCAATATTCTCATCTTCAAACAACAAATGTTCAGCTATCTCTGAATCACTGACATAGTCACTGATAGGAACTTTAAATGATGCAAAAAGATCAGAATAATCAAATTGCCAATCTAAGCCCTTATGAACATCAGGTGAGTAGCTCGTAACCTCAATATTATAAACTACCTCCAAACGTCCTGTGACTTTATTAAAGACTCTCTTGTTTGGCGAATTGGGCATATAACCTAGGAAAAATCCTTCGTCAGCCTTCTCACCAAATTTTGCTTGATGTCCAGTCTTTAATATGGTGCATGAAACTCCAAAGGGTTCAAACCCCTTTAAGTTAGGTTTCTTATTGTTCAAAAGCTCATAACAAGTCTTGTTATGTCTCTTAACCGTAAGAACTCTATTAAGAACATAACATGCTGTATTCACTGCTTCTGCCCAAAAGATGACCGGAAGCTTTGAATCAGCAATCATTGTTCTTGCAGCTTAAATCAACGTCCTATTTTTCCTTTCAGCAACACCATTCTGTTGAGGTTCATAAGGTGCACTGAATTGATGTAATATCCCTTTGCTTAAGCAATAGATATTCAACGTTGAATTCTTAAACTCTATTCCATTGTCACTACGAATACGCTTAACTCTCTTTTTATAGACATTCTCTACTAGATCAAAGAACTCAATTAGAATTCCAGGAGTCTCATCCTTTGATCCCAAAAAGAATACCCATGAGAATCTAGAATAATCATCTGTGACAACCAAACAGTACCATTTGCCACCTAGACTTCTCTTGCTTATAGGGCCAAAGAGATCCATATGTAGCAACTCAAATGGTGAGGAGATAGAGTTTTCAGTCTTAGGTATGTGTGGTTTCTTGTGCTGCTTTCCTTTCATGCAAGGAATACACTTATCCTCAGACTCGAAACATTTTTGTGGTACACCTAGAACCAAACTATTTTTGGTTATATAATTCATCTTTCTCCAGTTCAGGTGTGCCATTCTCCTATGCCATAATAATGCGTCTGTTTCCGAAGCCTAGGATAATAAACATGTAGACACCATTTGTAACACCCCCAAATTCGTTGATTTAGATTAGCGGAAGCATTTAGTTTGAGTACGGGGGTGCCACAATAACAAAGCATGCATACGTATCAGAGCATATGATTACAACAGAACATATATTTTAAGATGCCAAATATAATGATTACAAAGTTTACGATTCATCGAATCGTATGAAAGTTATTAAGTTTACAAAAGTAGATTTCGTAAATATGACTAAACAGTTTTAGTTATACAAAAGAAATCCAGTTGTCAAAAGTTGGCATCCTATTCCTTCGTGGGTCGCCTATAATCCATATGTGCATGCGGTTCCTACGTGCGCAGCTAATTCCCTGAAAAAACATAGTAAAAGTCAACAACGAGGTTGAGAGAATTCACAAGTTTTATGTTTGCAAGTACAATTGGTAACCCACTTGTTGTTTATACAGTATCGTTGGGATGTCACCCAAAAGTGTAATTCGTAAAACCAAATACGTTTCCAAATAGTTATTGCCATAACAGTCAAGTAATGTTTTGTGGAATGTTATCCAAAGTATAAGTTTAGTGGGTTGTTTGCCCAAAGTTCTGGTTTAAGTGGGATGTTACCCAAATCGTAGTTACGTGGGATGTTACCCAAATCATATGTTTGAAACGTGTTGTTGGTCGTTCTCCAGCGGTTTTAAAAGTGTGAGTCGGTCGTTCACCGACTAGTTACCAAATTGTACCGGTCGTTCTCCTGTAAGTTACTAAGTTAGCACCGGTTGTTCTCCGGCGAGTTACACTGTTAGTACCGGTCGTTCTCCGGTAAGATACCAAGTTAGTGTCGGTCGTTCTCCGACAAGTTACCCATATGTACCGGTCATTCTCCGGTAAGTTACACAGCTAGTCGTTCTCTAGCTAGATACAAATTGTACCGGTCGTTCTCCGGTAAGATACCAAGTCGTATTTCACGAGTTGATAATAGTCTTTGTGTGAAATACCCTTTCATAAACACCAGTTCGTATAATTGTTTAACAGTTCAAGTACTCTAATCGTTTGAGTAGACAAGTATACATTCATGTAATAAAGTAGTTATGGCAATAAATAAAGCAGTTATAAGAGTTTGACCGCAGTCACAAATAGTTTGTACAATGTATAACACAGTAGTTATATAAAAGTTTGCTCACTTAGCAAAAACGTTGACTATGTTTTCCACCCCTGTTCAAAAGCAGTTAAAACAGTAAAAGTAGGGGCTGTGAACTCACCTGTTGAGTTAAGTTGTTGTGCGAGTGCTAGCAAACCTAAGCCCAAGTACAGTCCGAAATCTCCTAACGTCCTAAACGTATGAGATTTAATAAGTATGTGGATATCTAAACTAATCATCCATGCTAGTGTTTGTACAACTAAGTTATGTCCAAAGTCTTGGTTTATACGTTTGTGTTTTGGAAAATATGTACAGCTCGTTGGTGAGTTTTCGTAATAATAATTCAAAGTATTATTATTATATTTATCGTATTGTATACTACCCAAAGTATATGTGTTTCATGTGCGAGTTATATCATAAAGGTTTGGTTCTTGAAGATGTTTAATGATTAGCGTGAAAGTATCCTTAAATTTATAGTTATTTTATCCGAAAGTATACATATATATATGTACATATGTCCGAATGTGTCAAAATTCATCGTTTAGGATGAAAAATGCACTTTTTCAAAAAGTCAACTCGCAGTCAAAAAGTCAACTCGCAAGTGGACTCGCAAGTCAAGTGGACTCGCAAGTCAAGTGGACCCGCAAGTCAAGTCGACCCGCAAGTCAAGTCGACCCGCAAGTCAAGTCGACCCGCAAGTTAAGTCAACTCGCAAGTCAAGTCGACTCGCAAGTTAAGTCGACTCGCAAGTTAAGTCGACCCGCAAGTCCAAATCTCGACTCGCGAAATTCGTCAGGTTTGGATCTCGGCTCGCGAAACTGGCTGTTCAGCGATTTTTATGCAAATTTCGACTTTTAAAGCGTTTTTAATGATGTTTTTGGACATAATAAGTTAATGTAACACTAATACATGGTATATTAAGTATTATAAACACAAAAACTTCGAAATCTAAAGATTTGCGGGATTTGTCGGAAACTTACGAGTGGTCGGATTTGAAATCCGAAAAGATGGAAAGATAGATCGTGGTGTCGTGGTCGTTTTATTCCAAAGAAGTATGGTGATTCGTGACGTTTTTGTGGTAGTTTTGGTGATTTTTGTGTGGATTTTGGGTGAGTTTAGAGAGAGGTTGGAGAAAAAGCAAAGAAGAGAGAGAGAGATGAAATCAAAAATGGAAGGAAAAGGAGGTGGAGTTGGGGTTTTGTTCCCTTTTCTGCCTCCGTGTTTACGTTCCGTGTTTGTTTACCCGATCGTTAAATGTTACTTTATTTTAACTAATATATTTTTAACTAGGATCTTTTTATGAAACCAAATTAATTAATTTTATAAATTTCAAACTTTGTTTTATTTTAATTATACAAGTTAACGTTTTGCGTTATAAAATGTTATGTAAATATTATCGACATAATATTTAATTGTTTACGACGTTATTTAATAATTTTGTTTTATTAAATAATTTTGTCCACCAACAGTCGTATATTTTTGTCGCATTTGTTTTCAGATTGTTCAGTACGTAATTACAACTAATTACGAATACGTAATACTACGCGTATTATCTAGTTGGGCTTTGCTAGACTTACCTCTAAAATGTGTTGTGAATTCACTCAAGTAGGGAATTAGCCTAATAATGCAAGTGATTAACGTTAATAATCGCGTTTAAATTTGCGGAGTGTTACATTCTCCCCATGTTAGAGAAATCTCGTCCCGAGATTTAAAATCAAGTCGGATCGCCCGCGGCGTATGTTCTCCGATAAGTCATGTCGTCAATAGTAATACCAATTTGCGTGGCGCTCAATTGTTGCCAGAAAAGTTTTAACGATTTAGTATACTCGCGGTATAGTTTAAATAGTTATACGTTCGATAATGGTCGAAGTTTACCAAGCGTTAAGTTTGAATAGACATTCGAAGGAAACGTATGTTAAATCGTAGCAACAGCTGTTAAGACATACCGTGTTAGCCGAGGTCCGCAACTGTTTCCGGAGCCCGGAGGATGTATGCGCGGCTACGACCCGGTGGAATGGTTGCGATGCGATTGTTGTTGTTACCGCGGTTGAGTTGTGGGCAACGGTTTCGGCAGTGCCCGAGTTCTCCACACTCGAAGCAGCCGGTGTTTTGTCCCTCGGTGGTGGCTTGAGGGGGTAGGTTTGTTCTACAGTTTTGGGCTAAGTGGCCGGGACGTTTGCAGTTTTGGCAAAATGTACAATCTCCATCGTGGTGCTTCCCGCACTTGTCACACCTCGGTTTGTTACCAAGGTAGGGTTTGGATCCAGCTGCGGTGGTGGCAATGTAAGCCCTGGTGTTTCCCGAAGGTTTCTTGTTGGGTTGATTTTGGTGATCGTTTCCCTCATTGTTCCATTTACGTTTGTCACCTCCGTAACCAACAATTTCAGTACGGGCTGGTTCGCTTTTCCCTGTAGTAGCTTTCAGAGTTCCGATCAGGACTGCATCATCGGTCAAGCTTTGAGCCAGGTCAACTGCGCTCCGGAAAGTAGCTGGTTTGGAGGACATCACCATGCCTCTGATCTGTGGGGCCAATCCCCTGTTGTAACGCTCAATGCGTTTGCTCTCGGGGGTCACCATGTGGGGTACGAGGCGTGCAAGCTCCTGGAACCTCGTCGTGTACCCGGCAATGTCAGCACCGATCATCTGGATGTTCCACAGCTCGGTTTCAAGTTTCTGTTGCTCACTGTGAGAGCAAAACTCTTCCATCATCATCCGTTTCAAAGTCTCCCACGAGATGGAGTAAGCAGTTGGTCGTCCCATGATTTGAATTTGAGAGTTCCACCAAGTCAACGCTTTGTCAGCTAGGGTACACGTGGCGTATTTCACCATGGTGTCAGTTGCGCAGCCGCTGATGTCAAGGACCGATTCCATCTTCTCGATCCAGTGGACTAGGCCAATGGCCCCTTCAGTCCCGGTGAAGGTACTCGGTTTGCAGGCTTGGAATGTTTTGTATGAACACCCCTGCTGGGTATTCGTCGGTGTCTCACTGTTTACGGGGGTGGCTCCACTGTTGTTCACCACGTTTTCACGGTTGCGACTGGCCTCATATTGGGCGATTGCCTCGGCCACGCGTCGCTCGATGATTTGTTCGGTGGTTTGGACGACAGGAGGTGTATTCGTTTGGCGACTGTTGCGGGTCTTTCTTTGTTTAGGTGGCATGCTGACGTTCTGCGAGGAAGGAAATGCAGAAGTCAATGCCAATGAAAGAGATGTGAAGGATATAAATTTCACATAATTCAGTTATCGAGTATGTAACACCCGGTCAAAAAGGCAAATTTTCGCGCCTATTTTAAACTTTAAACAATCGTATTTAGTACGTATTACTTTTAAATAATGTGTTATTATTTTTAATAAACGTTATTTACACGGGAAATATTAAACTATTTTAGAACATAAATCGTTTTGTTTAAAACGTATTTTAGTTGGACGAAACTTAAATACTTTCGTATCATTTAAAAAAAATGATATATATAAAAACTAAAATAACTAGAACAACTTAAATTTAAACATTTTATTTTTATAAAATGTTCCAACTCGAAACCATTATTAATTATACGAGTAAATATTTCGAAATTAAAAAGTTTGTTTATTTTACGAACGGGTACGAAAACACGGGTATTTTATACCGCAAATTGGGGAAACCCACCCACCACAAAAGGGGAGCCGGCCTCCCCATTTCTCCCATTTCTTTCCCTTTTCATTTTCATCACCAACACACCCTTACTCCTCTCTCTCTCTCTCGGTTACACAACAACCGCCGGACCACCGCCTCCACCATCACGAAATCATCATCACCATCGTCGAGTATCATCAAAGAGGAAGTAACAACATCATCATCACCATCATCACCACGAATCATCATCATCGTCTCCATTTTCGGATTACTATTCATTTGGTAAGAAAACTTCCGATCTACACTTAAATACATGTTTATATCACTCTATATACCTTATATCATCATTATATAAGTTTGTTGATGTCGATTTTGGAGTTTTTGAGCTCGATCCGTGGTTTTGGGTGAAAACCCGTCGAGCAGGTGATAGTGTCGCCCACAGACCAAAAACAGTATATGCGTCACTAAGTGTCGCTATGTCCACGAGTCGCCCTATAGCGTCACTACCTGAGTGCCGCTAAAACACTTATACCGTCACTTCTATAGTGACGCGGTCATATAACCTTCGGCAGAAACATGCGACACTTCTTAAGTGTCGCTATCTTCAGCAGAAACCACAACTTTCGGTAGAAACGAACCGCGTCACTAAGCCTTCTGCGTCACTTCCTAAGTGACACTATATGCGTCACTAACCCGATAGCGGCACTATCTAAGTGTCGCTAAAATGCTGAATTTTCATAACTCTTGAGTCACTTGCCTAGTGACGCTATAAATCAACCAGTGACGCATGAAGTGTCGCTATTATCAGTTTTTGAACTAAAAACTCACTTTTAAAATATCCAACTTATCCGGAAACATATACGCAATTATATACGAACCGAAACGCGTTTAAACGAGTTTATTTATACGAAAACAACTTAAATTATATTTTCTAAATATAATGTCGACACGCGACAACGACACGTAATTTCTTTATGAAATTCAAACGTAAACATATAACAAACACATTGAGTACAAACGAACCGAATAAACAACAAACTTGGATAGTTTATGTAATTATCCACTTACTTATACGAAACCTCACGTGTTTAGGACACTAGGAGGTCACTTTGGACGATACGCGTAATTAGGAACGCTTGCACTCTCAGGTGAGTTCATAACCCCACTCTTTTACTGTTTTCAACTGATTTCGGGGTGGGAATGCATACTCCTGTTTTACTACTTTCCACTGTATAAATCTTTACAAACGTTTTACAATAGTTTATGGTAACGGTGTTAGATTACGACAGCTACGAACCACTTGACCATATTTAGAGATATTAAGTACGACCATTTCAGAGATACCTAGAATTATGTTACATATGATATCTAGGGAGTAACCGCCTCACTACATCAGTGACTTGCTAAGTACTAGTAACGACTAGTGGACTTATGAACACCAACTAGAGGCACCGACATGCTAGTTTAGCGTTGACTACCCTTAAGAACTAGCGGATGACTTTGACTAAGTACTGTAAGTACTTCCCGACAATTAAGTGACGTATTAACGTACTTTGACTTTACACATTACTTTGGACAAACTAGGTGACGTAGACACGTACCTAACAGATGATTATGACTTACCCCTATGCCTAGATGACATCCTTACTTTCTGGTATAATTGTGACGACTCTGGCTTGGAGTTACTGGGCCAGGGATGGTCCCCCGGCAGTAGGGAGTTTCCCAAAAACCGGGGGGTGTCACATAACAACTTGCGGTGCTGTTGAGTACCTGTAACACTTTTCTAGCCTTGGGCTAAACTTTCATGCGGGTATGTTGCGAACGTACCAAACCAACGCATCGTCGCCTTCGGGGGACCACGGACGCTGTCACTATATGTGAAGCAACGATACCACGGTGGGTGGTACAACTGACTTACGAGCTGGATGCTCACGATACCACGGTGGGTGGTACAACCGACTTACGAGCTGTGGGCTCACGATACCACGGTGGGTGGTACAACTTACTTACGAGCTGAATGCTCACACTCAGCAACGGACCGACGAACTATTACAGTCGGGGTCGTAGGCTCGGCATATGAATTTATACTCTATCGTAGTTCTACGGAACTGCACGGTTACTCATACTCAGCATATAGCTATATGCTTTACTTACTCTTAGCACGGACCTACGCATTCTTACGGTAGGGGTCGTGACTCGATAACTGATATATTTATTTAAACGTGGTCCTGCGGGACGTAACTTGACGTATCCTTTGGGGGATACCCATTTCCATCACTGTAGGTGATTACTAGATAACTTACGAGTCGGAGACTCAGGAAATTACGAGCTTTTGCTCGCTTGACTGTTATTACCAACCGTACCGATATGACACGATCACAAAACAGATAACTTGATCACGTTGCCGGGGTGCAACCTTTCATGCCAGGTGGCATCGTGACCTATTAATAACCGTAGAACTAATACTTGAAACCGTATAAACTATCTGTACCGTATTGCCGGGGAGCAATACCGACCGTCTAAGGACCTTCTTGCTTGATTGCTTTCGGCCAGTAGCACGACAGATAGTCACCTTGCGCTACTCTAGTATACATATTGCCAGGTGGCAATATCTTACCTGATAACACACCTGCTGGGGATTGGTCCCCTTTACTTGACTAGAAACCTATTGATTAGGTCCACCTGCTTACCATAAATTACTCATAACGGCCTCGAGGGGCAACTGTTGTTATTTAAACTGCTAAACTTGATTTACATTTCAGAATGAAATACATATTTCTTGAACTACTTGTTATTACAAATTACTTGTGAACTCACCAGCTTTCCAGCTGACCCTTTTAGTGTGCATTCTCAGGTACACTGCTATAGTAGGATTGGCCTACAGGATTTCTAGCTCGAGTCGCACGTTTTGACAATTGGATGTCTCTGCATAATTTTCGTATTATCAGTTATGTATTGAAAGTATTTTGCGAACTCGCAACTTGTATACATTTTATTTTGGGAAATGTAATAACTATTTTTCAAACGTCTCATTTAGAGTCGTTCATTATACATCTTATGCTGTGATATTTGATTTGGTAACACCCGACCCGATCGCTTCCGCAACCCGAAATATGAGGGTGTTACAGATTGGTATCAGAGCCTAAGGTTGTAGTGAACTAGGTTGCATTTAGTGGGCCTAGACTATGACCATTAGGCAGTATTCCTTATTAGGTATAACTAGTTCAGGGATTACATCATACGAACTTAATTTAACATAGCGTAGCTAACTATGTACAATTAAGCAAGGATGATGTAAGATCTGAAAGGGGTTATACTGAAACAGGAATGCAGTAGTTGACTCTGATTGTTATTTGTTACTTGCTAGACACCCTAGGCTATTATATGTACTGTAGGTATATATGAATAGGCCTTACGTGTATACTGTTTCTGCATATCTATATACATGTATGTATGATTATACCTGACGTGATTCCGCTGTACTACTGATACATACACTCGGAGTGGCATATCGCCAACTTCCCAACCTTTACGACTTGATCTCAAATTGTGACCAGGTTGGTCACGACTGGCTAGTATTGCGAGAGATACTCGTAATGACTAAGTCCACGAATTACTTTCGAACTTACTATCGGCCTGAGGGCTACTCTTGAACAACACCCAGCACGTGGTGCTGCAATTACTCAGTATGTTAATACTACAACTGGCACGTTGGTGCTACGCTCACAATACTCGGGTACTGCAATTTCGGTGCTTTGGGCACTACGAACATGTGGCACGTGGTGCCGCATCGTGCTTGGGGCACAATACTACTTCAGCACGTGGTGCTGTAACTTATGATAACCAAGTACTACTTTTACTATACAATAGGAAATTACATTACAGTGCTGATGGCACTACATTACATTACAGGGTTACTGTGTTTTAGTACTTAGGGTACTACGCACCAACTGATAGACTTACAACTACCGTACACTAGTATCACACAATAGTCAGTTAGACTAGATACCATACCATAGCCTTGGTAGATTACTTTAAGGCATACGTGAATAACTAATATACATACAACGAAACTAAAAGTCTGAGAACTTTCGAACACATACTATTTTTACATACCAATGAAATAGACATAATTCTCGAATAAAGAACTTACCGTTAACGTTTCATTCTTGTTTAAGAATCATGCCGCCTAAACGACAAACCTACACACAAGCAGAACGTGACCAATACGCTGAGCAAAGAGTGGCTGAAGCTCTAGCTGCACAAAACTTTACGCGCCTCTGCACCTATAAAGAATTTCTGAATTGTGACCCGCCAATCTTTGTTGGTACTGAAGGAGCTGTCGGACTGATCCAATGGATCGAAAGGATGGAAGCTGTATTCCGCATTTGCAACTGCCCCGATGAATACAAGGTCAAATACTCCACCTACACCCTTCAAGACATTGCTCTAACCTGGTGGAATGCTCACGCCCAAACCGTAGGGGTTGACACCGCCTATGAACTTTCTTGGGAGGAATTGAAACAACTGATGAGGGACGAATATTGTCCTAGCGAGGAACTACACCGACTTGAGAATGAACTCTGGCATCTTACCGTGAAAAACAACGACATCATGACCTATACCAATCGTTTTCACCGACTGGCACTCCTTTGCCCTTCTCTAGTGAACTCAGAAAGCAAACGAATCGAACAATACATCGAAGGACTTCCGGCACAAATCTCGGACATGGTTATCTCCTCTAAACCCAACACTATTCGCGACGCCGTTCGCATGGCCCACAACCTCATGGCACGGGTGGTTCAACGCGGAACCCCCACAACTGAAAACCATACACAAAAATGGAATGGCGATTCCAGCACTAGTCATGATCCAACAAATCAACCCGAACCCTTGAAATCTTACCCTTCTGAATACAAAGGAAAGCGGGGCTATGCGGGGGATAAGCCCTTTTGTCACAACTGTAAACGTCATCACTCTGGCCCTTGTGGTCCACCTTGCGAGAGATGTCAACGATTCGGACACCAAATTCAGGACTGTAGAGTTCCTGCAAATCCCGACGGACAACAAACGTGTTTCAAATGTAACGCTCCTGGACATTTCAAGAAAGATTGCCCAAATCAGAAACGAAAAATCCTCATGATCAACTCCGGAGGGACCGGACGAAACCGCGGCAATATCACGGGTATGTCCCTATTCGATACTAAACATTCAAAATAGACACAACGTTTCGATCAACGGGAAGGTCAATACCAAAAATAATACCGAATACATGAATTAGTACCGACTACATGAATTGAGTCAAACATAAAAACTAGAATTTGCTTTCAGCCGATTAACCGACTGAACGTACACAAACCACCTAGTCCTAATAGGACTACTCGCCGAACAGTCACGTTGTGACAACTATCTAGTCCCGAATGGACTACAATGTAAACGGTTCCTCAGTAACCACAACTTAAACATGTAAACAATATAGTCAGAATGTGACTACAATGATAAACTGCGATACAGTCATCTGTTGACTGCTATACAACCTCGTCATAGACACTTTATGTCTACAAGTTACGCGATAAACACCTCGTTCATACATTACTCCCCAGACCCCACGCGACCACGACACTACTTTAAATTTCGGGACGAAATTTTCATAACAGGGGGAGAATGTAACACCCGGTCAAAAAGGCAAATTTTCGCGCCTATTTTAAACTTTAAACAATCGTATTTAGTACGTATTACTTTTAAATAATGTGTTATTATTTTTAATAAACGTTATTTACACGGGAAATATTAAACTATTTTAGAACATAAATCGTTTTGTTTAAAACGTATTTTAGTTGGACGAAACTTAAATACTTTCGTATCATTTAAAAAAAATGATATATATAAAAACTAAAATAACTAGAACAACTTAAATTTAAACATTTTATTTTTATAAAATGTTCCAACTCGAAACCATTATTAATTATACGAGTAAATATTTCGAAATTAAAAAGTTTGTTTATTTTACGAACGGGTACGAAAACACGGGTATTTTATACCGCAAATTGGGGAAACCCACCCACCACAAAAGGGGAGCCGGCCTCCCCATTTCTCCCATTTCTTTCCCTTTTCATTTTCATCACCAACACACCCTTACTCCTCTCTCTCTCTCTCGGTTACACAACAACCGCCGGACCACCGCCTCCACCATCACGAAATCATCATCACCATCGTCGAGTATCATCAAAGAGGAAGTAACAACATCATCATCACCATCATCACCACGAATCATCATCATCGTCTCCATTTTCGGATTACTATTCATTTGGTAAGAAAACTTCCGATCTACACTTAAATACATGTTTATATCACTCTATATACCTTATATCATCATTATATAAGTTTGTTGATGTCGATTTTGGAGTTTTTGAGCTCGATCCGTGGTTTTGGGTGAAAACCCGTCGAGCAGGTGATAGTGTCGCCCACAGACCAAAAACAGTATATGCGTCACTAAGTGTCGCTATGTCCACGAGTCGCCCTATAGCGTCACTACCTGAGTGCCGCTAAAACACTTATACCGTCACTTCTATAGTGACGCGGTCATATAACCTTCGGCAGAAACATGCGACACTTCTTAAGTGTCGCTATCTTCAGCAGAAACCACAACTTTCGGTAGAAACGAACCGCGTCACTAAGCCTTCTGCGTCACTTCCTAAGTGACGCTATATGCGTCACTAACCCGATAGCGGCACTATCTAAGTGTCGCTAAAATGCTGAATTTTCATAACTCTTGAGTCACTTGCCTAGTGACGCTATAAATCAACCAGTGACGCATGAAGTGTCGCTATTATCAGTTTTTGAACTAAAAACTCACTTTTAAAATATCCAACTTATCCGGAAACATATACGCAATTATATACGAACCGAAACGCGTTTAAACGAGTTTATTTATACGAAAACAACTTAAATTATATTTTCTAAATATAATGTCGACACGCGACAACGACACGTAATTTCTTTATGAAATTCAAACGTAAACATATAACAAACACATTGAGTACAAACGAACCGAATAAACAACAAACTTGGATAGTTTATGTAATTATCCACTTACTTATACGAAACCTCACGTGTTTAGGACACTAGGAGGTCACTTTGGACGATACGCGTAATTAGGAACGCTTGCACTCTCAGGTGAGTTCATAACCCCACTCTTTTACTGTTTTCAACTGATTTCGGGGTGGGAATGCATACTCCTGTTTTACTACTTTCCACTGTATAAATCTTTACAAACGTTTTACAATAGTTTATGGTAACGGTGTTAGATTACGACAGCTACGAACCACTTGACCATATTTAGAGATATTAAGTACGACCGTTTCAGAGATACCTAGAATTATGTTACATATGATATCTAGGGAGTAACCGCCTCACTACATCAGTGACTTGCTAAGTACTAGTAACGACTAGTGGACTTATGAACACCAACTAGAGGCACCGACATGCTAGTTTAGCGTTGACTACCCTTAAGAACTAGCGGATGACTTTGACTAAGTACTGTAAGTACTTCCCGACAATTAAGTGACGTATTAACGTACTTTGACTTTACACATTACTTTGGACAAACTAGGTGACGTAGACACGTACCTAACAGATGATTATGACTTACCCCTATGCCTAGATGACATCCTTACTTTCTGGTATAATTGTGACGACTCTGGCTTGGAGTTACTGGGCCAGGGATGGTCCCCCGGCAGTAGGGAGTTTCCCAAAAACCGGGGGGTGTCACATAACAACTTGCGGTGCTGTTGAGTACCTGTAACACTTTTCTAGCCTTGGGCTAAACTTTCATGCGGGTATGTTGCGAACGTACCAAACCAACGCATCGTCGCCTTCGGGGGACCACGGACGCTGTCACTATATGTGAAGCAACGATACCACGGTGGGTGGTACAACTGACTTACGAGCTGGATGCTCACGATACCACGGTGGGTGGTACAACCGACTTACGAGCTGTGGGCTCACGATACCACGGTGGGTGGTACAACTTACTTACGAGCTGAATGCTCACACTCAGCAACGGACCGACGAACTATTACAGTCGGGGTCGTAGGCTCGGCATATGAATTTATACTCTATCGTAGTTCTACGGAACTGCACGGTTACTCATACTCAGCATATAGCTATATGCTTTACTTACTCTTAGCACGGACCTACGCATTCTTACGGTAGGGGTCGTGACTCGATAACTGATATATTTATTTAAACGTGGTCCTGCGGGACGTAACTTGACGTATCCTTTGGGGGATACCCATTTCCATCACTGTAGGTGATTACTAGATAACTTACGAGTCGGAGACTCAGGAAATTACGAGCTTTTGCTCGCTTGACTGTTATTACCAACCGTACCGATATGACACGATCACAAAACAGATAACTTGATCACGTTGCCGGGGTGCAACCTTTCATGCCAGGTGGCATCGTGACCTATTAATAACCGTAGAACTAATACTTGAAACCGTATAAACTATCTGTACCGTATTGCCGGGGAGCAATACCGACCGTCTAAGGACCTTCTTGCTTGATTGCTTTCGGCCAGTAGCACGACAGATAGTCACCTTGCGCTACTCTAGTATACATATTGCCAGGTGGCAATATCTTACCTGATAACACACCTGCTGGGGATTGGTCCCCTTTACTTGACTAGAAACCTATTGATTAGGTCCACCTGCTTACCATAAATTACTCATAACGGCCTCGAGGGGCAACTGTTGTTATTTAAACTGCTAAACTTGATTTACATTTCAGAATGAAATACATATTTCTTGAACTACTTGTTATTACAAATTACTTGTGAACTCACCAGCTTTCCAGCTGACCCTTTTAGTGTGCATTCTCAGGTACACTGCTATAGTAGGATTGGCCTACAGGATTTCTAGCTCGAGTCGCACGTTTTGACAATTGGATGTCTCTGCATAATTTTCGTATTATCAGTTATGTATTGAAAGTATTTTGCGAACTCGCAACTTGTATACATTTTATTTTGGGAAATGTAATAACTATTTTTCAAACGTCTCATTTAGAGTCGTTCATTATACATCTTATGCTGTGATATTTGATTTGGTAACACCCGACCCGATCGCTTCCGCAACCCGAAATATGAGGGTGTTACAGAGTATTTAAGAAGAAATGACAAGATCCCCATCACGTGTCTCACGACTATGAAACACCCATATGTACTTAGTATAATATAATCACGTTGGCCAGGCGTCATTATATAATGCTAAATACATACTTCTTTTCATCAACCGTTGAACACGATCAAGTTCACATGAGATCCGAGTGGAAACGAACAAGTCGAATGTTTGTGAAGTTCCATAAATGGATCACGCGTATCGATGTATCGTAGCGATAGTTAGTCGTATGCAAATGTGTGTATGCATGTGCGTTCTAGCCAAGGCTATAGTCTAGGTCTCTAAGGTCTCTAAGTCACCTAAGAAATCTAGTTCGCTATAACCAATGGCTCTGATACCAATCTGTAACACCCCCAAATTCGTTGATTTAGATTAGCGGAAGCATTTAGTTTGAGTACGGGGGTGCCACAATAACAAAGCATGCATACGTATCAGAGCATATGATTACAACAGAACATATATTTTAAGATGCCAAATATAATGATTACAAAGTTTACGATTCATCGAATCGTATGAAAGTTATTAAGTTTACAAAAGTAGATTTCGTAAATATGACTAAACAGTTTTAGTTATACAAAAGAAATCCAGTTGTCAAAAGTTGGCATCCTATTCCTTCGTGGGTCGTCTATAATCCATATGTGCAGGCGGTTCCTACGTGCGCAGCTAATTCCCTGAAAAAACATAGTAAAAGTCAACAACGAGGTTGAGTGAATTCACAAGTTTTATGTTTGCAAGTACAGTTGGTAACCCACTTGTTGTTTATACAGTATCATTGGGATGTCACCCAAAAGTGTAATTCGTAAAACCAAATACGTTTCCAAATAGTTATTGCCATAACAGTCAAGTAATGTTTTGTGGAATGTTATCCAAAGTATAAGTTTAGTGGGTTGTTTGCCCAAAGTTCTGGTTTAAATGGGATGTTACCCAAATCGTAGTTACGTGGGATGTTACCCAAATCATATGTTTGAAACGTGTTGTTGGTCGTTCTCCAGCGGTTTTAAAAGTGTGAGTCGGTCGTTCACCGACTAGTTACCAAATTGTACCGGTCGTTCTCCGGTAAGTTACTAAGTTAGCACCGGTCGTTCTCCGGCGAGTTACACTGTTAGTACCGGTCGTTCTCCGGTAAGATACCAAGTTAGTGTCGGTCGTTCTCCGACAAGTTACCCATATGTACCGGTCGTTCTCCGGTAAGTTACACAGCTAGTCGTTCTCTAGCTAGATACAAATTGTACCGGTCGTTCTCCGGTAATATACCAAGTCGTATTTCACGAGTTGATAATAGTCTTTGTGTGAAATACCCTTTCATAAACACCAGTTCGTATAATTGTTTAACAGTTCAAGTACTCTAATCGTTTGAGTAGACAAGTATACATTCATGTAATAAAGTAGTTATGGCAATAAATAAAGCAGTTGTAAGAGTTTGACCGCAGTCACAAATAGTTTGTACAATGTATAACACAGTAGTTATATAAAAGTTTGCTCACTTAGCAAAAACGTTGACTATGTTTTCCACCCCTGTTCAAAAGCAGTTAAAACAGTAAAAGTAGGGGCTGTGAACTCACCTGTTGAGTTAAGTTGTTGTGCGAGTGCTAGCAAACCTAAGCCCAAGTACAGTCCGAAATCTCCTAACGTCCTAAACGTATGAGATTTAATAAGTATGTGGATATCTAAACTAATCATCCATGCTAGTGTTTGTACAACTAAGTTATGTCCAAAGTGTTGGTTTATACGTTTGAGTTTTCGTAATAATAATTCAAAGTATTATTATTATATTTATCGTATTGTATACTACCCAAAGTATATGTGTTTCATGTGCGAGTTATATCATAAAGGTTTGGTTCTTGAAGATGTTTAATGATTAGCGTGAAAGTATCCTTAAATTTATAGTTATTTTATCCGAAAGTATACATATATATATGTACATATGTCCGAATGTGTCAAAATTCATCGTTTAGGATGAAAAATGCACTTTTTCAAAAAGTCAACTCGCAGTCAAAAAGTCCACTCGCAAGTGGACTCGCAAGTCAAGTGGACCCGCAAGTCAAGTGGACCCGCAAGTCAAGTCGACCCGCAAGTCAAGTCGACCCGCAAGTCAAGTCGACCCGCAAGTTAAGTCGACTCGCAAGTCAAGTCGACTCGCAAGTTAAGTCGACTCGCAAGTTAAGTCGACCCGCAAGTCCAAATCTTGACTCGCGAAATTCGTCAGGTTTGGATCTCGGCTCGCGAAACTGACTGTTCAGCGATTTTTATGCAAATTTCGACTTTTAAAGCGTTTTTAATGATGTTTTTGGACATAATAAGTTAATGTAACACTAATACATGGTATATTAAGTATTATAAACACGAAAACTTCGAAATCTAAAGATTTGCGGGATTTGTCGGAAACTTACGAGTGGTCGGATTTGAAATCCGAAAAGATGGAAAGATAGATCGTGGTGTCGTGGTCGTTTTATTCCAAAGAAGTATGGTGATTCGTGACGTTTTTGTGGTAGTTTTGGTGATTTTTGTGTGGATTTTGGGTGAATTTAGAGAGAGGTTGGAGAAAAAGCAAAGAAGAGAGAGAGAGATGAAATCAAAAATGGAAGGAAAAGGAGGTGGAGTTGGGGTTTTGTTCCCTTTTCTGCCTCCGTGTTTGCGTTCCGTGTTTGTTTACCCGATCGTTAAATGTTACTTTATTTTAACTAATATATTTTTAACTAGGATCTTTTTATGAAACCAAATTAATTAATTTTATAAATTTCAAACTTTGTTTTATTTTAATTATACAAGTTAACGTTTTGCGTTATAAAATGTTATGTAAATATTATCGACATAATATTTAATTGTTTACGACGTTATTTAATAATTTCGTTTTATTAAATAATTTTGTTCACCAACAGTCGTATATTTTTGTCGCGTTTGTTTTCAGATTGTTCAGTACGTAATTACAACTAAATACGAATACGTAATACTACGCGTATTATCTAGTTGGGCTTTGCTAGACTTACCTCTAAAATGTGTTGTGAATTCACTCAAGTAGGGAATTAGCCTAATAATGCAAGTGATTAACGTTAATAATCGCGTTTAAATTTGCGGAGTGTTACACCATTGAAGAGTTAGGAACACCCATGTTGATAGCATAGATGTCCTTCTTCCTTGGAGCCCTCATCAATATCCATTTATCAGGAATTTTGAAACCTGGCTTCAGGACTAAGGCCTCCTTTTCATTGAAATAAACTGGATGACCTTTATCACAGACTTGGGAAACACTCACTAGGTTGTGAGTTAGTTCTTCAACATAGTTCACATCCTCAAGAGTCAAAGTTCCATTTGAAACTTTTCCTTTTCCTAAAATTACTCCTCCTTTATCTCCTGCAAAGTTTACTTTTTGCTTGAGACTCTCCTTGAAGTCCTTCAGTAGACTTCTTTCTCCTGTCATGTGCCTCGAGCATCCACTGTCTACATACCACCAGCTGTCCTTGTTCACAGCATGCTCCTGCACATAACACAAAATACGATCAGTTATCAAGAGGGACCCAAGCCATTACGGTCTTGGTTTGTCCCTTATCATCAACAAACTTAAGCTCTTTAAAATAACCATCCTTCCCATCAGGAGCTTTGGTTACTTTCGAAGTAGCTTTAGTTTGTGGACAATCAGCCTTAAGAGGTGAATTTGAGGAGAACCTCTTAGGCACATAATTATGAGCTCTATTATGATAATTATAATTAAACTCATGTGATCGTGAATTAGTACCACTCTTATAATGACTATGGCCTCTACTTGGAGTTTTAAACCTCGACGGTGTCACATCCCTAGACTTATGGATAGAATTATCACTTTGAGAATATGGCCGTTTAGGTTTAGGTGGGGAGACACTATGTTTGTCCCTTACTTAGGATCTAGAACGAACCGAGTCAATCCAATCGATGGCGGAAACAACGATTAGATTATCAATCAAACACACAAACAATCAATACGCAATCAATATCAAACGAACGTAATATTATTGCTTATAGTCGATCAGATTACAGAGAATTTCGACAGATTATGTTTAGGGTTTCGTCAACCCTAAAACAGAAAACACAAATCGTATTTATACAAAAACTGGCACCTGCGACGTAGCACGCTACGTCGCAGGCCCAAGCCCATGCGACGTAGGCTACGTCGCAGGCCCAATACCTGACGTCGCACCTGCGACGTAGTGCGCTACGTCGCAGGAGTCAGGAATCCTAATCTAAATACTAACTACGAGCTAGACCAACTGACAGACACTAAACATGTACTAACAAACTCCCCCGTGTCTTCAGCTTGGTCTTCAAAAATCTTCATTAAACCCAGCCCGCAGGAAACTGGCCGTCGGCATGAATTCCATTAGCTACGCAAACAGTAACAACATTGTAGAACTGCTGTGCTAATCGTCTGTTGAATTCATTCTTCTGACCAACTCGAATCCGATTATCATAGAGTTTTCTTAAATCTTTTTCATGAAAATTAATTAAACTCATCGGATCATACAGCCTAAACGTTGCTTGCTTCAAATTCCATATACCTCCAACTTCTGGCCACGGTTCAGAATCTGGAACAAAAGTAATAACCGCTTCGCCAGTCTGTGGATCAAGTTCCCATTTCACAAGTCTTCTCAGAAAATAATAAGGAACTGATTCCAGAGGTATCTCAGTCAAACATTTAGCCGGCGAATAGTGAATTTTAACCAAAGGCTTCCTGGTGACTGGATCAATCTTTTTCTTCCACGTATACCGAGTTCCCAATGTCGGCTTCAATTTCGAATAAGTCTTCGTTAATACTTCCCGACGTAGACATCTTTGAATGAACTCAGCATAGTCATTCTCGAAAGGATTAATCAACTTAAGCTGAGCTAATCGATTAATCTCTCCTTTTGGCAACGTGCTCAATCTATCAAAACGCATTCTAAAATACTGAACTCCATCTTCTCTCTTTATCATAAACAGATTCCTTTGACACTTCCAGCTTTTAATTACACCGGTATAATTCCGACTAACCCGGTACACTTGACATTTCACTGGAATAGGGACTGGATTTCGTCCCTTAGGCCACCATTTCTTGTTTCTCTCTCTCTTTTCTTCAGCAGTTAATTTCTTTGCTGCTGAGTCCGGTGCCTGTGTCTCTGAAACTGGAGTTGCAGCAGAACTAGATTCTCCATGTTGCGCTTTTTCAGGACTCTCGTCTTCACTTGAATCAGATTCAATAATTGGTGCATCATCATAAGTTTCCCCAGATTGTGCATCAGCATACGTTTCATCTGCATCCAACTGTTCCTCTTCAATCGAGACATCCTCGTTCATCTCAAACACATTCTCTGTTTCTTCCTCAGAGCCAACTCCACTGGCCATCCTTTGAATAAATGATAAGTCAGCAAATGAGTAATCAACTGCCAGTGGTCTCGGTTGCCCTGGAATATCATCAACAGAAAAGTAATCCAAAACAGAAATATTTTCATTAATATTTTCAATTACAGGGTTGGGATTTACAGACGCAGGTTCACTTGACTCTAAAGTGGGTATCCCAGACCCAGACTCCCCCGAGGCAAGTAACCTGCCTTCCAAAACATGAACCCTATTCTTCGTTTCCTCAAGCTCTTTAGATTGAACCTCGATCAAAGCAGCTTGTTCAGCAATCTTTTCATCCTGAGCCTCCAGCTTTTGCTTCATCAGCTGCATATCTTCCATGATCTTTTGCATGAAAGCTGGAGTCGGTTGAATCTCAAAAACATCCTGTTGCTGTGGATTGACTGAAGCGCGTGTAGATGAAGAGCGACGAACACGACGAGGCGGTCGATAAGTCTCATCAGCAGGATCATCACCGTCGCGTGTACGTTTTCCAGTATCCCTTGGAGGCACATACTTGCGTCCTTGTCTGATCCGACGCTGAATACGTAGATATCTAAATGAATCTGAGAGCCTGATACGTTCCATTTCAGATGGATGTGGAACAGTACCATCAGAATGCTCAGGCGTCAGACCCCCATCCTGAGGACCTGCATTGGCTGGTTCGTCAGAATCAGAACTCTCAACCGTATCATGCGATGCTGGATTGTCCGAATCCACATGCCCGAACTGCTCAATATTCTCCAAAATAGCATCCACGTTCTCCCCCGCAGCTTGAGCAGGTATGTTCTCCCCCGCAGCTTGAACTGGAATGTTCACAAACGGTTGCTGCGGTTGCTGAGGTGCTAGAACATCCATATACTGAGGATCTGGGGGCGGTACATAATTCTCATCAATAATAGCACCGAATAAAGGAACATCCGTTGCTGCCGCGACCCCTTTCTCAAAACTTGCACAAATAGTGAAAATCCGACTCATCATCGGTGAAATCTTTAATAGCTGATCAGGATCACCCTGTGCCTGAAGATCTGGATGATGACGATTAATGTGCAACTGAACAAAACGTGGATATAAAATCCATTTCTGATCCCCAGCGTTCGCATTATCAACCATAGCCTTGAAGATAAATCCTGAGAAGTTGAACGGCTTGTTGTATACCAACGCTAACATAGCAGAAGCCAGACTTCGGCTCATACCATCCGTTCCACCTTTCCTATTCCCCAGACAAACGATAATCACGTGCATCAGATATCTCCAAACACGCGTGAGATTCGCTTTCCTGTACTGATCAGAGGGAATTCCTGGATATCCTATACGTTGCATAGCTCCAGTAACAAAAATATGATCAAAACCGATAGGCATATCAGGCTGATCGTTGAGCTGTAAAAGTTCCCGAATGCTCTGTTCTGTAATAGTGATCTCCGTACCCAGAACGGTAGAGACCAATCGTCTAACGTCGTTTTCAGTAACGACAGTTGCGTTCCTCCAAAATGGGTTGATAAGATTTCCAAAAACCACCGTGGTATCGGAAATGACGTGAGATACCCTAGAACGTCTCAAAAATGCAATCATCTGACGATACGGTGCAGCTTTGTCAGAAGTGTCAACCAGATAAGCAGTCGTATTGTGACGAGCTTCAAAAGTCAAAGCCATATCTGCAAAAACCAAAACATAGTGCAACTCGAAAAGGGTTAGCAAAAAATTTGACATTTTTTGGAAAAACCTTTTTCAAAATCCCTGGAAATAGCGACGTAGCAACGTACGTCGCATGAACACTGAGCGACGTAGAACTGTACGTCGCCTAAAATCAAAATAAATTGAAAAGCGACGTAAGCCCGTACGTCGCATAAAAATCGAGCGACGTAAAGGGGGACGTCGCATTTTGCAATTTATTGTGAATTTAATCACATTAATTAAAATAGCGACGTAGAGTGCTACGTCGCATCGGACGTCGCATAAAAGGCGACGTAGGGAAGGGCGACGTAGGAATTAATTAATAGATAATTAGTGCGACGTAGGCGACTACGTCGCATCGTACGTCGCACTGACGAACATTCATCCCCAACCCAGAAAACCTAATTGTCAAATTTAGGGGTTTTCAAAATTGATCACACAATAAGGTGCGCCCTACGATGGTGATGGCGAAAACATAAGTTATAACCATTTTAACATCCAATTGACCATCGAATTCAAACCAAAACCAAAACCCTATTAACCCGTAACATGTATATAGCAATTAAACATATAATACACGGTGAAAACAGGTAAAAATGGTACCTAAGTGTGCGGAATAACGAGTATATGAAAACTACGTGAGTGAATCGAAACGAAAACAGCTACAAATCACGAAAAAACTCGAAGAATTGCTACGTCGCAAATCGCCGGTTGGTACGTCGCAGGCTACGTCGCACTTGAATAGTGAATACTGTGACGAGTTACGTCGCAGTGGATACTATTTAAAGTCTAACCCTATGTGCGACGTAGGCTGGGACGTCGCAGGCGACGTAGAGCCGAACGTCGCAGGCGACGTAGAGCCGGACGTCGCATAAAACAGTTGAGATCCAAATTGAATTTTTAAACCGTGTACTCGTTATTTTAGCAAATAAAATCAAATAACTCGTGACTTGGGAAAATAACATAGAATAAAATAAAATAAGATAAAATAACTAAACTATAAAATCTTTTTGGTATTTTCTTTAATTTTACAAAAAATAGAAATAACTAACACTCTATTTTTGGTGACAGAGTTGTTTTGTCTGCTTAGGGATCATATCGGAATAACATGCATTTATTAGGAATAGTAAGTGTTATTTCGATCATCAGTATATTTTTCCACTTTAAATTTACTTGGCACATTTAAAACACCTTTTATAAAAATTATTTCAAGACAATTATTGGTATTGTTTGTCCACCTAAACATGTTACATCCGTATGTGTGAGCTAACCTTTATTGTTAGAATGAATATTAATTTTGTGAAACCTATTATATGATATACTGATAAACTTTAGTAAAACAAACACTGCATATTCATACAAGGTAGAGATTACAAGACCAAGTTTATCTCGGTTGTCTCGTAACATACACTTGATATTTATATTTAGGCATACATCAAACTGACTATGAAGATACTAGTGGCCCCAGATCTGTACTTAGTACAACAGAGGGTCCCTTAGTATGAACATAACAAGTTTGAGACTATTTGCATAACTAATAGTTTCAGGTCTGTACGTGAGTACAACAATAGTCACCATTAGTTAGGCGAATAATCATATTATTACTATATGCCCATTTTACATTTACATAATTATGACAGTGTATGATAGTACTTCCATTTATCAATTAAGACTTATGTCATACATCATATAACATTTTTCACAAAGTAATAGACAAGTTTTATCATTACTTCTTACTCACTCACAAACCGGTGTGTAGCATGCCTACCAATACATCGTATGATGAATATAATTTAAATAAAAACTGTTTTAAGTGTGTCAGATAAACCTACTGACACATCCAAGATAAACCTTAAAATTCCATTTTGTGCATGTCACCCGATGTACTATCATATCCCAAGTTGTTTACAGACACAACTTCAACGTCTATTTTAAAAATGTAGCAACCTTGCGTTTTCTTTAATACTAAAGAGCATAAAGAGTGGCTGTTGCGAATTTTTTTTTTTTTTTTTTTTTTTTTTTTTTTTTTTTTTTTTTTTTTAAATTGAATTTAAAAATCAAAAAAAAATTCAAGTCACAAATCATTTCTTTGACTGAAAGAACCTTAAACCTATTAGATTGACCAGTTCAATGAAACGTGATCGCAAAAAGGCTTTTGTGAAAAGGTCCGCACACTGCTTAAGGGTCTCTATATGTACGACATCTATAAGGTGTTTCTCAAAGCAATCCCGTATGAAGTGGAACCTAAGTTCAATATGTTTGGTCTTAGAGTGCTGTACGGGATTGTGGGTGATAGATATAGCAGCTGTATTATCAATATAAATAGGAGTCATAGAGAGATTGAACCCGTAATCACGCAGTTGATGCTGAATCCAGAGAACCTGAGAACAGCAACTTGCAGCAGCAACATACTCGGCTTCAGCTGTGGAAATAGCAACCGCAGTCTGCTTTTTGCACTGCCAAGAAACTAAGCGCGATCCAAGAAACTGACATCCTCCAGTAGTTGACTTCATATCTATCTTGCAGCCACCAAGATCCGAATCCGAATAGGCAGTTAACTCGAAGTTTTTCTCGTTTGAATACCATAGACCCAGAGATGGCCTAAAAGCGAGATATCCAAAAATGCGTTTTACTGCCTTCATATGAGACACCTTCGGATTTGCTTGAAATCGTGAGCAGAGAGAAACAGCAAACACGATATCTGGTCTTGAGGCAGTCAGGTACATGAGAGAGCCTATCATTGATCGATAGTCCTTCTCCTTGCAGTCTTCATCGTCCTCATTAGGTCCAAGATTGTGTCTTGCTTCAATTGGAGTGCCGAAGTGTTTACAGTTGAGCAATTCATACCGCTTTAACATGTCAGTGACATATTTTGACTGGTGAATATATATTCCACTGTCAGATTGCTCAACCTGTAGCCCCAGAAAGAACGTGAGTTCCCCCATAGCACTCATTTCAAACTCAGATTTCATCAGTCCTTCAAAATCTTTGCACAACTGATCATTAGTTGATCCAAAGATTATGTCGTCCACATAGACCTGCACAAGTAACAAATCCGCTCCTTCCCTTTTGATGAAAAGCGTGCTATCAATCTGTCCTCTATCAAAACCATTCTTCAGTAAGTACGTGGCAAGTCGCTCATACCAAAGTCGAGGAGATTGATGAAGACCATACAAAGCTTTCTTCAGCTTGCAAACATGATTAGGATGCTTTGGGTCTTCAAAACCGGGAGGCTGACACACATAGATCACTGCGTCAACATCTCCATATAGAAAAGCACACTTCACGTCAAGTTGATACACTCGGAATCCTTTGAAAGAAGCATAAGCTAGAAAGATCCGAATTGATTCCAAACGAGCAACAGGAGCGAAAACTTCATCATAGTCAATACCCTCTAGTTGACTATATCCTTGAACTACCAGACGGGCTTTGTTTCGAATAACAGCCCCACGATCATCCATTTTGTTACGGAAAACCCAACGAGTACCCGTCAAGTGAGCACCCTTGGGTAGAGGAACAATTTCCCAAACATTCATCTTGTTTATTTGCTGTAGTTCCTCCTGCATAGCCTCGACCCAAGATGGATCCTTTAAGGCTTGATCAACCTTTTTCGGTTCAATTTGAGACAAATGACATGAATCAATATGAGCAATAAGTCCCAAAAGCTGCTGAGCTGAAGTCTGCTTTGTTTGCTGTCGTGTTTGAACAGATGCATGAGGATCACCAATGATATCATCAATGGGGTGATCCTTATGTATACGTGTTTCTGGTATGGCACCTGGCACAAGATCCACACCTAGATTGTTCAAATCTCCCTCAGTTTCGGGAGTAGCAGCAGACTCAGGAATGACTATCTCTTCTTCTTCTCCTTCATCTTCATGAGAAAATAAGTGAGAGTAGTTCATTGTTTCTTCCACTTCATCTTCTTCTTGAGGTTCCTCTAAAGGAGGCATATTTGGATCATATGGAAGCTCCTTTGTATAGTTGTAAACTGTTTTAGAAGGAGCTGCCGAAGATGGTGGAGTAGGAGATGGTGTTGATGGTGGTGATTTGGTAGTTGTTTTCGGTTGTGTGGGTGTTGGTGAAGGAGTAGGTGTAGGTTGTGGAGGTGTAGGATTAGTCGGTGGAGGTGCGGGTGTTGCAGTAGGAGATGAGTCGGATGGTTTATTAGTAACGGGTGTTTCTTGAGAAATATCAAGCTCATGCAGTATAGAAACCAACTCTTCCGTTTCATCTTGTTCCGGAATATTGAAAGAGTTGAAGAGGTTTCCATAGTTGAAAAACCAATCCGGACCCGTTCCTTGAGGAGGTTCCGTATACCTTAAACACTTCACTTCAAAATGCTCTTCGATCTGATTCGTTGATTTGTTGAAGACTCTTTTGTTCGGAGAGTTGACTGCATATCCAAGAAAAATCCCTTCAACAGCTTTATCACCAAACTTAGAGACCTTATCTTTTGTAATCATGATCAGGCATGGACACCCAAATGGTTCTAGGAACTGTAAATTTGGCTTACGGTTATTAAAAAGTTCATAGCACGTTTTGTTCCTTTTCTTAACCGTGAGTACTCTATTGAGAACATAACAGGCAGTATTAACTGCCTCAGCCCAGAATATGATTGGTAACTTGGAGTCAGCTAACATAGTCCGAGCTGTCTCGATAATTGTCCTATTCTTCCTTTCTGCGACTCCATTCTGTTGCGGAGTCCTCGGAGCACTAAATTGATGCTCAATACCTCTTGTAGCACAAAACAATTCGAGAGTTGAGTTCTTGAACTCAGTTCCATTGTCACTCCGTATCCTTTTCACCTTCAAGTTGCTCAGATTTGCCAACTTGTCCAACAAATACACCAGTATCTCAGGAGTTTCCCCTTTCGTGGTTAAAAAGTAAACCCACGAAAACCTTGAGTAGTCATCAGTAACTACCAAGCAGTAAGACCGACCACCAATGCTCTTTGTAGAAACTGGACCGAAAAGATCCATATGCAGTAGTTCCAATGGAGCATTTATGGAATTCACCTGCTTAGACTTATGGGACTTCTTACGTAACTTTCCTTTTTGGCAGGAGATACAGTCATCCGTTAGAGCAAATGACTGTTTTGGAACTCCTAGCACTAGGTCATTTTTAGTCAAGAAATTCATTTTTCGGAAATGAATGTGTCCCATTCGTCTGTGCCAAAGCAGTGAATCCTTTTCAGAAGCCTTAGACAAGAGACACGTATACTCGTTCGATGTCTCAACAGTTCTCATATTCAAAATGTAGGTGTCATCCTTTCTTGGCGCTCTCAGTAACACCCATTCTTCCGGAATGACATACCCAGGCTTCAGTATCACACACTCAGTCTTTGTGAACACAGTTGTATAATCCTTATCACAGACCTGTGAAACACTTAGCAAGTTGTGCGTAAGCTGTTCCACGTAGTTCACATTTTCGAAACTAACATTGCCGTTAGTTAACGTTCCTCTTCCAGAAATAATTCCCCCAGAATCTCCAGCAAAGGCAACATAACCTCCTGCATGTGGTTTAATATCCACAAGAAGAGATACATCGCCCGTCATATGTCGCGAGCAGCCGCTATCCAAATACCATTCGCTATCTTTAACGCGTTCTGACTGCTGCAACACATAAACAAAGGAGATTAGTGAGAAACGGTGACCCAAGCCTTTACAGACTTAGGTCGACCGTGGTCATCAACAATAATCACGTCAGATAGAATTTTATCTTTAAACAAATTAGAATTTTTATCTGATGTGTTATTGTTGACGACTGAAGAGTCAACATCAGACTCTTTACGTTTCCAAACTTTTGAAGATTCGGAAATGGTAATAGAAGTAATGTTGGGCTTTTGAATTGGCAAAGGTTTTTGCTCAACATTACTTGATTTGGAAACAGGCTTGGGAGAGTTTGAGTGACGCCTAGGTGGAGATTTAGAAAAAGAGTTTTTATAAACAGATGTCCTAGGCATCTCTCTCCCATATCGCTGATTTGACAGCTTTGGACATTCACGAATTAAATGTCCTTGTTTCTTGCAGTAGAAACAAGAACGAGTCTCAACAAACGGTTGAGGCTGAGAAATTACCACAGGAGGTGGAGAAACATTTCTAGAACATGAACATTGAGTACATATCTTAGAAAATGTTTGTTTTGGTTGAGAGGTTGATGTTGATGGTTTATCATACGAAACATTTTCATGTACTGATTTTCTTTGCAAAATCTTTACAGGTGACTGTAAAGTTTGTTGTTTCGTGTTTAAAACCTTTGCTTTTCCTTTATTTGGTTGAACCTTAATTTCAGGTTCAACCTTTGAAATCACTTTTTCAGGTTTAAATGCAACCTTCTTAACCTCCGGATACTCCTGATCCGTAATGTCCTCAATCTCAACAATCTCCTCAACACTAACAGGAGATTCATTCTTTACTTCAACATTCTCCTTAACACTAACAGGAGATTCATGCACTGACTTAACAAACTTTGGCAAGGGGTACTCTGGCCGCTTGGTTTTCTCCTTTGCCGGTTTGTTATGTTTGGTCTCTTTAGCATCTATAGCTTTTAAACCATAGAGCTTGGACCAGTCAACTGGAATCTCTTCAAAGCCTTCCTTAACAGGCAGGGGACAACAAGTAGTAGGAGGAGGAACTGAGTTGTATCCCAATCCCTCAGTCTTTTTCCCTTTAGTACCATGCTTGCTAAGGATTTCATTGAAGACAACTGTTGAGGAATTTGAACCTAAAATTTTACTCTTATAATTCTCATACTCAGCTTTTAAATCTGTAAGTTCTTTATTTAAAAGTTCAATTTCAACAAGATAGCTTTTAATGGCATCTTCTTGACTAAAAACCTTAGATTTATATTTCTGAGTATCTAACCGATGAGCCTCAAGATGATTTTCATAAAGTTTCTCATTAGCTTTTAAAAAATTATTTGAGTCGGTTAGTTTTTCATTCTTTTTCCTCAATTCAGCTGTCTCTGTCTGATATGCCTTTAAAGATTCAGTTAACTTTATGCATGAAATACAATTTAACGGTTCATCATGTACCTCATTCACAATGTGAGCCATCAGACACTGTTGGTAATGCTGGGAGACAGGCGTCCAATCTTGACTTGTAGGCTCAAAAGCAATCAGGGCATTATCAGCAATCCCTCTCTTGGTAACTTCCGTTTCTTTGGCCTTTGGAGGAGTAGACGGTGTTGTAAATCCCGATGCTGGCATTTTGGGTTTCTCGCACTCCCTGGCGAAGTGACCCAAATTTTGACAATTGTAACATCGGACCTTACTCTTGTCAAATCCAAAGCCAGTCTTTCCATCACCCTCCAAGCTTTTACGCCCTGTCCTCTGCAAAAACTTCTGAATTCTGCGGGTGATCATTGCCACATTCCAAGTCAAATCCATTTGCTCCAGATCGTCTTCATCAAGCTGAGCATAGTCCTCCTTAGTCAACTCCAAAGTTAGATTCGGTTGAGTAACCAAATCCTTGTAAGAGCTTAAGAAAGCTGTGTAGATTGCAGCTTGCTCCTGAATAGCAGGTGTGACTTGAACCTGTTGTTGATTTGAAGAAGGTCCAGTCATGAAAACAGAATGAATACCATCAGAAGAGGAAGAAGTCGATGAAGCATTTGTATTTGATACAAAGGCAACTCCTGATCCATAATTCTTTCCAGAGTTGATCTTAACACCATACACACTAGGATTCTGAACAGCAGAACCAGACCTAGTTTCTTTCTTCTTAATCTCCATCGCGTGAGCTTGAAGATCCCCTATCAACGCATCCAAAGACATGTTTGCAAGTTCTTCATTTTCCTTTAAAAATTGAACTTTAATATCCCAAGAACTTGGCAACACATCCAGCAGCTTCTTATTTACTTCAATTGAAGGAAAAGTATAACCCCCTTCAAACAACTCACCAACTAACCGTGAGTACCTAGTAAATAAAGAAGTCGTGTCTTCATCAGGAAGGATGTCAAAGATATCGTACTGTTTCTTAATCAGTTCGAGCTTTGCTTCCTTGTACTTATCATTCCCTCCACAACGAGTTTCAATAGCCTTCCACAAATCAAAGGCTGTTTCATGAGTTCTGAAAAGCCATAGCACATCCTTCGTTAAACACATTTTAATCATTGAGAAAGATTTTCTTTCAGTATCAAAATCTTTCTTTTCCTCGGGAGACATGGCTTTATAGGGCTTAGCAGGACGAATACCCCGGTATTCTCCTTCAGCTAATGGAGCTACATAACGCTCACGTAATGGTCCCCATAATTCTGGACAATGGAAATCAATATATTGCTCAACTCGGTCTCTCCAGTACACGTAATCCATGTCCGCAGTAAAAAGTGGAGGTTTATTACTTGAACCTATGTCATTGCTTTGTTTAATCATCTCCCGAAGTCCTCTAATATCCTCTTTATCAGCTGCCATTTTAAATACTTAATCGAAAAATCAAACTTCTGATCTTAGCGACGTAGAGGGGTACGTCGCACAAAGAATATGCGACGTAGATGGGTACGTCGCAAAAAGGATATGCGACGTAGATGGGTACGTCGCAAAAAGCAAATGATTCAATTAAGAATCAGAAAGTGCGACGTAGAGTGGTACGTCGCAGAATCAGGCTACGTCGCAACGCAGCGTCGCAAAAGACTAATTAAAGTCAAAATAGCGACGTAGAGAGGTACGTCGCAACGGTACGTCGCACGAACTAATTAAAGTTCAAAAACACTACGTCGCACGCGACGTCGCAGCTTACGTCGCTTTGCTACGTCGCAAAACGTGCTGAGCAGCGGCCAAAAAACCCTAAAAACGAATTTTTAACCCTAAAATCAAAACCACGAATGTCGAACGACTGAAACCTTCAAGAATCCCAATAATACTGATCGAAAACCTGTAAAAACACAAAACAAACGTAATAAACACGAAAACTCACGAATATCACGTTCTTTTATATCCCAAACTCGATCCAAATCGCCAAAACGAGCACTTTCTGCTCTGATACCAGTTGTTTGTCCCTTACTTAGGATCTAGAACGAACCGAGTCAATCCAATCGATGGCGGAAACAACGATTAGATTATCAATCAAACACACAAACAATCAATACGCAATCAATATCAAACGAACGTAATATTATTGCTTATAGTCGATCAGATTACAGAGAATTTCGACAGATTATGTTTAGGGTTTCGTCAACCCTAAAACAGAAAACACAAATCGTATTTATACAAAAACTGGCACCTGCGACGTAGCACGCTACGTCGCAGGCCCAAGCCCATGCGACGTAGGCTACGTCGCAGGCCCAATACCTGACGTCGCACCTGCGACGTAGTGCGCTACGTCGCAGGAGTCAGGAATCCTAATCTAAATACTAACTACGAGCTAGACCAACTGACAGACACTAAACATGTACTAACACACTATGCTTACCATCTCTTTTAAGAATGTTAATAGGTTTATTACCTAACTTAGGTTTGGTATCTAACCCATCTACAGTCATACTAGAGTCGGTCTGTGTCTTTTCATCAATCACAAGCTTATGTGGTGTTTCAGGCTTTTTGTTAGGACAACACGAAGCCACGTGTCCCTTTTGATGACACTTGAAACATGACATCTGCTTGCGTGATTTACTCACTTTTGCTTTCTCATCCGGAGTCTTAGGCACTAAAGGTTTAAGCTGTTCCTTATTAACCTTATCATCAGTCTTAGCATCGTTAATCACTCCACCCGATACAAACTGTATTTTGGTGAAATGAGACGCCTTGCTATTATCTAATGATACGTTCTTAATAACATCTTTCTGTGCCTCTGACTGTTCAGGTTTATCAGCTACTGAAATCTCAGGATTAACTTCAGCCATTTCAGAATCTTTAGGAATAGGAGTGTAATTGGCATTAAAAGGAGGGGATACATCATTGTAACCTAACCCAATCTTGTCCTTTACACTACGTTGAGCATCTAACATTTTATCCATTTGAGATGTCCTATAATTCTTAAGTTTACGGTTTTGCTCAATTAACCTTAAGTTAAGGTTCACTATTTCCTGATCCTTACTAGCAATCGTCTCATTTAAGTCTTTGATATTCATATAGAGACCATCTATGACAACAGATTTTTCACTTATGGTATCTCTAAGTTTTGTTCTATCCGAAGCATCAGACTTAATTTTATCTTTTAAGACTTGTTTATCATCACTTAATCTACGAATATCCATAATAGCTTGATCAAGTTCAGATCTAACAGTCTTATAGGATTCCTTATCCATATTCAATTGTGATGACAGGTTGCTATTTGACACAGTTAAGACACTATTATGAGATTGTAAATCAGTAACTAAGTAACAAACATCAGCAAGATTAAGAATATCTAAACGTACCTTCTTCTTGTCAGTTTGTAATTCAGCCATGCGTGCCACGAATTCTTCAGGACTCATATCTGGAGCTGAATCCATATATAGCATGTCATCATCACTTGCCTTCACTTCAGACTCAGGCACCTCTACTTTCTGTTTCATATCAGTGGGCATGTAGGACACTGATCCAGCAGTTGTCTCTTCGATCTCGGCCATCAAAGCTTCCTCAGAATGAGCTTGCCAATCATAAGAGCCATCCAACTGCTTCACCACTAAGGCTTTGGAAGCTAGTGTACTTCCCGAGCCTTGTTTTCCTTTTGCTTCTACTTTAGGTCTTTGGCATTCTCTAGCAAAATGACCAATACCCTGACAGTTAAAGCATCTGACCTTGGTTTTATCAAACCCTGATCTATTGCCCAATACTTTTCTACCAGTTTTCTTGAGGAAATTCTTCACCTTTCTTGATATCAACGCTAGTTGATCTTGAAGCTCCAATTCCTCAAGATAATCAGGATCTATATGCTCATAATCCTCATCAAACAGAATAGGATCATTGATCTTTCCCTCTATGTAATTTTCATATGATGCCACAAAGGAAGCAAGAACGGACAGTTGTTGTTCAGCAGATTTCACACTCATGGGCATCTTCTGATGCTCTTGAGGTGACTTCTCAGAATTCTTTCCCTTTGTCTCATCACCAGAGGAGGAAATAAAGCATAGATCTTCAGTAATCATTTCTCCATTTTCACTAATATCACCAACTAACAGTGCAGTTGTCGAACTAGAAGACGCAGTCGAAAGATTTGACTTTCCATGATACAACCCAGGGTTCTGAACCTGATCAGAATCACTATCTCTTGACTTTCTGGAGAAATCATAACCTTTCAGCTTGTCAATGACTTGCTCTAAGGTCATAGTAGAATACCTGGTTTCGTTATCCTTAATCATAACGCCATACATTTCCCATTTAGAAGGCAAACCCTCAAGAAACTTGTCGGTTTTAGCTACTTCTTCTTCAACAATTTCATGGTATTCCAGTTCACTTAACAGATGGTAGAAACGCGTGACATAGGCATCAAGATCTTCTCCTTTTAAAGCTTTAAACATAGTAAACTGCTTTTTGAGAAGACTCCTCTTGCCAGCTCTCACCTGTGGACTTCCCTCACCTCTTTTCTCTAGAGCTTCCGAGAGCGTTCTAGCAGTATGAAAAGACTTCAGTTGATGAGCAATCTCTTTAGAAAGACACATCTTTATGCATGAATGTACTTTATTTTCATTTCTGTAAGCTTCCTTCTCTTGATCACTCATGTTCGCATAGGTAAAAACCACAGTGGCATTCTGAACAGTTTGAGTAGGTGCGGTGTATCCACTCTTGATACACATCCAGATTGACAGGTCATGGAATCTACAGTAAGATTCAAATATGTCCTTCCAATTGTAGTAATCTTCGATCCTTAACAACTTAGGTGGAACGTTTGACTTTCCCACCTCGTGGTCCATTTCGATCATTCTACTTAAGTCAGACATCTTAAAAACGTAAAATTAAACTGTTTCGCGAATTCAGAAAACTCAACTCGCAAGACTCAGCTCAACTCGCAATCTCAGCTCGACTCGCAGAATACGTCGATTCGCAAGCCTCAGTTCGGATTGCTGAAGATGTCGATTCGCAAGTGATGTCGATTCGCGAGAGATCTCGGTTCGACTCGCAAGCCTCAGTTCGACTCGCTAGTTCAACTCGGTTCGCAGGCGAAGCTGGAACCCTAATCTCGACTCGTGAAACGGCTGTTAAACCCGAAGACGAATTTTTAAGGTATTTTTACGACTGAAACTGAAAATTTCGACTGTAAACAAACCCTAAAACGTCCAGAGAATGATTTTGATCGTTAGTATTGCAAGAAAGCACGTAAAAACGACCCGAATCAAAAATGCAATAACACTAAAACTTATGAACACACTCGTATTTAGCCCGAAAGCTCTGATACCAGATGTAAGTCCCCTAGTTCTAGGATCGATAACTTCTTTATCTGTAGTATTAAGGTGCGGAATTCCTCAATACGGTGTTATCTTACTAACAACGAATATGTTCGTAATTGCGTTTATAAAGCTTAACTTTAAACGAATAATACGTCAAAGCCTGGCCGTTAGGTTTAAGTTTTCTCTGGGTTACTGAGTTCGCAGATCAGCAAAAGTATCAAAAGTGTTAACGATTTTCTAAGAGAAAATCGTTTATATAATCTGTCTTGGCTCGGCTCGCATGGGCCGACGAGTTCAGCACAACTCGCAGCCCAAGTCCATTAACTCGGCTCGCCAGACACTTCCTGCGGATCCAGTTCTCATCTCGCCTCGTTAGGCTCGCAACCTGAGAACTCAACTCGCAGCAAACGTATATATATTTATTCTATATTTAACATTCGTCTAACTTAGCACAATAATATGTTTAACGAATATTACTAACAAAACAAATATTTATTTACAAATCTAAACCAATGTACAAACGTAATAATAATTACACCAGTCCTATTTCAAGCTAGATCTGTTGTCACACTCTATGTTCCAACATTGCCTTAAAGCTACGGAAATATGCAGGTTTATGGTGGGAGAATCTGAAAAGGCAACGAGTTCGGGAAGGGAGAGGTGCTATCCGCACGTGGGAGAAGATGAAAAGGGAGTTAAAGAGAAGATTTTTTCCTAAAAGTTATAGGCTAGACGCTTACTTAAAGTTCCACAACTTAAAACAAAGTGATCAGTCCGTCGAAGAATATACCACAGAATTTGATCATCTTATGATCAAATGTGACATTGATGAGCCTGAAGAGCAGACTATTGCTCGTTATCTTGGGGGGTTAAAACCCGAGATAAGTAACATGGTGCAATTACAGCCATATTGGAGTTATTGTGATGTTTGTAAGCTTGCTGTGAAAATAGAAAAACAACTTAAAGAGAAACGTGGATGTTTAACTCGATTTTTCAATAAGGAAGGTTCAAGTAACCATGGAAATGTGCCATCAACCAAATCTGCAGCAACTCCGATAGCTAATCAAACACTAAAATCTCCTGCCAATAATGAAAAACAAACTGGTTCTTTAAGTGGTAGTGCCCGAAAGTGTTTTAAATGTCAAGGTTATGGACATATTGCTTCTGACTGTCCAAACCGTAAACTTGTCACTCTTGTGGAAGAAGACATATTGGGAAATAGTATTGGGGAGGATGAAGACAACCCTGTTGAGGAAATTGTGTATCCGGATGAAGGCGAAGCTTTAGTCATTCAAAGAAGCCTGAATATTGTTCAAGTTCAAGATGATGAATGGATACGAGAAAAAATTGTCCATACTCGATGCACCTGCAATGGAAAGGTTTGTAATGTTATCATTGATGGAGGCAGCTGCTCCAATGTTGTTGCCACAAGTATGGTGGAGAAGTTACAATTACAAACACAAGATCATCCTTATCCTTATCAAATTCAGTGGTTTCTAAAAGGACACGAATTGAAGGTAACTAAAAGGTGTTTGATTCAATTTTCTATTGGTAAGAATTATAAGGATGAAGTTTGGTGTGATGTTGTACTGATGGATGCTGCTCATTTGTTATTGGGGCGACCATGGCAATATGATAGGAGAGTGACTCATGATGGGTACAAAAACACCTATTCCTTTATTAACAATGGATTTCGGGTTGTTTTAACTCCATTAAAACTGGAACCATTACCAGCACCTAGTAAAAATGAACAAAAGTATCTCCTATCAGGAAATTTATTTGAAAAGGAGATTTTGAAATCTCGTGTTGGATATGTCCTTGTAGTAATGGAGGAGTCAAATTCCACACTTGTGGATCAAAGTCCATTAGTGCAAGCTTTACTTGAGGAATTTAAAGATGTTATTTGTGACACCCCCAAGTTTAATGATTTGCGGAAGCTCGATTTGGGTGTCACTAATCAATATACAAAGCACGTAAGATATAATGAACGACCACTATATGCGTCGTTTTAAACTTGCATTAATAAAGTAAATGTTTACATCAAAATAATGTTACATTAGCTCGGTTCCTGAAATTGAGAGATTACATAGCATAATTACTTTTACAAAATATAATAATGCGATCAAATCTCTAATTGTATGTATGCTGACTCGAGCTAATAATCCCTGCTTGTGCAGTCAACCTACTGCTGGGTACCTGTGATACATGCTAAAATGGGTCAGCGAAAACGCTGGTGAGCTCACAGGTTTGTATATCAATGTATAGTTGTAAGAACCGCAAGATTTATATTGAATTTAAAATGCAATTAAGCACAATAAAAGTTATACAATCCATGAGCACATAGTCTGAGCTTAACTTGATTTGTCAGGCCCAATTAAGGAAACCTAACTTGAAGTGCCTCCTACGAGTGTCTAATCCACACTCGTCTTCCCAAATGCTAATACATCCGTTTGACTGGTTAGTGCGTGCTAACCCGGATGAGGATTGTCAATCCCATATGATATCATATACTAACATTCACGCTAAAATATTATAGACTATGCTATAGAGGAATTTAAATTTATTAGTTTGAAACTCATGTAGTATTTGAAAGTTGGCACTTGCGTTCTACTTGTAAAACAAAACATAGCAGTAATATCACACCCCTAGTTGTAAAATAGTGAAAATGGGGCCATGAAACTCACCTGAGTCTTGAAAGTTTGAATTAATAACTTGGATTGATTTGCCTTGAAGTGTGGTCCGAAGACTTGTAACCTGAAGGTGTCCATGACACGCGATGGTTATTAATTGTTTAGGCATCTCGAAAGACTACCTTTGTAGTTGTTTGTCCAAATTACCCCGATTTGGTTGATTGACTTGTATGTTTGAAAACGTGTACGACCCGTTGGTGATTAATTGTAATAATAATCTTGATGTTACCACATTGATTTCGAAGCGTTACACTTGAAAAACAAATTCCATTAAGTTTGAAAAGTTGTATCGTATAAGTGTTTTGAAGTTGTTCAAGTTTGACACTTGGTGAAAAATGTGCTTACGGAATCTAAGTACAGGGGTCCGGGGGCAGCGCCCCTGGTAGCGGGGTCCAAGGGGCGGCAGCCCCTGGCGGGGTCCAAGGGGCAGAGCCCCTGGCTGGGGTCGAGCTGCCAGGTCAGCTTGGAAAATTTTTATTTCTACTATATTGCTTTAAGGAAAAACGCATCTGGACTTGAATTTGGGTGAAATCAAGTGATAAAATTTTGGTCTCGACACTTAGTAAAAAGTTGTAAAAAGTTGAACCGAATTACATTCGAGTTGAAACTCGTACGATTTAAACAAACCGCATAATTGTGTAGATATATATATACATTCAACAATATATATAATAATTGATACATTAATTAGCCTAACACAGAACTAGTTACATGTATTAAAACTTGATTAGGCACTAAATTCTAGTCCTAAATTGACGGGTGTCACATTATCCCCCTGTTAGAAGAATTTCGTCCCGAAATTTATGTTGAAGTCGTGTTTGATGTTGAGTCAGTGAAGAGTTGAGGATACTTGAGTCGCATTTGGTCTTCCCGTTCCCAGGTGAATTCCGGACCGCGTCGCGAATTCCACCTTACTTTGACGATGGGAATACGACTTTGTTTAAGTTGTTTGACCTCACGGTCCATGATTTCAGCGGGTTCCTCAACAAAGTGAAGTTTTTCGTCAACTCGAATTTCATCGAGTGGAATGATAAGTGTCTCATCAGACAGACACTTCTTCAGATTTGAAACATGAAAAGTGGGATGCACGCTGCTGAGTTTGGATGGCAGCTGCAATCGATATGCCACTGGACCAATCCTTTCGAGGATCTCGAATGGTCCAATGTATCTGGGATTTAACTTCCCTCATTTGCCAAATCGGATTACGCCTTTCCAAGACGATACTTTGAGTAGTACTCGATCCCCAACTTGGAACTCGAGTGGTTTGCGTCTCACGTCAGCATAACTTTTCTGACGATCACGCGCGGCCTTGAGCTTGTTTTGAATTTCGACGATTCTCTCGGTCGTCTCATGAATGATTTCTGGACCTTTGAGTTGACTATCCCCAACTTCGGTCCAACAGATAGGTGACCGGCACTTACGACCATACAGTGCCTCGAAGGGTGCAGCCTTAATGCTGGTATGATAACTGTTGTTGTACGAGAACTCGCACAATGGTAGGTGTTTCTCCCAGTTTACACCGAAGTCTACTACGCAGGCCCGTAGCATGTCTTCTAGTGTTTGAATTGTTCGTTCACTTTGGCCGTCAGTTTGAGGATGGTATGCGGTACTCATATCAAGTCGAGTACCCAGGGATTTTTGAAGTGATTGCCAAAATTGTGAAGTGAAACGACTATCTCTATCGGAGATAATTGAGATTGGAACACCGTGTTTGGTCACGATTTCCTTCAAATAAATTCTGGTGAGGCGTTCCATTTTGTCGGATTCTTTAATTGCTAGGAAGTGAGCAGACTTTGTGAGACGATCCACGATCACCCAAATAGTATCGCAACCGCTCGAGGACTTGGGTAGTTTGGTTATGAAGTCCATGGCAATTTGTTCCCATTTCCATTCAGGAAGACTGGGTTGTTGAAGTAAACCAGAGGGTTTTTGATATTCGATTTTGACCTTGGAGCAAGTAAGGCACTTGCTGACATAGGTGGCGATTTCAGCTTTCATGTTCGGCCACCAGTAGAAGTCCTTGATAACGTGATACATTTTATCGGATCCCGGATGGATAGAATATTTGGACTTGTGAGCTTCATCCATCACCAAGTCTCGTAGGTTCCCAAATTTAGGCAACCAGATTCGGTTTGAGAAATACCTAATCCCGTTAGGTTTGATTTCGAATTGTTTATCCACGCCTCGCAAGGCTTCATCTTTGACATTTTCGGGTTTCAAGGCTTCGAGTTGAGCAGTGAGAATTTGAACGTTTAAATTGTTGTGAATGGTCATACTGAGGGCTCGGACCCGAAGTGGTTTCACTCGCTCTTTCCGACTGAGGGCATCAGCAACAACATTTGCTTTGCCTGGATGATATTTGAGTTCGCAGTCGTAATCGGTAAGCAACTCGACCCATCGACGTTGCCTCATGTTGAGATCCTTCTGATCGAATATGTGTTGGAGACTTTTGTGGTCTGTAAAGATTGTGCACCTAGTGCCATAGAGGTAATGTCTCCAAATTTTGAGTGCAAAAATGACAGCTCCAAGTTCGAGATCATGAGTGGTGTAATTCTTTTCGTGAATTTTCAGCTGTCGTAAGGCATAGGCAATGAATTTGTCTCGTTGCATCAACACGCAACCGAGACCTTGATGAGAGGCATCGCAGTATACCACGAAGTCATCGGTGCCTTCGGGTAATGATAGAATAGGAGCACTGCAAAGCTTTTGTTTTAATAGTTGGAATGCCGACTCTTGTTTATCAGTCCAGTCAAACTTTTTGTCTTTCTGGGTCAGAGTCGTGAGTGGTAAGGCTATCTTGGAGAAATTTTCAATGAATCGTCGGTAATACCCGGCAAGACCCAAAAATTGGCGTACTTCGGTCGGAGTGGTGGGTGCTTGCCAGCCCTTGATAGCTTCAATTTTTGATGGGTCAACGTGAATCCCCTGACTGTCAATCACGTGACCAAGGAATTGAACGGTTTTTATCCAGAACTCACACTTAGAGAATTTGGCGTAAAGCTCCTCGTGTTTAAGTAGTTCTAAAATTGTTTTGAGGTGTTGAGCGTGTTCTTGCTCGTTTCGTGAGTATATGAGTATGTCATCGATGAAGACAATGACGAACTTGTCAAGATAAGGCTTGCACACCCGATTCATAAGGTCCATGAATACAGCCGGTGCGTTGGTTAGGCCGAATGGCATCACTTGGAATTCAATGCCCATAGCGGGTTCGGAAGGCGGTTTTTGGAATGTCGGCATCGCGAACACGCAATTGGTGATAACCGGATCGGAGATGAATCTTTGAATAACAACTCGATCCTTGAAGTTGGTAGAACAAATCATCGATTCGAGGTAATAGGTATCGGTTCTTGACGGTCAACTTGTTCAACTCTCGATAGTCAATACACATTCGAAAAGTACCGTCTTTCTTCTTGACAAATAGGACCGGAGCTCCCCAAGGTGAAGAACTCGGCCTGATAAATCCTCGTTCCAGGAGTTCCTGTAATTGGGCGGACAACTCCTGAAGTTCGGATGGAGCTAAGCGGTATGGTGCTCGGGCAACAGGCGCAGCACCTGGTACAAGATCGATTGAGAACTCAACCTGTCTTGGTGGTGGTAGACCAGGTAGTTCTTCAGGAAAAACTTCTGGAAAGTCTCGAACAATTGGAACATCCTCAAGTCACTTCTCCTTCGACTTTTTCTCCATGATGTGCGCTAGGATTGCTGGATAACCCTTTCTCAGAAATTTCCGGGTTTTAAGACAAGATATGATGTTAAGCCTCGTCCCACCGGTCTCCCCCTGAATGACCAAGGTTCTACCGACGGCGAGAGGTATGCGAACAATTTTGTCATAGCAAATGATTTCGGCGCGATGTTTGGATAACCAGTCCATGCCCACGATGACATCGAAACTTCCTATCTTAACAGGCATAAGATCTATGGAGAAGATTTCGTCAGCTAGATTTAAAGTGCAATTAGGTATCACACTACCGTTTTCTATTAATTTACCATTTGCTAGCTCTACGGTGTACTTAACGTCTAAAGCAACAGGTGTGATGTCAAGTAGAGGGCAAAATTCATCGGAAATAAAACTTCTATCGGCACCAGTATCAAACAGAATAGAAGCAGTTAAATTGTTGAGGAGGAACATACCCGTGACCACATTCGGGTCCTGACAGGCGTCCCCTGAGTTGATCACGAAGGCGCTACTTTTGGCGTTGTTGTGGTTGTTGCGGTTGTTGTTGTTGTTGCCCTTAATCTTCAATTTTGGGCACGTATCCCTAAAGTGTCCTGGGTTCCCACATTCAAAGCAGGACTTAGGTTGTCGGGCATTTTTGTCAGAGGGGTTGTTGTTGGATCTGGGGGCTCGGCAATCCTTAGTCGAATGCCCGTACCACCTGCAGTTGTTGCAAGGAGAACTGCACTGACCAAAGTGGTGATAGTTACACTTGGGACAATAAGGCCTGTCCCCGGTGTAGCCGCGGTTGGATTCAGAGTTGGTGGTGTAGACTTGGATGGCGTTGTTTTTCTTGTTTGAGTTGTGGTGGTGTTCAGCGGATTTGCGTTTGTTGTTGTTGGAGGATGAGGTGTTGGAGGTCTCACGGCTGACAACTAGGGCCATGAGTTCATGGGCAAATCGAATGGCACTCTCAGTGGTGGTTGGTTTGGATGAGGCGACATTTCCCTGGATGTTCTCAGGGAGTCCGCGGATGTATCTCTTAATGCCCTTACTTTCCGGTTCGACCAAACTCAGGCATAGTAAAGCAAACTGCTGGAATTTGGTGGTATATTCAGCAACATCATTTCCCTGCACCGCCAGGTGCCAGAATTCTTCCTCCAGCCTGTGCAACTCTTCTTCAGGACAATATTTTTCTGTCAGCTTCTTCTTCAGTTCGGCCCAAGGAAGTCGATTTGCAACCTCAAGGCCTACAGAGTTTGCGTGGGTTTTTCACCACGTGAGTGCACCTTCCTGAAAGGTGTAAGCAGCGAATTTGACCTTGTTGTTCTCAGTGCAGTCGCAGAGACTGAAAACAGATTCCATACGCTCAATCCAACGGATCAAGCCAATGGCACCTTCCGTGCCCTTGAAATATAGTGGTTTACAGCTGAGAAAGTCCTTGTAGGAACAAGGCTTGACAGCAGGAGTAGTGGTGGTGGTATCGGCTGTTTCCTCAGTCGTTCGGGTTGAATCCCGAGCGGCCAAGGCGTCGGCTACGGCCCGAGTAACGGCAGCAGCGAGTTCAGCTTCACTGTAACTCTTTTTCTTCAGCAGCATGATTCTTCAAGAAAAGAAACAATAGGTACGTAAGAAATTGTACTAGAATGATAATTGTGGTAGATGTATGTATTAAAGCGACAATATACACATCACAAGTGTAATAGTTCTATAATATAGGTTTAAATCGAACGAAATTGTTAATTGATATTACGTTGTTAAATGATTACAGACAATTTCGAGTTTGTTGAATTCAAAAGTTACAGACTTAGATATTGTGCCAAAAGTGCCGAGAATTGTTTCATCCGGTCAAATTACATTAATCCTACGAAAGCGTTATTGAGTGCAGATTCAGCCTAAGCTAATTCTGACGAAGACTGAGTTGTGGCATTAAGGCAGTGAGACGGTCAACGGACTCTGCAAGTCGGCTAACCATTCTGAGTGCCTCCTCGGTTTCCCTCAAGCGTGTCTCACACTGAGTCAACCTTGCTCGCAGGACAGTGATTTCGTTTTGATTGTCAGTCACTTGATTGTGGATGATCTCCATGGTCTTGATGGTTTCACCCACTCGATTTTCGAGAACGTCCATATTGTTGATAGCGTTTGCATGGTCCTCAGAGACCTGAGCAACTTGCCCCATTAGGGTGAGTGTCCAGTTTTCACGGGTCTCTTGCAACTCGATGTCCATGTCACGCAGTTGTTGCCCGTGACGGTGTAGCCTAGCGGCCAAGTCCGTTAGTGTGAATTGATTGGGGTATGGGCCCGCTCGAGGCAACCTGGGGTTCCTCCTAGCTACCCTTGAACTTTGTGATTCGTACGGATGAGAACGTGATGAGTTGGGTGGTGTGTTTGCCATTCTAAGACAGAGTGTTAGAAAGAATGAGGCCTATATTCATATAATATAATATAGCCTAAGATTGTAAATGAGGTCTATTTATGTATATATATGTATATCACATAATAACCTATTGAGAGTCTAGCACAGACATGTTTTGAGTCCCGGTTCTCTCGAGGTCAGAGTCAACTAGTGTATCCTGTTCAGCCATAACTTCCTTCGGATCTTACATCATCTTTAATTAATTGTACATAGTTGATCAAGCTATGTTAAATTAAATTCGTATGCTGTAATCTCTGAACTGGTTATACCTAATAGGGAATACTGCCTAACGGTCATAGTCTAGGTCCACTAAATGCAACCTAGTTCACTATAACCTTAGTCTCTGATACCAATCTGTGACACCCCCAAGTTTAATGATTTTGCGGAAGCTTGATTTGGGTGTCACTAATCAATATACAAAGCACGTAAGATATAATGAACGACCACTATATGCGTCGTTTTAAACTTGTATAGATAAAGTAATTGTTTACATCAAAATATTGTTACATTAGCTCGGTTCCTGAAATTGAGAGATTACATAGCATAATTACTTTTACAAAATATAATAATGCGATCAAATCTCTAATTGTATGTATGCTGACTCGAGCTAATAATCCCTGCTTGTGCAGTCAACCTACTGCTGGGTACCTGTGATACATGCTAAAATGGGTCAGCGAAAACGCTGGTGAGCTCACAGGTTTGTATGTCAATGTATAGTTGTAAGAACCGCAAGATTTATATTGAATTTAAAATGCAATTAAACAAAATAAAAGTTATACTGTCCATGAGCACATAGTCTGAGCTTAACTTGATTTGTCGGGCCCAATTAAGGAAGCCTAACTTGGAGTGCCTCCTACGAGTGCCTAATCAACACTCGTCTTCCCAAATGCTAATACATCCGTTTGACCGGTTAGTGCGTGCTAACCCGGATGAGGATTGTCAATCCCATATGATATCATATACTAACATTCACGCTATAAATACTAGAGACTATGCTTATGGAGGACTTTAAATTGATTAGCTTGAAACTCATGTAGTATTTGAAGTTTGGCACTTGCGTTCTACTTGTAAAACAAAATCGAGTAGTAATATCACACCCCTAGTTGTAAAGCAGTGAAAATGGGGCTATGAAACTCACCTGGTTCTTGAAGTGTTTAACTTAATAAACTTGAAGTAATTAGCTGTGAGTTGGTGTCCAAAGGCTTGAAACCTGAATGTGTCCACGACACTTTAATTGTCATTAATTGTATTGGTATCTCGAAAGACTACCATTGTAATTGTTTGTCTAACTTAATGTCCAAATTACCCCGATTTGGTTGATTGTGTTGTTACAAGTTACTATGACTTGTTTGATTAAATTGATACAAGTTACAACGACTTGTTTGATTTTGAAGTATGTTTTGAAAACGCGTACGGACCGTTGGTGATTAGTTGAAAATAAAAGTGTTATTGTTGTAGTCTTGTTTTTGAAGTGTTACACTTGAAATACAAGTCCCATTATGTTCTAAAAGTCGTATTGAATAAGCATTTGAAGTTGAAAAATCTCGACACTTGGTGTAAAAATAGTTGGAAAACCTGCTGTTTTATGCGTCACTATAGGCGTCACTGAGGGTGTTTACGCGACACTACCGAAGTGTCGGGTTCAATGTCAGATTAGAAGGTATAGCGTCACTGGGCTAGTGTCGTGTGTAATAGTATGCGTCACTTCAGGAGTGACGGGTTCAGCATAACGGCGGCACTTATGGAGTGTCGTATAAAATAATGATCTCGGATATTTGGGCGTCACTTAAGGAGTGACGTGTGGCATAGCGGCACTAAAGAAGTGTCGGGTAAAATATTATGGCGTCACTTGTAGAGTGACGGTTATAGATCAAAATGGAATTATGTACGACACTTATGAAGTGTCGGTATAGAATATAGGGCGTCACTTATCTAGTGACGGTATGTTGTGTCGGGTAAAAGGATATGGCGGCACTTAACAAGTGTCGCTAGGTATATATGGGCGTCACTTCAGTAGTGACGGTCAGAGGCCAACATTTGAGCTTAGGCGACACTTAAGAAGTGTCGGTATAGAAAGTATAGCGGCACTTAAGGAGTGGCGCTGGTAGTGTCGCATATCTGGGTTCGTCCATGCGACACTATCACCTGTTTGACGGATTTCGAGCCAAAAACGTGTTTTCGGGTTTCCGTTTGGTCTGATTCTTTTACCCAACCCTCATAGGGACATATTAAGCTTATCCAAACAATAATATATGAAAGGTAAGTAAAATCGAGAGATTTCGTAATTTGTCGGAAACTTACAAAGTGATGAAATGAAAATCCGGAAAGGTAGAAGTGTAGATCGTCGCGAGGTGGTCGTTTATTTCCAAAGGGGCTTGAAGATCCGAGGTCGTTTAGCGTGTTTATTTTGTGATTTTAATGGGTTGTGGGTTTTGTAAATTTGAGAGAGAAAAGGGAGGGGAGAGAGAAAAAGAAAAAGGAGAATGAAAAGAAAAGATGGTGGGTGGTGATTTTAAATCCCCCATCATTTTGCAGTCTGTGCACTGCGCTTCGTGTGGTGTTCGTTTTTCCCCGTTTATTACACGATAAATATTTATTTTCTATGTTTTAATATACGTTTTAAAATGCGAATAATTACTCAGTATTTTTGTTAAAGCATTTGACTAAACATTTAATAATTACATTATAAATGGTGAATTGTCTCGTTTTGTTTGCGCAATTACATTTTATTCGCGTTTATATAAATTGTGTGATAAACTTGGATACTAAATATTATTGACATAATATTTTTAAGTACAATAACGTTATTTCATTTCCTTGTATTACTTAAATAATTTTTTCACCAATGTCCGTATTTATTGTATCGAAATTCATTCGATTTGAAACTCGTACGATTTAAACAAATCGCATAATTGTAGATATATATTCAATAATATATATAATAATTGCTACATTAATTAGCCTAACACGGAACTAATTACATGTATTACACTTGATTAGGCACTAAATTATAGTCCTAAATTGACGGTTGTCACATTCTCCCCCTGTTAGAAGAATTTCGTCCCGAAATTTATGTTGAAGTCGTGTTTGATGTTGAATCAGTGAAGAGTTGAGGATACTTGAGTCGCATCTGGTCTTCCCGTTCCCAGGTGAATTCCGGACCACGCCGCGAATTCCACCTAACCTTGACAATGGGAATACGACTTTGTTTAAGTTGTTTGACCTCACGGTCCATGATTTCAGCGGGTTCCTCAACAAAGTGAAGTTTCTCGTCAACTCGAATTTCATCGAGTGGAATGATAAGTGTCTCGTCAGACAGACACTTCTTCAGATTTGAAACATGAAATGTGTGATGCACGCTGCTGAGTTCAGGTGGCAGCTGCAATCGATAAGCCACTGGACCAATCCTTTCGAGGATCTCGAATGGTCCAATGTATCTGGGATTCAACTTCCCTCGTTTGCCAAATCGGATTACGCCTTTCCAAGGCGATACTTTGAGTAGAACTCGATCCCCAACTTGGAACTCGAGTGGTTTGCGTCTCACGTCAGCATAACTTTTCTGACGATCACGCGCGGCTTTGAGTTTGTTTTGAATTTCTACGATTCTCTCGGTTGTCTCGTGTATGATTTCTGGACCTGTGAGTTGGCTATTCCCAACTTCAGTCCAACAGATAGGTGACCGGCACTTACGACCGTACAGTGCCTCGAAGGGTGCAGCTTTGATGCTGGTATGATAACTGTTGTTGTACGAGAACTCGCACAATGGTAGATGTTTTTCCCAGTTTACACCGAAATCTACTACGCAGGCCCGTAGCATATCTTCCAGTGTTTGAATGGTTCGTTCACTTTGACCGTCTGTTTGAGGATGATATGCGGTACTCATATCAAGTCGAGTACCCAGGGATTTTTGAAGTGATTGCCAAAATTGTGAAGTGAAACGACTATCTCTATCGGAGATAATTGAGATTGGAACACCGTGTTTGGTCACGATTTCCTTCAGATAAATGTTGGTGAGGCGTTCCATTTTGTCAGATTCCTTGATTGCCAGGAAGTGAGCAGATTTTGTGAGACGATCCACGATCACCCAAATGGAATCGCAACCGTTCGAGGATTTGGGTAGTTTGGTTATGAAGTCCATGGCAATTTGTTCCCATTTCCATTCAGGAAGACTGGGTTGTTGAAGTAAACCAGAAGGATTTTGGTATTCGATTTTGACTTTGGAGCAAGTAAGGCACTTGCTGACATAGGTGGCGATTTCAGCTTTCATGTTCGGCCACCAGTAGAAGTCCTTGATACCGTGGTACATTTTATCGGATCCCGGATGGATAGAATATTTGGACTTGTGAGCTTCATCCATCACCAAGTCTCGTAGGTTCCCAAATTTCGGCAACCAGATTCGGTTTGAGAAATACCTAATCCCGTTAGGTCTGATTTCGAATTGTTTATCCATGCCCCGCAAGGCTTCATCTTTGACATTTTCGGGTTTTAAGGCTTCGAGTTGAGCAGTGAGGATTTGAATGTTTAAATTGTTGTGAATGGTCATACTGAGGGCTTGAACCCGAAGTGGTTTCACTCGCTCTTTCCGACTGAGGGCGTCAGCAACAACATTTGCTTTGCCTGGATGATATTTGAGTTCGCAGTCGTAATTCGTAAGCAACTCGACCCATCGACGTTGTCTCATGTTGAGATCCTTCTGATCGAATATGTGTTGAAGGCTCTTATGGTCGGTAAAGATTGTACATCTGGTACCATAAAGGTAATGTCTCCAGATTTTGAGGGCAAAAACGATAGCTCCTAGCTCGAGGTCGTGGGTGGTGTAATTCTTTTCATGAATCTTAAGCTGTCGAGAAGCATAAGCTATGACTTTGTCTCGTTGCATGAGCATACAACCGAGACCTTGATGAGAAGCATCGCAGTATACCACGAAGTCATCAGTGCCTTCGGGTAATGATAGGATAGGAGCACTGCAAAGCTTTTGTTTTAAGAGTTGGAATGCCGATTCTTGTTTATCAGTCCAGTCAAACTTTTTGTCTTTCTGGGTCAGCGTCGTGAGTGGTATGGCTATCTTGGAGAAATTTTAAATGAATCGTCGATAGTATCCGGCCAGTCCTAAAAACTGCCGTACTTCGGTCGGAGTGGTTGGCGATTGCCAATCTTTGATAGCCTCGATTTTTGATGGGTCAACGTGAATCCCCTGACTGTCAATCACGTGACCAAGGAATTGAACGGTTTTGATCCAGAACTCACACTTAGAGAACTTGGTATGGAGCTCCTCGTGTTTAAGTAGTTCAAGGATGGTTCTGAGATGTTGCGCATGCTCTTCTTTGCTTCGCGAATATATGAGGATGTCATCGATGAAGACAATGACAAACCTATCAAGACAAGGTTTACACACCCGATTCATAAGGTCCATGAATACAGCCGGTGCATTGGTTAGACCGAATGGCATCACTTGAAATTCGTAATGCCCGTAACGAGTTCTGAAAGCGGTTTTTGGAATATCGGCATCGCGAACACGCAATTGGTGATAACCGGATCGAAGATCAATCTTTTAATAACAACTCGACCCTTGAAGTTGGTCGAACAGGTCATCGATTCGAGGGAGTGGATACCGGTTCTTGACAGTTAACTTGTTCAACTCTCGATAGTCGATACACATTCGAAAAGAACCGTCTTTCTTCTTGACAAATAAGACCGGAGCTCCCCAAGGTGAAGAACTCGGCCTGATAAACCCTCGTTCCAGGAGTTCCTGTAATTGGGCGGACAACTCCTGAAGTTCGGATGGAGCAAAACGGTATGGTGCTGGGGCCACAGGCGCCGCACCTGGTACAAGATCGATTGAGAACTCAACCTGTCTTGGTGGTGGTAGACCAGGTAGTTCTTCAGGAAAGACTTCTGGAAAGTCTCGAACAATTGGAACATCCTCAAGTCGCTTCTCCTCCGACTTTTTCTCCATGATGTGCGCGAGGATTGATGGATAACCCTTTCTCAGAAATTTCCGGGTTTTAAGACAAGATATGATGTTAAGCCTCGTCCCTCCGGTCTCCCCCTGTATGACTAGGGTTCTACCGACAGTGAGAGGTATGCGAACAATTTTGTCATAGCAGATGATTTCGGCGCTATGTTTGGATAACCAGTCCATGCCTACGATGACATCGAAACTCCCTATCTCAATAGGCATAAGATCTATGGAGAAGGTTTCGTCGGCTAGATTTAAGGTGCAATTAGGTATCACACTATTGGTTTCTATCAATTTGCCATTTGCTAGCTCTACGGTGTACTTAACGTCTAAAGCAACAGGTGTAATGTCAAGTAGAGGACAAAATTCATCAGAAATAAAACTCCTATCGGCACCAGTATCAAACAGTATGGAAGCAGTTAAATTGTTGAGGAGGAACATACCCGTGACCACATTCGGTTCCTGACGGGCGTCCCCTGAGTTGATCACGAAGGCGCTACTTTTGGCGTTGTTGTTGTTGCGGTGGTTGTTGTTGTTGCCCTTGTTCTTCAATTTTGGGCAAGAATCCCTAAAGTGTCCTGGGTTTCCACATTCATAACAGGACTTAGGTTGTCGGGTATTTCTGTCAGAGGGGTTGTTGTTGGATTTGGGGGCTCGGCAATCCTTAGTCAAATGCCCGCACTTCCTGCAGTTGTTGTAAGGAGTACTGCACTGACCAAAGTGGTGATAGTTACACTTGGGACAATAAGGTCTGTCCCCGGTGTAGCTGCGGTTGGATTCAGAGTTGGTGTTGTAGACTTGGATGGCGTTGTTTTTCTTGTTTGAGTTGTGGTGGTATTCAGTGGATTTGCGTTTGTTGTTGTTGGAGGATGAGGTGTTGGAGGTCTCACGGCTGACAACTAGAGCCATGAGTTCGTGGGCCAATCTAATGGCACTCTCAGTAGTAGTTGGTTTGGATGAGGCGACGTTGCCCTGGATGTTCTCGGGGAGTCCACGAATGTATTTCTTAATGCCCTTACTTTCTGGTTCGACTAAACCCGGGCATAATAAAGCAAACTGCTGAAATTTAGTGGTATAATCAGCAACATCATTTCCCTGCACCTCCAGATGCCAGAATTCTTCTTCTAGCCTGTGCAATTCCTCTTCAGGACAGTATTTTTCTGTCAGTTTCTTTTTCAGTTCGGCCCAAGGAAGTCGGTTTGCAACCTCAAGGCCTACAGAGTTTGCGTGGGTTTTCCACCACGTGAGTGCACCTTCCTGAAAGGTGTAAGCAGTGAATTTGACTTTGTTGTTCTCAGTACAGTCGCAGAGACTGAAAACAGATTCCATACGCTCAATCCAACGGATCAAGCCAATGGCACCTTCCGTGCCCTTGAAGTACAGCGGTTTACAGCTAAGAAAGTCCTTATAGGAGCAGGGTTTGGGTGGTGGAGTATTGGTTGCTGTGTCCTCGCTACCGGGTGGTGTTCGGGTAGCCAAGGCTTCGGTCACACTGCGGGCAATTATTCCCGCGATCTCAGCTTCGCTAAGGGTAATTTGACGACGAGGAGGCATGATGCTGAGTAAGAAAGAACAAGGAATTGAAATAAGATACTAGTCCGAGTATGATGAACTAGTGGTGTGTTTGTCATTTCGAGACAAAGCGTTAGAGAGAAAGAGGCCTATATTCATATAATATAATATAGCCTAAAGTTGTAATGAGGTCTACTTATGTATATATATATGTATATCACATAATAACCTATTGAGTGTCTAGCATAGACTTGTTTTGAGTCCCGTTTCTCTCGAGGTCAGAGTCAACTAATGCATTCCTGTTCAACATAACTCTTTCAGATTTCACATCATCTTTCTCTAATTGTACATAGTTGATCAGGTTATGTTAAATTAAAGTCGTATGATGTAATCCCTGAACTAGTCATAACTAATAAGGAATGCTGCCTAACGGTCATAGTCTAGGCCCACTAAATGCAACCTAGTTCACTATAACCTTAGGCTCTGATACCAATCTGTGACACCCCCAAATTTAATGATTTTGCGGAAGCTTGATTTGGGTGTCACTAATCAATATACAAAGCACATAAGATATAATGAACGACCACTATATGCGTCGTTTTAAACTTGTATAGATAAAGTAATTGTTTACATCAAAATATTGTTACATTAGTTCGGTTCCTGAAATTGAGAGATTACATAGCATAATTACTTTTACAAAATATAATAATGCAGTCCAATCTCTAGTTGTATGTATGCTGACTCGAGCTAATAATCCCTGCTTGTGCAGTCAACCTACTGCTGGGTACCTGTGATACATGCTAAAATGGGTCAGCGAAAACGCTGGTGAGCTCACAGGTTTGTATGTCAATGTATAGTTGTAAGAACCGCAAGATTTATATTGAATTTAAAATGCAATTAAGCAAAATAAAAGCTATACTGTCCATGAGCACATAGTCTGAGCTTAACTTGATTTGTCGGGCCCAATTAAGGAAGCCTAACTTGGAGTGCCTCCTACGAGTGCCTAATCAACACTCGTCTTCCCAAATGCTAATACATCCGTTTGACCGGTTAGTGCGTGCTAACCCGGATGAGGATTGTCAATCCCATATGATATCATATACTAACATTCACGCTATAAATACTAGAGACTATGCTTATGGAGGACTTTAAATTGATTAGCTTGAAACTCATGTAGTATTTGAAGTTTGGCACTTGCGTTCTACTTGTAAAACAAAATCGAGTAGTAATATCACACCCCTAGTTGTAAAGCAGTGAAAATGGGGCTATGAAACTCACCTGGTTCTTGAAGTGTTTAACTTAATAAACTTGAAGTAATTAGCTGTGAGTTGGTGTCCAAAGGCTTGAAACCTGAATGTGTCCACGACACTTTAATTGTCATTAATTGTATTGGTATCTCGAAAGACTACCATTGTAATTGTTTGTCTAACTTAATGTCCAAATTACCCCGATTTGGTTGATTGTGTTGTTACAAGTTACTATGACTTGTTTGATTAAATTGATACAAGTTACAACGACTTGTTTGATTTTGAAGTATGTTTTGAAAACGCGTACGGACCGTTGGTGATTAGTTGAAAATAAAAGTGTTATTGTTGTAGTCTTGTTTTTGAAGTGTTACACTTGAAATACAAGTCCCATTATGTTCTAAAAGTCGTATTGAATAAGCATTTGAAGTTGAAAAATCTCGACACTTGGTGTAAAAATAGTTGGAAAACCTGCTGTTTTATGCGTCACTATAGGCGTCACTGAGGGTGTTTACGCGACACTACCGAAGTGTCGGGTTCAATGTCAGATTAGAAGGTATAGCATCACTGGGCTAGTGTCGTGTGTAATAGTATGCGTCACTTCAGGAGTGACGGGTTTAGCATAACGGCGGCACTTATGGAGTGTCGTATAAAATAATGATCTCGGATATTTGGGCGTCACTTAAGGAGTGACGTGTGGCATAGCGGCATTAAAGAAGTGTCGGGTAAAATATTATGGCGTCACTTGTAGAGTGACGGTTATAGATCAAAATGGAATTATGTACGACACTTATGAAGTGTCGGTATAGAATATAGGGCGTCACTTATCTAGTGACGGTATGTTGTGTCGGGTAAAAGGATATGGCGGCACTTAACAAGTGTCGCTAGGTATATATGGGCGTCACTTCAGTAGTGACGGTCAGAGGCCAACATTTGAGCTTAGGCGACACTTAAGAAGTGTCGGTATAGAAAGTATAGCGGCACTTAAGGAGTGGCGCTGGTAGTGTCGCATATCTGGGTTCGTCCATGCGACACTATCACCTGTTTGACGGATTTCGAGCCAAAAACGTGTTTTCGGGTTTCCGTTTGGTCTGATTCTTTTACCCAACCCTCATAGGGACATATTAAGCTTATCCAAACAATAATATATGAAAGGTAAGTAAAATCGAGAGATTTCGTAATTTGTCGGAAACTTACAAAGTGATGAAATGAAAATCCGGAAAGGTAGAAGTGTAGATCGTCGCGAGGTGGTCGTTTATTTCCAAAGGGGCTTGAAGATCCGAGGTCGTTTAGCGTGTTTATTTTGTGATTTTAATGGGTTGTGGGTTTTGTAAATTTGAGAGAGAAAAGGGAGGGGAGAGAGAAAAAGAAAAAGGAGAATGAAAAGAAAAGATGGTGGGTGGTGATTTTAAATCCCCCATCATTTTGCAGTCTGTGCACTGCGCTCCGTGTGGTGTTCGTTTTTCCCCGTTTATTACAAGATAAATATTTATTTTCTATGTTTTAATATACGTTTTAAAATGCGAATAATTACTCAGTATTTTTGTTAAAGCATTTGACTAAACATTTAATAATTACATTATAAATGGTGAATTGTCTCGTTTTGTTTGCGCAATTACATTTTATTCGCGTTTATATAAATTGTGTGATAAACTTGGATACTAAATATTATTGACATAATATTTTTAAGTACAATAACGTTATTTCATTTCCTTGTATTACTTAAATAAATTTTTCACCAATGTCCGTATTTATTGTATCGAAATTCATTCGATTTGAAACTCGTACGATTTAAACAAATCGCATAATTGTAGATATATATTCAATAATATATATAATAATTGCTACATTAATTAGCCTAATACGGAACTAATTACATGTATTACACTTGATTAGGCACTAAATTATAGTCCTAAATTGACGGTTGTCACATAACTAGTTAAAAGTTATGCGTGTCCAAATTTGGTTTAAAATTTGAGTTTGGTACAAGCTGTTGTCAAGTGTTAATACGCGATCCCAGAGAATTTCTAGGATCGCGTAACATAGGCAAAAATGGTCACAGTCGAAATCCAAGGCCTAATACGCGATCCAGCTTCCTCTCCCGGATCGCCTATGTTAGCGTAAATTGTTCACAGAAGGTTTCGAGGTTATAATACGCAATCGCGTATGGGAGACCAGGATCGCGTATTATTCAATTTTTTGAGATGTTTCGTTTTGAGTCCTACGAATTGGTACAAGTTATTGTTCACATGATGTCAATTTATATACGATGTGTGGGACATTGTTAAGAGTATTTTAATGTTATAAAATAAAAATTTTGGGGCGTTTCATCGTGATTCTAATATATTTCTTTGTGAGTTTTGCTTAACTACGATGCACAATATGCGTCATATGTTGTACAATTGTCATGGTTTCAAAGAATCATTGTGGATATTATGCTCTGGTGGTGTGTACATGATGCATAAAAAGTTTTGATTGTAAGTTTTTGTTGACCTTGTTAATTGTTACTCCGTATAAGAAACATGAGTAGTTTTATATTTATAGTATGTAATAGAATTTGATTTGTTTGTTAGTTTTTTTTTTTTTTTTTTTTTTTTTGAAAGGTAGAGAGAATTTCATTAAAAATACGGCTATTAGCAAGTTGCTACATAGCCCCAATAGTACATTACACATTCACAGATTGCATAATTATAATTAAACACCAATCATCCAGATCTTAACTGCGAGGGAGCAAAAATGGATGAAAAAAACCCTGAGAAGCCTAGAAAAAAATCCCCGAGTCTAGGGGCCGAGCCACCGATTTTCACCCTAGATTGTTTTTTAACTCCCCAAACATATCCAGATTTGTAATAAAACCCCATAAGAATACAAAATAACAGAACCCATATTATATTCCTTTGCACTTGATTGACACCTTGCACATGCATACTGAAGCCTGTGATCTCCTATGCTTCGTGATTTTTACCCAGCATGCATCTGCCTTGATCCGAAAAAGCCGAAGTTGCTTTTCAGTCCAAGTTAAATTCACGCCATCTTTTCCACGTTAAGTCTTTTCTTCCTAATCTATTCTTTATCCAGAAAAAGAGAGGCATTGTACCTCCTCTTTTAAACGCAGCCATGAGGATGGAGCACCTTTAAAGCAAACATCGTTCCTAACTTTACATATACACCAGCAAGCAGAGAATATGATCGCTTGAATGATTAAGCTCTTCCAACTGTTTTCTTTCTCCATTATGCTAAGAAGATCACGAATGGAAAAGGCGAAAATGGGAGTAGTTTTGCACCAAGAACTTATTAAACTCCATAACAAGTTAGCATATTCACATGATATTAAAAGACGGGTGATTGTTTCGTTAAATTTATTACATAATGGACAAAGGGTAGAATTAACCTGAATATTTCTTCGTACCAAAGCAATTTTTGTAGGTAAACGATCCATTTTCGCCCTCCACAAGAATAAGTTAACCTTACCTGGAACCCACTTATTCCATTTAAAGTGAAAATTATTATTACGAGAGGATGACTTATTGATGAAGTTTTTGACAGATGCCACCGAGAACACCGCTGTTGGATCACCCTTCCAAACCCAGGAACCATTTACTTTAGCCATAATCTATGACACATCCAGGTTGCAATTCGATAGCTCCTTCTGCACCTTACTTATATTAACCCATGTACTCAAGAGATGTTTCCTAACCGGTATCAGTGATGAACAAGATTTGTTCATATGGATACCTTTAATCGCTTGACTCCACACTGTATTTGTTTCTTGGTGAAAACGCCACCACCACTTTAACAGAAGACTAATGTTAAGTTGTTTTAGTGACACGATACCAAGTCCACCCCCATCCTTTGGTGCAATTACTCTTGACCAACCCACCCAATTTATTTTTGAATTATTTTCTGACCCTCCCCATAAGAATTTTCTTCGTATTTTTTCTAGGCTTTCGATAACTTGAGCTGGGGCTTTAAATACCGAAAAATAATAAACTGGGAGGCTGTCAAGGATGGCTTTTATAAGGACAATTCTCCCGGCCATAGAAAGGGTCTTTGCTTTCCAAGATGACAACCGACCTTTAAAAGTATCGATTATTTCTGTCCAACTTTTACATCTATTCATATTCGCTCCCATTTTCAAACCAAGGTATTCAAAAGGCAATTTCCCTACCTACAACCAATTTGATCAGCCACTGTTTTGACCAAGAAATTGTCAACATTGATTCCAAAAATGTTAACTTTTGGTCGTATTAAATTCCAAACCCGACACCAATGAAAAGCATCTCATAATTCTCATAATGTTTAGCACATTTATAGCCGACCATTCCCCTAACACGATTAGATCATCAGCAAACATGAAGTGTGTGATGATTGGTCCCTGATTTGGTAGTCTAATTCCCCTTAATATGACAAGCTCCTTAGCCTTAACAAAAATACAATTAAGAGCCTCCATTGCAATAAAAAATGAAAAGGGGATAGAAGATCCCCTTGTCTAACGCCTCTTGAACAATTAAAATTATTTGAGGGAGAGCCATTGATAAGAACAGAAGCGGAAGAAGATGAGAGAATACCTGAAATCCACATCCTCCATTTTTGAGGAAAATTCATTTGCTGAAGGACCGAGTCAATGAAACACCAACTTAGCGAATCGAAAGCTTTGTTGAAATCTATTTTAAACAAAGTTGCCTTGTATTTAACCTTTTTAGCCCATGTTATGATTTCATTAACAACAAGTGGCCCATCGAGAATGCTACGTTTTTCTAAAAAACTAGATTGGGCCTCGAAAACCACAGATCCAATGACTTTTTTTAATTTATTTGCCAAGATTTTTGAAACCATTTTTGGTATGCACCAACCAAGGAGATTGGCCTAAACTCATCAAAAAATAATGGATCGCTTGTTTTTGGGATGAGAGTGAAGAAAGAAGTGTTACATACCCTAGTAATAATACCATCCGAGTGAAAAGCGTGCATCATATGCATGATATCATCTTGCGGTAACTCCCAGTAACGTTTTATAAAAGCAAAATTGAAACCATCGGGACCCGGGGCTTTGTTACTACCACATTCTCCTATTACTATTTTGATCTCCTCCTTACTGAACGGCATGATTAAGTCCCCTGCCTCTTTGATTGAGAGCTTTTTGATTTTCTCCAATGTAGCTTTAGGTTTGCTAATCATTGGCTCCCAGAATTTTCTGGCAAAAAAATCCACCGCTTCCTTTTTAATCTAACTCGGATCATCCACCCAATTATTTCCCGCCCATATGCCATTAATTTTGTTTATCTTATTTCTGGCATTGCAACCATGGAAAAAAGCTGTGTTTTCTTCTGTCACACCCCCAAATTCGTTGATTTTGTTTAGCGGAAGCATTTGGTTAAGTATGGGGGTAATGACACCAACATTGTACATGCATACGTATCAGAGCATATGATTACAACAGAACATATATTAAGATGCCAAAAGTAGTAATTACAAAGTTTTACGATTTATTGAATCATACGATTGTCAAGTAGTTAAGTTTACAAAAGTAGATTTCGTATATATGATTAAAACAGTTTAGTTATATAAAAGAAATCCAATTGTCAAAAGTTGGCATCCTATTCCTTCAGGGTCTCCTATGTTCCAATGTGCAGGCGGTTCTTACGTGCGCAGCTAATTCCCTTTAAAAATAGTAAAAGTCAACAACGAGGTTGTGTGAATTCACAGGTTTTATGTTTGCAATAGTTGACTCAAGTTGGTAAGCACAGTTGTTAAACCAAATACGTTCACAATTAGTTATTGCCATAACAGTCGAGTAATGTTTTGTGGAGTATTATCACAAGTATAAGTTTAGTGGGTTGTTCGCCCAAAGTTTCGATTTACGTGGGATGTTACCCAAAACACAGTTTAACACACGTTGCTGGTCGTTCTCCAGCGTTTTACAAACAGTACCGGTCGTTCTCTGGTCAAATACGCACGGGTCGTTCTCCCGTCCAAACACTGCTGGTCGTTCTCCAGCGAAACATAGTACCGGTCGTTCTCCAGCCTAAAGACGCATGGGTCGTTCTCCCATCCAAAATGCACGGGGCGTTCTCCCGTCCACTTGGCCAGTCGTTCTCTGGCACTAAAATACGTTGCTGGTCGTTCTCCAGCTATTTACATAAAAAATACCGGTCTTTCTCCGGTATACTCAATAAGTTTACAATGTTTACAATCGTTTGTAGTATGAAAATGTTATTTCATAAACACAAGTTTTTATAATAGTTCAACAGTTCAAAGTACTCTAATCGTTCGAGTAAACAGGTACACATCCATGTAGTAAAAGCAGTTATGGCAATTATTAAAGCAGTTGACTATGTTTTCCACCACTGTTCAAAAGCAGTTAAAACAGTAAAAGTAGGGGCTGTGAACTCACCTGTTGAGTTAAGTATGTTTGAGTGCTAGCAAAGCCTAAAGCCTAAGTATAGTCCGGAATCTCCTAACGCCCTAAACGTATGAGATTTATTAAGTATGTGGATCGACCATCCATGCTAGTGTTCGTACAACCAAGTTATGTCCAAAGCGTTTGTTAAATACGTACGTTTGTATTTCATAGTTGTGAAAATGTATACGACTCGTTGGTGACAGTTTAAAATCATAACTTCAGGAGTATAATTCTGTTTGTTTCATTGTATTGTTATGAAGTATGAAATTGTGTACGGGGGTCCGGGGGCAGCGCCCCTGGTAGCGGGGTCCAAGGGGTGGCAACCCCTGGCGGGGTCCAAGGGGCAGAGCCCTTGGTTGGGGTCGAAAAACGCATTCAAAATTTTATTTCGGCTATGTTGCTGTAGTAAAAACGCATTCAAAATTTTATTTCGGAGTAAAATCAGGTGGTAAAATCTCAGTCTCAACACTTAGTGAAAAAGTTGTAAACTTTCTGTTTTTAGCGTCACTTGTGGCGTCACTTGCCTTAGGGTAGCGACACTTAGGAAGTGCCTCATAAAATGATAAGTTCTGAATTATTAGCGTCACTCGAGGAAGTGACACATATGGGGCGTCACTTAAACAAGTGACGGGTACAAGTGTCGGGTCTAAATCAGTATTCGAGTATAGGCGTCACTTAAGCTAGTGACGCATGGAAGTGTCGGGAAAAGAAGGTTTGTGGCGTCACTTGGCAAAGTGACGCAAAAAGAGGGTTTTATGTGTCACTTAAGTGTCGCTACACTGTTTTTGGCACCAATGCGTCACTTACGACTGTTCGTGGATCGGTTTGGAAAAATGAGTTTTAAGCTTCGATTTGGACATTTAAAGTTGTTAAGAACGCTAAAACATGTTATATTAAGTATTATAAACATAAAATATCAAAGAAAACTTCGAAATCTAAGAGTTTACGAGATTGTCGGGATCTTACAAAGTTATTGCCGTGAAAATCCGAGAAGATAGGAAGGTAGAGCTCGACTCCATGATTGTTTTTCTCTAAATGAGTTATGTGATTTATAGAGTTTTAATGGTAGTTTTTGGTGGATTTTGGTGGTTGTTTTTAGATGGTGGTGGTGGGTTTTGAGAGAGAGAGAGAGAGAGAGAGAGAGATAGAAATGTGTGTTTGGTTAAAAAAATGAAAGATGAAATGAAATGGGTGGGGGTGGTGCCGATTTTGGGGTCCCAAAAAGGGAGGGGACTTTGTCCCTCTTTGCGGTATTTTACCCTTGTTCGTCTACCCGATCGTTAAACGTTAAATTATTTTAAATGGTAATGGTTTAAATACGCATTCTATTATATTTTTAAATTGAGATATTTTGTAAAACTAATTTAGTTGAGTTACTAAAATTTTAACTTTGTTTCTATTTTAATTGTACGAAATAAATGTTACTCGTTACGAAATACTTGTAAATATTATCAACATAATATTTAAATAAACGTTTAGGCTATTTAATAATTTCGTTTTATTAAATAATTATGTTCACCAACAGTCGTATATTTTGTCATGTTTGTTCCAATTGTTTTGCGAATCGTATAATACTACGCGTATTGTTGTGAATTCACTCAAGTAGGGAATTATCCTAGAAATACGTGCTAATTACGTTTATAATTACATCGAAATCGCGGGGTGTCACATCTTCCCCATCAATGGCCCACTTGATTCTAGCTTTTTGTTTGAGATCTTGCCTTTGATTATCTCCTATAGACATTATCTCTTTTTTTGCATTGCATATCTCATAAATCTCACTTTCAGATAGGTCTCTAACCTCATCGGCCAACTCAATGTCACACAACAATTTTTCCAATTCCATCACACGCTTACCAGCTGCTTGTTTATTTTTGCCGACCCAGACTTTGATTGCCTCTTTAATGTTTTTGAGTTTTAGATGCAATTTATAATCTGGCTTTCCCTTTGTAACCTCTTTATCAAACGCCTCCAAAACTATCTCGTCTAAGCCTTCCTTAGATAACCAGGAAGAAAAAAACTTGAAAGGTTTTGGACCAAAGTTTTTTTTCTTTGATACTTAACACTAATGGATGATGATCCGACCACATTCTAGGTAAAGCCATTAAAGATGCATTAGGCCATCTATCCAAAAAAGAGGAGCAGACCAAGAGGCGATCAATCTTACTCATTTTAGAACCATTATCCAGTGAGTAAGTGAATTTAAAACCTCCCATATTGTATTCGAACAAACTTGCCTCTTCAATGAAATTGTTGAAGATCAATGCACCTTGTTTGTTGAATGACGAATTTCTTCTTTCATTAGGAGCTCTAACTTCATTAAAATTTCCCATCATGATCCACAAACCAGGATTAGATTCTTTCATTAGGCCCAGATGATCCCAAAGCTTTTTTTTCTCTTTTACAGCTTGAGGAGCATACACATTAGCAATATATATCGGTTCCGACGAGCCAATAATAATCCCAGAAACAATTAAAGCATTCCTCAATTTAACCGTATTAGTGCGTTTAAACTTTGTTGGATCCCAAATACTTATAATCCCACCCGATCTTCCTTGAGCACCTACATCAGCAAAATCAAAAGGACTTTTACCCAGTGTTGTAAAAGACGGGAAAGTCGGCCGACTAGTCGGCGTTTAGTCGGTAAAATCTGGGTGCCGACTAGTCTAGGACTAAGTCGCTCCAAAAGTCGGTCCTGGTCGGGTCAACGCTCGAAAAACGGTCAAAGTCGGGTCATGGTCGGGTCTGGGCGGGTTTCTGGGTCAAAGTCGGGTCAAACTGGGTCAAATTAGGGTTTTATAAAAAACAAATGGGCCGCTTTTCTTTTTTCATCCTCTGCGACTTTATCAGTGAGGGCGACGCATTCTTATCACTCACATAACATCAAATTGAAGCTCCAAGATCAGTTAAGACAACAAATCAAGTATATTCAAGGTTCAAAATTCTTCAATTCTTAAGTTTTTTTCGAATTTTCCTATTTTTAATTCGAAATATAATTTTATATGTTCAATTATCTGTTACGAAATTTGTTCTCTTGATTCTTTGGTTTTGTTCTTTAATTGGATGATAATTATATTGAATTATGTATGTTGTATTTGTATATTGAATTTTGTATGGTTTTTTTTCTTCTTAAAATGTCAGTAGTACTACTAGCAGAATGGTGATTATGTATGGTGAATTGGTGATTATAATGTATGTAAAATTGGATGATGATTATGTATGGTGATTATGTCAGTAGTACTACTAGCATAATTGGATGATGATGAATTGATGATTATATTGAATGATGTATGTTGTATGATGATTATATGTAAAAGTTGTTTGTTGTTGTTTACAGATTCTAATGGTAACATCATCAACCCTAACCGCCCCATCCACGGAATCTACTGCTTGTAAGGGATGGAAACCGAAATCAAAGGATGTTGGTTGGTGTAACACCCCCAAATTCGTCTGTTTTGTTTAGCGGAAGCATTTTAGTTTAAGTACGGGGGTGCCACAATAACAAAGCATGCATACGTATCAGAGCATATGATTACAACAGAACAATATATATTAAGATGCCAAAAGTATTAATTACAAAATTTACGATTCATCGAATCGTACAAGTTAAAAATAATAAGTTTACAAAAGTAGATTTCTGGAATATGACTAAAGCAGTTTCAGTTATACTAAAGAAATCCATATGTTTCCAAAAAGTTGGCATCCTAAACTTCACGGGTCGCCTAATTCTCCATGTGTGTTGGCGATTCTTACATGCGCAGCTAATTCCCTGAAAAACATAGTAAAAGTCAACAACTAGGTTGAGTGAATTCACAGGTTTTAAGTTTACACAAGTTGAACCAAGTTTGTAAGCACAGTTGTTATCCAAATACGTTCACAAATAGTATTGCCATAATAGTCGAAAATAAGTTTAGTGGAATGTTATCCAAATACACGTTTAGTGGGTTGTTCGCCCAAAGTTTAGTTTAGTGGGTTGTTCGCCCAAAATAGATACGTGGGATGTTACCCAAATGTCAGTTTAAAAACACGTGCTGGTCGTTCTCCAGCGTTTTACAAACAGTACCGGTCGTTCTCCTGCCAAATACGCACGGGTCGTTCTCCCGTTCAACAAAAACAGTTTACCGGTCGTTCTCCGGTCTAGTTACGCACGGGTCGTTCTCCCGTCCAACAAACGCATGGGTCGTTCTCCCATCCAAGACGCACGGGTCGTTCTCCCGTCCCTTGGCCAGTCGTTCTCTGGCACTAAAATACGTAGCTGGTCGTTCTCCAGCGTTTACATAAAAGTACCGGTCGTTCTCCGGTATACCAAATAAGTTTAAAGGTTTACAGTCAATTGCAAAACAATTTACCGGTCGTTCTCCGGTCTAGTTAAAACAGTTTGTCGAATAAGTTATCCCATTCGTTCAGTGTGTCAATATGAGAATGTTATTTCATAAATATCAGTTTGTTCAATAGTCTAATAGTTAAAAGTACTCTAATTGTTCGAGTAAACAAGTATGATTAAACAATCATATGAGTAAAAGCAGTTATGGCAATAAGTAAAACAGTTGACTATGTTTTCCACCCCTGTTCAAAAGCAGTTAAATCAGTAAAAGTAGGGGCTGTGAACTCACCTGTTGAGTTAAGTAGTTGTGCGAGTGCTAGCAAACCTAAGCCCAAGTACAGTCCAGAATCTCCTAACGTCCTAAACGTACTAGATTTAATAAGTATGTGGATGTCTAAACTAATCATCCATGCTAGTGTTTGTACAACCAAGTTATGTCCCAAGTATTTGTTAAACGTTTACGTTGTATTTCGTTGTTTGTGAAAATGTATACGACTTGTTGGTGATGTTTTGAAACAATAGTTCAAAAATGTTATTATCTCATTTGCTACAGTACTGCTACAGTAAAATTTGACTTTTCTACAGTAACTTTGACTTTTTAAAATGTGTTTTTAGGGTTCTGACTTGTGCGACGCAAGGTGCGACGTAAAAGTCTGCGTCGCATTTAGGTTTTGCGACGTCATGAGTTGCGTCGCATAGGCGACGTTCGCAATTTAATGCGACGGAACGGGTTGCGTCGCTATCTGCGACGTGGGGATGATTATGCGACGCAAAGGCCTGCGTCGCAGTACTATTTTTGGGCCAAAAGCGACGTAGTCGCCTGTTCGACGAACAGCTTAAAAATCAACGAGTTTTGGGTCGATTTGGACGTTTTTGGTTGTATAAAACGCTAAAACATGATAATCTAAGTATACTAAACATGAAATATTAACTAAAACTACAAAATCTAGGAATTGACGGGATTTGTCGGAAACTTACGAGTGTCGGATTTGAAATCCGAAAGGGTAGAAATGTAGATCGTGGTCTCGTGGTCGTTTTATTCCAAAGAAGTATGGTGATTCGGCGTCGTTTGAAGGTAGTTTGTGGCGTTTTTGTGGTGGTTTTTGGTTGGTAGTGGTTGTAGTAGAGAGAAAAAGAAAAAGAGGGGGTGATGATGAATGAGAAAAGTGGGGAGGGAGAAAGGGTTTTGTCTCCCTTTTTCCTTCCTCTGTGTTTGCGCTCCGCGTTTGTTTACCCGATCGTTAAATGTTACTTTATTTTAACTAATATATTTTTAATTACATTTTTCAATATATTTTTAATTAGGATCTTTTTATGAAACTAAATTAATAAGTTTTATAAATTTTAAACCTTGTTTTATTTTAATTATACAAGTTGACGTTTTGCGTTATAAAATGATATGTAAATATTATCGACATAATATTTTATTGTTTACGACGTTATTTAATAATTTCGTTTTATTAAATAATTTTGTTCACCAACAGTCGTATATTTTTTTGTCGCGTTTGTTTTCAGATTGTTCAGTACGTAATTACTACTAATTACGAATACGTAATACTACGCGTATTATCTAGTTGGGCTTTGCTAGACTTACCTCTAAAATATGTTGTGAATTCACTCAAGTAGGGAATTAGCCTAATAATGCAAGTGATTAATGTTATTAATCTCGTTTAAATTTGCGGGGTGTTACAGTTGGGATTATGGAGTTTTGGTTGATCCAAAGAATAAGGAAAAAATCAAATGTACATTGTGTGAAAAGGTTTTTACACGTGGAATTTATCAGTTTAAGCACCATATTGCGGGATTAAAGGGAAATGTTGACAGTTGTCCTAAAGCTTCTAAAGAAGATAAGGATAAATGTAAAAAAGCTCTTGATGATAATAAACGTAAAAAGAAGGGTAAAAAGGATGATGATGAAACTTTGAGAGCGGACGTGAACATTGATAGTAATAGAACAATTGACGAGGATATGGATGTTTCTACCGGAGAGTTTATGTCACCACGTGTTCATGGTCCTATGGATAGTTTTGCAACAAGTATGCCCGGCAAGGGAAAGGGGGTTCAAACCGAGCTTGATAATGTTGTGAGAAAAGAACAATTGATGCGAGTGAAAGAGCATATTTGTAGGTGGGCTTATGAGTGTGCGATTCCATTTAATACATTTGAGAAAGATAGTTTCAAATGCTTATTGGAGGCGGTTGGTAAATTTGGACCTAGAGCTCAACCTTCAAGTAGATATGAGATAGGAGAACCTTTTTTAAAGAAAGAGGTCGCTCGAACCAAAGAGTTGTTGAAAAGGTATGAAGAAGAATGGAAAGTAAATGGATGCTCGATTATGACGGATGCTTGGTCCGATAGAAAAAGAAGGAGCATCATGAATTTGTGCGTGAATTCCAAGTTAGGTACCGTTTTCTTGTCTTCCAAAGAATCTTCCAATGAAGCTCACACAAGCGAGCACATCTTTGAGTATGTTGAAAATTGTATTCAACAAGTAGGTCCCGAAAATGTTGTGCAAGTTGTGACCGATAATGCTTCTAATAATATGGGAGCGGCAAGGTTGTTGAAAGAAAAGAGGCCAACAATCTTTTGGACATCGTGTGCGGCGCATACGATTAATCTTATGCTTGAAGGTAATAAGTTTAAACATGCTATTCTTTTCTTTTATGTTTATTTTATTCTATTCACTTTATTGATACATGTGTTCATTTATTCTTGAAGCTATTGGTGGGCTACCGACGTATAAATTAACACTTGATATAGCAAAACAAATAACCGTGTTTATTTATAGCCACCATACGACATTGGCTTTGATGAGGCATTACACGAAGGGAGCGGATATTGTGAGACCGGGAGTCACAAGATTTGTGTAACACCAGGTCAAAAAGTCAATTTTAGCGCCAAAATTTAACTTCAAATAATTGTATTTTATGTGCAATTATATCAAAATATTCAAAATGTAAGTCGTTTTAAAATTTAAAACGCATTCTAAATTATCTGAAAACGCGCGAAAACAAACGATTAAACTTTTGTTCCAAAATAATATTTTCATAAAATAGTTCGGTTCGAAAACATTTCGAAAGAATATAAATAAATTTGAGAATTTAAATTATTATTTTAAATTACGAGCGGGTACGAAAACACGGGTATTTTATACCGCGAATTAGGGACGAAGCTGGGGAAAACCCCCCTCCCTCCCTTTTGGTCAGCCGATCCCAAACACCCCCTCTCACTCTCTTTTCATTTTCTTCTTCCCTTTCTTTTTTTTCTCATCTCTATCTCTCTCTCTCTCTTTTTCTTCCACCAAACAACAACAACAACAACAACTAATATCATCATCATCAAAATCGGAATCAACATCATCATCATCAACATTTTCGGAACCACCATCAAGAGAGGAACAACATTAACAAAGGCAACGCCTTCGTTTTCTTCCTCGTTTGGCCTCGATTCGCAATTGTAAGAAATTTCTAAATCTTTAGATTTAATCATTTTGGTGTAATGTTGAGGTGTAATAATGTTTACACAACTTAGTTATAACCTAAACAACAAATAAAACATGATTTTACAGCTCAAAAATGCGTTTGATTTGCGAATTTGATCGGAAAAATGCGACAGTCGCTGGTTTCTGGGCTGGTGTTCATCTATGCGACACAACGCTTGTGTCGCATGTTGTGTCGCATAAATCCATTTGTGTCGTATCTTATGTCGTACTCTATGTCGCATCTTGTGTCGCAGACTCCATGCGACGCAACCCTTATGTCGTTGTTGAATCAGCATCGCAAACTTTGCGACACAACCACTGTGTCGCAGAGCTCTTGTGTCGCACTCTATGCGACACAACCCTTGTGTCGCATGACACATTTTTGTGTCGCATGTTATGTCACAGAAAACAGAAAACAGCCAAATCTTTCTAAGTGTCGGAAAACGTTTTCAAATGACAATTTAAATATGATACGACTTATACTCGAAACAAATATAGTTTATAAAGTATACGAAAACTCAAACCTAATAATAATATGAATTATTATTACGAATCATCAATAACGAACCGCACTTACAAACATATGAAATCTCTCGTGTTTAGGACACTAGGAGATTATACTTGGCACGACTCGTTACACTAGGACGCTAACTTCTCAGGTGAGTTTCATAGCCCCACTCTTTCAATCGTTTTGTCGTTTTTCGGATTAAACACATGCTCAATTTCTGTTTTTGAACTATATTAAATATTCGTTTATAATTTACAACTATTTATATTACTGTATGTAATACGAAATGTGTAATACTTAGAATTACACCTGTAATATTGTTTTAGAACAATGTCAATACTTAACCTAGATAGGTTGCACTCGTACCCTGTTAGGTCGTTGGAAAACGACTACCCATACATAACTGAATTTTAGTTATCACAATCCTTTAGCCATATTGTCGCGGGACAATATCATTGAATACATTAGAACTAGTTAGTTCTACCTACACTGGATAATATCTATACTGTTACAAGTTTAGTTATTCTTTAAGGACTAAAACTGTCGACACACTTCATTATCACTAGAATGGGAACTGAACTTAAGTGAACATTTTACCAAGACTCCGTTATATATACTTGCTAGGCTTTGGGCTAGGAGTATACAACATTATCACCCGTTAGTATAGATTCATTATATCAATGCAACTCAACTGGTGACGACTCTGGCCCAGGATGTAATCCAACCAGGGATGGACCCCCGGCCCAGGATGTAATCCAACCGTGGGGGTGTCACCTGATGAATATCCATACCTAGGTTCAACGTGCAATTCGACATCTAAGAATTCGTTAATACAATTATATGATCTACTTAGTCAGGCATGTCGAGTACTGCTGGCTCTCAAACAACTTAGTCGGGCATGTCGTTGTACTGCCGGCTCAATCACAAATTGCTGAGAGCAATTCCAAAAACGATGCCGCGGTATTGCAGCGGGCACCAGACGATGTCACGGTAAAGTGGGCACAAAATGAAACCACGGTATTGCAGTGGACGAAATTTCAATGAAATCAATGGATCAGCGAGTGATACTCGGGATTCACAATAAGTTAACGGATCGGTGGTGCTGCCACGCGAGGCCGTTAGCTCAATTCAAGTCCGGGTTAGCTTATGCTAATCGGGTAAACGGACACGCTAAACGTTTCAAACAAAGATCTACGGATCTACAATCACTTGTTGCTGGATGCAACACATCATATATTAAATCATAGTTCTGCGGAACTACAATTACTTGTTATCATATGACATGGTCATACAGTCAATTAATAGTTATAGGCATGTATTGCCTTACGTTTATCGACACAACTACCTGTTAGGTATCAAGGCGTGGAATGCCACACTTATATGTATGTACTTAGGTACTCGACTCGAACACTTAGGTATGAGATACCTCGATTAGATGTATACACATTGGTGTTACAAACTTCAATATAACACTTATCAAAATGGTTGAATTTGAAACGATTCTTCAAAACATACAGGGTTTTATTACATCATGATTTCAACTAACAATCCTATGAACTCACCAGCTTTATAGCTGACCTGTTTTAGCATGTGTTCTCAGGTGCCCAGCAGGATTAGGATTACATCAAGAATTGATTAGCTCAAGTCGCATCTTTTCAACTCTTTCGGGACTACTCTGCATTTACTTTGTATTTTGAAATTATGTTTTTGAAATTTCTATTAAACTCGTCACGTTGTAAACGTTCTAATTGGTAAATGTATAATTATTTACAAACGTCTCATTTAGAGTCGTTCATTATATATCTTATGCTGTGATATTTAATTTGGTAACACCCGACCCGACCGCTTCCGCAAACTGAAATTTGAGGGTGTTAAAATTTGCTTCCGCTTTTCTCACTTTACAAAGTTTACTTGAAAAGAAAGAGGCGTTACGACATATGTTTGGTAGTAATGAATGGGATGAGTGTAAGTTATCTAAGTCGATTAAAGGGAAAAAAGTTCAAGGAATGGTGATAGATTCTAAAACTTGGGATGGTGTGGTGTTGTGTCTACATGTATTTGAACCGTTAGTCAAAGTTCTTCGCATGGTCGATGCCGATTGGAAACCTTCTATGGGTTTTTTACATGGTGAGCTTAAAAAGGCGATACAAGAAATCAAGAATGCTTTAAACAACAAAAAGAGCAAATGTGTAACAACCCCAAATTTAGGGTCAATTTAAAATTTCCCTAATTACGCGTTTATTACTTGTATATAATATGAAATAGGATTATATACGTTACTTACTTATTATATATATATGGATGGAATATATGTATATATATACGCGTATATGATTCGTACATATCGTATGAAACTACAATTGTACAAACTTGCAGACATTGGTAAAACAACTATTAAATAATGTTAATTTATTTAATTACTTTAATTACCATTTTATATTATGTTTATAATATAACGGAAAAATGTACGTTTTAACTAAAACGTCACCGAACTCTCCGAAAACTCGATCAACCGACAAAACAAAACTAAGTTATGTTTAATAACTTGAAAACTAGTATTTTGATAAAATACTTCAACTTAATAATCGAGTACTATTTCGTATTTTCAAATGTATATTTAATCGCGTGTAAAATGATTTTTACGTTTAAACGACCGGGGAAACGAACACCGCACGGAGCGCGTACGTGAGGGAACGAAAAATTGGTGAGACCACACCTTGTGGCCCCACCCAAAAACCGGCCCAAAGGCATGGGACATCACCCCCATGCCTTCTCATTCAACATCACACACAAACACCCACTCTCACTCAATCTCTTTCCCTCTCTCTCTCACTCACGGCTCTCTCTCTATCTCTCTCTAAATCACCACCCAAAAACACCTAAAAACTACCCTTAAAACACCTCGGAAGCTAGGCTCGGTTTGGAGAAAAGTGATCACGAGAATGAGAGCTACAATCCTATCTTTTCGAATTTTCGTTTCGACAACTTTGTAAGTTTTCCGGCGACCCGAAACTTTTCCGATTACTTTTATTTTACTAGATTATTGTTCCCCTAGCTTAGTAATGTCCAAATATGTAATTAAAACACGTTTTTGAACACGTTAACGGAAATGTCGGTTTTGGTCATTTTAAAGAAAACGGCACCACAAGCCTTAAAAACGACTACCAATAGTTATTATTGACTCATTGTAACATTTTAAAACTAGTATAAAAGTTCTAGACCCAACGGAAACCGGAAAATACGTTTTCGGAAACTTGAAATCCGAACAGACCTCTTGTGTCGCATCGGACCAAAAGTTTATGCGACACAACACTGTGTCGCATTCTATGTCGTATGTTATGTCGCACGTTATGTCGCAATGTATGCGACACAACGCTTATGTCGCACTATAGGTCGTATCATCTACGACACAAAGTTTACCTATCGCTTGATTGCGACACAACGACTATGTCGTATCATTGTATCGTACCCTTGTCTGCGACACAATCATTGTGTCGCATAAACACTAAATCAGAAACAAATCCATACGACACAGACCTTATGTCGCATACGGTCTGTGACACAAGCCTTGTGTCGCAGAAAGCCCAGATCAGAAAACAAAATATACTCTAAGTGTTAGAATCACTTTTCAACTACTAAATCAAATACGATGCTACTTATACCTGAAAATACTATACTTTTGAAAGTATACAACAACACTTGAATACGTACAAGACTATGCTAAACTAACGTGAGATTTCACTCACACACGCACACGAGTTTACACTCGAAATACTTAGGAGATTACACTCCAACGAACTTACACTTGTACATTACACGGGATTGCATCCGATAAGAACTTACCAGTTCACTCACTAGTTACGTGCTGGATTACACGTTAACTGATACGAACATACACTCGAATACTTACGAGGTTTCACTCGTACCCTTTGGGGTTTAAGCCCATTGGAACTTACGCAAACGATACACATTGCGATACAAACAAACAGTTATACGCTTACGCTTTACAAAAGTACAACTACTATGAATACATAATAATAATGGATGAAATTATTAGTATACACCGATAACAAACGGACCGTATAACTTTTCTACAAACTACAAACGATTACAAACGTACAAACAAACTAATGGACATTAATTAGTTTGGGAACAACTAGCATGGATACTTTACAAGTATTCCATTTACTTACTAAACCTTATGCGTATTAGGACGCTAAGGGTTGCTAGTTCGGGATACTACTTGCTTACTTACTGCATTGTCTGCCAGACTCAGGTGAGTCTTACAGCCCCTACTTTACTGTTTTTACTCAGGGGTGAGATGCATTACTGTTTTACATGAACACACAAAACTTACTTGCTGCCATGATTTACTTACTGTATGAGATTACGAATACACCAACTGCATGAGTTTACGACTAATCCAATGAAATCCTCCTGAACCATAGTTGTTAGTTATGTGATAAGCGCGAGTTTTAGTATATGGATCCATATGGGACTGACAATCCCCGCCCGGGGTAGCAAGCACTACCACGAACCGTTCCTGTAGAAACGGGCGTTTCTTACTCGTTCCGTATGAATGTTTTGGATTACATTCATGAGGGGGTACCTATATTTACTGTACGTTAAGCTTCAACTATGGTGGCTCATGGCAATTGTATCAAACGGTTAGCATAACCTGCAACCACCCACTTATTAAAACTTAAGTAAACGATGAGCATAACCTGTGATCGTTACTTACTGGCTGGCTATGATTTACAAATACTACTTGTGTGTTCAACTGTTTACTTACTTACAAACCTGTGAGATTCACCAACCTTTTTGGTTGACCGTTTTAGTAATGCTTCTCAGGTACCCAGCATCAGTAGGGATGCCCAGCAGGATAAGCTTTCTTAGCTCGAGTCGCATGCATTTACAAGCTTGGAGATTTTATTACATTACTTTTGTACTTACTGTTATGTATTAGAATCTCTAGGATTTTACTTGAACTCGAGCTTGTATTTTGAAACTACTTATGTATTAATGTAATAACTTTTCGAACGTCTCATTTAGAGTCGTTCACTGTATCCTTTGTGCTTGTGATTATTGATTAGTAACACCCAAAAACGTCGCTTCCGCAAACTGTTAAATTTGGGGGTGTTACAGATTGGTATCAGAGCCTAAGGTTATAGTGAACTAGGTTGCATTTAGTGGGCCTAGACTATGACCGTTAGGCAGTATTCCTCATTAAGTATAACTGGTTCAGGAATTACAGCATACAAGTTTAATTTAACATAGCCTGATCAACTATGTACAATTAAATGAAGATGATGTGAGTTCTGAAAGGGGTTATGTTGAACCGGAATGCATTAGCTGACTCTGACCTCGAGAGAACCGGGACTTTTACGTGATTGTGCTAGACACGAACTAGGCGGTTATGTGATATATATATATATATATATATATACATAGGCCTCTTTCCCCGATACGATACTCTCTCGACTACTACGAAATCAATATTCTTTAAAATTTCATCGAACAAACGACAACTCGATTCTCGTCATTCTGTCCTTATTTAACTTTTATGAATTCACGAATACCGACATACGTCCGAAGATCTCCACACCATTATAACCGACAACCATAGTTACTCGAACATCCTTCGATATGAAGATCGAGACCTTGTTTTCATTTGCTATTCCTATCTAATTCTACGTTTATAACATTCTACAATGTACACTACTGTACCATTAGGTGTAACCTAATAAAACCATTTTCAGCTCAATTTTCGTCAGATTTCAAATTATACAACCGACTTTTACTATCAAAATTTTATAACAAATGTATTTTTATCAAACTTGTTACAAAATTTCTCACAAAAAAATGTTTTATAAAATTTTCAAAAACTTCAAAACCGTATAAACTTATTTATAGTACACAACTTTAAACAACCTTCAAACTTTGGCATATTTTCTCTAAACTTACTAAAACCATCACAATCATAATTCTTGTTCAAACCTTCACATGTTCTTTATTTATTGTTTCAAGGAACATGCCTCCTCGACGACAAATCACTCTTACTGAAGCCGAAGTAGCGGGTATAATTGCCCGTAGTGTGGCTCAAGCTCTAGCTACCCGGACTTCAGCCCCTGGTAGCGAAGATACCGCTAATACTGGACCACAACCCAAAACCTGCACCTACAAGGACTTCCAAAACTGCAAACCCTTAAGCTTTGCAGGTACTGAAGGAGCGATTGGTCTGATTCGTTGGACCGAGAAAATCGAGTCAGTATTCCTCATCTGCAACTGCAAGGAAGAGGATAAAGTTAAGTTCGCCACCAGCACTTTTTCTGACACCGCCCTTACCTGGTGGAACACATATGCACAGACAGTGAGCATTGCCGAGGCTTACAAACTACAGTGGGATGAACTGAAGATCATGCTGAGGGGCGAGTACTGCCCAAGAGATGAGCTGAAGCAATTGGAAGTAGAATTCTGGAATCACAAGATGCAGGGTGATGACATCACCGGCTACACCAACCGCTTTCACCAGCTGGCACTTTTGTGCCCAACCATGGTTGATCCCGAATACAAAAGGATCGAAAAGTATGTTGATGGACTTCCCGAACGACTACAAGACTTAGTTACTTCATCCAAACCGGGAACCATTCAGAGCGCCATTCGTATGGCTCATGAACTGACGGCCAATTCTGTCCGCCGTGGCTCGACTTCAACCCCGTCTGCGAATAACAAACGTAAATGGGAAGTGAGTCCCCACTCATCCAACCCTACCTCTGACAAGAAGCTTGCAATTGTCAATGCCAATGACTCAAAGGCTTACAAGGGAAGCAAGCCTTACTGCTCCAAATGTAGTCGCCATCATAACGGCTCCTGTCCTTGCACCAAATGCAAGAAATTCGGGCACCTGGCCCAAGACTGCCGAACCAACCCCACTGGTACTGATACTCCTATACCCAAAACCTGCTACGAGTGCAATGGTACCGGGCATTTCAGGAAGGATTGCCCAAAGCTGAAACCCCGCACCAACAATACAAGGAGTAGAGCTTACGTAATTAACGCCAGGGAGGATGACCCAAACCCGAGACTCTGTGATTTACTCAACCCGGGTACGCTCATTCTTTGATTACCCGAAACTGTTTTCTCATACATCTCTTGCTTAACAAATTATATATGTTACTCTACGTTCTATGTGCTTTCTTAGATCCTATGTACCCAATAGGATTAGGAAACAATCGACTATACGAATTCCGAACATATAACCTGTATTACACTTAGACTACTTATAACAAACACTTTTCCCAAATATCTCACACTGGTTGAGACCGGGAACTCGTATATTATTCGTACTTTAAACAAGTCATCCAATAGAACTTCAATTACTGGTAACAATTCTTAAATAGAATAATTATTTCGTAGGAAATGACAACTCACTCTGTCAACAACTCTACCTTGGATGATGAACTACTCAGTGAGGAACCCTCGATGTTTCCTTACCTCCTAGAACTCGAGTGTGATACCGAACCTTTCGTTGAATAAGCAACAGCACCTGCCTCTCCTGTTGCTCTGACTGCTGCAAAAGCACCAGTTGATGTAACCTTGACTGCTGAATCAGTCAGCCACCTCAACCAAACTATTGAATCGCTGCTAAAACAACTTATTGAAGCACGGGAAGACATTGATGACCTACGACGAATTGCTTTCCAAAATGACATATGTATGCGTGAGTACGAGTTACGTTTGATAGCTTTAGAAAACCCTACTTCACCACCAACTTCACATGGTACTCCTACCGAAGAAGATACCGATACTGACTGTACGCCACCTCCAGCAAAAAGGGTGAAGATTACTCCCTCCAACCCTTCAGGAAACTACTTGGGAAAGAAACCTTTCTGTCCCCAATGCACTCGGCATCATGAAGGACCGTGTACCATACCCGTCGGTCGATGCAAGTCCTACCCTAAAAGTACGAACCCTCCTAAGGTGAAACTCTGCTTCAACTGTGGGAGTGCTGGCCATCTGAAGGCCAAATGCCCACTACCTCCAGACAACAAAAATTAGGGTACGTTACCACCTAACGATTATTTGATTTCAAACACTGTAAGACCTACTCTACTACTGTAGGCTACTAGTACACATTGTAGCTACCTGATTAGTATTGAACTACCGATTACTACTTCGAACAAATTTCGGGACGAAATTTTATTAACAAGGGGAGAATGTAACAACCCCAAATTTAGGGTCAATTAAAACTTTCCCTAATTACGCGTTTATTACTTGTATATAATATGAAATAGGATTATATACGTTACTTACTTATTATATATATATGGATGAAATATATGTATATATATACGCGTATATGATTCGTACATATCGTATGAAACTACAATTGTACAAACTTGCAGACATTGGTAAAACAACTATTAAATAATGTTAATTTATTTAATTACTTTAATTACCATTTTATATTATGTTTATAATATAACGGAAAAATGTACGTTTTAACTAAAACGTCACCGAACTCTCCGAAAACTCGATCAACCGACAAAACAAAACTAAGTTATGTTTAATAACTTGAAAACTAGTATTTTGATAAAATACTTCAACTTAATAATCGAGTACTATTTCGTATTTTCAAATGTATATTTAATCGCGTGTAAAATGATTTTTACGTTTAAACGACCGGGGAAACGAACACCGCACGGAGCGCGTACGTGAGGGAACGAAAAATTGGTGAGACCACACCTTGTGGCCCCACCCAAAAACCGGCCCAAAGGCATGGGACATCACCCCCATGCCTTCTCATTCAACATCACACACAAACACCCACTCTCACTCAATCTCTTTCCCTCTCTCTCTCACTCACGGCTCTCTCTCTATCTCTCTCTAAATCACCACCCAAAAACACCTAAAAACTACCCTTAAAACACCTCGGAAGCTAGGCTCGGTTTGGAGAAAAGTGATCACGAGAACGAGAGCTACAATCCTATCTTTTCGAATTTTGGTTTCGACAACTTTGTAAGTTTTCCGGCGACCCGAAACTTTTCCGATTACTTTTATTTTACTAGATTATTGTTCCCCTAGCTTAGTAATGTCCAAATATGTAATTAAAACACGTTTTTGAACACGTTAACGGAAATGTCGGTTTTGGTCATTTTAAATAAAACGACACCACAAGCCTTAAAAACGACTACCAATAGTTATTATGGACTCATTGTAACATTTTAAAACTAGTATAAAAGTTCTAGACCCAACGGAAACCGGAAAATACGTTTTCGGAAACTTGAAATCCGAACAGACCTCTTGTGTCGCATCGGACCAAAAGTTTATGCGACACAACACTGTGTCGCATTCTATGTCGTATGTTATGTCGCACGTTATGTCGCAATGTATGCGACACAACGCTTATGTCGCACTATAGGTCGTATCATCTACGACACAAAGTTTACCTATCGCTTGATTGCGACACAACGACTATGTCGTATCATTGTGTCGTACCCTTGTCTGCGACACAATCATTGTGTCGCATAAACACTAAATCAGAAACAAATCCATACGACACAGACCTTATGTCGCATACGGTCTGCGACACAAGCCTTGTGTCGCAGAAAGCCCAGATCAGAAAACAAAATATACTCTAAGTGTTAGAATCACTTTTCAACTACTAAATCAAATACGATGCTACTTATACCTGAAAATACTATACTTTTGAAAGTATACAACAACACTTGAATACGTACAAGACTATGCTAAACTAACGTGAGATTTCACTCACACACGCACACGAGTTTACACTCGAAATACTTAGGAGATTACACTCCAACGAACTTACACTTGTACATTACACGGGATTGCATCCGATACGAACTTACCAGTTCACTCACTAGTTACGTGCTGGATTACACGTTAACTGATACGAACATACACTCGAATACTTACGAGGTTTCACTCGTACCCTTTGGGGTTTAAGCCCATTGGAACTTACGCAAACGATACACATTGCGATACAAACAAACAGTTATACGCGTACGCTTTACAAAAGTACAACTACTATGAATACATAATAATAATGGATGAAATTATTAGTATACACCGATAACAAACGGACCGTATAACTTTTCTACAAACTACAAACGATTACAAACGTACAAACAAACTAATGGACATTAATTAGTTTGGGAACAACTAGCATGGATACTTTACAAGTATTCCATTTACTTACTAAACCTTATGCGTATTAGGACGCTAAGGGTTGCTAGTTCGGGATACTACTTGCTTACTTACTGCATTGTCTGCCAGACTCAGGTGAGTCTTACAGCCCCTACTTTACTGTTTTTACTCAGGGGTGAGATGCATTACTGTTTTACATGAACACACAAAACTTACTTGCTGCCATGATTTACTTACTGTATGAGATTACGAATACACCAACTGCATGAGTTTACGACTAATCCAATGAAATCCTCCTGAACCATAGTTGTTAGTTATGTGATAAGCGCGAGTTTTAGTATATGGATCCATATGGGACTGACAATCCCCGCCCGGGGTAGCAAGCACTACCACGAACCGTTCCTGTAGAAACGGGCGTTTCTTACTCGTTCCGTATGAATGTTTTGGATTACATTCATGAGGGGGTACCTATATTTACTGTACGTTAAGCTTCAACTATGGTGGCTCATGGCAATTGTATCAAACGGTTAGCATAACCTGCAACCACCCACTTATTAAAACTTAAGTAAACGATGAGCATAACCTGTGATCATTACTTACTGGCTGGCTATGATTTACAAATACTACTTGTGTGTTCAACTGTTTACTTACTTACAAACCTGTGAGATTCACCAACCTTTTTGGTTGACCGTTTTAGTAATGCTTCTCAGGTACCCAGCATCAGTAGGGATGCCCAGCAGGATAAGCTTTCTTAGCTCGAGTCGCATGCATTTACAAGCTTGGAGATTTTATTACATTACTTTTGTACTTACTGTTATGTATTAGAATCTCTAGGATTTTACTTGAACTCGAGCTTGTATTTTGAAACTACTTATGTATTAATGTAATAACTTTTCGAACGTCTCATTTAGAGTCGTTCACTGTATCCTTTGTGCTTGTGATTATTGATTAGTAACACCCAAAAACGTCGCTTCCGCAAACTGTTAAATTTGGGGGTGTTACAGATTGGTATCAGAGCCTAAGGTTATAGTGAACTAGGTTGCATTTAGTGGGCCTAGACTATGACCGTTAGGCAGTATTCCTCATTAAGTATAACTGGTTCAGGAATTACAGCATACAAGTTTAATTTAACATAGCCTGATCAACTATGTACAATTAAATGAAGATGATGTGAGTTCTGAAAGGGGTTATGTTGAACCGGAATGCATTAGCTGACTCTGACCTCGAGAGAACCGGGACTTTTACGTGATTGTGCTAGACACGAACTAGGCGGTTATGTGATATATATATATATATATATATATATATATATATATATATATATATATATATATACATAGGCCTCTTTCCCCGATACGATACTCTCTCGACTACTACGAAATCAATATTCTTTAAAATTTCATCGAACAAACGACAACTCGATTCTCGTCATTCTGTCCTTATTTAACTTTTATGAATTCACGAATACCGACATACGTCCGAAGATCTCCACACCATTATAACCGACAACCATAGTTACTCGAACATCCTTCGATATGAAGATCGAGACCTTGTTTTCATTTGCTATTCCTATCTAATTCTACGTTTATAACATTCTACAATGTACACTACTGTACCATTAGGTGTAACCTAATAAAACCATTTTCAGCTCAATTTTCGTCAGATTTCAAATTATACAACCGACTTTTACTATCAAAATTTTATAACAAATGTATTTTTATCAAACTTGTTACAAAATTTCTCACAAAAAAATGTTTTATAAAATTTTCAAAAACTTCAAAACCGTATAAACTTATTTATAGTACACAACTTTAAACAACCTTCAAACTTTGGCATATTTTCTCTAAACTTACTAAAACCATCACAATCATAATTCTTGTTCAAACCTTCACATGTTCTTTATTTATTGTTTCAAGGAACATGCCTCCTCGACGACAAATCACTCTTACTGAAGCCGAAGTAGCGGGTATAATTGCCCGTAGTGTGGCTCAAGCTCTAGCTACCCGGACTTCAGCCCCTGGTAGCGAAGATACCGCTAATACTGGACCACAACCCAAAACCTGCACCTACAAGGACTTCCAAAACTGCAAACCCTTAAGCTTTGCAGGTACTGAAGGAGCGATTGGTCTGATTCGTTGGACCGAGAAAATCGAGTCAGTATTCCTCATCTGCAACTGCAAGGAAGAGGATAAAGTTAAGTTCGCCACCAGCACTTTTTCTGACACCGCCCTTACCTGGTGGAACACATATGCACAGACAGTGAGCGTTGCCGAGGCTTACAAACTACAGTGGGATGAACTGAAGATCATGCTGAGGGGCGAGTACTGCCCAAGAGATGAGCTGAAGCAATTGGAAGTAGAATTCTGGAATCACAAGATGCAGGGTGATGACATCACCGGCTACACCAACCGCTTTCACCAGCTGGCACTTTTGTGCCCAACCATGGTTGATCCCGAATACAAAAGGATCGAAAAGTATGTTGATGGACTTCCCGAACGACTACAAGACTTAGTTACTTCATCCAAACCGGGAACCATTCAGAGCGCCATTCGTATGGCTCATGAACTGACGGCCAATTCTGTCCGCCGTGGCTCGACTTCAACCCCGTCTGCGAATAACAAACGTAAATGGGAAGTGAGTCCCCACTCATCCAACCCTACCTCTGACAAGAAGCTTGCAATTGTCAATGCCAATGACTCAAAGGCTTACAAGGGAAGCAAGCCTTACTGCTCCAAATGTAGTCGCCATCATAACGGCTCCTGTCCTTGCACCAAATGCAAGAAATTCGGGCACCTGGCCCAAGACTGCCGAACCAACCCCACTGGTACTGATACTCCTATACCCAAAACCTGCTACGAGTGCAATGGTACCGGGCATTTCAGGAAGGATTGCCCAAAGCTGAAACCCCGCACCAACAATACAAGGAGTAGAGCTTACGTAATTAACGCCAGGGAGGATGACCCAAACCCGAGACTCTGTGATTTACTCAACCCGGGTACGCTCATTCTTTGATTACCCGAAACTGTTTTCTCATACATCTCTTGCTTAACAAATTATATATGTTACTCTACGTTCTATGTGCTTTCTTAGATCCTATGTACCCAATAGGATTAGGAAACAATCGACTATACGAATTCCGAACATATAACCTGTATTACACTTAGACTACTTATAACAAACACTTTTCCCAAATATCTCACACTGGTTGAGACCGGGAACTCGTATATTATTCGTACTTTAAACAAGTCATCCAATAGAACTTCAATTACTGGTAACAATTCTTAAATAGAATAATTATTTCGTAGGAAATGACAACTCACTCTGTCAACAACTCTACCTTGGATGATGAACTACTCAGTGAGGAACCCTCGATGTTTCCTTACCTCCTAGAACTCGAGTGTGATACCGAACCTTTCGTTGAATCAGCAACAGCACCTGCCTCTCCTGTTGCTCTGACTGCTGCAAAAGCACCAGTTGATGTAACCTTGACTGCTGAATCAGTCAGCCACCTCAACCAAACTATTGAATCGCTGCTAAAACAACTTATTGAAGCACGGGAAGACATTGATGACCTACGACGAATTGCTTTCCAAAATGACATACGTATGCGTGAGTACGAGTTACGTTTGATAGCTTTAGAAAACCCTACTTCACCACCAACTTCACATGGTACTCCTACCGAAGAAGATACCGATACTGACTGTACGCCACCTCCAGCAAAAAGGGTGAAGATTACTCCCTCCAACCCTTCAGGAAACTACTTGGGAAAGAAACCTTTCTGTCCCCAATGCACTCGGCATCATGAAGGACCGTGTACCATACCCGTCGGTCGATGCAAGTCCTACCCTAAAAGTACGAACCCTCCTAAGGTGAAACTCTGCTTCAACTGTGGGAGTGCTGGCCATCTGAAGGCCAAATGCCCACTACCTCCAGACAACAAAAATTAGGGTACGTTACCACCTAACGATTATTTGATTTCAAACACTGTAAGACCTACTCTACTACTGTAGGCTACTAGTACACATTGTAGCTACCTGATTAGTATTGAACTACCGATTACTACTTCGAACAAATTTCGGGACGAAATTTTATTAACAAGGGGAGAATGTAACAACCCCAAATTTAGGGTCAATTAAAACTTTCCCTAATTACGCGTTTATTACTTGTATATAATATGAAATAGGATTATATACGTTACTTACTTATTATATATATATGGATGGAATATATGTATATATATACGCGTATATGATTCGTACATATCGTATGAAACTACAATTGTACAAACTTGCAGACATTGGTAAAACAACTATTAAATAATGTTAATTTATTTAATTACTTTAATTACCATTTTATATTATGTTTATAATATAACGGAAAAATGTACGTTTTAACTAAAACGTCACCGAACTCTCCGAAAACTCGATCAACCAACAAAACAAAACTAAGTTATGTTTAATAACTTGAAAACTAGTATTTTGATAAAATACTTCAACTTAATAATCGAGTACTATTTCGTATTTTCAAATGTATATTTAATCGCGTGTAAAATGATTTTTACGTTTAAACGACCGGGGAAACGAACACCGCACGGAGCGCGTACGTGAGGGAACGAAAAATTGGTGAGACCACACCTTGTGGCCCCACCCAAAAACCGGCCCAAAGGCATGGGACATCACCCCCATGCCTTCTCATTCAACATCACACACAAACACCCACTCTCACTCAATCTCTTTCCCTCTCTCTCTCACTCACGGCTCTCTCTCTATCTCTCTCTAAATCACCACCCAAAAACACCTAAAAACTACCCTTAAAACACCTCGGAAGCTAGGCTCGGTTTGGAGAAAAGTGATCACGAGAACGAGAGCTACAATCCTATCTTTTCGAATTTTCGTTTCGACAACTTTGTAAGTTTTCCGGCGACCCGAAACTTTTCCGATTACTTTTATTTTACTAGATTATTGTTCCCCTAGCTTAGTAATGTCCAAATATGTAATTAAAACACGTTTTTGAACACGTTAACGGAAATGTCGGTTTTGGTCATTTTAAATAAAACGACACCACAAGCCTTAAAAACGACTACCAATAGTTATTATGGACTCATTGTAACATTTTAAAACTAGTATAAAAGTTCTAGACCCAACGGAAACCGGAAAATACGTTTTCGGAAACTTGAAATCCGAACAGACCTCTTGTGTCGCATCGGACCAAAAGTTTATGCGACACAACACTGTGTCGCATTCTATGTCGTATGTTATGTCGCACGTTATGTCGCAATGTATGCGACACAACGCTTATGTCGCACTATAGGTCGTATCATCTACGACACAAAGTTTACCTATCGCTTGATTGCGACACAACGACTATGTCGTATCATTGTGTCGTACCCTTGTCTGCGACACAATCATTGTGTCGCATAAACACTAAATCAGAAACAAATCCATACGACACAGACCTTATGTCGCATACGGTCTGCGACACAAGCCTTGTGTCGCAGAAAGCCCAGATCAGAAAACAAAATATACTCTAAGTGTTAGAATCACTTTTCAACTACTAAATCAAATACGATGCTACTTATACCTGAAAATACTATACTTTTGAAAGTATACAACAACACTTGAATACGTACAAGACTATGCTAAACTAACGTGAGATTTCACTCACACACGCACACGAGTTTACACTCGAAATACTTAGGAGATTACACTCCAACGAACTTACACTTGTACATTACACGGGATTGCATCCGATACGAACTTACCAGTTCACTCACTAGTTACGTGCTGGATTACACGTTAACTGATACGAACATACACTCGAATACTTACGAGGTTTCACTCGTACCCTTTGGGGTTTAAGCCCATTGGAACTTACGCAAACGATACACATTGCGATACAAACAAACAGTTATACGCGTACGCTTTACAAAAGTACAACTACTATGAATACATAATAATAATGAATGAAATTATTATTATACACCGATAACAAACGGACCGTATAACTTTTCTACAAACTACAAACGATTACAAACGTACAAACAAACTAATGGACATTAATTAGTTTGGGAACAACTAGCATGGATACTTTACAAGTATTCCATTTACTTACTAAACCTTATGCGTATTAGGACGCTAAGGGTTGCTAGTTCGGGATACTACTTGCTTACTTACTGCATTGTCTGCCAGACTCAGGTGAGTCTTACAGCCCCTACTTTACCGTTTTTACTCAGGGGTGAGATGCATTACTGTTTTACATGAACACACAAAACTTACTTGCTGCCATGATTTACTTACTGTATGAGATTACGAATACACCAACTGCATGAGTTTACGACTAATCCAATGAAATCCTCCTGAACCATAGTTGTTAGTTATGTGATAAGCGCGAGTTTTAGTATATGGATCCATATGGGACTGACAATCCCCGCCCGGGGTAGCAAGCACTACCACGAACCGTTCCTGTAGAAACGGGCGTTTCTTACTCGTTCCGTATGAATGTTTTGGATTACATTCATGAGGGGGTACCTATATTTACTGTACGTTAAGCTTCAACTATGGTGGCTCATGGCAATTGTATCAAACGGTTAGCATAACCTGCAACCACCCACTTATTAAAACTTAAGTAAACGATGAGCATAACCTGTGATCGTTACTTACTGGCTGGCTATGATTTACAAATACTACTTGTGTGTTCAACTGTTTACTTACTTACAAACCTGTGAGATTCACCAACCTTTTTGGTTGACCGTTTTAGTAATGCTTCTGAGGTACCCAGCATCAGTAGGGATGCCCAGCAGGATAAGCTTTCTTAGCTCGAGTCGCATGCATTTACAAGCTTGGAGATTTTATTACATTACTTTTGTACTTACTGTTATGTATTAGAATCTCTAGGATTTTACTTGAACTCGAGCTTGTATTTTGAAACTACTTATGTATTAATGTAATAACTTTTCGAACGTCTCATTTAGAGTCGTTCACTGTATCCTTTGTGCTTGTGATTATTGATTAGTAACACCCAAAAACGTCGCTTCCGCAAACTGTTAAATTTGGGGGTGTTACAAAATGTGAGCCTATTATGAATATCATTTCAACCAAGATGAAAGGTAGACTTGATACGCCTTTACATTTGACGGCATATCTTCTTAACCCGTATTATGTTTATAACAATTTGGAAGTACTACAACATGATGTGGAAGCTAGTGAAGCGTTTGTTGAAGTTGTTGAGACTTTTATATCCGGATGATTTTGTTATGCAAAAAACACTCGTGAGTGAGGAGATGCCGATTTACAAGAGTAAACAAGGAAAGTTTGATCGTGTACTTGCAACGTAAGAATGTGAGGTGAATAATGACAAATATGATCCGGGTAATGCAATTTTTATATCATACATTGATGGGCACCTGGAGGTCGGTTGCGATTTCACTCGCGTCGTTGCGGACCTTCCTCCGGGCACGACCACAAGAGGGTTTTAAAATTTGTATTTGCGGGGCCTAAGTATACCTAGTTACTATTGGTGTATAGCAGCATGGATGACCTAGGGTCGTTCTCTGAGTCAGTGTATTGTGGATCGTGGACGAAACAAGCGTACTTATCTGTGACACACCCAAATTTGACGATTTGCGGAAGCTCGATTTGGGTGTCACTAATCAATATACAAAGCACATAAGATATAATGAACGACCACTATATGCGTCGTTTTAAACTTGTATTAATAAAGTAAACGTTTACATCAAAATAATGTTACATTAGCTCGGTTCCTGAAATTGAGAGATTACATAGCATAATTACTTTTACAAAATATAATAATGCAATCAAATCTCTAGTTGTATGTATGCTGACTCGAGCTAATAATCCTTGCTTGTGCAGCCAACCTACTGCTGGGTACCTGTGATACATACTAAAATGGGTCAGCGAAAACGCTGGTGAGCTCACAGGTTTGTATGTCAATGTATAGTTGTAAGAACCGCAAGATTTAAATTGAATTTAATTTGCAATTAAGCAAAATAAAAGTTATACAATCCATGAGCACATAGTCTGAGCTTAACTTGATTTGTCAGGCCCAATTAAGGAAACCTAACTTGAAATGCCTCCTACGAGTGTCTAATCCACACTCGTCTTCCCAAATGCTAATACATCCGTTTGACCGGTTAGTGCGTGCTAACCCGGATGAGGATTGTCAATCCTATATGATATCATATACTAACATTCACGCTAAAATATTAGAGACTATGCTATAGAGGACTTTAAATTGATTAGCTTGAAACTCATGTAGTATTTGAAGGTTGGTACTTGCGTTCTACTCGTAAAACAAAACAGAGCAGTATTATCACACCCCTAGTTGTAAAATAGTGAAAATGGGGCTATGAAACTCACCTGAGCCTTGTATGTTTATCTAAATAAGCTTGAATTGGTTAGCCTTGAGTTGATGTCCGAAGACTTGTAACCTGAAGGTGTCCATGACACATGAAGGTTATTAATTGATTAGGTATCTCGAAAGACTACCCTTGTAGTTGTTTGTCCAAATTGCCCGTTGGTGATTAATTGCATCAATAGTATTGATGTTATCACATTGATTTCGAAGCGTTATACTTGAAAAGTAAATTCCATTATGATTGAAAAGTTGTATCGTGTAAGCTTTTTGAAGTTGTACAAGTTTGACACTTGGTGTAAAATGTGCTTACGGAATCTAAGTACGGGGGTCCAGGGGCAGCGCCCCTGGTTAGCGGGGTCCAAGGGGCGGCAGCCCCTGGCGGGGTCCAAGGGGCAGAGCCCCTGGCTGGGGTCGAGCTGCCAGGTCAGCTTGGAAAATTTTTATTTCTACTATATTGCTTTAAGGAAAAACGCATCTGGACTTGAATTTGGGTGAAATCAAGTGATAAAATTTAGGGTCTCGACACTTAGTAAGAATATGTGTTTTCTAGTTTCTGTTTTGTGCGACGTTGGGTGCGACGTCGCAGGCCCTGACTGCGACGTTGAGCATGGCGTCGCTATGTGCGACTTTCGCAATTTAATGCGACGTTGTGGGTGGCGTCGCTATACGCGACGTCGCAATTTAATGCGACTTTGTGACTGACGTCGCTCCATGCGACGTCACGAGGGGTTTTGCGACGTTGAAGCTGACGTCGCATAAATCTGGGTCCAAAAGCGACGTTACGGTCTGATGGCAGGAAAATGTGTCGAAAACGAGTTTTCCGGTTTCCTTTCGGTCCAAATCTTTTACCCAACCCTTATATGGACATATTAAGCTTATCTAAACAATAAACAAGTAAAAATGAGTAAAAACGGAGAGTTTCGGGTTTTTGTCAGAAACTTACAAAGTGTCGGATTGAAAATCCGAAAAGATGAAAGTGTAGATCGTGATGAGAGGAACGTTTTTCTCCAAACGAGTATGGTGATCCGAGTGCGTTTTGTGCTAGTTTTTGGTGATTTTAATGGGGTGGAGGTTTTGCAAATTAGAGAGAAAAGGGAGGAGAGAGAGAAGAAGAAAAGAAGAAATGAAGAAGAAAAAGATGGTGGGAGGTGATTTTGGTGGAAATCCCCACCATTTTCAGTCTACGCCCAGCGCTCCGTGTGGTGTTCGTTTTCCCGATTATTTAAACGTTAAATATTTATTTTATAAATTTAATTTTTCGTTTTAATTTACAAAAGTTTATTCAATTATTTTTATTGAAGTATTTTTACTAAATATTTAGAATTCACGTTATAAAAGGTGATTTGTTTCATTTTGTTTGCGCGTTTACATTTTTAATCGCGTATACATTAATTGTGTAATAAAACTTGGATACGAAATATTACTATAAATAATATTTTGAATAAAAATGGAGTTATTAAATAATATTTGTATTACTTAATAAAATTGTTCACCAATGTCCGTATTGATTGTATCGAAATTCATTCGATTTGTAACTCGTACGATTTAAACAAACCGCATAATTGTGTAGATATATATTCAACAATATATATAATAATTGATACATTAATTAGCCTAACACGTAACTAATTACATGTATTAAAACTTGATTAGGCACTAAATTCTAGTCCTAAATTGACGGGTGTCACATTATCGATCTAGCAGGTTTTAAAAGATTTGATTGGTGGTTTGTTTTTGGTTTTTTATACTTAGGCAGAAAATTTAAATTAAAGCAGATAAAATAAATGTAGATAGCAGATAATCTAGAGAGGGTGTTTGCTATGATTTCGGTAGCCTTATTGATTGGAATGATGTATGATGTATGAAAACGTGTTCAAAAGGTTTGTATTTTATTTATTTCAGGTATCTGTGGAGTAAGCACTAGGCCCCTACTGATAGAGTTCTCGATCAGTATGTCACTGGGCGACTAGGCTATCCTGATTCTGATCGGAGTAGTTTATCCAGCCCACAACACTAACCGGTGAAGGTATAGTGACCCTTATCTGGGATGAAACCCTGGGTGCATGAATAAGGTGACAAACCAACTCGATGTCCGACCTTTCTTAACCCCACAATAATATCTAATCTAAATAAAGCATTTAAGACCAAGTTTATAGAGTGTGCTTGATTACTTTCTATTGATGGTTTGGTGAGTCTGGGTGTTGAGTCATAACTTGTGATTCACATAGACCGATAACAACGATTCTTTCCGTGATTACTACACTGTACTTCACCAGAGGTGTCTCCATTGATGAACCAAGGACCTAGTCGGTACCAGCTCTGCTGATCACAGAGTTTCCGTTATTCCACAAGGCTTAGTAACTGCGGCTTTTCCTCGGCTTCCACATGTTAACTACACCGGACGTGTTGTCGACGCTATACCGAGTAATCAGCCGACTTACAGTACCTTACATTGCTTCATAAAAGCTAACCCAGACTACTTAACTAAGTTTGTATTTAAGCATAATAGTATCCATCTATGATATAAACCAGCCCTTACTTTTAAGTCCCAATAAATCCCTGACTTGTCAACAATGTAATATTCACGTTTTGTTAGAAAACCATATTTCCACGGGCACAGTGTACTTTGCGTTCAGAGTAGAAAGCAGTATTTCCACGGCTCCAGTGTACTTAGTGTTCAGTTTGAAAACCATATTTCCATAGCCACAGTGTACTTTGCGTTCGAATTAGAAAACAGTATTTCCACGATGACGATGTACTTAGCGTTCATTTAGAAAGCGATGTTTACCCGATTAACAAATCAGACCATGTTCATGTTTGACACAGATAACTAAGTACCTTTGATGGGGTTCGCGACGTCCCATCATTAAGGCCGTAATCACGTTTACTGGTTGAAAGGCGATTAGTTTAATAGGTTTAAAATCATAAACAGAAAGTGAATCAAAGCATCAATTTTCATAGCATCATTCCAACCAATTTACGACTAACTACGTCATAGCAAACACGCAATATCACTACTCGCTAATCATGGCAACCAATCCTAAATCTAGCATGACAACAGTAATAACAATCATCATAATGAAATAGATAAAGGATAGATATAACCGTAATAAGAGCGTAGCTGAATACAACTTGAACGTTACACGAGCAGAACTCCTAGTACGCGCCAAGCGATATTACAATATTGCCCCTCTAACTAGCCGCTAATCTACTACTAATTATAACCTAATCTAGAGAGAGTAGTGAGAGAAAGTGTGTGTGAATGTTGGTGGATTGATTGTGTGATGGATGGATTCTTCAAAATGATGAAATGAGGCTTCTATATATAGAGATCGCACAACCGTATCCGTAGACCGTATCCAAACCATGAAACGCACAACCGTATCGCAAAGGCGAATAAAAACCTGATTTTTATCACCCAAACGCACGATACGGCTGAGCTAGGGTGAATACGGCTTAACTGGACCGTATACGGCTGTGCATAGGGTGAATACGGCTGAGCTGGCCCATATACGGCTGAGCACAGGCCGTATACGGTCTGCACAGGCCGTATACGGTTTGTGTCCAGCCGTATACGGTCTGGTTCAGCCGTATACGGTCTGTGTCCAGCCGTATACGGTCTGTGTCCAGCCGTATTCGGTCCTTCGGTTCTTCGTTTCTTCGATTTGGCGTAACTTCTTCGTCGTTTATCCGTTTTGAGTGATTCTTGCGCTCACGGTTTTGTAATTTCCTAAGGAAGAAAATGACATAAGTTAGAGGTCAAAATTCCAAGTATAGCTCAAATTGTGCTAAAATACGTGAACAGAAGATTCAATGATCGTTTGTGCTCTGTTTTACTCATTTTTAGGTTGTTTTTGCTGATTCTTGAAACATCGTCTATATTTTAGCCTTTATGATGAAATGTGATGTTTAAGTTCATTTTTGAGTGTTTTCATTAATAATTGGTCCAAAATGGTGAGATAATGGCACACAAAAACATGACTTTTTACGTGTCATCAAATATCCCACACTTAGACTTTGCTTGTCCTCAAGCAAAACTCAAAATTCTCACTTGCTTTTAGGAAAAACATTTTGAAAACACGAGTTTATTTTTGGGGTGAATCAAAACATATCAAAAACAACCATCTCCATATACAAGTAACATATCCTGGAAATAAGAGAAAGTAAGGTATTCCTTTCAGAGGCATAAAATGATTCTCTTAGGCATGCTTTCAACTTTCGCGATCTTGGAATATACATGACTAGGCGATCTCACAAAGTGGTCACTCAATTCACTCAAAAGTGTTTCGGGTTACCTAACAATCTAATCAAACGAAATCGCTCATAAGCCAGTCATGCAACATCCATCGTCATATGCTTGCTCGAGAATCATATCTCCACCACTTAGGTGAGGACGGTGCTAGCTATCCCAGGACATTCAGAGTGGGTTGTAATGGCAAGTGAGGGTTACGGGGTATGGATAAGTGGGATTTTTTAATTGTTTGTAAAGGGTTTTTGCTTATCTTAGGACTTCTAAACTTTTGAAAAACATTATTTAAACAACCTTTTTAATGAAAACGGAAACGGATAATAGTACGGGAAGATAGTTATTTTGACTTCTATCTTTTGAAAATACACGAGGGAATTTATGTCTTTTATAAGAGCGGGAATTTTCGAGAGATTCGAAGCACTTAGCTTTATTCTATTTTCTTTTCTTTTACTTTTGTTTCTATTTTTGGGCTTTTCTAGGGATTTTATTTTGTTTCTTTCTTTTGCCCTTTTGAAATCCTTTTCTTTCTTTCATCTTTTTCATCCTTTTGATGACTTTGCATTTACTTGGTGTCAATTTTTCACACCATAAATTCTCAACTTTTGATTTTTATCAAGGGAACGCACGCGAGAGATTTTGAGTAAACACCAGTATTTGTAATTTTGAGTGAAAGCAAAAAGGACATTTAAATGACATTTTCCACAAGTTTAAAATTTCTAAGATAAGATTTTTGGTGGGTGTGGAATAAGTGGGTTAAGATTTGAAGGGTTTTGAAAGAAACGAACAGGCTAAGGCTCAATAGGGTTAACTAAGCGGATCATCAACACTAAAGATGAGTGTTGGAAGGGTTTTGGGCTTGAAGAGATATGGTAAAAATGGGTTAAATCCTAAGGAATGTCAAGGTCATCTAACTGCACCTATACCGAGTACGGTACTCTACCAATGTGGTCTCGAAGTGCTTACCAGGAGCAAGTTCTAATTCTGGATGCATGCATCGGCACACTCAAACAAACGAATAGTGAAGCATTAAAGATGAATGCTTATATTGGCTCAAGATACCTCACTGCAAGTTTTTGGGTTTGTTTGTGCCTAGCCATGCGATGCCCCTTTTAGATTATCATTTTAGACCTAAGAAATTCCTATCTTATTTACTCTTAATTTCCAAAATACCCTACTCATATATGAAAATGCTCCTTCTTAAGACATTTTGACTCAAAAATTTTTGAAAATTTTTAGCAAAAGTGAGTTTTTATGAAAATTAAGCCAACAGAATGAGTGACATATTCACTGTCGAAGTTAAGCTTATGATTTTGAGAAACATTATCTGAGTTTGCTTTTGGAAATAAGAATCAAGCAAGCAAACCTAAGGTATTCTATACCGCTATCCCACACTTAGAGGAACATTGTCCCTAATGTTCTCTTGAGTTGGGATTTGATAAGAATCCCACACTTAGAGTTTGAACATATCAGAAAATGTTACTCAAGTGTTTGTTTTGGGTTGGAATCCCACACTTAGTGATAAGCTGGGGATATGGCATAGACTACTTTAATGAGAATTTAAAGCTAACAATCATATGGAAAACCGAGAGTGAGAACGAGAGAACTCCCCTATCAAAGCGAAGGCGGAAGGATGGAATTCTGGAAGATGCGCTGAAGAGGAGAACTTGACAGGAATTCTTCTTTAGCGGTGGCTCTATGAAGATCTTTCGGCTTTAGCGTGCGCAGCTTGCAAATAACAGCTCAGTCCTCCATCTTTACACTTCTTTCACTCTCTTGTGAAGATATCTCGTAAGTGTGAACACGTTGGGTGTATTTTTACCGACTTCTTATTATAGCTTTTTACCGAAAGTGCCTAAATCCAGAATGTGAAAAGATGTTTTCTAATTCAAAATGAGTTTTAAGTCATGTGTTTTTAAACGAGTTCGAGCATAATGCGTGAAAGTAGCACGCAAGTACCTCAAATGCTCGAAACACATGTCTTGTTTTTCTCCTGGATTAGGTGGTAAAAGCTGAAGTGGTGTTTTGAAAGCATCTGGTATACTCAAGTGTGAAAGATAGTCAGAGATATATCACTTCTTGGAATTTTAAAAACTAATATTATTAATACTAATACTAAGGATACTTATTGCACGTGTTGCCTCCCGAGAAGCGCTTCTATTTAGAGTCGAGGGCTCGACTTTTCCTCTTGGATCAGCCAGAAGAGGATCTCCCAGGAGTTGGTTGGTAGAATCGCATAAAATGTCGTGTGACGACTTCTGTGATGTTCGGGGTTCTTGCCACATGAAGAGGATAGGTATGGAAATGCTCCTCAGCAGTCCTTTGCAAGTATAAAAGATCGATTATAGCATCTTGGACTGCCTTAGAGATTGGTCCATTAGTGTCCACAAGGGTGGCTCCATCGTGCTCAAGCGTCTCACGCACCGGTCGATCTGTCTGTAGGGTGTCCATAAATCTGAAGAAGCGTAGGTGGATGTCCTCATGAGTGGCATTGCTGATGTCATGCCCTAGTTCTTCAATGGATCTGAATATGCCTTGGATCAGCTGTATCTGATGGTTGGTATACGTGAGCTCTGGTTTCAGGAAGATGTTAATCATCCTGTTGTAAACCTCACGTAACCCATTGTGGAATAGCTGTCTGGGCTGCTCCCATAGGATAGAACCGAAAATATCTTTAAGTTGTTCAGAGACGAAATATGCAACGTTAACCGTCAAACCTTCTGGAACAGAAGAAGGGATGGCACGTGCTCTCTCGTCTGAACTGACGTGTTCTAACTTTTCGATGATTATCTGGGCGTGATGCTCGATAGTGCAGCTGATGAAAAACCTTTGTGGTGAGGACTCGTCAATGTGAATATTATCGGCCATAGAATCTAGAAATCCCTTGAGATCCGCCATTAGCTGAACATCTACTTCGTTTTTAGGGTTCCCAGTAGCATAATCCATGTTGTGTCTGAAATTTTGGAGAAACTCCATCTGTTGGTGAGAATATGGAAATGCGGACCTGATAAATGCTTGATACACCCGGCCATATGTGGTCTTCTGTTTTTCATAGAATTCCTCTTCATCGGGGAAAGGCTCATCATTGTCTGATGATTCTCCTGCGAGGTCGTTGGCGAAGGCGTTGATGCGACTAACTAGATGTTGCGGACTCAAGTAGGAGTTGGCTCGATAAACCTCATATTCAGTCTCAATTTCCTCAATAATATCCCTCTGACGTTGCGTATATTCAATAGTAGAATCTCGTATAATCGCAATCAGAGTTCGGAAATCCTCCCCGTGTTCTTCAATAGCACTAAGCATTTCTTCTGGTTCAAACACGATCGGGATTTCGGTATTTCCTATAGTAGGAGGAGGGATAATGACTGGAGGGGGAATGATTGGAGTGAGGTGAAGGCGAATGGAGAGGGTATCGATCGGAACATCAATGAAAACGATATTGTCCTCGTCACTCTCGGTTGCTGAAGTGTCTGGAAACTCAACAGTGTCGGTGAGTGGTTGAGACTCGTCGGTGATCTGTGATACTGGCTGGGAGGAGTCCATCTCGATATCCCTCTCGTCCTGGGAATCAGAATCATCGCTTGATCCAGATGTACCTCCAAGCTCAAAATGTGATCGAGGCTCGGATGAGTCAAGGGGTGGAATCCCTCGAGGAGGTATATGTGGCTTAAGTAGAGACTCATCATCCAGGGAGTGGTCAATCGAAGGTTCCTCTAAGTCGCTCTCCGGCAGAGGGATGAAGTTCAAAGCATAGTCTATCTGCATGATCTATGTGGTCGGAGGGTGTGTCTCAGGAATGTGTGGCGGTGTAGCTTCCTCTGGCTCTTCCTCTTCTTCTTCTTCTATCTCCTCTTCTTCTTCCTCGGTCTCCTCTTCTATCTCTTCTTCCTCAGTGTCGGAAGTAATCGTGATGGGATCGTCAGACATAGGTGTGTCTGGTTCAGAATCGTCATCCGTGGTAACTCTTCCTATCGAAATCGCACATATCTCCGCATGCTCTGTGATAGACTGATCGGCTTGATCGATCTTGAAGGTGATAGTCTCTCCATGAGATCTAAGACAGATAGTCTGAGAGTAAACATCTATAATAGTGCGTGCGGTGTTCAAGAATGGTCTACCTAAGATGATAGGGATATGGACATCCTCCTGAATGTCCATCACTACAAAGTCTGTGGGAAATAGGAACTTATCTACTTGAACCATGATGTTCTCAGCTATTCCCTTAGGGTGTCTAATGGATTGGTCAGCTAGCTGGACACTCATTTTGGTCGGTTTAAGGGGTCCTAATTATAATCTAGTGTAAAGCGAATAGGGCATCAGGTTGATACTGGCTCCTAGGTCGGCTAGAGAGTGTATCATGCCCGAGTGATAGATCGAACAGGGAAGGGTGAAGCGTCCAGTATCTCCTAATTTCTCAGGGATAGAGTTTTTTATAAGAGCTGAACATTCCGCGTTCAGTGGGATATTGGGTACTTCGGGTACCTTATCCTTGGTCGACAAGAGTTTCAGGATGTATTTTGAACTGGAAGGGGTTCGGGACACGGTGTCCAAGAACTTTCCATTGAGACGGAAATCGTTAACCTTATAGGCTTTCTTAAGACGGCCGGGAAACGGGATGCGTACTTCCCTTTGTGGTGTAGGGACAGACTGGGACTCAACTGTCGGCGGGACAGGAGTATCTTCCTTCACTGGAGAAGGAATGGGAGGTTGGCTCGGTGCCACCTTCTTGTCTGTAGTACTTATCTGTTTGGCCTCTTCTACGTGTGGGTTCTGTACCGTGTTACTAGGGAGATTACCCTGGGGCCTAGAGTCAAGACATTGGGCTAGCTGTCCTATCTGGGTCTCAAGATTTTTGAGAACGGCCAGTTGGTTCCTAATGAATAGGTCGGTTTGGTCCTGCCCAGCGCTAGTCTTTTGGTTAATTTGGTGCTGGCCTTGGATGAACTTAGTGAGGGTATCATCCGTACTAGTAATGGGCACTATGGTCTTAGAGGGTTCGGTCGATTGAGCTGCGTCGGGTGCAGTCAATGATAGTGGTTGGTTATAGGTTAGTTGGGGTTGTTGTTGGTAATTAGGGTACCTAGGTTGGTAGTTGGGCTGAAAGGGTGGTTGGTTCCTAGGTGGGTATTGGGTGCCTCTAGTCCTAGGCGGAGAGGTTCGAGCGAAGCCAGGTGGATTTTGTTGGCGAGCTGGAAATTGAGCATAGTAAACCGTTCCGTCAGCAAGATCTTCGTACTCAACCTGATAACTTTCTGTTGGGAGGTTGGCACAGTTCTGGCATGCATGAACTTGATGGGCGTGCTGGGATGGTTTCTTCATTTCGCCGATCTGCTTCGTTAGGTGATCGATCTTCTCTGTCAGAGACTTGATAGCTTCGGTCTGGAATGGATTGGGTGCAGCAATCGGTGCTGATGATGAGGAATGCTCACCATAGTTCCAGTCGTGATGGTGCATCGTCATATTCTCTATCAAGTTCCAAGCTTCCTCATTGGTGAGTTGCATGAAGTTGCCCTGAGCAGCGGCGTCAAGGGTAGTGCGATGGTTTGGAGCGAGACCGTTGTAAAACGTGCACAGCTGGCTGGTTTTCTCTATAATGTGGTTAGGGCATTTGCTCAACAGACTCTTGTATCTCTCCCATGCTGTGTAGATAGACTCATCATGAGCTTGGTGGAAGTTCATAATGTCATTCTTGTACTTGGTTTGCTTAGCCGGAGGAAAGTACTTAGTAAGGAATTTTGTAGCCATATCCGTCCAGGAGGTGATAGACCCAACTTTAGGTTACAGAAAGATGATAGGAACACACACACCCCATCTACCTCACTTGACACCGACTTTCATTCTCTTGAGCCTGGTTGCGAACTATCTTCAAATCCTACACCTAACCAATCTTCTAAATCTTCACTTCCACTCATTCCTAACCTATCAACGTCTGAGACCGACGAGAAGTTCATTCTAGAGGAACTTTCCGAACCACTGCCACTCAAAACTTCCGGCCGGAGTGACGAGTATGATGAGGTAGACGAGGAGATAGAAATGGAGAGCCCGGATGTGGAGATCTACCAAGAAGACTCAGCTTCAAAAGGACAAGAGGAACGTGCACCGACTCTGAGAAGTGATCTCATCCCAACTCAAACTGACATGGTTGATACTATCCCACAACTAGTTGTGGCTGATGATATCTCACATATCTCGCAGGATGAATCACCCCTTGATCTAGTTGAACCCGCAACTGCCTTAGCTAAACTAGTCACCCAAGTAGTTGATGAGAATGTTTCTACAAGATTGGAGACGTCAATGGACTCTGTCCCACCTCCATGCCCAGAGTACAACATTATCATCAACCAAGAGACCGTAGGAAGTAATGTGGGTTCTGCGTCAAGGTTGTTCTACAAACCATCTCTCCACTACATAATGACGTATACGTCATGGAGTGATGAGGACCTCTTTGACCGACCCATCCAAACTATCCAACCTGAGAAAGTACAAGAAGTTGAGAGATTTATTATGCCTCAAGTAAAACAAATAACTCACTTCGACGAACCTTCTCATCTTATTGGACATACCCTAGGAATAACCTGCTTTAACTATATAGGTATGCACCAATACTTCCACTTGTGTCTACTAATGGATGCAAGGAAGCCGCTAGGATCTCCCGACATATAAAGCTAGAGTCAGGCTCGAGACTCGAACAAAAACAAGCGCTTCTCGGGAGGCAACCCGTGTCTAACGTAGTATCAGTAGTAGTTAACTAACCCCAATAAGTAGAAAATGAAACCCTAAAAAGCATGTTTAAAAGTTTTCTTAAATTTATGTGAACAAAAAGGGAATGATTTTCCAAAATGACTTGGAACTTAAATTTCATATTCACTGAAGTCATGGTTTTTTTTTAACTTTAAAGTAAATCTTTTGCTAAAAACCTGAAACTTTCCTTCTCCCACTTGTTTGGAATTCATTACTATATCTATTTCGCCATTATCTAAAGTTCTTAACATACTTTCACTCGCAAACATGGAACCCTGCTAGCAACTTGGTTATCTAGGTGCCTTAGTCATCATACACACCACTCACATATTTCGAGCATTTGAGGTACTTACATATATTTCTGTGAACATACATGAGATCTTTCAATGCCTTATAACATGATTTGTATGTCCATGTGTGTATTATGCTCGAACTTGTTTAAAAATATGTGCTTTGGAAATCTTTATACTTGGCTACCTGATTAACTGAATCTACTTGTATTTCCATATCTGTTGCTTATGCTGAAATAAAATTGTAGGCGGCTAACACTTTTAATATGTGATTAGACTCGAAGTCATACACTGGTTTGTTTTCTTCAAAAACCTTCACTTTTAAAATCTTTCAAAACCAGTGAGTCTATGACCTAGGGAATAATCACATGTCTATTAGATTGTATTTGTCTGCTCTCTTGTTTGTACAAATGTCTAACAGACAGGGATTAGCGCCTATGGATGGAGAATCTTTGAGTATAATGGAGAAATGACAAGGGGAGCACTATCGTTCATTTGGAAACTTTGGAGCATTGCTTAGTAAGGAAGCTGATATACCTTTAGGATACAAAAGATGATCACATTCTAGCCCTTTCTGAATTGTTTATCGAGCAGATAACCTCGACATTCACCATATGTTCCCACGTATTCCATAAATCCAACCATACATTACCACATCCTTGGTTGCTAGTAGAGCATTTCATGGAACCTGAAACCACCATTACCACCACAACCACATCCACCTACCCATCCACCCATCACACCTATCATTTCCACTAGTAGGGACCATGAAGCATCACAACGCTAGCAGTTCTTCCAGCTTATATGAGTTCATTGCTAAAATAAGCTGATCAAGGAATGGACATTAAGGTATTGAAGACGGGATTGAAATGGAAGCTGGAGATCTCATTCGACAAGAACAATATTACAATTGTCCCATCAGTTCGTCAGAGAAGATCTCGGGTGATAGAAGTTCAATGGATTCAGCACTTTATATCATCATAAGCTGTTAAGTTAAATCAATGGCTCACGGTGATTAGGATCCTTGACCACTATATCTATCCAAACATTTGGTTTATCTTGGTTGATTTGGCCTGCTTCCTAATGATGTTATCACTTCGTTTTCTACAATCTATCCTTTTATTCTGAGTTATGAGAGAATTTGGTGGATGGTGTGAATGAAGAGTATCCTGCATGAGCTTGAACGCACTTTACGAAGACAGAGTCTGACCCAACACTGGTGCCGACACAGTCTACCTTCAGATCCTCAGCTCACAGCCGTATAGGGGAGTTTTCTCGTTCTTATCTCTGTTTTGTTATGATTGAATGTGTTTTACTATTACCGTTTAATAATCTATACCATATCCTAAGCTTATCACTAAGTGTGGGATTCCAGCCCAAAACAAACACTTGAGAAACATTTTTCGATGTTCAAACTCTAAGTGTGGGATTTTACTTTCAGTAAAATCTCCACTCAAGAGAACATTAGGGACAATGTTCCTCTAAGTGTGGGATAGCGGTATAGAATACCTTAGGTCAGATTCTTATTTCCAAAAGAAAACTCGGAAAATGTTCCTCAATTTTAAAACCTCACTTTTGCTTAAAATTTTTCAAAATTTTTGAATTAAAATGTCTTGAGGGGAATCATTTTCATATGTGAGAAATGTATTTTGGAAATTAAGATTAAATAAGTTAGGAATTTCTTGAGCTGAAATGATGATCTAAAAAGGGCATCGCATGGCTAGGCACATATAACCCAATCTTGTAGTGAGGTATCTTGAGCCCATGAAAAGCATTCATTTTTAATGCTTCACTAATCGTTTGATGAGTGTGTGCCGATGCTTGCATCCGGAATTAGAACTTGCTCCTGGTATACATGTCGAGACCACATTGGTAGAGTACCGTACGCGGTATAGGTGCAATCAGAGGACCTTGACATTCCTTAGGATTTAACCCTTTTTACATATCTCTTCAAGCCCAAAACCCTTCCAACACTTATCTTAAGTGTTGATGATCCACCTAGAAAACCCTGTTGAGCCTTAGCCTTTTCTTTTCTTTAAAAACCCAAACTTTAAACCCATTTCACTTCCACACCCACCAAAACCTTATCTTAGAAAATTTTAAATTTTTTTGAAAAACGTTATTTAGATATTCTTTTTGCTTTCACTCAAAAATCCACAAATTCGTGTTTACTCATAACTTCTCGCGTGCGTTTCATGATCAATACTCAAAGATCGAGAATCTTGTGGTGCGAAAAATTGGCACCAAGTAAATTCGAAATTGTCAAAAGTGTGAAAAATGAAAGTCTGAAAAGGTCTCAAAAGGGCAATAAAATAAAAAGTGAAAAATGCCTTAGAAATTCCTTGGCAAAGAAGTTCTAAAGCCCAAAAATATATAGAAAAAGAAAAGAAATGAAAAATATGTAATAAAGCTAAGTGCTTCGATTCTTCCGAAAAACTTCGATTCCTAAAAGAATATAAATCCTCCGTGTGTTTTTAAGAGATAGAAGTCAAAATAGCTATCTCATTCCCTTCTCGTTATCCGTTTCTGTTTTCATTAAAAAGTTTATCCAAATAAAGTTTTTCATAAGTTTTGAAAGGCCTAAGATAAGTAAAACCCTTTTATTTAAAACCAATTTCCCACTTATCCATTCCCTTTAACCCTCACCAAATATTACAACCCATCTGAATGTCCTGGGATGATTAGCACCGTCCTCACCTAAGTGGTGGAGATGTGATTCTCGAGCAAGCCTATGACGAAGGATGCCGCATGACTGGCTTATGAGAGATTTCGTTTGATTAGAGTGATAGGTAACCCGACACTTATGAGTGAATTGAGTGACCACTTGGTGAGATTGCCTAGTCATGTATATCCCAAACAGCTTGCCCTAGAAAATTATTTCATGCTTCTGGAACGAATACCTTATTTCTTATTGGCTTCCAGGATATATTGCTTATGTATGGATTGTTTGCTCTTAAACATTTTGATTCACCCAAAAATGCATTGACACTTTCAAATATTTTCATTGGGAAAGCAAGTGAGAAATTTGAGTTTTGCTTGAGGACAAGCAAAGTCTAAGTGTGGGATATTTGATGACACGCAAAAAGTCAAGTTTTAGTGTGCCATTATCTCACCTTTTTAGCCCAATTATGGATGAAAACATTTGAAATATACATTTTTATACTAAATTTCATAATGAAGGCTAAAATATAGACGATGCTTCAAGAATCAACTAAAAAGGCCTAAAAACGAATAAAATAGAGCATAAACGATCTTAAGCATTCTTGTTCACGAGTTTTAGCACATTTTGAGCTCCGCTTGGAATTATGACCTCTAACTTATGTTCCTTAGGAGATTACGATCGCGTGGATATAAAGAACGCTCAAAACGGACATCGAATGAAGAAGTTACGCCCAATCGAAGATTCAAGACAACCGATGGACCACGATACGGGAGGCACCAAGCCGTATACGGGCAATCCCAGCCGTATACGGCCAAGAACTAACCGTATACGGCCTGGCTAGGGCATATACGGCCTGATGCCAGCCGTATACGGTCAAATCCTCCCGTATCCGGCCTTGTCCCTCCCCCGATACGGCCAATCTCTCCCGTATACTGCCAATCTCAACCGTATCGTGTGTTTTGGTCATCCAAGGTGTGATTTTGATACGGGTGAGGAATACGGTTGAGATTTTGGAGGTGGGAATACGGTTGAGGAATACGGTTGAGCCAAATCTATAAATACTCACCACCACCTCCTCATTTTGATCATCCAACACATCTCATTCACTCCATTCTCTTCACTCTCTCACTACTCTCTCTCTAGATTTAGGTTTTTTATTTCTCTCTCTAGGTTCTCTCTCTAGTCTCTCTCTCTAGTTTCTCTCTCTAGGAACTAGTGGGAAGATTAGGGGGAGAATCCGTCGCTTTAGGAGTAGCTATGTAATGTAATTCGTAGAAGCTAGCATTTGTAATACTTGGGATATTATTCGGAGAAATACAAGTGTTATTCTGCTCGCAATTATTTATCGGTAATATCTGTAACACCTGCATAATTAGGATAATTAATTATGCCTAATTGTTTGTAACTAGTTGTAATTAGTATGTAATAGGACTAATTACAGGCTCTACTTGTATATATATATAAGGAGATTTATATATATATATGTGTACTTACGCGATTTGGATAAATCATGCGAATTAACCGGACGGAGTCCGTCACAGTTTACTTGGACGTTGGTGACAGAAATTAACTTAAATAATGAGAGCGTATTTTGTTATATAAAATACGCAACCGAACGAGCATTATTTATATATTATCGCGACGACATTTTAACTAACGCAACAAAACGTAATAAACGCGACTTAATAATTTAAATATCTCGACAAATGTTTTTATTATTATTAATTTCAAGGTATTTTATTTAAATACTCCAGTTACATTTTAAAACATAACTATTTGGTTAAATACTAAAAACGAACGATTAAACGATTAGGACACGGAGTCAACACTGTGTTTTGGGGAGTATTTTCCCCTCTTTCCTTGATGGATCAGCCATCAACCCCACCCCACCCCAAATTTCTCTTTCATTTTCATTTCTACCAAAAACACACAAACACATAAACTCTCTCAACCTCAATTCACACCCAAATTTCGGAATCAAATCCCGATCACGAAAATTACATATTCGGAATCACCATCACGAGTGGAGCAAGAATATCAAGACCGTTTTCATCATCTCATCCTCCATTTAGCTCGATTTGCAAAAGTAAGAAATTTCTAAAACCTTAGATCTATTCAATTTGGTGTAGTGTTTTGATGTTTTGAAGTGTACACAACTTAGATATAACCTAATACATGTAGAATACACGATTTTATAGCTTAAAAATGGGTTAGATTTGCGTTTTTGGTCGGAAATTCTTGAAACCCGAAAGTTTCTGGGCTGGTGTTCATACATGCGACACAAGCCTTGTGTCGCATGCTATGTCGCATAAACCCGTTTATGTCGCACCTTGTGTCGTACTGATCCTTTAGTGTCGTAATCTTTGCGACACAATATTGTGTCGCACTCTATGTCGCATATTATGTCGTATTTTTATACGACACAACCCTTATGTCGCTATTGAATTAGCATCGCAAGCTTTTGCGACACAACCACTGTGTCGCAGAGATCTTGTGTCGCATCCTTCATGCGACACAACCCTTGTGTCACATATAAACCCTTGTGTCGCATATTATGTCGCAGAAAACAGAAAACTTGGAAATTTTAAAGGATTTTCACTATAGAAAAAGTCAAAGTTACTGTACAAAAAAGTCAAATTTTACTGTAGCAGTACTGTAGCAAATCTACTGTAGCAAAGTCAACATTTTAGAATTTTTGCTACAAACCGTCACCAACGGGCCAAACATGTTTTCCAACAAACAAACAATTACAAACATACGGACAAACACTGGATATACTAGTTGTGTACAACTAAACGAAACGTCTCGTGAGACGCATACTTACATAACTTCATATGATTAGGCATTTGAAGGTTACGGGTTCAGAGAACCTACTTGCTTTACTTACTACTTGCTAATTGCAACTGATTACTACAAGACTCAGGTGAGTCTTACGGCCCCACTTTTACTGTTTTATCTTATTGGGGGAGATACATGCTACTGATTTTCTTGAACACAAGTACTAAACTGTTTACTATACCAAACGAAATTGCATGAGTTTACATTGAAACAGAAGTCTCTCCATCATATATCGTTAGTTATGGACTTAAGCGCGAACACTAGTTAATGGATCCATTAGGGAAATGACCCTCCCCACCCGGGGCAGTAGCGCTGCCACGTACTGATTTACACGTAGAAACGGGTGACTACTTACTCGTTACTGATGCTTGCTCAACTACGAGCATGTCACGGGAGCAAACTTATTACTTATGGGTTAAGCTTCGATTATGAGCCTCATGGCAACGGTATAAACTTACGTATTTACATTTGCTGGATTGCAAATACTGATTTTACGATTGCTGGATTGCAATGGCTGATTTTACGCCTACGGGCATTACTAATGAAATCTCGTGTTCAAAGCCGATATTATTTACAAACCTGTGAGATTCACCAACCTTTTGGTTGACACTTTTTAGCATGTTTTCTCAGGTACCCGGATGGAGTAGGATTACTCCAGGATTTTAGCTAGAGTCGCATGATTTCAACACAACTGCATTAACGGAGATTCTTAGCATTATCTTTTGTATATTACGATTATGTAATAGAATCTCCCGCTATACGCGTGGACTCTAGGGGAAACTACATTTTGTATACGAAAACACTAAGTTTTCAAACATTATATCTATGGAATGTAACTAATTTACAAACGTTGCATATAGATGTCGTTTGCTTTATCTTTGTGCTGTGATATTTGATTAGTAACACCCCAAACTATGCTTCCGCAAAACAGTGAATTTCGGGGGTGTTACAGATTGGTATCAGAGCCTAAGGTTATAGTGAACTAGGTTGCATTTAGTGGGCCTAGACTATGACCGTTAGGCAGTATTCTCTTATTAGACATGACTGGTTCAGAAATTACAGCATACGACTTTAATTTAACATAGCCTGATCAACTATGTACAATTAAGGAAAGATGATGTAAGGTCTGAAATGATTATGTTGATCGGGGATACGTTAGTTGACTCTGACCACGAGAGAACCGGACCATTACTTGATACGTGCTAGACAATAGGCTGGATATGATATATGTATATATATTAGCCTCGTCTTACTTACATTCTGCCACAGGAATGGCAAACACACCACCTAATCCGTCACACTCTCACTTACATGGGTCACGGAACCCACGAGTAGCCAGGAGGAACACAAGGTCGCCTCGAAACAGCCCTTATCCTGTACATAACTCTCAGAACTCGGCACATCTCACGTTGCCAGTATTGGCTACCCAATTCCGCCTTCAGGAGCAAAGACTCGAAAGTCTTGAACGGGAACAACTCCGAATGACCTACCTGCTTCGCCAGGCACTTGATCACATATCCCAACTCCAGCGAGAACAAGAAGATACCAACCTCTCTGTAAGCATAATTCAGGATTCAATGACCACCGAATTAGGTGCGGATGAACTTGTACGAAACCGACTAGAGGAATGTGAACAGCGTTCACAGGAGACTGAGGATCGCTCTCGTGTACTAGCACAACGACTGGCCTTAGTTGAAGACAATGCCAGGCAAACCAGCAGGCTGGCAGAAACCGTGGACCGCCTTGTCGCGCTGATGGAACAAATTAATCTATATGAAGACTAGTGTAGTCTTTGTCTTGTAATCTATCTCGTAATCTCATGACTATCTAGCGCTATTCTATAAACTAGTCGGATGTAACAATTCCCGACACCTTTTGTAATATCTCTGTAGGATGTAACCTTTGAACTCGCATTATCCATCAAATATTCCTTGATATTTCAACTCATAATAATTGTCATTTTTCCATGTTGATGTTATGTATTACTGCTTTTATACATGTACATCTGTGACAATTACAAATTTCTACAAAATCTCATGTATCTTCATTTCTTTTATTGAAGAATCATGCCGCCAAAGACAAGACCATACACCGATGCCCAGATTACCTCCCTTATAACCCAGGCTGTTACTGAAGCCTTGGCTCGGAATACTCCACCAAGTTCCACGAGGAACAGCGATGCCGCTGAAACCTCTGCTGCTAAACCTTGTTCTTACAAGGACTTCCAGAACTGCAAACCTCTAAACTTTGCAGGTACCGAGGGAGCTATCGGTCTAGTACGCTGGATCGAGAAAGTTGAGTCTGTATTTCTTATCTGCAACTGTGCGGAGGGAGATAAGGTTAAGTTCTCCGTTAGTACTTTTACTGACACCGCACTCACCTGGTGGAACACTTATGCCCAGACTGTGAGTGTTGCTACTGCTTACCAACTCCCGTGGGAGGAGTTGAAGGAAATGTTGAGGGGCGAGTACTGCCCCAGGGATAAATTGAAACAACTGGAAATGGAATTCTGGAACCACAAGATGCAGGGTGATGATATCACCGGATACACCAACCGTTTCCACCAACTGGCACTTCTGTGCCCAACCATGGTCGATCCTGAGTACAAGAGGATCGAGAAATTCGTTGATGGACTTCCCGAGAGACTACAGGACCTGGTGACTTCATCCAAACCGGGTACTATTCAGAGCGCCATCCGTATGGCCCATGAACTAACGGCAAATTCTGTCCGCCGTGGTACAACTTCAACCCCATCTGCAAACAACAAACGCAAGTGGGAAGGAAACCCCAACTCATCCAACCAAACCTCCAACAAAAAGCCTGAGTACATTAAGGCTTATACATCTGGAACTTCGGAGAAGAAAGGGTACAGCGGGAGCAGACCCTACTGTCCCAAATGCAACCGCCACCATGACGGTTCTTGCCCTTGCACCAACTGCAAACGGTTCGGGCATCTAGCCAAGGATTGCCGAACCAACATTTCTACTCCCAACACCAATGCACCAAAGGCCTGCTTTGGGTGCGGAAATTCAGGGCACTTCAAGAGAGATTGCCCAAAGCTGAAAAACAACAACAACAACAACAACCCTGCTCGCGGTAGAGCTTTCGTTATCAAGGCTGAGGAAGCCAGACAAGACCCGAACGTCGTGACGGGTACGTTCCTTCTCAACGACCTTACTGCTTCTGTGTTATTTGATACCGGTGCCGATAGAAGCTTCATATCTGAGAAATTTAGCCCTTTACTTGATATTACTCCCACTGCCTTAGATGCTAAATACATTGTTGAATTAGCTAACGGCAAACTGATTGAGACTGATAGTATCATACACAACTGTACACTTAACCTCACGAATGAAATGTTTTCCATTGATTTAATCCCTGTCGAGATCGGCAGCTTCGATATTATTGTCGGTATGGATTGGTTGTCCAAGCACCGAGCTGAAATCATCTGTCATGACAAACTCGTTCGCATACCTCTTGTCTCCGGTGGAACCTTAGTCCTACAAGGGGAGACCGGCAGACGGAATCTGAACATCGTATCCTGTCTGAAAACGAGAAAATATTTACGAAAAGGGTATCAAGCCATCCTCGCACATGTAACGGAGAAGAAGTCGGAGGAGAAGCGACTTGAGGATGTTCCGATCGTGCGGGATTTCCCGGAAGTCTTTCCGGAAGACTTGCCCGGACTTCCGCCACCTAGACAAGTTGAATTTCAAATCGAACTTGTGCCCGGAGCTGCACCCGTGGCACGAGCCCCTTACCGTTTAGCACCATCCGAAATGCAGGAGTTGTCTAATCAACTACAGGAACTCCTGGACAGAGGATTCATTCGACCAAGTTCCTCGCCTTGGGGAGCTCCGGTCTTATTCGTGAAAAAGAAAGATGGATCTTTCCGCATGTGTATCGACTACCGAGAGCTTAATAAGCTAACCATAAAGAATCGGTACCCACTTCCTAGAATTGATGATCTGTTTGACCAACTCCAGGGATCGAGTGTTTACTCAAAGATTGATCTACGGTCGGGTTATCATCAACTCCGAGTCCGTGACAATGACATTCCAAAGACAGCTTTCCGAACTCGTTATGGGCATTACGAATTTCAAGTGATGCCATTCGGGTTGACCAACGCACCGGCCGTATTCATGGACCTTATGAATCGGGTGTGCAAACCATATCTTGACAAATTCGTCATTGTGTTCATCGACGATATTCTGATTTACTCGGTCAACGAGCAGGAACATGCTCAACATCTGAAAACCATTCTAGGACTCCTGAAACGCGAAGAGTTATATGCCAAATTCTCTAAGTGTGAGTTCTGGATTCGAACCGTTCAATTCCTCGGGCACGTGATTGACAGCCAAGGAATTCATGTTGATCCCGCCAAGATTGAAGCAATCAAGGGCTGGGAGTCACCGACCACTCCAACCGAAGTGGGACAATTCTTAGGTCTTGCTGGTTATTACCGCCGATTCATCGAAAACTTTTCAAGAATAGCTGTTCCTCTAACCACACTGACTCAGAAAGATAAGAAGTTCGATTGGACGGATAAGCAAGAGTCAGCCTTCCAGCTATTGAAAAACAAACTTTGCAGTGCACCAATCTTGTCCTTACCCGAGGGAACCGACGATTTCGTAGTTTACTGCGACGCCTCACACCAAGGACTTGGTTGTGTGTTGATGCAACGGGAAAAAGTCATTGCCTATGCCTCACGACAACTGAAAATCCACGAGAAAAACTATACGACCCACGACCTCGAGTTAGGTGCCGTGGTTTTCGCATTGAAAATCTGGAGACATTATCTCTACGGTACGAAAAGCACTATCTTTACCGATCACAAGAGTCTCCAACACATATTCGATCAGAAAGATCTAAACATGAGGCAACGTCGCTGGGTTGAGTTACTTAGTGACTACGACTGCGAGATCAAATACCATCCGGGCAAGGCTAACGTAGTGGCCGATGCCTTAAGCCGAAAAGAACGAGTGAAACCCCTTCGAGTCCGAGCACTTTCTATGACAATTCGTAACGAGCTTCCTGCTCAAATCCTTACCGCTCAACTTGAGGCACTCAACGATGAAAACTTGAAAAATGAAGCCTTGCGAGGCTTGGATAAACAATTCGAAATCAAACCCGATGGAACTCGATGCTTCTCTAACCGGGTGTGGTTACCCAAATTCGGAAACTTGCGAGATTTGGTGATGGCTGAAGCTCACAAATCTCGATACTCTATACATCCTGGTTCTGATAAGATGTATCATGACGTCAAAGGGTTGTATTGGTGGCCTAACATGAAAGCTGACATCGCCTTGTACGTCAGTAAATGCCTAACCTGTTCCAAAGTAAAGACCGAACACCAAAGACCCTCTGGGTTGCTCCAACAACCTGAAATTCCTCAATGGAAATGGGAACAGATTTCCATGGACTTCATTACCAAACTACCGAAAACTTCGAGTGGTTGCGATACCATTTGGGTGATCGTGGATCGTCTCACGAAATCTGCTCATTTTCTGGCCATCAAGGAAACCGACAAGATGGAGCGTCTGACTCGCATCTATGTCAAAGAAATCATCTCGCGACACGGTGTACCTATCTCGATCATCTCGGATAGGGACAGCCGTTTTACTTCTAACTTTTGGCAATCACTACAGAAATCTCTTGGTACTCGTCTGGATATGAGTACTGCTTATCACCCGCAAACCGATGGCCAAAGCGAGCGAACTATTCAAACACTGGAGGATATGCTACGAGCCTGCGTAGTTGACTTCGGTACTTCTTGGGAAAATCACTTACCGTTGTGCGAGTTTTCGTACAACAACAGTTACCATACCAGCATAAAGGCTGCACCCTTTGAGGCACTTTACGGGCGTAAATGCCGATCACCTATCTGTTGGACTGAGTTAGGAGATTCCCAACTCACGGGTCCAGAAATCATTCAGGAAACTACTGAGAAAATCATCGGTATTCAAAACCGGCTGAAAGCCGCACGTGATCGTCAGAAAAGCTATGCTGACGTGAGACGCAAACACCTTGAGTTCCAGGTAGGGGACAAGGTACTTCTCAAAGTGGCACCGTGGAAGGGTGTCATTCGATTCGGAAAACGAGGCAAACTAAACCCTAGATACATCGGACCATTCGAAATCCTTGAAAGGATTGGTCCAGTGGCATACCGCCTGCAACTTCCTGCTGAACTTAGCAGCGTACACAACACATTCCACATTTCTAACTTGAAGAAATGTCTGTCTGACGAGACACTGATTATACCGCTCGACGAAATTCAAATCGATGATAAACTTCATTTTGTCGAGGAACCTATGGAAATCATGGACCGTGAGGTCAAACGATTGAAACAGAGTCGTATTCCCATCGTAAAGGTCAGGTGGAATTCTAGGCGCGGCCCTGAGTTCACCTGGGAACGGGAAGACCAAATGCGACAGAAATACCCACATCTCTTCCCAGATAACGCACCGTCCGTGCACTCAAGCTAATTTCGGGACGAAATTTCTTTAACAAGGGGAGAATGTAACACCTGCATAATTAGGATAATTAATTATGCCTAATTGTTTGTAACTAGTTGTAATTAGTATGTAATAGGACTAATTACAGGCTCTACTTGTATATATATATAAGAAGATTTATATATATATGTGTGTACTTACGCGATTTGGATAAATCATGCGAATTAACCGGACGGAGTCCGTCACAGTTTACTTGGACGTTGGTGACAGAAATTAACTTAAATAATGAGAGCGTATTTTGTTATATAAAATACGCAACCGAACGAGCATTATTTATATATTATCGCGACGACATTTTAACTAACGCAACAAAACGTAATAAACGCGACTTAATAATTTAAATATCTCGACAAATGTTTTTATTATTATTAATTTCAAGGTATTTTATTTAAATACTCCAGTTACATTTTAAAACATAACTATTTGGTTAAATACTAAAAACGAACGATTAAACGATTAGGACACGGAGTCAACACTGTGTTTTGGGGAGTATTTTCCCCTCTTTCCTTGATGGATCAGCCATCAACCCCACCCCACCCCAAATTTCTCTTTCATTTTCATTTCTACCAAAAACACACAAACACATAAACTCTCTCAACCTCAATTCACACCCAAATTTCGGAATCAAATCCCGATCACGAAAATTACATATTCGGAATCACCATCACGAGTGGAGCAAGAATATCAAGACCGTTTTCATCATCTCATCCTCCATTTAGCTCGATTTGCAAAAGTAAGAAATTTCTAAAACCTTAGATCTATTCAATTTGGTGTAGTGTTTTGATGTTTTGAAGTGTACACAACTTAGATATAACCTAATACATGTAGAATACACGATTTTATAGCTTAAAAATGGGTTAGATTTGCGTTTTTGGTCGGAAATTCTTGAAACCCGAAAGTTTCTGGGCTGGTGTTCATACATGCGACACAAGCCTTGTGTCGCATGCTATGTCGCATAAACCCGTTTATGTCGCACCTTGTGTCGTACTGATCCTTTAGTGTCGTAATCTTTGCGACACAATATTGTGTCGCACTCTATGTCGCATATTATGTCGTATTTTTATACGACACAACCCTTATGTCGCTATTGAATTAGCATCGCAAGCTTTTGCGACACAACCACTGTGTCGCAGAGATCTTGTGTCGCATCCTTCATGCGACACAACCCTTGTGTCACATATAAACCCTTGTGTCGCATATTATGTCGCAGAAAACAGAAAACTTGGAAATTTTAAAGGATTTTCACTATAGAAAAAGTCAAAGTTACTGTACAAAAAAGTCAAATTTTACTGTAGCAGTACTGTAGCAAATCTACTGTAGCAAAGTCAACATTTTAGAATTTTTGCTACAAACCGTCACCAACGGGCCAAACATGTTTTCCAACAAACAAACAATTACAAACATACGGACAAACACTGGATATACTAGTTGTGTACAACTAAACGAAACGTCTCGTGAGACGCATACTTACATAACTTCATATGATTAGGCATTTGAAGGTTACGGGTTCAGAGAACCTACTTGCTTTACTTACTACTTGCTAATTGCAACTGATTACTACAAGACTCAGGTGAGTCTTACGGCCCCACTTTTACTGTTTTATCTTATTGGGGGAGATACATGCTACTGATTTTCTTGAACACAAGTACTAAACTGTTTACTATACCAAACGAAATTGCATGAGTTTACATTGAAACAGAAGTCTCTCCATCATATATCGTTAGTTATGGACTTAAGCGCGAACACTAGTTAATGGATCCATTAGGGAAATGACCCTCCCCACCCGGGGCAGTAGCGCTGCCACGTACTGATTTACACGTAGAAACGGGTGACTACTTACTCGTTACTGATGCTTGCTCAACTACGAGCATGTCACGGGAGCAAACTTATTACTTATGGGTTAAGCTTCGATTATGAGCCTCATGGCAACGGTATAAACTTACGTATTTACATTTGCTGGATTGCAAATACTGATTTTACGATTGCTGGATTGCAATGGCTGATTTTACGCCTACGGGCATTACTAATGAAATCTCGTGTTCAAAGCCGATATTATTTACAAACCTGTGAGATTCACCAACCTTTTGGTTGACACTTTTTAGCATGTTTTCTCAGGTACCCGGATGGAGTAGGATTACTCCAGGATTTTAGCTAGAGTCGCATGATTTCAACACAACTGCATTAACGGAGATTCTTAGCATTATCTTTTGTATATTACGATTATGTAATAGAATCTCCCGCTATACGCGTGGACTCTAGGGGAAACTACATTTTGTATACGAAAACACTAAGTTTTCAAACATTATATCTATGGAATGTAACTAATTTACAAACGTTGCATATAGATGTCGTTTGCTTTATCTTTGTGCTGTGATATTTGATTAGTAACACCCCAAACTATGCTTCCGCAAAACAGTGAATTTCGGGGGTGTTACAATATCCATCCTTTCTTGTATTAATTTGTCATAATGTTCTTGTTTGATGTTTGTGATTAATTAATGTTTGGAATGCTTATTGCCATGCTTTGTGAGTAGTTTCTTGTATACTTGCCATGATTTAAATAGTAGTTGGGATAACATCATTATGAAACAACGGAGGTAACGTTATACGGCTTTCATTTGTATAGCGCCGGAAACATCACTAATGTGACAAGTACGGAACGTGGAAGCTATGAAAGTCGTGGGCACAATCCGTTGTGGAATAATATTCCCGATTATTATATAAATGGAATTATTAAACTCTGTATCTGTCTAAACTTATCATGCATCTAGACTTAGTTATGGATCACCCTTTCCAGTCCTTCACGTGACTATCACCTTAGCTGTAGGACAAAGTTTTGGTGGTTTGTTATCTGTATTATCGTACGAAGCCGTGTTCGTTACTGTAATTCGGCTAAATTACTGGGTATAGCAATGGAAACACCACTGGTGGAGTCTAGCCGTGAAGCCTAAGGAAAAGCCGTTGGTACCGTCATTGTGGACTACCTAGAAACCCTAGAATATGGTCTAGGCACCATAAAGCTGTGGAAATGCCAAGTACACCGTAGGCCTACCTCTGGTTACGAACACGCTGTGGAAATACAGTAACTAAAGTACACCGTGTCTATAGTTAGAATTGGTTAACATGTGGAAAAATAGTTATATGTGGTGAGATCAATTCTGGTTATAAAGCCGTGGAAATGCTGTAAGCATTGTACACTGTAATAGTATCTAGAAATGGTTGAACCGTGGGACTGTTGGAGTACACGGTAGACTGATCTCCGATTATACGGCATTGTGGAAAATGGTAACAGTACTGTACACCGTAATAGTACTCAGGGTTAGCAACCGCTGTGGAAAACTGCACTGTACCCCGTTAAGTGTGTCTAGGGATGAATGACTGATCGCAAAGGAGAGTTCTAGATCATGACAAAAGTATTTGAGCTAATAAAACCTAAGGAATGAGTCTAGAGATGAAAGTCAAGCCCAGCAGTGGTTCAGGATTCTTAAAACCCCTAGACTCTACAAAACTGATAGTTTAGAATACAAAGATAATAATCAGTACATGTTTAGATAATAACATTTAGACTTAGGTGTTAAGAAAGGTCAGAATAACCCAATGGGCAGCCTGTTACCTTATTCCTGCACCCTTCAAGGGTCACTGTCTCCACAAAGACTAGTGTGGGGGGTCGAATAGTCTGTTCTAATCAGAATCACGATAGCCTAGGTACTCAGTGACATACTTATTTAGGTCTGACCGAAACAAGTAGGGTCCTAGTGTTTACACCTATAGTTTACTTGTCTGTTACCTAAATGTGTCCCATCACAATAATGCACTATCCTAAATCATGGTGAACCACGCCCCCGTCATCCTTAAGTGTTACATATATGCTAGCTTCCCTTTTATTTTATGTTTTATTAGTTTAATAAATTAGAAAACCAAAATACAAACCTATCCAACTATCAAAAACCCAGCTTAATTACTAAGTTATTTGAACGAGCTCTGCTTCAATTCTACCGTCGTGAGGAACGACCCTAGATCATCCTTACCACATACTAGTATCAGGTACTCGTACCCAATAATAGTAAGTAGTTTGGAAGGTTTTGGCTCCCCCCGACTATTACAAATTTAAAACTACCACACGATGCCGCGTTGAGCGTGAGGTCCGCAACGGCATGGAAGCGATTCCTGAAAACCTGATGTCTCAGCGCGCATCAAGTTTTTGGCGCCACTGCCGGGGACGGTAGTACGATTTGGAGCTTGTTTAGATAAAGTAGTTTTTAAGCGATCCTTTTGACTTGGATTCACCGTCCCTGTCATAAGTTACTTTCTGCCCGTAGATTAGTGTAGCTTAGTTAACTTAGCGTAGCTTAGAATAACTTCCCTCCATACTACAACTTAAATTCTTAAACCTTCTTCTTGTGTTCTCTAAAAACTTGGGAAATGGCAAATGTACAACAATTAATAGATCAATTTGATAGTCTTGTTCAAGATAGATGTATGAGTGATTCCCATTTAGATAACGAATGTCAAGGATATAGTAGGAATGATTTGGATAACGTAGGGTACCTAGATCCTCAATTAGAATATCAAAATGACCCTTATGTTTTCCAACAACAATACCAACCTTACTACCCTCAGCCATTCGAAGTCTACCCACACTCATCTTACCCTGTATCTGAACATCAACCATACGAGAGTCCAGACTTGAGAGATACGTCTTTGACCGTTCTCAGCAATAATGCCGCTTTTTCATCCCCGTACAACTCACTTGAGCAATTATTAAAAGAGCAAGAGGAATTGCTAAAACGCACCTCTCATAACTTAACTGAACAACAAATAAGTAGTAAGGCAGATAGGAATCAAGTTAGACCCAACTTTAGGTTACAGAAAGATGATAGGAACACACACACCCCATCTACCTCACTTGACACCGACTTTCATTCTCTTGAGCCTGGTTGCGAACTATCTTCAAATCCTACACCTAACCAATCTTCTAAATCTTCACTTCCACCCATTCCTAACCTATCAACGTCTGAGACCGACGAGGAGTTCATTCTAGAGGAACTTTCCGAACCACTACCACTCAAAACTTCCGGCCGGAGTGACGAGTATGATGAGGTAGACGAGGAGATAGAAATGGAGAGCCCGGATGTGGAGATCTACCAAGAAGACTCAGCTTCAAAAGGACAAGAGGAACGTGCACCGACTCTGAGAAGTGATCTCATCCCAACTAAAACTGACATGGTTGATACTATCCCACAACTAGTTGTGGCTGATGATATCCCACATATCTCGCAGGATGAATCACCCCTTGATCTAGTTGAACCCGCAGCTGCCTTAGCTAAACTAGTCACCCAAGTAGTTGATGAGAATGTTTCTACAAGATTGGAGACGTCAATGGACTCTGTCCCAGCTCCATGCCCAGAGTACAACATTATCATCAACCAAGAGACCGTAGGAAGTAATGTGGGTTCTGCGTCAAGGTTGTTCTACAAACCATCTCTCCACTACATAATGACGTATACGTCATGGAGTGATGAGACCTCTTTGACCGACCCATCCAAACCATCCAACCTGAGAAAGTACAAGAAGTTGAGAGATTTATTATGCCTCAAGTAAAACAAATAACTCACTTCGACGCACCTTCTCATCTTATTGGACATACCCTAGGAATAACCTGCTTTAACTATATAGGTATGCACCAATACTTCCACTTGTGTCTACTGATGGATGCAAGGAAGCCGCTAGGATCTCCCGACATATAAAGCTAGAGTCAGGCTCGAGACTCGAACAAAAACAAGCGCTTCTCGGGAGGCAACCCGTGTCTAACGTAGTATCAGTAGTAGTTAACTAACCCCAATAAGTAGAAAATGAAACCCTAAAAAGCATGTTTAAAAGTTTTCTTAAATTTATGTGAACAAAAAGGGAATGATTTTCCAAAATGACTTGGAACTTAAATTTCATATTCACTGAAGTCATGGTTTTTTTTTAACTTTAAAGTAAATCTTTTGCTAAAAACCTGAAACTTTCCTTCTCCCACTTGTTTGGAATTCATTACTATATCTATTTCGCCATTATCTAAAGTTCTTAACATACTTTCACTCGCAAACATGGAACCCTGCTAGCAACTTGGTTATCTAGGTGCCTTAGTCATCATACACACCACTCACATATTTCGAGCATTTGAGGTACTTACATATATTTCTGTGAACATACATGAGATCTTTCAATGCCTTATAACATGATTTGTATGTCCATGTGTGTATTATGCTCGAACTTGTTTAAAAATATGTGCTTTGGAAATCTTTATACTTGGCTACCTGATTAACTGAACCTACTTGTATTTCCATATCTGTTGCTTATGCTGAAATAAAATTGTAGGCGGCTAACACTTTTAATATGTGATTAGACTCGAAGTCATACACTGGTTTGTTTTCTTCAAAAACCTTCACTTTTAAAATCTTTCAAAACCAGTGAGTCTATGACCTAGGGAATAATCACATGTCTATTAGATTGTATTTGTCTGCTCTCTTGTTTGTACAAATGTCTAACAGACAGGGATTAGCGCCTATGGATGGAGAATCTTTGAGTATAATGGAGAAATGACAAGGGGAGCACTATCGTTCATTTGGAAACTTTGGAGCATTGCTTAGTAAGGAAGCTGATATACCTTTAGGATACAAAAGATGATCACATTCTAGCCCTTTCTGAATTGTTTATCGAGCAGATAACCTCGACATTCACCATATGTTCCCACATATTCCATAAATCCAACCATACATTACCACATCCTTGGTTGCTAGTAGAGCATTTCATGGAACCTGAAACCACCATTACCACCACAACCACATCCACCTACCCATCCACCCATCACACCTATCATTTCCACCAGTAGGGACCATGAAGCATCATAACGCTAGCAGTTCTTCCAGCTTATATGAGTTCATTGCTAAAATAAGCTGATCAAGGAATGGACATTAAGGTATTGAAGACGGGATTGAAATGGAAGCTGGAGATCTCATTCGACAAGAACAATATTACAATTGTCCCATCAGTACGTCAGAGAAGATCTCGGGTGATAGAAGTTCAATGGATTCAGCACTTTATATCATCATAAGCTGTTAAGTTAAATCAATGGCTCACGATGATTAGGATCCTTGACCACTATATCTATCCAAACATTTGGTTTATCTTGGTTGATTTGGCCTGCTTCCTAATGATGTTATCACTTCGTTTTCTACAATCTATCCTTTTATTCTGAGTTATGAGAGAATTTGGTGGATGGTGTGAATGAAGAGTATCCTGCATGAGCTTGAGCGCACTTTACGAAGACGGAGTCTGACCCAACACTGGTGCCGACACAGTCTACCTTCAGATCTTCAGCTCACAGCCGTATAGGGGAGTTTTCTCGTTCTTATCTCTGTTTTGTTATGATTGAATGTGTTTTACTGTTACCGTTTAATAATCTATACAATATCCTAAGCTTATCACTAAGTGTGGGATTCCAGCCCAAAACAAACACTTGAGAAACATTTTTCGATGTTCAAACTCTAAATGTGGGATTTTACTTTCAGTAAAATCTCCACTCAAGAGAACATTAGGGACAATGTTCCTCTAAGTGTGGGATAGCGGTATAGAATACCTTAGGTCAGATTCTTATTTCCAAAAGAAAACTCGGAAAATGTTCCTCAATTTTAAAACCTCACTTTTGCTTAAAATTTTTCAAAATTTTTGAATTAAAATGTCTTGAGGGGAATCATTTTCATATGTGAGAAATGTATTTTGGAAATTAAGATTAAATAAGTTAGGAATTTCTTGAGCTGAAATGATGATCTAAAAAGGGCATCGCATGGCTAGGCACATATAACCCAATCTTGTAGTGAGGTATCTTGAGCCCATGAAAAGCATTCATTTTTAATGCTTCACTATTCGTTTGATGAGTGTGTGCCGATGCTTGCATCCGGAATAAGAACTTGCTCCTGGTATACATGTCGAGACCACATTGGTAGAGTACCGTACGCGGTATAGGTGCAATCAGAGGACCTTGACATTCCTTAGGATTTAACCCTTTTTACATATCTCTTCAAGCCCAAAACCCTTCCAACACTTATTTTAAGTGTTGATGATCCACCTAGAAAACCCTGTTGAGCCTTAGCCTTTTCGTTTCTTTAAAAACCCAAACTTTAAACCCATTTCACTTCCACACCCACCAAAACCTTATCTTAGAAAATTTTAAATTTTTTTGAAAAACGTTATTTAGATATTCTTTTTGCTTTCACTCAAAAATCCACAAATTCGTGTTTACTCATAACTTCTCGCGTGCGTTTCATGATCAATACTCAAAGATCGAGAATCTTGTGGTGCGAAAAATTGGCACCAAGTAAATTCGAAATTGTCGAAAGTGTGAAAAATGAAAGTCTGAAAAGGTCTCAAAAGGGCAATAAAATAAAAAGTGAAAAATGCCTTAGAAATTCCTTGGCAAAGAAGTTCTAAAGCCCAAAAATATATAGAAAAAGAAAAGAAATGAAAAATATGTAATAAAGCTAAGTGCTTCGATTCTTCCGAAAAACTTCGATTCCTAAAAGAATATAAATCCTCCGTGTGTTTTTAAGAGATAGAAGTCAAAATAGCTATCTCATTCCCTTCTCGTTATCCGTTTCCGTTTTCATTAAAAAGTTTATCCAAATAAAGTTTTTCATAAGTTTTGAAAGGCCTAAGATAAGTAAAACCCTTTTATTTAAAACCAATTTCCCACTTATCCATTCCCTTTAACCCTCACCAAACATTACAACCCATCTGAATGTCCTGGGATGATTAGCACCGTCCTCACCTAAGTGGTGGAGATGTGATTCTCGAGCAAGCCTATGACGAAGGATGCTGCATGACTGGCTTATGAGCGATTTCGTTTGATTAGAGTGATAGGTAACCCGACACTTATGAGTGAATTGAGTGACCACTTGGTGAGATTGCCTAGTCATGTATATCCCAAACAGCTTGCCCTAGAAAATTATTTCATGCTTCTGGAACGAATACCTTATTTCTTATTGGCTTCCAGGGTATATTGCTTATGTATGGATTGTTTGCTCTTAAACATTTTGATTCACCCAAAAATGCATTGACACTTTCAAATATTTTCATTGGGAAAGCAAGTGAGAAATTTGAGTTTTGCTTGAGGACAAGCAAAGTCTAAGTGTGGGATATTTGATGACACGCAAAAAGTCAAGTTTTAGTGTGCCATTATCTCACCTTTTTAGCCCAATTATGGATGAAAACATTTGAAATATACATTTTTATACTAAATTTCATAATGAAGGCTAAAATATAGACGATGCTTCAAGAATCAACTAAAAAGGCCTAAAAACGAATAAAATAAAGCATAAACGATCTTAAGCATTCTTGTTCACGAGTTTTAGCACATTTTGAGCTCCGCTTGGAATTATGACCTCTAACTTATGTTCCTTAGGAGATTACGATCGCGTGGATATAAAGAACGCTCAAAACGGACATCGAATGAAGAAGTTACGCCCAATCGAAGATTCAAGACAACCGATGGACCACGATATGGGAGGCACCAAGCCGTATACGGGCAATCCCAGCCGTATACGGCCAAGAACTAACCGTATACGGCCTGGCTAGGGCATATACGGCCTGATGCCAGCCGTATACAGCCAAATCCTCCCGTATCCGGCCTTGTCCCTCCCCCGATATGGCCAATCTCTCCCGTATACGGCCAATCTCAACCGTATCGTGTGTTTTGGTCATCCAAGGTGTGATTTTGATACGGGTGAGGAATACGGTTGAGATTTTGGAGGTGGGAATACGGTTGAGGAATACGGTTGAGCCAAATCTATAAATACTCACCACCACCTCTTCATTTTGATCATCCAACACATCTCATTCACTCCATTCTCTTCACTCTCTCACTACTCTCTCTCTAGATTTAGGTTTTTTATCTCTCTCTCTAGGTTCTCTCTCTAGTCTCTCTCTCTAGTTTCTCTCTCTAGGAACTAGTGGGAAGATTAGGGGGAGAATCCGTCGCTTTAGGAGTAGCTATGTAATGTAATTCGTAGAAGCTAGCATTTGTAATACTTGGGATATTATTCGGAGAAATACAAGTGTTATTCTGCTCGCAATTATTTATCGGTAATATCCATCCTTTCTTGTATTAATTTGTCATAATGTTCTTGTTTGATGTTTGTGATTAATTAATGTTTGGAATGCTTATTGCCATGCTTTGTGAGTAGTTTCTTGGATACTTGCCATGATTTAAATAGTAGTTGGGATAACATCATTATGAAACAACGGAGGTAACGTTATACGGCTTTCATTTGTATAGCGCCGGAAACATCACTAATGTGACAAGTACGGAACGTGGAAGCTATGAAAGTCGTGGGCACAATCCGTTGTGGAATAATATTCCCGATTATTATATAAATGGAATTATTAAACTCTGTATCTGTCTAAACTTATCATGCATCTAGACTTAGTTATGGATCACCCTTTCCAGTCCTTCACGTGACTATCACCTTAGTTGTAGGCCTAAGTTTTGGTGGTTTGTTATCTGTATTATCGTACGAAGCCGTGTCCGTTACTGTAATTCGGCTAAATTACTGGGTATAGCAATGGAAACACCACTGGTGGAGTCCAGCCGTGAAGCCTAAGGAAAAGCCGTTGGTACCGTCATTGTGGACTACCTAGAAACCCTAGAATATGGTCTAGGCACCATAAAGCTGTGGAAATGCCAAGTACACCGTAGGCCTACCTCTGGTTACGAACACGCTGTGGAAATACAGTAACTAAAGTACACCGTGTCTATAGTTAGAATTGGTTAACATGTGGAAAAATAGTTATATGCGGTGAGATCAATTCTGGTTATAAAGCCGTGGAAATGCTGTAAGCATTGTACACTGTAATAGTATCTAGAAATGGTTGAACCGTGGGACTGTTGGAGTACACGGTAGACTGATCTTCGATTATACGGCATTGTGGAAAATGGTAACAGTACTGTACACCGTAATAGTACTCAGGGTTAGCAACCGCTGTGGAAAAGTGCACTGTACCCTGTTAAGTGTGTCTAGGGATGAATGACTGATCGCAAAGGAGAGTTCTAGATCATGACAGAAGTATTTGAGCTAATAAAACCTAAGGAATGAGTCTAGAGATGAAAGTCAAGCCCAGCAGTGGTTCAGGATTCTTAAAACCCCTAGACTCTACAAAACTGATAGTTTAGAATACAAAGATAATAATCAGTACATGTTTAGATAATAACATTTAGACTTAGGTGTTAAGAAAGGTCAGAATAACCCAATGGGCAGCCTGTTACCTTATTCCTGCACCCTTCAAGGGTCACTGTCTCCACAAAGACTAGTGTGGGGGGTCGAATAGTCTGTTCTGATCAGAATCACGATAGTCTAGGTACTCAGTGACATACTTATTTAGGTCTGACCGAAACAAGTAGGGTCCTAGTGTTTACACCTATAGTTTACTTGTCTGTTACCTAAATGTGTCCCATCACAATAATGCACTATCCTAAATCATGGTGAACCGCGCCCCCGTCATCCTTAAGTGTTACATATATGCTAGCTTCCCTTTTATTTTATGTTTTATTAGTTTAATAAATTAGAAAACCAAAATACAAACCTATCCAACTATCAAAAACCCAGCTTAATTACTAAGTTATTTGAACGAGCTCTGCTTCAATTCTACCGTCGTGAGGAACGACCCTAGATCATCCTTACCACATACTAGTATCAGGTACTCGTACCCAATAATAGTAAGTAGTTTGGAAGGTTTTGGCTCCCCCCGACTATTACAAATTTAAAACTACCACACGATGCCGCGTTGAGCGTGAGGTCCGCAACGGCATGGAAGCGATTCCTGAAAACCTGACGTCTCAGCGCGCATCAAGTTTTTGGCGCCGCTGCCGGGGACGGTAGTACGATTTGGAGCTTGTTTAGATAAAGTAGTTTTTAAGCGATCCTTTTGACTTGGATTCACCGTCCCTGTCATAAGTTACTTTCTGCCCGTAGATTAGTGTAGCTTAGTTAACTTAGCGTAGCTTAGAATAACTTCCCTCCATACTACAACTTAAATTCTTAAACCTTCTTCTTGTGTTCTCTAAAAACTTGGGAAATGGCAAATGTACAACAATTAATAGATCAATTTGATAGTCTTGTTCAAGATAGATGTATGAGTGATTCCCATTTAGATAACGAATGTCAAGGATATAGTAGGAATGATTTGGATAACGTAGGGTACCTAGATCCTCAATTAGAATATCAAAATGACCCTTATGTTTTCCAACAACAATACCAACCTTACTACCCTCAGCCATTCGAAGTCTACCCACACTCATCTTACCCTGTATCTGAACATCAACCATACGAGAGTCCAGACTTGAGAGATACGTCTTTGACCGTTCTCAGCAATAATGCCGCTTTTTCATCCCCGTACAACTCACTTGAGCAATTATTAAAAGAGCAAGAGGAATTGCTAAAACGCACCTCTCATAACTTAACTGAACAACAAATAAGTAGTAAGGCAGATAGGAATCAAGTTAGACCCAACTTTAGGTTACAGAAAGATGATAGGAACACACACACCCCATCTACCTCACTTGACACCGACTTTCATTCTCTTGAGCCTGGTTGCGAACTATCTTCAAATCCTACACCTAACCAATCTTCTAAATCTTCACTTCCACCCATTCCTAACCTATCAACGTCTGAGACCGACGAGGAGTTCATTCTAGAGGAACTTTCCAAACCACTGCCACTCAAAACTTCCGGCCGGAGTGACGAGTATGATGAGGTAGACGAGGAGATAGAAATGGAGAGCCCGGATGTGGAGATCTACCAAGAAGACTCAGCTTCAAAAGGACAAGAGGAACGTGCACCGACTCTGAGAAGTGATCTCATCCCAACTCAAACTGACATGGTTGATACTATCCCACGACTAGTTGTGGCTGATGATATCCCACATATCTCGCAGGATGAATCACCCCTTGATCTAGTTGAACCCGCAACTGCCTTAGCTAAACTAGTCACCCAAGTAGTTGATGAGAATGTTTCTACAAGATTGGAGACGTCAATGGACTCTGTCCCACCTCCATGCCCAGAGTACAACATTATCATCAACCAAGAGACCGTAGGAAGTAATGTGGGTTCTGCGTCAAGGTTGTTCTACAAACCATCTCTCCACTACATAATGACGTATACGTCATGGAGTGATGAGGACCTCTTTGACCGACCCATCCAAACCATCCAACCTGAGAAAGTACAAGAAGTTGAGAGATTTATTATGCCTCAAGTAAAACAAATAACTCACTTCGACGCACCTTCTCATCTTATTGGACATACCCTAGGAATAACCTGCTTTAACTATATAGGTATGCACCAATACTTCCACTTGTGTCTACTGATGGATGCAAGGAAGCCGCTAGGATCTCCCGACATATAAAGCTAGAGTCAGGCTCGAGACTCGAACAAAAACAAGCGCTTCTCGGGAGGCAACCCGTGTCTAACGTAGTATCAGTAGTAGTTAACTAACCCCAATAAGTAGAAAATGAAACCCTAAAAAGCATGTTTAAAAGTTTTCTTAAATTTATGTGAACAAAAAGGGAATGATTTTCCAAAATGACTTGGAACTTAAATTTCATATTCACTGAAGTCATGGTTTTTTTTTAACTTTAAAGTAAATCTTTTGCTAAAAAGCTAAAACTTTCCTTCTCCCACTTGTTTGGAATTCATTACTATATCTATTTCGCCATTATCTAAAGTTCTTAACATACTTTCACTCGCAAACATGGAACCCTGCTAGCAACTTGGTTATCTAGGTGCCTTAGTCATCATACACACCACTCACATATTTCGAGCATTTGAGGTACTTACATATATTTCTGTGAACATACATGAGATCTTTCAATGCCTTATAACATGATTTGTATGTCCATGTGTGTATTATGTTCGAACTTGTTTAAAAATATGTGCTTTGGAAATCTTTATACTTGGCTACCTGATTAACTGAATCTACTTGTATTTCCATATCTGTTGCTTATGCTGAAATAAAATTGTAGGCGGCTAACACTTTTAATATGTGATTAGACTCGAAGTCATACACTGGTTTGTTTTCTTCAAAGACCTTCACTTTTAAAATCTTTCAAAACCAGTGAGTCTATGACCTAGGGAATAATCACATGTCTATTAGATTGTATTTGTCTGCTCTCTTGTTTGTACAAATGTCTAACAGACAGGGATTAGCGCCTATGGATGGAGAATCTTTGAGTATAATGGAGAAATGACAAGGGGAGCACTATTGTTCATTTGGAAACTTTGGAGCATTGCTTAGTAAGGAAGCTGATATACCTTTAGGATACAAAAGATGATCACATTCTAGCCCTTTCTGAATTGTTTATCGAGCAGATAACCTCGACATTCACCATATGTTCCCACATATTCCATAAATCCAACCATACATTACCACATCCTTGGTTGCTAGTAGAGCATTTCATGGAACCTGAAACCACCATTACCACCACAACCACATCCACCTACCCATCCACCCATCACACCTATCATTTCCACCAGTAGGGACCATGAAGCATCACAATGCTAGCAGTTCTTCCAGCTTACATGAGTTCATTGCTAAAATAAGTTGATCAAGGAATGGACATTAAGGTATTGAAGACGGGATTGAAATGGAAGCTGGAGATCTCATTCGACAAGAACAATATTACAATTGTCCCATCAGTTCGTTAGAGAAGATCTTGGGTGATAGAAGTTCAATGGATTCAGCACTTTATATCATCATAAGCTGTTAAGTTAAATCAATGGCTCACGATGATTAGGATCCTTGACCACTATATCTATCCAAACATTTGGTTTATCTTGGTTGATTTGGCCTGCTTCCTAATGATGTTATCACTTCGTTTTCTACAATCTATCCTTTTATTCTGAGTTATGAGAGAATTTGGTGGATGGTGTGAATGAAAAGTATCCTGCATGAGCTTGAGCGCACTTTACGAAGACGGAGTCTGACCCAACACTGGTGCCGACACAGTCTACCTTCAGATCCTCAGCTCACAGCCGTATAGGGGAGTTTTCTCGTTCTTATCTCTGTTTTGTTATGATTGAATGTGTTTTACTATTACCGTTTAATAATCTATACCATATCCTAAGCTTATCACTAAGTGTGGGATTCCAGCCCAAAACAAACACTTGAGAAACATTTTTCGATGTTCAAAATCTAAGTGTGGGATTTTACTTTCAGTAAAATCTCCACTCAAGAGAACATTAGGGACAATGTTCCTCTAAGTGTGGGATAGCGGTATAGAATACCTTAGGTCAGATTCTTATTTCCAAAAGAAAACTCGGAAAATGTTCCTCAATTTTAAATCCTCACTTTTGCTTAAAATTTTTCAAAATTTTTGAATTAAAATGTCTTGAGGGGAATCATTTTCATATGTGAGAAATGTATTTTGGAAATTAAGATTAAATAAGTTAGGAATTTCTTGAGCTGAAATGATGATCTAAAAAGGGCATCGCATGGCTAGGCACATATAACCCAATCTTGTAGTGAGGTATCTTGAGCCCATGAAAAGCATTCATTTTTAATGCTTCACTATTCGTTTGATGAGTGTGTGCCGATGCTTGCATCCGGAATTAGAACTTGCTCCTGGTATACATGTCGAGACCACATTGGTAGAGTACCGTACGCGGTATAGGTGCAATCAGAGGACCTTGACATTCCTTAGGATTTAACCCTTTTTACATATCTCTTCAAGCCCAAAACCCTTCCAACACTTATTTTAAGTGTTGATGATCCACCTAGAAAACCCTGTTGAGCCTTAGCCTTTTCGTTTCTTTAAAAACCCAAACTTTAAACCCATTTCACTTCCACACCCACCAAAACCTTATCTTAGAAAATTTTAAATTTTTTTGAAAAACGTTATTTAGATATTCTTTTTGCTTTCACTCAAAAATCCACAAATTCGTGTTTACTCATAACTTCTCGCGTGCGTTTCATGATCAATACTCAAAGATCGAGAATCTTGTGGTGCGAAAAATTGGCACCAAGTAAATTCGAAATTGTCGAAAGTGTGAAAAATGAAAGTCTGAAAAGGTCTCAAAAGGGCAATAAAATAAAAAGTGAAAAATGCCTTAGAAATTCCTTGGCAAAGAAGTTCTAAAGCCCAAAAATATATAGAAAAAGAAAAGAAATGAAAAATATGTAATAAAGCTAAGTGCTTCGATTCTTCCGAAAAACTTCGATTCCTAAAAGAATATAAATCCTCCGTGTGTTTTTAAGAGATAGAAGTCAAAATAGCTATCTCATTCCCTTCTCGTTATCCGTTTCCGTTTTCATTAAAAAGTTTATACAAATAAAGTTTTTCATAAGTTTTGAAAGGCCTAAGATAAGTAAAACCCTTTTATTTAAAACCAATTTCCCACTTATCCATTCCCTTTAACCCTCACCAAACATTACAACCCATCTGAATGTCCTGGGATGATTAGCACCGTCCTCACCTAAGTGGTGGAGATGTGATTCTCGAGCAAGCCTATGACGAAGGATGCCACATGACTGGCTTATGAGCGATTTCGTTTGATTAGAGTGATAGGTAACCCGACACTTATGAGTGAATTGAGTGACCACTTGGTGAGATTGCCTAGTCATGTATATCCCAAACAGCTTGCCCTAGAAAATTATTTCATGCTTCTGGAACGAATACCTTATTTCTTATTGGCTTCCAGGGTATATTGCTTATGTATGGATTGTTTGCTCTTAAACATTTTGATTCACCCAAAAATGCATTGACACTTTCAAATATTTTCATTGGGAAAGCAAGTGAGAAATTTGAGTTTTGCTTGAGGACAAGCAAAGTCTAAGTGTGGGATATTTGATGACACGCAAAAAGTCAAGTTTTAGTGTGCCATTATCTCACCTTTTTAGCCCAATTATGGATGAAAACATTTGAAATATACATTTTTATACTAAATTTCCTAATGAAGGCTAAAATATAGACGATGTAGAAAAATCTCAAACGTCTGTATGCTGACTCGAGCTAAAAGTCCTGAAGCAGAAACAACCTACTGCTTGGTACCTGCGATACATGCTAAAATGGGTCAGCTAAAGCTGGTGAGCTCACAGGGTTGAAATCAAGTAATATAGTATGAACCGCAAGATTTAATAATGATTTGCATCCAGCAAATAAAATGATATTAATCGTGTATACAGCCATGAGCACATAGTTGAGCTTAACTCGAGGGTCGGGTCCCCTATAGAGAATTCCGGGCGAGGTGCCTCCACGAATGCCTAATCAACATTCGTCTTCCCAAATATTAGTACGTCCGTTTACCCGGTTAATGCTTGCTAACCCGAACGAGGAGGGTCAATCCTATATGGTACCATATACTAATATTCACGCTACAACGTATTAACAACTATGCTGACGGAGGACTTTAATTGATTAGTTGTGAAAAACTCATGTAGTATATGGAAATGTTTGTACTTGCGTTCACATGTTAAAAATGAGCAATATATCACACCCCTGAATAAATAGTAAAAAGAGGGGCCATGAGACTCACCTGAGTCGTGTGAGTTTAAATTAATAAACTTGAGTTGATTAGCCGAGTAATGAAGTCCAAAGACTTGTAACCTGAGGGTGTCCACGACACGTGATGGTTATAAACATGATTGGGTATCTCAAAAGATCACCCTTGTAGTTGCTACACAACTATATATATGTCCAAATTACTACGATTTGGTTGATTGTTTGATCCGTGTTTTGAAAACGTGTACGGCCCGTTGGTGACGGTTTGTAACAATAGTTTTAAATGTTATTATTGCGTTTGCTACAGTGAATTGCTACAGTAAATTTGCCTTTTCTACAGTAACTTTGACAATAAAAATTCTGGTTTTCTGTGTTTTGCGACACAACGTGCGACACAAGGTTTGTCATGCGACACAAGGGTTATGTCGCATAAATATGCGACACAATATCTATACGACACAAAGGTTGTGTCGCATAGATTCGAGATGCTGATTTAACAGCGACATAGAGGTTGTGTCGCATGGTATTTGCGACATAAGGTACGACACAAAATTGTGTCGCATAGGATACGACATAACTAGCTTCATACGACACAAAATACGACATAGAGGATTTTATACGACACAACATGCGACACAAGGCTTGTGTCACATTGAAGAACACCAGCCCAGAAAACAGCGGCTGTCGAGATTTTTCCGGCCAAAACCCAATTCAAACTCATTTTTAAGCTATAAAATCGTGTTCTACTCTTTGTAATGGACATATATAAGTTATATAAATGACTATCAAGTGAAAATACTAAGAATCGAGTGGTTTCGGGATTTTGTCGGAAACTTACAAAGTGGTGAAATGGAAATCCGGAAAGATGGAAGTGTAGATCGCGAAGTGGTGGTCGTTTTTCTCCAAAGCGGTGCTATGATCCGGTTGCGTTTTATGTGGTTATTTTGAAGATTTGTGAGTGGTGGTGGTTTTGGTGAGTTGAGAGAAAAGAAGAGAGGAAAGAGAGAGAGTTGAGTGAATATGAGGAAAAAGGGAGGGAGGTGGAGGTTTAACCTCCTCCTTTTTCAGTCTCCGTCCTTGCTCCGTGCGGCGTTCGTTTTCCCGTTCGTTTAAACGTTAAATATTTATTTTAAATATTTAATTATAAGTTTTAAAATACGAATTATTACACGATATTTTTATTGGAGTATTTTACCAAATGTTTTATATTTGAATTATAAACCTAACTTAGTTTGTTTTGTTAGTTTGCGCGTTTAATATTTTAGTCGTGTAAAAGTTTATTTGTACATTATAATACGAGTTTGAAATATTACAAGGGATTGTTTTTAAGTAAAAATCGTGTTGTTAAATAGAAATTTAATTATTTAATAAATTGTTCACCAACGTCCGTATTTATGGAACCGAAATACATTTGATTTAAATTGCGTACGATTTAAGCAAATCGCATTTTCGTATATATTCAACAATATATAATTCGATACATCAATTAGCCTAACACAGAACTAATTACATGTATTAATAGAGAATTAGGCACTAATTACTAGTCCTAATTTGGCGGGTGTTACATTCTCCCCCTGATAGGAGAATTTTGTCCCGAAATTTAAGTTGAGGTCGCGTTTTGTGAAGAATCGGTGAATAGCTGAGGATACTTGAGTCGCATTTGGTCTTCCCGTTCCCAAGTGAATTCCGGACCGCGCCGCGAATTCCATCTGACCTTGACGATGGGAATACGACTTTGTTTTAGTTGTTTGACCTCACGGTCCAAGATTTCAACGGGTTCCTCAACAAAATGAAGTTTGTTATCGACGCGAATCTCGTCAAGTGGTATGATAAGTGTCTCATCGGACACGCATTTCTTTAGGTTAGAAATGTGAAAGGTGGGGTGCACGCTGCTGAGTTCGGATGGCAGCTGCAATCGATAAGCTATGGGGCCAATCCGTTCGAGGATCTCAAAAGGCCCGATGTACCTGGGATTTAACTTCCCGCGCTTGCCAAAACGGATGACGCCTTTCCAAGGCGATACTTTTAAGAGTACTCGATCCCCAACTTGGAACTCGATTGGTTTGCGTCTCACGTCAGCATAACTTTTCTGACGATTACGTGCGGCTTTGAGTCGATTTTGGATTTCCACAATTTTATCAGTGGTGGCGTGTATGAGTTCAGGACCAGTGAGTTGGCTGTCTCCCACTTCGGTCAAACAAATCGGTGAACGGCACTTACGACCATACAGTGCCTCAAAAGGTGCAGCCTTAATGCTGGCGTGATAGCTGTTATTGTAGGAAAATTCGCATAACGGTAGGTGTCTTTCCCAGTTTGTACCGAAATCAACTACGCAGGCTCGTAGCATATCTTCCAGTGTTTGAATGGTTCGTTCACTTTGGCCATCGGTTTGAGGATGGTACGCGGTGCTCATATCGAGACGAGTACCCAATGCTTTTTGAAGTGACTGCCAAAAGTGAGAGGTGAAGCGGGCATCTCTGTCAGAGATGATCGAGATTGGAACACCGTGTTGAGAAACGATTTCCTTGATGTAGATTTGTGCGAGGCGTTCCATTTTATCGTTTTCCTTGATTGCCAGGAAATGAGCAGATTTGGTGAGACGATCGACGATCACCCAAATGGTATCGCAACCGCTCGACGACTTGGTAGTTTGGTTATGAAATCCATGGCAATTTGTTCCCATTTCCATTCAGGGATTTCAGGTTGTTGGAGTAAACCAGAAGGTTTTTGATGTTCGGTTTTGACTTTCGAGCAAGTAAGACACTTGCTGACATAAGTGGCGATTTCGGCTTTCATGTTCGGCCACCAATAAAATTCCTTGATGCCGTGGTACATCTTATCGGATCCCGGATGGATAGAATATTTAGACTTGTGAGCTTCATCCATCACCAAGTCTCGTAGGATCCCGAAACTAGGCAACCAGATTCGGTTTGAGAAATACCTAATCCCATTAGGTCTGATTTCGAATTGTTTGTCAATACCTCGCAAGGCTTCGGTTTTGACGTTTTCAGGTTTCAGGGCTTCGATCTGAGCGGTATGAATCTGAAAGGTAAGATCGTTGTGAATGGTCATACTGAGGGCTCGGACTCGAAGTGGTTTTGGTCGTTCCTTTCGACTGAGGGTATCGGCTACAACATTAGCCTTCCCTGGATGATACTTGATCTCGCAATCGTAATCGGTAAGCAACTCGACCCATCGACGTTGCCTCATATTGAGATCCTTCTTATTGAATATATGTTGGAGACTTTTATGGTCGGTAAAGATTGTGCACTTAGTGCCGTATAGATAATGTCTCCAGATTTTAAGAGCGAAAACGACATCTCCAAGTTCGAGGTCATGGGTGGTATAGTTCTTCTCGTGGATTTTGAGTTGTCGAGAAGCGTAAGCAATGACCTTGTCTCGTTGCATCAGCATGCAACCGAGACCTTGATGAGAAGCATCGCAGTATACCACGAAGTCATCGGTGCCTTCGGGTAGTGATAGAATTGGAGCACTGCAAAGCTTTTGTTTCAGAAGTTGGAACGCTGACTCTTGTTTATCGGTCCAATCGAACTTTTTGTCCTTCTGAGGCAGTACCGTGAGTGGTTGAGCTATTTTTGAGAAATTCTCGATGAATCGCCGATAGTACCCGGCAAGTCCTAGAAACTGCCGTACTTCGGTCGGTGTGGTAGGTGCTTGCAGCACTTGATAGCTTCGATTTTTTATGGATCAACGTGAATTCCCTGACTGTCGATCACGTGACCAAGGAATTGAACGGTTTTTATCCAGAATTCACACTTAGAGAATTTGGCGTAAAGTTCCTCGTGTCTAAGTAGTTCTAGGATGGTTTTGAGGTGTTGCGCATGTTCTTGCTCGTTGCGCTAGTAAATGAGTATGTCATCGATAAAGACAATAACAAACTTGTCGAGGTAAGGTTTACACACCCGGTTCATGAGGTCCATGAATACAGCCGGTGCGTTGGTTAGACCGAAGGGCATCACTTGGAATTCGTAGTGCCCGTAACGAGTTTTGAAAGCAGTTTTTGGAATATCGGTGTCGCGAACCCGTAACTGATGATATCCTGATCGCAGGTCGATTTTTGAGTAGAAACTTGAACCCTGAAGTTGGTCGAATAGATCATCAATGCGAGGAAGTGGATATCGGTTCTTGACGGTCAATTTGTTCAACTCCCGATAGTCGATGCACATTCGGAATGAACCGTCCTTCTTTTTAACAAATAAGACCGGAGCTCCCCAAGGTGGAGAACTCGGTCTAATGAATCCTCTATCCAGGAGTTCTTGTAACTGGGTGGACAACTCCTGAAGTTCGGATGGGGCTAAACGGTACGGTGCGTGGGCCACCGGTGCGGCACCCGGCACGAGATCGATTGAGAACTCAACCTGTCTAGGTGGAGGTAGACCAGGTAGTTCTTCCGGGAAGACTTCGGGAAAGTCTCTAACAATTGGCACATCCTCAAGTCGCTTCTCCTCCGACTTGTTCTCTGTGATGTGTGCGAGTATTGCAGGGTAACCCTTTCTCAGAAATTTTCGGGTTTTTAAGCAATAGATGATATTGAGTCTCGTCCCACCGGTCTCCCCCTGTATGATCAAGGTTCTACCGACGGCGAGTGGGATACGGACGATCTTATCGTAACAAACGATTTCGGCTCGGTGTTTGGACAACCAGTCCATTCCAATGATGACGTCGAAACTTCCGATTTCCACGGGTACAAGATCGATTGAAAAGGTTTCGTCAGCTAGGTTTAAAGTGCAATTTGGTATCACACTATTGATCCCTATTAGTTTCCCATTTGCTAGCTCTACAGTGTACTTAACATTTAAGGCAACAGGAGTGATGTCAAGTAGTGGGTAGAAGTCATCAGAGATAAAGCTTCTATCAGCACCAGTATCAAATAGAACAGAAGCAGTTAAGTTGTTGAGGAGGAACATACCCGAGACCACATTCGGGTCTTGGCGGGCGTCCCCGGAGTTGATGACGAAGGCTCTACTTCGGGTGTTGTTGTTGTTGCTGTTGCAGTTGTTGCTGCTGTTGTTGTTGTTCTTCAGCTTTGGGCACGTGTCCCTGAAGTGCCCGGGGTTCCCACACTCAAAGCAGACTTTGGGTGTTCTGGTGTTGTTAGGGTTGTTGTTAGTAGGGGAACGACAATCTTGGGTGAGGTGACCATACCTCTTGCAATTGCTGCAAAAGGAGCCACAAGAACCTTCGTGGTGGCGACTGCACTTGGAACAATAGGGTTTGCTCCCAGTGTATCCCCGTTTGATGTCTGTGGTGGTGTTGTAGGCTTTGATGGTGTCGGATTTCTTGTTTTGTTGGTTTGGGTGGTTGTTGTGGTAGTCGGACCACTTTCTTTTGTTGTTGTGGGAGGATGAAGTGGGTGGTTCAGAATCTTGGCTCATTGCCATCAGGTCTTGGGCCAGTAGGATTGCACCGTCAATGGTGGTTTGGTTTGAAGAGGCAACGTGCCCCCGAACAGGCTCAGGAAGACCAAGGATGTACTTCCTGATTTTATCAGGTTCTGTGCTTACCATGGCTGGGCAGAGGGCAGCGAGTTGCTGGAATCTGGTGGTGTAACCATCGATATTACTGCCCTGAACTTTTAGGTTCCAGAACTCCTCGTCCAGCTTCTGGAGTTTGTCGATTGAGCAGTATTTGGCGGTGAGTTTTGCTTTCAAGTCCTCCCAAGAGAGTTGGTAGGCAGTGTCAGCACCCACTGATTGGGAATATGAGTTCCACCAAGAGTGGGCATCATCTTCGAGAGAGCAGGTGGCGAAATTTACTTTGTCGCCTTCCGCGCATTTGCTGACGCGGAAAACAGTTTCCATTTTCTCGAACCATCTGATCAGTCCGATGGCTCCCTCAGTACCCTTGAAGCTTGAGGGTTTGCAGCTCTGAAAGTCCTTGTAAGAACAAGGTTAAGTAGCGGGGGTTTCAACGGCATCGCTGTTTCTCGCGGAATTCTGTGGAGTATTCCGAGCCAAGGCTTCAGTCACAGCCTGGGTTATGAGTGACGTAAGCTGGGCATCGGTGTATGGTCTTGTCTTTGGCGGCATGATTCTTCAATAAAAGAAATGAAGATACATGAGATTTTGTAGGAATTTGTAATTGTCACAGATGTTCATGTATAAAAGCGGTAATACTTAACATCAATATGAAAAATGGCAATTAATATGAGTTGAAACAGCAAGGAATATTTGATAGATAATATGAGTTCAGAGGTTACATCTCATGGATGTATTACAAAGGCGTCGGGAATTGTTACATCCGACCGAATCATAAAGTAGTGCTTAAGTAGTTATTAGACTACAAGATAGATTACAAGACTACACTAGCCTTAACGTAGATTAATCTGTTCCATCATTTCAATGAGACGGTCCACCGTATTTGCAAGTCTGCTGTCCTGTCGGGCATTGTCTTCAGCCAAGGCGAGTCGTTGTACCAATCCACGGGCATATTCTTCCGTTTCCCGTGAGCGTTGTTCACATTCTTCTAGTCTGTGTTTCAAGAGGGCGGTTTCTACGCTTATTTCCACCACTTTGTTGAAAAGAACGTCTACATTGTTAATGGTGGTTTCGTGATCCTCGGAGACTTGTTCGATGCGTTCGAGAGATGTAAGTCTCCAATTTTCGTTAGTTTCTTGAAGTTCGATGTCCATGGTGTTAAGCCGTTGCTCGTGACGGTGTAGCCTCGCGGCTAAACATGGTAGAGTAAGGTGCGCAGGATATGGGCCAGCTCGAGGCAACCTGGGGTTCTTCCTAGCTACCCTCGGGTTTTGGGATCCATGAGGATGAGTTTGCGATGAATTTGATGGTGTGTTTGCCATTCTGATACAAAGCGTTAGTAAGAGTGAGGCCTATATTCATATAGTTCCTATATAATATAGCCTATTGAGTGTCTAGCACAAACATGTTTAAGTCTCGGTCCTCTCGAGGTCAGAGTCTTCTAGTGTACCCTGTTCAGCCATAACTACTTTCAGGTCTTACATCATCTTTTCTTAATTGTACATAGTTGATTACGCTATGTTAAATTAAACTCGTATGACGTAATCACTGAACCAGTTATACCTAATAAGGAATACTGCCTAATGGTCATAGTCTAGGCCCACTAAATGCAACCTAGTTCACTATAACCTTAGGCTCTGATACCAATCTGTAACACCCCCAACTTTAGAGATTTGCGGAAACACGATTCGGGTGTTACTAATCAATAACAAAGCACAAAGATATATAGTAAACGACTCTATATGCATCGTTTTAACAAAAATATATTAACACTGAAATGTTTACAACGTTGAAGCTTTACATAGCACGAGTTTAAATAAAAGAGAGATTTCAGTACATAAGTACTTGTACAAAATATACTAATGTAGAAAAATCTCATACGTCTGTATGCTGACTCGAGCTAAAAGTCCTGAAGCAGAAACAACCTACTGCCTGGTACCTGCGATACATGCTAAAATGGGTCAGCTAAAGCTGGTGAGCTCACAGGGTTGAAATCAAGTAATATAGTATGAACCGCAAGATTTAATAATGATTTGCATCCAGCAAATAAAATGATATTAATCATGTATACAGCCATGAGCACATAGTTGAGCTTAACTCGAGGGCCGGGTCCCCTATGGAGAATTCCGGGCGAGGTGCCTCCACGAATGCCTAATCAACATTCGTCTTCCCAAATATTAGTACGTCCGTTTACCCGGTTAGTGCTTGCTAACCCGAACGAGGAGGGTCAATCCTATATGGTACCATATACTAATATTCACGCTACAACGTATTAACAACTATGCTGACGGAGGACTTTAATTGATTAGTTGTGAAAAACTCATGTAGTATATGGAAATGTTTGTACTTGCGTTAACATGTTAAAAATGAGCAATATATCACACCCCTGAATAAATAGTAAAAAGAGGGGCCATGAGACTCACCTGAGTCGTGTGAGTTTAAATTAATAAACTTGAGTTGATTAGCCGAGTAATGAAGTCCAAAGACTTGTAACCTGAGGGTGTCCACGACACGCGATGGTTATAAACATGATTGGGTATCTCAAAAGATCACCCTTGTAGTTGTTACACAACTATATATATGTCCAAATTACTACGATTTGGTTGATTGTTTGATCCGTGTTTTGAAAACGTGTACGGCCCGTTGGTGACGGTTTGTAACAATAGTTTTAAATGTTATTATTGCGTTTGCTACAGTGAATTGCTACAGTAAATTTGACTTTTCTACAGTAACTTTGACTTTAAAAATTCTGGTTTTCTGTGTTTTGCGACACAACGTGCGACACAAGGTTTGTCATGCGACACAAGGGTTATGTCGCATAAATATGCGACACAATATCTATACGACACAAAGGTTGTGTCGCATAGATTCGAGATGTTGATTTAACAGCGACATAGAGGTTGTGTCGCATGGTATTTGCGACATAAGGTACGACACAAAATTGTGTCGCATAGGATACGACATAACTAGCTTCATACAACACAAAATACGACATAGAGGATTTTATACGATACAACATACGACACAAGGCTTGTGTCACATTGAAGAACACCAGCCTAGAAAACAGCGGCTGTCGAGATTTTTCCGGCCAAAACCCAATTCAAACTCATTTTTAAGCTATAAAATCGTGTTATACTCTTTGTAATGGACATATATAAGTTATATAAACGACTATCAAGTGAAAATACTAAGAATCGAGTGGTTTCGGGATTTTGTCGGAAACTTACAAAGTGGTGAAATGGAAATCCGGAAAGATGGAAGTGTAGATCGCGAAGTGGTGGTCGTTTTTCTCCAAAGCGATGCTATGATCCGGTTGCGTTTTATGTGGTTATTTTGAAGATTTGTGAGTGGTGGTGGTTTTGGTGAGTTGAGAGAAAAGAAGAGAGGAAAGAGAGAGAGTTGAGTGAAAATGAGGAAAAAGGGAGGGAGGTGGAGGTTTAATGTAACAACCCCAAAATTAGGGCCAATTTAAAATTTTCCTAATTACATGTTTACTACTTGTATTTAATATGAAATAGGATTAAATACGTTACTTACTTATATATATATATATATATATATATATATATATATATATATATATATATATATATATATATATATAGGTGATATATATATACACGTATACGATTCGTTCAAATCGTATAAAAACTACAATTGTACAAACATACGGACGTTGGTAAACAATTATTAAATAATGTGAAATTATTTAATTATTTCAACTACTACTTTATATTATGTTTATAATATAACGAAAACGTACGTTTTAATCAAAACGTTACCGAACTCTCCGAAAACTCGACCAACCGACAAAACAAAACAAAGTTATATTTTATAACTTAAAAACTAGTATTTTGACAAAATACTCAAACTAAATTATCGAATAATATTTCGTATTTTAAAACGTATAATTAAACGCGTACAAAATGATTTTTACGTTTAAACGACCAAGGAAACGAACACCGCTCGGAGCGCAAACACGGGGAACAAGTTTGGGGTAACCCACACTTCGGTGGGCCACCCCACCAACCGGCCAAGACATGGGGACATCACCCCCCATGCCCTTTTGCTTCCAACATAACCAAAACACACTCCATCACTCAACTCTCTCAAATCTCTCTCTACCCTTCATCTCTCTCTCTATCTCGGCACCCTCTCTCTCTAGAAAAACACCACAAAACGAGCTTGGATCACAAAACGGAAAGGAGCAACCACGATCACCACAACGAGGGCTACGCGTCTATCTTTTCGGATTTTTGATCCGACGATTTGTAAGTTTTCCGGCGACTCGCAAACTTTTCCGATATTAATTATTTTGCTAGATTATTGTTCCCCTAGCTTAGTAATGTCCAAATATATAATTTAAACTTGATTTCGGAACATTGTCGGTTTTGGTCGCATTTAAGAAAACGACACCTCGAACACTAAAAACGTCAACCAATAATTTTTATAAACTCATTGTAACATATTAAAGCTTGTGTAAAAGTTTCGGGCCAAACCGAGGTCGTTTGACCCAAAAACCGAACCAAAAATCGTAACAGCCGTCGTATTGCATCTGGCCAAACTTTCATGTGACACAAGGCTTGTGTCACATGTTGTGTCGCATGGCATCCATGTGACACAAGGGTTGTGTCGCATAAATCATGTGACACAAGGGTTGTGTCGCATATTGTGTCGCATTAAGTTGCATTCATGTGACACAAGGGTTGTGTCGCATAAATCATGTGACACAAGGGTTGTGTCGCATATTGTGTCGCATTAAGTTGCATCCATGTGACACAAGGGTTGTGTCGCATAAATCATGTGACACAAGGGTTGTGTGGCATAAATCATGTGACACAAGGGCTGTGTCGCATTTAGTGTCGCAAAAACCTAAAAACAGAGGCCAAAAACATTCTAAATGTTTAAAAATCACTTTTCAACAACCAAATCAAATACGATACGACTTATACATGAAAATACTATACTTTTGGAAGTATACACAAATACTCGAATACGTACAAGATTATACTTAACCGAACGTGAGATTTCACTCACGCACACACACAAGATTACACTCGAAAATACTTAGGAGATTACACTCCAAAGAACTTAAACTTGTACAACTACACGGGATTGCACCCGATGCGAACTTATGAGTTCACTCCAAATACTTACGTGTGGGATTACACGCTAACTAATACGAGCTTACACTCGATCACATACGAGATTTCACTCGTACACTTTAGGGTTACACCCACTCGGATTTACATTACTTGAACGTTACACAATGCAATACCAAAGTACATTACAACTATACAATTTCTACCAATACATAATAATAATAGATGAGATTATTATTATACGCCGATACCAACGGGCCGTACAACTTTTCTACAAACTACAACTTACAAACAAATACAAACGTACAAACAACAAATGGACATTTACTAGTTTGGGAACAACTAGCATGGATACCTTACAAGTATTCCATTTACTTACTAAACCTTATGCGTATTAGGACGCTCGGGATACTACTTTGCTTGCTTACTGCATTGTCTGCTAGACTCAGGTGAGTCTTACAGCCCCTAATTTACTGCTTTATACTCAGGGGTGAGATGCATTACTCATTTTCATAAAACTAATAAGGGCCGAGTTAACGCATGATTAGCATGACCTGCAATCATGGTGGCTCAGGTCGTCTTCTTACTAGTTCAACATAAATGCTTTGAATTATATTCACGGGAGTACTAATAATTACTGTATGTTAAGCTTCTACTCTGGTGTCTCATGACAACGCATGATTAGCATGACCTGCAATCATTTCTGAGTGAACGATTAGCATGTCCTGCGATCGTTACTCATTGGCTAGTTAAACAAACGGTTAGCATGACCTGCAACCACTCACGTACAAACGGTTAGCATGACCTGCAACCACCCACTTACAAAGGATTAGCATGACCTGAAATCGATACCTAAGTGAACGATTAGCATGACCTGCGATCGTTACTTACTGGCTGATCAATGATTTACAAATACTACTTGTGTGTTCAAACTATTTACTTACTTACAAACCTGTGAGATTCACCAACCTTTTGGTTGACCGTTTTAGTAATGCTTCTCAGGTACACAGCATCAGTAGGGATGCCCAGCAGGATAAGCTTACTTAGCTCGAGTCGCATGCATATACAAGCTTGGAGATTTTATTACATTACTTTTGTACTAGTTGTTATGTATTAGAATCTCTAGGAATTTACACGAAACTCGAGCTTGTATTTTGAATTACTTATGTATTAATGAAATAACTTTTCGAACGTCTCATTTAGAGTCGTTCACTGTATCCTTTGTGCTTGTGATTATTGATTAGTAACACCCAAAACTCGCTTCCGCAAACTGTTAAATTTGGGGGTGTTACAGATTGGTATCAGAGCCTAAGGTTATAGTGAACTAGGTTGCATTTAGTGGGCCTAGACTATGACCGTTAGGCAGTATTCCTCATTAGGTATAACTGGTTCAGGAATTACATCATACAAGTTTAATTTAACATAGCCTGATCAACTATGTACAATTAAATAAAGATGATGTAAGTTCTGAAAGGGGTTATGTTGAACAGGAATGCAATAGCTGACTCTGACCTCGAGAGAACCGAGACTTTACTTGATTGTGCTAGACACACACAAGGCGGTTATGTGATATATATATATATACATAGGCCTCTTTCCCCGATACGATACTCTCTGTCGACTACTGCGAAATTCATTTTTCACCTTACATCAAACAAACGACAATTCGATTCTCGTCGTTCCATCCTTACTTAACTTTTATGATTCAAGGATAACAATCCTACTACTTTTGTTAAATTGTTCACATATAAACCTTTGGCGTAAATTTTTGTGTACTGACCCGATCATCATGATCATAATTCTTGTTCAAACCTTCACATGTTCTTTATTTGTTATTTCAAGGAACATGCCTCCTCGACGACAAATCACACTTACTGAAGCCGAAGTTGCGGGTATAATTGCCCGTAGTGTGGCTCAAGCCTTAGCTGTCCGAGCAACCACTCCTGGTAGCGAAATACGGCTAACAACACACCACCACCCAAAACCTGCACCTACAAGGACTTTCAAAACTGCAAACCCTTGAGCTTCGCAGGCACTGAAGGAGCGATCGGTTTTGTAACACCCCCAAATTAAATGATTTGCGGAAGCATACATTGGGTGTTACTAATCAATATACAAAGCACAAGATTAATAGTAAACGACCTCTAAATGAGACGTTTGTAAAATAGTTACATTTCATAATTAATAATCGTTTGAAAACCGTAGGTTTTCGTATACAAAATGTAATTCCCTAGAGTCCACGCGTATAGCGGGAGATTCTATTACATCACCATAGTTACAAAAGATAATGCCAAAGAATCTCCGTTAAATGCAGTTTGTAAATCATGCGACTCTAGCTAGTAATCCTGGAGTAATCCTACTCCGTAAGTGTACCTGAGATACAAAGCTAAAAAGTGTCAACCAAAAAGGTTGGTGAATCTCACAGGTTTAGTAATAAGTAGGTGTTATGAACCACAAGTATGTACCCGTATTGCTATCAAGCAAAGTAAGTAAATCAGTTAATCAGTACAGTGCCATGAGCTCATAAGTTGAAGCTTAACCGTGTAGTGTGAATATATCATGTACCCCCGTGAGTGCTATCCGCACACTCATATGTAACAAATACTAATATGTCTGTTTCTACGTGTAAATCAGTACGTGGTGGCGCTACCACCCCAGACAGGGATTGTCAGTCCCAAATGGATCCATCTATTAGTAATCGCGCTTAAGTCCATAACTAACAACTTACGATTAGGAGGCTTTCAGTGGATAAAAGTAACTCATGCGTTTGTTTGTAAACAGTAATGTTTTCAGTTCAGTACATTGTGTTCATACGTAAAACAGTTGCTAAGTATCTCACCCCAAAGTATAAAACAGTAAAAGTGGGGCTGTAAGACTCACCTGAGTCGAGCAGTGGTAAATAGCAAGTAGTAGTAAATCAAGTAGGTTCTCCGAACCCGTAACCTTCTAGTGCCTAAACACGTAAGGTTAAGTAAGTAGATGTCTCGCAAGACCATCTAGGCTAGTTGTTCATACAACCCGTTGTGTTTAAATGTTGGTTTGTTCGCGTTCGTATCAAAGTATACAGCCCGTTGGTGATTTGTTATAATTAAAGTTTGTCATTTATAACGCAATTTAGAGTAATTGTAATAGGAAAGTATGTTTTATTATGTTTGTTAGGTCGTATCGTATAAGGATTTGAGGTTGTAAAAGTTCGACACTTAGTGAAAATGTGAGTTTTCAAAGTTCTGGTTTGTGCGACGTAGCATGCGACGTCGCTAGCGACGTAGAGTGCGACGTGGGCATGTACGTCGCATGATGCGACCTTCGCAAATCAATGCGACGTAGGGGGCGGCATCGCTAATGCGACGTTGGTTCGGTTTGCGACGTTAAAGTCTACGTCGCTACTTGCGACGTCCGCAAGTTAATGCGACGTAAGGGGCTGCGTCGCTAGTGCGACGTTGGGATTTTTGTGCGACGTAGGCCGCGACGTCGCAGAGGCCCCTGGCCAGGTGCGACGTAGCGGTCTGATGGCCGGAATCTTTGTCGAAAATGAGTTTCCCGGTTTCCGTTGGGTCCAAATCTTTTACCCAACCCTTATATGAACATATTAAGCCTATTTAAACCATAAACTAGTAAAAATGATCGAAAACGAGAGATGTCGGGATTTGTCGGAAACTTACAAAGTGTCGGATTAAAAATCCGAAAAGATAGGAATGTAGATCGTGTGATGGTGAACGTTTTCTTCCAAAGTAGTCACGAAATCCGAGGCCGTATGATAGTAGTATTTTGCGAATTAGTGAAGTTGGTGGTGGATGGTGGTGATTAGAGAGAAAGAGAAAAAGGAGGGAAGAGAGAGAGAAAGAAGAAATGAAATGAAAGGAAATGGGAGGTGAAGGTGGGGTTTATATCCCATTTTCAGTCTCCGTCTACGTGTCCCGTGCGGTGTTCGTTTTCTCCGTCGTTTAAACGTTAAATAATTATTTTACATTTTTAAATGGTAGGTTTTAAATACAAATAATTACGCGACATTTCTATTTAAATATTTTACAAATAAGTTTGAATACTTTTGTTTTTAAATCGTGTAAACTTTGATCGAGCGATACGAGATAATTATTAATTATTCTAAAATAGCGTTTAGATCATAATTGCGTTATTTTAGTTTATAAGCATTTGTTCACCAACGTCCGTGTTAACCGAATAGAATTTCATTCTATTTAAGTTGCGTACGATTTAAGCCAAATCGCAAAGTTGCATATATTTAACAACATATAATCCAATACATAAATTAGCCTAACACAGAACTAATTACATGTATTTACAAAGAATTAGGCACTAATTCTAGTCCTAATTTGCCGGTTGTTACATTCTCCCCTTGTTAAAAGAATTTCGTCCCGAAATTAGTTCGATTGCACGGTCGGTGCGTTGTCTGGGAAGAGATGTGGATATTTCTGTCGCATTTGGTCTTCCCGTTCCCAGGTAAATTCCGGACCACGTCTAGAATTCCACCTGACTTTCACGATAGGAATACGACTATGTTATAGTTGTTTGACCTCACGGTCCATGATTTCCATAGGTTCCTCAACGAAATGAAGTTTATCATCGATTTGAATTTCGTCGAGCGGTATAATCAGTGTCTCGTCAGACAGACATTTCTTCAGATTAGAAATGTGGAATGTGTTGTGAACGCTGCTAAGCTCAGCAGGAAGTTGCAGGCGGTATGCCACTGGGCCAATCCTTTCAAGGATTTCGAATGGTCCGATGTATCTAGGATTTAGTTTGCCTCGTTTTCCGAATCGAATGACACCTTTCCACGGTGCCACTTTGAGAAGTACCTTGTCCCCTACTTGGAACTCAAGGTGTTTGCGTCTCACGTCAGCATAGCTTTTCTGACGATCACGAGCGGCTTTTAGTCGGTTTTGTATGCCGACGATCTTTTCAGTTGTTTCATGTATGATTTCTGGACCGGTGAGTTGTGTATCCCCCACCTCAGTCCAACAGATAGGTGACCGGCACTTACGACCGTACAGTGCCTCGAAGGGTGCAGCCTTTATGCTGGTGTGATAACTGTTGTTGTACGAGAACTCGCACAACGGTAAGTGATTTTCCCAGTTTTTACCGAAGTCAACTACGCAGGCTCGTAGCATGTCTTCCAGTGTTTGTATGGTTCGTTCGCTCTGACCGTCGGTTTGAGGATGGTAAGCCGTACTCATATCCAGACGAGTACCAAGAGATTTTTGCAGTGACTGCCAGAAGCGAGAAGTGAATCGAGCATCTCGGTCGGAGATGATTGAGATGGGCACGCCGTGTCTTGATACGATCTCTTTCAGGTAGATCCGTGTCAAGCGTTCCATCTTATCAGTTTCCTTGATGGCTAGGAAATGAGCAGATTTAGTGAGTCGGTCAACGATCACCCAAATGGTATCGCAACCGTTAGAAGTTTTCGGGAGTTTAGTAATGAAATCCATGGTGATCTGCTCCCATTTCCATTGTGGTATTTCGGGTTGTTGTAGCAAACCGGAGGGTTTCTGGTGTTCAGCTTTAACTTTGGAACAAGTAAGACACTTGCCAACATAGGTTGCAATGTCAGATTTCATGTTGGGCCACCAGTACATTTCCTTGATGCCGTGATACATTTTGTCGGCACCGGGGTGTATAGAGTATTTTGACTTGTGAGCTTCATTCATCACCAAGTCTCGAAGGTTCCCAAAACTTGGTAACCAGATTCGATTCGAGAAGTATTTGGCCCCGTTAGATTTGGTTTCAAATTGTTTGTCCATGCCTCGCAAGGCCTCGTTTATCAAGTTTTCTGGTTTGAGTGCTTCGAGTTGAGCGGTGAGAGTTTGATTGATGAGGTCGTTGTGAATGGTCATACCGAGAGCTCGAACTCGAAGTGGTTTCACTCGTTCTTTTCGGCTTAAGGCATCGGCGACAACATTCGCCTTGCCTGGATGATATCGAATTTCGCAATCGTAATCAGTAAGCAACTCAACCCATCGACGTTGCCTCATGTTGAGATCCTTTTGATCGAAGATATGTTGGAGACTTTTATGGTCAGTAAATATTGTACACTTGGTACCGTATAAGTAGTGTCTCCAGATTTTTAGAGCGAATACAACAGCCCCCAACTCTAGGTCATGAGTTGTGTAATTCTTTTCGTGGACCTTGAGTTGTCGAGAGGCGTAAGCGATGACCTTGTCTCGTTGCATCAACACGCAACCAAGACCTTGGTGTGAAGCATCATAGTATACCACGAAGTCATCGTTGCCTTCGGGTAAAGATAAGATAGGTGCACTGCAGAATTTCTGTTTTAGTAGTTGGAAAGCTGACTCCTGTTTGTCAGTCCAATCGAACTTCTTTTCTTTTTGAGTCAGTGCAGTGAGAGGTAGGGCTATTTTCGAAAAATTCTCAATGAACCGCCTGTAGTATCCGGCGAGTCCTAAGAATTGGCGTACCTCGGTCGGTGTAGTAGGTGCTTGCCAACACTTGATAGCCTCGATTTTTGAAGGATCGACATGAATCCCTTGATTGTCAATGACGTGTCCAAGGAATTGAACGGTTTGCATCCAGAACTCACACTTAGAGAATTTGGCGTATAACTCTTCGTGTTTGAGCAGCTCTAGGATAGTTTTCAGGTGTTGCGCGTGTTCTTGTTCAGTGCGTGAGTAAATCAAGATGTCATCGATAAAGACGATAACAAACTTGTCAAGGTAAGGTTTGCACACCCGATTCATAAGGTCCATGAATACAGCCGGTGCGTTGGTTAAGCCGAATGGCATCACTTGGAATTCATAATGCCCGTAGCGAGTTCGGAAAGCAGTTTTCGGGATGTCATCGTCACGAACTCGGAGTTGATGGTAACCTGACCGTAGATCGATCTTTGAGTAGAAACTCGACCCCTGAAGTTGGTCGAACAGGTCATCAATGCGAGGAAGTGGGTAACGGTTCTTGACAGTTAATTTGTTGAGTTCACGGTAGTCGATGCACATGCGGAAAGAACCGTCTTTCTTTTTCACAAATAGGACCGGAGCTCCCCAAGGTGAGGAACTTGGTCGAATAAATCCCTTGTCCAGGAGTTCCTGTAACTGAGTAGACAACTCCTGAAGTTCGGATGGGGCTAGTCGGTAAGGGGCTCGTGCCACGGGTGCTGCGCCGGGCACAAGATCAATAGAGAATTCGACTTGTCTAATTGGCGGTAGGCCAGGCAAGTCTTTAGGAAAGACTTCTGGGAAGTCTCGAACGATAGGCACATCCTCAAGTCGCTTCTCCACCGACTTTTTCTCCAAAACGTGTGCGAGGATTGCCTGGTACCCTTTTCTCAAGTATTTTCGGGTTTTCATGCAAGAAATGATATTTATTCTCGTCCCACCGGTCTCCCCTTGTATGCTCAAAGTTCCACCGGTGACGAGAGGAATGCGTACAATTTTCTCAAAACAAACGATTTCGGCTCGATACTTGGACAACCAATCCATACCGACGATGATGTCAAAGCTGCCGATTTCGACAGGTATCAAGTCAATGGAAAAGAGCTCGTTAGCTAAGTTCAAAGTGCAATTAGGTATCACACTGTCGGCCTCAATAAGTTTTCCGTTTGCCAATTCTATTGTGTACTTAGAATCTAAGGCAATAGGTGCAGTGTCAAGAAATGTATAAAACTCATCGGAAATAAAGCTCTTATCAGCACCAGTATCAAATAATACAGAGGCAGTCAAGTTGTTGAGAAGAAACGTACCCGTGACCACGTTCGGGTCTTGACGGGCTTCCCCAGATTTCAGCACAAAAGCTCTTCCTCGAGCATTGTTGTTATTCCTGTTGTTGTTGTTGTTGTTCAGCTTCGGGCAGTCTTTCTTGAAATGCCCCGTACCGTTGCACCCATAACAGGTCTTTGGTGCAGAGGTGTTGGTGTCAGTGGTGTTTGATCTACAGTCCTTAGCCAAGTGTCCAAATCTCTTACACTTGCTACAGGGACACGAACCATGGTGGTGTCGTTGGCACTTGGAGCAATAGGGCTTGGTTCCCTTGTACGCCCCCTTATCATCAGAACTGGAGGTGTAGGCTTTAATGGTTTCAGGTTTCTTGTTTTGGTGGTTATTGTGGTTGTCGGACCATTTTCGTTTATTGCTGTTGGAGGATGGAGTGGGTAGTTCTGGGTCCTCATTCATAGCTAGAAGTTCATGGGCCAACCGGATGGCACCATGAAGGGTGGTTTGGTTTGATGAGGCGACGTTTCCCCGGACGGGTTCCGGGAGGCCGCGGATGTATTTCTTAATCTTGTCAGGCCCAGTACCTGCCATAGCTGGGCGAAGGACGGTGAGTTGTTGGAATCTGGTGGTGTATGCAACGATATCAGTTCCTTGCACTTTTAAGTTCCAGAACTCTTCGTCCAGCTTGTGAAGTTGTTCGGACGGGCAATACTCATCCGTGAGCATTTTCTTTAGATCCTCCCAAGGGAGTAGATAAGCGGTGTCAATCCCCACGGACTGGGTATAGGAATTCCACCACGAGAGGGCACCATCTTCGAGGGTGCAGGTGGAGAATTTGACCTTGTCGTCTTCCGCACACTTGCTGATGCGGAAAACAGATTCCATCTTTTCGAACCATCTGATAAGTCCGATGGCTCCTTCGGTTCCCTTGAAGCTCAAGGGTTTGCAGTTTTGAAAATCCTTGTATGAACAAGGTTTAGCAGCAGAGGTTTCAGCGGCATCGCTGTTTCTTGTGGAGTTAGGTGGAGTATTCCGAGCCAAGGCTTCAGTAACAGCCTGGGTTATGAGAGACGTGATCTGAGCATCAGTGTAAGGTCTTGACTTTGGCGGCATGATTCTTCAATAAAAGAAATGAAGATACATGAGATTTTGTAAGAAAATTGCATTTATTCCAGATGTACATGTATAAAGTTGGTAATACATAACATCAATATGAAAAGGATTATGGCAATTAATATGAGTCGAAACAGCAAGGAATATTTAATAGATGATACGAGTTCAAGGGTTACATCCTACGGATGTGTTACAAAAGATGTCAGGAATTGTTACATCCGACTGAAACATAGAGTAGCGCTTAGATAGTTACTAGATTACAGGATAGTTTACAAAATGAAGACTATGCTAGTCTTAAAGTAGGTTAATCTGCTCCATCATTTCGATGAGACGATCCACTGTATTAGCAAGTCTGCTGGCTTGTCGAGCATTGTCTTCAGCTAATGCTAGTCGCTGTACCAATCCGCGGTTAGATTCTTCCGTTTCCCGTGAGCGTTGTTCACACTCATCAAGTCTGTGTTTCAAAAGAGCGGTTTCCACGCTTATCTCCACCACTTTGTTGAAAAGAACGTCCACATTATTAACGGTGGTTTCGTGATCCTCAGAGACTTGTTCGATGCGCTCAAGTGATGTAAGTCTCCAGTTTTCGTTGGTTTCTTGCAACACGACATCCATGGTGCGAAGTCGTTGCTCGTGTTGGTTCACCCTAGCAGCTAAGGCCGGCAAGGTGAAGTGAGTAGAGTACGGGCCAGCTCGAGGCAACCTGTTGTTCCTCCTTGCTACCCTTGGGTTCTGCGACCCAGATTGAGAACGAGATAAATCGGATGGGATGTTTTCCATTTCTGAGACAAAGCGTTAGTAAGATTGAGGCCTATATTCATATAGTCCCTATATAATATAGTCTATTGAGTGTCTAGCATAAACATGTTTAAGTCTCGGTTCTCTCGAAGTCAGAGTCTTCTATTGTACCCTGTTCAGTCATAACCCCTTTCAGATCTTACATCGTCTTTGCTTAATTGTACATAGTTGATCAGGCTATGTTAAATTAAACTCGTATGATGTAATCACTGAACCGGTTATACCTAATAAGGGATACTGCCTAATGGTCATAGTCTAGGCTCACTAAATGCAACCTAGTTCACTACAACCTTAGGCTCTGATACCAATCTGTAACACCCCCAAATTAAATGATTTGCGGAAGCATACATTGGGTGTTACTAATCAATATACAAAGCACAAGATTAATAGTAAACGACCTCTAAATGAGACGTTTGTAAAATAGTTACATTTCATAATTAATAATCGTTTGAAAACCGTAGGTTTTCGTATACAAAATGTAATTCCCTAGAGTCCACGCGTATAGCGGGAGATTCTATTACATCACCATAGTTACAAAAGATAATGCCAAAGAATCTCCGTTAAATGCAGTTTGTAAATCATGCGACTCTAGCTAGTAATCCTGGAGTAATCCTACTCCGTAAGTGTACCTGAGATACAAAGCTAAAAAGTGTCAACCAAAAAGGTTGGTGAATCTCACAGGTTTAGTAATAAGTAGGTGTTATGAACCACAAGTATGTACCCGTATTGCTATCAAGCAAAGTAAGTAAATCAGTTAATCAGTACAGTGCCATGAGCTCATAAGTTGAAGCTTAACCGTGTAGTGTGAATATATCACGTACCCCCGTGAGTGCTATCCGCACACTCATATGTAACAAATACTAATATGTCTGTTTCTACGTGTAAATCAGTACGTGGTGGCGCTACCACCCCAGACAGGGATTGTCAGTCCCAAATGGATCCATCTATTAGTAATCGCGCTTAAGTCCATAACTAACAACTTACGATTAGGAGGCTTCCAGTGGATAAAAGTAACTCATGCGTTTGTTTGTAAACAGTAATGTTTTCAGTTCAGTACATTGTGTTCATACGTAAAACAGTTGCTAAGTATCTCACCTCAAAGTATAAAACAGTAAAAGTGGGGCTGTAAGACTCACCTGAGTCGAGCAGTGGTAAATAGCAAGTAGTAGTAAATCAAGTAGGTTCTCCGAACCCGTAACCTTCTAGTGCCTAAACACGTAAGGTTAAGTAAGTAGATGTCTCGCAAGACCATCTAGGCTAGTTGTTCATACAACCCGTTGTGTTTAAATGTTGGTTTGTTCGCGTTCGTATCAAAGTATACAGCCCATTGGTGATTTGTTATAATTAAAGTTTGTCATTTATAACGCAATTTAGAGTAATTGTAATAGGAAAGTATGTTTTATTATGTTTGTTAGGTCGTATCGTATAAGGATTTGAGGTTGTAAAAGTTCGACACTTAGTGAAAATGTGAGTTTTCAAAGTTCTGGTTTGTGCGACGTAGCATGCGACGTCGCTAGCGACGTAGAGTGCGACGTGGGCATGTACGTCGCATGATGCGACCTTCGCAAATCAATGCGACGTAGGGGGCGGCGTCGCTAATGCGACGTTGGTTCGGTTTGCGACGTTAAAGTCTACGTCGCTACTTGCGACGTCCGCAAGTTAATGCGACGTAAGGGGCTGCGTCGCTAGTGCGACGTTGGGATTTTTGTGCGACGTAGGCCGCGACGTCGCAGAGGCCCCTGGCCAGGTGCGACGTAGCGGTCTGATGGCCGGAATCTTTGTCGAAAACGAGTTTCCCGGTTTCCGTTGGGTCCAAATCTTTTACCCAACCCTTATATGAACATATTAAGCCTATTTAAACCATAAACTAGTAAAAATGATCGAAAACGAGAGATGTCGGGATTTGTCGGAAACTTACAAAGTGTCGGATTAAAAATCCGAAAAGATAGGAATGTAGATCGTGTGATGGTGAACGTTTTCTTCCAAAGTAGTCACGAAATCCGAGGCCGTATGATAGTAGTATTTTGCGAATTAGTGAAGTTGGTGGTGGATGGTGGTGATTAGAGAGAAAGAGAAAAAGGAGGGAAGAGAGAGAGAAAGAAGAAATGAAATGAAAGGAAATGGGAGGAGAAGGTGGGGTTTATATCCCATTTTCAGTCTCCGTCTACGTGTCCCGTGCGGTGTTCGTTTTCTCCGTCGTTTAAACGTTAAATAATTATTTTACATTTTTAAATGGTAGGTTTTAAATACAAATAATTACGCGACATTTCTATTTAAATATTTTACAAATAAGTTTGAATACTTTTGTTTTTTTAAATCGTGTAAACTTTGATCGAGCGATACGAGATAATTATTAATTATTCTAAAATAGCGTTTAGATCATAATTGCGTTATTTTAGTTTATAAGCATTTGTTCACCAACGTCCGTGTTAACCGAATAGAATTTCATTCTATTTAAGTTGCGTACGATTTAAGCCAAATCGCAAAGTTGCATATATTTACCAACATATAATCCGATACATAAATTAGCCTAACACAGAACTAATTACATGTATTTACAAAGAATTAGGCACTAATTCTAGTCCTAATTTGCCGGTTGTTACAGGTTTAATACGCTGGATTGAGAAAATAGAATCAGTATTCCTTATCTGCAACTGCGTTGAGGACGACAAGGTCAAGTTCGCAGCCAGCACATTTTCTGACACTGCCCTTACTTGGTGGAACACTTATGCTCAGACTGTGAGTGTTGCCAATGCCTACAAACTTCCATGGGAAGAGCTAAAGAAGATGCTGAGGGGAGAGTACTGCCTCAGAGATGAATTGAAACAACTGGAGATAGAATTCTGGAATCACAAGATGCAGGGAAATGACATCACCGGTTACACCAACCGCTTTCACCAGCTGGCACTTCTCTGCCCAACTATGGTTGATCCTGAGTACAAGAGGATCGAGAAATACGTCGATGGACTTCCTGAGCGGCTTCAAGATTTAGTGACTTCATCTAAACCGGGAACCATTCAGAGCGCCATTCGCATGGCTCATGAGTTAACGGCAAATTCTGTCCACCGTGGCTCGACTTCAACCCCACCTACAAATAACAAACGTAAATGGGAAGTAAGTCTCCACTCGTCCAACCCGACTTCTGATAAAAAGCCTACAACTGTCAATGCCAATGGCTCAAAGGCTTACAAGGGGAGCAAACCATACTGTTCCAAATGCGGTATACACCATGATGGCTCCTGTCCCTGCGCCAACTGCAAGAAATTCGGGCACCTGGCCCAAGACTGTCGAACCAACCCCACTGGTACTGATACTCCTGCACCCAAAACCTGCTATGAGTGCAACGGTACTGGGCACTTTAGGAAGGATTGCCCAAAACTGAAACTCCAAACCTGTAACACCCGCATAATTAGGATAATTAATTATGCCTAATTGTTTGTAACTAGTTGTAATTAGTATGTAATAGGACTAATTACAGACTCTATTTGTATGTATATAAGTTGATTTATATATATATGTGTGTATTTACGCGATTTGGATAAATCGTACGAACTAACCGGACGGAGTCCGACACAATTATTTTGACGTTGGTGACAGAAACTTACCTAAATAATGAGAACGTATTTTATTATATAAAATACACAGCGAACAAACATTATTTATAATATCGCGACGACATTTTAAATAATTTAGCGAATACGTATTAAGCGCGAGTTAAGGATTTTAATACTTCGACAAATGTTTTATAATTAATTTCAAGGTATTTCATTAAAACATTCCCGTCACCTTTTAAAAATATAACTGCTTGATATAACGCCTAAATGACGGAGAAAACGAACACCGCACGGAGCGCGGGGCGTACACTGAAAACGGTGGGGATCTCCCACCTAAATCACCTCCTTCTTTCTTTTTCACTTTCATTCTTCATTTCCCTTTCTCTCTCTTTCTTTCTTTTCTCTCTATTTCACCAACACACCACCACCATCAAAATCAATAAATAAACATATTAAACGCACTCGGATCATAGCCTCTCTTTGGAAGAAAACGTTCACCATCACACGATCTACATTCCTATCTTTCCGGATTTTCATTTCGGCATTTCGTAAGTTTCCGACAAAACCCGAAACTCTCCGTTTTTACTCATTTTTACGTTTTTATAGTTTATATATGCTTAAAATGTCCAAAAATGGGTTGGGTAAAAGATTTGGACCGAACGGAAGCTTTTCGACCGATTTTCCGGCCACCAAATTCCGATCAGACCGCTACGTCGCAGAGACGCTGGACTATCTGCGACGTAGCTCAAAACGTCGCATTTTGTGGCCAACGTCGCATTTAGCGACGTCGCGGCCTACGTCGCACAAAAATCCCAACGTCGCACTAGCGACGCAGCCTATTACGTCGCATTAACTTGCGGACGTCGCACATAGCGACGTAGACTTTTACGTCGCAAACCGAACCTACGTCGCATTGATTTGCGAAGGTCGCATCATGCGACGTACCTCCCTGCGTCGCACCCTACGTCGCATGCTACGTCGCATGCTACGTCGCACAAACCAGAACCTTGAAAAGTCAGATTTTACTAAGTGTCGAACTTACACAACTTCAATACTTATGTCATACGACTGAACAAACGTCATAGAACATACTTTCTATTACAAATACACTAAATTGCGTTATAAATGATAACGCTTTGAATCATTATTACAAACCGTCACCAACGGGCCATATTTGTTTTCAAACTACAAACGGATTACTAAACAAACACTTGGACATAATGAGTTGTGTAAACAACTAGCCTAGGTGGTCTTGCGAGACATCTACTTACTTAACCTTATATGTTTAGGCATTTGAAGGTTACGGGTTCGGAGAACCTACGGTTGATATTATTTACTCGTTTATTGATATAAACGTACTTGCAAGGACTCAGGTGAGTCTTACGGCCCCACTTTTACTGTTTTATCTTATTGGGGGAGATACATGCTACTTATTTTCTTGAACACAAGTACTAAACTGTTTACTATACCAAACGGAATTGCATGAGTTGTTACTAATTACAGAAGTCTCTCCATCATATATCGTTAGTTATGGACTTAAGCGCGAACAGTAGTTAATGGATCCATTAGGGAAATGACCCTCCCCACCCGGGGCAGTAGCGCTGCCACGTACCGATTTACACGTATAAACGGGTGACAACTTATTCGTTACTGATGCTTGCTCACTTACGAGCATGTCACGGGAGCAAACATATTATTACGGGTTAAGCTTCGATTATGAGCCTCATGGCAACGGTATAAACTTATTTATTTACATTTGCTGGATTGCGAATACTGATTTTACGATTGCTGGATTGCAATGGCTGATTTTACGCCTACGGGCACTACTAATGAAATCTCGTGTTCAAAGCCGATATTATTTACAAACCTGTGAGATTCACCAACCTTTTTGGTTGACACTTTTTAGCATGTTTTCTCAGGTACCCGGATGGAGTAGGATTACTCCAGGATTTTAGCTAGAGTCGCATGATTTCAACACAACTGCATTAACGGAGATTCTTAGCATTATCTTTTGTAGATTACGATTATGTAATAGAATCTCCCGCTATACGCGTGGACTCTAGGGGAAACTACATTTTGTATACGAAAACACTAAGTTTTCAAACATTATATCTATGGAATGTAACTAATTTACAAAACGTCTCATTTAGAGGTCGTTTGCTGTATATCTTGTGCTTTGTATATTGATTAGTAACACCCATGTATGCTTCCGCAAAACAGTGAATTTCGGGGGTGTTACAGATTGGTATCAGAGCCTAAGGTTATAGTGAACTAGGTTGCATTTAGTGGGCCTAGACTATGACCATTAGGCAGTATTTCCTTATTAGGCATGATTGGTTCAGGAATTACATCATACGACTTTAATTTAACATAGCCTGATCAACTATGTACAATTAAGGAAAGATGATGTGAGGTCTGAAATGGTTATGTCAAACAGGAATACGTTAGTAGACTCTGACCACGAGAGAACCGAGACTCTTACTTGTTATGTGCTAGACATACGCTAGGCTATTATGTGATATACGAGTATATACATACATAGGCCTCACTCGCTGACTATACTACTAGGCTATTATATATGTGAATAGGCCTCGCACGTAAATACACTCGCTATAGAGATAGTCGACGTTTCCCTGGTGACACTTACGAATTTCTCTCAGCGGTTTGCACCGACCATGACAGACTTGATTACCGTCACACCACCTTGTGGCGCACTCTAATGATTTTACGAAAATCACATCTAACACCCTGAAACAACGTACTTCCAAGGACTAAAATCCTCTCTCTGTCATTTCTATAGAACTCAAAGACACGAATTCCCAAATGGACGACTACATGTCTGATAGTGACCAAGTCCACGGGGAACAAATCCAGTACACGTATCTCGATGAGGACATCGTACCAGAAGAAGAAATCATGCTGGAGGGAAACGAAAATCAGGATTTCGGAATGACTGGCATCGATATTGAAGAATATGAGAGAGTGCGAGATCAGGCTGTGGGACTAGACGGCCGAAATTGGGCACTTAAGCGTAAGTGCATAGACTATGAACAAAGATTGAGAATCTCAAACCGATCTGTCCCTACACGAATCAAAGATAAGATCCGTTACTGGAAGAAAGTAGCCACCAACCTAACCCGTAGGACCAAAACATGGATCAAACGTTTGGGCAAGAAATCAACGGAGGAGACTAGGTACCGCTCCACGACTCAAAGATACAGGGACATGCTCGAGGCACGCTACCACCCACACGACCTGAACCTGGAATCGGAAGACGAATCCGAAGGCCAGGAACCCTAACTAAGAAGGAATCAATCGACTAGCAAACTGTGGACCGCCTTGTCACGCTAATGGAACCAATTAATCTACATTAAGATTAGTGTAGTTTTTGTCTGTAATCTATCTCGTAATCTAGGGACTATCTAGCACTACTCTATAAACTAGACGGATGTAACCATTCCCGACACCTTTTGTAATATCTCTGTAAGATGTAACTTTTGAACTCACTTTATCTATCAGATATCCTTTGTTATCTCAACTCACCTTAATTGTCATTTTCCATATTGATGTTATGTATTACTGCTTTTATACATGTACATCTGTGACAATTACCAGCTCATACAAAATCTCATGTATCTTCATTTCTTTTATTGAAGAATCATGCCGCCAAAGACACGACCATACACCGACGCCCAGATTACCTCCCTTATAACCCAGGCTGTTACTGAAGCCTTGGCTCGGAATACTCCACCAAATTCCTCGAGAAACAGCGATGCCGCTGAAACCACTACTGCTAAACCTTGTTCTTACAAGGACTTCCAGAACTGCAAACCTCTAAACTTTGCAGGTACCGAGGGAGCTATCGGTCTAGTACGCTGGATCGAGAAAGTTGAGTCTGTATTTCTTATCTGCAACTGCGCGGAGGGAGATAAGGTTAAGTTCTCCGTTAGTACTTTTACTGACACCGCACTCACCTGGTGGAACACTCATGCCCAGACTGTGAGTGTTGCTACTGCTTACCAACTCCCGTGGGAGGAGTTGAAGAAGATGTTGAGGGGCGAGTATTGCCCCAGGGATGAATTGAAACAACTAGAAGTGGAATTTTGGAACCATAAGATGCAAGGTAATGATATCACCGGCTACACCAACCGTTTCCACCAACTGGCACTTCTGTGCCCAACCATGGTCGATCCTGAGTACAAGAGGATCGAGAAATTCGTTGATGGTCTTCCTGAGAGACTCCAAGACCTGGTAACTTCTTCCAAACCGGGTACTATTCAGAGCGCCATCCGTATGGCCCATGAACTAACGGCAAATTCTGTCCGCCGTGGTACAACTTCAACCCCATCTACAAACAACAAACGCAAGTGGGAAGGTAACCCCAACTCATCCAACCAAACCTCCAACAAAAAGCCTGAGTACATTAAGGCTTATTCATCTGGAACTTCGGAAAAGAAAGGGTACAGCGGGAGCAGACCCTACTGTCCCAAATGCAACCGCCACCATGACGGTTCTTGCCCTTGCTCCAACTGCAAGCGGTTCGGGCATCTAGCCAAGGATTGTCGAACCAACATTCCCACCCCCAACACTAATGCACCAAAGGCCTGCTTTGGGTGCGGAAATACAGGGCATTTCAAGAAAGATTGCCCAAAGCTGAAAAACAACAACAACCCTGCTCGCGGCAGATCATTCGTTATCAAGGCTGGGGAAGCCAGACAAGACCCGAACGTCGTGACGGGTACGTTCCTTCTCAACGACCTTACTGCTTCTGTGTTATTTGATACCGGTGCCGATAGAAGCTTCATATCTGAGAAATTTAGCCCTTTACTTGATATTACTCCCACTGCCTTAGATGCTAAATACATTGTAGAATTAGCTAACGGCAAACTGATTGAGACTGATAGTATCATACACAACTGTACACTTAACCTCACGAACGAAACGTTTTCCATTGATTTAATCCCTGTCGAGATCGGCAGCTTCGATATTATTGTCGGTATGGATTGGTTATCCAAGCACCGAGCTGAAATCATCTGTCATGACAAACTCGTTCGCATACCTCTTGTCTCCGGTGGAACCTTAGTCCTACAAGGGGAGACCGGCAGATGGAATCTGAATATTGTCTCCTGTCTGAAAACGAGAAAATATCTACGAAAAGGGTATCAAGCCATCCTCGCACATGTAACGGAGAAGAAGTCGGAGGAGAAGCGACTTGAGGATGTTCCGATCGTGCGGGATTTCCCGGAAGTCTTTCCTGAAGACTTGCCCGGACTTCCGCCACCTAGACAAGTTGAATTTCAAATCGAACTTGTGCCCGGAGCTGCACCCGTGGCACGAGCCCCTTACCGTTTAGCACCATCCGAAATGCAGGAGTTGTCTAACCAACTACAGGAACTCCTGGACAGAGGATTCATTCGACCAAGTTCCTCGCCTTGGGGAGCTCCGGTCTTATTCGTGAAAAAGAAAGATGGATCTTTCCGCATGTGTATTGACTACCGAGAGCTGAATAAGCTAACCATAAAGAATCGGTACCCACTTCCTAGAATCGATGACCTATTTGATCAACTCCAGGGATCGAGTGTTTACTCAAAGATTGATCTACGGTCGGGTTATCATCAACTCCGAGTCCGTGACAATGATATCCCAAAGACAGCCTTCCGAACTCGTTATGGGCATTACGAGTTCCAAGTGATGCCATTCGGTTTAACCAACGCACCGGCCGTATTCATGGACCTTATGAATCGGGTGTGCAAACCATATCTTGACAAATTCGTCATTGTGTTCATCGACGATATTCTGATTTACTCTCGCAATGAGCAGGAACATGCTCAACATCTGAAAACCATTCTAGGACTTCTGAAACACGAAGAGTTATATGCCAAATTCTCAAAGTGTGAGTTCTGGATTCGAACCGTTCAATTCCTCGGGCACGTGATTGACAGCCAAGGAATTCATGTTGATCCCGCCAAGATTGAAGCAATCAAGGGCTGGGAGTCACCGACCACTCCAACCGAAGTGAGACAATTCTTAGGTCTTGCTGGTTATTACCGCCGATTCATCGAAAACTTTTCAAGAATAGCTGTTCCACTAACCACACTGACTCAGAAAGATAAGAAGTTCGATTGGACTGATAAACAAGAGTCAGCCTTCCAGCTATTGAAAAACAAACTTTGCAGTGCACCAATCTTGTCCTTACCCGAGGGCACCGACGATTTCGTAGTTTACTGCGACGCCTCACACCAAGGACTTGGTTGTGTGTTGATGCAACGGGAAAAAGTCATTGCCTATGCCTCACGACAAGTAAAAATTCACGAGAAAAACTATACGACCCACGACCTCGAGTTAGGTGCTGTGGTCTTCGCATTGAAAATCTAGAGACATTATCTCTACGGTACGAAAAGCACTATCTTTACCGATCACAAAAGTCTCCAACACATATTCGATCAGAAAGATCTAAACATGAGACAACGTCGCTGGGTTGAGTTACTTAGTGACTACGACTGCGAGATCAAATACCATCCGGGCAAGGCTAACGTAGTTGCCGATGCCTTAAGCCGAAAAGAACGAGTGAAACCCCTTCGAGTTCGAGCACTTTCTATGACAATTCATAACGAGCTTCCTGCTCAAATCCTTACCGCTCAACTTGAAGCCCTCAACGATGAAAACTTGAAAAATGAAGCCTTGCGAGGCTTGGATAAACAATTCGAAATCAAACCCGATGGAACTCGATACTTCTCTAACCGGGTGTGGTTACCCAAATTCGGAAACTTGCGAGATTTGGTGATGGCTGAAGCTCACAAATCTCGATACTCTATACATCCTGGATCTGACAAGATGTATCATGACGTCAAAGGGTTGTATTGGTGGCCTAACATGAAAGCTGACATCGCCTTGTACGTCAGTAAATGCCTAACCTGTTCCAAAGTTAAGACCGAACACCAAAGACCCTCTGGGTTGCTTCAACAACCTGAAATTCCTCAATGGAAATGGGAACAGATTTCCATGGACTTCATTACCAAACTACCGAAAACTTCGAGTGGTTGCGATACCATTTGGGTGATCGTGGACCGTCTCACGAAATCTGCTCATTTTCTGGCCATCAAGGAAACCGACAAGATGGAGCGTCTGACTCGCATCTATGTCAAAGAAATCATCTCGCGACACGGTGTACCTACCTCGATCATCTCGGATAGGGACAGCCGTTTTACTTCTAACTTTTGGCAATCGCTACAGAAATCTCTTGGTACTCGTCTGGATATGAGTACTGCTTATCACCCGCAAACCGATGGCCAAAGCGAGCGAACTATTCAAACACTGGAGGATATGCTACGAGCCTGCGTAGTCGACTTCGGTACTTCTTGGGAAAATCACTTACCGTTGTGTGAGTTTTCGTACAACAACAGTTACCATACCAGCATAAAGGCTGCACCCTTCGAGGCACTTTACGGACGTAAGTGCCGATCACCTGTCTGTTGGACTGAGTTAGGAGAATCCCAACTCACGGGTCCAGAAATCATTCAAGAAACTACTGAGAAAATCGTTGGTATTCAAAACCGGCTGAAAGCCGCACGTGATCGTCAGAAAAGCTATGCTGACGTGAGACGCAAACACCTTGAGTTCCAGGTAGGAGACAAGGTACTTCTCAAAGTGGCACCGTGGAAAGGTGTTATTCGATTCGGGAAACGAGGCAAACTAAATCCTAGATACATCGGACCATTTGAAATCCTTGAAAGGATTGGTCCAGTGGCATATCGCCTGCAACTTCCTGCTGAACTTAGCAGCGTACACAACACATTCCACATTTCTAACTTGAAGAAATGTCTGTCTGACGAGACGCTGATTATACCGCTCGACGAAATTCAAATCGATGATAAACTTCATTTTGTCGAGAAACCTATGGAAATCATGGACCGTGAGGTCAAGCAATTGAAACAGAGTCGTATTCCCATAGTAAAAGTCAGGTGGAATTCTAGGCGCGGCCCTGAGTTCACCTGGGAACGGGAAGACCAAATGCGACAGAAATACCCACATCTCTTCCCAGACAACGCACCGTCCGTGCACTCAAGCTAATTTCGGGACGAAATTTCTTTAACAAGGGGAGAATGTAACACCCGCATAATTAGGATAATTAATTATGCCTAATTGTTTGTAACTAGTTGTAATTAGTATGTAATAGGACTAATTACAGACTCTATTTGTATGTATATAAGTTGATTTATATATATATGTGTGTATTTACGCGATTTGGATAAATCGTACGAACTAACCGGACGGAGTCCGACACAATTATTTTGACGTTGGTGACAGAAACTTACCTAAATAATGAGAACGTATTTTATTATATAAAATACACAGCGAACAAACATTATTTATAATATCGCGACGACATTTTAAATAATTTAGCGAATACGTATTAAGCGCGAGTTAAGGATTTTAATACTTCGACAAATGTTTTATAATTAATTTCAAGGTATTTCATTAAAACATTCCCGTCACCTTTTAAAAATATAACTGCTTGATATAACGCCTAAATGACGGAGAAAACGAACACCGCACGGAGCGCGGGGCGTGCACTGAAAACGGTGGGGATCTCCCACCTAAATCACCTCCTTCTTTCTTTTTCACTTTCATTCTTCATTTCCCTTTCTCTCTTTTTCTTTCTTTTCTCTCTATTTCACCAACACACCACCACCATCAAAATCAATAAATAAACATATTAAACGCACTCGGATCATAGCCTCTCTTTGGAAGAAAACGTTCACCATCACACGATCTACATTCCTATCTTTCCGGATTTTCATTTCGGCATTTCGTAAGTTTCCGACAAAACCCGAAACTCTCCGTTTTTACTCATTTTTACGTTTTTATAGTTTATATATGCTTAAAATGTCCAAAAATGGGTTGGGTAAAAGATTTGGACCGAACGGAAACTTTTCGACCGATTTTCCGGCCACCAAATTCCGATCAGACCGCTACGTCGCAGAGACGCTGGACTATCTGCGACGTAGCTCAAAACGTCGCATTTTGTGGCCAACGTCGCATTTAGCGACGTCGCGGCCTACGTCGCACAAAAATCCCAACGTCGCACTAGCGACGCAGCCTATTACGTCGCATTAACTTGCGGACGTCGCACATAGCGACGTAGACTTTTACGTCGCAAACCGAACCTACGTCGCATTGATTTGCGAAGGTCGCATCATGCGACGTACCTCCCTGCGTCGCACCCTACGTCGCATGCTACGTCGCACAAACCAGAACCTTGAAAAGTCAGATTTTACTAAGTGTCGAACTTACACAACTTCAATACTTATGTCATACGACTGAACAAACGTCATAGAACATACTTTCTATTACAAATACACTAAATTGCGTTATAAATGATAACGCTTTGAATCATTATTACAAACCGTCACCAACGGGCCATATTTGTTTTCAAACTACAAACGGATTACTAAACAAACACTTGGACATAATGAGTTGTGTAAACAACTAGCCTAGGTGGTCTTGCGAGACATCTACTTACTTAACCTTATATGTTTAGGCATTTGAAGGTTACGGGTTCGGAGAACCTACGGTTGATATTATTTACTCGTTTATTGATATAAACGTACTTGCAAGGACTCAGGTGAGTCTTACGGCCCCACTTTTACTGTTTTATCTTATTGGGGGAGATACATGCTACTTATTTTCTTGAACACAAGTACTAAACTGTTTACTATACCAAACGGAATTGCATGAGTTGTTACTAATTACAGAAGTCTCTCCATCATATATCGTTAGTTATGGACTTAAGCGCGAACAGTAGTTAATGGATCCATTAGGGAAATGACCCTCCCCACCCGGGGCAGTAGCGCTGCCACGTACCGATTTACACGTATAAACGGGTGACAACTTATTCGTTACTGATGCTTGCTCACTTACGAGCATGTCACGGGAGCAAACATATTATTACGGGTTAAGCTTCGATTATGAGCCTCATGGCAACGGTATAAACTTATTTATTTACATTTGCTGGATTGCGAATACTGATTTTACGATTGCTGGATTGCAATGGCTGATTTTACGCCTACGGGCACTACTAATGAAATCTCGTGTTCAAAGCCGATATTATTTACAAACCTGTGAGATTCACCAACCTTTTTGGTTGACACTTTTTAGCATGTTTTCTCAGGTACCCGGATGGAGTAGGATTACTCCAGGATTTTAGCTAGAGTCGCATGATTTCAACACAACTGCATTAACGGAGATTCTTAGCATTATCTTTTGTAGATTACGATTATGTAATAGAATCTCCCGCTATACGCGTGGACTCTAGGGGAAACTACATTTTGTATACGAAAACACTAAGTTTTCAAACATTATATCTATGGAATGTAACTAATTTACAAAACGTCTCATTTAGAGGTCGTTTGCTGTATATCTTGTGCTTTGTATATTGATTAGTAACACCCATGTATGCTTCCGCAAAACAGTGAATTTCGGGGGTGTTACAGAACCAACCACACGAGGAGTAGAGCTTATATAATTAACGCTAGGGAGGAGGACCCGAACCCGAGACTTTGTGATTTGCTCAACCCGGGTAAGTACATTTCTAGATTACCCGAACTGTTTAACAACTTATGCACATTGCCTTACGTTCTATAAACTCTCCTAGATCCTAAGTACCCAATAGGATTAGGAAACGATCGACTATACGGATTCCGACCATATAACTTGTATTACATCTTGGTTTCCCTGAACTAACTCCCTTCCCAAACATCTCACACTGGTTGAGATCGGGAACTCGAACACTGTCACTTGATTCTCAACTGACCATATCCCATGGACTAATGGTCGATACTTTTTACCAACTTTCCCAAACGATATCGACTACTACTTCAAACAAATTTCGGGACGAAATTCTCCTAACAAGGGGAGAATGTAACAACCCCAAAATTAGGGCCAATTTAAAATTTTTCTAATTACGTGTTTACTACTTGTATTTAATATGAAATAGGATTAAATACGTTACTTACTTATATATATATATATATATATATATATATATATATATATATATATATATATATATATATATATATATATATATATATATACACGTATACGATTCGTTCAAATCGTATAAAAACTACAATTGTACAAACATACGGACGTTGGTAAAACAATTATTAAATAATGTGAAATTATTTAATTATTTCAACTACTACTTTATATTATGTTTATAATATAACGAAAACGTACGTTTTAATCAAAACGTTACCGAACTCTCCGAAAACTCGACCAACCGACAAAACAAAACAAAGTTATATTTTATAACTTAAAAACTAGTATTTTGACAAAATACTCAAACTAAATTATCGAATAATATTTCGTATTTTAAAACGTATAATTAAACGCGTACAAAATGATTTTTACGTTTAAACGACCAAGGAAACGAACACCGCTCGGAGCGCAAACACGGGGAACAAGTTTGGGGTAACCCACACTTCGGTGGGCCACCCCACCGACCTGCCAAGACATGGGGACATCACCCCCCCATGCCCTTTTGCTTCCAACATAACCAAAACACACTCCATCACTCAACTCTCTCAAATCTCTCTCTACCCTTCATCTCTCTCTCTATCTCGGCACCCTCTCTCTCTAGAAAAACACCACAAAACGAGCTTGGATCACAAAACGGAAAGGAGCAACCACGATCACCACAACGAGGGCTACGCGTCTATCTTTTCGGATTTTGGATCCGACGATTTGTAAGTTTTCCGGCGACTCGCAAACTTTTCCGATATTAATTATTTTGCTAGATTATTGTTCCCCTAGCTTAGTAATGTCCAAATATATAATTTAAACTTGATTTCGGAACATTGTCGATTTTGGTCGCATTTAAGAAAACGACACCTCGAACACTAAAAACGTCAACCAATAATTTTTATAAACTCATTGTAACATATTAAAGCTTGTGTAAAAGTTTCGGGCCAAACCGAGGTCGTTTGACCCAAAAACCGAACCAAAAATCGTAACAGCCGTCGTATTGCATCTGGCCAAACTTTCATGTGACACAAGGCTTGTGTCACATGTTGTGTCGCATGGCATCCATGTGACACAAGGGTTGTGTCGCATAAATCATGTGACACAAGGGTTGTGTCGCATTAAGTTGCATCCATGTGACACAAGGGTTGTGTCGCATAAATCATGTGACACAAGGGTTGTGTCGCATATTGTGTCGCATTAAGTTGCATCCATGTGACACAAGGGTTGTGTCGCATAAATCATGTGACACAAGGGTTGTGTCGCATAAATCATGTGACACAAGGGCTGTGTCACATTTAGTGTCGCAAAAACCTAAAAACAGAGGCCAAAAACATTCTAAATGTTTAAAAATCACTTTTCAACAACCAAATCAAATACGATACGACTTATACATGAAAATACTATACTTTTGGAAGTATACACAAATACTCGAATACGTACAAGATTATACTTAACCGAACGTGAGATTTCACTCACGCACACACACAAGATTGCACTCGAAAATACTTAGGAGATTACACTCCAACGAACTTAAACTTGTACAACTACACGGGATTGCACCCGATGCGAACTTATGAGTTCACTCCAAATACTTACGTGTGGGATTACACGCTAATTAATACGAGCTTACACTCGATCACATACGAGATTTCACTCGTACACTTTAGGGTTACACCCACTCGGATTTACATTACTTGAACGTTACACAATGCAATACCAAAGTACATTACAACTATACAATTTCTACCAATACATAATAATAATAGATGAGATTATTATTATACGCCGATACCAACGGGCCGTACAACTTTTCTACAAACTACAACTTACAAACAAATACAAACGTACAAACAACAAATGGACATTTACTAGTTTGGGAACAACTAGCATGGATACCTTACAAGTATTCCATTTACTTACTAAACCTTATGCGTATTAGGACGCTAAGGGTTGCTAGTTCGGGATACTACTTTGCTTGCTTACTGCATTGTCTGCTAGACTCAGGTGAGTCTTACAGCCCCTAATTTACTGCTTTATACTCAGGGGTGAGATGCATTACTCGTTTTCATAAAACTAATAAGGGCCGAGTTAACGCATGATTAGCATGACCTGCAATCATGGTGGCTCAGGTCGTCTTCTTACTCGTTCAACATAAATGCTTTGAATTATATTCACGGGAGTACTAATAATTACTGTATGTTAAGCTTCTACTCTGGTGTCTCATGACAACGCATGATTAGCATGACCTGCAATCATTTCTGAGTGAACGATTAGCATGGCCTGCGATCGTTACTCATTGGCTAGTTAAACAAACGGTTAGCATGACCTGCAACCACTCACGTACAAACGGTTAGCATGACCTGCAACCACCCACTTACAAAGGATTAGCATGACCTGAAATCGATACCTAAGTGAACTATTAGCATGACCTGCGATCGTTACTTACTGGCTGATCAATGATTTACAAATACTACTTGTGTGTTCAAACTATTTACTTACTTACAAACCTGTGAGATTCACCAACCTTTTGGTTGACCGTTTTAGTAATGCTTCTCAGGTACACAGCATCAGTAGGGATGCCCAGCAGGATAAGCTTACTTAGCTCGAGTCGCATGCATATACAAGCTTGGAGATTTTATTACATTACTTTTGTACTAGTTGTTATGTATTAGAATCTCTAGGAATTTACACGAAACTCGAGCTTGTATTTTGAATTACTTATGTATTAATGAAATAACTTTTCGAACGTCTCATTTAGAGTCATTCACTGTATCCTTTGTGCTTGTGATTATTGATTAGTAACACCCAAAACTCGCTTCCGCAAACTGTTAAATTTGGGGGTGTTACATTTAACCTCCTCCTTTTTCAGTCTCCGTCCTTGCTCCGTGCGGTGTTCGTTTTCCCGTTCGTTTAAACGTTAAATATTTATTTTAAATATTTAATTATAAGTTTTAAAATACGAATTATTACACGATATTTTTATTGGAGTATTTTACCAAATGTTTTATATTTGAATTATAAACCTAACTTAGTTTGTTTTGTTAGTTTGCGCGTTTAATATTTTAGTCGTGTAAAAGTTTATTTGTACATTATAATACGAGTTTGAAATATTACAAGGGACTGTTTTTAAGTAAAAATCGTGTTGTTAAATAGTAATTAAATTATTTAATAATTTGTTCACCAACGTCCGTATTTATGGAACCGAAATACATTTGATTTAAATTGCGTACGATTTAAGCAAATCGCATTTTCGTATATATTCAACAATATATAATTCGATACATCAATTAGCCTAACACAGAACTAATTACATGTATTAATAGAGAATTAGGCACTAATTACTAGTCCTAATTTGGCGGGTGTTACAATTGCCTACGCTTCTCGACAACTCAAAGTTCACGAAAAGAACTACACGACTCACGATCTCGAGCTGGGGGCGGTGGTGTTCGCCCTCAAAATCTGGAGACACTATCTCTACGGTACTCGAAGTACCATATTTACCGATCACAAGAGTCTCCAACACATATTTGATCAAAAGGATCTAAACATGAGGCAACGTCGATGGGTCGAGTTGCTTACCGATTACGATTGTGAAATCAAGTACCATCCAGGCAAAGCGAATGTTGTCGCCGATGCCTTAAGCCGAAAAGAACGCACGAAACATCTCCGAGTCCGAGCACTCGTGATGAACATTCACAACAATCTTGTTGCTCAAATCCTCACTGCTCAACTTGAAGCACTCAAACCCGAAAACATCACAAATGAAGCCTTGCGGGGCATGGACAAACAGTTCGAGACCAAACCTAACGGTACTCGACAATTCTCTAACCGAATATGGTTACCTAGCTTCGGAAACTTACGAGATTTGGTGATGGACGAAGCTCACAAATCTCGCTATTCTATACATCCTAGATCTGACAAGATGTATCACGGTATCAAAGAACTGTACTGGTGGCCTAACATGAAATCTGACATAGCCACGTATGTCGGCAAATGCTTAACCTGTTCTAAGGTCAAGGCCGAGTATCAGAAACCTTCCGGATTACTCTAACAACCGAAAATCCCTCAATGGAAATGGGAGCAGATCTCCATGGATTTCATCACAAAACTTCCTAAAACATCTACCGGTTGCGATACTATTTGGGTGATCGTGGATCGGCTCACAAAATCTGCTCATTTCCTCGCCATCAAAGAAACCGATAAAATGGAACGCCTCACACGAATCTATCTCAAGGAAATTGTATCCCGACACGGCGTTCCCATCTCGATCATCTCTGACAGAGATAGTCGTTTCACATCTCACTTTTGGCAATCACTTCAGAAATCTTTAGGTACTCGTCTGGATATGAGTACTACGTATCATCCCCAAACCGATGGCCAAAGTGAACGAACAATCCAAACATTGGAAGATATGCTACGAGCCTGCGTAGTTGATTTCGGTGCAAACTGGGAAAACCACCTACCGTTGTGCGAGTTCTCGTACAACAACAGTTATCATACCAGCATCAAAGCTGCACCTTTCGAGGCACTGTACGGTCGTAAGTGCCGATCACCTATCTGTTGGACCGAAGTTGGGGATAGCCAACTCACTTGTCCGGAAATCATTCATGAAACCACCGAGAAAATCGTTGGCATTCAAAACCGCTGAAAGCCACACGTGATCGTCAAAAGAGTTACGCTGACGTGAGACGCAAGCATCTCGAGTTCCAGGTTGGGGATCGAGTTTTGCTCAAAGTATCACCTTGAAAAGGTGTCATTCGCTTCGGCAAACATAGGAAGTTAAATACCAGGTACATTGGGCCTTTTGAGATCCTTGAGAGGATTGGCCCAGTGGCATATCGATTGCAGCTGCCACCCAAGCTCAGCTGCCACCCAAGCTCAGCAGCGTGCATCCCACATTTCACATTTCTAATCTTAAGAAATGTCTGTCTTATGAGACACTTATTATGCCACTCGACGAAATCCACATTGATGACAAACTCCATTTCGTCGAGGAACCCGCAGAAATCATGGACCGTGAGGTCAAACAACTCAAACAAAGTCGTATTCCCATCGTTAAAGTCAGGTGGAATTCGCGGCGTGGTCTGGAATTCACTTGGGAGCGGGAAGACCAGATGCGACTCAAGTATCCTCAGTTATTCACAAATCCAACACCAACCATCACATGAGCAAAATTTCGGGACGAAATTCTCTTAACAAGGGGATAATGTGACACCTGCCAAATTAGGGCTAGTTTTTAGTGCCTAATCAGTTATTAATACATGTAATTAGTTCTTTAATAAGGCTAATTTATGTATCCTTCTATATATATATTGTTGAATATATATACACGTACGCGATTTGGCTAAATCGTGCATTTCATATCGGATGGATTCCGACTTAACTGGCCGTTGGTGAAACATTTCATGTGCAACGTAAACCTATTTTTGTGATAAAATAGTCGTTATTTACTTAGAATTATTATTCTATAATGATAAACGCGAAAAACTTATACGTTTGATATAAAACGTAACAAATACGGGAAAACGCGCGAATCGAACCCGACACTCGAACAAAATCCAAAATATAATTTGGTGACTCAAAATATGTAACGCCCCAAATTTTGTAAGTTTAAACTATATTGTATGCATCTAGTTATTTAATTATATGTATATAATATTATGTTATGTGAAATAATTGTTATGTGTTAGAAATTGTTAGTGAAACTAAATATGTAAAGAAACTTGAGTTAGAGGGTATAAACTGTCAAGTTAATAAAGTTGGAGGGTTAATGTGGAAAATTTGTAAGTAAAATTCTGCAACTTCTATTTCCTTCCATTTCCAGAAACTAAGAATCACGTATAGAACTTTTAGAGAGAGAGAGAGAGGCGATTTAGAGAGAGAAGCAAGAAGAAGAGGTGAATCAAGCTAGGGTTTGTGTAATTAAAGGTTTCTAATCTTCAATTCATCGATTCTAAGGTATGTGTGATTCTCTAGCTTGTTTAAATTAAGTTAGGGTTTAGGTTACATAAACCCTAAGTTGGTGATTTTGATGGATAATTGAATGAAACTAAGTTCCATACATGTTTATGAGTTAGAAAGAATGATTTAATTGTATTAGTTATGTTGATAACCTTATAATCATGTGTTTAGTGGGTAATATGATTATCATGAGTATGTTTGATCACTAATTAGTGATGTCTATGATGTATGGAAGTGTTAATGATAAGAATTAGTTTCAATTACCCAAATACATGTGATTATGTAGTCATGTGTATGGAACTTATGTTAGATAATTGGAGGTTATAGGATTTAACTTCTAATTTACATGTGAGAAGTAAGAAAGAGTAGTTAAATGTGTAATTGATAAGTGTTTATGTGATTATGTGAATAGGTGATCAAGTGTGAAAGAGTTCAAGTTATTGTTTGTGCAAGTGAAAAGGTAAGTATTTGGATATGTGGAGCCAAGGAATGATTTATCATTGGCTTGGCGGTATCTAAGTAATGACTATGTCATTAGCTTAGTTTGATGTCAATTCTTCGGAATTTGGCATGTTAGATGTTATGGATCCTTAACTTGTTGCAGATTTTAATTGTTAGAGTCCATTTACTTACTAGGCATTTATGCTTATTTGTTGTGTTTAACATGTTTCAGGAAGTTCAAGTAAGGTAAAGGAGGAATCGGGAAAGAAGGTTATGGAAAGCTAGTGGTGGAGCTCATTGCTTGGTTGGTAATGAGTTTTATCCCTTTTGATCATGCTCACGATACAATAACACCCCCGTTTGTAAAGTTTAAGTTTTTAGTTAATCTTGTAAAAGTTAGTAAGTCTCACTTGTGAAATTTGATGTTTTGGTTAAAGTTAAATGTAGTGAGACTTGGAAACGTTAATGCTTAAGTGAATGTGAATGAAAAGTGTTTTGTTTGACTTTTAAAAGTCAACTGAGTAAGAATGTATGCTATTGGTTAGTCAAAGATTGAAATGGGTCTATTTGGTGCCCAAATGGGTCATCAAGTGTCTAAGTATCAAAATGGGTCAAAGGTGTCGAAAGTCAATGGTTTTGTTTTTCACAAGTTCTAAAGTCAAGTTGAAATGTGTAGTCAAAAGTTGGAAGTCAGATTTGATGTATTTTAGAATTTGACATGTTCATATTTTTAGTCCAAGAATGGTCGAAAACTAGTTTACGTGTCAAAATGGGTTAAAACGAGAATTTTGAAAAAGTGAAAGTTGAGTTATGTTCATTTGACCATTTGAAAGATGTCTGCAAAATTTTATGATCTCAGGTATTACAGATTAAAAGTTACGCGTTGTCAAAGTTCGAGTTTTGGTATCAAAATGTGCAGACTCTGGATTCTGCTGCTGGAGTTGGGAATCCGGCGGATTCATGGGAATCCGGCGGATTGCCATGAATCCGGGCGGATTCCTGGGCGTATTCAAGAACGGATTGCTTAGTTTCAGTTCTGGTCAAAAATTGGGTCTGAAATAGTGGGGAATCCGGCGGATTCCCGTGAATCCGGCCGGATTCAGCTTGTGTCCAGCAACTTTGTTTTTAAGTGTTGATTATAACTAAGTAATGTATTAGCCAGTGTTTTTGGACCATTATAAGTAAGTACAAGTAATTAAAAATGTATGTTTTAAAAAAAAAAAAAAAAAAAAAAAATTTCACGTTTCGGGGTGTTTCAAGTTGGTATCAGAGCACGGTTTAAGGGATTCGGGTATTCACCATTAGTGGGTACTTGATCTTAGACCACTTTAATTATTGTATTGAGCATGATTTAGAACTGTTATGTGTACGTGATTATGTGTGCTAATGATTTTGAATCAAAGTGTGTCGTGTGGACTTTGGATATGTTATATTCTAATACGATAATTAGTGCGCCTGGCCAACGCAATGATTATCATATTACCATATGGGTATCCATGGAAATCACGAAACATTAGAGGATAAGTTATTAGCTATAGTTAGTGTTAGATGTTAGAAGTACAGATAAAGTAGACTTGTAAATATTAAGTAAGTCGAGTTAATTTTTCTATGTCTACTTTCAGTAAAGATGGATGAGCAAGAAATAGATCTTACTCTTGGATTTAACCCGGGTAACAGAGCCCAAGATAATGAGGCAGGAGGCGGTAATGAAAGACCAAGGTCTCCTATTCCTGACACCGAATTGTCTTGGGAAGGTATAAAATCCCTTGTGTCTAGAGAGATTAGTCAGGCTCAGGAAGCATCCCTTCCGTTTCTAGTGACGACGATTACAGACACGGTAAGAAAGATTGTAAGTGAAGAAATGCAGAAAGGGAGAGGAGAAGTAGTTATGCCTAGACCAGGGGAAATCCCACAAGTTAATATTCAGGAAGAGCAGAAAAAGATTAGTTATAGAGACTTCTCAGCTTGCAACCCACCAGAGTATGATGGTGATCTGGATCCAATTAAATGTTATCGTTGGATTTCAGAGGTAGAAGGGGCATTCGCTACTGTGGATTGTCCAAACAAGTTTAAAGTAAGGTATGCAGCTAATCTTTTAAAGAATCGTGCTAAGTGGTGGTGGAATGTACAATGTAAAACAAAGGGTGATGAGGTTATTAGCAAATTGACGTGGGAAGAGTTTAAAGTAATGTTTGAAAGCACGTATTCTCAAGACGCAGATTTGAACAGAATTCGTCAAGAGTTTTTAGCTATGGAGCAAACAAATGAATCAGTGAATGAATTGGTGGGGAATTTTCTGGATAGAGCTCGTTTTTGTCCAGAGTATATGGATAATCCAAGGATGCTTATGAATCATTTTCATAAGGTCCTGAGAAAAGAAATTAGAAAGTATGTACTTCCAAAGAGATGTCAGACACTTGAAGAGATGATAGATGAAGCGCGATTCCAGGAATTGGAATTAAAGAAAGATGAACAAGTGGCAGCTGCCAAAAGAAAAAGTGAGCAAAGTTCCGGTTCATCAAAGAAGTTTAGACCGAGTGGGAGTACAAAGAAGGATGATAGACCGGTGCCAGCTGAATGTAAATGTGCCATCGAAAACACTTTGGAGAATGCAAGTTTGGCACTAACGCATGTTATCAATGTGGGCAAGAAGGTCATTTTGGCCGAGATTGTCCAAACCCAATCCGTGTATGTTATAATTGTTATGAACCGGGGCACATAAAATCAGAATGTCCGAAACTTGGGAACCGGCCTACTTCTTCAGCACCTCGAAGAACTTCAGAAAAGAAAGCTGTAGAAGTTCCAAAATCTAAGGGCCGTTCCTTCCAAATCACTGCTGAGGAAGCTCAGCGAGCCCCCGATGTCCTGACAGGTACCTTTCTTGTAAATTTAATACCTGCACACGTATTATTCGATTCGGGAGCTTCGCGATCTTTTGTGTCAGAAAAGTTTAGTCAGAAATTCTCTATTCCCCTTAGTGAGTTAGACACTCCACTGGATGTTGAGGTTGCAGATGATAGAATAGTTTAAGTTGCTAATGTGTTCCGTGGGTGTCAATTACAGATTAGTAATGAATCTTTTATTATTAATCTCATTCCAATGCCAATGGGTGAGTTTGATGTAGTAGTGGGTATGGATTGGCTAGGTAGGTATAATGCTATAATTCAGTGTGAGAAAAAGATTATCCGTATCAATACTCCAAGTGGGGGAGTGATTGATATTTATGGGGAAAAGAAAAAGCCTTCCTTATCCATATGTACCTTTGCTCGTGCCAAACGTCATTTGTCACGTGGTTGTCAAGCCTTTTTGGCCCACGTGGTAGATCTTCAGAAAAGTATTACAAAACTCGCGGAGATTCCTGTTGTAAAGGAGTTTCCCGATGTTTTTCCTGACGAGCTACCGGGTATTCCACCCGATAGGCAAGTCGAGTTTCGTATAGACCTTATCCCTGGAGCTACTCCTATTGCTAAGACTCCGTATAGACTTGCCCCTTCAGAAATGCAAGAATTGATGAAACAGTTACAAGAATTGTTAGATAAGGGGTTTATTCGTCCGAGTAGTTCTCCATGGGGTGCTCCAATTTTGTTTGTCAAGAAAAAGGATGGTACAATGCGTATGTGTATAGATTATCGGGAATTGAATAAAGTCACCATCAAGAATAGGTATCCCTTACCTAGGATTGATGATTTGTTTGACCAGTTGCAAGGTGCCAGCTATTTTTCTAAGATAGATTTACGTTCTGGTTATCACCAACTCAAGGTTCGAGAAGAGGATGTGTCTAAAACAGCTTTTAGAACCAGATACGGTCACTATGAGTTTGTGGTGATGCCATTTGGTCTGACTAATGCACCAGCCGCTTTTATGGATCTTATGAATCGGGTATGTCGTCTAATGCTCGATAGATCTGTAATTGTGTTTATTGACGATATTCTCATTTATTCTAAGTCTGCTGGTGAACATGAACTTCATTTAAGGCAAGTTTTGCAAATGTTACGTATTGAAAAGCTTTATGCCAAGTTCTCGAAATGTGAATTTTGGCTTCGTGAAGTTCATTTTCTGGGTCATGTTGTAAACAGTAAGGGAATTAAGGTAGATCCTACCAAAGTCGAGGCGGTGATGAAATGGGAACCCCCAACCAATCCGACTGAGGTAAGGAGTTTTCTGGGTTTAGCCGGGTATTATAGACGGTTTATCCAGGATTTCTCCAAAATTGCTACTCCCCTCACAAAGCTTACTCGTAAGAATATCAAGTATGAATGGAAAGATGAGCATGAACAGGCCTTCAGAATCCTTAAATTAAAGTTAAGACATGCACCTATCTTAGTACTTCCCGATGGTACTGAAGATATGGTTGTATATTGTGATGCCTCTTATAATGGATTAGGTTGTGTATTGATGCAACGTGGAAGGGTAATAGCTTATGCCTCGAGACAGTTGAAAGAACATGAGAAAGGGTATCCAGCACATGATTTAGAACTTGCAGCAGTTGTCTTTGCCCTTAAGATATGGAGGCATTATTTGTATGGAGTAAAGTGCACTATTTATACTGATCATAAAAGTCTTAAGTATTTCTTTGATTAGAGAGATCTTAATATGAGACAGAGACGTTGGTTAGATTTGGTGAAAGATTATGATTGTGAAATCCTTTATCATCCTGGAAAAGCGAATGTAGTTGCAGATGCTCTCAGTAGAAAGGCAATGCATCATGCCTTGATTGTTAGATCTCTTCGAATTACAGTCTCTCCAAGTTTGTTCGATCAGATTAAAGAGGTGCAGCAGAGTGTTTGGCAGAAAGGTGATTGGAAGATGGAACGTATTAAAGGCCAGATTCAGAATATTGTAGAAGATTCCCGAGGATTAAAGACTCGATATGGCAGAATATGGATTCCAAAGTCAGCAGAGTTAAAGAAATTATTGCTTGATGAGGCGCATAGATCCAGATATTCTATTCATCCTGGTGCCACTAAGATGTATCATGATTTAAAAGCAGATTATTGGTGGCCAGGTATGAAGAGAGAGATTGTTAAATATGTCGAGCAATGTCTAACTTGTTTACAGGTGAAAGCAGAACATCAAAAGCCAATGGGAATGATGCAACCCATGGATATTCCTGTCTGGAAATGGGAGCATGTTACTATGGATCTGATCACCAAATTGCCAAAGACCCGACGTCAGCATGATACAATTTGGGTGATTGTGGATCGGTTGACGAAAAGTGCTATATTTCTGCCAATTAAAGAGACGTATACTTCAGAAGCACTTGCAGATTTGTATGTTCAAGAAGTAGTGGCACGTCATGGAGTACCTCTTTCCATTGTTTCTGACCGAGATAGTAGATTTACTTCCAGGTTTTGGAACAAGTTTCAAGAAGACTTGGGTACTCGTGTTAACTTGAGCACAGCTTTTCATCCGCAGACTGATGGTCAGAGTGAAAGAACTATTCAGACATTAGAAGACATGTTAAGAGCTTGTGCTATTGATTTCGGTGGTAATTGGGATGAACATTTACCTTTGGCAGAGTTTTCATATAATAATAGTTACCACGCGAGTATAGGTATGCCACCATATGAAATGCTTTATGGAAGGAAATGTCGAACTCCAATTTGTTGGGGTGAAATTGGTCAGCGAGAATTGGGTAATACTGATATTGTACAGAAAACAGCTGAAAAGATTGATCAAGTCAGAGAACGTTTGAAAATGGCACAGGACCGTCAAAAGTCTTATGCCGATGTTAGAAGACGCCCAATTGAATTTCAAGTTGGAGATAGAGTGATGTTAAAAGTATCCCCATGGAAAGGCATTATACGTTTCAGAAAACGAGGAAAGTTAAGTCCTCGGTTTATCGGTCCATTTAAGATTCTAGAAAGAGTAGGAAAAGTAGCTTATAGACTTGAGCTACCGGAAGAGCTAGCAGGAATCCACAGCACTTTCCACGTATCATACTTAAGGAAGTGTTTGGTGGATGAGGCTTCGTATGTATCTTTAGAAGAGATAGAGATTAATGACCAATTGAACTATGTAGAACAACCGATAATGATTCTAGAAGAGAAAGTTAAGAGATTGAGAAATAAAGAGATTAAGTTGTTCAAAGTTCAGTGGAAGCACAGAAAAGGATCAGAGTTTACATGGGAACCGGAGCATGAGATTATTAAGTATTATCCGGCTTTGTATCAGGAATGGATTGTGAGGACACAATCCTGAATAAGTAGGGGAGAGTTGTAACGCCCCAAATTTTGTAAGTTTAAACTATATTGTATGCATCTAGTTATTTAATTATATGTATATAATATTATGTTATGTGAAATAATTGTTATGTGTTAGAAATTGTTAGTGAAACTAAATATGTAAAGAAACTTGAGTTAGAGGGTATAAACTGTCAAGTTAATAAAGTTGGAGGGTTAATGTGGAAAATTTGTAAGTAAAATTCTGCAACTTCTATTTCCTTCCATTTCCAGAAACTAAGAATCACGTATAGAACTTTTAGAGAGAGAGAGAGAGAGAGGCGATTTAGAGAGAGAAGCAAGAAGAAGAGGTGAATCAAGCTAGGGTTTGTGTAATTAAAGGTTTCTAATCTTCAATTCATCGATTCTAAGGTATGTGTGATTCTCTAGCTTGTTTAAATTAAGTTAGGGTTTAGGTTACATAAACCCTAAGTTGGTGATTTTGATGGATAATTGAATGAAACTAAGTTCCATACATGTTTATGAGTTAGAAAGAATGATTTAATTGTATTAGTTATGTTGATAACCTTATAATCATGTGTTTAGTGGGTAATTGAATTATCATGTGTATGTTTGATCACTAATTAGTGATGTCTATGATGTATGGAAGTGTTAATGATAAGAATTAGTTTCAATTACCCAAATACATATGATTATGTAGTCATGTGTATGGAACTTATGTTAGATAATTGGAGGTTATAGGATTTAACTTCTAATTTACATGTGAGAAGTAAGAAAGAGTAGTTAAATGTGTAATTGATAAGTGTTTATGTGATTATGTGAATAGGTGATCAAGTGTGAAAGAGTTCAAGTTATTGTTTGTGCAAGTGAAAAGGTAAGTATATGGATATGTGGAGCCAAGGAATGATTTATCATTGGCTTGGCGGTATCTAAGTAATGACTATGTCATTAGCTTAGTTTGATGTCAATTCTTCGGAATTTGGCATGTTAGATGTTATGGATCCTTAACTTGTTGCAGATTTTAATTGTTAGAGTCCATTTACTTACTAGGCATTTATGCTTATTTGTTGTGTTTAACATGTTTCAGGAAGTTCAAGTAAGGTAAAGGAGGAATCGGGAAAGAAGGTTATGGAAAGCTAGTGGTGGAGCTCATTGCTTGGTTGGTAATGAGTTTTATCCCTTTTGATCATGCTCACGATACAATAACACCCCCGTTTGTAAAGTTTAAGTTTTTAGTTAATCTTGTAAAAGTTAGTAAGTCTCACTTGTGAAATTTGATGTTTTGGTTAAAGTTAAATGTAGTGAGACTTGGAAACGTTAATGCTTAAGTGAATGTGAATGAAAAGTGTTTTGTTTGACTTTTAAAAGTCAACTGAGTAAGAATGTATGCTATTGGTTAGTCAAAGATTGAAATGGGTCTATTTGGTGCCCAAATGGGTCATCAAGTGTCTAAGTATCAAAATGGGTCAAAGGTGTCGAAAGTCAATGGTTTTGTTTTTCACAAGTTCTAAAGTCAAGTTGAAATGTGTAGTCAAAAGTTGGAAGTCAGATTTGATGTATTTTAGAATTTGACATGTTCATATTTTTAGTCCAAGAATGGTCGAAAACTAGTTTACGTGTCAAAATGGGTTAAAACGAGAATTTTGAAAAAGTGAAAGTTGAGTTATGTTCATTTGACCATTTGAAAGATGTCTGCAAAATTTTATGATCTCAGGTATTACAGATTAAAAGTTACGCGTTGTCAAAGTTCGAGTTTTGGTATCAAAATGTGCAGACTCTGGATTCTGCTGCTGGAGTTGGGAATCCGGCGGATTCATGGGAATCCGGCGGATTGCCATGAATCCGGGCGGATTCCTGGGCGTATTCAAGAACGGATTGCTTAGTTTCAGTTCTGGTCAAAAATTGGGTCTGAAATAGTGGGGAATCCGGCGGATTCCCGTGAATCCGGCCGGATTCAGCTTGTGTCCAGCAACTTTGTTTTTAAGTGTTGATTATAACTAAGTAATGTATTAGCCAGTGTTTTTGGACCATTATAAGTAAGTACAAGTAATTAAAAATGTATGTTTTAAAAAAAAAAAAAAATTTCACGTTTCGGGGTGTTTCAAAATAAGTATCTTATAAATATTTAGTCAATCCATATGTCATCCACATATTGAGTATATACGAGAGAAAATCAAACGATAACAATACGTTCTAAGAACACGCGTTTAACGTCTAACCGACTAATAAACGTAACCCGAATCGAGGAACGAGATTCACGAGCCCAACCCCCACTTGGGCTGACCCAAACCCACGACCCAAAGGCCCTTAGTTGGCCCAAGAACCCAATTAAACCCAACCCTAATGAACCCATATATATAAACCACCTTACCACCTTAATCCTTTCATTCTAACACATAACCTCACACTTTAACCACCAAAAACCCACTTCTCTCTGATTCTCCAGCAAAACCACGACCACCACCACCTGCATACACCTCCTCCAAGCATCCTCAAGCACTTCCATCATCATCTATCACCTCCTTCATCGGTTTGTAGCAAGGAAGAACAAGAAGGGACAGCAGCAGCACCCATCACACCATTTCGACTTCTAGATCAGTTTTCACTTGGTATAAACCCCTCCTTTCTCCCTTGATTTACTTGAATAACATATGTATACATTCTAATGCTTCATCTCAGCTCGTTTATGTCCATATCCATGCTTAAAAATCGTTTGAACACACTATTAACCAATGGATAATAACTTTGTCCACTGGACAATATTTTAGATCGGGTTAGATCCGTAATATCTAACCCATTTCTTGATGAAATCCAACGTTTCTTGAGCCTAAAATCAAGTTTAAAGTGTCTAGTTTTCAGATCTGTAAGCCTAATGAAAAATAGAGTTCAATTACTATTTTTAAGAAATGTTAGAAAAGTACATACACAGTCTGCTGTTTCAGATCAGAAACTATAGTCAAATGTATCAGGACATATCTCGTAAACTACATAATGAAAACTGGTGAAACCAATTGGAAAAGATCACAAATTTCGTCTTCTTTAAATCCCCTACTCGCACACTTTGTGAAGTTTTGTAAAACGTGAGTTATGATCAGATCTTTGAACATATGTACTGAAAATATAGCTTCTGGACCTACGTCCCTTTGCAATTTTATTTCTCGAGTTGTGTTTGGTTTTAGAGTTCATAAAAATATGTTTTAGAAAGAAGAATCATAGGGGAATAATATATAAATTTCTTGGAATCTGATGTTGCCGTTTTATTGGGTAAAACACTTGGCCAAAGTCGTCAAAATCTGGGATATATGAACGTATAAGGATAATTTCATTTTCGGTTTAAAAATGACACTTGTGAAGTTCAATTGACCATGAAACTCATAATTTGCTCATATTTTACCTTTTTAAGATTGTGTCAAAGTTTCGGGTCAAACCGAGCATTTTTAACTTTGGACCAAAAACTTGAAAACCCTCTCAGCCCGTTTTGCGACGTCACTTGCGACGTAACCCCTCCCGTTGCAACTTTTGCGACGTCACTTGCGACGTAACCTCTCCCGTCGCAACTATTGCGACGTCACTCTTCCGTCGCTACTTTTGCGACAGCAAATGCCCATTTTGCGACGTAACTTTTCGTCGCAATTTCCTGAAATACATAAAAACACTTAACTGCCAAGTATTGAACTCACGTAACAACTAAACGATATACGACACTACTCGTACTTGTAAAACTGATACTTATGGGGATATACAATGAAACGATAAGCAACCTAATAATAATGTCTTCGGGAATTATTATTACATACTTAAACATTCACCAACAGGCCACAAACGTTTTCAATTAATCAAACGATTAACTACTTGGACATAACTAGTTGAGTGTGCAACTAGCATGAATGGTCTTTTGAGACATTCACTCATACATACAACCTTATATGCTTAGGGCATTAGGAGGTTGCGGGTTCGGAGAACCTACAGATTGCTCATATCAGATATACGTTTATTGATTTAAACGCTTACTCTCAAGACTCAGGTGAGTCTCATAGCCCCTATTTTACTGTTTTTCACTCAGGGGTGTGATCCATTGCTCGTTTTATTTACATGTGAACGCAAGTACCAAAACAACGATTTATACTACATGAGTTTTCACAACTAATCAATCAAAGTCCTCCACAACATAGTTTGGTAATACGTAGTAGCGTGAATGTTAGTGTATGGTACCATATGGGATTGACAATCCCCGTCCTGGTTAGTCGCGCTAACTGGTCAAACGGATGCATTATCATTTGGGTAGACGAGTGTGGTTTAGGCACTCGTAGGAGGCACCTCGATCGGAATTCCTTAAATGTGGACCCGACCCTCAAGTTAAGCTCAGACTATGTGCTCATGGCTGTATAGATACTCATTTATTTGCTTGATTGCAATTTAAATTCAATTAAATCTTGTGGTTCATACGATATGTTTTGACATACAAACCTGTGAGCTCACCAGCTTTTAGCTGACCATTTTTAGCATGTATCACAGGTACTCAGCAGTAGGTTGGACTGCCCACTCAGGATACTTTAGCTCGAGTCATCATGCAAACACGAAACATCAAAGAGATTTTAATGCATTTCTATATTTTGTACAATTAGATATGTAATAGAATCTCTCAGGGAAAGTCATGTGAACTCAATGTTTTGTAAACATTTTATTATATCAATGTACTTTGTTAAACGACGCATATAGAGTCGTTCATTATATATCTTTGTGCTATGATTACTTTGATTAGTCGCGTCCCGACCCGAATCGCTTCCGCATCATAATTTGGGGGTGCGACATTTACCCAAGCCTTAGATACATTCATATGTCATAAAATTAGTTTCACAACATTTACCAAGTTTCGAAAAGTGTCATTTCTCAAAAGTTACCAAAATCAGTCCATATTTTATGTTTTCCAGAAAATACGTCTCCTTGTCGAATTTTTCTAAAAATCTACAATTCGTAATCAAATCCAAAAAAATTACCAGCTGTTCCCCATATGTTTTCTACCTTCAGTAATTTTTACGGGATTTTTAGAGAAGTCTAAGTATTTATAAAAATTACATTTATCTTCTGAGGTCAGATTTGGACACATGCATGAAGTCGAAATTTCTGGGCAAAATCTGTAGGTTTTCAGAAAAAGTGGTCAACGCGACATTTGTAGACAACAAAATATTTGAACTTTTGGCGGTGGTTTCAAGTCGTTTAGAGCTGTGTAGCTCGAGATATGGTCAAAACCATAAGGCTAAAGTTTCTGACTTCACAGGACAGATTACCTATGTGTTCTCACAAAATTTATTAAAAATAGTAAACGAGCTCAGAAAAATATGAGGCTAGTGAGGTTGGAAATCTTACTTTCTGAAGATTTTTGACTATAAAAACGTCCATTTTCATGAAGAAATAATTTTTATAAAAGTCGTTGATGTAGCTAAAACTTTCTGGACAGCAAGTTTTCTTGCACTTTTATGAGTTTCTTTGTTAAGAAAAAGGGTTTTCATGTAATACTTTATTATAATACTTGTTGAGTGAACATAATGACATGTTTATAAGAGTATTAAGGAGAAGAAGAAGGTTCCTTACAATGAAAATAAGATGAGGAGAAGGAGGTGTTGATCTTGAACTTATTATTATTACAAAAGTTTAAGTATTTTGTTGGTAGTGCTATGGTGGTTGAGTAGTGGTTCAAGTTGGTGTGGGAGGTGGTTTTGGGGCTAAAGTTGTAGATTTTTTAGAGAGAATTTTTGGTGTAGTATGTGAAAATGAGAGTAAAAATGATTAAGTGTATGTAAGTGGAGTGTAGGGAGGAAAATAGAGTAGGAATCTCATGATCACATTTTGCATGGATTTTTAGAGGGGGGAGAGGGGTTGGCCAGCCCCATGGTGGCCCCACCATGTGGGTGTAGTGTTTAAATTTTAGTTCCAGACTGTGTTACGTTTAGTGTTCGTTTGTTCGTTAATTCGTTAAAACGTTAAATCGCGTAACGTTTTCTTGTGTTGTTTTAATTCGTAATATAATTGGGATTATTTTTCATTGAAGTATTGTTAAAATACTTTATTTTTAGTTGTTTGTCAAAATATTTATTGACTTTCGTTTGGTTGCCGAATTCGATTCGCGCGTTTTCAGTGCGTTTGAGACGTTTTAGCCAAAACGTCTAGGTCTTTGTGTATTATTTCAACAAAATAATAATATATGATAAATAACTTCTAAAAATAGATTCAAGTTATTTATAGAAACGTTTTCACCAACGTCGTATAATTAGTCAGATTCCGTCCGGTCGTTTTGCGCAATTATAGATAAACATATAATCACGTAAGTGTATATTCAAATATACATGTAATTACAAATATTTGACCTAACTCGAACTAAATACAAGTAATTAGGATTTGGGTTAGGTTTAACAGTTAACCTAAAGTGCCGGATGTCACAGTTTCGAATAGTAAACGCGTATAAACGATTAGTTTGTTTTCATGATTTATTTATGCTAATCATTGTAAGTCTATAGAAAACACACATCCATCCACTTATTAAAAGTCATATCACTCATTACTTCTACTTCTACACACCATCAGCCTCTTAAACTTCTCTCAAAAAATCCCAAAATACTCACAGATTTTGAAAAACCCTAACAACAATTATTCTACTTCTACACACCATTAGCCTCTTAAATGTATTTGGCTCAGAATTTAAAAGCAATTTAAGCTATATTCAATTCTATATAATTATCTCAATACACATGTTTCTCAAATCGCCTACAATCTACCCAGGTTTATAATACAGTGTCAATCGGATTCGTTTTAGATTTTATACGAATTTTCGGATGGAACAGACTATAATTATCATATCGTACATTTTAATTCGTGATTTCGTTAAATTCATAATCTATCATTAAGAAACCTATATATTAATTTTTAAGAATTTCTTATCTCAAAATAGATTAAATTCGTAGTTGACTCCATATTTTAGTATGACAAATAACTTGGGAATCGGAACAAACCAAACATCAATTCTTCTTGGATTTAAAACCTAAAATTAGTCTCTTTCACGACTGCACTCCAGCATTTGTGGGTGGAATTAGGGGTTTAATCATCTTAGTTTAATTAGATTTTCCGTTTGTGACATAATTGGCCCCTCAACTTCCATTAATTGCTTGATAGCCCCTAGATGGACTTTTTCCTAACAATCTTAGGCAATTAATGTAATTAAATCAAAAGACTTAATTTAATTTATATTTTATCATTGTTATCATTTTCTAATAATTCTTCCTTTTATTATAAAAATCAAAAAAATTGGGATGTTAAATTTTTTGAAATTAAACAAGTGATTTGTAAAACGAGATGTGAGGAGAGAGAGAGAGAGAGAGAGAGAGAGAGAGAGAGAGATTTGGAAATAAAAGTGACAAAATAGAGAGAGCAGAGGAGTGAACCCGTGGTGTATAAAACGCCGTTGATATCTAGTGGGTGGTGATCGATTTATGCAGTGGTGGTCACCGCCAAATGTAGATGATGATGGCTTCAAAATGACAAACAATGAGTTTTCTTTTTGATACAAAAAGTTTGATTTTAAGAAACAAGATGAAACAATCCTCAGTTTTTATATTATTTTCTACATATTAAACACTTTGTAAACTTTTTCTAGTAATTTTTACAAACGTAATGAAAAGTATAAATAGTATAAACACTTTTTATCTCTAGGCGATATTTCATGTTATTAACTAGGGGATTTTATTTTTCTCGCGCTTCGAGGCAGGGTTATAAAACCTATATCTCAAATAAAACTAAATTTTACATCTTTATCAAAACAAAAAATCTTATCACATAGGCGGACTGATTTCATTCGTATATTGATCGATAATTAACATATTCATATAATACATAACCGTTAAATTGATTTCGTTCGTTAATACTCTTAAGTTATATTGATTAATAATCTTTATTATGAAAGATATACACGAACATAAAAAGGGAAAAATTGATGATTTGTATGAACTCGAACATTGCTTTAATTAATAAAAACATTAATGTATTAAAAATATTATTTTGAATAGATCTAAATATTAGAGATTATGCATGTGTGATACTCGATAAAGTTAACATATAAAATAACCTAACAAAGTAGCTATATGATAATCAATTAGTTTTATTTATATATTTTAATACTGCTATTACTATAGTTTGCTTACCATTATAATCCTTCAAGCTTTAAAAAAAAATGAATGTATTATACAAATAAATAAATGGCAAATATGATACATACTTGATAAAAGTATCAAAATTTCTTATATAGTAATGGCTTTACTAACTATTATGTTTGTAAAGTCCATCTTTTGAAAATATATCGACATGCAAGTATGCTTAATTATATATTTAGGGTGGGGTTCAAATGAGAATGGCATTTTAAGTGAGAATGGGGGAACCAATCACAATGCTCCATTTTATTTAGGGGTGGAAGGGTAGTTTGGTCAACTTACATCATATTTAATACTAATTAAATAATTACTAAAAAACAAAAAATATATATAGAATATAGATACATACGCAAAACATATACGTACACATACATTCTTCAAAAACCGCTCAGGTTTTCTCCAAAATCGATCGACGAGAGGTTTTCTATCGAAATTGATCGCACAGAAATCAAAATCGAAGGTAAGCATTACGTTATTTCCACTCGAAGTTCTTCAATTCAACAAACGAATGTACGATTTCTGATAATACGATTAGGTTTTATCTTAACGCGATTTTATTTGATCGTATTTTGCGTGATTTTAACGTCATCAAATTAGGATTTGATTGACGAAAACTGCAATAACAATATGATTTTAGATTAATCACTGATTAATTTTTTTTTAAAAACGCATATTAAAATCACCTCGCAAAAATCGTAATATGATCATCAGTCTGTGTTACTAACATATATGCTAGCAGTAGCGTTACAGTATTGTGGTCTATCTGTTTCATTGTTAGTTGAGATGATTCCTCAAATAGACTTGCAAAAAAAAAAAAGTTCCAGCTGTTGATTTTTAAAAATTAACTAACACATGTGTTAGTAACATATACGCTAGTAGTAGTGTTACAGTATCTGTGGTCTATCTGTTTCGTCGTTAGTTGAAATAATTCCTCAAAAAAGACTTGCAAAAACAAGTTCCAACTGTTGATTTTTAAAAATTAAGTAACACATGTGTTACTAACATATATGCTAGTAGTAATGTTACAGTAGATGTGGTCTATCTGTTTCGTTATTAGTTGACTACATGGTAACACATGTCATAAACGCTGGTGTTACTTGCTGCTGGTAAGGCAAGTCTTAGTTGTTGAATTTTTATGTTAAGTAACAAACGTGGTGCCTGATAAAAATCGAAACTTATGATAGTGCAGTACGAACGAGATGGCTATAATACAAGAGTTTAAAGTTAATGATCAGGATCATAAAGAAAATGCAGAGGCTGCAGGTAATTTGAATACCACATGTGCTAGCAGTTGACTAACACATGTGTTAGAAGTTGACTAACACATGTGTTAGCAGTTGATTAACACATGTGTTAGTCGTTGGCTAACACATGTGTTAACGGTTACAGAACCTAACATAAACTGCAAAACACTTTTACAGGACCACTAGCTACACCGACAATCATGCAGTGAGCTCCAAATGAGTTTGAAACTCCGGGAGGGACTACACTATGGATACCAGAGGTGTCGGAAGACTTAAAACCACACATTGGACAGGTTTTTAAAGAGATTGATGATGCATACGTATACTATTTAAGATATGCGAATGCCGGAAGATTTGGAGTTAGAAGCTCAACTCAAAAGAGGTCGTGTGACAGAAAGAAGGCAGAGGCTAAGGCTAGAGAAGAAGCAAAAGAGAGGGAAAAAGCAGAAGCGGAGGTTGAGAAGATAGCAAAGGAATAGATGAAAAGTGGAAAGTGATTTTTAGATTATAAAAATTGAAACTTTTGAACAAGTGTATAGTGTTCCGTTAAATTTTAATATGATTACTGGGTAACTATGTTTTTATTTTTTTTACTATCAGTAAAACAATTTTATTACTATTCATATGCTGGAAGTAGTACTTGTTTCTGTTATGTATTGCTAAAATTGCAGTTTGTATATTTGGTAACATAAGTGTTGGTAAACTAACACATCTGTTAGTGTCAGGTAATACAAGTGTTAGTAGTATTTAACACATGTGTTAGTAGTATTTAACACATGTGTTAGTAGTATTTAACACATGTGTTAGTGTTAGGGAAAGTAAGTGTTAGTGGTACAAATAACAATTGTCAGTGATAGCTAGCACAAAACTATTAGTATTAAATAACACATGTGTTAAAGGCGGGTAACACAAGTGTTAGAGGTTAGAATAACAAGTGTTAGTAGTGAGAATAATTAACACAAGTGTTAGAGGTTGGTAACACAGATGTTAGTATAATGTGAATCAAGTGTTAGTGGTATGAATAAGAATTGATATTGATAGGTAACACTATTGTGGGTTTTACCTAACACATGTTTTAGGAACAGGTAGCAAAAAGTGTTAGGGTCAAGAATAACAAGTGTCAGGGGTAGCTAACACTAGTGCTAGTGTTAACTAACACATGTGTTAGTTGTTGGTAACACATATGTTAGTAGTAGGTAACACGTGTTAGTGGTAGTAATCCAAGTGTTAGGGTTCTGCAACATACAACATAAATAAAAAAATGATGTGTTCAGGGTAAGAATAACAAGTGTCAGGGGTAGCTAACACTAATGCTAGTGTTACTTAATACATGTGTTAGTGGTTAGTAATAGGTAGTAACACACGTGTAAGTGGTAGTAACACATGTATTATTAACAGGTAACGCAAGTGTTAGTGATATAAATAACAAATTTTAACGGCACTTAGCACATGTGTTAGCTGCAGGTAACACATGTGTTAGCCTCAGGTAACACGAGTGTTAGTGGTAGGAATCGTTTGTGTTAGTGAAAAGTAATACATGTGTCAGTGAGTGACTGGTAACACACGTGTTAGTGCTACAAAAAAGACATTATAAAAACATATAACAGCATGATAAAAAGACATTATAAAACACATTACAAAAACAACCTGTGTAAAATTCAAAAATATACCAAACACTTGTACAAATAACTAACACTTGTGTTACCAAAATACTAAATTCAATCCAATCAAATATGCACATTCAAAATACACCAATAACCGAAACATTAAAAATACCAAAAGCTAAACAGTAGCATCACTTGACAATGCAAAAACATAACATATCTAACAAACCATTGGCAGACATAACCGAAAGCTACGTAGACAACAAACGCAAAGAAGACATCCGTATGGCTAACATCAAATCCGCTCGTTCCGTTGTTGATACCGTCCGTACATCTCTCGGTCCTAAAGGTATGGACAAAATGATATCCACTGCTTCCGGTGACGTCATCATTACTAACGACGGAGCTACTATTCTCAACAAAATGGAACTCTTTGGTGCCAGATCATGAACTCTTTGGTAAAAACCAACACCAAACTGCCAAATCATGCTAACATCTGCACCAGCTGCTATAGCTTCCATGAACTCTTTGGTGCCAGATCTTGCAATAGTTCCCAAATTGTTCACCAAATCTGAAAGTAATTTATAAAGTCATAACGTCTTCTAGTAAAGTATTTAAAAGGCTAAAAACAGCAGTAAATATGTATTACTCACCAGCCTTGGTCATTCCAACTCCACTGTCGATGATGGTCAACGTGTTGCTGGTCTTGTCAGGAATGATATGAATAAAAAGCTATGGTTGTGCATCTAGCTTACTCTTGTCAGTCAAGCTTTCAAAGCGGATTTTATCCAGAGCCTATAAAGAGTATACATATCAGTATTTAGTAATAAAGTTCTACTATACAAACTGTCACTACATTGATCTGGATACAGCAGTTCTTGAAATTCAATATCACAATGTGTTTACAAGCTTGCATTAACAGAAATAACTTTCGTGTCAATGAAACAGCAAATCAGCAAATATGCTGTTAGAATAAGCTGTAAAGTTACAATATGCAAATCCATAAATAGCTAAATGCCTAAATATAACTTCTTAACTTCTCTGTAAATGTGTGAACTGTCATAAATACATGATACCAGTTAAACCCAATGGCCACATTCGAGAATCTTTGATATACTTTTTCAAACATGAAATTAGTAAAACAACTCAATAGTTTATAAGTTTGTATCATCCATTTAATGATATTTCTGTTATCCATGTATTGTTTTTTTTTTATATTAATATTTTTCCAAAAACACTAAGCAATTTTAACGAGCAATGTCTTCATCAAAATATTGAACTCTAAAACAGCATAAAAACAAAACTAACACATGTGTTAGTAAAACCCTAATTTCAAACCAATCACATTAACTAACACATATATCATCCAAAAATACAAATCAACAAAGAGCAACCTATAACGCAAATTTAGATTGAGCATAAAAATCGAAGAAACTTACGCATTGGTACCGATCTGAGAGGTGGAGCATCGATCGGATCTGATGATAGTGTTCCAGGAGGAATCTCGTCACGCAAATCACTCATTATCAAGTGATTTCTGTTACAAAAAAACACGAACAATTTAGATTATTATCGCGTTTGAAAAGTAGGTTTTCTAAAAACGAATTTTCGTAAACAAAAAAACTCACCGATAGAACGTTAGAGCGAAGCGAGTGGATGAACAACACGAAGATTTGTGATAATACGATGATGATTTGATGATTTGATGAAGAAACACTGCAATTTCTAGGGTTTTGAGTGAATTGGGAGAGAGGAAAATGAAAGGAACGAGAGGGAACGAGAGAACAGAGTGAAAAATTTTGAACAAAAGTGAAAAACGGAAGAAATTAATTGAATTGTGTATTTACCATAATACCCTTCCGCCCAAAATCTTATTTGTTTGTATTTTTTTAATTAAAAAATGATGTATTAATATGGACCCTTGATCTCACAAATCTGATGGCTCAGAATGATTCTCTCGTTCTCACTTAAAAAGGGTGTACTCAGTTGAACCCTACTCTATATATTTAAATCCATGGATATATATGCAGAAAAACATTTTGGCTATTTCGTTAATCAATTGTTAGCTATTCACGTATTATATTACAAAATAACATAGACATAATTTCTTTTTCTTTCGAAATGGACGGACATCATATTATCATTGAAAGTAACGATAAAAAACATTTTTAGATTATCATTTATGGGTAAGGTTCAAATGAGACTAAAAATTTGTGTGAGAATAGAGGAACCAATGATATGGTGCCATGTGTACAAAGAGAATACAAAACCCATTTACCCCTTAAGTTAAATATCTCACAAACGACAAATCGAAAAATTATGAAAATTGCACCATTAGATTCAGCGTTTGATCCTCTTCGATTTTCCGTCCATTAAGGCATACTTTCGACGAGTTTTTTTTTTCATTATTTTTAGTGGGTTTCACATTACTAACACGTGTGTTACAGTGTTGCGTTTAGGGTTTAGGGTTTGGGGTTTAGGGGTTAGGGTTTAGGGTTTAGGGTTGGGAGTTTGGGGTTTCGTCAACCCTAAACCCTAATCCCTAACCCCTAAACCCCAAACCCTAAACCCTAAACGCTTTATAAAACTCTAAACCCTAAATCATACTAAACCCTAACACTAAACCCTGTTAAACCCTAACACTAAACCCTGCTAAACCCTAACTCTAAACCCTAAACCCTAAACCTAAACCCTAAATCAAATGTATAATCAATCACTAACACATGTGTTACTAATATGTAAAACCCTCCAAAAAAATGAAAAAAAAAAGTTTGTTGGAAGTATGCCTTGATGGACGGTAAATCGAAGAGGATAAAACGCTGAAAAATATGGTGCAATTTTCATGATTTTTCGACTTGTCGTTTGTGAGATATTTAATTTTTAAAAACGTGGATGAGAGAAAAAAGTGACACATGGCATATTGTGGTTGGTTCCCCATTCTCACACAAAATAAATGGTCTCAATTGAACTCTTCTATGTCATTTATCTTTAAAAGTATCAAATTTCATTTTCTAATGTTGTTTCCTATGCTAAACATACAGGTGAAAGTGAGATATCACTGCTCTATAAGTTTATACAAACTCAAGATATATAAAGTTTCATGTATACAACTTTATCTCGTAGACGGGTTATAAACCCACCCTAGTCTATAACATTTATGCAATCGTTTCTTCTAAAAAAAAGAGATTTTTTTATAAGAATTTGGGTTCTTTGTTTTATAGGTAAATAAAATTTTTAACTTATTTTTAAAACCTCCAATCTCCTTTGATTTGTTATTGAAGACAAAGTTCTTCAAAGTATATGCTTATTGTGAGTGTTCAAAGACTTGATTTTCTTGATGTAAATAAAATCAACAAAAAGTAAAATTTTGAAGTGTAGCATACTCCTTATAATAATGTTTGGAATCTGTAACATGCATTACAACAAGTACTTAAATTTGTAATCTGGGTTTCATCGCCAACTTAAGCTAAAAGTGCTAATATGTAATGTATAAAGTTTTCAAATTGAGAATGATACATTGATTATAACCGTATATATATCGATTAGTTACAAAATGTTCTAACAAATTCTTCTATGATTTCTTTCTGGTTATGATGAAGGGATGTTGAGAGAGTAATTTATAATCGGATCGGATTCTTAAATATAACACTTAATGTGATATAAGAAAAACATATATGTTTCAAAACTATCAGAAAGAAATAACAGGTCATATAAGGGAATTGGTACCACTAATATAAGCTTACTGATAAATGAATCCTTGTAAAGAAATGGATACAATCTTAAGGAAAACATGTGGTGGTTCCAATAAATATCATATCAGAGTCTGTATACAAAACCTGGTTTCATGATCAGGATAAATTAGTCGAGTAGACCATTCACCAGTCTACACCCAGTTCTCTTGACTGAAAAAGCTTGTCAATGTACACAATGACAAGAGCCGATGCAGTAACATAATTTTGCATCTCAGTTCTTGCAGATACCTCTGCAAATAAGTAACAAAGAAGCAATTAATACCCAATAGGAAAACCAAAATATATCAAAAGTCGAAGATATTATTAAACTCGAGCATAGACGTGGTGGTATGGTCAGGGGAGACCCGGTTAGTAACAAGTCAAAATACGTAAGTTTTTGTACTGGTCAGGTAGGATAAGGTTCACGAGACACCTTTTTCCAAATTTATATAACCAATTAGTGTATCAAAATATTATTATCTTATATAAATGATTTAGGAGTTTTATGCATTAATAATATACTTTGGGTGACTTTGGACCAGGTCAACCCAGTTGACCCGTTGCCTAATTGGCTATTTTGTTTTACCCATTTCGTCCTGTTAGAAATAAATATAAAATGAAGATGGTGAAGCAAGTGAAACTCAATAATACACAACTGTAACTGATCCATGCACCAACACTGTCAACCACTTCAATGCTACTATCAGTATGGGCACAAATAAAACCTAGAAGAAAGAAAACTTCAACGCAAAATAGCTCATCAATCTATGACAATGTGTCAGAGAGGGGCTCTTACTATTTTCAAATGGTGGAGAGTGCATGCTTAATACCATATAATAATAACATAACAATACTTGATACAACAGAATATAGCGTTTTTCATTATAACCCCCACCAAGCTTCTTAGCCCTTACAAATTTAGATATGCTAACATGAAACCTGATAAAAATTATGAAAGATAAAGTTCTCTAACGCTCAAGAACATGAGACATCCTTTGACAAATCCAATATACGCCTAGATCCTTCACTTTAGATGTGTCCAAATGGGTGGGTCACACGGGTTGGGTAATTGGGTGAAATTGGGTTTGGGTCAGGTTAGCCAAAACTTTTTTCCCCTTTCTATTAATTTGGAAAGTAAGTAATGCTTTATTATAATAAACAAATGTATATGTATATACTGCTTAATGTATACTTTAATTCATTAAAAAACGATTTATGAAACTCTCAAGCATGTGAATACACGTCACACTATGATGACTTATGACCTTTTTAACCCATTTGACCAGATTCGCTCTTTCTCTATTGTCTCATAACTTACTCATTTGACTGGTTATCTAAAATATAAACCCTGGTCTCACAAGGTCTCTATGTGAGCTTTTGCAAACGTCCACCTACTACATATCTTTACTCATCCCTCATCGCATGGCCTTACATTCAGTCGATAAATATTATTTCCGCCTTCAGCTTCTATGCATGGACTCTTTGTAAGGCCAAACATTCAGCCATGTAAATCACACAAAGTCTGGTTGTCCTATAAAGCTAAAGTTTTTTTACTCAACTACCCATTCTTATCACTATCAGCGTCATCAATCTCTCCATCGTTACAAAAAAATAGATTCAAGTAGAGAAAGGTAGCCATCCTAGATATTTCTCAACATTGATTTCAACTAATGAGAGATATCCTATCTACGTATTTAGTGCACTGTTCACCAATGAAAGTACTGCCATATAAACACTAGAAAGCTGCACTTAATATAGAATGCTTTAGTTTGGCTTACAGGGTGTTTGGACGTGTGTATAAAGCAATTGCTATAAGTTCAGTTTTGAGCGTTTGGCAAAAGGCGATTAATGAAATAACAATAATAAAAACCAATACATTGGCCAAATCAAATAGGCCTAAAGATTGGCCTAACAAAGAGATTGGTCCACATGAAAAATATAGTGGATATGATAACAAGACATAAATTACAAGTGACATGTGTTAAAAGATGATTTGGTAAAAAAGAAAAGGCCTATATTTTAGGCCTAAATCCCATTTACTCAAATATAATGGGTGGCTGTAAGAAATGAATTGTTGAAGAATAAATTATCTAACTACTCCAAACACTCCCTTACTCTAAATTCTTAGGAATCTAAGGTGTTTCTTCATGCCCCCAAGTTCGGATTAAACCGTTGTCTATATCAAAGATCAACATGATATGAATTATATGATAAACCAATGGCATACACCATGGTATATCATATTGTTTGGCCTTGTTGAGCTCGTCTATAAGGACACTAAAAAGGATAACTAACTCAATGTCAACCCTATGTGTACTCCTATCTAACATGGTATATAAGTGTCTACATCAAATTAATTCTCTAACTATCAAGTTTGGCATTACGAATTTCAAACAACCATGAAAGGCTAGCCAATAATCTTGCATCCAGGAAATAAACTTTGATCAAAACACATGGTTTCTCATAAAGCAGAAACTCACCATCCTCATTAAGCTTTTGCAACAGTTGTTGCTTTGTGGGAAGGGCATACATTCCAGCAGCAACAGCTTTTCGTATAGCCCATCCATGATACGGAGAGAATACTTCCCCATACGCTTTTGATGCTGGATTCTTTAGAGAATTGTCCCTGGCAAAAGACGCAAGTTTAGCATAATACAGATGTCAAGATATTCAGGACCACAAAAGCTAAGTTTAACTAGCAAGTTAAGCATAATACAGATATCAAGATATTCAGGACCACACAAGCTAATTTTAGCTAAGACATCTGATATAATACTTGTCTCCAACTATAACACAATCTAAACAGATTTGTATTAGTTTCTTTAATATGACTTTCATGTCACCTGAGATAGAACTCTATCCCTGACAAGAAAAAAAAAAAGTAAAGTTTCTGTGAAGAAACTGACTTCTGGAATATAAATCTTGTATGTTAATCAAAGAAAACTGAGGTATTTATACAATGTTACATAGCTTATACTAGGAAACTAATTAAATGAAAATCCCTATGATTATGCTGTGATATTATGACAGCTAAAGACAACTATACAACATTATTTCTAACACTCCTCTTCAAGTTGAAGCAAAGATGTTAATCAAGCCCAACTTGCCACAAATAAAATCTATCTGTGGTTTGCGTAGTGGCTTTGTGAGAATATCAGCAAGTTTATATTGAGTTCTGATGTGCACCGGCATAATGGACGGGGGATTTGATCGTGTTCCGACAACATGATCTCTAATAAGGTGACAATCAACCTCAATATGTTTGGTTCTCTCATGGAAGACTTGGTTCTTGGCTATATGGATTGCTGACTGGTTATCATAATACAGTCTCATTAAGTCATCAGTAATTACTCCAAGTTCTCTAAGTAGCCTTTTAACCCAAGTCATCTCACATGACACGTCCGCCATAGCTCTATATTCTAACTCGGCACTCGAACGTGAGACAGTGTGTTGTTTCTTGCTTTTCCAAGACACGAGGTTACCACCAACAAACACACAATAACCGGTTGTCGATCTCCTTGAAATAGGACAACCAGCCCAATCTGCATCGGAGAAACCACATATCTTGTCATCTCCTTCTTCGGTGAATGCACCTACCCGACAATGCCCTTGATCTGAATATAATATCCCTATCCCAGGTGAGCCTTTGAGATATCTCAAAACACGAAGAGCTGCATTCCAATGACCCGTATATGAAGCAGACATGAACTGACTAAGGAAACTTACTGTAAAAGATATATCCGGACGGGTAACTGTCAGATAGTTTAATTTTCCAACAAGTCTCCTGAATTGCTCCGGATCCTTCATAGGACTTCCATCTTCAGGGAGAAGTTTTCCTGTAGAAAGCATCGGGCTGTCCACTGGTTTGCACCCGAGTAGACCACACTCGGTGAGCATATCAAGAACATATTTCCGTTGAGATAGTAAAATCCCTTGGGGAGACCGAGAGACTTCAATTCCAAGGAAGTAACGAAGACGTCCTAGATCTGTGACCAGAAAATGCGACTGCAAAAAGGTCTTTAGCTCAAAAATTCCGGTACTATCATCTCCAGTGATAATAATGTCATCCACATAGAATACCAAAATAATGCGACGACCCTTACAATGTCTATAAAATACAGAATAGTCTTGGGAACTGCGAGTCTTCCCGAATTCCTGAAGAACGTCAGAAAACCGTCCGAACCACGCTCTAGGGGACTGCTTAAGTCCATATAATGAACGTCGCAATTGACAAACCTTGGAAGCCGCCTCCTGAGAAACAAAACCATGTGGTTGCTCCATGTATACCTCCTCCTCAAGAACGCCATTAAGAAAGGCATTCTTGATGTCTAACTGATGGAGCGGCCAATGATTAATAGCAGCCAAGGCTATACAGATCTGAACTGATTTGGCCACTGGAGAGAAAGTCTCCTTATAGTCAATGCCATATGCCTGAGAATATCCCTTCGCAACCAGTCGGGCTTTCAACCGATGCAATGATCCGTCAGGATTAAGTTTGACTGTAAACACCCATTTACAACCAATTTTAAGCTTTCCTAAAGGAAGTGCCACCAAATCCAAGTATGATTTCTGTGTAAAGCATCCATCTCCTCCTGCATTGCTTTAAACCATCCAGGGTAATTAAATGCCTCTGATACATTTCTAGGAACAAGGTGGTTATCAATCGCTATTGTGTAAGCATATGATTCAGATGAGAAATGAGAGTATGCAAGATGATTCTGGATGGGATATTTGGTACTAGTTCTTGTGCCTTTTCTAAAAGCTATTGGAATTTCAGGAAAAGGAGCACCAGGCGGTTCATAAGATTCAGTGTGGTGCGGTGTATCTGGTATTAGCTCCAGTGAGAAGCTGGTGTAGACTGATGTTCGGGTACGGACTGCGTTTCAGGTAAAGATTGTGGTTCAGCTACTGATTGCGATTCGGGTACAGATTGCGGTTCGGGTACAGATTGCGGTTCAGGTATAGACTCTGGTTCATGGTTACCAGAGTTGTGACACATAGAAGAGTCTTCTTGGGTATTTGGTGCTTGTCTATGGCGCTGTCTAACGTACATATTTGTGTAACGAGGATCGGTCGGAGTCGAAGTCTTTTGAACATGCACCGGAATGGTTACCACAGGAGGATCTGCCTGATTCCGAAGGATTAGGAACCGGATTTGGTGCCTCTGAAGGCCCACTAAAGAAAGAACTTGACTCATCAAAGGTGACGTCGGCGCTAGTGAAATATCGGCGAAGGGTTGGACTGTAGCAGCGATAACCCTTTTAAACTCGTGAGTACCCAAGAAAGACACACTTCACAGCACGTGGTTCAAGTTTATTATGTCCGGGGCGATGATCATGTACATAAGCTACACACCCAAAGATCTTAGGTGCCAATGGAAAAACGGTACCCTTAGGAAATAGAATGGAGACGGGTATTTTTCTTCCAAGTACAGAAGATGGCATGCGGTTGATAAGATAATTTGATGTAAGAACCGCATCGGCCCAAAAACGTTGTGATACATTGTAGTGAATCATCATAGTGCGAGCTACATCTAGTAAATGGCGATTTTTATGTTCAGCAACACCATTCTGCTGGGGTGTATATGCACACGATGATTCGTGTATAATACCACGTTCTGATAAAAAATTTGAGAACTCAAGAGAGTTTTTTTTTTTGCGTTATCGGATCGAAGTGTTTTGATGGAAACATCAAACTGGGTTTTAACATAAGCATAAAATTCACGAAATATAGATATATCTCATTTCGTGATTTAAACAAGAAAACCCAAGTAGCACGAGAACAATCATCAACATATGTAATGAAATATTTAAAACCATTCACTGAGGTAACTGGACACGGTCCCCAAACATCAGAGTGAACTAACTGAAATAGGGTACTAACTTTACGAGACTCTTTGGGAGGATAGGGATATTGGTTGTGTTTACCTAACTGACATGATTCACAAACTAACTCTTGAGCAGATGAGAAATTAGGAATTAACTGCTTCAAAACGGGTAAAGAAGGGTGACCTAACCGACAATGAGTCTCCATGATACCAGAGTCACATAGATGCGCTACTGAAGATTTTAAAGATTTCACGGTAGACAAGCGATAGAGACCTTGAGACTCAAAACCAGTCCCAATCACCCGACTAGTCCCTAATTCTCGAATTATGCAGTGTGTGGGAAAAAAGATTGCATAACAGTTATTATCTTTGGAATTTGGCTAACGGAGATTAGAGAGTCCGGGAAAGATGGAATGTAGTGAACATATGAAAGGTTTGGATTCGGAATATCGGTGTTGGTTCCTAAGCCCACAATTGAACATGAAGATCCATTAGCAAGTTTGACAGGACTATGGTGTATGTTGGTATTAAGATTGGAGATGAGATCTTTGTTCCCGGTTATATGATCCAAGATGAAGTATATGCATTGAGACAAGTTTTGTTACTTGCGTGTACATAGGATGCATGTGAAAAAGTCCGATCATGAAAAGCAAAGTTCCGAAGTGACTGTATAATATTGAATTCCTCCTTGCTAAGTTGCATATACAAATGATCATGTAGCTTTGCTTTATCTCCCATATTAATTAAGAGTATCAGCAACAAGGAGTGACAACTAATACAGATCAGAATGAGGAACCAAGTTATTTTGTTCCACAGAAAGGAATAAAATCACAAATAGTGAATTTACTGACCAGAATTTCACTATTTATGGTTGGGCTGGATTTATTTAATTAATTCCACAAAGAAACAAGGGCTGAAACTTGACAAACAGGAACCGAGTTCAGAACAAAATCACACGTGAGTGTTATTTCGTGGAAATCAAGCAGCTTCTGGTATCAGCAACGAACAGTACTCCGATGAACTCTGATAAAGAAAACAGTGAATATATTAGGGCAGGAGCAAGAACAGATGTGTGGTACCTGGAACCATAAATTTCAGAATTTCCGGTAGGGTTGCGGCAACTTTGTGCCCTAAAATCTGGACAGAAAACTTCTGATAACTACAGATTAAGCAGAGGAAGTGACGAGTATGAAGTATCCGGACAGGAACAGAATATTACAGTGGGTGATCAGGAATCTAGCGGATCAGAAATAGGGTTCCGACGAGAATTCCGGCAATGAACTAAGATTCCGGCGGTTTCAGGCCATCCCATAATACCTAGGATTTTAGGTAATCATTACATAATTGCTTCTGGTATTTGTGGACCACTGGATTTGAAACAATGTTGGCTAAAAAAAGATAGAAACAGCAAAATGATCACGGTGAAGCCCATAATTCACAACTGCTTTATATACTTGCAAGTCCCAATTATGTTGCTTTTAGTTTCAAAATGTTTCACATAGAATTCTAATTAATTTTGAGGAATTGTAATGCGTGGTGTGTAGTGCCTTTGGAGGGTAGAAACTAGAAAGGGAACGGAATATAATTTCATTAAATAATGAAATCTGACCGAATATGGAAAATCATCGATTTTTCAACAAACAAATAGTCTACTCATGGTTCCCATTCCCAACGAATTCCATCAAATTCTGTAAACTACAGTACTACAAAAACTGGTATTAAAGATTCAGAAAAGCAAACTGGATTTGGATATAAAAAGTAGTAAAAAAGGAAAGAAAAACGTACTCTTGAGCAAGAATGTGTTGAAACAAGAGTCTAACCATATCCAAACCACGCTTAACCCTTAGCAAATTTCTGGTATGACTACCCGCCTTTCGAACACAATTCTCTTTCATGTCAATTTCCATCATCAATTCCACGGTTGATATCGATTTCGACGTCTCGCATAGATCATTCACCTATTCATTCAATTTAATTCATTCATCCAAACTAAATCAATCACATCACATTTATTAAGTAATTAATCAAATAATATTTTTTAAAATGAGCGTGATCTGATAAAAAGTACAGTAAAAAAATAAAACCCTAACTAATACCTTGGCAACATAGTCCATTTCAGCGAACTTGAAAGCAATACCGAGGCATCGGAATAGAGGGGAAACAAGAGAGCAAGCGTGAGAAAAAGGGGCCAATTCAAGTTCAACTACTTCTTGTTGTTGTGATGATTTATTATTAATGGAGTTGGCGATGTTGTTGAAGGCTTCTGAGATCTTTCTCAGAGGTTTATCTGAATCCATCGCCGCGATTACTTGACTTCCTTCCGCCAAACAGAATGGCAGTTCAACTCTAATTCTCAATGTTAATGTTAATACTTAATAGTCTTCTTTTTTCTTTTTTTCCTTTTTTTTTTTAATTTTTGAACGGCAATGGTTTTTGAAGTGCTTTTATATGTCGTGAGTCGTGACCGTAAAAATAGTAGGTTTAACCGTTTAACGGTATGTTTAGTAAAAGTAGCTCTAGTAGTTAGCTGAAGCTGTAATTTTATTTTGATAAAACTATTTGACAAAATAGCTATAGCTGTAACTTTAAAGTGTAAAATGACATAAAAGAACAGGAAATGATCAAAGGAGCAGGCACATTTAAAAAGGCAGGAGGAGCATGTTGATCCCAACCATTCATTTGATGATCTAAGGGTTAATATCATCTCAGGTCACTTAAGGGTATATTTGCAAACTCATATGAGCGGAGGGGCCTAAGTGCAATTATCAAGAGTTGAGTTCAGAGGGGGTAATACTAGGGCAGCCCCATGGTCAGATCATTCTCACTAACTCAAAACACACACAACAACAAAACTCTCTCTCTCCACTAAGTTCACACACACACACACACAAAACCAATTATGATCATCATCACCACCACCACATTCACCACCACCGCCGCCGTCATTCACCGCCACTACCACCGTAGTTCACCACCACCGTCTGTCACCGCCACCATCTCCTTCACCGTCACCACCGCCGTCACTCATCGTCACGTTTCACGTTCATCGCAATCTTAACCATCACCATCAACCTTCACCGCCACCACCACGTTCATTTTCACCTTCACCGCCACCGTTCATCACCACCTTCACCTTCTTCCACCACACTCACCGTCACCATCAACCACCACTTACACCGTTGTCGCACCCCCAAATTCGGGTTGCGGAAGCGATTCGAGTCGGGGCGCGACTAATCAAATATCAAAGCACACAAGATATAGCAAACGACTCTATATGTAACATCCGCCAAATTAGGACTCGTCATTAGGTCCTAACCATTTTGTAATACATGTAATTAGTTATGTGTTAGGCTAATTTGTGTATCAATTAATATATACTGTTGAATATATACAATTACGAGATTTGATTTAAATCGTACAAGTTTCAAATCGAATGTAATTCGGTTCAATTAAATACGGACGTTGGTAAACGATTTTATTAAATAATATAACATTATTTAATAACGCTATTATAACCAAAATATTATTTTGATAATATTGCATACACAAATCGTATCGTACAAACTGCTACTACGCGATTAAAATGTAAACGCGCAAACAACACAAAATAAATTAAAGTTATGATTTATAACCTAAGTATTAAGTATTTTGATAAAATATTTCAACATAATTATCGAGTAATTATTTGCATTTTAAAACGTATAATTAAATAATTATTTAACGTTTAAACGATTGGAAAAACGAACACCGCTCGGAGCACGATTGCAGGAGCTGAGGAAGTGAGGCTTTCAACAAAACCCCACTCCCTCCTCATTTCTTCTTCATTTCCACAACACACCTTCTCTCTCTATCTTCTTTTTCTCTCATCTAACCAAATCACCACCATCACCTTAAAATGCCAAATTACACCACCAAACGCCGCCGAAATCTCGAAGCTCTTTGGAGAAAAACAACCACCACGCAACGATCTACAACTCTATCTTTTCGGAATTTCATTTCGCCACTTTGTAAGTTTTCAACAAAAACCCGAAACTCTTCGATTTCACTCATTTTTACATGTTTGTTGTTTATATAAGCTTAAAATGTCCATATGTGGGTTGGGTAAAAGGATCGGACTAAACTATGGCTGGAAAACTCGTTTTTGGCTCAAAAATCCGTCAACAGCTTTAAGTGTCGCAACGACGACTGCAGTATAGTGTCACTTCGTGCGTCACTTAAGTGACGCATTGAGTGTCGCTAAAAGCCCTAATTTTGCGTCACTTGCCTAAGTGCCGCATAAAACCCCTTTTTCCGACACTTGCCTAAGTGTCGCAAATTCAATACCCGTCACTATGACACTTATAGCGTCACTTGTCTAAGTGACGCCTACAATCGAGAACTGATTTCACCCGTCACTAACCTTAGTGACTCATGACACTTGTGCCGACACTTACAACCGACACTTCCTTAAATGTCGCACTCTATACGTCACTTGCACAAGTGACGCCATTAATCGGAATCCGTCAATTCATGCGACACTTCCTGAGTGTCGCCTAAGCCCTAAGTGTCGCTATAAGTGACGCTAAAAACAGAAGGTTTCAAACCAATTTTTACTAAGTGTCGAGACCTAAATTTTATCACTTGATTTCACCCAAATTCAAGTCCTGATGCGTTTTTCACCAAAGCAATTTAGTAGAAATAAAAATTTTTCGAGCTGACTTGGCATCTCGACCCCAACCAGGGGCCAGCCCCTTGGACCCCGCCAGGGGTTGCCACCCCTGGAACCCCGCTAACCAGGGGCGCTGCCCCCGGACCCCCGTCACCTAAAAGTTTGTAAACATCTTTAAATACAACACTTCAAAAATCAAAATAATAATGTTGAAAATCAGTATTACAAACAATCACCAACGGGCCGTACACACTTCCTAAACTCAAGTTAATCAACAAAATTGTAGTAATTTGGACAAGTCAATCAACCAAATGGGGATAATTTGGACATTACTAGTTGGATGAACAACTAGCCTAGGTTGTCTTTTAAGATAACTACTTATTTTATTTAACCTTGCGCGTTATAAACGCCCGGCAGGTTACAGCCTTCGGACACCCCATTTTACTTCACCACATTTGCTTCATTTCAACCCTTCAGGCTCAGGTGAGTCTCATAGCCCCTCTTTTTACTGTTTTTAAACCCAAGGGTAGGTATACATGCTTTACTTTGTTTTACATGTGAACACGAGTACAAAACTCACTATATTCTGCATGAGCTGTTTTCTAATCACTTTTAAGTCCTCTACGATCATAGTTCTGGTAATACTTTATGTAGTGTGAATGTTAGTGTATGGTACCATATAGGATTGACAATCCTCGTCCGGGTTAGCAAGCACTAATTGGTCAAACGGACGCATTAGCATTTGTTCATACGAGTGTGGATTAGACACTCGCACGGAGGCACCCACGATCAGGCACTTTATTGTGATCCTGACACCCACGCTAAACACAGAACATGACCTCACGGCAGACATATACATTATTTGATTCATTTCAAACGTTTAATACTAAATCTTGTGGTTCAAAACTTACTTACATATTTATATGCAAACCTGTGAGCTCACCAGCGTTAGCTGACCTTTTAGCATGTGTTCTCAGGTACGCAACAACAGTAGACCTGTTCATTCAGGATGCCCATAGCTCGAGTCAGCATGCACAGCAGGAGATTATTTTGCATTATTACATTTTGTAACCTAGTTATGCCATATAATCTCTAAACATTATAATTAATGGGCTTTTGTAAACGTTATACACTGTAAAACTTTATATTATCAATGTATCAGTAAAACGACGCATATAGAGTCGTTCATTATATGCCTTGTGTGTTTTGATTATTGATTAGTAGCACCCCAAAGCTTGCTTCCATTAAACAGTAAATTCGTGGGGTGTTACACTATATGCGTCGTTTTAACAAAATATATTAATATGAGAAATGTTTACAACGTTTGAAGCTATACATAGCTCGTGTTCTGAAAATGAGAGATTCCAATACATAAATACTTTTACAAATATATTAATGCAAGGAAATCTCTAATGTCTGCATGCTGACTCGAGCTATAGTGATCCTGAGGGCAGTCCAATCCTACTGCTGAGTACATGTGATACATGCTAAAATGGGTCAGCGGAACGCTGGTGAGCTCACAGGTTTGAATATCAAGTAATATCGTATGAACCGCAAGATTTAAAATAATGATTTGCAACCAAGCAAATGATAATGTATACAGCCATGAGCACATAGTTTGAGCCTTAATCGAGGTGGTCAGGATCCACATTCAAGGACCTGATCGAGGGTGCCTCCCCACGATTGCCTAATCTACACTCGCAACTTCAAATATTAATACATCCGTTTACCCAGTTAGTGCATGCTAACCCGGACGAGGAGGGTCAATCCTATATGGTACCATATACTAATATTCGCGCTACCGAAGTATTACCAAACTATGCTGTGGAGGTCTTAAAATGATTAGTTGTGAAAAACTCATGTAGTATATGAAAAGTTTGTACTCGCATTCACATGTTAAAAACAAGCAATGAATCACACCCCTGAGAAAAACAGTAAAAGAGGGGCCATGAGACTCACCTGAGTCTGGAGAGTTTAAATCAATAAACTTTGGTTGATTAGCCGAGTAGTGATGTCCGAAGACTCGTAACCTGAGGGTGTCCATGACACGCGATGGTTATTAATATGAGTAGGTAGTTACTAAGACTACCTTTGTAGTTGTTCGTTCAACTAGAATGTCCAAATTACTACGATTTGGTTGATGTGTTTAAGTATTTGAAAATGTGTACGGTCCGTTGGTGATTAGTTGTAATAATAATCTTAACGTTATCATTTTGATTTCAAATAGTTATACTTAAAAAGTATTTATAAACTTTAGGTGACGGGGTTCCGGGGGCAGCGCCCCTGGTAAGCGGGGTTCCAGGGGTGGCAACCCTTGGCGGAGTCCAAGGGGCTGGCCCCTGGTTGGGGTCGAGATATTGCTTTGGTGAAAAACGCATCTAAAATTCGAATTTGAGTGTAATCGGGTGATAAAATTTTAGGTTTCGACACTTAGTAAAATCCGTGTTTTTCTTGGTTTTGTTTCATGCGCGTCACTTAGGGAAGTGACACATGATGAGGCGTCACTAAGGTAGTGTCGGGTATCAGTGTCGTAAAAGGGTTCTGGGAGTCACTAGGCAAGTAACGGTTTGATGTCAGAGTCTGATTATAGGCGACACCTAGACAAGTGTCGCTTGAAGTGTCGGTTAGGATTGTCGGTCATTGAATTTGCGACACTTAGGCAAGTGTCGGGAAAAGAGGGTTTTATGCGGCACTTGAGCAAGTGACGCAAAATTAGGGTTTTATGCGTCACTTAATGCGACACTTAAGTGACGCACGAAGTGACGCTATACTGGATCTGGCTATGCGACACTTAAGACTGTTCGACGGATTTTGAGCCAAAAACGAGTTTTCCGATTTCTGTTTGGTCCGATTCTTTTACCCAACCCTTATATGGACATTTCAAGCTTAGACAAACAATAACAAATCGAAAACAATGGAAATCGGAGTGTTTCGGGATTTATCGGAAACTTACAAACTTAACGCAGGAGAAATCCGAAAAGATAGGATTGTAGATCGTGACGCGGTGATTCTTTTCTTCCAAACGGCCGTGAGGATTCAAGGTCATTTTGGGGTGTTATTTTGTGATTATAGGTGATGGTGTGGTGGTAGATTTTTGAGAGAAAAAAAAAAGATTGAGAGAGAGAGTGATAGATGATGAAAATGAAGAAAAATGATGGTGATGGTGGTGATATGGGGGCCGGCCCACTTGGGCCCCACCCAAGTGTGGTTGGTTCCCATTTTAACTCCCCGTGTATTCGCGCTCCGTGCAGTGTTCGTTTTCCCGATCGTTTAAACGTAAAATAATTATTTAAAATATTTAATTATACGTTTTAAAGTGCAAATAATTACTCGACACTTTGGTTGAACTATTTTATTAAAATACTTAATATTGGAGTTATAAAATATAACTTTAACTTGTTTTGGTTGGTCGTGCGTTTAATTCTTTAATCGCGTAAAATGTTATTTGTACGATACGAAATGATTATAAAATATTATCAAATGATATTTTAAATGCGATAGTATTATTAAAAATGTTAAATTACTTAATAAGATTGTTCACCAACGTCCGTATTAATTGAACCGAATTACATTCGATTTGAGATGCGTACGATTTAATCAAATCGCATATTTATTCATCAATATATATTTCGATACATTAATCATCCTAACCAAAGGACTAATTACATGTATTACAAATTAGGCACTAATCACTAGTCCTAATTTGGCGGGTGTCACAACCGTCAACGTCCACCACTACCTTCACCATCACCGTGCACCTCCACCTTCACCATCACCGCCACCTTTATCATCACCATCAACCAATACCTCCACCATCTAGATATTAAAATCCAGACCTAGATCTACTTTTAGATCTAGATCTGGAAAAAGTAGATCCAGATCTAGATCTACAAAAGTAGATCTAGAAATATCACTGCATTTTACGTCCTTCTACTGCATTTTACGTCCTTCTACTGCATTTTTTATGTTTTTGAAGATGTAATTTTTTTCGAATTTAGATCTGAAAGTAGATGGAAAAAATTACTGCATTTTACGTCTTTCTACTGCATTTTACCTCTTTCTACTGCATTTTACCTCTTTCTACTGCATTTTATATTTGTTTTTGATGGTTTATTTATATTAGGTTTTATGGATCTAGGGCATATATGTGTGATATTGTTGTTGAAATTATAGATCTAGGTTTGATTGATAGTGATTGATGATTTTTTGAGTAGTTAATAAGTGTATGAAATGCTAGATTTGTGTTGAATTTGTGGAATGTTGATTTAGATCTAAAAAGTAGATCTGAAAATTAGATCTACTTTTTAGATCTAAAAAGTAGATCTAAAAAAACGTTCACTGCATTTTACATTTTTCTACTGCATTTTACACTACTGCACTTTAATTATAGTATATGTGAATTATGCTTGTAATTGTTTACTGCATTTTACATATCTGTTACTGCATTTTATGTCTTTTACCATTATATGTAGTTGTAAAGCTTGATTATATACTTGAAATAAAGAAACTACTTATATAAGTTTACTGCATCTTGGATATGTGTTACTGTATTTTATGATTTATAGCATGTTTATGTGTTTTTGTAGCTTAATTTATACTTGATTCGAAAACTAAATGGTTTTTGTTCAATGCATCTATTATATTTTTACTGCATTTTATGTTTTTTAGCCTTTTTATTTGCTTCCGCAGCTTGATTTTTTTGTAAGTTATCTTATGTTTGTATTTATTTTGTAGATAAAATATTTAAAGAGAGTTCAATAGAGAATTCTACCAAATGGAAGTCCGTTAGAGCTTAAAGTAGAAAAGAATGGCCATTTGTATCTTTTAATTCACTGAAATGATGTATTAGTGTAATTAATGAGTTTAGAAATATTGTTTATTTTGTATGAAAACAATAATGTATAAGTGAAATTTTTACTGCATTTTATTTTTTTGCACTGCATTTTATTGTTTTGCACTGCATATTGCATATTATCGGCTTTTCTTATGAAAAAAAATTTTAAGTAATTTTTTGGATAATTTTTTGGGCAGGTCCCCAACTTTTTTGAAATTGCAAAAAGGTCCCTGACGGCCTGACATGTGAGGGCCGCGTCAGACACCTGTCAAGCTGTGGTTGGTCAAAAACCTGCTCTCCCTGCTCCTCATAATGCTCCTGCTCCTCTGAACCACACCCTAAAAGAACATATCTGTAAAATAAATTGATAAACAAAGTTAAAAACAAATTTAACAAATAATATTCTATTTTATCAAATTATATAGTGTAGAATGACATAATAAAATTATACTACGTAGATCAATGTGTACTTATTATATTTACATGTACTAAACTAAATAATCTAATATAATTAAATACCATTACGGCTTTAGCCAAGTGGTATCATTCCACCCGTACAAACGATTTCGTGAGTTGTGAAAGGGAGCCTTTTGAGATATAGGTTACGGGTTCAATCCCGACTCTCCGTGCGGGACATATGAAACAGCTGAACATTGTCTGAGGTGTTGTCATTTGGGAAATGTTACATCGGATTAAGAGAATCTCTGGTTAGGGTTGTCCGTCGAAACAACTTTTTTTAGAGATATAATATATAATATAATTAAATATATTTGGGTTACTACATCTTATATAATACGGAGTATATATCTTTCACGAGTATTTACTTGTATAAATTTTCATTACACAAATATTATATTTTTAATTTTACAGTAACATTCTCTCTTTATATGATGGCCCTTTTTTAATGCATCTACATGTGTTGGATGGGTGGGTTTACTTGGGAAAAACAACAGCATAAATATAATATAAACTATGATTATTAGATTTTTAGGAATGCAAAATAACGTTAACATTTGGATAACTTTTAGCACTACAGTACGAAGCTTGCCATTTTTAAGATGATGAAAGGGGCATATAAGTAAAATAGTATTTAACCCGGGCTTTGCCCAGTTAAATGGATGCCATAAAAAAACCCAGTAATATGGCTAAATTAATGTACATATATAACTTTATTTGCATGGAAGATGTTAACATATAACAAAGGGAGGTGATAAATACAGCACATAAATTATTTTATACACCAAACTATACAATATTTAAAGCTCATTGTATAAGTATATAATAATACAGTTTTGGTGTATAAATCATATTATTTTTTGTACCTATCAACTCTTAATAACAAATGTTATTTGGGCATAATAGCGTGTAACAATGTGTCTGTATGGAACAACACAATGATGCTCATATTATAAGTATTTAACGTTTTAACAATGCTGGTAAATACCACCAAGATCACACTGGAAGTTGACAGCTGAATTATGTTTAGATCTTTATTACAATTACAATACCGATTGAACGTCTCTTATCTCGCACCCAATTTATTAGTTGTTCTAGTGAACTATACACCTACAAACTTTGAATTTATAAGAAACTTTTAAAACATATTAGAACATTACCATTTGTAACACCCCAAATTTCGAGGTATTATTTTAGTACGCGAAAATATAATTATTATGAAGTATTATTATTTAAATGATATGATATAATAGAAAACGTAAATGGTTTATCAGTTCCAGACTTTACGAAATAAAAAGGAGATGATTTTAATATATGTACACGTATCCAGTTTATCTCTATCCAATTCCCATTCCCATTCCCAATTTCCATTTCCAGAAAGCTTCAAGAAGAAGAAAAACGCAGGAACATATTAGAATCTTCAAAATCTTCATTTCAAATCCTTGATTCAAGTTTTAAATCTTCAATTAATCATCTTCATCTAATCATCTTCTTTAATCTTTGTAAGTATTTTTCTTCCATTTTCTAACCTGGAAAATGGGTTTCTAGTAAGTTGTGATTAATTAGAGTCATTAAATCAGAATTAGGGCTTGAGTTTGACGAAATTAGTGTTAGTTAATGTTGTTATGATTGTTGATAATCATGATATAAACTAAAAGTAATGAAATCACTATTAGTGTTCTTGGGTAATGATAAGGGTTTTGCTAAATCTTTATGGGTTGATGTAAATCAACTAAAAGTGTGATTAGTAGTATTAATTGAGTGTGAAAATGATGATAGAACAAGAATTTAAGTGATTATGATTATTAAAGGTTTAACTTTGGTTAGTTAGTTAATGTTCTAGCTCAACTAATCTGTCGCACCCCCAAAACACGTGGCAGCGGAAGTATGAGATGTCATGGTGGCGCCGACTATAACACCCGACATTTTATAACAACATATTTTATAATATAATCCATGTGGAAGCGTTGTCCCAAAACATATTTACTTTAACTAAACGTTTATCGATTCTCAAAGCATAACACTTATACTAAATAATTACATAACCATATTAACAAGACCGGGTGTTATGAAAACTATTCAAAACATAATATTAACAAAAGGTCAGAGTGCGCGATATCATAGTCAAACATCCAGTCAATCACCATATCCCGATCTACATCAAAAGCTAACCAAAAATCTGCAAAAGATTCAACAACGAGGGATTAGCTCACGCTAAGTGAATGGAACTGTAACCGACAGTTCAACCCACAAGCAACAAGTCTTACAACCAATAAACTTAAACCAATAAACACATAACACATAAATCAAGAGGACCGGCTGTTCCTGGTATACTATCACAGAAACCCAAAATCACTGGTATACTATCACAGTGATCTACCGATAGCTTGAGTACTACCTTCACTGACATAAGTTAATCTTCAACTATGTGTATCAGAGAAACCCAGACAGCTACACAGTAGTAATCGGGCCCAAACATTGTTGACCTCCCTCCAAATCAACAGAACAACTAGTCACATAAAGGCATAGTCTGTATGCAGTTATGGAACAACAACTAAACACTGAACAACTGGTACAACTGTATCAATCAAACTGAATCAATCAACATAATCAAGAACTAAACAACTGAAATTAACAACAACAATATCTATCATTAATCATAACCGAAACTACCCTGGTTTACCAGTTGTAACCGAACCCGTTACAACTGGGTTGAACCGGGATTACAGTATCCACTCACCACATACCCAATCTCTGAACTCAGTAGTCTAATATCACTGACTGTCCTTCTACACATCTGGAATTACAACAAAATAATACAAGTCAGTACTTGTCTCAAAATTTATATAACATATATCGCACATATATATATACCAATAAAATTCATAAACTACACACTTACGATGAAAGTATATCATTTAGATCAACACTTATAAGAATTTATTAAAATATGCCATTAATCCAATAATTCAATTAAGCATTATCATTATGTAATATTCCACTTTCCATATAAAGACACCTCATATTACTATTTAAATATATAACCACTAACTCAAAAGTTCTAGTTATAACAAATTAAATTTATAACATCAATTATAGCTATCAAATCAAACCATATCTAAAATCTATTATTTAGTTCTCCATTATCGCCATCACATAAGTTCACTTCTAATAACATCAACCAAAATGCTAATCATGTTAACTAACATTTATAATAATAATTCAACACTTAGATAACCCTATCACTTGTATTCTAATAAAGTCATCTGCATCACATAATACATCATGTACTCGTATCCATTTATCTATTATTAAATTAAATACAACTTTTGTATCATATGTGAGAAGTTATTATATATAGACACATATGTATTCTAATCATTAATATAATCTATTAGTACCCCTTACTACATTTATTCAATATATAAACACACTTATTATCACACAAGATCATAACCATGTCAAATATGCAATTATATAAGAAAACTGAAAACTGGTCTTCTGTTGCTCACTGTTACTCGCCGGGTAAGGGGCATACCCGCCGGGTATCCCCACCCCAGCCCAACGCCCTGCTGCTGCTGTACAACACAGCTCCGAATCCAAAACCAAAACAACTCAACTCTGATTCTAATCACATATTACATCCAATAATAACAAGTTATAACATTATATATCATCTAATATAAATCTTTCAACTTCAATTCTATCAAAATTCATGAACCCTAACTTAATAAATTTCTTAACCCAAAGCTTGAAGAACATAATATAAATCTTTCATATAGCTTCATGTAATCATCAAAAACACAAGCAATCCTTTTTCATACTTCAATTTGCATCATATATCATTTACCCCAATAATCAAATAAAAACCAAGTTTATAATTTAAATATGAAGAACACTTACCCTTGAGTTGAAAGGAACAAGATTGATGATGATAAAGAATCTGATGTGAAAACCAAACCACTCAAAATTCTTGTTTTCTTATATTTTTATAAATGGAAAGAATTGAAGTTAGGTGTATTTTAGAAACAAACAAAGTAAAGAAACTTTTGGAGAGATGGAGAAATGAGTCAGCCATTCCCACCGCCCCCATCTTTAATTAGTGAATAATTTTTTTATCCCAATTCTAGCCTATTGTCTGGAACTCGAAAATACCCGCGAGACAAAATATTTTATTTTACCGTTAACTTTAACAATTTAAAACAATTACAATTTTATTAGTCATAATAAACTCTGTGACTCTTTTACCTATTTATTTCCAAGTAAACCATTTAATAAATATTTCTCATTTGCATAAATAACCTTTTATTTCCAGGCCCGAAAACAGGATGTTACAAATCTACCCATCCTTAAAGAGATTTCGTCCTCGAAATCTAATCCCATCCAATTAACCCAAAATACTATAATCACATATGATCAAACAAATCAAGAAAGTTCCTAATCCCATAATAAGTCTCGTCACTATTTTATAACCATTTCGACTCTTTCATAACCCAATCAAAACATAAATCACCCATTCTCTGACCTGAACACTTTTGCAACACATTTTCAACACCATTTAGTTTTTAACCATAAGTTCCATTCTCATCCCTCCAATCCCTAACTCGTTTACACAAGCAAACTTATCTTTAATCCATTTTAACACCCTTTTAAACCCGTTTACTACAATGACTGGAATTTAACCATTTCAACACGCTATTTCCACAATCACACTAATCCCTTTGATACTTTGTAACCTTAACAAGTTCATGCGACATAGCATAATATAACAACGGTGATCAAGCGTTGCAATATTATGTTTTTCACACTTCCATTGTCAGGCTACTTCATATCATAATTCATCAACATGTAATTATCCTCAATTACCTCCTAACTAGGGAATCATATCAGTTTAATCCAAACTAACTTTACTACTAATCATCATAATACAATAAGCAATTCAATTTAATTAAATTCAGAAAAGCTTATCGTATATTACCTTATTCTCCCAAAAGAACATCTGAGAGCACTGGTCGTACTCTTACCGTCTCTATAACCAAACAACAACTCAAACTTGATAAGTGTTAGTATCTATCATACAATTCAATTTCCCTTACAGTGACTAACCCCACATTCTGGAATGTTTGACTTATACCAACTAGATTTGGGATTGAACATTTGCCAATGTCCAATTCACCCAAACCATTGCTCTGATACCAACTTATAACACCCGATATTTTATAACAACATATTTTATAATATAATCCATGTGGAAGCGTTGTCCCAAAACATATTTACTTTAACTAAACGTTTATCGATTCTCAAAGCATAACAATTATACTAAATAATTACATAACCATATTAACAAGACCGGGTGTTATGAAAACTATTCAAAACATAATATTAACAAAAGGTTAGAGCGCGCGATATCATAGTCAAACATCCAGTCAATCACCATATCCCGATCTACATCATAAGCTAACCAAAAATCTGCAAAAGATTCAACAACGAGGGATTAGCTCACGCTAAGTGAATGGAACTGTAACCGACAGTTCAACCCACAAGCAACAAGTCTTACAACCAATAAACACATAACACATAAATCAAGAGGACCGACTATCACAGAAACCCAAACTCACTGGTATACTATCACAGTGATCTACCGATAGCTTGAGAACTACCTTCACTGACATAAGTTAATCTTCAACTATGTGTATCAGAGAAACCCAGACAGCTACACAGTAGTAATCGGGCCCAAACATTGTTGACCTCCCTCCAAATCAACAGAACAACTAGTCACATAAAGGCATAGTCTGTATGCAGTTATGGAACAACAACTAAACACTGAACAACTGGTACAACTGTATCAATCAAACTGAATCAATCGACATAATCAAGAACTAAACAACTGAAATTAACAACAACAATATCTATCATTAATCATAACCGAAACTACCCTGGTTTACCCGTTGTAACCGAACCCGTTACAACTGGGTTGAACCGGGATTACAGTATCCACTCACCACATACCCAATCTCTGAACTCAGTAGTCTAATATCACTGACTGTCCTTCTGCCCATCTGGAATTACAACAAAATAATACAAGTCAGTACTTGTCTCAAAATTTATATAACATATATCGCACATATATATATACCAATAAAATTCATAAACTACACACTTACGATGAAAGTATATCATTTAGATCAACACTTATAAGAATTTATTAAAATATGCCATTAATCCAATAATTCAATCAAGCATTATCATTATGTAATATTCCACTTTCCATATAAAGACACCTCATATTACTATTTAAATATATAACCACTAACTCAAAAGTTCTAGTTATAACAAATTAAATTTATAACATCAATTATAGCTATCAAATCAAACCATATCTAAAATCTATTATTTAGTTCTCCATTATCGCCATCACATAAGTTCATTTCTAATAACATCAACCAAAATGCTAATCATGTTAACTAACATTTATAATAATAATTCAACACTTAGATAACCCTATCACTTGTATTCTAATAAAGTCATCTGCATCACATAATACATCATGTACTCGTATCCGTTTATCTATTATTAAATTAAATACAACTTTTGTATCATATGTGAGAAGTTATTATATATAGACACATGTATTCTAATCATTAATATAATCTATTAGTACCCCTTACTACATTTATTCAATATATAAACACACTTATTATCACACAAGATCATAACCAAGTCAAATATGCAATTATATAAGAAAACTGAAAACTGGTCTGCTGTTGCTCACTGTTACCCGCTGGGTAAGGGGCATACCCGCCGGGTATCCCCACCCCAGTCCAACGACCTGCTGCCGCTGCACAACACAACTCCGAATCCAAAACCAAAACACCTCAACTCTTATTCTAATCACATATTACATCCAATAATAACAAGTTATAACATTATATATCATCTAATATAAATCTTTCAACTTCAATTCTATCAAAATTCATGAACCCTAACTTAATAAATTTCTTAACCCAAAGCTTGAAGAACATAATATAAATCTTTCATATAGCTTCATGTAATCATCAAAAACACAAGCAATCCTTTTTCATACTTCAATTTGCATCATATATCATTTACCCCAATAATCAAATAAAAACCAAGTTTATAATTTAAATATGAAGAACACCTACCCTTGAGTTGAAAGGAACAAGATTGATGATGATAAAGAATCTGATGTGAAAACCAAACCACTCAAAATTCTTGTTTTCTTATATTTTTATAAATGGAAAGAATTGAAGTTAGGTGTATTTTAGAAACAAACAAAGTAAAGAAACTTTTGGAGAGATGGAGAAATGAGTCAGCCATTCCCACCGCCCCCATCTTTAATTAGTGAATTTTTTTTTATCCCAATTCTAGCCTATTGTCTGGAACTCGAAAATACCCGCGAGACAAAATATTTTATTTTACCGTTAACTTTAACAATTTAAAACAATTACAATTTTATTAGTCATAATAAACTCTGTGACTCTTTTACCTATTTATTTCCAAGTAAACCATTTAATAAATATTTCTCATTTGCATAAATAACCTTTTATTTCCAGGCCCGAAAACAGGATGTTACACCGACCAAATCAAATATCATAACACAAAGATTACAACAAACGACCTCTAAATAAGACGTTTTCAAAAATAATTACATTACCAAATTTAAAGTGTTTACATAATACTTGGAGTTCGCATCCGATAAGTAGAATTACATAACTATCATTACAAAATATAGTAAATGCAATATAATCCTTGGTTGTTTCAAAATATGTGACTTGAACTAAATGCTTCCAAAAGCATCCTACTGCGGCGGGTTACCTGAGAAATACATACTAAAAGGTCAACATAAAGTTGGTGAGTTCATAGGTTTGTAAACAGTTGTTAAGTCATCAGTATGATCAACACGATTTAAAAGTTTGTATCATTCATCAATGATAAGTAAAAGTATCGCCTACAATGATAAGTAAGTGTATTGCACAAATGCGATATGTGTATACCATTTGTCATGAGTCTCATAGTTCGACGCTTAACCGTTTTTGCCTCGGGCAGGTGTATAATCCGGTACACCTGTAATTCACAGATACTACTATGTCCGTGGGTTGGCTAGAGCGACTAGCCCGGACGGGGATGTCAATTCCCGATAGATCTATCCAATAATATTCACGCTTGATATCGCGTAAAAAGTCATGTTTTTACTAACGATATCTCTATCTTTTTAGAACGAAACTTGGCAAATAAGCTCAAATATTACATTAATCAATGATATTTTGTCAAGTAGGTTAAAATAAGGAAGCACGAGAAAAATCAAGCAAAAAAGGCCGAAAAACGAAGATTTCACACGCGTTTAAAGATTCAAGGCAACCAAGAAAAGATTTTAAGAAGAAAGAGTCATCTCAGAGACTTCTCCAAACCAAAGTCTTCGTTTTTAAAAATCGGATCCAATGCCAAAAGAATCAACCAAAACGGATAAAGAATGAAGACTCCACGCGCTGCGGAAGATTCAAAACATTCGATACAAGACATCTGAAGATTGGAAAATCATCTCAGGTATTTATTTACATCAAAGTCTTTGTTTTTAAAATAGATTCCAACGCATAAAGAATTGTCGCAATCGGACACATAACGAAGGAGATACGCACGAAAACGTGAACCGAAGAAGAGGTATGGACCAGGCCGGCCGGCAATCGGCCGCCGAGGGCTGGCAACCGGCCGCCGCGGGCTGGCAACCGGCCGCCGCCGGCTGGCAGGCAACCTGTGCCGGCTGCCTTTTGGCTACGGTGGGCCAGTGCCAGCCCGTGGCCACCCGGTGCCAGCCCGTTGCCACCCTGTGCCGGGTGCTTTTTCGTCCGTGCGCCACCTTTTTTGTCTGGTACGCGTACCGCGCGTGCTTTTCGCTAAAATGAGCCTAACTTTACTATCGTGAGCCGGATTTCACCTATAAATATACCACTAGTTTCGTTTTTCAAAAACACACATTCCTATAACATTTATTCTCTAAAAAAAAATCAGTTTATTTTCTCTCTCTATTTAGAGCTTATTTGGAATAGAACGAAAGCACGGAACGTGTTGTAATCTTGTGGATGTAAGCTTGGGAATATTATACTTAATTCAAGTCTTCTCCTTCTCGTATTTAATCTCGGTTATTTCTATCCTAATCTATCTCAATTAAAATGTATTCTTTAATTATGCTAGATTTAGTTATTGCCATGCTTAGCGAGTAGATTACTTTTGTATTTATTGTGATGTAATTAGCATAAATAATTATGGAATGACTTTAATTTGTCGTGAAGTGATATGATGGCCCCGATTCGACTGCTGACGAATATAGTGCTGGAAGCGCTTTATGCAGAGTACAAACGTACAAAAGTTCGAGACGACCGAAGGTAATCATATCACGAATCGACTTTAATCTATCGTGAAATAATATGACGGCCCCGATTCGAATGTTCCTTGATATAGTATTGGAAATGCTTTATGCAAAGTACAGACGTACGGAAGTCTGGAACGACCGAAGGTAGTTATATTATGGATCGATATTACAAAAACGGAAACTTATTGTTCGGATTTACTTTATCTTTACAATTTTAAACTAAAATGTGACACCCGGTCAAAAAGGGCAAAATTAGCGGCCAATTTATACTTTAATCATTCGTGCTCAGTACGCGTTAATACGAAAGTATTCGGATAATATATATATAAATGTGTGTGTGTATATATATATATATATATACATATATATATATATATATATATATATATATATATATATATATATATATATATATATATATATATATATATATATAACGTTAAATGATTATTTAATAATCACATACAAACAAATCTGAAAGAACGCGCAATCTCAAATACGGACGTTGGTGCAAAACATTTCTAAATAATATATTATTTATGAGAATAATAATTATTTACTCGATTGAAAGTTTAAACACATTTTGTACACTGAAAACTATCCGTCAAAATGAGTTGAAACAAAGATATAATTTTATATCTCACCAAAAGTATTTTTATAAAATACTTCGATTGAAAATATTTTCGAATAAATATGTAGTAATTTATCAATTGGAAACATTATACCATTTAACAATCGGGTAAACAAACACGGGTATAAAATACCCACTTGCATCAATTATTGGAGCCGGATATAACCGACTCCAATAATTCAAATAAACACACACGAACACAATCTATCTACCTCGGCTCTCCACTCCTCCCTTCTCTCGGTTCACACTCTATCAAAAATCAAACAACAACAACAACAACAATTTGGTAGCAGCAACAACAATTAAACCATCATCATCCTCATCATCGATCATCATCATCGTGTTCATCATCGTCCACGGTTCCAATTTCTATTTTGTAAGGAAACTCTCAATTTTACTTTAATTTTGTGTTTAACAAGTTTATATCAACATGTATTAGTGTTACAATCGGTTATTATGTCTAAAAATTTGGATTAGAAACTGTTTTGTGGATTGGTTGCTCGAACAGACCTGGAATTTGGCCCCAGATCCGGCGGATCCACAACGGATCCGGCGGATCCACCTAAAACCCACATGAATCCGGCGGATTGAGCCGAATCCGGCGGATTCTTCAAAATTACCACGATCCGGCGGATCCATCACCATATCCGGCGGATCCTTCAAAACTTTTTTCGATCCGGCGGATCCTAGTCAAAACAGAACATACTTTTTCACTAAGTATCGGAACTGAGATTTTACCACTCGATTTTACACCGAATTTGGATTTCGGAGGTGTTTTCACTAAAGCAATTTAGTAGGAATAAAAATTTTCCAAGCTGACCTGGCAGCTCGACCCCAGTCGGGGGCTCTGCCCCTTGGACCCCGCCAGGGGTTGCCACCCCTTGGACTTCGCTACCAGGGGCACTGCCCCCGGACCCCCGCACACAATTTCATACTTATTTAAAGTACGATAAAACAAATATTATAATGATGTTTTTGGAAATTATTATTACAAACCGTCACCAACGGGCTGTATACTTTTACAAACTTTAAATGGAAATACAATTTGAACACTCGGACATAATCTAATCGGATAAACATTAATATGGATGATATATTAGATATCCATTTACTCATTAAAATCTCGCGTGTTTAGGACGCTAGGAGATTCGGGGTTATTCATTCCATATCGGATACTAATTGCTCGGTGACTAATGTGAGTCTCACAGCCCTATTTTTACTATTTTACAGTTTAAAACTCGGTGTGAGATACAATGCTTACTTGTTTTCGTGATCACAGTTATTCGGTTAGTTAATTTATTTATTAACTCGGTTATTATATTCGGTTATCATTGTCGGTATTGATTTTGTTCGGTTATTGCATGAGTGTTTTAATTCGGTAAAGTCCTCATCAGTGCATGGTTCGTTAACTTAATAAGGTGCGATTACTAAAAGATAGATCTATCATGGGAGTGACGTCCCCGTCAGGGTTGCTAGCTACAACCACGTCCAAACGGGCATTTTAGTAATTGTTATGGGTGTTGACAGCATTCGGGAGGCAGAAAATCGGGTTAGGCCTCGAACCATGGCTCAGTGCAATATCAGTGTCGGTATACATTGTTCGGTAACCTTAATTGGTTAAATAGTTGTTCGGTAACCTTAATGGGTTAATCATTGTTCGGTTATAAATCGTCGGATAATACAGTGATTCACATCATATTTTATGTTAAACCTGTGAGATTCACCAGCTTTATAGCTGACCTTTTAGTGTTGTGTTCTCAGGTGATCCGCTACAGTAGGGTGGCCTGCAGGATATGCAAGCTAGTACGAGTCACATGCATCTATAAACATATGAAGATTTTATAGCATTATCTTTTGTTAATCAGTTATGTATTAAAATCTTCGGGATCTATTTATGCGAACTCATTGTGTTGTAAACTTATAACTTAAACTTTGTAACTACTCTTGTAAAGTGTATAAACGTCTCATGTAGAGTCGTTTGCTTGTACCTCTGCGCTTAATATTGGATTAGTCACACCCAAAAATCGTCGCTTCCGCAAACCATGAAATCGGGGGTGTGACATAAAAGCTATTTAATCGCCTTTCGGTCAACAAACGTGACTTTGTAACGAGGAGTCGCGAACCTCAATACTTAGTCAATAATTATCTGTGTAAAAACTATGGTTTAATTACAACGTCGTGTAAACATCGTAAAACGCAATGTAATCATGTTGGAATCACCATGAGTGTAGTACTTTTCTGATTGCAATGTAATTGCCATGTAAACACTACGAAGTAATTAAACTCGTAAATGGAAATGTCGGTTAATGACGGATTACATTGCGAGATACTATAGCATTTTCTGACATGGTCTGGGTTTAACTCTTTGCAAAACGCAGTCATCATTTTAGATTAGAGTAGGTAGGCTATAGGCTGAATAACCATTTACGAAAACCTAGGGATTTGTTGATTACATTCAGCAAGGCACGTTTAAAATTCTATTTAAAGAAACATTTCTCTTTTAATTCAGTTTTTCAAAGCAAGATATGTGCGAAAAAATTAAACGTTTCTCTCGCTTATCAAATCTTAAATTTCACTGATAGGAAACATTCAAGTAATCCGAACAAAACAATCTAAGTTAATGGGTTATCAAATATGTAATCTTTATGGTATTAAGAATGATCAGACCTTTATAATGACCTGCTACTCTGTTCCTTCGCCCATGAACAATTGTAAGGGCCACTGACTCCCTCACAGGAGAGTGTGGAGAGTTGAGCATTGTCTGTCCGATCAGAATCATCACACCGGAGTTCCTCGTGACATATTAGTTGATAACCGACTAATAGTGTCACACCCCTATTTTCATGATTAGCGAAAGCATACTTTGGGTGCGACAAATCAAGGTGATCACAACACATAAAATATATAATGAACGACACCTACATGCGTCGTTTTGATAAAATATGTTAAAGTAATAAAAGTTACATATTGTTTACAAAAGCAATGAGTTCACATGGATTCCTTGGGAGATTCTAACGCATATCTAATTATACAAAATATAGAAATGCAGTAAAATCTCTTGATGATTAGTGTTTGCATGTGATTCGAGCTAAGATATCCTGAGTGGGCAGTCCTACTACTGCTGAGCACCTGAGAATACATGTAAAAATGGTCAGCTAAAAGCTGATGAGCTCACAGGTTTGTATGATACAATTTAATGTATGATTCGCAAGTTTTAGTATAGTGATTTGCAATCAAGCAAATAAATGAATAAATGATGTATATCACTGCCATGAGCACATAGCCTGAGCTTAACTGAGGTGTCAGATTGTGACACCCGTCAAATTAGGACTAGTTTTTAGCTCCTAATCATTTAGAAATACGTGTAATTAGTTCTATGTATTAGGCTAATTGTATGTATCAAAATATATATTGTTGAATATATATCAATACTCGATTAGATTTAATCGTGCAATTATCAAATCGGCCAAATTTCCGATTCATATATATATGGCGTTGGTGAAAAACAATATTAAATAATATAAGAATTATTATTTAATAACTCATTATTTATAATTTATTATTTTGATAATATATAAAGTATTCGTATCGTACAAAATCAAATCATTCGCGACAACCTTTATAAATAATGTATTATTATTGGAGATAGTAATTATTATTTACATTAGATAAAATGAAACATATTTCGTTTTATAACATTTTACTCAAACACGACGAAAACATTCAAATCGTGTCCGTCTCTAAAACGTAAAACAAAGATATATTATTATATCTCACTAAAGGTATTTTTATAAAATACTTCCAATAAAAGTATAAACGAATTCATTTTAAGAAATTTATCAAATTAAAACATTTTACTATTTTTCGATCGGGTACAAAAACACGGGTATTTTATTCTTCACATCGGAGCCACCCAACTCCAATTATTGGAGCTGGGCATAAACCGATCAAACACCCTCCTGTTGTTTTCAGTTCATTCTCAATCTCACTCTCAATCTCTCTCGGTCTCTTTCATTTTCAAAAACAACAACAACAATAACAATTAACAACAACAATATTATCATCATCATCATCGTGATCATCATCATCTTCATCGTTCATCATCACCATCATCCGTTCATCATTTTGATTGTAAGGAATCGTTTACGTTTTTGTTAATTTTACATGTTTATATTACGTATATTAGCATGCTAGGATGTTCTACAAACTAATTATGCCCCCAAATCAAACACAAGTTTTTGAATTTAATCTGCTGTTCGTCACAGACCTGCACACGCAGACAAACCACGCGATCGCGTGATTTGTCCAGCCGATCGCGTCAAACTATAACCCACGCGATCGCGTGATCATTCAAACCGATCGCGTCATTTTAATTTCAAACCGATCGCGTGACATTTTAAACCGATCGCGTCATTTCAATTTCAAACCGATCGCGTGATCTGGTCCCTGGATCGCGTGAATTTTCATAAACTTTGTGTGCAAATTTCAAAAGTGCATAAGTGTTTAGTAGCCCTTTTTCCCACGGAAAATATAACAAATTTTCGATTAACTCGGATTAAGCTCAAATTCGCACGGTCATTCGAAAACAACCCAATGATCAAAGCTAAGTACCTTAGCCTTGTCAGTTTTAGGCCATTCGGGGTCATCTAGGGGTCGAAAATGGCATATTTTAGTTTTCGGACCTCCGTTTTTCCATAAACTTAAAACTAAAGGTTTACACTAAATGTCAGACATCGCGACATATTTCATACTTATACGATACAACATTTAAACACTTCAAATATGCTTTTATAAGTTCAAAACAAATGAAAGTAGTATTAATAATTGAAGAATTATTATTTCAATCATATCACCAATACGCCGTATACATTTTCACAACTCGAACGAAATCATTAAACCAAAGTATTTGGTCAAAACTAGTTAAGGGAATAACTAGCATAGATGTCCGTAGTGTCATCAAATCAATTAAACCTTGCGCGTTTAATACGCCCGGCAAGTTTCAAATATCTAATCAATCAAAACCTTGCGCGTCAAAGACGCCACGCAGGTTCAGTCGTTGTAACGACATCAAATCATTGTGAATCATCAATTGTGCTTAGTAGCATCTCATAGGCTCAGGTGAGTCTCATAGCCCCTTTTTAAATACTTTTACCTAGGGGTGTGATTTCATTGCTCTGTTTTGTTTTACAATATGAATGCAAGTATCATCAAATCAAATACTACATGAGTTAAATTCACTAATCATTTTTAAAGCCCTCCATCAGCATAGTTTGGTAATACGTAGTAGCGTGAATATTAGTATATGGATCCATATAGGTTTGACCAGCCTCATTCGGGTTAGCACGCACTAACTAGTAAAACGGATGTATTAATATTTGTGAAGACGAGTGTTGATTAGGCACTCGTAGGAGGCACCTCGATCAGGATACCTTAAATGTGGACCTGACATCTCGAGTTAAGCTCAGACTATGTGCTCATGGCTGTATAACTTTTATTTTGCTTAATTGCATTTTAAATTCAATTATCATTAAATCTTGCGGTTCATACAAATATGTGTTGACATACAAACCTGTGAGCTCACCAGCGTTTTCGCTGACCCATTTTAGCATGTATCACAGGTGATCAGCAGCAGTAGGTCTGCCACTCAAGATGCCCATTAGCTCGAGTCACATTCAGACATCAAGAGATTGTCATGCATTACTATATTTTGTATAATTTAGTTATGCCATAGAATCTCTATCAATCGAACTCAGGAGCTTTTGTAAACTATGTTATAACAGTCTAAAACTTTTATAATATCAATGTATTTGTAAACGACGCATGTAGTGGTCGTTCATTATGTAATCTTGTGTGCTTTGTATATTGATTAGTCGCGCCCCGAACCGACCCGCTTCCGCATCATAATTTGGGGGTGCGACAGATTGGTATCAGAGCCTAAGGTTATAGTGAACTAGGTTGCATTTAGTGGGCCTAGACTATGACCGTTAGGCAGTATTCCTCATTAGGTATAACTGGTTCAGTGATCACGTCATATGAGTTTAATTTAACATAGCTTAGCTAACTATGTACAATTAAATGAGTACGATATGAAATCTGAAAGGGGTTATGTTGAACAGGAATGCATTAGTTGACTCTGACCACGAGAGAAACCGTGAATAATACTTGATTAGTGTTAGACACACATTAGGCTATTATGTGATATAGGCGTATATACATACATAGGCCTCATTTATGTGCTACCTTATAGGCTATTATATATTGAAGATATATGATTAAGCCCCACTCGCGTATTATCTTCTAAGCTATTATATATATCGAATATATATATGTCACACACGATAATACACTCGTTAACACTCTCACTACCAAAGACGATGAGTATGAATTACTTTCGTCTATCCCTTTTATACGCACATAACATCTCACAACACAATTCCGCTGTACCATCGTATTTTCACGAGGAGTATATCATTTCGTATTTCCTCAAGCATTCTATTTCCTTAGAATCACAAATGGAACTTATTGTTGGAAGGACTATAGGCTCCATACGTAAAACCATACCCCATCTGCTCGCAAACTCGCATCTAGTATGCAACTCTGTTGTTGGTCAAATGTGATTATCACTGGTGTCATTGTATATTACCTCATAAATATATATATGCATATGTGATGTATCATGTTTTGGTGCAAACAACTCATCCACTCTCTTTGCCTTTGTCAGAATCATGCCGCCAAAGAGGAATGGTTTCAGTCAAGCTGAACTCAATGCTGCGGTTACCCGAGCTGTAGCCGAAGCCATGGCTGCTCGAGACGCTCAAAGGAGTACCGAAACAGTCAATGCCACTTCTACTCCTGTTATCAAACCTTGTTCCTACAAGGACTTTCTCAGCTGCAAGCCACTCTACTTTAAAGGCACGGAAGGTGCTATTGGCTTAATCCGATGGATTGAAAGAATGGAATCTGTCTTCAGTCTCTGTAACTGTGCTGAAGATAGTAAGGTCAAGTTTGCTGCTTACACCTTTCAAGAAGGTGCACTAACGTGGTGGAACACCCACACAAACTCTATTAGCGTCGAGATCGCAAACCGACTTCCTTGGCCTGAATTGAAGAAAAAGCTAAGGGAGAAGTACTGTCGCGAGGAAGAACTACACCGACTGGAAGTCGAGTTCTGGCATCTGGAGGTACAAGGGAACGATATTGCTGGGTACACCACCAAATTCCAGCAATTCGCTCTGTTGTGCCCAGGTTTGGTTGATACGGAAGGAAAAAGTATCAAGAAGTACATCCGCGGACTTCCGGAGAATATCCAGGGGAATGTCGCCTCAGCTCAACCAACTACCCTTGATAGAGCTATCGAAATTGCTCATGAACTCATGGCCATGATTGTCAGCCGTGAGACATCTGCTCCATATTCTGGTAACAACAACAAGAGAAAGTGGTTTGGGAACACCACTCAAAATCAATCATCATCAAAGAGGTCTGAGTCTGATAAGACCTTCAACACTGGTTCTGGTTTCAACAAGGGTTACACTGGAAATAAACCCTACTGTTCAAAGTGCCACCGTCATCATGATGGTCCTTGCAGCACACCTTGTGGAAAATGTCAAAGGTATGGACATTTGACCAAAGACTGTAGGTCTACTACCGTCAACACCAACACCACCACCAGCCAACCAAAGACTTGCTATGAGTGTGGAGAAACTGGGGACTTTAGGAATGATTGCCCAAAGCTGAAGAACAAGGGTAACAACACTGCGAAGGGAAGAGCTTTCGTTCTGAACTCAGGAGAGGCCCGTCAAGACCCGAATGTGGTCTCGGGTACGTTTCTTCTCAACAATCTTACTGCTTCTGTTCTGTTTGATTCTGGTGCTGATAGGAGCTTCATATCTGATGAGTTTAGTAAATTGCTTAACATTGTCCCTATTGCCTTAGATGCTAAGTACATAGTAGAGTTAGCTAATGGCAAGTTAATTGAGGCTGACAGTGTGATACCAAATTGCACTTTAAATCTATCTGATGAAATCTTCTCTATTGACCTTATACCCGTTGAAATTGGAAGTTTCGACGTTATTATTGGAATGGATTGGTTATCCAAGCACCGAGCTGAAATTGTCTGCTATGACAAAATCGTCCGTATTCCTCTTGTCACCGGTAGTACTCTAATCATACAAGGGGGGACCGGTAGGACGAGACTGAATATTATATCCTGTATGAAAACTCGCAAGTACCTTAGGAAAGGGTACCAGGCGATTCTCGCACATGTCTTGGAGAAAAAGTCGGAAGAGAAACTACTTGAGGATGTGCCCATTGTTAGAGATTATCCAGAAGTCTTTCCCGAAGACTTACCTGGCCTTCCACCACCGAGACAAGTTGAGTTCTCGATCGATCTCGTGCCGGGGGCAGCACCTGTTGCACGAGCACCATATCGTTTAGCCCCTTCAGAACTTCAGGAGTTGTCTACTCAGTTGCAGGAACTCCTGGATAAGGGATTCATTAGACCGAGTTCTTCACCATGGGGAGCTCCGGTACTGTTTGTGAAAAAGAAAGACGGTTCATTCAGAATGTGTATCGACTATAGAGAGTTGAACAAATTGACCGTCAAGAACCGTTACCCACTTCCTCGAATTGATGACCTATTCGACCAACTTCAAGGGTCAAGTATCTATTCGAAGATAGATCTAAGATCAGGTTATCATCAGTTACGAGTTCGTGACATCAACATCCCAAAGACTGCCTTCCGAACTCGCTATGGACATTACGAGTTCCAAGTGATGCCATTTGGTTTGACTAACGCACCGGCAGTATTCATGGACCTTATGAACCGTGTGTGCAAACCATATCTAGACAAATTTGTCATTGTTTTTATCGATGACATTCTTATTTACTCGCGCAATGAACAGGAACACGCACAACATCTTAAAGTCATTCTAGAACTTCTTAGACACGAAGAGTTATATGCTAAATTCTCCAAGTGTGAGTTCTGGATGAAAACTGTTCAATTCCTTGGTCATGTGATTGATAGTCAAGGAATTCACGTAGATCCATCAAAGATTGTCACACCCCGCGAAAGCGGAAACACGAGGTGTAACAGTACCGGGTAACAAAAGCACAAGATATAGAAGTAATACCATACATAATTTAGCAAAAGTATTACAAGTTACCACAAGTTCAAAACATAATTCCAAAGGTGATTACAACAAGTTCATAAAAGTTTCCAAAAGTTAGTCATAATCCAAATTAAAGCAAATGCATGCGAGAATGCATCCACACAAAAGTACTCCTAGAATGCGTCTTACTGTCGATCTCCTGAAAAGCATGATAAACAAACGGTCAACTATAATCATAGTTGGTGAGTTCACAGGTTTAATGTTATAGATAAATGAATCAAAAGCTTTGTTCATCAAGTATATAAATATAAATGATTGGTTGTAATTATTGCGAATAGGAAAGTAGTATATACGAATGTTAATGCAATGAGGCCACTACTAAACCGATTAGACCGACACATGCCCCAAGCTCCATGTTCTATCGGTAACATGAGTAAAAGTAATACTATGCACCCACGTTACAGTGTGAGTGAGGGATGGTCTACCCTAAATAGCGCTATCCATAAATATTAACGGCTTGTCTGGCTCTCGGACGAGTTAATAAGTAGTGTAAAGGTATTTCCGGGGACTTTAGCACGATAGTACTCAAGCATAACAATAGTATACACACCAATTCGCATAAGTAGCATGGCAAAGATTTAACAAGTTCATGAATGTACAACCAATTTAGTAAAATTTTGGAATCATGCTTTTCACCCCAAAATATTAAACAAGTAAAAAAAAAGGGGCTGTGAGAACTCACTGTTGAGCGTAAGCGTGAATCGACGGATGTAACACGTGTGCTTGACGAGTATGACTCCTATCCAAGTCCTATGAACACGAGGTCTCTAGTTAGATTCTTGGTAAATTGGTTTGTTAAGATTGCTTAGTTAAATATCTAGATTACAAAGTGCCTTTTTGGTTTGATTGGTTTGAAGTTTGTTAATGTCCGATTATCGCGTTTGTGTACAATAATGAATACTAATATATTACACAAAAAAAAATTGTCGAACGTCTCATACAAGTCGTATAATGTCACGTGATTGTAATGTTCATATTTCATATTGTTTTGAGTGTTGGAACATTGGTTCCTTAAAATTTTATGTTTATTAAACCCATAACCCGATTATGCCACATAAGACACCCCATAACCTTCTTGTTAGCATTATTTCCGAAAATAGTAAGTTTTCCGTCTCTGAAACCGAGACTCATTTTTTTGTTGACTCTGTCAAAACTCCTCGATTTGACCCGAGACTTATTCCCAACCCTTAAACATGTTCATAAGTCATAAAAAGTTATTCTTTCCCTAAATAACAAGTCCGCAAGTGTCGGTTTTTCAATTTTACCAAAATCAGTCAACATTCTTATTTTCAGAATTTTATTTCTGTTTGTTGTATTTATTAAAAATACTTCTGATTTGAAATCAAATATAGAAAAAATCACAGATTATCCCCAATATGTTATATAGTTACTGTAATTTTTCCAATATTTAAAAATTAGTGCAAATATTTTTAATATTTTCTTTTATTTTCTGTGTCCAATTAGGGACACATGCATGCAATCATTACATCTGAGTAAAATACATTGGGTTCCAGAAAAAGTGATCAACAGAAACGTTGTAACCAACAAAATTTGTAAACTTTTGGCGTTGGTTTCAAGTTATTTGGAGGTGTGAGGCTCTAGATATGATTAAAATACCAAGATAAAAGTTTCTGACCCTTTTCAACAGTTTGTATATCTTTTGTCCCACAAATTATTAAAAATATCAAACAAACTCAAATCAATATGAGGTTTACGGGGTTGGAAAGCTAACTTCCAGAACTTGAATTTAGACTATAAAAACGTCCATTTTCATGAAGAAATGATTTTTAGAAAAATCGTGGAAGTAGATGAAAGTTTCTGGACAGAAGCATTCCAGACTCATAATGGGTGTTTTGTTCATAGTGAAGAACACCAATCATGAAATAAAAGAAGTTTTTGATCCTTTGACCTTTAAATCTATATTCTAACACATGCATGGTATTAAAATACATCCATGATGTGCTAGAGGTGATTATTATCATAAAAACAAGATTTCTACATACTAAGAACAATATATCAACAAGTTTACAAACAATAATCGATTTTTACTTGATTTTCGGTTTGATCATGGGTTATCCTTTCTATTAACACCTAAAAGGTGTTTTAAGGTGTAACCTACAAACATCAAGAGTTTATATGGGGATTTTAGCCATGGAAAAAGCATAAAATCCGAAATTTTTGAAGGAAACATATGAAGAAATGATAGATAGCAAGATTAAATGTTGTAGTTTACCTTTCTTGTTAATATTTGGTGATGAACACCTTTAAATTCTTGGATTTCTCTTGAATGTTTGCTGGAATTTTAGAGAGAAGATGGAGGAGATGTGTGTGTGTTTTTAGAGAGAGAGGAGGAAGTGTAAGTAAATGGGTTTTGGGAAAAATGAAAGAAATAATGAGGTTTTTTGGAAAATGAAATGAATTTGAAATCAAAGAGGGGGGGGGGGGGCGGTTTTTGGAGGGTATTTTGGTCATTATATATATATATTTTTTTTGTTAAATAAAGTGTATAAAAGTTATCTAATTAATTTGTATTAATTTGGTATAAATATATGTATTTTATGAGGTTTATTTTGTGATGTTTTGGTGATTAAAATTTGAGTTTTGAAAAGTGAGAAATTTTAAGTTCTTGACTTAAGTTATGATACACTTAATTTGTCTATTTTTAATGTCCATGTATTATTCATCCGATTAAGTTTGCGTTGTCGAGTTACGAAAATTTCAGTTTTGTGAAAAGTTAAGGGTTTTATTAAAGCATCAAGGGATGAACTTTTCTTTGATTAATTTGGCACTTAGTAACCTATTATAACATCTCTAAAAGAACTTATGGTTCACTAAGCAATCTCTAAGTCGTTCTATGGCTTAATAAGCTTGCGAAGTCGTAACCTAGGAATTTCACTCGGATTTAAGGAATGCGGTAAATGTAATTTACGATTCTAGTGTGATAATGACCTGAGGTTTGACGATTGTCACAATCGCTTCCGCTAACACGAGGTGTAACAGTACCGGGTAACAAAAGCACAAGATATAGAAGTAATACCATACATAATTTAGCAAAAGTATTACAAGTTACCACAAATTCAAAACATAATTCCAAAGGTGATTACAACAAGTTCATAAAAGTTTCCAAAAGTTAGTCATAATCCAAATTAAAGCAAACGCATGCGAGAATGCATCCACACAAAAGTACTCCTAGAATGCGTCTTACTGTCGATGTCCTGAAAAGCATGATAAACAAACGGTCAACTATGGTCATAGTTGGTGAGTTCACAGGTTTAATGTTATAGATAAATGAATCAAAAGCTTTGTTCATCAAGTATATAAATATAAATGATTGGTTGTAATTATTGCGAATAGGAAAGTAGTATATACGAATGTTAATGCAATGAGGCCACTACTAAACCGATTAGACCGACACATGCCCCAAGCTCCATGTTCTATCGGTAACATGAGTAAAAGTAATACTATGCACCCACGTTACAGTGTGAGTGAGGGATGGTCTACCCTAAATAGATCTATCCATAAATATTAACGGCTCGTCTGGCTCTCGGACGAGTTAATAAGTAGTGTAAAGGTATTTCCGGGGACTTTAGCACGATAGTACTCAAGCATAACAATAGTATACACACCAATTCGCATAAGTAGCATGGCAAAGATTTAACAAGTTCATGAATGTACAACCAATTTAGTAAAATTTTGGAATCATGCTTTTCACCCCAAAATATTAAACAAGTAAAAAAAAAGGGGCTGTGAGAACTCACTGTTGAGCGTAAGCGTGAATCGACGGATGTAACACGTGTGCTTGACGAGTATGACTCCTATCCAAGTCCTATGAACACGAGGTCTCTAGTTAGATTCTTGGTAAATTGGTTTGTTAAGATTGCTTAGTTAAATATCTAGATTACAAAGTGCCTTTTTGGTTTGATTGGTTTGAAGTTTGTTAATGTCCGATTATCGCGTTTGTGTACAATAATGAATACTAATATATTACACAAAAAAAAATTGTCGAACGTCTCATACAAGTCGTATAATGTCACGTGATTGTAATGTTCATATTTCATATTGTTTTGAGTGTTGGAACATTGGTTCCTTAAAATTTTATGTTTATTAAACCCATAACCCGATTATGCCACATAAGACACCCCATAACCTTCTTGTTAGCATTATTTCCGAAAATAGTAAGTTTTCCGTCTCTGAAACCGAGACTCATTTTTTTGTTGACTCGGTCAAAACTCCTCGATTTGACCCGAGACTTATTCCCAACCCTTAAACATGTTCATAAGTCATAAAAAGTTATTCTTTCCCTAAATAACAAGTCCGCAAGTGTCGGTTTTTCAATTTTACCAAAATCAGTCAACATTCTTATTTTCAGAATTTTATTTCTGTTTGTTGTATTTATTAAAAATACTTCTGATTTGAAATCAAATATAGAAAAAATCACAGATTATCCCCAATATGTTATTTAGTTACTGTAATTTTTCCAATATTTAAAAATTAGCGCAAATATTTTTAATATTTTCTTTTATTTTCTGTGTCCAATTAGGGACACATGCATGCAATCATTACATCTGAGTAAAATACATTGGGTTCCAGAAAAAGTGATCAACAGAAACGTTGTAACCAACAAAATTTGTAAACTTTTGGCGTTGGTTTCAAGTTATTTGGAGGTGTGAGGCTCTAGATATGATTAAAATACCAAGATAAAAGTTTCTGACCCTTTTCAACAGTTTGTATATCTTTTGTCCCACAAATTATTAAAAATATCAAACAAACTCAAATCAATATGAGGTTTACGGGGTTGGAAAGCTAACTTCCAGAACTTGAATTTAGACTATAAAAACGTCCATTTTCATGAAGAAATGATTTTTAGAAAAATCGTGGAAGTAGATGAAAGTTTCTGGACAGAAGCATTCCAGACTCATAATGGGTGTTTTGTTCATAGTGAAGAACACCAATCATGAAATAAAAGAAGTTTTTGATCCTTTGACCTTTAAATCTATATTCTAACACATGCATGGTATTAAAATACATCCATGATGTGCTAGAGGTGATTATTATCATAAAAACAAGATTTCTACATACTAAGAACAATATATCAACAAGTTTACAAACAATAATCGATTTTTACTTGATTTTCGGTTTGATCATGGGTTATCCTTTCTATTAACACCTAAAAGGTGTTTTAAGGTGTAACCTACAAACATCAAGAGTTTATATGGGGATTTTAGCCATGGAAAAAGCATAAAATCCGAAATTTTTGAAGGAAACATATGAAGAAATGATAGATAGCAAGATTAAATGTTGTAGTTTACCTTTCTTGTTAATATTTGGTGATGAACACCTTTAAATTCTTGGATTTCTCTTGAATGTTTGCTGGAATTTTAGAGAGAAGATGGAGGAGATGTGTGTGTGTTTTTAGAGAGAGATGAGGAAGTGTAAGTAAATGGGTTTTGGGAAAAATGAAAGAAATAATGAGGTTTTTGGAAAATGAAATGAATTTGAAATCAAAGAGGGGGGGGGGGGGGAGGGGGGGCGGTTTTTGGAGGGTATTTTGGTCATTATATATATATATTTTTTTGTTAAATAAAGTGTATAAAAGTTATCTAATTAATTTGGTATAAATATATGTATTTTATGAGGTTTATTTTGTGATGTTTTGGTGATTAAAATTTGAGTTTTGAAAAGTGAGAAGCTTTTAAGTTCTTGACTTAAGTTATGATACACTTAATTTGTCTATTTTTAATGTCCATGTATTATTCATCCGATTAAGTTTGCGTTGTCGAGTTACGAAAATTTCAGTTTTGTGAACCGTTAAGGGTTTTATTAAAGCATCAAGGGATGAACTTTTCTTTGATTAATTTGGCACTTAGTAACCTATTATAACATCTCTAAAAGAACTTATGGTTCACTAAGCAATCTCTAAGTCGTTCTATGGCTTAATAAGCTTGCGAAGTCGTAACCTAGGAATTTCACTCGGATTTAAGGAATGCGGTAAATGTAATTTACGATTCTAGTGTGATAATGACCTGAGGTTTGACGGTTGTCACAATATTCCACCGTTGAAATGAATTTCGTCCCGAAATTCGACTCGTCCCATTGTGCTACGAAGCACTCGAGAATAGATGCGGATACTTGCGTCGGAATTGATCCTCGCGCTCCCAAGTGAATTCAGGACCCCGTCGCGAATTCCACCGGACTTTAACTATGGGAATTCGGCTTCGCTTCAATCTCTTGACTTCGCGGTCTATGATTTCGAGTGGTTCTTCTATGAAGTGGAGTTTATCGTCAATTCGAACTTCCTCGAGAGGGACAACGAGTGTTTCATCAGATAAGCATTTCTTTAGGTTAGAAACATGGAATGTGTCGTGGATGCCACTGAGCTCTTGCGGCAGTTTGAGTCGGTAAGCTACCGGACCAATCCTTTGCAGTACCTCGAAAGGTCCAATATATCTCGGGCTTAGTTTTCCTCGCTTTCCAAAGCGGATAACGCCTTTCCACGGTGACACCTTTAGGAGTACTTTATCACCGATTTGAAATTCTAGAGGTTTCCTACGGTTATCTGCGTAGCTTTTCTGACGACTTCTGGCTGTCTTCAGTCTTTCCCTGATAGTCGTGATCTTGTCAGTTGTTTCTTGTATGATGTCGAGTCTCGTCAACTGTCTGTCACCTGCCTCCAACCAACAAAGCGGTGAACGACATTTACGCCCATACAAGGCTTCAAATGGAGCACACTCAATGCTAGTGTGATAACTGTTGTTATAGGAAAACTCCACTAAAGGTAAGTGAGTATCCCAGCTTCCTCCAAAGTCAATCACGCAGGCTCGTAACATGTCTTCCAAAGTTTGTATGGTTCGCTCACTTTGCCCGTCAGTTTGGGGGTGATAGGCAGTACTTAAGTTCAGTTGAGTACCTAGGGTTTTCTGGAGTAATTGCCAAAAGCGCGACGTGAATCGACTATCCCTATCAGAAATTATGGAAAGAGGTATTCCGTGACGTGCAACAATTTCATTAATATAGACCTGTGCGAGCTTTTCCATCTTGTAGTCTTCTCGGATCGGAATAAAATGTGCGGATTTCGTCAACCGATCCACTATAACCCAAATCGAGTCATGTCCCCTTGCCGTCCTGGGCAACTTGGTTATAAAATCCATTGATATTTGCTCCCACTTCCATTGGGGAATTTCCAGCTGTTGTAACAAACCGGATGGTTTCTGGTACTCTGCTTTGACCTTATCGTAGGCATCCATAGTAGCACTATTAGTAACTAAGTATATCTTTAGGAACTAAGTTCTCCTTTTTATACAGACTTACCATGTCACACTCATCACTTCACACTCTTGGATCGGCTGACGATTCTGGCTACTACACTGGTCGCCCTCGCGACAACACCTTGAGTTCCGAGCCAGAGGAGGCCCCCCTATGAGGATTCTGAGCCAGAGGAAGCCCCCTATGAGGACCATGAGTCAGAAAATGAAGTTAGTAGCCGAGAGGTCACCCGAGAGAATACGAGGGTGACCCCGACACCCATCTCACCTCAGCCACCTCAGAATGGTGTGCGCTTGAGGGCCACTGCTCGTATGAGCGTTGCCCCACCTGTCAGATTTGCAGTACGAGACTTCCCTCCAGGGACTGGACCTTCAGGAACTGTACCTCCTGAGACTGTTTCTGGGATCCCAATTTCACGAGATCCCAACATGACTTATTGGATAGCACGCAGGGTAGATGAAATAAGTCATGAACTTCATGCTCATAGGACTGGCCTTGCCCAACATGGACAGATGTTGGGTAACATAGCAGACCTAACAGACCGGTTAATTTATCGTGCAAATGATGCCAGGGACACAGCAAGTACAGCGATATTTTGGTGCAGAGTGTTGGCAGGACTCACGTTTCTTTTAGCTACAATGCTTATGTGGGTAGTTTGGTTTAGGATGTAGTGCTTGTTGTATGTGTCAACTTTCCAATTCTAGTGAATGTCTTTTGTTTCAGTTAATTATGAAAAATTGTAATGTAATGGTTGATCCAAATTTTCAAATCCTGGTTTATTAATGGAAAAACCTTACCTTGTTTATTTTATATGACTATGGCAATTACTTACACACTTACTTGAATGTAAAACTTTTACTGCAGCTTAGTTTCAATTGATTACTAAAATATTAAAGTTTTAATGATACAAATATACAATACAAGCACTAACCAATAGCTTTTACCTGACTTAGAATCATGCCTCCGTGGAGAAACACAGACAACGTAGCTGAACGAGTAGCACAAGAACTTAACGCGGCACTACCTAACCTCGTTGCTCAAATCACCGCGGGTATCAATGCAGCTCAAGGGAACCCGGGAGGACAACCTACTAACAACAATCAAGGATGCAGCTACAAAACCTTCATGTCATGCCGTCCCAAGGAGTTCTTCGGGACAGAAGGTGCTGTTGGGCTGTTATCCTGGATTGAAAGCATGGAGTCAGTGCTCCACATCAGCAAATGCTCACCTGAAAGCCAAGTTGAATATGCATCATGCATGTTTCAGGGAAGAGCATTGACTTGGTGGAATAACCAAATTCAAACCAGAGGTTGCGAAGCTGCGTATAACCTTTCATGGGAGGAATTGAAGAGGATGTTGATCGAAGAGTACTGTCCAAAAGATGCACTTCAGAAATTGGAATCTGAATTCTGGAATCACGCCATGACTGGAACTGACATCGATAAGTACACTGCCCGATTTCATGAGCTTGCAAGGCTAGTACCCCACATGGTTACCCCAGAGGAGAAAAGAGTGGACAGGTACATATGGGGTTTAACTCCAGAAATACGAGGGATGGTTACCTCGGCAAACCCATCAACCATTCAGGCGGCTGTAGTCTTGGCTAACCGCCTGACAAATGATGTGATTAGATCAGGTGGATCATCGAAAGGGAAAGATAATGGAAAGAGGAAGCAGGAGAACTAACCAAGGAACAGGGGTGGTGGTAACCCAGATAAGAAACAGATGGTGGCGAAAAATTTTGGTGTGGTTGCCCAAGGACAGAAGCAATACACCGGGCCGCATCCAAAGTGTAACAAGTGCAACTATCACCATTCTGGAAATTGTCCGGTGTGCGACAAGTGTAAACGGACGGGCCACTATTCCAAGTACTGCAAGAGTGGTAATGGGAACAATGGGCAAAAAGCAGCATGCTTCGAGTGTGGAAGCCTGGACCATCTCAAGAACACTTGCCCTAGGCTGAATAGAGCCCCTAATAACAATGCTGGAAATCAAAGGGGCCCAGCACGAGGACGGGCATTTGTCATTGGAACTGAGGAAGCAAGGCAGGATCCGAACGCTGTGACAGGTATATTCCTCTTAAACAATCACTACGCGTCTGTACTGTTTGACTCTGGAGCAGAAAGAAGTTTTGTCTCACTAGAGTTTAGGCCACTGATTAATTTAAAGCCAGACAAACTAAAGGAGATCTATATTATCGAGTATGCTAATGGTCATGAATTTCAGGCTAGGGACATAATTCTAGGTTGTACCTTGAACCTAGCTGATAAGTCATTTAATATCGACCTAATTCCAATCGAACTGAAAAGTTTCGATGTAGTGGTGGGTATGGACTGGCTCACCAAGGTCCGAGCGGAGATTGTCTGTTTTGAAAAAGTTATCCGAATACCTCTCAAAGACGGAGAAACTCTTGCTGTGCAAGGAGATAAACCCGATCGAGAGCTCAAAATTGTGTCTACTATAAAGATGCATAAGTATCTGGAGAAAGAGTGCCGTGCATTTCTGGCTCACGTGGTGGAAAAGAAACCGAAGGAGAAGCGTATCCAAGATATACCTGTAGTTAGAGATCACCCCGAAGTTTTCCCAGAAGATTTACCTGAACTTCCCCCGCCAAGGCAAGTCGAATTTCGAATTGATCTAGTTCCCAGGGCAGCACCTGTAGCTAAAGCACCATATCGCTTGGCACCGGCTGAGATGCAGGAGCTATCAGAACAATTACAAGAACTTCTGAGCAAAGGTTTGATTCGGCCAAGCTCATCGCCCTGGGGAGCTCCCGTTCTCTTCGTCAAAAAGAAAGATGGGTCATTCCGGATGTGTATTGATTATAGAGAACTAAACAAGTTGACTATTAAGAATCGTTACCCTCTTCCCCGAATAGATGATCTATTTGATCAGCTACAAGGCGCATCCTACTTTTCAAAAATTGATCTACGATCTGGATACCATCAAGTGGGTGTGCGCGAGGAAGACGTTCCTAAGACAGCCTTTAGAACTCGATATGGACACTACGAGTTCTTGGTAATGCCCTTCGGACTAACAAACGCACCTGCAGTTTTCATGGATTTGATGAATAGGGTATGCAGACCATACCTAGATAAGTTCGTGATAGTGTTCATCGACGACATATTGATTTACTCACGGAATAAGGAAGATCACGAACATCATTTGAAGTTGATACTAGAACTACTCAAGGACCAAAAATTGTATGCTAAGTTCTCAAAGTGCGAATTTTGGCTCCGAGAGGTACACTTCCTTGGTCACGTAGTCAACGAAAAAGGAATCCAAGTGGACCCAGCTAAGATTGAAGCAATTAAAAAGTGGGAGGCTCCGAGAACCCCTACAGAAATTCGTCAATTTCTGGGATTGGCTGGTTACTACCGGAGATTCATTGAGAACTTTTCAAAAATCGCTAAGCCTTTAACAGAATTGACCCAAAAGGCGAAGGAGTTTGTTTGGGGGAAAATGCAGGAGGAAGCATTCCAAACACTGAAGCATAGGCTATGCGATGCACCAATCTTGGCGTTACCCGAGGGAACAGAGGATTTTGTCGTATACTGTGATGCGTCACACCAGGGATTAGGATGTGTGCTGATGCAAAAGAATAAGGTCATCGCTTATGCATCGAGGCAGCTCAAGGAGCATGAGAAGAACTATACAACACACGACTTGGAGCTAGGAGCTGTAGTCTTTGCCCTTAAGATCTGGAGACACTATCTGTATGGTACAAAGTGCACTGTGTTTACTGACCATAAGAGTCTTCAACATATCTTTGACCAGAAAATGCTCAACATGAGGCAAAGGAGATGGGTAGAATTGCTTAGTGACTACGATTGTGAGATCAAGTATCATCCAGGCAAAGCGAATGTGGTAGCAGATGCTTTAAGTAGGAAGGAAAGGTTAAGACCCTCACGAGTACGAGCATTGGGAATGATGGTTCAAACAAGTTTAAAAACTCGAATCCTTGATGCTCAAAGAGAAGCAATGAGACCTGAAAATATAAAGAACGAGACTCTACACAACCTAGACCAGAAATTTGAAATTAAGACTGATGGAGTTCGTTACTTCAAGGAGAGGGCATGGATTCCGAGAACCGACAATCTAAGGGATGTCATCATGGATGAAGCCCATAGATCCAGGTATTCAATCCACCCAGGAGCTGATAAGATGTACAGGGATTTAATGGAATACTATTGGTGGCCGGGGATGAAGAAAGATATTGCCCTGTATGTTGGGAAATGTTTAACATGTTCTAAGGTCAAAGCAGAGTACCAGAAACCATCCGGTTTGTTACAACAGCCGGAAATTCCCCAATGGAAGTGGGAGCAAATATCAATGGATTTTATAACCAAGTTGCCCAGGACGGCAAGGGGACATGACTCGATTTGGGTTATAGTGGATCGGTTGACGAAATCCGCACATTTTATTCCAATCCGAGAAGACTACAAGATGGAAAAGCTCGCACAGGTCTATATTAATGAAATTGTTGCACGTCACGGAATACCTCTTTCCATAATTTCTGATAGGGATAGTCGATTCACGTCGCGCTTTTGGCAATTACTCCAGAAAACCCTAGGTACTCAACTGAACTTAAGTACTGCCTATCACCCCCAAACTGACGGGCAAAGTGAGCGAACCATACAAACTTTGGAAGACATGTTACGAGCCTGCGTGATTGACTTCGGAGGAAGCTGGGATACTCACTTACCTTTAGTGGAGTTTTCCTATAACAACAGTTATCACACTAGCATTGAGTGTGCTCCATTTGAAGCCTTGTATGGGCGTAAATGTCGTTCACCGCTTTGTTGGTTGGAGGCAGGTGACAGACAGTTGACGAGACTCGACATCATACAAGAAACAACTGACAAGATCACGACTATCAGGGAAAGACTGAAGACAGCCAGAAGTCGTCAGAAAAGCTACGCAGATAACCGTAGGAAACCTCTAGAATTTCAAATCGGTGATAAAGTACTCCTAAAGGTGTCACCGTGGAAAGGCGTTATCCGCTTTGGAAAGCGAGGAAAACTAAGCCCGAGATATATTGGACCTTTCGAGGTACTGCAAAGGATTGGTCCGGTAGCTTACCGACTCAAACTGCCGCAAGAGCTCAGTGGCATCCACGACACATTCCATGTTTCTAACCTAAAGAAATGCTTATCTGATGAAACACTCGTTGTCCCTCTCGAGGAAGTTCGAATTGACGATAAACTCCACTTCATAGAAGAACCACTCGAAATCATAGACCGCGAAGTCAAGAGATTGAAGCGAAGCCGAATTCCCATAGTTAAAGTCCGGTGGAATTCGCGACGGGGTCCTGAATTCACTTGGGAGCGCGAGGATCAATTCCGACGCAAGTATCCGCATCTATTCTCGAGTGCTTCGTAGCACAATGGGACGAGTTGAATTTCGGGACGAAATTCATTTCAACGGTGGGATATTGTGACAACCGTCAAACCTCAGGTCATTATCACACTAGAATCGTAAATTACATTTACCGCATTCCTTAAATCCGAGTGAAATTCCTAGGTTACGACTTCGCAAGCTTATTAAGCCATAGAACGACTTAGAGATTGCTTAGTGAACCATAAGTTCTTTTAGAGATGTTATAATAGGTTACTAAGTGCCAAATTAATCAAAGAAAAGTTCATCCCTTGATGCTTTAATAAAACCCTTAACGGTTCACAAAACTGAAATTTTCGTAACTCGACAACGCAAACTTAATCGGATGAATAATACATGGACATTAAAAATAGACAAATTAAGTGTATCATAACTTAAGTCAAGAACTTAAAATTTCTCACTTTTCAAAACTCAAATTTTAATCACCAAAACATCACAAAATAAACCTCATAAAATACATATATTTATACCAAATTAATACAAATTAATTAGATAACTTTTATACACTTTATTTAACAAAAAAAAAATATATATATAATGACCAAAATACCCTCTAAAAACCGCCCCCCCCCCCCCTCTTTGATTTCAAATTCATTTCATTTTCCAAAAAACCTCATTATTTCTTTCATTTTTCCCAAAACCCATTTACTTACACTTCCTCCTCTCTCTCTAAAAACACACACACATCTCCTCCATCTTCTCTCTAAAATTCCAGCAAACATTCAAGAGAAATCCAAGAATTTAAAGGTGTTCATCACCAAATATTAACAAGAAAGGTAAACTACAACATTTAATCTTGCTATCTATCATTTCTTCATATGTTTCCTTCAAAAATTTCGGATTTTATGCTTTTTCCATGGCTAAAATCCCCATATAAACTCTTGATGTTTGTAGGTTACACCTTAAAACACCTTTTAGGTGTTAATAGAAAGGATAACCCATGATCAAACCGAAAATCAAGTAAAAATCGATTATTGTTTGTAAACTTGTTGATATATTGTTCTTAGTATGTAGAAATCTTGTTTTTATGATAATAATCACCTCTAGCACATCATGGATGTATTTTAATACCATGCATGTGTTAGAATATAGATTTAAAGGTCAAAGGATCAAAAACTTCTTTTATTTCATGATTGGTGTTCTTCACTATGAACAAAACACCCATTATGAGTCTGGAATGCTTCTGTCCAGAAACTTTCATCTACTTCCACGATTTTTCTAAAAATCATTTCTTCATGAAAATGGACGTTTTTATAGTCTAAATTCAAGTTCTGGAAGTTAGCTTTCCAACCCCGTAAACCTCATATTGATTTGAGTTTGTTTGATATTTTTAATAATTTGTGGGACAAAAGATATACAAACTGTTGAAAAGGGTCAGAAACTTTTATCTTGGTATTTTAATCATATCTAGAGCCTCACACCTCCAAATAACTTGAAACCAACGCCAAAAGTTTACAAATTTTGTTGGTTACAACGTTTCTGTTGATCACTTTTTCTGGAACCCAATGTATTTTACTCAGATGTAATGATTGCATGCATGTGTCCCTAATTGGACACAGAAAATAAAAGAAAATATTAAAAATATTTGCGCTAATTTTTAAATATTGGAAAAATTACAGTAACTATATAACATATTGGGGATAATCTGTGATTTTTTCTATATTTGATTTCAAATCAGAAGTATTTTTAATAAATACAACAAACAGAAATAAAATTCTGAAAATAAGAATGTTGACTGATTTTGGTAAAATTGAAAAACCGACACTTGCGGACTTGTTATTTAGGGAAAGAATAACTTTTTATGACTTATGAACATGTTTAAGGGTTGGGAATAAGTCTCGGGTCAAATCGAGGAGTTTTGACCGAGTCAACAAAAAAATGAGTCTCGGTTTCAGAGACGGAAAACTTACTATTTTCGGAAATAATGCTAACAAGAAGGTTATGGGGTGTCTTATGTGGCATAATCGGGTTATGGGTTTAATAAACATAAAATTTTAAGGAACCAATGTTCCAACACTCAAAACAATATGAAATATGAACATTACAATCACGTGACATTATACGACTTGTATGAGACGTTCGACAATTTTTTTTTGTGTAATATATTAGTATTCATTATTGTACACAAACGCGATAATCGGACATTAACAAACTTCAAACCAATCAAACCAAAAAGGCACTTTGTAATCTAGATATTTAACTAAGCAATCTTAACAAACCAATTTACCAAGAATCTAACTAGAGACCTCGTGTTCATAGGACTTGGATAGGAGTCATACTCGTCAAGCACACGTGTTACATCCGTCGATTCACGCTTACGCTCAACAGTGAGTTCTCACAGCCCCTTTTTTTTACTTGTTTAATATTTTGGGGTGAAAAGCATGATTCCAAAATTTTACTAAATTGGTTGTACATTCATGAACTTGTTAAATCTTTGCCATGCTACTTATGCGAATTGGTGTGTATACTATTGTTATGCTTGAGTACTATCGTGCTAAAGTCCCCGGAAATACCTTTACACTACTTATTAACTCGTCCGAGAGCCAGACGAGCCGTTAATATTTATGGATAGCGCTATTTAGGGTAGACCATCCCTCACTCACACTGTAACGTGGGTGCATAGTATTACTTTTACTCATGTTACCGATAGAACATGGAGCTTGGGGCATGTGTCGGTCTAATCGGTTTAGTAGTGGCCTCATTGCATTAACATTCGTATATACTACTTTCCTATTCGCAATAATTACAACCAATCATTTATATTTATATACTTGATGAACAAAGCTTTTGATTCATTTATCTATAACATTAAACCTGTGAACTCACCAACTATGATCATAGTTGACCGTTTGTTTATCATGCTTTTCAGGAGATCGACAGTAAGACGCATTCTAGGAGTACTTTTGTGTGGATGCATTCTCGCATGCGTTTGCTTTAATTTGGATTATGACTAACTTTTGGAAACTTTTATGAACTTGTTGTAATCACCTTTGGAATTATGTTTTGAACTTGTGGTAACTTGTAATACTTTTGCTAAATTATGTATGGTATTACTTCTATATCTTGTGCTTTTGTTACCCGGTACTGTTACACCTCGTGTTTCCGCTTTAGCGGGGTGTGACAAAGATTGAGGCTATCAAGTGCTGGCAAGCACCGACGACGCCGACCGAAGTACGCCAATTCTTAGGACTGGCTGGTTATTATCGGCATTTCATTGAGAATTTTTCCAAAATAGCTCAACCTCTCACAATACTGACTCAGAAGGAAAAGAAGTTTGATTGGACTGAAAAACAAGAGTCAGCATTTCAGCGATTGAAGCAAAAGCTTTGCAGTGCACCAATTCTATCATTACCCGAAGGAAATGAAGACTTCGTGCTATACTGCGATGCCTCACACCAAGGTCTTGGTTGCGTGTTGATGCAACGAGACAAGGTTATTGCCTACGCCTCCCGACAACTCAAAGTTCACGAGAAGAACTACACTACTCATGATCTCGAATTAGGAGCCGTAGTGTTCGCACTTAAGATCTGGAGACACTATCTGTATGGCACAAAGTGTACCATCTTCACCGATCACAAAAGCCTCCAGTATATATTCGATCAGAAGGATCTTAATATGAGGCAACGTCGCTGGGTCGAGCTACTCACCGACTATGATTGTGAAATCAAGTATCATCCGGGGAAAGCAAATGTAGTTGCCGATGCCCTAAGTCGCAAAGAGCGCACAAAACCACTTCGAGTCCGAGCCCTTAGCATAACCATCCATAATGATCTAATCATTCAAATTCTCACTGCTCAACTCGAAGCATTGAAACCTGAAAACATCAAGGAAGAGGCCTTGCGAAATATGGAGAATCAATTGGAAACCAAACCCAATGGGGTCAAATACTTCGCAAACCGAATCTGGTTACCCAAGTTTGGGAATCTTCGAGACTTGGTGATGGATGAAGCTCACAAGTCCAAATATTCTATACATCCTGGATCTGATAAGATGTATCATGGCATCAAGGGATCATACTGGTGGCCAAACATGAAAGCAGAGATTGCCACGTATGTCAGCAAGTGCCTCACATGTTCAAAAGTTAAAGCTGAATATCAGAAGCCCACCGGTTTGCTACAGCAACCGGATATTCCAGAATGGAAATGGGAGCAAATCGCTATGGACTTCATCACTAAACTTCCGAAAACATCAAGTGGTTGCGATACTATATGGGTAATAGTTGATCGTCTAACCAAATCTGCTCACTTCCTTGCCATGAAGGAAACCGACAAAATGGAACGTCTCACACGAATCTATTTGAAGGAGATCGTATCCCGACACGGCGTTCCAATCTCAATTATCTCTGATAGAGACAGCCGATTCACATCTAACTTTTGGCAATCATTGCAAAAGTCATTGGGTACTCGTTTAGATATGAGTACAGCCTATCATCCACAAACCGATGGCCAAAGTGAAAGGACTATTCAAACACTGGAAGATATGTTACGCGCCTGCGTAATTGATTTCGGTGCAAATTGGGAACATCATTTGCCATTGTGTGAATTCTCATACAACAACAGCTATCATACCAGCATTGGAGCTGCACCATTCGAGGCACTGTACGGTCGTAAGTGCCGATCGCCTATTTGTTGGACCGAAATTGGAGATAGCCAACTCACTGGCCTGGAAATCATTCATGAAACCACCGAGAAGATCGTTGGTATCCAACAACGCCTGAAGGCCGCACGTGATCGTCAGAAAAGTTATGCTGACGTGAGACGCAAGCATCTCGAGTTCCAGGTTGGGGATCGAGTATTGCTCAAAGTATCACCTTGGAAAGGTGTCATTCGCTTTGGTAAACGTGGGAAGTTAAACCCTAGATACATCGGACCTTTTGAGATCCTTGAAAGGATTGGTCCAGTCGCATATCGATTGCAGCTACCTCCAGAGCTCAGTAGCGTGCATCCCACATTTCACGTTTCTAACCTAAAGAAATGCCTGTCCGACGAGACACTCATTATCCCGCTCGAGGAAATTCAAATCGACGACAAACTTCATTTTGTCGAGACACCAGTGGAGGTCATGGACCGTGAGGTCAAACAGCTTAAACAAAGTCGTATTCCAATTGTCAAGGTTCGGTGGAATTCGCGGCGTGGTCCGGAATTCACTTGGGAACGAGAAGACCAGATGCGACTCAAATATCCACATCTATTTTCAGACTCCACTCACGCATCAACTCAAAGTTAAATTTCGGGACGAAATTCTCTTAACAAGGGGAGAATGTGACACCCGTCAAATTAGGACTAGTTTTTAGCTCCTAATCATTTAGAAATACGTGTAATTAGTTCTATGTATTAGGCTAATTGTATGTATCAAAATATATATTGTTGAATATATATCAATACTCGATTAGATTTAATCGTGCAATTATCAAATCGGCCAAATTTCCGATTCATATATATATGGCGTTGGTGAAAAACAATATTAAATAATATAAGAATTATTATTTAATAACTCATTATTTATAATATATTATTTTGATAATATATAAAGTATTCGTATCGTACAAAATCAAATCATTCGCGACAACCTTTATAAATAATGTATTATTATTGGAGATAGTAATTATTATTTACATTAGATAAAATGAAACATATTTCGTTTTATAACATTTTACTCAAACACGACGAAAACATTCAAATCGTGTCCGTCTCTAAAACGTAAAACAAAGATATATTATTATATCTCACTAAAGGTATTTTTATAAAATACTTCCAATAAAAGTATAAACGAATTCATTTTTAGAAATTTATCAAATTAAAACATTTTACTATTTTTCGATCGGGTACAAAAACACGGGTATTTTATTCTTCACATCGGAGCCACCCAACTCCAATTATTGGAGCTGGGCATAAACCGATCAAACACCCTCCTGTTGTTTTCATTTCATTCTCAATCTCACTCTCAATCTCTCTCGGTCTCTTTCATTTTCAAAAACAACAACAACAATAACAATTAACAACAACAATATTATCATCATCATCATCGTGATCATCATCATCTTCATCGTTCATCATCACCATCATCCGTTCATCATTTTGATTGTAAGGAATCGTTTACGTTTTTGTTAATTTTACATGTTTATATTACGTATATTAGCATGCTAGGATGTTCTACAAACTAATTATGCCCCCAAATCAAACACAAGTTTTTGAATTTAATCTGCTGTTCGTCACAGACCTGCACACGCAGACAAACCACGCGATCGCGTGATTTGTCCAGCCGATCGCGTCAAACTATAACCCACGCGATCGCGTGATCATTCAAACCGATCGCGTCATTTTAATTTCAAACCGATAGCGTGACATTTTAAACCGATCGCTTCATTTCAATTTCAAACCGATCGCGTGATCTGGTCCCTGGATCGCGTGAATTTTCATAAACTTTGTGTGCAAATTTCAAAAGTGCATAAGTGTTTAGTAGCCCTTTTTCCCACGGAAAATATAACAAATTTTCGATTAACTCGGATTAAGCTCAAATTCGCACGGTCATTCGAAAACAACCCAATGATCAAAGCTAAGTACCTTAGCCTTGTCAGTTTTAGGCCATTCGGGGTCATCTAGGGGTCGAAAATGGCATATTTTAGTTTTCGGACCTCCGTTTTCGGACCTCCGTTTTTCCATAAACTTAAAACTAAAGGTTTACACTAAATGTCAGACATCGCGACATATTTCATACTTATACGATACAACATTTAAACACTTCAAATATGCTTTTATAAGTTCAAAACAAATGAAAGTAGTATTAATAATTGAAGAATTATTATTTCAATCATATCACCAATACGCCGTATACATTTTCACAACTCGAACGAAATCATTAAACCAAAGTATTTGGTCAAAACTAGTTAAGGGAATAACTAGCATAGATGTCCGTAGTGTCATCAAATCAATTAAACCTTGCGCGTTTAATACGCCCGGCAAGTTTCAAATATCTAATCAATCAAAACCTTGCGCGTCAAAGACGCCCCGCAGGTTCAGTCGTTGTAACGACATCAAATCATTGTGAATCATCAATTGTGCTTAGTAGCATCTCATAGGCTCAGGTGAGTCTCATAGCCCCTTTTTAAATACTTTTACCTAGGGGTGTGATTTCATTGCTCTGTTTTGTTTTACAATATGAACGCAAGTATCATCAAATCAAATACTACATGAGTTAAATTCACTAATCATTTTTAAAGCCCTCCATCAGCATAGTTTGGTAATACGTAGTAGCGTGAATATTAGTATATGGATCCATATAGGTTTGACCAGCCTCATCCGGGTTAGCACGCACTAACTAGTAAAACGGATGTATTAATATTTGTGAAGACGAGTGTTGATTAGGCACTCGTAGGAGGCACCTCGATCAGGATACCTTAAATGTGGACCTGACATCTCGAGTTAAGCTCAGACTATGTGCTCATGGCTGTATAACTTTTATTTTGCTTAATTGCATTTTAAATTCAATTATCATTAAATCTTGCGGTTCATACAAATATGTGTTGACATACAAACCTGTGAGCTCACCAGCGTTTTCGCTGACCCATTTTAGCATGTATCACAGGTGATCAGCAGCAGTAGGTCTGCCACTCAAGATGCCCATTAGCTCGAGTCACATTCAGACATCAAGAGATTGTCATGCATTACTATATTTTGTATAATTTAGTTATGCCATAGAATCTCTATCAATCGAACTCAGGAGCTTTTGTAAACTATGTTATAACAGTGTAAAACTTTTATAATATCAATGTATTTGTAAACGACGCATGTAGTGGTCGTTCATTATGTAATCTTGTGTGCTTTGTATATTGATTAGTCGCGCCCCGAACCGACCCGCTTCCGCATCATAATTTGGGGGTGCGACACAGATCCACATTCAAGGACCCGATCGAGGGTGCCTCCCTGCGAGTGCCTAATCTACACTCGTATGAACAAATGCTAATGCGTCCGTTTGACCAGTTGGGGCTTCCAAACCGGACGGGGATTGTCAATCCCATATGGTACCATACACTAACATTCACGCTACAAAAGTATTACCAAACTATGCTAGAGGACTTAAAATGATTAGAGAAAACAACTCATGCAATATATAGCGATATTTTGATACTTGCGCTCACATGTAAAACAAAACAAGCATGTATTCCCACCCCTGGGTTAAAAATAGTAAAATGAGGGGCTATGAGACTCACCTGAGTCTGATGAATTGCTATCAAGCAATTAATGATGGATCACAAGGTAATGATGTCGTCCAAACGACTGTAACCTGCCGGGCGTCCTAAACGCGCAAGGTTATAATGATTAGATATCTCAACCGATCATCTATGCTAGTCGTTCACTCAACTAGTTATGTCCAAATACTTTGATTGTTTGTTCATGTTTTGAATACATGTACGGCCTGTTGGTGACGGTTGTAATAATAATCTTGACGTATTATTAATACTTATGTTGTTATGTTACACTTGTAAAGTATGTATTAGTGTTGTATCGTATATAAGTATGATGTTACACAAGTTTGACACTTAGTGTGAAAAATGTATTTTCAAGAATTTGAATGACGGGGGTCCGGGGGCAGCGCCCCTGGTAGCGGGGTCCAAGGGGCAGAGCCCCTGGCTGGAAAATTTTTATTTATACTATATTGCTTTAGTAAAAACGCATTTGAAATTCGAATTCGGAGTAAAATCAGGTGGCAAAATCTTATTTTCGACACTTAGTATAAAGTGTGCTTTTATGATTCTGTTACGCGATCGGGTAAGGGGGTACGCGATCGGGTATGAGGATTCATACCCGTTCGGGTGAGGAGTCATACCCGTTCTGGTGAGGCGTCATACCCATTCGGGTGAGGATGGTATCCGCTGGATACTGGGCGTGACTAGGGTCTGTTTATACGATTCAAGGTGTAAACGAGTTATAGCTCAAATTTTTGGACATAATCAGTTGGTATACACTAATATATGATGATATAAGTATTTCTAAACACAATAAATTAAAGAAAAAGAGGAGTATTCATACGAATAAAAATGGAGCCAAGAGTGATGATGATGAACACGACGATGATGATGATGATGATGATGATGAGGTTGGTAATGATGATGATGATGTTGCTTCTTTCCTTGTTTCCTCTTTTCCGGTTGTGATGTTGATTCCGAAATGATGATGATGGTGCCAGTTTGTGTTTGAGCCGAGAGAAAGGAGAAAGAGATAGATGATGAAGATGAAAATGAAATGAAAAAATGAAGGAAGGTGTGTTTGGTCTGCTTATGGTCACGGGGCAAGATCCACAAATTGTGGATCTTGTCCGACTCCAATAATTTGGAGTGGTTGCGGTTTGGCTCCAATTCGTAGTGTAAAATGCCCGTGTTCGTGTACCCGATCGTAAAATAATTTAATATTTTAAAATTATAATTTTGTTTACACATATCCGAATATATTTTTAGTTGAAGTATTTTATAAAAATACTTTATTCGAGTTATAAAATATAACTTTGTTTTTAATTAGTTTGTAGAATATGATTCGTATGGTTTCGTCGCGTGGAGTACGTTTTGAATAAAATGAAATATGTTTTATTTTTATCCGAATAAATAATGTTTATTTTTAATAATAATACATTATTTAGAAAGTTTTGTCACGAACATTTTATTTTATACGATACGAAATACATTTTATATATTATCAAAATAATATATAATAAATAATGAGTTTATTAAATAATTTTATATTATTTAATTATTTTGTTCACCGACGTCCGTATTAATGAATCGGAATTCGGCCGATATAAAATGACACAATTTAATCAAACCGTGTATGTGTATATATAATAATATACAAAAGGATACATACAATTAGCCTAACATAGCACTAATTACATGTATAAACTAAGTGATTAGGAACTAATAACTAGTTCTAATTTGGCGGGTGTCACAAATAGGGAACTTTACGGTTATACCATTAGATAACAGAGTTAACAAACTCATTTAATTTAGACCCTTGTTTCCTCAAAACTCAAAGTCATCATCCCATAATTACCAGCTAATGAAGTCACAACAAATACAGCTTTCCACATCTGATTTATTATTATCTTTTTATCGCTTTATTTACTTTACATAGTAAACTAAACCAAAACCCCATCACTTTTATAAACCAACCATTTGCTAGAAAACCATTGATTGATTGGAATTTCCTCTGTTTCAATTCAGTTTCTCTTCAAGAACGACTCTAGGTCATACTTATTACTTGCTAACCTTTGGTTAAGTAATCGTAAGTCACACTTAGACACCAGAATTTATAAATTTTAAAACCTCCGATCCCGGCTGTTGTATGAACGACCGCAACGACCGACATTAAGTTTTTGGCACCGCTGCCGGGGAGACTAACTGTCCGACACAGAGGCCCGACCAATCATAATTTCTTGCCTAATTTTAAGATATAAACCTTTTGAATATATATATATATATATATATATATATATATATATATATATATATATAACATTCTCTTAAATAGTTTATTTTCTTTAATCTGTTTATTTTCTAGTGTATGACTTGTACGCCTAGGTCTGCACCACTTTTCAACTTTCATGATCCAGAACTTATCATTCGCACAATCCGACGACAGAAGAAACAATTCGCCCTCAGAAACACGATGGCAGCTCTCGCTGACAACAACAAACCCTCTATCGAAGGAAGAAGAGGACCAATTCTCTACCCAGAAACCCCTGGACAATCATTCGAGCTTAAACACCACATCATCCAACTAATCCAGAACCACTGTCAATTCCACGGATTACCAAAATATGACCCGAATTCTCACCTTGACAAGTACATCTCTCTTTCAAATTCCTACAAACAAAGCGGAGTTAGCCAAGATACGATCCGCTTGTATCTTTTCCCTTATTCGCTCAGTCATCATGTGCAAACATGGTTTGAGGGTTTAATAACCGGTTCCATCCTTTCATGGACAGTAATGGCAACGAAGTTTCTGACCAATTACTTTCCACCATCCAAGCAAACCAAACTTAAGAATGATATCATGAACTTCCGACAAGCTTTTGACGAATCATTGTACACCGCATGGGAACGATTCAAGGGAGCATTAAAGAAGTGTCCAAATCATCATCGTGACAAATCAGCACAGCTATGCACTTTCTATAACGGTTTAGCATCCAACCACCGGACAACCCTCGACGCTGCTGCACAAGGAAACTTCATGAAGAAAACAGATGAAGAAGGATGGGACCTTATTGAAAACATGACTATGCATCACCATGATTGGAACTCAGGAGATCACTCGACATCTTCAGCACCTCTCGCTGCCTCGAATCCACTTCCGATTGAAGCAATTAAGGTACTCACTGAAAAGATGGACTCCCTTGTCAAGCAATTTGGAGAACTCAAGAAACAACAGCATCAAGTACACCGAGTGCAAGCCTGTCCAAACTGCACCAACCATCAGCCATCTGGTATATATCAGGTTGAATACGAAGAGGCAGATGGCACGTTTACTATGCCCAGTTTCCCGCTCGACCACAAACTTTTCCACCCGGTTTCAACCAAAACAGCAACCAACCCAGAGGTCCACCTTTTCCGCCAAGGCCCAACCAATAACCCTACCCACCAAGATATCTACCTAGATATCCGCCATACCCACAACAACAATTTGCTTACAACCAACCCCTCGCACTCCCTGGACCTACTTCCGACACAAACCAACACATTGAACAAGCTGCCAAGGCAAATGCACCAACTTCAAATCCAGACGACGCTTTCACTCAGTTCATGCAAGGGCAGCACCAACTCAACCAAAAGACGTCCGCCAGGCAAGACCAAGCTGAGATCTTTATGAGAAACCAACTAGCCGTACTTAAGAACTTGGAAGCTCAAATCGGACAACCGGCACAACGTCTTGACACCAAACCTAGAGGAAGTTTGCCAAGTAACACAGTTCAAAATCCACATATCGAGGAGGCAAAGCAAGTTACCACCGCCAAAGAAGCAGTTGTTCCACCACCCGCTGCTACCCACGTAAAAGAGGAACTAGCCACAAAACCACCAACTACAGAACCTGCTCCGACCTTGAACAAAGACGTAAGAATCCCTTACCCCGCTAGACTAAGGACTCAACCAAAGAAGTTATCATCTTTTAAACTAGATGGTAAATTCCTTGACACCATGTCTAGAGTTCCAGGTCGTAACAAGTACATCAGGAAACTCTTATCCACCAAGGATAGATTGCCCGAGGTAAACAACATTCCACTCAGTTCTGAGAGCTCAGATTTACTAAAAAATAGCCTTCCAGAAAAACTAGGAGACACTAAATGATTTACACTTCCTTGTTCCATTTACTAATCCGGAGATATCAACGCCTTAGCCGATTTAGGAGCCAGCATAAACCTTCTGCCTTACTCCTTATTCAAGAGGTCAGACATTGAAAACCTGAAACCCACTAAGATGATTCTTCAGCTAGCCGACCAATCTGTTCGGTACCCAAAAGGAATAGCTAAAAATGTCTTAGTTCAAGTCGACAAATTCTTCTACCCTACGAACTTTGTGGTAATGGATATCCATGAAGACATAAACATTCTAATTATCCTTGGGAGACCATTTATGAACACGACAAGAGCAGTTATTGATGTATACAACCACACAATCGTTCTACGATCCCATGGAGAGAGCATCACCTACAAAATTGACCAGCCAGAGTACACTCCAGAGCAAGAAGATTTTTGTGTAATATAAGTAGGCAGGATCAATACCGATGACGAGCAACCAATAACGCGATCGACCATTTTCATCTCTGAACCTGATGGCACCCGAAAGCGTCGGTGTCGTTGATGGTAACTAATCGGGCGCCAACAGGGGTTTTAAAATTTATAATTAGCTGGGCTTAAATTATACGTACTACCTACTCTAGTTAGCAAACGGTAAGTATGACCTAAGATCGTTCTATGAATCCAAACGTGTGAGTGATTAAAGCTGGTGCTTTCGGTAGGGAAGTATTTAGGATGGAACAAAGTAGGTAGGTTTGGGGGTTTTTAAACTAAAGACAAGTAATTAAAATGCAGAAAAGTAAATTGCAGGAAGTTAAAGCGCAGGAAAGCAGATAAAGATAAATATGTGATTGCTGAGACTTTGATGATTAATGTTTCAGGATGACAGATTAAATAGGGATAATACTTAGTGTTATGAGTAAACTATTAGGTGTAAACTCTAGAACCCTACCAATTAAGTTTCCCATTGGCATGTCACTAGGAACTAGGTTATCATGATTCTGATCGGAGCAATACGCAAACTTCCAATACTCATCTAGTTGAAAGATAAGCAACCTATCTTGGCTTGTCACCGAGGTGCATGAATCAGTAGCGTATCATCTCATAGGTCCGACCGTTCTTAACCCCTAAAATAATTTACTATTCCATTAGAATGCAGATTAATAACTTCGTATGTTTAGACCGTTGATTGTGTAAGACTTAGTGTTTTAAGGATTTTAGGTCGCTAGGACTTTACTCTTATTCCTAAGTCTTGTTTCATGCATTAAGGTTTGGTTACTTCAACTTATGACTTGAGTTCTCCTTTTCAAACAGTTATACATCCCTGGATTATTCGCTTTTTATAAAAACGTGTTTCATATGCAGACCATGCCTTTCAGTAATTGGACAGTGTACCTTACATGATAGTTCCACTGCTTCTTACATCAAACATGCGGTCAAGAGTAATTGACGGTGAAAGTGGCACTAAAAACGAACTAAATGTAAAGCAATGCAGAAATGTAAACCTAATATGTACAACGAGTGGGTTCACTGTGTCTTACTTGTTGCATGTCATGGGCACAGATAACTACTTACCATAATTAAGGTTGATCAGGTCCTAATTATTAGGTTGCAGTCACGTGGATAACCAGAAAGGGTAATCCATAAATTAAACTCAAGTTCATAAAGTCTCAACGATACAAGGGTCATTAATTCCTATTTTATCTAAACGTGTTTTACGAACATCATTTTATTGTGCATTGACGTTCGTAGGATATACCAGTTAGTTATGAAGTTGTATTATCCTTTCGGAATTCCAACTGTAAACCAGAGCTGATTCTAGTGATGTAACTACCTTCGGTCATTTATTGACTTCCATACATTTGTACTCCGCTTGAGGCGTTTCCAGTACTATATCAAATAAACAGTCGAATAGGGGCCGTCACATCACATTACGATTGTCGTACACTAATCATATAACGTCATCCTTACTTATAATTATCTACATCTTCAACAATCACAATAATAGACTACTCGCAATTCATGGCAATAGACAAATCACATACAAGGCAATAATACATAATTATAATATGAAATAAAGGAAGTATGATAAAGGTTGAGATATCACCCGGAAATAAATGCGTAGCAGCGTATTATTATAATTGACAACTCGTTCACACGTACAAAGATGAATCTCCAAACTCCTAATGTTCGCTAGCCTCTACGTTAATCCGAAGATTAATTACAATAATCCTAGACTAAAATATGAGAGAATTTTTAGAGTGAGAAAGTAAAAATGGATGAGTGAGAGTATGTGTATGAGTGTGAATTTGAGAATGTGAGTGTGTGTTGCAAATGAGCCGATTGGCTCCTATTTATAGGAGAGTTTTGGTGCATGTTAGCAAGTAGAAGCTCACAATAGCAAAAGGTGGAAAAGATGGTGGCACCGGGTACGTGCAAGTGGTGGCACGAGGTACGTAAAGTTGCGTAAAGGTCTAGCACGAGGTACATAAAGTTGCGCAAAGGTCTAGCACCGGGTACACGCAAGGACCAAAAAGCGGAAACGGGATGGGGGGTTGGTAGCAGCCGGTGGCTGGGTGGTGGCAGCCGGCGGCCTGGTGGTTGGCCGGCGACGGCTGGCTTCCACCCGTCCCGGTTCGTCGCCCGTTGCCTCGTTGCTCGTTTCACGCGTATCTTCTTTGTTATGCGTCCGTTTGCGTTGATTCTTTTTTTATTGGATTCGTAATTCAAAAACGAAGACTTTGATGAAAAGATATCCCAAAAATATGTCTCTGAACTTTAGATGTGTCGTACGAATCGTTTGGATCTTCCGACGTACGTAGAATCTTCATTCTTCGTCCGTTTTTGTTGATTCTTCTTCTGTTGGATTCGTAATTTGAAAACGAACATCTTGGGTAAGATGGATGTTGGTGATGAGCACTTTTGTCTTGAAATCTCGTTTTGATGCCTTGAATCTTCAAACGTGTGTGGAATCTTCATTTCTCATCCGTTTTGCTTGATTTTCATCGTGCAACCTTGTTTTGACCATCTTGGCATAATACTACTGATTTGTAATGATTTTGAGTTAATATGCCAAGAATTGTTCCAGAATGAGAAAGATATCGGTAGTAAAAACGTGACTTTTTACGCGATATCAGACCCCGAAACCGAACCGGAAGAGGATGAAGAATATGAGGAAGCAGAGGAAGAAATTGAATCATCTGATGAAAAAGAATCCGAACCTGAAGAAGAAGAAGAGAAGGAAGAATCTGAACCAGAAGAAGAAGAGATGGAGGAAGAAACTGAAGAGGAGGAAGAAGAGCCCGAAGAAATGGAGGAAGACGAAGACGAAATATCGCCTCACACTTACTTTCCTGATTCACCTCCAACAATGGCTGAGGTTACGAGGATACAAAATTCTGAAGAACCAATGCCATCTGGAATCACAAATGAATCAATCGACGATCTTTCCGCTCGCCAATCCCGAAAAGAAATCTATGCCCGCACCATGGGAGAAATGCTCGACTCTTACCTCGATCCTTCAAAACCACTCACTCGATCCCGCCTACGAGGCCTGGATAATATCGAAAAAGAACTCAGAACATCAACACGTCATCCAGATCTGTACGCAAAATTTCTTAAGCAAATTGCAGATTTTAAAGCGACCAAATTGGAAGGCAATGATGAAGAAAACCCTCGAAATTCGATTCTAGATGAAAGGATCATCGAAATTAGCTATTCTCAACCCTCCTCCAACTCTGCAACAAATGAAGAATACGCCCGCTTCATGGATTCTCGAGAAGCAGATTCCGGAAATGACAGCGAAAATGAGGATGACTACCTTGACATACCTCTTGACACACGCTCCATTCCACATACTCCTCCTGCGCCTGCTAATTCTCCAACTCTTTCCACAGAATTGATACAAGTACCACTTGTAGATACTCACCAAGAGCTGATAAATGTGATCGACGAATATGACGACGTCCGCGTCATCGTAGAAGCTATCAGAGAGTCAACCAATGACTATACTCCACATCAGCAACGCTTGATCAGAGGAATTGAACGAGAGTATGACTCATACACTGCCAGTTACGGAGTACAGGAATCTCGAACACTCCGCAGACAAATTCGGAATTAGCTGACTCACTTGAAACTCAAATTAGGGGAGAAGCTCAACCACCTGAAAGACCAAACCACCCGGTTGGAGAAATCGAGTTCTACAGTAACCAAAGGAAAATATATCGCAAGGTATATTGCGCCCTCGCAGGATCAACTTTCCCTTACTCATCAAATCAAAAAGCCTTACTCGGATCAATAACAGCACACCTGGAAAGAGCAACTGGAAACCCGCAAAATTATGCAGACATCAGGATGATTGAAGATCTGAGAACACTTATGGATCTCATTGAAACTGGAGAACACGTCACCGCCTCTGAGAACTGTAGAATTGTCATTCACTCTACTATTGGTGTGACACCCGTCAAATTAGAACTAGTAATTAGTGCCTAATCAGTCGCAATACATGTAATTAGTTCTGTGTTAGGCTAATTAATGTATGGAAATATATATTGTTGAATATATATACAATTATACGATTTGATTAAATCGTACGAATTTCAAATCGAATGGATTTCGATTCAAGTAATACGGTCATTGGTGAACAATTTTATTAAATAATATAACATTATTTAATAACGCTATTATATCCAAAATATTATTTTGATAATATTTCGTACACAATTCGTATCACACCGACAAAGACTACGCGATTAAAATATTAAAATGCGCAAACTAATCGAAACAAAGCTAAGTTATAAATTTTTAGAACTCAAGTGTAAAGTATTTGGTAAAATACTTCAACAAAATATTGAATAATTACTCGTATTTTAAAACGTATATTTAAAGCGTATAAAATAATTATTTAATGTTTAAACGATCAGGAAAACGAACACCGCACGGAGCACAGAGACGAAGACTGAAAAAGTGGAGGCTTTCACAAAACCCCCACCTTTCCCTCCTCTTTCCCTCATTTCTCACATCCCACTCTCTCTCTTTCCTCTCTTTTCTCTCTAAACTACCACAACACCACCACCACCTTAAATCACTAAATAACACCACTAAACGACCTTAAATCTCGAAGCTCGTTTGAAGAAAAAGATTCACCACGTCACGATCTACGTTTCTATCTTTTCGGATTTCTCCGGCGTTAACTCGTAAGTTTTCCGACAAAACTCGAAACTCTCTGATTTCACTCATTTTTACTTGTTTGTGGTTTGTTTAAGCTTAAAATGTCCAAATATGGGTTGGGTAAAAGAATCGGACCAAACGGTCGCCAGAAAACTCGTTTTCGACTCAAAATCCGGCGAACAGACATAAGTGTCGCTAGTGTGCCAAAAACAGTGCTAGCGACACTAGCAAAGTGTCGCTAAGCCAAGTGTCGCCTATATAGCGACACTACTTCAGTGTCGCTGAAATACTTAAATCAGATTTATACTAGCGACACTACCTTAGTGACGCTAAAATTGAGAAGTGTCGCCTATAACGACACTAATAAAGTGTCGCTAATCAATTGAAAATCAGGAATCCAGCGACACTCACCTAGTGTCGCCTAACTAGTGCCGCCTATAGCAACACTCACCTAGTGATGCCTAACTAGTGTCGCCTATGGCGACACTAGCCCAGTGTCGCCAAAAATAGAAAGTTGACAAACTATTTTTATACTAAGTGTCGAACTTGTACAACCTCAAATACTTATACGATACGACTTCTAAAACACTTTGAGATACACTTTTAAGTATAACACTTCAAAAACATAATGATAATGTTGAGATTATTATTACAAACAATTACCAATGGGCCGTACACGTTTTCAAATACTCAATCAATTCAACCAAATCGTAGTAATTTGGACATTCTAGTTGGATGAACAACTACAAAGGTAGTCTTTATAGATACCTACTCACGTTTATAACCATCGCGTGTCGTGAACACCCTTAAGTTACAGTCTTCGGACGTCTCTGCTTGGTTAAGCAAACTCACGTTTATAGAGATAAACGCACTCAGACTCAGGTGAGTCTCATGGCTCCTCTTTTACTATTTTCTCAGGGGTGTGATATACTGCTCATCATTTTTACAATATGAACGCAAGTACAAACTTTTCATATACTACATGAGTTATTTCACTAATCATTTCAAAGCCCTCCATCAACATAGTTTGGTAATACGTTGTAGCGTGAATATTAGTATATGGTACCATATAGGATTGACCCTCCTCGTTCGGGTTAGCATGCACTAACTGGGTAAACGGATGTACTAATATTTGTTCAGACGAGTGTAGATTAGGCACTCGTGGGAGGCACCTCGATCAGGTCCTTGAATGTGGATCCTGACCCCTCGATTTAAGGTCAGACTATGTGCTCATGGCTGTATACATCTTTATTTTCTTGGTTGCAAATCAGTATTTAAATCTTGCAGTTCATACGATATTATTTGATATACAAACCTGTGAGCTCACCAGCGTTTTGCTGACCCATTTTAGTTTGTTTCACAGGTACTCAGCAGTAGGACTGGACTGCCCTCAGGATCACTATAGCTCGAGTCAGCATGCAAGCATTAGAGATTTCCTTGCATTAATATATTTTGTAAAAGTATTTATGTATTGGAATCTCTCATTTTTAGAACACGAGCTATGCATAGCTTCAAACGTTGTAAACATTTCTTATATTAATACATTTTGTTAAAACGACGCATATAGAGTCGTTTGCTATATCTTGTGTGCTTTGATATATGATTAGTCGCGCCCCGACCCGAATCGCTTCCGCATCTTAAATTGGGGGTGCGACAGATTGGGCATCATGTTGAACTAATAATTGATGAGTTGAATCACTCGGCCTATGATGAAGAAACTCGAGATGTACGAAGGTTCATTCCGCACATGTCACAAATTAACTTAGCAACTTATGTGACAACATGACTACACCGAATGTACACGGAAGAAGATGTGGAACTCGGCGTCTACCAAAATGAATATAGTGAGATATTCAGCAAGTTAGTATACATCTTCACAGACTCGGACTTTCCATTTAGCCGTCAGCAGCACCAGCTCATCAGGGATTTATGCCAAGCAGCCAGATCCTTTGGAGGAGATCCTTTAGCCGACGATTTTGATGAATTAAAGACTCAATTCATGGCCTTAATAACATCGATTGGTCAAAATCACCCCCAGCGTGAGATTATCCAGACAAACACTGCCACCAGAATTGATCCTAACGGACCATTTACTCGGGCAGTAAGATATATCACTTGCGGGATGGCACTCCTTGACCGATTGTCCACTGATCATTTCAAGAGCTTTGATGTGCGGAAAGTATAAGCAATTATAATAACAAGTTTAATTAAGGAAATACTAAATAATACTATCACACAATTCAGGCAAGATTGACCTGTTCATGTAATATAGCTTAATAAGTAAGTCCAAATTCGAACACAAGGAACACAAGAAAACGTTATTCTTATTTACAAATAATTATCTATTTATTCTATTTACAGATATTTACAATTATAATACAATTAAATACAAGGATCCAATTTACAATAATCTACAAGATAAGGGGGACGTTTTAGTTCCGAACGAACATATTTATATTTATATTTTTGATACAGATTCTAATAGATAAGTTATAGGAAACAACTTAAGTATACTCAATTGGATAGAAGATTATAATTATTTAAACAATTATTTATTAAACTTATTATATCAACTTATGTCTATTTGCTTTGTTGGCTATTATTATTGGTGAATTACTAATGTAGAAAATCACAAAGATTAAGATAATTTTCATATAGCAACATTGCCAAAGATTAAGTACAATATTACTATTTATTAAGATCTATCAGCAGTTTATTAATACAATTCCTAGCTTCGGTTGAATTATAATGTTACTTAACATTAATAATTGATAATCATTAATTAACTTATAAAACTCACTAGCTTAGTAAAGTTATCTATATAAATCAGTTAACTTTTATCTATATTAATATAACACAGACAATTCTTGTATAAAAAGCATTCAATAATATAGTTCCAACATAAACATATAATTCATATAATAATTCTAATAAACATACATTTAAACATTCATAATGAAAACCTAATAAGCAATTAATCCAAATAAACAATATCCAAAATAACCCAAAAGATTAATAAAGTTACAAGGATAAAGAAACCGAACCAATTAGCAAACTAGCTTTTCCTAGGGTTAAAAACCTTCAAACCCTAGCTCCTTTGCCTCCAAAATCGCACCTTAAAGTCATCCTAAAACCCTAACTTTCGGTTTTAGTATTCTTGAATCGTATATGGTTTAAGCTAAATTGAGCATCAATTTATACTTTTTCTGGCCGACCTTCCAACCGCCGGTTGGATACTCCAACCGCCGGTTGAAGTAATTTGTTTCCGGGTCCAACTCCACATGTCTGCACCGCCTTAAACCCTAAAGCTCAACCGCCGGTTGAACAATCTAACCGCCGGTTGAATGTTAATTCCAGAATATTCCATTTTCGGGCTTGGGCTTAACTTTTGGACTCTTAATCTTCATAACCGGACTTCTTTGTTTTCTTGGCCCAATTCTTCATTTTAACTCTTTTAGTCTTCATTTCTTCAACGTCTTTAATCTTAATTTCTTTAAGTGCTTTAATTTTTCAGTTCTGGTCTCGTTCTTGTTCCTTTTTCTTCATTCTTCAATTAAAATACATTTATGCAATTATTAACAAAATAAGTATCTAAAATCATATAAATGCAATAAAATGTATAAAAAATATAAGGATAAATTAATAAAATATACTATCTATTTGATGCTTATCAAATATCCCCACACTTAAGTTCTGCTTGTCCTCAAGTAGAAAACTGAATAAAATTTAAAAATAAGCATCAAACTAATATTTAAGAATCAGAATACCAATACTAAAAATTTGTTTCATAAAATAAAATTTAAACAATTTAATTAACATGGATAACTATAATGTAAAAATAAAATTATTATTATTTGTGTAATATATAACTTATGAATGATTACTAATATATTTGTCCACTTTAAACAATCTATATTCATACTTCTGAATACACCTTTATTGTTAGTATGTATATTACTTATGATTTCCATATATGATATACCTTTAAATTTAATTATACAATTTACTTTTATATTCCAATTAAATATATGAAATACATTTTTAAGAATCAAGACATTGGTGACAGGTCTGCATTTCCATGCAACAGAGCGACATAACTTGATTCAGGTTTAAGCAAAACCAGACTTGGTCAAACCATTTTGGCGACTTCATTCGGTATCTTTTATTTTTAAGACTTTTCAAGTACTTTTGACTTGAGTTTGCTTAATTTTTAAATATATATTAATAGAGACCAGGTCTATACTTTCGTATAACAGAGGAAACCATCAATATATACCCCCAAATGTACTCACATAAGTAAAAAAATATAAAATTATTGCATAACAAATTTAAAAATTAAGACTTTTATGTCATACATCATATTATGTATCATAAAATAATAAACAAGTTATATTATTAATTTTTTTTATTTTAAAATTCAGAAATCTTCATATAGATTGCCTATTAGTACATCATATCATATAACTATATATCACTTCCTTATTTAAGTAGCTTACATTATTTATACAAAACAGTTAATCCACATTAAAGTCTAAACTTTTAAATACAAAACAAAACTTTTAACAAAAGTATTCTAACTAATAAATACTTAGTTATTCACTTAAAATTTTAAATTTTCAAAAATTTTAGAACAATAGAAACTTAAATGTTTAATTAAAGAAATTCTTTTTCTTACGAACCCTATCCCCACACTTAAATTATACAATGCCCTCATTGTATAAAAATGATAAACAAAAAGTGAGTAAGGGAAAGAAAAATAGAACAGAAAAACTCCTCTGACTGAAATTATAAATTTCATCATCGGCTAAGAAAAATCTTCTTGGTTGATTCCTTCATCTCTTGAAAAATAATATACAACATCCACACTTTCGTAGTTAATCACGATTGCATTTAGCATATGCAATAAGCCTTTAAACCCCTCGGTATCCCAAGTGGACGAGTTATAGTCTCGTGAGGGTTTCCAGTGAACACACCCACAAAGTTCATAATTAATAAACTTATTAAATTTCCAAAAATTTCAATGCATTGTTCTGAATTACTAGTCGCCAACTTCGAAAAGTGGCAATGATATTCTAAAAATAAACAAGCAAACAAATTAAACGTACCAAATATATAAAATAAATAATAAATTAAAAATAATTCAAAAACATATAAACACATGATATTATTTCCTATCATATCTCTAGTTGGGTACCTACAACTATCGATTTAATACTAGTTAGATTCCAAAATGTGTTCAACCGCAAGTTGGTTTATAACAGTTTTTTTTTTTCCAACATAATAATTCTAAAATTAAATAGCCACACAATATTTCTAATATACACTAATTCTTTATTAATGTTAAACTTATTTAATAAACTTCATTTACTTCAAATAATTGATTAAAATTCTCTTCATCAATGTTTCATATCATTATCTAGTATGTTTTATAGTAATTATCTTTATAGCAAAAACATACATACAATTCAGATTCTAAAAATCCTAACTATAAAGAACAATTAAATAAAACAATCACTGGATTAATGTATCCACAACTTAGTAAGAAAATAATACCAATATTCAAAGAAAAACCATTCCTTCACTAAGTTAACAATTAAGAATCTAGCATATAACATAGTTAAATTCCTCATATCTACTTCCATTATATTATCGAAATATTTTAACCATTCCTACAAAATAACTCATACTTATCAAACCAACATTATAAAAATTTTCCGATGTAAAAAAAAAACTTATAAAAGTGAGGATAAAATTCAATATAAATCTTAAAATAATTTTTTAATGTAGTCATAAAATATGGTTATTTAATTGAAACGTATCATACCTTATATAATATAACCGAGATTAATAATGAAAACATTTAACCACTTAAATATCACTAAAGAAAAATACACATGAAAAATTATTCCTAAAATAACACATATATTAAAAACTTAATATCCATAAACAAACAAACAAATAAAGTTTAAAAGAAATCATAACTAATAACAAAATGAAAAACTCCAAATAAAAATAAGAATGTGCAAATGTCTTCAAGGTTGATGAACCCATTCTCGAGCTAGTGTTAAAACATAGTAGCCATTTGGTAGCATAAAGTGTATAGCAACTCTCAGGTCAGGAGGAAAGATTCTTAAAAGGTATCTAAACATGGTTTTAGTGATGTCAGGCACTTGAGCAGTAGAATCTTCAAAATGTCGGTAATGTTCATCAGCTGCTATTTGCAATTCATAGAATTCCCTCATTATTTTCTTTATTATCTTTGCTACCTGTCCTTCCTCATTAATTACCTTATATCCATTTACTTCCTTCACTTCACGCTCTTGATGCTTACGTCTTAACTCATCCATAAAACCATAAAATCCTAAATGTAACATTTCATACTTTCCAGTTGTAGGATTTCTCACTACCTCTTCAACTTCCCATACTACTCCTTTCATTAACTCTCTCTGACGCTTAGTAAACAACAATCCCGAAAATCTAAATATATTTATCATTTTTGTATAAATCTGAGATAATCCTAAATGAAATAGATCATTATGACAAAAATGATTCCTTCCTTGAAAAATTGATTTAAGCTCCATAATCACATAGTTTGCCACATTAACTAATGCCACTTCAGATATCCCCTCTGGAACTCTCCTTCTTAGCTCTTATTGTGCGGGATAGTACAAATCATTTATCATTTGATACGCATAATATTCCACTGTGCAATCTACATAGTAAGTGCTGCAGTTTTTATAATCTTTTTGTTCCAATAAGCTAATCACTTCCTGCAACTCTTCTATCAAACAAATATCCGCCATTTGCATTGGATTTCCAGTTGCCCAATCCATATGATGCTTGTAGGATTCCAATAAACTAATTTGTTTATCAGAATATGGAAACGGATATCTAGTAAATGCTCTGTAGACACATGAATACAAAATCTTCTGCCCTTCAAAGAAATCTTCCTCTTGAGCTTCTTGCTGATATAGCGTGTCCATTAGTTCAGTCACATATTTATCAAAATAGTTCACCATCCTGGTCTGGTTAGGATTATGCCAATCTTCATATTCTTTTCCAATCTTTTCAATTATGTACTTTTGTTCAGGTGTAAAGTCATAAGTAGATGCTCTAATAACAGCCATAATATGATATGTATCATCTTTCCCAACTTCTAAAAGCTGAATCAATCCACCTCTCGTACTAACTACTGGCACAGGTATCCTTCCTAAATTAGTATCTTCAACCTCAGTGTTAATACCTAAATCATTTCCTTCTTCTTCAGACATACTATCTAAATTCTCTTCCTCTTCTTCAGATATAGTATCTAGTGTAGGGTTATCAAATTTCCTAAGAGAATGTTCATCAACATAGACATCCTTTCATTCCACAGTTTCATTCAAGATTTCCATTTGCTTATTTTCCATTTCAATAACAGTTAACGAAGTCTGTATACACAAATTATTTAATTTAGAACACATATAGTACAAGTAAAACATATTATACAAATAGAATACATTTACATAATTATACATATTTAATTAAATTTCTTTTCCAAAACTTAATCAATAGATCTCGGTAGCTCCATTGATAGTACACAAAAGCAGAGAAACAGGTCAGCGCTAAGCTTATTGAAAACCTATTTCTTTTGAGAAGCACCTTACCTCTTATATGATAAATCAATGAGGTAGAGCTCTACTCTCCTTATACCTTTGTTTTTGTCACTATTCTCAATGGGTGAGCCGATATTTCTTATCGATTTTGCAAAGTATCAAAAATAAAAATTATACAAGTAAAATAATTAGTTTAAAATAAAATAACCGCTCCCCCGGTAAAACAAAAGTTCAACCGGTTAAGTGTTCCCCGGTAGCGGCGCCAAAAACTTGATGTGCGGAAAGTATAAGCAATTATAATAACAAGTTTAATTAAGGAAATACTAAATAATACTATCACACAATTCAGGCAAGATTGACCTGTTCATGTAATATAGCTTAATAAGTAAGTCCAAATTCGAACACAAGGAACACAAGAAAACGTTATTCTTATTTATAACTAATTATCTATTTATTCTATTTACAGATATTTACAATTATAATACAATTAAATACAAGGATCCAATTTACAATAATCTACAAGATAAGGGGGACATTTTAGTTCCGAAAGAATATATTTATATTTATATTTTTGATACAGATTCTAATAGATAAGATATAGGAAACAACTTAAGTATACTCAATTGGATAGAAGATTATAATTATTTAAATATTTATTTATTAAACTTATTATATCAACTTATGTCTATTTGCTTTGTTGGCTATTATTATTGGTGAATTACTAATGTAGAAAATCACAAAGACTAAGATAATTTTCATATAGCAACATTGCCAAAGATTAAGTACAATATTACTATTTATTAAGATCTATCAGCAGTTTATTAATACAATTCCTAGCTTCGGTTGAATTACAGTGTTACTTATCATTAATAATTGATAATCATTAATTAACTTATAAAACTCACTAGCTTCGTAAAGTTATCTATATAAATCAGTTAACTTTTATCAATATTAATATAACACAGACAATTCTTGTATAATAAGCATTCAATAATATAGTTTCAACATAAACATATAATTCATATAATAATTCTAATAAACATACATTTAAACATTCATAATGAAAACCTAATAAGCAATTAATCCAAATAAACAATATCCAAAATAACCCAAAAGATTAATAAAGTTACAAGGATAAAGAAACCGAAACAATTAGCAAACCAGCTTTTCCTAGGGTTAAAAACCTTCAAACCCTAGCTCCTTTGCCTCCAAAATCGCACCTTAAAGTCGTCCTAAAACCCTAACTTTCGGTTTTAGTATTCTTGAATCGTATATGGTTTAAGCTAAATTATGCCTCTATTTATACTTTTTCTGGCCGACCTTCCAACTGCCGGTTGGATACTCCAACCGCCGGTTGAAGTAATTTGTTTCCGGGTCCAACTCCACGTGTCTGCACCGCCTTAAACCCAAAAGCTCAACCGCCGGTTGAACAATCCAACCGCCGGTTGAATGTTAATTCCAGAATATTCCATTTTCGGGCTTGGGCTTAACTTTTGGACTCTTAATCTTCATAACCGGACTTCTTTGTTTTCTTGGCCCAATTCTTCATTTTAACTCTTTTAGTCTTCATTTCTTCAACGTCTTTAATCTTAATTTCTTCAACGTCTTTAATCTTAATTTCTTTAAGTGCTTTAATTCTTCAGTTCTGGTCTCGTTCTTGTTCCTTTTTCTTCATTCTTCAATAAAAATACATTTCCGCAATTATTAACAAAATAAGTATCTAAAATCATATAAATGCAATAAAATGTATAAAAATATAAGGATAAATTAATAAAATATACTATCTATTTGATGCTTATCAAGTTTCAGGATGGAATCCACCAACCCACCTAACTTGATCTCCAACATGATAACGCAATTCGTGCAGTACTTTCCGCCACACTACACTCTACCAAGGAGCAACAATGATCACTCCAGCTCCTGGGACTCATCTAGCATCATCTGAGGACAAGAAGTCGAACTCTCGACTTTAAAAGAACACTTCTCGGGAGGCAACCCGTGTTTTACTTTTCCGCAATTTTACTTTCCAAGAAGTGATGAAACCTCCGACTATCTTTCACACCTAGATACACGAAGACTCTTCTTCAAGAAATCAACAACAAAGATATCCAGAGTGTTCACACTTACAAGGCAAATCACAATAAGACTTGAAGAAACCGGAGCACACAATAGCGACAAATGGACTCTTCGAATAGATTCGGCAAATCAAATGCTTTGAAGCACTCCTCATCAGCACTGACAAAGCCTTACATATAAATGGGGAGTACTTCTGAACTATTCAAATCTTCGCTACAAGTATACCCTATCCTTTATGCTTATCGCTAAGTGTAGGATTCAAACCAACCAAACACCTCTAAAGGATACGTTCTGGATGTTTAAAAACTCTAAGTGTGGGATTACACCCAACAATACCTTAGTAGAACACCGAGGACGATGTTCCTTTAAGTGTATATAGCGGTATATACCCGATTTTAATTCTTTATTTCTTAGACTATCCTTCTCCAAACGTAATTGTGTTTGAAATGTTTCGATAATGACAAATTTTAGACAAATAACGATTTACTTTGGGAAAGAAGGATAAATAATGGGAATCTCTTTAGGAAATTAAAGTAATATTCTCATAAAGAGCATCTCATGACTAGGCACACAAAAACAAATTTCGATTCGTGAGGTATCTTGAGCCAAAATAAGCATTCACTTTTAAAGCTTCACTTATTCGATTCTTGAGTGTGCCGATGTATGCGTTTGGAATCAGAACTTGCTCCTGTTATGCATTTTGAAGCCAATTTGGTAAGTAAATGGAACAATCGGATAGCAAAACTCTTAGGATCAACCCCACTTCCAAAAACACCAACCAAGAGAAAATTTTTCATCTCTACTCTCTCAAGATCATCCCTTGAACTTTGTAAAATCGCAATCTTAAGGTATATGCTCTCTGTGATTAAAAGAGAAATCAAGAGGTTATGACGTCCAAAAAAAAAAAAAAAAAAAAAGGAAAAGAAAAGAAAAAAAGAAGAAGAAAGGAAAGTCCTATGGAAAAGACCCCCTTCAAATACAAAGAAAAGAACAAGGTGTCAACCCTCCAAAAACCTCAGCTTTCCTCTCCGCCAAAAAGAAACCTACAAAATAAGTGCATAGCAAGAAAATAAACCATTCCACAAACCCTACTAAAAATCCATTTCCCTAGAATGTTGTGTCTCAATTAGTTCCATTCTCACCACAAGGTAACAATTTGATTCTCGATCAAGCCTATGACGAAGAATGATACATGACTGGCGTTCTAAGCGATTGACAAAAATTATAGAATAGGGAACCCTAAACACTTTGAGTGATTTGAGTGACCACTGTGAGAAAATCGCCTAGTCATGTATACAACAGATCGAGATGATCAAAAGCATGCTCCGAAAAGAATATTCTTTTACTTTTCTAAGGAAGGAAAATCTTATTTTACCCCAAAAACCCTTGGTACAACATTCTGTGCTTAAAACTTTTTATTATCTACACAATCAACCTCTCTTGAAAGACGAGTTTGCTTGAGGACAAACAATATTCTAAGTGTGGGATACTTGATATCGCATAAAAAGTCATGTTTTTACTTACGATATCTCTATCTTTTTAGAACGAAACTTGGAAAATAAGCTCAAATATTACATTAATCAATGATATTTTGTCAAGTAGGTTAAAACTAGGAAACACGAGAAAAATCAAGCAAAAACGACCGAAAAACGAAGATTTCACACGCGTTTAAAGATTCAAGGCAACCAAGACAAGATTTTAAGAAGAAAGAGTCATCTTAGTTACTTCTCCTTTCCATAGTCTTCGTTTTTAAAAAACGGATCCAATGCAAAAAGAATCAACCAAAACGGATAAAGAATGAAGACTCCACGCGCTGCGAAAGATTCAAAACATTCGATACAAGACATCTGAAGATTGGAAAATCATCTCATGGATTTCTTTACATCAAAGTCTTCATTTTTAAAAATCAATTCCAACGCAAAAAGAATCATCGCAATCGGATGCATAACGAAGGAGATACGCACAAAAACGTGAACCGAAGAAGAGGTACGGACCAGGGCGGCCGGCAACCGGCCACCGCCGGCTGGCAGGCAACCGGTGCCGGCTGCCTTTTGGCTACGGTGGACCGGTGCCGGCCCGTAGCCACCCGGTGCCGGGTGCTTTTTCGTCCGTGCGCCACCTTTTTCGTCCGGTACACGTACCGCGCGCGCTTTTTCGCTAAAATGAGCCTAACTTTGCTATCGTGAGCCGGATTTCACCTATAAATATACCACTAGTTTCGTTTTTCAAAAACACACATTCCTATAACATTTATTCTCTCAAAAAAATTAGTTTACTATCTCTCTCTATTTTCTCACTCAAAATTAGTTTTAGGCTAGTTTTAGGAGCTTATTTAGAATAGAAAGAAAGCATGGAACTGATAACACACAAAAAGTCATGTTTTTATGTGCCATTATCTCACCATTTTAGCCCAATTATTAATGAAAACACTTAAATATGAACTTAAACATCACATTTCATCATAAGGGCTAAAATATAGACGATGTTTCAAAAATCAACCAAAAAGACCTAAAAACGAGTAAAATAGAGCACAAACGATTAACGAATCTTCCGTTCACACATTTAAGCACAATTTAAGCTATACTTGGAATTATGACCTCTAACTTATGTCATTTTCTTCGTTAGGAAATTACGAAACCGTGAGCGCGAGAATCACTCAAAACGGATAAACGACGAAGAAGTTATGCCAAATCGAAGAAACGGAGAACCAACCGACCGAATACGGCTGAACACAGACCGTATACGGCTGAGCCAGACCGTATAAGGCTGGACACAGACCGTATATGGCCTGTGCAGACCGTATACGGCCTGTGCTCAGCCGTATACGGGCCAGCTCAGCCGTATTCACCCTATGCACAGCCGTATACGGTCCAGTTCAGCCGTATTCACCCTAGCTCAGCCGTATCGTGCGTTTGGGTGATAAAAATCAGGTTTTTATTCGCCTTTGCGATACGGTTGTGCATTTCATGGTTTGGATACGGTCTACGGATACGGTTGTGCGATCTCTATATATAGAAGCCTCATTTCATCATTTTCAAACACACATACACACTTTCATTTTTTTCTCATTCTTTCTCTCTTTCTCTCACTACTCTCTCTCTAAAATTAGTTAGTTAGTTAATTAGGTTAGTTAAGCTAGTAGATTAGTAGCTTACTTGTAACGGAGGTGCTCCGAGACTGCGGTGTCGCACTATTTGTAATAACGCTTTGTCAGGTTCTATTATAATCTCTATCTTGTTATTTTAAATAATGTCGTGCTGTTGCTATACTTGTTAAGAATTACTTGCTAGGATTATTGCCATGCTTAGCTAAACAAATCTGTGTTTGCTATGATAGTTGCCATGCTAGGGTAGTTATACTTAAATCATGCTGTTACTCTGTCCATATGCTGTTGAAATATATTTGAATCTATGAATTGAATCTCAAATGTTTATCTATCCAACTTATGCTGTGGTTAGTAACATCCTTCTAGGCTTGGCCAATTGCTAGTTGTATGCCGCTAATTATTCTGTGTCTGATGATCGTTGAACTCGACATGGCCGGTGTTCTCCTGGTTGAAATATTACCGGAGGGAGACACGGAGCGTAGGATTAGAGATAGATTAGATTCAGGTCATTCAACAAGTGTCTTTGAGAGAACTTTTGGGACACTTGTGACTTAACCATGTACCCCGTCACTCTGCATAATTGATCCCTGCTATGCTGCCTTTCTGCATGTTCTTGTTTGATTATTGCTTAGGGTTCGCATGCTAGTATCTGTTATGCTGATTAGTTATATGATTAGGTTTTCGAATATTTATCAATTGCATACACCAGTTTAACATGCATAGAATAGTTAAAATGATTTATATGAAATAATGATGAACAATTTAATCAGCCGTTAGACTAGATCATCCCAACTTGTTCCGGTAGGAAACCCCTGTTCATGTTTTTGTTTATTCAACAATTCATGCCATGATTCGGATATCTCAAATGTCCGAGATTGGGGAACAAGACTCGAGGATGATTGTTGGTTAAATTGGTTGCTACATTTGGGACAACTTCCGGTGTAGTTTACATTCCATAACTGTTATCCACGTGACATGTTATTTATCTGATTGCGGACAACTCTACGTTAGATAGATAATAGGCTAGGAGTTATGGCTCATTAGGAAATATAGCTGTCATCTTAACTAAGGATTTATCCCATTAACTACCCCTAAATAGCATGAGTAATTATCATAGTAAACACTCGCTTCACCTATAAGTTCTCGTTGCCACCTCACCTCCATTTTACTTTATTTTAATTTAATTTTAGATAATTAGTAGTTAGTTAAAACCAAAACCAACCAAAATCTCTTTTAAACCCTAGCTAAATTCCCATAGATGACTAAAGTCCTAGATCCCATGCCCGTTGTAGTTTGAAGAACGACCCTAGGTCATACCTATCGCTGTACTCACCCATAGCTTTAGTATACTTAGGCCCAGCAAAAACAAATTTTAAAACCCATTGACCCAGCCAAGCGGAAGGCCCGCAACGACAGGAAGCGATTCCTAAAGACCGACCGTTCTTCTGCCGTCAAGCTTTTGGCGCCGCTGCCGGGGACTACAACGACCGATTTAGGAATTTAGTTGTCTTAGTTATTTAGTGATCCTTTCGGAAGATCAATATCATCCGAAAGTTCCTTTTCTGTTCTTTCCTTTCCAAATCTTCTTTTCTACCAAACCCGAACTTCATCAGCTATGACGAATCGTATTACTCTCGCCTCAACCTGCACACCACTACTGGAGGGAAGAGGAGGACCTATCGTACTGCCCGACGAAAACTTTGAAATTAAGCCTAGCGTTATCAAGTTACTCAAAACCTTCTGCCAATTTCACGGTTTTCCGCTCGATGATACAAATTCACTTTTGGATAGATTCATCAATCTTTCTGATTCCTGTGAGCAATCAGGGATTTCAAGAGAAGTCTCCCGACTATATCTTTTTCCCTATTCTTTATCTTCGCATGCTCGAACCTGGTTTGATGAACTCGAACCCAATTCGATTCATACTTGGGAAGAGTTGGCTACTAAGTTTATGGCTAAGTTTTTCCCTCCTTCCAAGCAAACCAAGCTCAAGGATGACATCGTCAGTTTCCGACAAGGAACCAATGAATCGTTATATCTGGCATGGGAACGATTTAAGAAGATTCTTAACAGATGTCCGAATCATCAAATGGGTAAGACGAACCTAATCTGCATATTCTACAATGGTCTGACTCCTTAGCACAAGTCAACCCTCGATGCTGCTTCTCAAGGAAGTTTCATGTCACACACTTCTGAAGAAGCCTGGGAGCTAGTTGAGACGATAGCAATGCATCAACATGACTAGGAGTTTGGCGAACCAGCTAAGGAAGTAACTAGTACTTCAAGCCTATCCTTGGAAGCTCTGCAAGCTCAAGTGGACAATCTCTCCAGAGTCTTCAAGGATCTTAAATCTTCTACACCTCAGCCTCATAAAGGTACGGAAGAAATTCTTGTCACTACTGTTAAAAACCCTGAATCGAACTTTCATTCTAAACCTTTCATTCAGCGACCGACCAATAATCCACCTACTCCGTTTCCGTAACCTTTATCTTCTAAAATGCCAGATTCCCCCGTAAATTCTCAACAACACTATAATGAAACTTTGACTAATTTCATAGTTGAACAAATGAACATAAACAAACAAGTAATAGATTTTCAAGATAAAATTGATGCTTTACTCAGAATATCAGAGGATTTGATCAAAAACTTGGAAGTTAGTCTTAGACAACTGTTTTTAAAAGTTGAGAACCAAAGAGCAATCATGGTCATCACTAGAGGAGGAAGAGAGACCAGAAATGAAAAGTCCTCAGATAATTCTTCAAATCAACTTCCTATCTCTGAACCGACCACTGATCCAGTGCCTAGTGACACCCCTGTCACTGCACCAGATCCAGTATCACCTAAAGCCCCAGAAATCATTCCACGAACTAGGATACCCTTCCCTGGTAGGCTTAAGAAAGAGAAACAAGAAGCACAATTCGGGAAATATCTAGAAATGTTTAAAAGCCTGCACTTAAACGTTAGACTATTAGACGCTTTAGTAGAGATGCCTAGTTGTGCTAAGTTTTTCAAAGAACTCATTTCAAATAAGGAAAAATTAAGATAAATAGTTAGTTTACCCTTAGATGCTGAATGCTCAGCAATCATGTTACATGGCCTTCCACCCAAACTAGGAGATACTGGCCGTTTCACTATTCCCTGTTTTCTTCAAAACATCCTAGTTAGTAACGCCTTAGCTGACCTAGGTGCTAGTGTCAATCTTATGCCTTACTCTCTCTATAAGAAACTAGGATTAGGTGAACTGCTACCCACTCAAATGACCATCCAATTAGCTGATCAGTTAAACTCCCCCGAGGAATTGCTGAAGATATAATGGTCCGAGTCGGTAAATTTATCTTCCCAGTTGACTTTTTCATTATGGATATTGAGGAAGATGCCCACGTTCCCCTTATCCTTGGTAGACCTTTCCAAAGCACTGCCAAGGCTGTGATAGATGTAAACGAAAAATCTTTGAAACTGAGGGTCGGAGCGGAGGAAGTCACCTTTAATATCGATAAGTTGATGAAGCACCCTATGGGAGAAGATCTTGGTCTTGTGGATGCCATGCAAGAAATATATGATGAGCATTTGGAAGAGATTCTAGGAGTCAGCAGTAACGAACCTTTCTCCAGCACTGTCATCACCAAAAGAAGACTTTGCCAGGACGACATCGGACTCTGCTCGGCTATCTCCGACCAATCAGCACTTTCCGGAGAGCTGCTATTTCCCTTACCTGAAATGAAGAATCCTTTAGCACCGCCTAACTACTCTCCCACGAACAACTCCGTTGTTACTGTTCCTTTAGGCGAAGGCATCCCTATCCCACTTTTAAGTAGAAATCAGTTTTTTCCGATACCCGAATCATCTCCGTCTGTAGCTGAGATTCTCAAATCTTTCGAGGAGATGGATTCCGGTACTTTGCGACAACTATCTGATGATTGTGAGAAATCAAATCCAGAAATCACCATAAGTACTTCTTCTAAAGCTCAAATTCAGAAGTTCGCACTCACCGACAACAATGATGTCATCATCACTGAGGATAATGCAACCTCTTCATCATCTACCTACAAATACGAGTTAAAGAAGAAAGCGCTTTCCAATGAGACAGAACTAGTAGAGATAGCATCAGCCACTACAGCCGACTCATCTCCAGAAGAATCAGAGTTCCAAAAGGAGTATGATGAAATACAAAGAGACGAGATCGCTCGAATGAAACCCTCTATCGAAGAACCGCCAGAATTGGAACTGAAGGAATTACCCCCTCACTTGGAATATGCTTTTCTCGAAGGAACCTCACATCTACCTGTCATAATTGCCAAAGGTCTTTCAGCTGAAGAGAAAGCAAGACTTATCCAGGTTTTGAAGTCACACAAGAAGGCGATTGCATGGAAGATTTCTGATATACAAGGGATCAGTCCAAATTACTGCACGCACAAGATACTCATGGAAAACGACTTCAAAACTTCCATACAGAGACAGAGGAGAGTAAACTCGAAGATTCAAGACGTGGTCAAGAAAGAGGTTATCAAACTCTTGGATGCTGGTTTGATCTATCCTATCTCAGATTCCCCATGGGTCAGCCCAGTTCAGGTTGTCCCAAAGAAAGGAGGAATGATGGTTATCGCTAATAAAGATAATGAATTGATTCCTACATGAACCGTCACCGGCTGGAGGGTGTGTATCGACTACCGGAAATTACTTGAAGCCACCCGGAAAGATCACTTCTGTAACACCTGCCTAATTAGGATAATTAATTATGCCTAATTATTTCTAACTAGTTGTAATTAGTATGTAATAGGACTAATTACAGTCTCTATTTGTATATATATAAGGTGATTTATATATATATGTGTGTACTTACGCGATTTGGATGAATCATACGAATTAACCGGACGGAGTCCGATACATTTTACTTGGACGTTGGTGACAAGACTTACTTAAATAATGAGAACGTATTTTACTACATAAAGTTCGCGGTTGAACGAAACATTATTTATATTATCGCGACAACATTCTGAATATGTTAGTAAAAACGTATTAAACGCGAATCAATAATTTAAACACCACGACAAATGTTTTTATAATTAATTTCAAGGTATTTTTATTTGAATACTCCAGTCACATTTTAAAAATATAACTGCTTGGTCAAATATTAAAAACGAGGGATTAAACGATTAGGACACGGAGTAAACACTGTGTTTCGAGGAGTGTTTTTCCCCTCCTTTCCTTTTGAAATCAGCCAACACCACCACCACCTACACCCCACTCCTTCATTTCATTTTTATCATTTCAAAACACACACACTCACTAAAATTCTCTCAACTAAATTCACACCAAATTTCGGATCTATAAATCGACCCACGAAAATTATATTTTCGGAATCACCAACAAACAAGGAACAAGATTTGCAAAGGCACCATACTCGTTTTCTTCCTCCATCTCTCTCGATTTACAATTGTAAGAAATTTCTAAAATCTTAGATTTACTCAATTTGGTGTAGTGTTTTGATGTTATAATGTTTACACAACTTAGTATGGTCCATATGTATGAAAAAAACATGATTTTACAGCCTAAAAATATGTTAGATTTGGGTTTTGGATCGGAAAATCGCGTCAGTTTCTGGGTTTCTGGGTTGGTGTTCATCAATGCGACACAAGCCTTGTGTCGCATGTTATGTCGTATTTTGCCTGTTGTGTCGTACCTAGTGTCGTATTTTGTGTCGTACGTTATGTCGCATCTTGTGTCGCAGACTCTATGCGACACAACCCCTATGTCGCTATTAAATTAGCATCGAAAGCTTATGCGACACAACCCTTGTGTCGTATAGCTCTTGTGTCGCACTTTATGCGACACAACGCTTGTGTCGCATACCAAGTTTTTGTGTGCGGCACATTGTGTCGCAGAAACCAGAATCGGGATTTTTAAAGTCAAAGTTACTGTGGCAAAGTCAACTTTTTAGAACTATTGATACAAACCGTCACCAACGGGCCAGACATGTTTTCCAACGACAAACAATTACAGACATACGGACAAAAATTGGATATACTAGTTGTGTACAACTAAATGAAACGTCTCGCGAGACACATACTTACATAACTTCATATGATTAGGCATTTGAAGGTTACGGGTTCGGAGAACCTACTTGCTATATTTACTACTTGCTATTTGCTACGGCTTATTTCAAGACTCAGGTGAGTCTTACGGCCCCACTTTTACTGTTTTCCTTACTGGGGGAGATACATGCTACTGATTTACCTTGAACACAAGTACTAAAACTGCTTACTATACCAAACGGAATTGCATGAGTTATTTACTATTTACAGAAGTCTCTCCATCATATATCGTTAGTTATGGACTTAAGCGCGAACACTAGTTAATGGATCCATTAGGGAAATGACCCTCCCCGCCCGGGGTAGTAGCGCTACCACGAACCGTTCTGTATAAACGGGCGACTATTATTCGTTATGGATGCTTGCTCAGTTACGAGCATGTCACGGGAGCAAACATTATTATTTACGGGTTAAGCTTCGATTATGAGCCTCATGGCAATGGTATAACTTATTTACTTACATTTGCTGGATTGCAAATGCTGGTTTTACGATTGCTGGATTGCAATTACTGATTTTACGCCTGCGGGCACTACTGATGAAATCTCGTGTTCAAACTGATATTACTTACAAACCTGTGAGATTCACCAACATTCGTGTTGACCTTTTTAGCATGTTTTCTCAGGTACCCCGACGGAGTAGGATTACTACAGGACATAGCTAGAGTCGCATGATTTCAACTAAACTGCATTAACGGAGATTCTCAGCATTATCTTTTGTATATGTTGATTATTTAATAGAATCTCCCGCCATACGCGTGGACTCTAGGAAATTACATTTTGTATACGAAAACATTAAGTTTTCAAACATTATATCTATGGGAATGTAACTAATTTACAAACGTTGCATATAGATGCCGTTTACTATATCTTTGTGCTGTGATATTTGATTAGTAGCACCCCAAAACCTGCTTCCGCTAAACTGTGAATTTGGGGGTGTTACAACTTCCCTCTGCCGTTCATCGATCAGATGTTGGAAAGATTATCGGGGAATGAATATTACTGCTTCCTCGATGGTTTCTCCGGCTATTTTCAAATTCCTCTCGATCCAAAGGACCAGGAAAAGACGACATTCACATGTCCATATGGTACATTTGCCTACCGCCGCATGCCATTCGGTTTATGCAATGCTCCTGCAACATTTCAAAGGTGTATGGTGGCAATATTCCATGACATGATTGAACAGTGTATGTAGGTATTCATGGATGACTTCTCAGTCTTCGGTGATTCCTTCACATCTTGTCTTTCCAACCTTGAAAGGATGCTAACCCGATGCGAAGAATCAAATCTTGTCTTAAACTGGGAAAAGTGCCACTTTATGGTGAAAGAAGGAATAGTTTTAGGACATCGAATATCAAAATCTGGAATCGAAGTTGACAAAGCCAAAGTTGAGACTATTGCCAAACTTCCGCCACCTACTTCTGTTAAAGCCATTTGCAATTTTATAGGTCACGCCGGATTCTACCGTCGCTTTATCAAGGATTTCTCTAAGATCTCTCGACCTATGACGCACCTTCTCGAGAAGGATACTCCGTTTGTCTTTTCAGATGACTGTCTTAAAGCTTTCAACATTTTGAAGGATCAGCTCACACATGCACCGATCATGGTCGCCCCCGATTGGAGTCTTCCGTTTGAGATCATGTGCGATGCTAGTGACTTCGCTGTTGGAGCTGTCTTAGGGCAAAGGAAGGAGAAGCAGTTTCAGCCAATCTACTACGCCAGCAAGACACTCACTGATGCACAAGAGAATTACACCACAACAGAGAAAGAGCTTCTTGCGGTAGTATTCGCTTTTGATAAATTTCGTTCTTATTTAATATTGTCCAAAACTATTGTCTATACAGATCACTCAGCCTTAAAGTATCTCTTCAAAAAGCAAGACGCTAAACCGAGACTGCTTAGATGGATTCTCCTCCTCCAAGAATTTGACATAGAAATCAAGGATAAAAAGGGAGCCGAGAATGTCGCAGCAGATCATCTTAGTCGATTGGAAAATCCGTCGATGGAGAAGCTTGATGAGAGAGAAATTCAAGACCAGTTTCTTGAAGAACAACTCATGAATATCAGAGGATACAAAAAGGGATCTCAATTCACTTACAACCCTTGGTATGCAGACTACGCAAATTATCTGGTTAGAGGAATTGTGCCAAAAGGAATGCCCACCTCTAGAAGACGCAAATTCTTTAGAGACGTAAAGAACTACTATTGGGATGATCCATACTTATTCAAAGAAAGCCTGGACCAAATCATCAGAAGATGCGCATACGAGAGGGAGGCAAGGAACATTCTTCACCAAAGTCATCACGGACCAACTGGAGGACATCATGGAGCAAATATGACCGCAAGGAAGTTATACGATTCCGGATTCTATTGGCCATCTATATTCAGAGATGCTCACGACCTGGTAAAACGTTGTGATGCTTGCCAAAGGTTTGAAAGTATCTCACGGAGGAGTGAAATGCCACTTACTAACATCCAGGCCTGCGAGATCTTTGATATATGGGGGTTGGATTTTATGGGACCATTCCCAAAATCATATGGGAAAGAGTATATTCTGGTTGCTGTCGACTACGTCTCCAGATGGGCCAAAGCTCAAGCACTTCCTACAAATGATTCCCGAGTAGTGGTGAAATTCTTAAAGCAGCTCTTCTCACGTTTCGGTACTCCAAAAGCGATCATTAGTGATCGGGGCACGCACTTCTGTAATGCTCAGTTTATGAGGACATTACAATATTATGGTGTCACCCATAAGAACTCTACGGCTTACCACCCGCAGACGAATGGGCAAGCCGAAGTGACGAATCGAGCGCTCAAGAGAATTTTAGAACGAACCGTGGTTAATCATAGGGAAAGATGGGCTGATAAATTAGACGATGCTCTGTGGGCGTTCAGAACCGCATATAAATCACCACTAGGAACCACGCCCTACAGACTAGTCTACGGAAAAGCGTGTCATCTGCCGATAGAGTTGGAGTATAAAGCTCATTGGGCGCTGAGAGAGTGTAATTTAGACCCTTCTGCGATTGGATCACATCGGAAAATGCAACTGAATGAACTAGCCGAATTAAGAGACCAAGCATATGATAGCTCTCTGCACTTCAAAGAACGAACAAAGAATACTCACGACGCTAAACTCAAATATTCTAAATTCAAGCCCGGAGACAAAGTTCTTCTCTTCAATTCGCGCTTCAAGAAATTCTCCTGCAAATTCAGATCAAGGTGGAGCGGACCATTTGTTGTATCAAAAGTCTTTACCTTCGGAGCAGTCGAACTAGAAGCCCCGGACGGTAATTTTAAAGTCAATGGCCATCGCTTAAAGCACTACATCAAAGATTTCCCCTCTGGTGAGGAAGTCTATATCTCTGAACCACCTTGAGCCGACTAGTAGGTACAAAGAGTCAAGCTAGAGACTCTCTAAACAAGCGCTATTGGGAGGCACCCCATTGCTTATCTTATTTTATTTTATTTATTATTTCTTAGTTATTTTTGCTTTAGTATTATCATCCCTAAACTAACGATGCAGGATAACCCAAATATCTGACGATGCCGCACTCCTACATATACATCAGATAAGTTTTATTCATAGTATACAAATGCGAATGAACATATGACCTCGCAAAGCTTTAACATTTAAACAAACATTTCTTGAAGTCATCTGATTATTTTGCATTTGTATACCCATTTTAAAACAATAGCATTACCTGTTTATCTTTATGTTTTAGGATGGACGCTTCAGCTGAGACTTCAGGACAAGCTACTCAGAAACAACAGAGGAAGAGGACCCGCAGAGGAAAAAGAAAGAAGACAACCACCACTACTGATGAGCATGTTCCGACTGCTCCTGTATCTGCCCCACTTTTTGACTTTGGAGTTACCACTTCAGATCCGATGGTGACTTGGGTGATGCTCAGTGAGCTTTCGATTCAGCGTAGCTCTCAGTCCGAAATCAGAGAGGTGATGGGACTACCGAGACTCGCCGACCAGCCGTATCAGCTTGGTCAGGGTCCCAGGCCAGCTCTCCCACCTTGGTCCTTCTTCCCAGCTGCCCCACCACAGACCGTTCCTCCCACTGCTGTTGCTCCTTCTAGGCCACCTCGGATTCCCGCTGATGCATCCATGATGTCTGATCGCACTGCTGGCTTGTCACTCACTTCAGATCCAGATCCTGAAGCACTTGCAGCATTTGATCCAGACATGGATGATTTACTAGACGATCTCTAGTTTATTTTATCTTTAGTTAACTTTATTTATCATTAGAACTTTTATGTTGTTGAACTGATGATTATGATGGTATTTTATGACATTGCAGACCTTCTCTTCGTAGGAATTGGATTAGCTTTGAAAAGAGTCTGGTCCTCACAATCCAGCAAATTATTTACACCAACCCTACACGAATCTGGTCCTATATCCAGTATCCGCTGTCCGTAGGGAAGTATCTCTCCTAAACCCGTTCTTCCTATTTTAATATAACTTCGATATGCCTATTGACCACTTAAATCTCTAAGTGTGGGATCCCCCTCGCTTATAACTTTTAAATTCACATTTTTCCTAAACCAAAACCCTAAGTGTGGGATTTTCTCCCTACTTAGTGTAGAAACATTGGGGACAATGTTTATTTCTAATTGTGGGATAGCGGTATATCTCTCGTCTGTCAAAATATCTGTTTAAGTTGATCTAGAAACATGCTAGTCCTCAAAATAAATTTTCAAAACCCTTATTTTGCCAAAATTTTCAAAAATTTTAAACTTTCCTGAGTCATAAAGTAAGATGAAGTACATATTTTTTTTTACAAGTATGTCAAAAGTTGGTAAATTTGAGGTCGAAATCATGTCGGATTCTAAACAATTTAAGATGAGGATCTAAGAGGGGCATAGCACGACTGGACACATATAACCCATTTTTGCGGTGAGGAATTTGAGCCTTATAAGCATTCATTTTAAATGCTTCACTGTTCGTTTGTTGTATGTGACCGGTGCACGCATTTCTGAATTAGAACTTGCCCCAGGTATACATTTCGAGATCACATTGACAGGTGTCATACGTGACATAGGTACGATTAGAGGACCTTGACATTCCTTAGGATTTAAACCCCTTTTCACATATCTTTTCAAGCCCAAAACCCTTCCAACACTCAATTTTAGTGTTGATGATCCGCTTAGAAAACCCTGTTGAGCCTTAGCCTTTTCATTTCTTTCAACCCATATTATTAAACCCACTTATTCCCTTACCTACCAAAAACTTATCTTAGAATTTTTAAATCTTTTTGAAAAACGATATTTAGGTATTCCTTTTTGCTTTCACTCCGAAAATCACAAATAATGTTTACTAAAACTTCTCGTGTGCGTTTTATTAATCTATACTAAAGAATCGAGAGTCATATGGTGTGAAAAATTGGCACCAAGGTAAACTCAAAAATCATCAAAGGATTGAAAAAATGAAAATAAGAAAGGATCTCAAGAAGGGAAATAAAAGAAAATCCCTTAGAAATTTCTTGGCAAGAAAAATCTAAGCCCAAAAAATAGAAAAGCAAGGAAAAAGAAAGAAAATAGCTGAAATAAAGCTAAGTGCTTTTACTCTCTCGAAAACTCGACTCTTCAAAGAAATATCATTCCGTGTGTTTTCAAAAGATAGAAGTCAAAATAGCTATCTTATCCCCTAAAAGTGTTATCCGTTTCCGTTTTCATTAAAAAAGGATATCTAGATAGAGTTTTTTTCAAAAATTTAGAAATCCCAAGATAAGCAAACACCCTTAAAAACCTAGATACCCCCAATCTATCCATACCCCTTAAAACCCACACTAAACACTACAACCCATTTGAATGTCCTGGGATAATCAGTACCGTTCCTGTCTAAGTGATGAAGATTTGATCCTCGGGCAAGCCTATGACGACGAGTGCTGCACGACTGGTATTTGAGCGATTTTTCATTTGGCTTAGGATAATAGGAACCCCAATACACTTTGAGTGAATTGAGTGACCACCAGTGAGATCGCCCAGTCATGTATATTCCACAAATTCGAGAATTGAAAGTTTACCTAAGTGAATCATCTTGAAAACCTTTAGATACTTCATGTGAACACCTCTTATTTATCTAACAGGCGGATACTTGTTTCCAATCTGTGTGAATTCTTTGTGGGTCAAAATCAAAAACTTCTTTTATGGTGAAATATAAGAGGGTAAGTTTGCTTGAGGACAAGCAAATGTCTAAGTGTGGGATATTTGATAACACACAAAAAGTCATGTTTTTGTGTGCCATTATCTCACCATTTTAGCCCAATTATTAATGAAAACACTTAAATATGAACTTAAACATCACATTTTATCATAAGGGCTAAAATATAGACGATGTTTCAAGAATCAACCAAAAAGACCTAAAAACGAGTAAAATAGAGCACAAACGATTAACGAATCTTTCGTTCACGCATTTAAGCACAATTTAAGCTATTCTTGGAATTATGACCTCTAATTTATGTCATTTTCTTCGTTAGGAAATTACGAAACCTTGAGCGCGCGAATCACTCAAAACGGATAAACGACGAAGAAGTTACGCCAAATCGAAGAAACGGAGAACCAACAGACCGAATACGGCTGAACACAGACTGTATATGGCTGAGCCAGACCGTATACGGCTGGACACAGACCGTATATGGCCTGTGAAAACCGTATACGGCCTGTACTCAGCCGTATACGGGCCAGCTCAGCCGTATTCACCCTATGCACAGCCGTATACGGTCCAGTTCAGCCGTATTCACCCTAGCTCAGCCGTATCGTGCGTTTGGGTGATAAAAATCAGGTTTTTATTCGCCTTTGCGATACGGTTGTGCATTTCATGGTTTGGATACGGTCTACGGATACGGTTGTGCGATCTCTATATATAGAAGCCTCATTTCATCATTTTCAAACACACATACACACTTTCATTTTTTTCTCATTCTTTCTCTCTTTCTCTCACTACTCTCTCTCTAAAATTAGTTAGTTAGTTAATTAGGTTAGTTAAGCTAGTATATTAGTAGCTTACTTGTAACGGAGGTGCTCCGAGACTGCGGTGTCGCACTATTTGTAATAACGCTTTGTCAGGTTCTATTATAATCTCTATCTTGTTATTTTAAATAATGTCGTGCTGTTGCTATACTTGTTTAGAATTACTTGCTAGGATTATTGCCATGCTTAGCTAAACAAATATGTGTTTGCTATGATAGTTGCCATGCTAGGGTAGTTATACTTAAATCATGCTGTTACTCTGTCCGTATGCTATTGAAATATATTTGAATCTATGAATTGAATCTCAAATGTTTATCTATCCAACTTATGCTGTGGTTAGTAACATCCTTCTAGGCTTGGCCAATTGCTAGTTGTGTGCCGCTAATTATTCTGTGTCTGATGATCGTTAAACTCGACATGGCCGGTGTTCTCCTGGTTGAAATATTACCGGAGGGAGACACGGAGCGTAGGATTAGAGATAGATTAGATTCAGGTCATTCAACTAGTGTCTTTGAGAGAACTTTCGGGACACTTGTGACTTAACCATGTACCCCGTCACTCTGCATAATTGATCCCTGCTATGCTGCCTTTCTGCATGTTCTTGTTTGATTATTGCTTAGGGTTCGCATGCTAGTATCTGTTATGCTGATTAGTTATATGATTAGGTTTTCGAATATTTATCAATTGCATACACCAGTTTAACATGCATAGAATAGTTAAAATGATTTATATGAAATAATGTTGAACAATTTAATCAGCCGTTAGACCAGATCATCCCAACTTGTTCCGGTAGGAAACCCCTGTTCATGTTTTTGTTTATTCAACAATTCATGCCATGATTCGGATATCTCAAATGTCCGAGATTGGGGAACAAGACTCGAGGATGATTGTTGGTTAAATTGGTTGCTACACTTGGGACAACTTCCGGTGTAGTTTACATTCCATAACTGTTATCCACGTGACATGTTATTTATCTGATTGCGGACAACTCTACGTTAGATAGATAATAGGCTAGGAGTTATGGCTCATTAGGAAATATAGCTGTCATCTTAACTAAGGATTTATCCCATTAACTACCCCTAAATAGCATGAGTAATTATCATAGTAAACACTCGCTTCACCTATAAGTTCTCGTTGCCACCTCACCTCCATTTTACTTTATTTTAATTTAATTTTAGATAATTAGTAGTTAGTTAAAACCAAAACCAACCAAAATCTCTTTTAAACCCTAGCTAAATTCCCATAGATGACTAAAGTCCTAGATCCCATGCCCATTGTAGTTTGAAGAACGACCCTAGGTCATACGTATCGCTGTACTCACCCATAGCTTTAGTATACTTAGGCCCAGCAAAAACAAATTTTAAAACCCATTGACCCAGCCAAGCGGAAGGCCCGCAACGACAGGAAGCGATTCCTAAAGACCGACCGTTCGGCTGCCGTCAGGAACGTGTTGTAATCTTGTGGATTTAAGCTTGGAAATATTATATAAAATTAAAGTCTTCTCCTTCTTGCATTTAATATCGGTTTTTTCTATCCTAATCTATCTCAATTAAAATGTATTCTTTAATTATGCTAGATTTAGTTATTGCCATGCTTAGCGAGTAGATAACTTTTGTATTTGTTGTGTTGTAATTAGCATAAATAATTATGGAATGACTTTAATTTGTCGTGAAGTGATATGATGGCCCCGATTTGACTGTTCTCGAATATAGTGCTGGAAACGCTTTATGCGGAGTACAAACGTACAAAAGTTCGAGACGACCGAAGGTAATCATATCACAAATCGACTTTAATCTATCGTGAAATAATATGACGGCCCCGATTCGACTGTTCCTTGATATATTACTGGAAATGGTTTATGCAAAGTACAGACGTACGGAAGTCTGGAATGACCAAAGGTAGTTATATTATGGATCGATATTACAAAAACGGAAACTTATTGTTCGGATTTACTTTATCTTTACAATTTTAAACTAAAAGCTATTTAATCGCCTTTCGGTCAACAAACGTGATTGTAACTTTGTAACGAGGAGTCGCGAACCTCAATACCTAGTCAATAATTATCTGTGTAAAAACTATGGTTTAACTACAACGTCATGTAAACCTCGTGCATGAGTGTAGTACATTTCTGATTGCAATGTAATTGCCATGTAAACACTACGAAGTAATTAAACTCGTAAATGGAAATGTCGGTTAACGACGGATTACATTGCGAGATACCATAGGATTTTCTAACATGGTATGGGTTTAACTCTTTGCAAAACGCCGTCAGTATTTTAGATTAGAGTAGGTAGGCTACAGGCTGAATAACCATTTACGAAAATCTAGGGATTTGTTGATTACATTTAGCAAGGCACGTTTAAAAATCTATTTAAAGAAACATTTCTCTTTTAATTCAGGTTTTTCAAAGCAAGATATGTGCGAAACAATTAAACGTTTCTCGCGCTTATCAAATCTTAAATTTCACTGATAGGAAACATTCAAGTAATCCGAACAAAACAATCTAAGTTAATTGTTTATCAAATCTGTAATCTTTATGGTATTAAGAACGATCAGACCTTTATAATGACCTGCTACTCTGTTCCTTCCCCCATGAACAATTGTAAGGGCCACTGACTCCCTCACAGGAGAGTGTGGAGAGTTGAGCATTGTCTGTCCGATCAGAATCATCACACCGGAGTTCCTCGTGACATATTAGTTGATAACCGACTAATAGGGAACTTTACGGTTATACTATTAGACAATAGAGTTAACAAACTCATTTAATTTAAACCCTAGTTTCCTCAAAACTCAAAGTCATCATCCCATAATTACCAGCTAATGAAGTCACAACAAATACAGCTTTCCACATCTGATTTATTATTATTTTTTATCGCTTTATTTATTTTACATAGTAAACTGAACCAAAACCCCATCACTTTTATAAACCAACCGTTTGCTAGAAAACCATTGATTGATTAAGATTTCCTCTGTTTCAATTCAGTTTCTCTTCAAGAACGACTCTAGGTCATACTTAATTAATACTTGCTAACCTTTGGTTCAGTAATCGTAAGTCACACTTAGACCCCAGCATTTATAAATTTTAAAACCTATGATCTCGGCTGTTGTGTGAACGACCGCAGCAGCCGACATCAACGATTAATATTAACGAACTATAATAATGTTGAGGACTTTAGTGGATTAGTTTCATGTCTAATGCAATCCGTATAAAAAGTAGTTTCCAGTTACTTGTGATCATAAAAATGTTGGAAATAGTGTCCAAGGTCATAACTAATTGGTAAGACTATTCTAAAGGTAGAGTCCTTTTTGGGTTGCCCTCGATGAACAGTAAGAGAAACAATAAGAGAGATGATATTAATTGGAATTAATATTATAAGTTAATTAATTAGGTTGTTAATTTATCATAGTTGACAAATTAATTAGAAGCTAAAAGTAATTAACAGAAACTATAAAGAATATTTAGTTAGTTTATTAATTGGATATTAATTAGAAACTAAAAGGAATATTCTGGAAGCGAGTTCCAACTGGCGGTTGGAAGGTTCAACCGGCGGTTGGAGGTTAGGGTTTGTAAGGCGGTGTAGACGTGTCATAACTTGGGCAGGAATCAAGTCCAACCGGCGGTTGGAAGCTTCAACCGGCGGTTGGAGGACGAATTCAGTTGTCCCACATAGGCCAAGGGATAAAACCCTGGGCTCCCTCTCCCCTTATAAATAGAGGCCTAATCCAAGGTTTCCAATCATCCCAGATTCGAATAGTATTCGTTTCTTTCTCTCTTTCTCATTTCTAATCCTTGTAAGAGTCTTTACGACTTAGAGTCGGGACCCTAGGATTTGGAGTTTCTCTTAGTTCACGGGTGTGAAGCATTAGAGGTATTCTATTTGGGGTACTTGCCATCCAAAGCATGGAAGGTCAAGCAAGGAGTCTGCGTGAAGGTTCTGCAAGGTGGTCTGCGCATGAGAAATTGTTTTCTCAAAGGTTAGTATTTTCTCATTTATCTATTTATTTTGTTATTGTTAATAGCTTTATTAAGAAACGGTCCTTTAGGGTTTAGTTTCCTAGTTGTTCTAGATTAATTGTTATTTTTCCGCTGCATATGTTAATCTAGTTAGTGAATAGAAAACCCAACAGTGGTATCAGAGCCATAGCTTAATAATGTTAGCAATACAAAATGTAGATAATATGAATTTGGAAATAAAATGTTTTTATTCTGTACAAAAAGTTAAATTAAATATATATGTATAATAGATTTATATATGTATACAGTTAATTTATTTACTAATCCGACCTCCATATTTTAATGGTTTAAAATATACATTCTATTTTAAAATGTTTTAAAATAGAACCCTGAACCTTAAATGTTTAAGAGAGACCTTATATATAATATGATTTATATATATGTATCATTTAAGCCTAAACACATCGTTAGTCAATTGATAAATCGGCTCACCCATAGAGAACAAACTATAAGAGAGGTATAAGGCGGGTCGCTTTGCTTCCCTAAAGAAGTAGGTTTTTAATAAGCTTCGCGCTGACCTGCTTCTCCGCTTCTTTGTGCGTTCAATGGAGCTACCAAGGACTTTTGATAGGATGATGTCAAGATTAAAAGTAGACTTAAAATAGTAAAACAAAATCCCGTTTTAGCTATAGAAAAATGTGAAAAGTATGCTAACCCATGAAAACCGCACATCTCTCGTATGGACTGTTAATGGAGCATGTGTGGTTAACCGGCACATTAATGTGAGGACATAATGAGAGGTGATGTGAGACTCACGATTCTCGAGCGTACTCGAGCTGGGAACCACGCAGGGTTTGCATGGTTAGTTCACCATCTAGTTCATGATCCTTGGCATCCCAGTCATGAATGGTAGATGAGCATAACCGAGATTAACATGCCATTGATAGGTATCAATGAATCTCAAAGATCTAGGAGTTTCATAGAAATGAGATAGACAAAGGTATTTTGTTATATGATTACGGAGACCCTTTTCATAAAACTGAAAATATAGATCCTAGCCTTAATTAGAAACTAGGTAATTAATTTAGGAATAGTCAGACTAACTAAAATAGTTTTATCTCAAAAATATCTGTTGAAAATGGTAATAATCCTCTCGTTCCCAATTCCACAAATAACCCAAACTTCTCACTACTCTCAATTCTTTCTTGGGAGGGAAAGACTTACCAGTTCAAACTGAATGGACGGATGATGTAACCCTAGGTTCACTCTAAGGAACAAGAAGTATGTTCTCGATGAGCTGTGAAACCGTAGGTATGAGAACAAGGAAAATGTTCCCGACGAGAATAAGGAGTATATTCTCGGTAAGTAAATTCCCACTATTGATAATGATTCAGCCCAAGAAGAGATTAAAGCTCACCGGAAATATTATGATACCAAGTCTTGGTCAGCATAATTCTGTCCGGTCAGTCAGCTGTCTACAAACAGTTTGTAACCTCATATCAAATGGTTTTGAATGAGAAAGAGACCTGAATAATGGAACTCCAAAATTATTGAGCAATGGATCAAGAAGATTGATGTGCATTTTGGCTCAGCAGCTCCTGTGTTGTCAATTGGTCATGATGCAAAGGAAATGAAGAGATCTGGAAAAGCTACGAATGGAAAGTCCAATCGTGGGCATTGGCGAATATTTTAAGGGGTAGGGAGGGGTCTTGGCCCCCCCAAAATTTTGAAGAAGTAATACAAATATTTGATCTTTTGAGTGGAAAAGATAAATTTCGAAGTTGAATTTTAATGGAGAACTAGCGTACAGATTGTAACACCCCCAAATTTAATGATTTGCGAAAGCTTGATTTGGGTGTTACTAATCAATAACAAAGCACAAAGATATATAGCAAACGACTCTATATGCGTCGTTTTAACAAAATATATTGATATTGAAATGTTTACAACATTTATAGCTCTACATAGCTCGAGTTTGAATAAAAGGAGATTTCAGTACATAAGTACTTGTACAAAATATACTAATGCAAGAAAATCTCAATCGTCTGTATGCTGACTCGAGCTAGAAGTCCTGAAGCAGAAACAACCTACTGCTTGGTACCTGCGATACATGCTAAATGGGTCAGCTAAAGCTGGTGAGCTCACAGGTTTGAAATCAGATAATATAGTATGAACCGCAAGATTTAATAATGATTGAATTGCATCCAGCAATTGATAATGTATATGTATACAACCATGAGCACATAGTTGAGCTTAACTCGAGGGCCGGGTCCCCTATAGAGAATTCCGGGCGAGGTGCCTCCACGAATGCCTAATCCACATTCGTCTTCCCAAATATTAGTACGTCCGTTTACCCGGTTAGTGCTTGCTAACCCGAACGAGGAGGGTCAATCCTATATGGTACCATATACTAATATTCACGCTACAACGTATTAACAACTATGCTGACGGAGGACTTTAAATGATTAGTTGTGAAAAACTCATGTAGTATATGAAATGTTTGTACTTGCGTTCACATGTTAAAAATGAGCAATATATCACACCCCTGAGTAAAATAGTAAAAAGAGGGGCTATGAGACTCACCTGAGTCTTGTAAGTTTAACTTAATAAACTTGAGTTGATTAGCCGAGTATGAAGTCCAAAGACTTGTAACCTGAGGGTGTCCACGACACGCGATGGTTATAAACATGATTGGGTATCTCAAAAGATCAACCTTGTAGTTGTTACACAACTATATATATGTCCAAATTACTACGATTTGGTTGATTTGTTAAGTGTTTGAAAACAGGTACGGCCCGTTGGTGACGGATTTGTAATAATAATCTCAACTATTATTATTTTGATTTCGTGGCGTTTTACTTGAAAAATATGTTTTGATTGTGTTTTAGAAGCCGTTACGGAAACTAAGTACGGGGGTCCGGGGGCAGCGCCCCTGGTAGCGGGGTCCAAGGGGCGGCAGCCCCTGGCGGGGTCCAAGGGGCAGAGCCCCTGGCTGGGGTCGAGCTGAATTCGGGTAAAATCGAGTGATAAATTTCGAGTCTCGACACTTAGTAAAAATATGAGTTTTCTGTGTTTTGCGACACAATATGCGACACAAAAGTGGTTATGCGACACAAGGGTTGTGTCGCATAGGAATGCGACACAATGGTTGTGTCGCATAGATGCGAGATGCTGATTCAACAGCGACATAGTGATTGTGTCGTATGAAAATACGACATAGAATACGACATAGTGGTTGTGTCGCAAAACTTACTACACAAATTCTTTGGTACAACACAAGGTGCGACATAGTAGGTTTTATACGACATAACATGGGAAATACGACATAATGTGCGACACAAAGGGTAAAATTCGACACAACATGCGACACAAGGCTTGTGTCGCATGGAAGAACATCAGCCCAGAAAGTCCGGCTGTCAAGGTTTTTCCGGCCAAAAATCCATTTTAAACTCGTTTTCAGGCTATAAATTCGTGTTCTATACATTGTAATGGACATATACAAGTGATAATAACAACTACAAATGAAAAATACTAAGAATCGAGAGATTTCGGGATTTTGTCGGAAACTTACAAATTGCCAAAATGAAAATCCGGAAAGATAGCGTTGTAGATCGTCGCGAGGTGGTCGTGAATCTCTAAAAATATTGGTGATACGAGTGCGTTTGATAGTTGTATTTCGCGGTTTTGGGAGTTGTGGTGATTTGGTGGTTTAGAGAGAAATGAAAGAGAAAAAGAAGAGAGAGAGAGAGAAAGATGTGAAAAATGAGGAAAAAGGAGGGGAAAGGTGGAGGTTATCCTCCACTTCCTCAGTCTTCGTCCCGCGCTCCGCGCGGTGTTCGTTTTCTCCGTCTTTTAAAAGTTAAATAATTATTTTACATTTTAATTATAAGTTTTTAAAATACAATTTATTACGCGATATATTGTTTAAATATTTTACTAATCAATTTTGTATTTGGGTTATAAAATGTAAGTTAATTTGTTTGCGCGTTTTATTTTAAATTGTGCAAGTTCTGTTTGTACGATACGAATTGAAATTCGAACATTATAAAAATGACATTTTTAACATAACGGTGTTACTTAATAAGATTGGTCACCAACGTCCGCATTTTATGGAATCGAAATACATTCGATTTAAATTGCATACGATTTAATCAAATCGCATTTTCATATATATTCAACAATATATATAATTCGATACATTAATTAGCCTAACACAGAACTAATTACATGTATTAACATATGATTAGGCACTAATTACTAGTCCTAATTTGGCGGGTGTTACACAGATCTTGAAATGGAGAAGATGAATGATATGTCAACTTTACCTTTTCTTTCATCTAACCCCCTTATGTTTTATAAGAGGTTACTTTGACCCTTCTAATTTTCTGTATTATGACATACCAATCAAGTCACTTTTTTTTTCTTTTCACCACAAAACTTATTTAATCTTTTCAATATACATTTAGAAAATATGTTATAGATATATTTCAAGATTAATTTCGATTCATAAATAAATAATAAATAATTTAATAGCTTTAAAAACTAGTTAAAAATTATTGTAGGGAGTGTGATTTAATATTACATTTTTGGCTACAATAAAAGAAAATAGCTCAAATTTTTTTAGCGTATGTTTGAACTTTAATAAATTAATAAAAATCGAAGTTAGCATGTCACTAACTCTATTATGTTCAAACGCCTACTTATTTGTTAAGGCACAAGACGATCTGAATATATTATGTGCAAACGCATACTTATTTTTGTCAAGCACAAAACGATCAAAATACGTAGAATTTGTTTTCAGGTCTATTTTACGCACATAATTTTGGCCCCCCCATGATCTATGTTCAAGATCCGCCATTGATCGTGGGGCTAAGAGAAAGATTGATTCCGAAATTGCACCAGCAATGATCCAAAGGAATCAGTGTGTTATACTTCAACACAGAGGAGCACAAGAAGCGTTGCAGCCCAAAATATCTAAAGGACCATATTGACAGTTGGGTCAAAAAGGATTCAGGTGTATAAATGATCGAACTCCACAATACTACGACTTATAATTCGTAGGTCTTGAATATAGGATGTGGTACTCACATTTGCACTATATTGCAAGGCCTAAAGGAAAGTAAAAGTGTGAGGCATGGAGAGCTCAACTTAGTCATGGGAAACAAGAGTGTCATGCCCATTGGAAAGTTTGAGCTCATGCTAGAATCTGGGGTTGGGATACATTTAAATAATTGCTGTTATTCGTCAGAAATGACAAGTAACATAGATTCATTTCATGCTTGTTCAAAGAGAATTATCAGTTTTCATTTGGAAATGAAAATGGTGATAAGCGTCTACTTGCAAAGGTATATATGATAATGTTGAATATGTCAGCAAAGGAATTTAAATGATGGTTCATCTAAAGAGCTTGACATATCCAAATTGTGGCAATATCGTCTAAGGCACGTAAACAAGAAAGAATATCACCCAAACTCCAAAAGTATGGAGTGTTGGAATTATTCGACCTTAAATCGGATGATGTATGCAAATCTTATTTATTGAGCAAGATGACTAAATCACTATTCACATGTTATATAAAAGAAGTGATGGATTGTTCGACTTGATATACATGGATGTATGTCGACCATTCCGATGCGCCATAAAAGATAGAAATAGCTACTATGTTGCTGATTACTTCAGTAGACATGTATATGTTTATCTGATTAAACATAAGTCAGATACTTTTGAAAGTTCAAAAGGTGTTAGGACGTAATATAGAGAACCAAATGGGCAGAAAGATAAAGGTACTCCGATCCGATAGAGGAAGAGAAAACCTTAGTATCGAGTTTTTTGATCATCTTAGACACTGTGGAATAGTTTCACAGTTGACTCCTCCTAGAACACCATAGCTGAATGGAGTAGCTGAAAGGAGAAGTAGAATCCTGTTAGACAAGGTTCAGTCAATGATGAGTCAGGTAACACTTCTAATAAGCTTATGGGGTTAGGCATTATAAAAGGTTGCACATATCTTAAATCTAGTACACCAAGAAAGTTTCATAGATGACTTATGAGATGTGGAAGAGAAAAAGTTTTTCTCTTGGGCACATCCAGATCTGGGGTTGTGAAGTTATCAGTGGACGAGAAACTTAGCACAGACTAGAAGCTAGATCTAAAAAGTATCTTTTCATCGGTTATCCACAGAAGTCGTTTAGATATTTGTTGCTCAAAAGGGAGTGTTTCTTGTGAGAGAAATAATATCTAAAGAGGACAGTGGGAGTACAATTGATCTTGAAAAGATTCAAGGATCGACCGATGACGAAACTATGGTAAACACTGACACTCAACAAGAGGTGGTAACACCTGTTGAACTTGATGACATATCCTTTCCCGCTCGCAGTTGTAGAGTTAGCAAACCTCCTCGGTTCTATTATGGTTTCCATAAAGAAGAACATGATAAGATTAGTGATAGTACACTAAGTGAATTAGATGCACTTACTAACTACATGGAAACGATGACAGGCCCCAAGGCTGCTAAGTGGAAGAAAGCTGTGAAAAGTAAGATTCAGTCTATGTCTGACAATCAAGTTTGGAATTTGGTTGACGCTACACTCGGTCTCATGACGGTGAGTTGTAAGTGAATCTTCAAATGGAAGACAGACATGGATAGGAAGGTACACACTTATAAAGCTAGGTTGGTAGCGAAGGGCTATACTCAAACCTTTGGGATTGATTATGAGGAAACCTTTACACCAATAGCTGAAATAAAGTCAATTAGGATAATGCTTGCAATAGCTGCATTTCATGGTTATGAAATTTGGCAGATGAATGTCAAAACCTAAAAGGAAAATGACAGAGGATGTGTTCATGGCACAACCGGAAGGTTTTGAAAATGCAAAGTATCCTAATAGAGTGTGTAAACTTCAGAAGGTCATTTATGGACATAAACAGGCTTCTTGTAGCTTGAATCTCTGCTTCCATGAGAAAGTCAAACAGTTTAGATTTTCTTGAAGCAAAGATGAGTCCAACATATGTGTCAAAGTCAGTGGAAGCATTGTAGTCTTCCTGGTATTATATGTGAATGATATAATACTCATAGGAAATGTAATCCCATCATTACAAGGTGAAAAGAGTTGATTGGGAGAATACTTCGTTGTGAAAGATTTGGAAGATACAATATATTCTTGGTACAAAGATTTACAGAGATATGTTGAAAATGTCTCAAAGGACTTAACCAGGACATGTACTTAGAATGAAATTTTGAAAGGTTTTAAAATGAAGAATTCTAAGAAAGGGAATCTACCCTTACATCATGGCATAAAGATTACTAAAAGATTAGTGTCCAAAGACTGCACAAGATTGGACTAAATGAATCGAGTCCCATAGGCTTCGGCTATAGGATCGATCATACATGCCATGAAGTATACAAGACCCGATGTCTCATTTGCTTGGAGCATAGTGAGTCGACATCAGCAGAATCCTGGTATAGGTCATAAAACAGCTGTAAAGAATATTCTTAAGTGTTTGAGAAACACTAAAGACAGGTTCTTATATTATGGTGGATAAGAGAAACTTAGAGTAACGGTTTATATTGATGTGAATTTACAAACAGACTGAGATGATAGTCGTTCACAGTCTGGTTGGGTATTCTTACTGAATGGGGGAACGATAACTTTGAAAAGTTCAAAGCAAGATACAATAGCAGATAGGAATCTGAGTATATTGAATCTTGTGAGACTTCAAAGAAGTCATCTGGATGAGGAATTTCATTAGTGATCTTGGAGGTGTTCCAATAGAATGAATCCTAAAGAAATATTATATGATAACGGAAAGTCCCAAAGACATTAAAAGAAAATACCATTTTGTTCAAAGGAAGGTACAAAAGAGACACATGATTGTGATGGACACACGATCAGTAAACATGCTAGAAGCATAGGTTTACGAGATAAAGTTATAGTTGTTAGTTTGATTTTGAAAGATTAAAAACAATGATGGGAACTATAATAGACTTGGTGATAAATAATGGAGATTTATATATTGGAAGGAGTTCTACCATTTACTATCGTTTATCATTGTGTTTCAGTTTAGCATGTTTAGACACCACTTCCAGAGTAATTAAATTTACTCAAACCTCCTCAGTCGATCACACTATAGGAAGTATGTGGTGAATTAAGACTATCATGGAGTGTTAGATTAGACATTGCATGGAGATTGCTGCAACACTCATGGGTACTTAATGGGGATTTAAGTATAGGAGAAACCCGCACTCATGGAAGTTACTTCATGGATTGAAATCACGAGTAACTCTGAGATGATAATATCTTATATTCTAAAAATGGAGATACATTGAGTTACTAGTTTTTCGAGTCTGTTATACTTTAGTTTATTCAAATGTTGTGCGTAAATGCCAGTCACAAAGGATACGCTAGGTATGACATGATGAGTTGACTAGTGCTATGTATGCGAAATTTATTTGTTCCTTTTGCCTAAGTGGAAAAGCGATAACCATGGGCCCTCTGATGATTAAATGTTGACTCATAAAGTGCTTGGCCAAGCCAGGACTAAATTGATATGTACAATTCAGTAGTCCCATATAGTCAAAATTGATCGGAAATCAGAAAACATAATCTTAAATCTGGAGATTGATTAAATCCATGTCCCAGTTTCATACGATATCTGAAACATAGGAATATATGATCACTTATCTAAAGGACTGTCACTGGATATGATCAGAGTTCGGCAGATGCATTGGATGGCACTCTCTACTTAGGATAGAGACGGGCCAATAGTAGTTAATGACTTGTTCAAGTGGGAGACTGTTGGAAATAGTTACTGATGTGACCTAAAAAGTCATGTTTTTAAGTACATATTTCTGCACTTTTTGGACTATTCTTTGGTGAAAACATTTCCAAACCATCATTATTTACTAAAAATCACCAAGGTAGTCTAAATATAGACGTTGCTGCAAAAATTGGTTAAAACGTCCAAATAACACGCAAACCGAGGTAAAACTATCACCTTAAATGTTCCCTTCTTGATTTTATTATGTAATTAGTTCTTAATTCATATTTTATGATTCCATAAAAAAATACAAGACCGGAGGTGAAAGAATCAGAAGAAACGGATGAAGAACGAGGAAGATATGAAGCTCGGAAGCTCGCCGTTCGTCAACCAGAACGCGTAAAAGTCAACCACTTCCAAATTTGGAAAGTTTAGTGTCATTAGAAGCGTAACGGAAAAACGAATCCAACGGCGCAAGAATCAAGCAAAACGGAGCTCGAACAAAGAAGATACGGACGAACCAAGCAACAGAAGAATCAGCGGAGGGCAAACGGGACACCACCCCCCGTATACGGCCCCTAAGTGCCGTATACCCCCTGATAAGGGCCGTATACCCCTGCCAAGGGCCGTATACCCCCTCCAGGGTGCCGTATACGGGACCTTATGCCTTGGAAAGTGCCGTTTGACCCCCCTTGGTCCGATACCCCCCGTATGCGCTTTGATGCTTGTTCTTCATGCTTTGTGACTTGTACCAAGCTTCCTACTCTTTCCCTATAAATAGAGGGCATCCTCATTCATTTTCAACACACCTCACACACCAACACACCTTACATTTCACACTTTCTCTCTCTAAACTTTCTCTCTCTAGATTTAGGTTAGCATTCTCTCTCTAGCACTACTCTTAGGAGTTAGAGGAGAATTAGTAGGTAATTAGTTCTTCTCTCTAGTTTCTCTCTCTAGCACTACTCTTAGAAGTTAGAGGAGAACTAGAGAGAAGATTAGGAGTAGATTAATTATGTAGTTAATTAGTAGAGGCTAGCTTATGTAATGCTTGGATATTAATGAAGAAATACAAGTGTTATTCTGCCCGCAATTCTTATCGGTATTTTCTATCCCTTCTATTATTAATTTGTCATATTGTTCTTGTTTGATGTATGTGATTTATTAATATTAGAAATGTTTATTGCTATGCATTGTGAGTAGTGTACTTGTATGTTTGCCATGATTAATGAGTAGTTTGTGGTGATATATCTAATTGGGATAGCACCATTATGAAACAACGGAGGTAACGTTATACGGCTTTCATTTGTATAGCGCCGGAATCATCACGAATGTGTGTAGTACGGAACGTGGAAGCTAGGAAAGTCGTGGGCACAATCCGTTGTGGAATAATGTTCCCAGTTATTATATATTACAATTGTTCGTGAACTTATAAGTGGAACCTCTACCCGTTTATCTGTCCAACTTATGCTGTGGTTTGTATCCTTCTCCCTAGAACCTGACCAATTGCTAGAAGTAGGATTGCCAACTATTCTGTGTTTTATGATCAATGAACTCAACATGGTCATTGTTCCCTTGATTGAAATATATCTGTGAGGGACACGAAGCATAGGATTAGAGATAGATTAGGTTCATGCTTATCTGTTGTGTATCTTTGGGACAACTTTCGGGGTACCCATGATGTAATCCTTAGGTCAGTTCTGTGATGCTAGTATTCCGTCCTACTGCATGTTCTTGTTTGATTGTTGCTTAGGTACTGCATACTAGACATACAATAACACTGTTGCTGCCTTAATAATTATGTTTTCATAAACATGATAAATGTAATACAAATAGGTTTGAAAAATGTGGTGCTGTTTAACTATACATTTATGATTTTAAATTAAACTATCACCTTTCCTCCAATAAACGTGGTTAGAACCCTTTTGACAAAGGAGTCATGAACCATTGATCAAACGGTCACTACCTATCTATGTTTTCCAAGATAAACATGGTCTGATTTTAAAGTTGTGGAAATACTGCCCAACTCATCGTATAGTACACCGTGAATTAATCAGGGATTTATTGGGTTGAGATTTATAATTAAAGTGAACGGGTTGTTTAGCTATCATAGATGGTTTTTTCTGTAATACAAGCTTAGATATATTGAGTTCAGATGGCTGAAAAGTATGTAGCCCAGTTAAGGCCATAATACGACTGAGTATCCGGTTTAACGTTGGAAACACCTTTGGTGGAGTACAAACACGTACAAACTATGGAAAGGTTGAAGGTTGTATACTGTGTTACATCCTAGCATAGTCTGTGATCCAGGAAAGACCGTAATACGGGAGAGTACACAATGTAACCGTGGAAAACTCTGTGGGTTGAAGACTGTATCACAGCCGAACATCTCTGAACTTAATCACAACCATTAATGTATATGTTAATCTGTCACCACCTGTCTTAAATCTTAAATGCCTTGCCCAGCTTAGATATCTTTGTCTGTGTTAAAGAAAAGTCAGTGGATAAATTGTGGACTGTCGCCTTATTCCTGCACCCCATCTGGAGGGTCACTTGGTCTCCTCATGAGAGACGGTGAGGGGGGTTTCAAGGCAGTCCGATCTGATCATACTCTCGATAGCCTAGTACTCAGTGACATACTGATCGGTTCACCTGATCAGTAGGGTGCTAGTGTTTACACCACAAGATATCTACGTGAAAGCAAGACACAAATCTTTAAAAGACATTTTCAAACTAAAATATCATCATATCTATTCTAAGTCATGGTAAACCACGTCTTCGTTATCCTTATGTGTTATATATGCTAGTCTCCCTTTAGTTTTATGTTTTATTAGTTTCAGTAATTTAGTTTAATTAAAAACCAAAACAAAACCCCTCCAACTTATCAAAACCCTAGCTTAAATACCGACTTATCAGAACTAGCTCTGTTTCAATTCTACCGTTGTGAGGAACGACCCTGGATCATTCTTAACGCTTACTCGTATCAGGTATTCATACCAGTTCCAGTAGGTAGTACGGAGGATTAGGCTCCCCCAGACTATTATAAAATTTAAAACTACCCTGCCGTGTATCTCGGTGGCCGGACCAACGACCGGAGTAAAATCCGACTGACCGCTGGGGTCACGACAAGTTTTTGGCGCCGCTGCCGGGGACGGTAGTACGATTCGGAGCCTGTTTAGATAAATTAGTTTTTAAGCGATCCTTTTTGACTTGGATTCACCTTCCTTGTCAGAAGTTACTTTCCGCCCGTAGATTAGCGTAGTTAGCTTAGATCAGCTTAGAATAACTTCCCTCCATACTACAACTTTAATTCTTAAACCTTCTTCTTGTGCTGTCTTTTTCTGAAAACTTGGGCAATGGCAACTCAGCAACAATTAAAAGATCAAATTGATAGTCTTGCTAAATCAATCCAAGATAGATGTAGGAGTAATGCCTATGTAGATAACGAATGTCAAAGGAATAGTATGTTTTATTCGGATAACATAGGGTACTTAGATCCTCAATCTCAACATCATTATGACCCTCATGCTTTCCATCCATACTAGCCTTATTATCCTAAACCATTCAATGTCTACCCACACTCATCTTACCCTGTACATGAACCATTACCGTATGAGAGTTCTAACTTGAGAGGTATGCCCATAACTTATCTCGGTAGTAATACTATCTCACCTTCCTACAACCCACTTGAGCAACTATTTAAAGAACAAGACGACATGCTTAGAAGATGTACTGATAATGTAACACCCCCAAATTTTATGATTTGCGGAAGCTTGATTTGGGAGTTACTAATCAATAACAAAGCACAAAGAGATATAGTAAACGACTCTATATGCGTCGTTTTAACAAAATATATTGATAATTGAAATGTTTACAACATTTAAAGCTTTACGTAGCTCGAGTTTTAAATAAAAAGGAGATTTCAGTACATAAGTACTCGTACAAAATATACTAATGCAAGAAAATCTCAATCGTCTGTATGCTGACTCGAGCTAAAGTCCTGAAGCAGAAACATCCTACTGCTTGGTACCTGCGATACATGCTAAAAGGTCAGCTATAAAGCTGGTGAGCTCACAGGTTTGAAATCAGTTAATATAGTATGAACCGCAAGATTTAAAATAATGAATTGCATCCAGCAATTAAATAATGAATTGCATCCAGCAATTAAATGATAGTCATCGTGTATACAGCCATGAGCACATAGTTGAGCTTAACTCGAGGGCCGGGTCCCCTATAGAGAATTCCGGGCGAGGTGCCTCCACGAATGCCTAATCCACATTCGTCTTCCTAAATATTAGTACGTCCGTTTACCCGGTTAGTGCTTGCTAACCCGGACGAGGTGGGTCAATCCTATATGGTACCATATACTAATATTCGCGCTACAACGTATTAACAACTATGCTGACGGAGGACTTTAAAATGATTAGTTTCGAAAAACTCATGTAGTATATGAAAAGTTGGTACTTGCGTTCACATGTTAAAAGTTGAGCAATATATCACACCCCTGAGTAAAACAGTAAAAAAGGGCTATGAGACTCACCTGAGTCTGAAAGCGTTTAAACAAACGTAAGTTGATTAGCCGAGTATGAAGTCCAAAGACTTGTAACCTGAGGGTGTCCACGACACGCGATGGTTATAAACATGATTGGGTATCTCAAAAGATCACCCTTGTAGTTGTTACACAACTATATATATGTCCAAATTACTACGATTTGGCTGATTTGTTTAGTGTTTGAAAACAGGTACGGCCCGTTGGTGACGGATTTGTAATAATAATCTCAACTATTATTATTTTGATTTTGTGGCGTTTTACTTGAAAAATGTGTTTTAGAAGCCATTACGGAATCTAAGTACGGGGGTCCGGGGGCAGCGCCCCTGGTAGCGGGGTCCAAGGGGCGGCAGCCCCTGGCGGGGTCCAAGGGGCAGAGCCCCTGGCTGGGGTCGAGCTGCCAGGTCAGCTTAGAAAATTTTTATTTCTACTATATTGCTTTGACGAAAAACGCATCTGGGATCTGAATTCGAGTAAAATCAAGTGATAAATTTCGAGTCTCGACACTTAGTAAAAATCTGAGTTTTCTGTCTTTTGCGACACAATATGCGACACAAAAGCGATTATGCGACACAAGGGTTGTGTCGCATAGAAGTGCGACACAATATCTATACGACACTAGGGTTGTGTCGCATAGATGCGAGATGCTGATTCAACAGCGACATAGTAATTGTGTCGTATGGAGTTTGCGACATAGTGGTTGTGTCGCAAGACTTGCGACACTAATTATCGGGTACGACACAAGGTGCGACACAGAGGCTTTTATACGACACAAGTGCCAAAATACGACACAACATGCGACACAAGGCTTGTGTCGCATGGAAGAACACCAGCCCAGAAAGTCCGGCTGTCAAGGTTTTTCCGGCCAAAAATCCGTTTTAAACTCGTTTTCAAGCTATAAAATCGTGTTATACACATTGTAATGGACATATATATGTTATAATAACAACTACAAGTGAAATATACTAAGAATCGAGAGATTTCGGGATTTTGTCGGAAACTTACAATTTGCCGAAATGGAAATCCGGAAAGATAGAAATGTAGATCGTTGCGAGGTGGTCGTGAATCTCTAAAAATATTGATGATCCGGTTGCGTTTCGTGGTGTTATTTGCGATTTTTAGTGGATGTGGTGATTTGGTGAATGAAAGAAAATAGAGTAAGAGAGAGGGAGTGAGTGGGTGAAATGAGGAAGGAAAAGGAAAGTTGGGAGGTTTAACCTCCAACTTTCCAGTCACCGCAAACGCGGTCCGTGCGGTGTTCGTTTGCTCCGTCGTTTAAACGTTAAATAATTATTTACATTTTAATTATAAGTTTTAAATTACAAATTATCACGCGATATTTTATTTATATATTTTACAAATCAAATTATATTTGAGTTATAAAAAGTAAGTTTGTTTAGTTAGTTTGCGCGTTTTAGTATTTTTAAATCGTATAGGTTTTGTTTGTATGATACGAATGAATACGAAATATTATCATAATAATATTTTTGATATAAAAGCGTTATTTAATAAAATTGGTCACCAACGTCCGTATTTGATTGAATCGAAATACATTCGATTTAAGTCGCGTACGATTTAATCAAATCGCATTTTCGTATATATTCAACAATATATATAATTCGATACATTAATTAGCCTAACACAGAACTAATTACATGTATTAACATATGATTAGGCACTAATTACTAGTCCTAATTTGGCGGGTGTTACATTCTCCCCCTGTTAGAAGAATTTCGTCCCGAAATTTAGTTCGAAGTCATGTTTGATGTAGAATCAGTGAAAAGTTGAGGATATTTGAGTCGCATTTGGTCTTCCCGTTCCCAGGTGAATTCCGGACCACGCCGCGAATTCCATCTGACCTTGACGATGGGAATACGACTTTGTTTCAGTTGTTTGACCTCACGGTCCATAATTTCAGCGGGTTCCTCAACGAAGTGAAGTTTATCGTCAACACGAATTTCATCTAGTGGGATAATAAGTGTCTCATCAGATAGACATTTCTTCAAATTTGAAATATGAAAAGTGAGGTGCACGCTGCGGAGTTCGGATGGCAGCTGCAATCGATAAGCTACGGGGTCAATCCGTTCGAGGATCTCAAAAGGCCCGATGTACCTGGGATTCAACTTCCCGCGTTTGCCAAAACGGATGACGCCTTTCCAAGGCGATACTTTTAAGAGTACTCGATCCCCAACTTGGAACTCGAGCGGTTTGCGTCTCACGTCAGCGTAACTTTTCTGACGATCACGTGCGGCTTTGAGTCGGTTTTGGATTTCCACAATTTTCTCAGTGGTGGCGTGTATGAGTTCAGGACCAGTGAGTTGACTATCTCCCACTTCAGTCCAACAGATCGGTGATCGGCACTTACGACCGTACAGTGCCTCAAAAGGTGCAGCCTTAATGCTGGCGTGATAGCTGTTATTGTACGAGAATTCGCACAACAGTAGATGTTTTTCCCAGTTTGTACCGAAATCAACTACGCAGGCGCGTAGCATATCTTCCAGGGTTTGGATGGTTCGTTCACTTTGGCCGTCGGTTTGAGGATGGTATGCAGTACTCATATCAAGACGAGTACCCAAAGCTTTTAGAAGTGATTGCCAAAAACAAGAAGTGAAACGGGCATCTCTGTCAGAGATGATCGAGATTGGAACGCCGTGATGAGAAACGATTTCCTTGATGTAGATTTGTGTAAGGCGTTCCATTTTATCGTTTTCCTTGATTGCCAGGAAATGAGCAGATTTGGTGAGACGATCGACGATCACCCAAATGGTATCGCAACCGTTCGACGACTTGGGTAGTTTGGTTATGAAATCCATGGAAATTTGTTCCCATTTCCATTCAGGGATTTCAGGTTGTTGGAGTAAGCCAGGTGGTTTCTGATGTTCGGTTTTGACTTTCGAGCAAGTAAGACACTTGCTGACATAAGTGGCGATTTCGGCTTTCATGTTTGGCCACCAATAAAATTCCTTGATTCCGTGGTACATCTTATCGGATCCCGGGTGGATAGAATATTTAGACTTGTGAGCTTCATCCATCACCAAGTCTCGTAAGTTCCCGAAATTAGGCAACCAGATTCGGTTTGAGAAATACCTAATCCCGTTAGATTTGATTTTGAATTGTTTGTCAATACCCCGTAAGGCTTCATTTTTGATGTTTTCAGGTTTCAGGGCTTCGATCTGACGGTATGAATTTGAATGGTAAGATCGTTGTAAATGGTCATACTGAGGGCTCGGACTCGAAGTGGTTTTGGTCGTTCCTTTCGGCTGAAGGCATCGGCTACAACATTAGCCTTCCCTGGATGGTACTTGATCTCGCAATCATAATCGGTAAGCAACTCGACCCATCGACGTTGCCTCATATTGAGATCCTTCTGATCGAATATATGTTGGAGACTTTTGTGATCGGTAAAGATTGTGCACTTAGTGCCGTAGAGATAATGTCTCCAGATTTTGAGAGCAAAAACGACAGCTCCAAGTTCGAGATCATGAGTGTTGTAGTTCTTTTCGTGAATTTTCAGCTGTCGTGAGGCATAGGCAATAACTTTATCTCGTTGCATCAATACACAACCGAGACCTTGGTGAGAAGCATCACAGTATACCACGAAGTCATCGGTGCCTTCGGGTAAGGATAGAATTGGAGCACTGCAAAGCTTTTGTTTCAGAAGTTGGAATGCTGACTCTTGTTTATCGGTCCAATCGAACCTTTTGTCCTTCTGAGTCAGTACCGTGAGTGGTTGAGCTATTTTAGAGAAGTTTTCGATAAATCGCCGATAGTACCCAGCAAGACCCAAGAATTGACGTACTTCAGTTGCAGAGGTGGGTGCTTGCCAGTCTTTGATAGCCTCGATTTTTGATGGGTCAGCGTGAATTCCCTGACTGTCGATTACGTGACCAAGGAATTGAACGGTTTGAATCCAGAACTCACACTTAGAGAATTTGGCATAAAGCTCCTCGTGTCTAAGTAGTTCTAGAATTGTTTTGAGATGTCGCGCGTGTTCTTGCTCGTTGCGCGAGTAAATGAGTATGTCATCAATAAAGACGATGACAAACTTATCGAGGTAAGGTTTGCACACCCGATTCATGAGGTCCATGAATACAGCCGGTGCGTTGGTTAGACCGAAGGGCATCACTTGGAATTCGTAGTGCCCGTAACGAGTTCTGAAAGCATTTTTCGGAATATCGGTGTCGCGAACTCGTAACTGATGATAGCCAGATCGTAGGTCAATTTTTGAGTAGAAACTTGAACCCTGAAGTTGGTCGAATAGATCATCAATGCGAGGAAGTGGATAACGGTTCTTGACAGTCAATTTGTTCAACTCTCGATAGTCGATGCACATTCTGAATGAACCGTCCTTCTTTTTAACAAATAAGACCGGAGCTCCCCAAGGTGAAGAACTCGGTCTAATGAATCCTCTATCCAGAAGTTCCTGTAACTGGGCAGACAACTCCTGAAGTTCGGATGGGGCTAAACGGTACGGTGCGCGGGCCACCGGTGCGGCACCCGGCACGAGATCAATTGAGAACTCAACCTGTCTAGGTGGAGGTAAACCAGGTAGTTCTTCCGGAAAGACTTCGGGAAAGTCTCTAACAATTGGCACATCCTCAAGTCGCTTCTCCTCCAACTTCTTCTCTGTGATGTGTGCGAGTATTGCAGGGTAACCCTTTCTCAGAAATTTTCGGGTTTTTAAGCAAGAGATAATATTGAGTCCCGTCCCACCGGTCTCCCCCTGTATGATCAAGGTTCCACCGGCAGTGAGTGGAATGCGGACAATCTTATCGTAACAAATGATTTCGGCTCGGTGTTTGGACAACCAGTCCATTCCAATGATAACGTCGAAACTTTCGATTTCAACGGGTACAAGATCGATTGAAAAGGTTTCATCAGCTAGGTTTAATGTGCAATTAGGTATCACACTATCGGTTTCTATAAGTTCCCCATTTGCTAGCTCTACAGTGTACTTAACATCTAAGGCAACAGGATTGATGTCAAGTAGTGGGCAAAAGTCATCAGAGATAAAGCTTCTATCAGCACCAGTATCAAATAGAACAGAAGCATTTAAGTTGTTGAGGAGGAACATACCCGAGACCACATTCGGGTCTTGGCGGGCGTCCCCAGATTTGATGACGAAGGCTCTGCTTCGGGTGTTGTTGTTGTTGTTGCTGTTGCGGTTGTTGTTGTTGCTGTTGTTATTCTTCAGTTTTGGGCACGTGTCCCTGAAGTGCCCGGGTTTCCCAAACTCAAAGCAGACTTTGGGTGGTCTAGTGTTGTTGTTGGAATTGTTGTTGGCGGGAGAATTGCAATCTTTGGTGAGATGGCCGTACCTCTTGCAATTATTGCAAAAGGGGCCACAGGAGCCTTCATGGTGGCGACTGCACTTGGAACAATAGGGTTTGTTCCCAGTGTAGCCCCGTGTGATGTCTGTGGTGGTGTTGTAGGCTTTGATGGTGTCGGGTTTCTTGTTTTGTTGGTTGGAGTGGTTGGAGTGGTAGTCAGACCACTTCCGTTTGTTGTTTTGGGAGGATGAAGTGGGTGGTTCAGAATCTTGGCTCATGGACATCAGGTCTTGGGCCAGTAGGATTGCACCGTCAATGGTGGTTTGGTTGGAAGAGGCAACATGTCCCCGAACAGGCTCAGGAAGGCCAAGGATGTACTTCCTGATTTTATCAGGTTCGGTGCTTACCATGGCTGGGCGGAGGGCGGCGAGTTGTTGAAACCTGGTGGTATAACCATCGATATCACCACCCTGAACCTTTAGGTTCCAGAATTCCTCGTCTAGCTTTTGGAGTTTGGCGATTGAGCAGTATTTGGCAGTGAGTTTTGCTTTCAAGTCCTCCCAAGAGAGTTGGTAGGCAATGTCAGCACCCACTGATTGGGTATATGAGTTCCACCAAGAGTGGGCATCATCTTCGAGAGAGCAGGTGGCGAAGTTTACTTTGTCGTTCTCCGCGCATTTGCTGACACGGAAAACAGTTTCCATCTTCTCGAACCATCTGATAAGTCCGATGGCTCCTTCAGAACCTTTGAAGCTGGAGGGTTTGCAGCTTTGAAAGTCCTTGTAAGAACAAGGTTTAGCAGTAGTGGTTTCAGCGGCATCGCTGTTTCTGGTGGAATTTTGAGGAGTATTTCGAGCCAAGGCTTCAGTAACAGCCTGGGTTATAAGGGATGTAAGCTGAGCATCAGTGTATGGTCTTGACTTTGGCGGCATGGTTCTTCAATAAAAGAAATGAAGATACATGAGATTTCGTAAGAAAGTTGTATTTGTTATAGGTGTACATGTATAAAAGCAGTAATACATGACATCAACATGGAAAAATGACAATCAATATGAGTTGAAACATCAAGGGATATTTGATAGATAATACAAGTTCAAAGGTTACTTCCTACAGAGTTATTACAAAGGGCTTCGGAAATTGTTACATCCGACCAAATTTTAAAGTAGCGCTTAGATAGTTACTAGAATACAGGATAGATTACAAGATAAAGACTACACTAGTCTTGACGTAGATTAATTTGTTCCATCATCGTGACAAGACGGTCCACAGTGTTTGCAAGTCTGCTAGCTTGTCGGGCGTTATCTTCTGCCAGGGCTAGTCGTTGTGTTAGTCCACGGGCATACTCTTCTGCTTCATGTGAACGCTGTTCACATTCTTCCATCCTTTGACGTAGGAGGGCATTTTCCACGCTTATCGCTATTACTTGGTTGCGAAGGACATCCATGTTGTTGTTTGTGGTTTCAAGGTCGTCGGAGACTTGTTCGATGCGTTCAAGGGATGTAAGTCTCCAGTTCTCGTTCGCTTCCTGCAGCACGACATCCATGGTGCGAAGTCGCTGCTCGTGTTGGTTCACCCTAGCGGCTAAGGCCGGCAAGGTGAAGTGAGTGGGGTACGGGCCAGCTCGAGGCAACCTGGCGTTCCTCCTAGCTACCCTTGGGTTCTGCGACCCGGATTGAGAGCGGGAAGAATTGGGTGGAATGTTTGCCATTTCTGAGATAAAGCGTTAAAGAAGGTGAGGCCTATATTCATATAGTTCCTGTATAATATAGCCTATTGAGTGTCTAACTACTTTCAGATCTTACATCATCTTTGCTTAATTGTACATAGTTGATCAGGCTATGTTAAATTAAACTCGTAGGATGTAATCACTGAACCAGTCATACCTAATAAGGAATACTGCCTAATGGTCATAGTCTAGGCTCACTAAATGCAACCTAGTTCACTATAACCTTAGGCTCTGATACCAATCTGTAACACCCCCAAATTTAATGATTTGCGGAAGCTTGATTTGGGTGTTACTAATCAATAACAAAGCACAAAGAGATATAGTAAATGACTCTATATGCGTCGTTTTAACAAAATATATTGATAATTGAAATGTTTACAACATTTAAAGCTTTACGTAGCTCGAGTTTTAAATAAAAAGGAGATTTCAGTACATAAGTACTCGTACAAAATATATTAATGCAAGAAAATCTCAATCGTCTGTATGCTGACTCGAGCTAAAGTCCTGAAGCAGAAACATCCTACTGCTTGGTACCTGCGATACATGCTAAAAGGTCAGCTATAAAGCTGGTGAGCTCACAGGTTTGAAATCAGTTAATATAGTATGAACCGCAAGATTTAAAATAATGAATTGCATCCAACAATTAAATAATGAATTGCATCCAGCAATTAAATGATAGTCATCGTGTATACAGCCATGAGCACATAGTTGAGCTTAACTCGAGGGCCGGGTCCCCTATAGAGAATTCCGGGCGAGGTGCCTCCACGAATGCCTAATCCACATTCGTCTTCCCAAATATTAGTACGTCCGTTTACCCGGTTATTGCTTGCTAACCCGGACGAGGTGGGTCAATCCTATATGGTACCATATACTAATATTCACGCTATAACGTATTAACAACTATGCTGACGGAGGACTTTAAAATGATTAGTTTCGAAAAACTCATGTAGTATATGAAAAGTTGGTACTTGCGTTCACATGTTAAAAGTTGAGCAATATATCACACCCCTGAGTAAAACAGTAAAAAAGGGCTATGAGACTCACCTGAGTCTGAAAGATTTTAAACAAACGTAAGTTGATTAGCCGAGTATGAAGTCCAAAGACTTGTAACCTGAGGGTGTCCACGACACGCGATGGTTATAAACATGATTGGGTATCTCAAAAGATCACCCTTGTAGTTGTTACACAACTATATATATGTCCAAATTACTACGATTTGGTTGATTTGTTAAGTGTTTGAAAACAGGTACGGCCCGTTGGTGACGGATTTGTAATAATAATCTCAACTATTATTATTTTGATTTTGTGGCGTTTTACTTGAAAAATGTGTTTTAGAAGCCGTTACGGAATCTAAGTACGGGGGTCCGGGGGCAGCGCCCCTGGTAGCGGGGTCCAAGGGGCGGCAGCCCCTGGCGGGGTCCAAGGGGCAGAGCCCCTGGCTGGGGTCGAGCTGCCAGGTCAGCTTAGAAAATTTTTATTTCTACTATATTGCTTTGACGAAAAACGCATCTGGGATCTGAATTCGAGTAAAATCAAGTGATAAATTTCGAGTCTCGACACTTAGTAAAAATCTGAGTTTTCTGTGTTTTGCGACACAATATGCGACACAAAAGCGATTATGCGACACAATGGTTGTGTCGCATAGAAGTGCGACACAATATCTATACGACACTAGGGTTGTGTCGCATAGATGTGAGATGCTGATTCAACAGCGACATAGTAATTGTGTCGTATGGAGTTTGCGACATAGTGGTTGTGTCGCAAGACTTGCGACACTAATTATCGGGTACGACACAAGGTGCGACACAGAGGCTTTTATACGACACAGGTGCCAAAATACGACACAACATGCGACACAAGGCTTGTGTCGCATGGAAGAACACCAGCCCAGAAAGTCCGGCTGTCAAGGTTTTTCCGGCCAAAAATCCATTTTAAACTCGTTTTCAAGCTATAAAATCGTGTTATACACATTGTAATGGACATATATATGTTATAATAACAACTACAAGTGAAATATACTAAGAATCGAGAGATTTCGGGATTTTGTCGGAAACTTACAATTTGCCGAAATGGAAATCCGGAAAGATAGAAATGTAGATCGTTGCGAGGTGGTCGTGAATCTCTAAAAATATTGATGATCCGGTTGCGTTTCGTGGTGTTATTTGCGATTTTTAGTGGATGTGGTGATTTGGTGAATGAAAGAAAATAGAGTAAGAGAGAGGGAGTGAGTGGGTGAAATGAGGAAGGAAAAGGAAAGTTGGGAGGTTTAACCTCCAACTTTCCAGTCACCGCAAACGCGGTCCGTGCGGTGTTCGTTTGCTCCGTCGTTTAAACGTTAAATAATTATTTACATTTTAATTATAAGTTTTAAATTACAAATTATCACGCGATATTTTATTTATATATTTTACAAATCAAATTATATTTGAGTTATAAAAAGTAAGTTTGTTTAGTTAGTTTGCGCGTTTTAGTATTTTTAAATCGTATAGGTTTTGTTTGTATGATACGAATGAATACGAAATATTATCATAATAATATTTTTGATATAAAAGCGTTATTTAATAAAATTGGTCACCAACGTCCGTATTTGATTGAATCGAAATACATTCGATTTAAGTCGCGTACAATTTAATCAAATCGCATTTTTGTATATATTCAACAATATATATAATTCGATACATTAATTAGCCTAACACAGAACTAATTATATGTATTAACATATGATTATGCACTAATTACTAGTCCTAATTTGGCGGGTGTTACAGATAAGCTGTCTGAAATACAAACACGAGTCCAAGTGAGTAGTAATGAAGCTAGGAATCAAGTTATAACCAGCAATTGGCTACAGGAAGATGATAGGCACTTACACACCACATCTACATCATTCGACACAGACTTCCATTCTCATGAGTCCGATTGCAAAATCCCTTCCAACCCTTCACCTACCCAATCTTCTAAATCCCCACTTCCACCCATTCTCAATCTATCTACATCCGAGACTGACGAGGAGTTCATTCTAGAGGAACTTTCCAAGTCATGGCAACTTGAAACTTCCGACCGGAGTAACGAGGATGACGAGGTAGACGAAGAGATAGAAGTAGAGAGCCTGGAGATGGAGATTTACACAGAAGACCCAGCTTCAGAAGGACCGGAGGAATGCGCACCGACTCTGAGAAGTGATCTCTTTCCAGTTCAAACCGACGTGGTTGACAACATTCTGCAACAAGTTGTGGTTGACACTGTCCCACTTATCTTTCCGAATGAATCACCCAATGATCTAGTTGAACCCTCAATTGCCTTAGACCAAGCAGTCGACGAGAATGTTGCTACAAGATTGGAGACAAAAACGGATACTGTCCCACCTCCATGCCCAGAGTACAACACTATCATTGACCAAAAGACCATAGGAAGCAAGGTGGGTTCTGCGTCATGGTTTCCCTTCAAACCCTCTCTCAACCATATAATGTCCTATACATCATTTAGAGGTGAGGATTCCTTTGACCAACCCATTCTGACCAAGGAGGAAGTAGAAGTTGAGAGATTTGTGGTACCTCCGGTAGAACAATTCCCTCACTTCGAACCATCTCCTTATATTGGACATACCCTGGCCTTAATTTGCTTTAAACTTTTAGGTATGTTCCAATACTACCCCTTGTGTCTACTGATGGATGCTAGGGAGCCTCTAGGATTAACTGATATGTAGTGTTAGAGTCAAGCTAGAGACTCGAACAAAAACAAGCGCTTCTCTGGAGGCAACCCGTGTCTAACATAGGTTTGGTAATAGTAGTTAATTAGTATGCTAACCCAATAAGTAGAAAATGAAGCCCTAAAAAAATGTTCCAAGTTTTCTATTTTTATGAACGAATAGGATGGTTTGAGAAATTACTCCCTTAAAAGTCTGATTTTTGTCAAACCTTAAAACTTCCTACTCCCACTTGTTTGAATTTTATCGCAAAATCCATTTTTCACCATTATATAAGATCTCAAGTTCTTATGTCCCCTTCACTCACAAACTTTAGAAACCTACTAGAATGAGAATTAGGAGCTTTAGTCATCTTATACGCCCATTCACATATTTCGAGCATTGGAGGTACTTACATATATTTCTGTAAGCATACATATAAGATCCTTAAATGATTCATCTGAAAACCTGATTTGTATGCTAATATGTGTATTATGCTCGAACTCATTTAAAAATGTGTGCTTTGGAAATCTCTATACTTGGTTGCCTGATTTAAATGCTCATGCTAGTGTTTCCATATTTGTTATTTGTGCTGCGGTGAAATTATAGGCAACTAACACTTTTTGTGTGGGATTAGACTCCAAGTCATACACTGGTTTGTTTCATCTACAAAGCACTTACTTTGATAGGTTCTTCGTAAACCAGTGAACCAGTGATTTGGAGAATAATCACTTGTTTGTTAGATCACGTTTGTTTGTTCTATCTGTTCGAATGCCTAACAAATAGGGACTGATGCCTATGGATAAAGAATCTTCGAGAATAATGGAAAGAAGACACGGGGAGATTACAGTTCATTGAATTTGGGAATTTCTTGGAGCATTGCTTTGAAGGACAAGAGATGACACTTCTGGATATGAAGATGATTTCTAGTTGTCTATGACTAGTTCATCAAGTTGATTAGCTCAATACTCATCACATGTTCCCACAAATTCCAAATCCTATAGCTAAACCTTGCCATATCATGGAACCCAAAAACCAACACTACCATCCACCATCACCATATCCACCCACATTCACCCATCCATCCACCCCTTCACACATACAACCATCACCATCAGGGACCATTCATATGAAGGAATAGATATAGGATTAAATTGGAAACTGGAGATCTCTCCCGATAAAGAACAAACATAAGATGCATTACATCAGTTTGTCGGTGAAAATCTTGGGTTATCAAACAGTTGGTGTTTCTTGGCTGATTCTGCTTGTGTCCGGATGGCGACATCACTTCGCTTCATTTTCTACAATCTATCCTTTTAGTCTTAGTTATTTTCAAGAGAAGTTGGTGATTTGAGCGAATGTTGGATGACTGGAGGATCCAAGAGATGACGAGCTTTCAAGAAAGAAACCGTGGAATCAGATAAACAAGCTCACACACCTGCGGACCACGGATCTTACATACATCTCTAAGGAAAGGAGCGTGGTCTATCTTCTTTCGAAACCCGCACGTTCCAAAGATCTAAGTGTGGGATCTCAACCCACACTGCAGCCACTCAGCAAGAATCGCCTCCAAATCTTTAAACACTAAAGTGTGAGATTCACTCTTAAGAATCTCCACTTACATGATGGAACGATTCTTTGCTAAGTACGGATACAAGGCACTGTGCACCAGATCGACACGTCTACAGCTGAACCGTTCTTCAAGAAAATAGAGGATCAAGATCTTCAAAGTCTCCTCTCATTTACCCTCTCAGCTTCATAACGTCAATCGTTATCTGGGGAGTTTCTTAACCTTTACTCTGTTTCTTGATTTAAATTTTACTTTGTTAGCCTGTTAATCTAAGAAGTAATCTATACTCTATCCTAAAGCTTATCACTAAGTGTGGGATTCCAGCCCATTACATATACTTGAGTAACATTTTCTATATGTTCAAACTCTAAGTGTGGGATTATACTTTACAGTACAATCTCAACTCAAGAGAACATTAGGGACAATGTTCCTCTAAGTGTGGGATAGCAGGTATAGAATACCTTGGATTGGATGTTTACAGATTTTTATGTCCGAATAGCTCAACTTAGAAAATGTTCCTCAAAATTTTCAAAAATTTTAAACAAAACTAATAAAGTATGGGCCAAATCATTCGATTAGCTCTACTATTTTTGAGTTATAACACCTTTCAAGAGGATCCATTTCTAATATGAGTTAGTTATTCAGGAATATTAGGGAAATTAAGGTAGAAATTTCTTAAATAAGTAGTGATAATCTAAAGGAGCATGGCTAGGTACATACAACCCTATTTGCAATGAGGTTTTGAGCCTTAAAAGCATTCATTTTAAATGCTACATTGTTCATTTCTTGTGTGTGCCGATGCTAGTATCTCTAAATTAGAACTTGTTCCTGACATACATTTCAAGACCACATTGGTGAGTACCGTACGCGGTATAGGTGCAATTAGATGATCTCGATATTCCTTAGGGTTTAACCCATTTTTACATATCTTTTCAAGCCCAAAACCCTTCCGATACTCATTTTTAGTATCGATGATCCGCTTAGAAAACCCTGTTGAGCCTAAACCTTTCGTTTCTTCAAAACCCTACATTTTTAACCCACTTATCCAAAACTTCCAACAACTTATCTTGGAATTTCTGAGGATTATGAAAAACATCTTGAAGAATCTTCTTCTGAATTGATCTACTCCTTCGTGTTCACCAAAATTGAAGAAAGTCAAAGGTGCGAAAAATTGGCACCAGAAGAAAAGACTCGAAGAAGTCCGTGATAAGAAAAAAAAGATTTCCGAAAGAAAAGCAAAATATCCTCGGAAATTCTCTGGCAAAGAAGTTCTGAAGAAAGAAAAAAGAAAATAAAAAGCAGAAAAATAGAGAAAAGAAAAAGAAAAGAAAATAAAGCTAAGTGCTTGAAGGTATCAATCGTTCAAAGAAAGATCCGATGAAATACGAGTAGCTATCTCCTCCGTTCTACAATAAGTTTTTCATGATTCTTAGGATGCCTAAGATAAGCAACCCTTTTCAACCAAAAATCACCACTATCCATACCCCTTAACCCTCACAAACATTACAACCCACTAGAATGTCTTGGGATAATTAGCGCCGTCCTCTTCCTAAGTGGTGGAGATCCGATTCTCGACCAAGCCTATGATGATGAGTGCTGCATGACTGGCTATTTGAGCGATTTCAATTGTGCTAGAATGATAGGAAACCCGATACACTATGAGTGAATTGAGTGACCACCTTTAGTGAGATCGCATAGTCATGTATACTCCAAGATCACGAGATTTGGAAAGTATGCCTGGGAAAGTCAGTACTTATTTCTGAAAGGATCATCTTAACTTTCCATGTGTTCTCTAATTTTTCCATATGACAAAGTGGTGACTTCTTGGAAATGTTTTAACTCACCCAAACTATTATAAAAATGTTTTCATCGGACATAACTGAGTTGTTGCTTGAGGACAAGCAACTTCTAAGTGTGGGATACTTGATGTGACCTAAAAAGTCATGTTTTTAAGTACATATTTCCGCACTTTTTGGACTATTCTTTGGTGAAAACATTTCCAAACCATCATTATTTACTAAAAATCACCAAGGTAGTCTAAATATAGACGTTGCTGCAAAAATTGGTTAAAACGTCCAAATAACACGCAAACCGAGGCAAAACTATCACCTTAAATATTCCCTTCTTGATTTTCTTATGTAATTAGATCTTAATTCATATTTTATGATTCCATAGGAAAATACAAGACCGGAGGTGAAAGAAACAGAAGAAACGGATGAAGAACGAGGAAGATATGAAGCTCGGAAGCTCGCCGATCGTCAACCGGAACGCGTAAAAGTCAACCACTTCCAAATTTGGCAAACTTAGTGTCATTATAAGCGTAACGGAAAAACGAATCCAACGGTGCAAGAATCAAGCAAAACGGAGCTCGAACGAAGAAGATACGGACGAACCAAGCAACCGAAGAATCAGCGGAGGGCAAACGGGACACCACCCCCCGTATACGGCCCCTAGGTGCCGTATACCCCCTGCCAAGGGCCGTATACCCCCTCCAGGGTGCCGTATATGGGACCTTATGCCTTGGAAAGTGCCGTTTGACCCCCCTTGGTCCGATACCCCCCGTATGCGCTTTGATGCTTGTTCTTCATGCTTTGTGACTTGTACCAAGCTTCCTACTCTTTCCCTATAAATAGAGGGCATCCTCATTCATTTTCAACACACCTCACACACCAACACACCTTACATTCTACACTTTCTCTCTCTAAACTTTCTCTCTCTAGATTTAGGTTAGCATTCTCTCTCTAGCACTACTCTTAGGAGTTAGAGGAGAATTAGTAGGTAATTAGTTCTTCTCTCTAGTTTCTCTCTCTAGCACTACTCTTAGGAGTTAGAGGAGAACTAGAGAGAAGATTAGGAGTAGATTAATTATGTAGTTAATTAGTAGAGGCTAGCTTATGTAATGCTTGGATATTAATGAAGAAATACAAGTGTTATTCTGCTCGCAATTCTTATCGGTATTTTCTATCCCTTCTATTATTAATTTGTCATATTGTTCTTGTTTGATGTATGTGATTTATTAATATTAGAAATGTTTATTGCTATGCATTGTGAGTAGTGTACTTGTATGTTTGCCATGATTAATGAGTAGTTTGTGGTGATATATCTAATTGGGATAGCACCATTATGAAACAACGGAGGTAACGTTATACGGCTTTCATTTGTATAGCGCCGGAATCATCACGAATGTGTGTAGTACGGAACGTGGAAGCTATGAAAGTCGTGGGCAAAATCCGTTGTGGAATAATGTTCCCAGTTATTATATATTACAATTGTTCGTGAACTTATAAGCTGAACCTCTACCCGTTTATCTGTCCAACTTATGCTGTGGTTTGTATCCTCCTCCCTAGAACCTGACCAATTGCTAGAAGTAGGATTGCCAACTATTCTGTGTTTGATGATCAATGAACTCAACATGGTCGTTGTTCCCTTGACTGAAATATATCTGTGAGGGACACGAAGCATAGGATTAGAGATAGATTAGGTTCATGCTTATCTGTTGTGTATCTTTGGGACAACTTTCGGGGTACCCATGATGTAATCCTTAGGTCAGTACTGTGATGCTAGTATTCCGTCCTACTGCATGTTCTTGTTTGATTGTTGCTTAGGTACTGCATACTAGAAATACAATAACATTGTTGCTGCCTTAATAATTATGTTTTCATAAACATGATAAATGTAATACAAATAGGTTTGAAAAATTGTGGTGCTGTTTAACTATACATTTATGATTTTAAACTAAACTATCACCTTTCCTCCAATAAACGTGGTTAGAACCCTTTTGACAAAGGAGTCATGAACCATTGATCAAACGGTCACTACCTATCTATGTTTTCCAAGATAAACATGGTCTGATTTTAAAGCTGTGGAAATACTGCCCAACTCATCGTATAGTACACCGTGAATTAATCAGGGATTTATTGGGTTGGGATTTATAATTAAAGTGAACGGGTTGTTTAGCTATCATAGATGGTTTTTTTTTTGTAATACAAGCTTAGATATATTGAGTTCAGATGGCTGAAAAGTATGTAGCCCAGTTAAGGCCATAATACGACTGAGTATCCGGTTTAACGTTGGAAACACCTATGGTGGAGTACAAACACGTACAAACTACAGAAAGGTTGAAGGCTGTATACTGTGTTACATCCTAGCATAGTCTGTGATCCAGGAAAGACCGTAATACGGGAGAGTACACAATGTAACCGTGGAAAACTCTGTGGGTTGAAGACTGTATCACAGCCGAACATCTCTGAACTCAATCACAACCATTAATGTATATGTTAATCAGTCACCACCTATCTTAAATCTTAAATGCCTTGCCCAGCTTAGATATCTTTGTCTGTGTTAAAGAAAGGTCAGTGGATAAATTGCGGACTGTCGCCTTATTCCTGCACCCTATCTGGAGGGTCACTTGGTCTCCTCATGAGAGACGGTGAGGGGGGTTTCAAGGCAGTCCGATCTGATCATACTCTCGATAGCCTAGTACTCAGTGACATACTGATCGGTTCACCTGATCAGTAGGGTGCTTGTGTTTACACCACAAGATATCTACGTGAAAGCAAGACACAAATCTTTTAAAGACATTTTCAAACTAAAATATCATCATATCTATTCTAAGTCATGGTAAACCACGTCTTCGTTATCCTTATGTGTTATATATGCTAGTCTCCCTTTAGTTTTATGTTTTATTAGTTTCAGTAATTTAGTTTAATTAAAAACCAAAACAAAACCCCTCCAACTTATCAAAACCCTAGCTTAAATACCGACTTATCAGAACTAGCTCTGTTTCAATTCTACCGTTGTGAGGAACGACCCTGGATCATTCTTACCGCTTACTCGTATCAGGTATTCATACCAGTTCCAGTAGGTAGTACGGAGGATTAGGCTCCCCCGACTATTATAAAATTTAAAACTACCCTGCCGTGTATCTCGGTGGCCGGACCAACGACCGGAGTAAAATCCGACCGACCGCTGGGGTCACGACAGTGTCCAAGGTCATAACTAATTGGTAAGACTATTCTAAAGGTAGAATCCTTTTTGGGTTGCCCTCGATGAACAGTAAGAGAAACATTAAGAGAGATGATATTAATTGGAATTAATATTATAAGTTAATTAATTAGGTTATTAATTTATCATAGTTGATAAATTAATTAGAAGCTAAAAGTAATTAACAAAAACTATAAAGAATATTTAGTTAGTTTATTAATTGGATATTAATTAGAAACTAAAAGGAATATTCTGGAAGCGAGTTCCAATCGGCGGTTGGAAGGTTCAACCGACGGTTGGAGGTTAGGGTTTGTAAGGCGGTGTAGAAGTGTCATAACTTGGGTAGGAATCAAGTCCAACCAGCGGTTGAAGGACGAATTCAGTTGTCCCACATCGGCCAAGGGATAAAACCCTGGGCTCCCTCTCCCCTTATAAATAGAGGCCTAATTCAAGGTTTCCAATCATCCCAGATTTGAATAGTATTCGTTTCTTTCTCTCTTTATCATTCCTAATCCTTGTAAGAGTCTTTACGACTTAGAGTCGGGATCCTAGGATTTGAAGTTTCTCTTAGTTCACGGGTGTGAAGCATTAGAGGTATTCTATTTTGGGTACTTGCCATCCAAAATATGGAAGGTCAAGCAAGGAGTCTGCGTGAAGGTTCTGCAAGGTGGTCTGCGCATGATAAATTGGTTTTCTTAAAGGTTAGTATTTTCTCATTTATCTATTTATTTTGTTATTGTTAATAGCTTTATTAAGAAACTGTCCTTTAGGGTTTAGTTTCCTAGTTGCTCTAGATTAATTGTTATTTTTCCGATGCATATGTTAATCTAGTTAGGGAATAGAAAACCTAACAAAAAACAATTGTGTAAAACAGATGTATGTATTCTCACCCCAGTTGTAAAACAGTAAAAAGGGGCTATGAAACTCACCTGAGTTAGCAAGCAAGCAATTAAGCAAGTAATAGCAAGTAGCGGGTGTTCGTGTCCCGAGTGCAACCTTCTAACGCCCTAAACGCATAAGGTTATGTGTAAGTGGTGTGTCAATGTCCACTTATATATCATGTGTGTAAATGGAGGGTTAATGTCCACTTAAGCTAGTTGTGTAGGTGGAGGGTTAATGTCCCCCTACGCTAGTTGTTCACTTAACTAGTATGTTCAATTGTGTTTTGTTTTCGAAAATAAACGTGTACGACCTGTTGGTGAAAGTTTGTAATAATAAATCTTAAAGACATTTTTATTAAGTTTGTTTTGTTGCATCCTTTACAATGGTAAATGTCAGGTGTTATCAAGTTTCCTTAGTATGTGCTTATCGGTTGTCACGCGAATTTAATACTTAGCGTCAAAGTCTTGAGGTTTACGTTTAGGGCCAAATATAAGTGTTGTTTTTCGTTCGGGTTATGTTTACAAGTCTCATTTTTTGTCCAAGTTACTTAATATGCCACCCAAACCCTTTTTGTTACCATTCTTGCCAAAAATAGTAAGTTTGTCGTTTTTCGAAACCCAGCCCCATTTTTGTTGACTTGGTCAAACCGATTCGGTTTGACCCGAAACTTTTTTCAAACCCTTGAATATGTTTATAAGTCATAAATATCAGTTTCACCACTTATACCAAGTTCGAAAAGTGTTGGTTTTCACTTTTCACCCAAAACAGTCCACAATTTGCATTTTCCAGAAAATGTATATCTTTGTCAAATTTTTCTTAATATCTTATAATTCAAAATAAAATATGGGAAATATCACAGACGATCCCCAAGGTGTTGTCTACTTCCTGTAATTTTTGTAGAATTTTTAGAAAGGTCTAAGTATTTATAAAAATTTCGTTGTCCTTTGAAGTCCAAAAACTGACCAATCTGAACACATGCAAGGATTCATAATTTCTGGGTAAAATCTATAGGTTTTTAGAAAAAGTGGTCAACACGATATTTGTAGCCAATAAAATTTGTGAAATTTTGGTAGTAGTTTCAAGTCATTTAGGTGTGTATAGCTCGAGATATGACAAAAACCATAAGAGTAAATTTTCTGACTTTTCTAACAGATTATACCAATATTATTACAAGAATTATTTAAAATAGTAAACGAGCTCAAACAAATATGGGGCTAGTGGGGTTGGAAAGCTTACTTCCAGAACTTAATTTTTGACTCATAAAACGTCCATTTTCATTAAGAAATGTGTGAGAAACACTCAAGTGAATTTCGTATAGAAATCTCGACAGAATGTTTTTCTTACATTTTTGTTGATTTCAAGTTATGAAAAATGATTTTTGTGCAAGATTTGAACATGATACTTGTGAGTGAACATTATGATATGTTATTAAGCATAAAATGAATAGGAAAATGTTCTTACAATGGTGATTATGAAGATGTTTGGACATAAATGAGATGAGGAAGTCACTAAGCTAGCTTTCCTTGAAAAATCTTTGCAAAAATCTTGAAGAATATGGTAGTGTTTCATGGTTTTTAATAAAAAGTTTTAGGTAAAAATAGATGTTTATGAAGGTTTTACAAAAATTTGCTTACTTTAATTACCAAAAACTAGCCTAACCATTTTATAATTGCAAATGATCAAACAAAGCATGTTAACCTATCACATTTAAGCACAATTCAATCTATAGAAGTTAACATAAGCAATTAATCAACCAAAAAGTCAAATAAGTTAAAGTTCATCCAAAAAGTCAACACTTTAATCTTCAAACTTGCAATTAAACCCAACAAATCACTAAATTATGTTAAGAAACATGTTAAGCATCAAGATAAGCATGAGATAACACTAAAATCGCAACTTTTAACCATGAAATCTATGAAAACAAGTTACAAGCCCTAGTTTTTAAAGTTTCATGAAAATTACCAAATTAGGTCAAGAATTACCTTAAACTTGATGTAATGATGTTGTGGATGCAAGAAAGATCATAAAATGAAGAATTTTGGGCTTGGAATCATGCAAAATGGTGAAGAGATGAAGATTTGGTGGCTATGGTGGTGAGGCCGACGGTGGGGAAGAAGGGGAGAGGAAGGAGATAAAATTTTTATGATTTTGTCCTTATGTGGTGGCTAGTGGTCCCTTTTATACCCTTTCAAACGCGCGCGATTAAAAATTTGTGAAAGATACGAAACATATAAGTAAAATTTTAAAGTTTTAAGATTTTTAATAAAATAATTTTAAAAAGTATGTTCGCATTTTTCTGAATCTTATCGTGCAGTCTGAAATGATATTGCGAATCGTACTTGAAATCGTATACGTTTTTATTTAAAACAAAACAATCTTTTTGTGTTCTCTAAAATCCAAGACAAGTTCAAAATTTATTTTCCAAAATTTAACAATAAACTTTTTCAAATTTTCTGAAAATGTCTGAAATTCGTTACTGAGTTGCGCGAATTCGAATTTATAAAAAACATTTTCTTATATTTTAATGATAAAGCTTTTAAATGGAATAATTAACCACTAATATTACTTAACCTAAATACTTAAAATAAAAGTAAATTAACTGAAGTTTGGGTTGCCTCCCCAAAAGCGCTTGGTTAAAGTCGGTAGCTCGACTTTTGGACAAATTTATTGAACATTGCCCAAGAGCAATTGTTTGAGTGAATTTGGTGCTCTCGGTTGAGGGAAAGTGTAGCGAGGAATAAAATCGCAAGTGAGAATCTTAATGACAGAATTAAATAGGTCTGCGAGATGTAACAAGAATCGTTCGTGTTCAGTGAGAAACATACGTTCCTTTTTGCCTAAATCTAGAAGATTGTCAATAAACTTGTTAAATTCCTTTCTAACTTTCTTAGGGTTTGAAATTCCGTTTCGTGATCTGTTATCTATATGATTGAGGTCATGAAGAAGCATTCCTAGGGTTTGTTGAAATTTCCATTCATCTCTTGAATCAGGATCTCCGGTGGTAGTTTGAACTGACTCCGTGATTTCCTCGCTTAAAGATGTTTGTGAAACAGTGAAAGGAAATTTTGACTGAGCAAATAATAAAGTGAGTGAGACGTTGATATTCTTTCTTCCATCAAAGAAAGCAGCTTCCAGATTATCGTCAATGGCTCCAGGGAATATTTCCAACAACCTGTTGATCATGTAGGTGGCGGGGTCAACAAAGAATGGAATTTTATCAAAAATGACGAGAGATATAGCAGGATCTTTGCTGATCCAGAACTCAAGCTCATAAATCATAGCCGCAACATAACTATTAATTAGGGTTTGAGAAACCGGTTGATAATCGGTGCTGGAAAATAGGTCCATTAGTAGGTCTATTTCTGATTTAAGCTTTAGTTCTTGCTCTCGATAGTGTGTGAAGATACCTTCTTCCTTTTGATTTGGAAGATGGTGGAGAATAGCAACTTGTTTCTTTATCTTTCGAGTGACTTCTCTCTATTCGACTGAAAAAGGAAAGTCAGATGTTTTGAGGTGTCTAGCAAATGCCCGACAAACATCCAATCTCCTATCAGGATCAAAAGAGTTACCTACGTAGCGGATATTTTGTTGGGACATGTAATTGTGACAACAGATCTAGCTTGTAATAGGACTAGTGATTATCGTAATCAAGTTTGTACAATTGATTTTGAATTGTAATATGATAATAGTTTGTTGTTAATATTCGTTAAATATATGTTAAAGTGTTAGACTAATATCGATTATGAAAATACAAACTAAAGTCTGTTTGGCGAGATGAGATCTCAAGTCGCAGGATTTGGTTCCATGAGATGAGATCTGGCTCTCACGGCTGGCTACGAACTGAGTCAGTTATGGGCTTGGTTTTTGGGCTGCGAGACGAGTCGACTCGCAGAGCCCATCGAGCTGCGAGCCGAGACAGATTGTAACCTATAAATACAATATTTAGGTTAAACGATAAAGAACTTTTGCCTTTACGATTTCCAGAGCTTATATTGCAATTCTAAGCATTCTTAAGGTTAAGTATTGATCGAATAACACCATCGAATCGATACAAAACCTTGTTGATTTATTAATTAGCTATTAACTTGCGAAACAACTGTTCACAATCCGTGAACTTAGTATTAAGGGATTCCGCACCTTAATACCTAAAGATAACCTCGTTATCGATCCTAATACATACGGACATACAATTGGTATCAGAGCCTACGGCTAGATACGTTTAGGTTCGAGGTTATTCGGATAATAACGGTTGATTTAGGGTTGTTGGTACGTGCAATAGTGCGTAAAAACGATCAATATTAGTCTCTGGAAGTGTTTTGGTTCATATTTGACCGAAATCTTAGGGTGTAGTCGATCAAAAACCTAAAATTTTCATTTTTGGGGTTTTCAGCCGATTCTGCGAACCGAGTTCTGTTCTGCGAACTGAGTTCTCGTCCTGTGAACTGAGTTCTGTCCTGCGAACTGAGTTCTGTCCTGCGAACCGAGTTCTCGTCCTGCGAACTGAGTTCTTACCCTGCGAGTCGAGTTCTCTGCGAACTGAACTTTCTGATTTTTTTTTTGTTTTTGTGATTGTTAATTTTTGAAACAATAAGATGTCTGATTTAAGTAAAATGATCGAGATGGAACATGAGGTGGGAAAATCAAACGTTCCACCTAAGTTGTTGAAGATCGAAGATTACTATAACTGGAAGGACAGATTTGAATCTTACTGAAGATTCCATGATCTGTCGATCTGGATGTGTATCAAGAATGGATACACGGCACCTACTCAAACTGTTCAAAATGCTATTGTGGTCCTTACTTATCAGAACATGGGTGAACAACAGAAGGAAGAATACAAGTCTGAGAATCGAGCTCATTCTTGTATTAAAATGTGTCTTCCAAAAGAAATTGCTCATCAGCTGAAGTCTTTTAATACTGCAAGAACGCTCTGGGAAGCTCTTGAGAAAAGAGGTGAGGGAAGTCCACAAGTGAGAGCTGGCAAGAAGAATATTCTCAAGAAGCAGTTTACCATGTTTAAAGCTTTAAAGGGAGAAGATCTTGATGGATATGTTACTCGTTTCTACCATTCGCTAAGTGAGCTAGAATACCATGAAATCACTGTAGAAGAAGTGGATAAAACTGACAAGTTTATTGAGGGTTTGCCTTCTAAATGGGAAATGTATGGTGTTATGATCAAGGATAACGAAACCAGATATGCTACCATTACCTTAGAGCAGGTCATTGACAAGCTCAGAGGTTATGATTTCACCAAAAAGTCAAGAGATACCGATTCTGATCAGGTTCAGAACCCTGGGTTATATCATGGAAAAACAAATCTTTCGACTGCGTCTTCTAGTTTGACCACTACATTGTTAGTTGGTGATACTGGTGAAAATGGTGAAATGATATCTGAAGATCTTTGTTTTATTTCCTCCTCTAGTGATGAAACTAAAGGAAAGAGTACTGAGAAGTCACCTCAAGAGCATCAGAAGATGCCTATGAGTGTGAAATCTGCGGAACAACAATTGTCTGTTCTTGCTTCCTTTGTTGCATCATATCAGAACTACATTGAGGGAAAGATCAATGATCCTGTTTTGTTTGATGAGGATTATGAACAGATTGATTCGGACTATGTTGAGGAGTTGGAACTTCAGGAACTATTAGCATTAGTATCCAGAAAAGTGAAGAATTTCCTCAAGAGAACTGGTAGAAAGGTTGTGGGTAATAGATCAGGGTTTGATAAAACCAAGGTCAAATGTTTTAACTGTCAAGGTATTGGACATTTCGCTCGTGATTGCCAAAGACCTAAGTTAGAAGCTGGTAGAAAACAAGGCTCGGGAAGTACTCTCACTTCCAAAGCTTTGGTGGTTAAGCAGTTAGATGGATCTTATGATTGGAAAGCTCAGTCGGAAGAAGAAGCTTTGATGGATAAGATTTAAGATCAAGAGACAACTGCTGGATCAATGTCCTACATGCCCACTGATGTAGAACAAAGAGTAGAGATGCTGAGTCTGAAGTGAAGACAAGTGATGAGGACGTGCTGTACATGGATTCAAATGCTGAAATGAGTCCATATAACTTTGTGGCACGCATGGCTGAAGTACAAACTGACAAGAAAAGGGTATGTTTGGATATTCTTACTCTTGCTGATGTTTGTTATTTAGTTACTGATTTGCAATCTCAATTAAGTGTATTATCTGTTTCAAATCAAAATCAATTATCCCAAGTTAGTGCTTTAACTGATTCTAATAGGTCTATGATATCTGAATTTGAACAAGCTAAAAGTGATGTCCTAAGGTTAAGTACATATAAGGTAGATCTTAAGAATAAAATTAAGTCTGATGTTTCTGATAAGACCGCACTTAGAGATATCATAAATGAAAAGGCTATAATCATAGATGGACTCTATATAAATATTAAAGACTTAAATCAAACAATAGCTAATAAGGATAGAGAGTTAGTTGAGCTTAAACATAAGTTAGTAGAGCAAGATCGGAAGATTAAAACCTACAGAACTTTAGAAATGGACAAATTGCTAGAAGCTCAACGTAGTGTAAAGGACAAGACCGGGATAGGATACAATGATGTGCCTCATCCTTTTAATGCCAATTACACTAGTAACTCTATAGATTCTGAAATGACAGATATTAATCCTGAGATTTTAGTAACTAATGAACCTGAACAGTCAGAGGCACAGAAGGATCTTATTAAGAGCCTATCACCAGATAATAGTAAGGTTTCACATTTCACCAAAATACAGTTTGTATCGGGTGGAGTGATTAATGATACTAAGACTGATGATAAGGTTGATAAGGAACAAATATCTAAACCTTTAGTGCCTAACACTCCGGATGAGAAAGAAAAAGTTAATAAATCACGAAAACAGATGTCTTGCTTCAAATGTCACCAAAAGGGACATGTTGCTTCGTGTTGTCCGAACAAGAAGCCGGAAGCATCACATAAGCTCGTGATTGATGAAAAGACACCGACTGACTCTAGTATGACTGTAGATAGGTTAGATACCAAACCTAAGTTAGGTAATAAACCTGTTAACATTCTTAAAAGAGAAGGTAAACATAGTGTCTCCCCACCTAAGCCTAAACAGCCATATACTCTAAGTGATAATTCTTTCAATAAGCCTAGGGATATGACACCGTCGAGGTTTAGAACTCAAGGTAGAAGCTATAGTCATTTTGAGAATGGTACTACTTCACGATCACATGGGTTTAATTATAATTATCATAATAGAACTCAGAATTCAGTGCCTAGGAGATTCTCCTCAAATTCACCTCTTAAGGTTGATCGTCCACAAGCTCAAGCATCTTTAAAAAGTAACCAAAGCTTCTGATGGGAAGGATGGTTATTTTAAAGAGCTTAAGTTTGTTGATGATAAGGGACAAACCAAGACCGTAATGGCTTGGGTCCCTCTTGACAACTGATCGTGTTTTGTGTTATGTGCAGGAGCATGCTGTGAACAAGGACAGCTGGTGGTATGTAGACAGTGGATGCTCAAGACACATGACAGGAGAACGAAGTCTATTGACAGACTTCAAGGAAGGTCTCAAGCAAAAAGTCAATTTTGCAGGAGATAAAGGAGGAGTGATTACGGGAAAAGGAAAAGTTTCAAATGGAACTTTGACTCTTGAGGATGTGAACTATGTTGAAGAACTAACTCACAACCTAGTGAGTGTTTCCCAAGTCTGTGATAAAGGTCATCTAGTTTACTTTAATGAAAAGGAGGCCTTAGTCCTGAAGCCGGGTTTCATAATTCCCGAGAAATGGATATTGATGAGGGCACCAAGGAAGAAGGACATCTATGCAATCAACATGGGTGTTCCTAACTTTTTAATGGTGTCTACATGTTTATTATCCTAGGCTTCGGAAGCAGATGCATTATTATGGCATAGGAGAATGGCACACCTGAACTGGAGAAAGATGAATTACATAACCAAGAATGGATTAGTTCTGGGTGTACCACAAAAACGTTTCGAGTCTGAAGATAAGTGTGTTCCTTGCATGAAAGGAAAGCATCACAAGAAACCACACAGATCTAAGACTGAAAACTCTATCCCCTCACCATTTGAGTTGCTACATATGGACCTCTTTGGCCCTATAAGCAAGAGAAGTCTAGGTGACAAATGGTACTGTTTGGTTGTCACAGATGACTATTCTAGATTCTCGTGGGTATTCTTTTTGGGATCAAAAGATGAAACTCCAAGAATTCTAACTGAGTTCTTCGATCTAGTTGAGAATGTCTACAAAACGAGAGTAAAGCGTATTCGTAGTGACAATGGAACAGAGTTTAAGAATTCAACGTTGAATATCTATTGCTTAAGCAAAGGGATATTACATCAATTCAGTGCACCTTATGAACTTCAACAGAATGGTGTTGCTGAAAGGAAGAATAGAACGTTGATTGAAGCTGCTAGAACAATGCTTGCTGATTCAAAGCTTCCGGTCATCTTTTGGGCAGAAGCAGTGAATACAGCATGTCTTGTTCTCAATAGAGTTCTTATGGTTAAAAGACATAATAAGACTTGTTATGAGCTTTTAAACAATAAGAAACCAAACTTAAAAGGGTTTGAACCCTTTGGAGTTTCATGCACCATATTAAAGACCGGAAATCAAGCTAAATTTGGTGAAAAGGCCGACGAAGGATACTTCCTAGGTTATATGCCTAATTCGCCAAATAAAAGAGTCTTTAATAAAGTCACGGGACGTTTGGAAGTAGTTTATAATATTGATGTTCATAAGGGCTTAGATTGGCAATTTGATTATTCTGATCTTTTTACATCATTTAAAGTTCCTATTAGTGACTATGTCAGTGACTCAGAGATAGCGGAACATTTATTGTCTGAAGACGAGGATACTGGCCATACTTCAACATCGAGTGTTCCGAATTCTGGAACCAAGACAAATGTTGATCCAAATCAACAATCTACTAGTGGATCTCAAAAATCCAAAGTAGATACTCCTCTAAATGAAGAAGAGTTGACTGAAAAATTAGTGGATGAAATCCTCACTCCACTGAGAGAGTTAAGAATATATATGGGTATTGATAACTCATAGCTATCTAGAGAGGGTGTACCGGATTTGGAAGACACTACTGAACAACATAGTGTCTATGAGGAAATTGGTACTAACTTAGGAGATGAGATTCCAGTTGAGCCTGTTGCTTCAACTAGAACGAGTAAGAATCATCCCGTTGAAAACATCATCGGTGATATTAATACTCCGGTTCAAACAAGGACTCAATCAAAAGCTAGTACGTCTGAAAATTTAGAATACCAAAGCTTGTATACTGTATTGAAAGAGACAGGGATTCCTAATCAATGTCTATATTCATGCTTTATCTCACAAGTCGAGCCTAAAAATGTTCAAATGGCTCTAAAAGAAAGCTCGTGGGTAGAAGCAATGCAAGAAGAACTATCTCAGTTCTCCAAATTACAAGTATGGGAGTTGGTTGACCTACCAAAGGGAGAATATCCAATTGGAACTAGATGGGTATTTAAGTGCAAGAGAGATGATAAGGGAATCGTTACTCGCAATAAAGCTCGTCTAGTGGTTCAAGGTTTTAATCAACAAGAGGGTATAGATTACAATGAAGTGTTTGCACCAGTTGCTAGACTAGAAGCAATTAGAGTATTCTTAGCATTTGCATCATTTAAAGGTATAAAGGTTTATCAGTTAGATGTTAAGAGTGCCTTCTTGTATGGCAAAGTGGAAGAATTGGTGTATGTTTCACAACCGCCAGGGTTTGCTGATCCTGAGTATCCAGATAGAGTATATCGTTTGAATAAGGCTCTATATGGATTACATCAAGCACCAAGGATGTGGTATGGAACACTATCAACGTATCTACTTGAGAATGGATTTACAAGAGGATCAATTGATAGTACACTTTTTGTAAAGTGGAAGAAGAAAGACTTTCTTCTCGTGCAAGTTTATGTTGATGACATTATATTTGGATTGTCTGATGAAAAAATGTGTCAAGAATTCGAGAAAGTCATGAGAAAAAGGTTTAAGAGTTGAATTTCTTCTTAGGATTACAAGTTGATCAAAAGAAGGATGGATTTTTTATTCATCAATCTAAATATACATATGAGCTATTAGAACGCTTTAAGATGGATGAAAGCAAGGTCTACAATACTCCAATTCCAGTCAATCATGGACTAGGTCCAGATACATCGAGTGATAGCGATGTGGATCCAACTCTTTATAGAGCCATGATTGGATCACTAATGTATTTAACAGCCTCTAGGCCTGACATAATGTTTGCTATTTGTATATGCGCAAGATATCAGGCAAATCCGAAAGAGTCACACATGCAAGCTGTTAAACGAATCTTTCGTTACCTCAAAGGGAAACCTAAGCTGGGACTTTGGTATCCGACTGATGGAGACTTAGATCTTGTAGCTTATACTGATTCGGATTGTGGAGGATGCAATCAGAATAGGAAATCTACGACCGGAGGATGTCAATTCCTAGGAGGTAGATTAGTATCCTGGCAGTGCAAGAAGCAAACCTCGGTAGCCATTTCTATATGTGAAGCTGAGTATGTTGCAGCTGGAAGCTGTTGCTCTCAAGTGCTTTGGATTCAACAACAACTACGGGACTACGGGTTAAATATAACCAATACTCCTATGATGATTGATAATGAATCAACTATGTCGATCACCAATAATCCAGTGAAGCATAGTAAAACTAAACACATTGATATTCGACATCATTTTATTAGAGAATGTGCTGAGAAGAAAATGATAAGGTTAGTTAAGGTTCCAACTGCGGATAACTTAGCAGACCTCTACACAAAGGCGTTCGACAGAGCAAGATTTGAGACGTTGGTTCAATTGAACGGAATGAGAAATCCAGAGTGATTAGTCTTCCAAGGGTATTTTTGTAATAGTTAGTAGTTATTTCTATGTATTTATTATTAAAAAAATGGGCGGGCGTATGGCATTCATTTGCTTGTTACCTGAGGGGAATCGCCTCCGATAAAAGAACAAAAGTAGTTCTTTTAGAAAATGTTTAAGTTTTTATCTGCAAAAACTAGGGAGATGATAGTACATTAGGAGAATAAGCTTCACAATAATAAGCTTAAGTCCTAAGTATGATATGTTAGTAGGTTCAAATAAAGTTACTTTAGAACTATAGCGGTTCTATCAGGTATGTGTTTATATTTATATGATTATACACCTATATCCACAAGTTATAATTTGTCTATTTTATTTAAAAGATTAGATGGCTTCATCATATGATGTACTGGTAGGCACATTATACGACATTTTCTAAGCCTTAATAAGTTAATTAATTACTTGTTTATTATCTTGTGTTACTATTCTATGATGTATGACATTAGTCTTGATTGTTGAATGATGGTATTGCCATACACTGTTATCATGCATTTTTTTATAATACAACAATTGACAAATAGTAGAAATATGGGTATTAATTTAATTACTGGTGACTTTGTTGTACTGAGTACAGATCAGAAGCCTTTAATTAAATTAATATTCTCAAATGTATTTTGAATTATGCTAGAAGGGATCTTTTGTTATACTAAGTACAGACCGGATAACATAGCATACTCAAGGTATGTCTGATATTTGTCTAACCTTAAAATTCAAGTGTATGTTATATGTTTCGAAAAGATACATCATTTGGTAACCGCTACCTTGAAATTAAACGATGCAGTGTTATGAGTTTTACTTGAAATTCTTCAGTATGTCATATAATAGGAAACACTTGATAATATTCATACTAACAATAAAGTGTTTGCTTAGAAAGTCGAGTATAATTTGTTTATGTGGATCATAATACAGGTAATCGTCTTGAACTGTCTATAATTAAAAAAAAAAAAAATTCACTTTAAGTGAGTAATGCATTTATTAATTATGCTATGTGGATAAAGGTACCTAAGATATAGTTTTATAAATATAAATGTATAAATGATAAACTTAGTTGTAATTTTATGGTAATTTATTTGAATTTCATAAGGTATGTATACTAACAATCTACTTAGACTTTTTAATAAATTTTAAATAGCTTGTTCTTTCTAATATGATCCCTAAGCAGTTAAATTCTTATTCAGTTGAGTTATTTTATTGAAGTGATTAATAAAATGGTACTTGATACCACTGTTAGTTTATATGTTTCGCATTCTATTTTATTTTTAGCTTTATTATATATAAAGGTGTTTATTTTTATCTTTTTAAATATTACCCTTTGAAATTAAATTATGCTGAATAATTGTCTCTACTTATTGTTGAACAATCGTTACAATTACAAGTGAAAAATAATTTTATTTTCGACTTGTAAAAAGTAAATGGGTTTTAATTTATACTTAGTTTTTACTTTGCATTTTAAATTAAAATAGCAAGTTTGACCAGTCAAACCTGTGAAGTGAGTAAACTGTGCGAAGTGAACATAAGGTATAATATGGGACAAGTCAACGAACCAAACTCACTTCCCATTTACTCTACGAACCGACCCAGACACTTCTACGACTTAAGATTTGGCGAAACGAACCGAACCATATTTTTGGTTGATTTTCGGATTTTTCGAACGAGGAAGGAATTTTCGATCCGTGGAACTTATTCATCTTTTCATTACGCATCTATTTAAGTAAGATTCATGAGATTTCACCGTGTAATTTGTGAGAAATCGATCGATTTATGTTTTCGAATGTGTCGGTTTAGTTTATCACGGATTTAATACAAATTAGTGATTTATAAAACATAAAACTTGTTAGTAATAATTAATTGATGCTTATTGAACATGATTTAATCATTTAATCGCTTCTAAAAAACGTTTAATTGTTGATTCATGATTTGCTTTCGTTAAACCGTTCGTCCTGCGAAGTGAGATCTATCTCGTTTCGCAGACCGCTCCAACGAACCGAGATCAAATTAGTTGACTCGAGCGAAACGAACTCAATTCGTTTGACTTCAGTTGACCGAAGCGAGACGAATTCATTTCGTTTGACTTTGGTTGACCTGAGCGAGATGAGTTTACATGTTTGACTTGGGTTGACTGAAGCGAGTCGAGTTCAACTCGCAAAATTTCTGCGAACCGAGTTGAATTATGTTATTTCTGCGAATTGAAAATTATGATTGACTTTGTTTGACTGTGAACTGAATTAAACTTGTTGACTTCAGTTGACTGTGTAAAATTAAGTAAATTTTATAATCTTTCAATTATAACTTGTTTTCGATTTGAGAATCTTTTAGTTACAATTAATTAACAAGTTACTTGTTTATATATGTTTAGACTTAAGAACTTTGTTTGTATGTTAAATATGTGTAATATTTTAAAACTTTAAGTTATTTCATATCGAAAGTCTTCCGACTCATAGCGTAGTCGAGCGGCGCGTCCCGATCATTATCGGCGGTATGATAACTCATATTGTTATTTATAATTAACGAACTTTATGTAATTTACAGAATATAATTGAAATGTTAAGTACTCTTAATCGTTCAATTAAGTCTTTGTAAATTAGTAAATAGTAGACTTAGACGTTTGATGATCTTTTGATCATAATATGTTATAGTTTAATTCCACCAATGTTCGTTTAGTTAACCTTTTTGCTGTTTGTGTAATTTTTAATTACAGATATGGCTGTTAGATCTTTTGAGAAGGGTCACAACATTTTGGTGAACTTAGACGTCAATGAACGAGGTGCTGAGCGCTTTGTTGAGATATTGATGTATTTATCACGTTCGAGGATTCGATATGCTATTACAGAGTCACCACCTTTATCCAGAGATCTTCTTACTCAATTCTGGACAAACATTGAGTATGATGGGGCAGCTAACCCTCCGACCATTCGTACGACGGTAAATCAGCATCCGATTGCCTTTACAGCTAATGATCTTCGACAGCTGTTGCGTTTAGGTACTGTTGAGCAAGATGCTGGCACTGATGCTTATTCTGATGATTTTATTGAGGGTGCTCTTGGTCGTACTGGATATTCTGGACCAAGGAGAGGTCGCCAGTTTATCAAGGTGTTTGTTATAGGCCAATGGAGATTTCTTTTCACTGTTATTGTTTCTATCTTTGGGAACAAGAAATCCGGCCTTGACGAGCTGAGTCCAGAGCTACTATCTGCTCTTTTGTCATTGGTTTACAATAAACCATTCAGTTTCTCTTCTTATATCTTCAATTCTTTTCGGGGACAAATCACTGGAGCTGCACGCAATCAGTTTATTCTTTATCCAAGATTTTGTATGCTCTTGATTCGTGATCGTGTTCCTGATCTCCCACCTTTTGAGCCTGATTTTCATGTTGAGACCATAGGTTTGAGAGGTTACAACGCTTGTTTTCTACAATCCAAGCGTAAAGATCAGATCAAGCCTGAATCTGCTGATCTTTTTGGTCATCTTCTTGATGAGAACTATGTTTCTCCACCGAATCATGGATGGTTGGATGCCGGAGCTCAACCTGAAGCTCAAGCACAACAACAACAACCTCCATTTCCACCTCCACAAGCAGCTGAGCAACAAGAGCTCATTGAGGATGTTACACATCAGGCTGCACAACAAGGTGAGCAGGTTTTACCTGAGTTAGCAGCAGAGGTTCTTCATGAGGTTCTGATACAGAATGATGATGCTCATGATCCACTTTTAGTTGCGATTGATCAGTTCAAGTTATGTTATCTTTTATAGATTATAATTCAATTGCTAATTTTCTATGTTTCTTATCATTATATGTGCTTACTCATGAATAGGCTCCTGAAGTTGTTGACCTAGAGGTTACTCAACCTGAGGGTACACAAGATCAGGGTGGTGCTGGTCCATCTGTTCCTTCTAGGAAAGATGGTGATACAGCATCTGATTCTGAGTTTGAGGAGACACAGGATAATGATGAGCTGAGGGTTGTAGAACTGACTGAGAGAGGCAAGAGAAAGCTAGTGGATGAGGATGTTGATGAAGAGGTTCCACCTCTTAGGACTTCACGTAGGAAACGTGTTAGAACATCTACTCCAGAGCTTTTGTTTGGAAATATGCCAGGTTATTTATTTTATTACTACTCATTTTATAGTAGGCTGTGAATGTTGACATAGAGACTGAGATAGATGTTTTCTATAAAAGTTACTAGGGAAGGACAGCCTGCTAGGTCTAAACCTACGATGCAACGACCGACTGCTCGTATATCTGAAACCTCAGAGCAGGTATCTAGTATGACTGGTCGGTTTACGACAAACAAAGCATGTCGTATTGCAGCTGGTATGTTGAGTGATGCTTTTGATCAGATGGTCCATCAAGCAGGACAATCTGCTTCTGCACAACCTGCACAACATACAACACCGCCAGTTAAAGCTTCTGAAAGAATTTCTAGCTTGGAGTCTCGACTTCAGGTTGTTGAAGAAAATCATGTTATCCTTGCTCTGGAGTTTACCGAACAAGTTGTGGCTTATAATACACTTCTGAAAGCACATAAGATGTTGCTTCGAGATGCCGAGGACAACCAGAGAAGGCTTGATCGTATTGAGCGATTAGTGTCCAATTTGACGAAGGACAAGCCGTCTCAGGGGGAGATTCTGGCATATCATGAAGCCTGCAAGGAAGATGAGCTGAGAAAGAAGCAGAGACAAGATGAAGATGATGATCCTGATTCACAGAAACAAAGTGAGCCGACTGGTACTTCTAAGACTGGTGAGCGAGCTACTGCTCAGGGGGAGTCTACGTCTGCTGGTGATGGTGTTGGTACAAGTGCTACTGGTACAGGTGAAGCTGGTAAGACAACTTAGACTTGTGTAGTTATTTGTACTTAGATTGTAAATGAATAATTGTAACTTAAATATTTTTGGTAATATATTCGGCTTGATATTGTAATAATAAGTTAAATATATTAGAAATTATATAAGTTATATGTTCTAAAAAGTTAAATGAAAATGTGATCGAAAGAATTCCGACTCATTGAGTAGTCGTGCGGCGTGTTCTGATTTATATCAGCGGTCAAAAATTATTTTAACTTAGACATTTTAGACTTGAAAGTTTGTATAACTGACAAGTTAAAGATGTGATAATTTGAACTAGACAGATAATATATAATTTAAAAATTAGAATTGAAAGTTAAGTTTTTGTTAATATAACAGTTCAATTAAGTTTTAAAAATTATATAAGTTAATTAAATTGTAAGCTGAAATGTTTGGTGAATATTCACAATACATTAGGGTTTAAATTTAATTAATATTTGTTAAGTATTTTTGAAATCTTAGTTTGATTCAGGGTAATCAATAAAGATTTGTTAGTTATAGATATTTTAAATACAATTGAGATAATAAAGAAATTCTTAGATTGATTCAGAGATATCAATGAAAGAATTTATATTATTAACTTGATTTGTATAGGTTTGGAAATGCTAGAATTAAGTGATTTTGAAGATGATGATCTTCTTGATGAAATTGATGAAGAAATCAATTATGATCTGGAAGAAGGTGAATTTTTACTTCCTGATGATTGGACTTCAGTTTCTGAAAATGAGAAAGACAAAGATGTTGTTCCTAAGGGGAATATTGATGAGCATGTCGTCAGTCCAACAACGACATAATTTGTTTTCAGAGATGAAGATGGAGAATCTGTTATTGATTTGGATGCGTTTGAAAATGAATCAACAGATACAGATTCTGAAGATATTGAAGATATTGAAGAATTTGATGAAAAGGTTAAACATCTAGTTGGTAATCCGATGTTTATCCAAGAAATGCTGAAGAAGAAGAAAGAGAAAAAGCCACGAGTTATGAAAGAAATTGATATTACGGGAAAACGTGCGCTTAAGAGAGGAATTATCGGTTGGTATTATGATGAAGAGTTGAAACTTTTTGCTATCAAACGATATGATGGAGTACAATATTTTGAAAAGAAGTTGGCTGTATTTAGTTCCTTACCTAAATATGAAGTTCAAGACTTGGCTAGATTTGATTTAGTTAACCCAAGTAATGATGATTATGCTAATCGCGTTGAAAGAATTATCAAGACTGAGGTTAAATCAAAGAAGTTTGATATGATAAAGCCAAGGAATGGAAGAACTATCAAGTTGAAGGAAAGGAGTCAGCGAACTGGTAGGAGAAGAAGACGTAAAGTCTATCCAGCTGTCAAGTGCGTTCAGCAGATACCGATGAAGTCTATACCACAGAATGTTTTGGGAAATATGAAAAGTTGGGGTGTAGATTCGAAATATGGTGAAGCTGTGATGGTTGAAGCTGATGATGATTATCCTACAGGTGAAAGAAAATTTTTGAAAATTTATGATCAACGTCATTTGATGAATCTTTCCAAGAGTGATTTGATTATGTTATACAAAAACAAGATCATTTTACTTTTGAATGGGGAGATGTTGCAAGAGTTTATCAAAGAATGGCAAAGACTTGTATCAAATTGAAGATTTATGCTGGAAGTAAGATTTACAAGTGAAGATCAAAGACAACTTGAAGACATAGATGCTAGAGCTATTGTCAAGGGGGAGTCTGTTGGGACATGTAATTGTGACAACAGATCTAGCTTGTAATAGGAATAGTGATTATCGTAATCAAGTTTGTACAATTGATTTTGAATTGTAATATGATAATAGTTTGTTGTTAATATTCGTTAAATATATGTTAATTAGACGAATATCGATTATGAAAATACAAACTAAAGTCTGTTTGGCGAGATGAGATCTCAAGTCGCAGGATTTGGTTCCGCGAGATGAGATCTGGGCTCGCACGGCTGGCTACGAACTGTAACACCTGCTAAATTAGGATAATTAATTATGCCTAATTACTTGTAACTAGTTGTAATTAGTATGTAATAGGACTAATTGCAGACTCTATTTGTATATATATATATAAGGTGAATTATATATATATGTGTGTACTTACGCGATTTGGATTAATCGTACGAATTAACCGGACGGAGTCCGACACAGTTACTTGGTCGTTGGTGACAGAAACTTACCGAAATAATGAGAACATATTTTATTATATAAAATACACAGCGAACGAACATTAATTATAATATCGCGACGACATTTTAAATAATTTAACGAATACGTATTAAACGCGAGTTAAGAATTTTAATACTTCGACAAATGTTTTTATAATTAATTTCAAGGTGTTTCATTAAAATATTCCCGTCACCTTTTAAAAATATAACTGCTTGATATAGCGTTTAAAACGACGGAGGAAACGAACACCGCGCAGAACTCGAAACGCAGGGAACAAAATTTGGTGAAGTCCACTCGGTGGACCCCACCGATTTTCAGCCAAAAAGGGGGGAACCCCCCCTCCCCACTCTCATTTCATCATCATCATCTTATCTCTCATCTCCCTTTCTCTCCATTTTCTTTCAAAATAAACAAAACCCACCACCTCACTAAATCGCAAAATAACACCACGAAACCTCGCCGAATCATACCACTCTTTTGGAGAAAAGTGACCACGACAACACGATCTACATTCCTATCTTTTCGGATTTTCTATCCGACATTTTGTAAGTTTCCGATAAAACCCGAAACTCTCCGTTTTTGCTCATTTTTACGTTTTTATGGTTTATATATGCTTAAAATGTCCAAAAATGGGTTGGGTAAAAGATTTGGACCGAACGGAAGCTTTTCGACCGATTTTCCGGCCACCAAATTCCGATCAGACCGCTACGTCGCAGAGACGCTGGACTATCTGCGACGTAGCTCAAAACGTCGCATTTAGCGACGTCGCGGCCTACGTCGCACAAAAATCCCAACGTCGCACTAGCGACGCAGCCTATTACGTCGCATTAACTTGCGGACGTCGCACATAGCGACGTAGACTTTTACGTCGCAAACCGAACCAACGTCGCATTAGCGACGTCGCCTCCTACGTCGCATTGATTTGCGAAGGTCGCATCATGCGACGTACCTCCCTACGTCGCACCCTACGTCGCATACTACGTCGCACAAACCAGAACCTTGAAAAGTCAGATTTTACTAAGTGTCGAACTTACAGAACTTCAAATACTTATGTCATACGACTTAACAAACGTCATAGAACATACTTTCTATTACAATTACACTAAATTGCGTTATAAATGATAACACTTTGAATCATTATTACAAACCGTCACCAACGGGCCATATTTGTTTTCAAACTACAAACGGATTACTAAACAAACACTTGGACATAATGAGTTGTGTAAACAACTAGCCTAGATGGTCTTGCGAGACATCTACTTACTTAAATTTATATGTTTAGGCATTTGAAGGTTACGGGTTCGGAGAACCTACGGTTGATATTACTTACTCGTTTATTGATATAAACGTACTTGCAAAGACTCAGGTGAGTCTTACGGCCCCACTTTTACTGTTTTATCTTATTGGGGGAGATACATGCTACTTATTTTTCTTGAACACAAGTACTAAACTGTTTACTATACCAAACGGAATTGCATGAGTTGTTACTATTTACAGAAGTCTCTCCATCATATATCGTTAGTTATGGACTTAAGCGCGAACAGTAGTTAATGGATCCATTAGGGAAATGACCCTCCCCACCCGGGGCAGTAGCGCTGCCACGTACCGATTTACACGTATAAACGGGTGACAACTTATTCGTTACTGATGCTTGCTCACTTACGAGCATGTCACGGGAGCAAACATATTATTACGGGTTAAGCTTCGATTATGAGCCTCATGGCAACGGTATAAACTTATTTATTTACATTTGCTGGATTGCAAATACTGATTTTACGATTGCTGGATTGCAATGGCTGATTTTACGCCTACGGGCACTACTAATGAAATCTCGTGTTCAAAGCCGATATTACTTACAAACCTGTGAGATTCACCAACCTTTTGGTTGACACTCTTTAGCATGTTTTCTCAGGTACCCGGATGGAGTAGGATTACTCCAGGATTTTAGCTAGAGTCGCATGATTTCAACACAACTGCATTAACGGAGATTCTTAGCATTATCTTTTGTATATTTTGATTATGTAATAGAATCTCCCGCTATACGCGTGGACTCTAGGGGAAACTACATTTTGTATACGAAAACACTAAGTTTTCAAACATTATATCTATGGAATGTAACTAATTTACAAAACGTCTCATTTAGAGGTCGTTTGCTTTATCTTTGTGCTGTGATATTTAATTAGTAACATCCCAAACTATGCTTCCGCAAAACAGTGAATTTTGGGGGTGTTACAGATTGGTATCAGAGCCTAAGGTTATAGTGAACTAGGTTGCATTTAGTGGGCCTAGACTATGACCATTAGGCAGTATTTCCTTATTAGGCATGATTGGTTCAGGAATTACATCATACGACTTTAATTTAACATAGCCTGATCAACTATGTACAATTAAGGAAAGATGATGTGAGGTCTGAAATGGTTATGTCAAACAGGAATGCGTTAGTAGACTCTGACCACGAGAGAACCGAGACTCTTACTTGTTATGTGCTAGACATACGCTAGGCTATTATGTGATATACGAGTATATACATACATAGGCCTCACTCACTGACTATGCTACTAAGCTATTATATATTGAGTATATATGAATAGGCCTCGCACGTAAACACACTCGCTATAGAGATAGCCGACGTTTCTCTGGTGACACTTACGAATTTCTCTCAGCGGTTTGCACCGACCATGACAGCCTTGATTACCGTCACACCACCTTGTGGCGCACTCTAATGATTTTATGAAAATCACATCTAACACCCGGAAGCAACGTACTTCCAAGGACTAAAATCCTCTCTCTGTCATTTCTATAGAACTCAAAGCCGCGAATTCCCAAATGGACGACTACGTGTCTGATAGTGACCAAGTCCACGAGGAACAAATCCAGTACACGTATATCGATGAGGACATCGTACCAGAAGAAGAAATCATGCTGGAGGAAAACGAAAATCAGAATTTCGGAATGACTGGCATCGACATAGAAGAATATGAGAGAGTGCGAGATCAGGCCGTGGGACTAGACGGCCGAAATTGGGCACTTAAGCGTAAGTGCATGGACTATGAACAAAAATTGAGAATCTCAAATCGATCTGTCCCTACACGAATCAAAGATAAGATCCGTTACTGGAAGAAAGTGGCCACCAACCTAACCCGTAGGACCAAAACATGGATCAAACGTTTGGGCAAGAAATCAACGGAGGAGACTAGGTACCGCTCCACGACTCAAAGATACAGGGACATGCTCGAGGCACGCTACCACCCACACGACCTGAACCTGGAATCGGAAGACGAATCCGAAGGCCAGGAACCCTAACTAAGAAGGAATCAATCGACTAGCAAACTGTGGACCGCCTTGTCACGCTAATGGAACCAATTAATCTACATTAAGATTAGTGTAGTTTTTGTCTGTAATCTATCTCGTAATCTAGGGACTATCTAGCACTACTCTATAAACTAGACGGATGTAACCATTCCCGACACCTTTTGTAATATCTCTGTAAGATGTAACTTTTGAACTCACTTTATCTATCAGATATCCTTTGTTATCTCAACTCACATTAATTGTCATTTTCCACGTTGATGTTATGTATTACTGCTTTTATACATGTACATCTGTGACAATTACCAACTCATACAAAATCTCATGTATCTTCATTTCTTTTATTGAAGAATCATGCCGCCAAAGACACGACCATACACCGATGCCCAGATTACCTCCCTTATAACCCAGGCTGTTACTGAAGCCTTGGCTCGGAATACTCCACCAAATTCCTCGAGGAACAGCGATGCCGCTGAAACCACTACTGCTAAACCTTGTTCTTACAAGGACTTCCAGAACTGCAAACCTCTAAACTTTGCAGGTACCGAGGGAGCTATCGGTCTAGTACGCTGGATCGAGAAAGTTGAGTCTGTATTTCTTATCTGCAACTGTGCGGAGGTAGATAAGGTTAAGTTCTCCGTTAGTACTTTTACTGACACCGCACTCACCTGGTGGAACACTTATGCCCAGACTGTGAGTGTTGCTACTGCTTATCAACTCCCGTGGGAGGAGTTGAAGAAGATGTTGAGGGGTGAGTATTGCCCCAGGGATGAATTGAAACAACTAGAAGTGGAATTCTGGAACCACAAGATGCAGGGTGATGATATCACCGGCTACACCAACCGTTTCCACCAACTGGCACTTCTGTGCCCAACCATGGTCGATCCTGAGTACAAGAGGATCGAGAAATTTGTTGATGGTCTTCCTGAGAGACTCCAAGATCTGGTAACTTCTTCCAAACCGGGTACTATTCAGAGCGCCATCCGTATGGCCCATGAACTAACGGCAAATTCTGTCCGCCGTGGTACAACTCCAACCCCATCTACAAACAACAAACGCAAGTGGGAAGGTAACCCCAACTCATCCAACCAAACCTCCAACAAAAAGCCTGAGTACATTAAGGCTTATTCATCTGGAACTTCGGAGAAGAAAGGGTACAGCGGGAGCAGACCCTACTGTCCCAAATGCAACCGCCACCATGACGGTTCTTGCCCTTGCTCCAACTGCAAGCGGTTCGGGCATCTAGCCAAGGATTGTCGAACCAACATTCCCACCCCCAACACTAATGCACCAAAGGCCTGCTTTGGGTGCGGAAATACAGGGCATTTCAAGAAAGATTGCCCAAAACTGAAAAACAACAACAACCCTGCTCGCGGCAGATCATTCGTTATCAAGGCTGGGGAAGCCAGACAAGACCCGAACGTCGTGACGGGTACGTTCCTTCTCAACGACCTTACTGCTTCTGTGTTATTTGATACCGGTGCCGATAGAAGCTTCATATCTGAGAAATTTAGCCCTTTACTTGATATTACTCCCACTGCCTTAGATGCTAAATACATTGTAGAATTAGCTAATGGCAACCTGATTGAGACTGATAGCATCATACACAACTGTACACTTAACCTCACGAACGAAACGTTTTCCATTGATTTAATCCCTGTCGAGATCGGCAGCTTCGATATTATTGTCGGTATGGATTGGTTATCCAAGCACCGAGCTGAAATCATCTGTCATGACAAACTCGTTCGTATACCTCTTGTCTCCGGTGGAACCTTAGTCCTACAAGGGGAGACCGGCAGACGGAATCTAAATATCGTATCTTGTCTGAAAACTAGAAAATATCTACGAAAAGGGTATCAAGCCATCCTCGCACATGTAACGGAGAAGAAGTCGGAGGAGAAGCGACTTGAGGATGTTCTGATCGTGCGGGATTTCCCGGAAGTCTTTCCTGAAGACTTGCCCGGACTTCCGCCACCTAGACAAGTTGAATTTCAAATCGAACTTGTGCCCGGAGCTGCACCCGTGGCACGAGCCCCTTACCGTTTAGCACCATCCGAAATGCAGGAGTTGTCTAACCAACTACAGGAACTCCTGGACAGAGGATTCATTCGACCAAGTTCCTCACCTTGGGGAGCTCCGGTCTTATTCGTGAAAAAGAAAGATGGATCTTTCCGCATGTGTATCGACTACCGAGAGCTGAATAAGCTAACCATAAAGAATCGGTACCCACTTCCTAGAATCGATGACCTGTTTGACCAACTCCAGGGATCGAGTGTTTACTCAAAGATTGATCTACGGTCGGGTTATCATCAACTCCGAGTCCGTGACAATGATATCCCAAAGACAGCTTTCCGAACTCGTTATGGGCATTACGAATTCCAAGTGATGCCATTCGGGTTGACCAATGCACCGGCCGTATTCATGGACCTTATGAATCGGGTGTGCAAACCATATCTTGACAAATTCGTCATTGTGTTCATCGATGATATTCTGATTTACTCTCGCAACGAGCAGGAACATGCTCAACATCTGAAAACCATTCTAGGACTTCTTAAACACGAAGAGTTATATGCCAAATTCTCTAAGTGTGAGTTCTGGATTCGAACCGTTCAATTCCTCGGGCACGTGATTGACAGCCAAGGAATTCATGTTGATCCCGCCAAGATTGAAGCAATCAAGGGCTGGGAGTCACCGACCACTCCAACCGAAGTGAGACAATTCTTAGGCCTTGCTGGTTACTACCGCCGATTCATCGAAAACTTTTCAAGAATAGCTATTCCCCTAACCACACTGACTCAGAAAGATAAGAAGTTCGATTGGACTGATAAGCAAGAGTCAGCTTTCCAGCTATTGAAAAACAAACTTTGCAGTGCACCAATCTTGTCCTTACCCGAAGGCACCGACGATTTCGTAGTTTACTGCGATGCCTCACACCAAGGACTTGGTTGTGTGTTGATGCAACGAGAAAAAGTCATTGCCTATGCCTCACGACAACTGAAAATCCACGAGAAAAACTATACGACCCACGACCTCGAGTTAGGTGCTGTGGTCTTCGCATTGAAAATCTGGAGACATTATCTCTACGGTACGAAAAGCACTATCTTTACCGATCACAAAAGTCTCCAACACATATTCGATCAGAAAGATCTAAACATGAGACAACGTCGCTGGGTTGAGTTACTTAGTGACTACGACTGCGAGATCAAATACCATCCGGGCAAGGCTAACGTAGTTGCCGATGCCTTAAGCCGGAAAGAACGAGTGAAACCCCTTCGAGTCCGAGCACTTTCTATGACAATTCATAACGAGCTTCCTGCTCAAATCCTTACCGCTCAACTTGAAGCACTCAACGATGAAAACTTGAAAAATGAAGCCTTGCCAGGCTTGGATAAACAATTCGAAATCAAACCCGATGGAACTCGATACTTCTCTAACCGGGTGTGGTTACCCAAATTCGGAAACTTGCGAGATTTGGTGATGGCTGAAGCTCACAAATCTCGATACTCTATACATCCTGGATCTGACAAGATGTATCATGACGTCAAAGGGTTGTATTGGTGGCCTAACATGAAAGCTGACATCGCCTTGTACGTCAGTAAATGCCTAACCTGTTCCAAAGTAAAGACCGAACACCAAAGACCCTCTGGGTTGCTTCAACAACCTGAAATTCCTCAATGGAAATGGGAACAGATTTCCATGGACTTCATTACCAAACTACCGAAAACTTCGAGTGGTTGCGATACCATTTGGGTGATCGTGGACCGTCTCACGAAATCTGCTCATTTTCTGGCCATCAAGGAAACCGACAAGATGGAGCGTCTGACTCGCATCTATGTCAAAGAAATCATCTCACGACACGGGGTACCTATCTCGATCATCTCGGATAGGGACAACCGTTTTACTTCTAACTTTTGGCAATCGCTACAGAAATCTCTTGGTACTCGTCTGGATATGAGTAGTGCTTATCACCCGCAAACCGATGGCCAAAGCGAACGAACTATTCAAACACTAGAGGATATGCTACGAGCCTGCGTAGTTGACTTCGGTACTTCTTGGGAAAATCACTTACCGTTGTGCGAGTTCTCGTACAACAACAGTTATGTGACACCCCCAAATTTACTGATTTGCGGAAGCTTGATTTGGGTGTCACTAATCAATATACAAAGCACAAGATATAATGAACGACCACTATATGCGTCGTTTTAAACTTGTATAGATAAAGTAAATGTTTACATCAAAATATAGTTACATTAGCTCGATTCCTGAAATTTGAGAGATTACATAGCATAATTACTTTTACAAAATATAATAATGCAGTCCAATCTCTAGTTGTATGTATGCTGACTCGAGCTAATAATTCCTGCTTGTGCAGCCAAACTACTGCTGGGTACCTGTGATAAATACTAAAATGGGTCAGCGAAAACGCTGGTGAGCTCACAGGTTTGTATGTCAATGTATAGTTGTCAGAACCGCAAGATTTATATTGAATTTAAAATGCAATTAAGCAAAATAAAAGTTATACTGTCCATGAGCACATAGTCTGAGCTTAACTGATTTGTCAGGCCCAATTAAGGAAACCTGACATGATTTGCCTCCTACGAGTGCCTAATCAACACTCGTCTTCCCAAATGCTAATACATCCGTTTGACCGATTAGTGCGTGCTAACCCGGATGAGGATTGTCAATCCCATATGATATCATATACTAACATTCACGCTATATAATACTAGAGACTATGCTTATGGAGGACTTTAAATTGATTAGCTTGAAACTCATGTAGTATTTGAAGTTTGGCACTTGCGTTCTACTTGTAAAACAAAATCGATTAGTAATATCACACCCCTAGTTGTAAAGCAGTGAAAATGGGGCTATGAAACTCACCTGAGTCTTGAAGTGTTTAATTTAATAAACTCGAAATAATTAGCGGTGAATTGATGTCCAAAGACTTGAAACCTGAATGTGTTCACGACACTTGATTGTTATTAATTGTACCGGTATCCCGAAAGACTACCTTTGTAGTTGTTATACAACTATATATATATATGTCCAAATTACTACGATTTGGTTGATTGAATTGATACAAGTTACAACGACTTGTTTGATTTAATTGATACAAGTTACAACGACTTGTTTGAGTGAATTTATACAAGTTACAACGACTTGCTTGATTCTGAAGTATGTTTTGAAAACGTGTACGGCCCGTTGGTGATTTAGTTGAAATAATAATAATTCTAAAATGTTGACTTTGCTACAGTACTGCTACAGTACTGCTACAGTAAATTTGACTTTTTTGAACAGTAACTTTGACTTCAAAATTCTGGTTTTTCTGTGTTTTGCGACACAACATGCGACACAAAGATTTGACATGCGACACAATGGTTGTGTCGCAGACGTCATGCGACACAAGGATACGACACAGGGACTGTGTCGCATCGAATACGAAATGCTAATTTAATAGCGACATAGTGGTTGTGTCGTATAGAAATACGACATAATTTGCGACATAGAGTGCGACACAATATTGTGTCGCATGAGTTACGACACTAAAGGATTTATACGACACAAGGTGCGACATAAAGGGCAAAATACGACACAACATGCGACACAAGGCTTATGTCGTATGGATGAACACCAGCCCAGAAAGTCCGGCTGTTCGCGATTTTTCCGGCCAAAACTCAATTTAAACTCGTTTTTAAGCTATAAAACTGTGTTCTAATCTTTGTAATGGACATATATAAGTTGTGTAAACATCAAAACATCAAAATATTACATAAAACTAAATAAATCTAAGTTTTTAGAAATTTCCTTACAAATGCAAATCGAAGAAGATGGAGGCCGAAAATGATGGTAGAGCTTTTGTTAATCTTGTTCTTCACTTGATGGTGGTTCCGAAAATGTAAGTTTTGTTGTCGGATTTGATGATTCCGAAATTTTGTATGAATTTGGTGAGAGTGTTTTTGGTGTGTGTGTGTTTTTGGAGAATGAAAATGAAAGAAGAATGAAGGAGAGGTGGGGTGTAGGTGAAAGCCTCACCTCGCAGTCTCCGTCCCGTGCTCCGCGTGGTGTTCGTTTTCTCCGTCATTTAGCGTTAAATATTTATTTTAGTTATTTAAAGATACATTTTAAATTATAAATTATAATAAAATGTTTTATTGTAAAATTTTACCAATTATCTATTTATGATATTTAAAATGAAATTCGTTATATTTGTTTGCGCGTTTGTATTTTAATTATATATATGTTATTTGTGCAATACGAATTGACTACGAAATATTACAATAAATAATATTCCTAATAAAATTGAGTTATTGAATAATGTTTGTATTACTTAATAAAATTGTTCACCAACGTCCGTATTTATTGTAATCGAATTCTATTCGATTTGAAGCTCGTACGATTTAAACAACCCGCATAATTGTAGATATATATTCAACAATATATATAATAATTGATACATTAATTAGCCTAACACAGAACTAATTACATGTATTAAAACTTGATTAGGCACTAAACTATAGTCCTAAATTGACGGTTGTCACATTCTCCCCCTGTTAGAAGAATTTCGTCCCGAAATTTATGTTGAAGTTGTGTTTGACGTTGAATCAGTGAAGAGTTGAGGGTACTTGAGTCGCATTTGGTCTTCCCGTTCCCAGGTGAATTCCGGACCGCGTCGTGAATTCCACCTAACTTTGACGATGGGAATACGACTTTGTTTAAGTTGTTTGACCTCACGGTCCATGATCTCGGCGGGTTCCTCAACAAAGTGAAGTTTCTCGTCAACTCGAATTTCATCAAGTGGAATGATAAGTGTCTCATCAGACAGACACTTCTTCAGATTTGAAACATGAAATGTGGGATGCACGCTGCTGAGTTCAGATGGCAGCTGCAATCGATAAGCCACTGGACCAATCCTTTCGAGGATCTCGAACGGTCCTATGTATCTGGGATTTAACTTCCCTCGTTTGCCAAACCGGATTACGCCTTTCCAAGGCGATACTTTGAGTAGAACTCGATCCCCAACCTGGAACTCGAGTGGCTTGCGTCTCACATCAGCATAACTTTTCTGACGATCACGCGCGGCTTTGAGTTTGTTTTGAATTTCTACGATTCTCTCGGTCGTCTCGTGAATGATTTCTGGACCCGTGAGTTGGCTGTCCCCAACTTCGGTCCAACAGATAGGTGACCGGCACTTACGACCGTACAGTGCCTCGAAGGGTGCAGCTTTGATGCTGGTATGATAACTGTTGTTGTACGAGAACTCGCACAATGGTAGATGTTTTTCCCAGTTTACACCGAAGTCTACTACGCAGGCCCGTAGCATGTCTTCAAGTGTTTGAATGGTTCGTTCACTTTGACCGTCGGTTTGAGGATGGTATGCGGTACTCATATCCAGTCGAGTACCCAGGGATTTTTGAAGTGATTGCCAAAATTGTGAAGTGAAACGACTATCCCTATCGGAGATAATTGAGATTGGAACACCGTGTTTGGTCACGATTTCCTTCAGATAAATGTTGGTGAGGCGTTCCATTTTGTCAGATTCCTTGATTGCTAGGAAGTGAGCAGATTTTGTGAGACGATCCACGATCACCCAAATGGAATCGCAACCGTTCGAGGATTTGGGTAGCTTGGTTATGAAGTCCATGGCAATTTGTTCCCATTTCCATTCAGGAAGACTGGGTTGTTGAAGTAAACCAGATGGTTTTTGATATTCGATTTTGACTTTGGAGCAAGTAAGGCACTTGCTGACATAGGTGGCGATTTCAGATTTCATGTTCGGCCACCAGTAGAAGTCCTTGATACCGTGGTACATTTTATCGGACCCCGGGTGGATAGAATATTTAGACTTGTGAGCTTCATCCATCACCAAGTCTCGTAGGTTCCCATATTTAGGCAACCAGATTCGGTTTGAGAAATACCTAATCCCGTTAGGTCTGATTTCGAATTGTTTATCCATGCCCCGCAAGGCTTCATCTTTGACATTTTCGGGTTTTAAGGCTTCGAGTTGAGCAGTGAGAATTTGAATGTTTAAATTGTTGTGAATGGTCATACTGAGGGCTCGAACCCGAAGTGGTTTCACTCGCTCTTTTCGACTGAGGGCGTCAGCAACAACATTTGCTTTGCCTGGATGATATTTGAGTTCGCAGTCGTAATCGGTAAGCAACTCGACCCATCGACGTTGCCTCATGTTGAGATCCTTCTGATCGAATATGTGTTGAAGGCTTTTATGGTCGGTAAAGATTGTACACCTGGTACCATAAAGGTAATGTCTCCAGATTTTGAGGGCAAAAACGACAGCTCCTAGCTCGAGGTCGTGGGTGGTGTAATTCTTTTCATGAATCTTGAGCTGTCGGGAAGCATAAGCTATGACTTTGTCTCGTTGCATAAGCACACAACCGAGACCTTGATGTGAAGCATCGCAGTATACCACGAAGTCATCGATGCCTTCGGGTAATGAGAGGATAGGAGCACTGCAAAGCTTTTGCTTTAAGAGTTGGAATGCCGATTCTTGTTTATCAGTCCAGTCAAACTTTTTGTCTTTCTGGGTCAGAGTCGTAAGTGATATGGCTATCTTGGAGAAATTTTCGATGAATCGTCGATAGTATCCTGCCAGTCCTAGAAACTGTCGTACTTCGGTCGGAGTGGTTGGCGATTGCCAATCCTTGATTGCTTCGATTTTTGATGGGTCAACGTGAATCCCCTGACTGTCAATCACGTGACCAAGGAATTGAACGGTTTTAATCCAGAACTCACACTTAGAGAACTTGGCATAGAGCTCCTCGTGTTTAAGTAGTTCAAGGATGGTTTTAAGATGTTGCGCATGCTCTTCTTTGCTTCGTGAATATATGAGGATGTCATCGATGAAGACAATGACAAACTTATCAAGGTAAGGTTTACACACCCGATTCATAAGGTCCATGAATACAGCCGGTGCATTGGTTAGGCCGAATGGCATCACTTGGAATTCGTAATGCCCGTAACGGGTTCTGAAAGCAGTTTTTGGAATATCGGCATCGCGAACACGCAATTGGTGATAACCGGATCGGAGATCAATCTTTGAATAACAACTCGACCCTTGAAGTTGGTCGAACAAGTCATCGATTCGAGGGAGTGGATACCGGTTCTTGACAGTTAACTTGTTCAACTCTCGATAGTCGATACACATTCGAAAAGAACCGTCTTTCTTCTTGACAAATAGGACCGGAGCTCCCCAAGGTGAAGAACTCGGCCTGATGAATCCTCGTTCCAGGAGTTCCTGTAACTGGGTGGACAGCTCCTGAAGTTCGGATGGAGCTAAACGGTATGGTGCTCGGGCCACCGGCGCAGCACCTGGTACAAGATCGATTGAGAACTCAACCTGTCTTGGTGGTGGTAGACCAGGTAGTTCTTCAGGAAAGACTTCCGGAAAGTCTCGAACAATTGGAACATCCTCAAGTCGCTTCTCCTCCGACTTTTTCTCCATGATGTGCGCGAGGATTGATGGATAACCCTTTCTCAGAAATTTTCGGGTTTTAAGACAAGATATGATGTTAAGCCTCGTCCCTCCGGTCTCCCCCTGTATGACTAGGGTTCTACCGACAGTGAGAGGTATGCGAACAATTTTGTCATAGCAGATGATTTCGGCACGATGTTTGGATAACCAGTCCATGCCTACGATGACATCGAAACTTCCTATCTCAATAGGCATAAGATCTATGGAGAAGATTTCGTCGGCTAGATTTAAAGTGCAATTAGGTATCACACTATCGGTTTCTATCAGCTTGCCATTTGCTAGCTCTACGGTGTACTTAACGTCTAAAGCAACAGGTGTAATGTCAAGTAGAGGGCAAAATTCATCGGAAATAAAACTCCTATCGGCACCAGTATCAAACAGAATGGAAGCAGTTAAATTGTTGAGGATGAACATACCCGTGACCACATTCGGGTCCAGACGGGCGTCCCCTGAGTTGATCACGAAAGCGGTACTTTTGGCGTTGTTGTTGTTGCGGGAGTTGTTGTTGTTGTTGCCCTTATTCTTCAACTTTGGGCAAGAATCCCTGAAGTGTCCTGGGTTTCCACATTCATAGCAGGACTTAGGTTGTCGGGTATTTCTGTCAGAGAGGTTGTTGTTGGATTTGGGGGCTCTGCAGTCCTTAGTCAAATGCCCTTGCCTCCTGCAGTTGTTGCAAGGAGTACCGCACTGACCAAAATGGTGATAGTTACACTTGGGACAATAAGGTCTGCCCCCGGTGTAGCTGTGGGTGGTTTCAGAGTTGGAGGTGTAGACTTGGATGGCGTTGTTTTTCTTGCTTGAGTTGTGGTAGTGTTCAGTGGATTTGCGTTTGTTGGAGGATGAGGTGTTGGAGGTCTCACGGCTGACAACTAGGGCCATGAGTTCGTGGGCCAATCGAATGGCACTCTCAGTAGTGGTTGGTTTGGATGAGGCGACGTTTCCCTGGATGTTCTCGGGAAGTCCACGAATGTATTTCTTAATGCCCTTACTTTCTGGTTCGACCAAACCCGGGCATAATAAGGCAAACTGCTGAAACTTGGTGGTATAATCAGCGACATCATTTCCCTGCACTTCCAGATGCCAGAATTCTTCTTCCAGCCTATGCAATTCTTCTTCAGGACAGTACTTTTCTGTCAGCTTCTTCTTCAGTTCGGCCCAAGGAAGTCGGTTTGCAACCTCAAGGCCTACAGAGTTTGCGTGGGTTTTCCACCACGTGGATGCACCTTCCTGAAAGGTGTAAACAGCGAATTTGACCTTGTTGTTCTCAGTGCAGTCGCAGAGACTGAAAACAGATTCCATGCGCTCAATCCAACGGATCAAACCAATGGCACCTTCCGTGCCCTTGAAGTATAGTGGTTTACAGCTAAGGAAATCCTTATAGGAGCAGGGTTTGGGTGGTGGAGTATTGGTTGCGGTGTCCTCACTACCAGATGGTGTTCGGGTAGCCAAGGCTTCAGTCACGCTGCGGGCAATTATTCCCGCGATCTCAGCTTCGCTAAGGGTAATTTGACGACGAGGAGGCATGATGCTGAGTAAGAAAGAACAAGGAAATGAAATAAGATACTAGTCCGAGTATGATGAACTAGTGGTGTGTTTGTCATTTCGAGACAAAACGTTTGAAAGAAAGAGGCCTATATTCATATAATATAATATAGCCTAAAGTTGTAATGAGGTCTATTCATGTATATATGTATATCACATAACAACCTATTGAGTGTCTAGCACAGACGTGTTTTGAGTCCCGTTTCTCTCGAGGTCAGAGTCAACTAATGCATTCCTGTTCAACATAACTCTTTCAGATTTCACATCATCTTTCTTTAATTGTACATAGTTGATCAGGCTATGTTAAATTAAAGTCGTATGATGTAATCCCTGAACTAGTCATAACTAATAAGGAATACTGCCTAACGGTCATAGTCTAGGCCCACTAAATGCAACCTAGTTCACTATAACCTTAGTCTCTGATACCAATCTGTGACACCCCCAAATTTACTGATTTGCGGAAGCTTGATTTGGGTGTCACTAATCAATATACAAAGCACAAGATATAATGAACGACCACTATATGCGTCGTTTTAAACTTGTATAGATAAAGTAAATGTTTACATCAAAATATAGTTACATTAGCTCGATTCCTGAAATTTGAGAGATTACATAGCATAATTACTTTTACAAAATATAATAATGCAGTCCAATCTCTAGTTGTATGTATGCTGACTCGAGCTAATAATTCCTGCTTGTGCAGCCAAACTACTGCTGGGTACCTGTGATAAATACTAAAATGGGTCAGCGAAAACGCTGGTGAGCTCACAGGTTTGTATGTCAATGTATAGTTGTCAGAACCGCAAGATTTATATTGAATTTAAAATGCAATTAAGCAAAATAAAAGTTATACTGTCCATGAGCACATAGTCTGAGCTTAACTGATTTGTCAGGCCCAATTAAGGAAACCTGACATGATTTGCCTCCTACGAGTGCCTAATCAACACTCGTCTTCCCAAATGCTAATACATCCGTTTGACCGATTAGTGCGTGCTAACCCGGATGAGGATTGTCAATCCCATATGATATCATATACTAACATTCACGCTATATAATACTAGAGACTATTCTTATGGAGGACTTTAAATTGATTAGCTTGAAACTCATGTAGTATTTGAAGTTTGGCACTTGCGTTCTACTTGTAAAACAAAATCGAGTAGTAATATCACACCCCTAGTTGTAAAGCAGTGAAAATGGGGCTATGAAACTCACCTGAGTCTTGAAGTGTTTAATTTAATAAACTCGAAATAATTAGCGGTGAATTGATGTCCAAAGACTTGAAACCTGAATGTGTTCACGACACTTGATTGTTATTAATTGTACCGGTATCCCGAAAGACTACCTTTGTAGTTGTTATACAACTATATATATATATGTCCAAATTACTACGATTTGGTTGATTGAATTGATACAAGTTACAACGACTTGTTTGATTTAATTGATACAAGTTACAACGACTTGTTTGAGTGAATTTATACAAGTTACAACGACTTGCTTGATTCTGAAGTATGTTTTGAAAACGTGTACGGCCCGTTGGTGATTTAGTTGAAATAATAATAATTCTAAAATGTTGACTTTGCTACAGTACTGCTACAGTACTGCTACAGTAAATTTGACTTTTTTGAACAGTAACTTTGACTTCAAAATTCTGGTTTTTCTGTGTTTTGCGACACAACATGCGACACAAAGATTTGACATGCGACACAATGGTTGTGTCGCAGACGTCATGCGACACAAGGATACGACACAGGGACTGTGTCGCATCGAATACGAAATGCTAATTTAATAGCGACATAGTGGTTGTGTCGTATAGAAATACGACATAATTTGCGACATAGAGTGCGACACAATATTGTGTCGCATGAGTTACGACACTAAAGGATTTATACGACACAAGGTGCGACATAAAGGGCAAAATACGACACAACATGCGACACAAGGCTTATGTCGTATGGATGAACACCAGCCCAGAAAGTCCGGCTGTTCGCGATTTTTCCGGCCAAAACTCAATTTAAACTCGTTTTTAAGCTATAAAACTGTGTTCTAATCTTTGTAATGGACATATATAAGTTGTGTAAACATCAAAACATCAAAATATTACATAAAACTAAATAAATCTAAGTTTTTAGAAATTTCCTTACAAATGCAAATCGAAGAAGATGGAGGCCGAAAATGATGGTAGAGCTTTTGTTAATCTTGTTCTTCACTTGATGGTGGTTCCGAAAATGTAAGTTTTGTTGTCGGATTTGATGATTTCGAAATTTTGTATGAATTTGGTGAGAGTGTTTTTGGTGTGTGTGTGTTTTTGGAGAATGAAAATGAAAGAAGAATGAAGGAGAGGTGGGGTGTAGGTGAAAGCCTCACCTCGCAGTCTCCGTCCCGTGCTCCGCGTGGTGTTCGTTTTCTCCGTCATTTAGCGTTAAATATTTATTTTAGTTATTTAAAGATACATTTTAAATTATAAATTATAATAAAATGTTTTATTGTAAAATTTTACCAATTATCTATTTATGATATTTAAAATGAAATTCGTTATATTTGTTTGCGCGTTTGTATTTTAATTATATATATGTTATTTGTGCAATACGAATTGACTACGAAATATTACAATAAATAATATTCCTAATAAAATTGAGTTATTGAATAATGTTTGTATTACTTAATAAAATTGTTCACCAACGTCCGTATTTATTGTAATCGAATTCTATTCGATTTGAAGCTCGTACGATTTAAACAACCCGCATAATTGTAGATATATATTCAACAATATATATAATAATTGATACATTAATTAGCCTAACACAGAACTAATTACATGTATTAAAACTTGATTAGGCACTAAACTATAGTCCTAAATTGACGGTTGTCACATTCTCCCCCTGTTAGAAGAATTTCGTCCCGAAATTTATGTTGAAGTTGTGTTTGACGTTGAATCAGTGAAGAGTTGAGGGTACTTGAGTCGCATTTGGTCTTCCCGTTCCCAGGTGAATTCCGGACCGCGTCGTGAATTCCACCTAACTTTGACGATGGGAATACGACTTTGTTTAAGTTGTTTGACCTCACGGTCCATGATCTCGGCGGGTTCCTCAACAAAGTGAAGTTTCTCGTCAACTCGAATTTCATCAAGTGGAATGATAAGTGTCTCATCAGACAGACACTTCTTCAGATTTGAAACATGAAATGTGGGATGCACGCTGCTGAGTTCAGATGGCAGCTGCAATCGATAAGCCACTGGACCAATCCTTTCGAGGATCTCGAACGGTCCTATGTATCTGGGATTTAACTTCCCTCGTTTGCCAAACCGGATTACGCCTTTCCAAGGCGATACTTTGAGTAGAACTCGATCCCCAACCTGGAACTCGAGTGGCTTGCGTCTCACATCAGCATAACTTTTCTGACGATCACGCGCGGCTTTGAGTTTGTTTTGAATTTCTACGATTCTCTCGGTCGTCTCGTGAATGATTTCTGGACCCGTGAGTTGGCTGTCCCCAACTTCGGTCCAACAGATAGGTGACCGGCACTTACGACCGTACAGTGCCTCGAAGGGTGCAGCTTTGATGCTGGTATGATAACTGTTGTTGTACGAGAACTCGCACAATGGTAGATGTTTTTCCCAGTTTACACCGAAGTCTACTACGCAGGCCCGTAGCATGTCTTCAAGTGTTTGAATGGTTCGTTCACTTTGACCGTCGGTTTGAGGATGGTATGCGGTACTCATATCCAGTCGAGTACCCAGGGATTTTTGAAGTGATTGCCAAAATTGTGAAGTGAAACGACTATCCCTATCGGAGATAATTGAGATTGGAACACCGTGTTTGGTCACGATTTCCTTCAGATAAATGTTGGTGAGGCGTTCCATTTTGTCAGATTCCTTGATTGCTAGGAAGTGAGCAGATTTTGTGAGACGATCCACGATCACCCAAATGGAATCGCAACCGTTCGAGGATTTGGGTAGCTTGGTTATGAAGTCCATGGCAATTTGTTCCCATTTCCATTCAGGAAGACTGGGTTGTTGAAGTAAACCAGATGGTTTTTGATATTCGATTTTGACTTTGGAGCAAGTAAGGCACTTGCTGACATAGGTGGCGATTTCAGATTTCATGTTCGGCCACCAGTAGAAGTCCTTGATACCGTGGTACATTTTATCGGACCCCGGGTGGATAGAATATTTAGACTTGTGAGCTTCATCCATCACCAAGTCTCGTAGGTTCCCATATTTAGGCAACCAGATTCGGTTTGAGAAATACCTAATCCCGTTAGGTCTGATTTCGAATTGTTTATCCATGCCCCGCAAGGCTTCATCTTTGACATTTTCGGGTTTTAAGGCTTCGAGTTGAGCAGTGAGAATTTGAATGTTTAAATTGTTGTGAATGGTCATACTGAGGGCTCGAACCCGAAGTGGTTTCACTCGCTCTTTTCGACTGAGGGCGTCAGCAACAACATTTGCTTTGCCTGGATGATATTTGAGTTCGCAGTCGTAATCGGTAAGCAACTCGACCCATCGACGTTGCCTCATGTTGAGATCCTTCTGATCGAATATGTGTTGAAGGCTTTTATGGTCGGTAAAGATTGTACACCTGGTACCATAAAGGTAATGTCTCCAGATTTTGAGGGCAAAAACGACAGCTCCTAGCTCGAGGTCGTGGGTGGTGTAATTCTTTTCATGAATCTTGAGCTGTCGGGAAGCATAAGCTATGACTTTGTCTCGTTGCATAAGCACACAACCGAGACCTTGATGTGAAGCATCGCAGTATACCACGAAGTCATCGATGCCTTCGGGTAATGAGAGGATAGGAGCACTGCAAAGCTTTTGCTTTAAGAGTTGGAATGCCGATTCTTGTTTATCAGTCCAGTCAAACTTTTTGTCTTTCTGGGTCAGAGTCGTAAGTGATATGGCTATCTTGGAGAAATTTTCGATGAATCGTCGATAGTATCCTGCCAGTCCTAGAAACTGTCGTACTTCGGTCGGAGTGGTTGGCGATTGCCAATCCTTGATTGCTTCGATTTTTGATGGGTCAACGTGAATCCCCTGACTGTCAATCACGTGACCAAGGAATTGAACGGTTTTAATCCAGAACTCACACTTAGAGAACTTGGCATAGAGCTCCTCGTGTTTAAGTAGTTCAAGGATGGTTTTAAGATGTTGCGCATGCTCTTCTTTGCTTCGTGAATATATGAGGATGTCATCGATGAAGACAATGACAAACTTATCAAGGTAAGGTTTACACACCCGATTCATAAGGTCCATGAATACAGCCGGTGCATTGGTTAGGCCGAATGGCATCACTTGGAATTCGTAATGCCCGTAACGGGTTCTGAAAGCAGTTTTTGGAATATCGGCATCGCGAACACGCAATTGGTGATAACCGGATCGGAGATCAATCTTTGAATAACAACTCGACCCTTGAAGTTGGTCGAACAAGTCATCGATTCGAGGGAGTGGATACCGGTTCTTGACAGTTAACTTGTTCAACTCTCGATAGTCGATACACATTCGAAAAGAACCGTCTTTCTTCTTGACAAATAGGACCGGAGCTCCCCAAGGTGAAGAACTCGGCCTGATGAATCCTCGTTCCAGGAGTTCCTGTAACTGGGTGGACAGCTCCTGAAGTTCGGATGGAGCTAAACGGTATGGTGCTCGGGCCACCGGCGCAGCACCTGGTACAAGATCGATTGAGAACTCAACCTGTCTTGGTGGTGGTAGACCAGGTAGTTCTTCAGGAAAGACTTCCGGAAAGTCTCGAACAATTGGAACATCCTCAAGTCGCTTCTCCTCCGACTTTTTCTCCATGATGTGCGCGAGGATTGATGGATAACCCTTTCTCAGAAATTTTCGGGTTTTAAGACAAGATATGATGTTAAGCCTCGTCCCTCCGGTCTCCCCCTGTATGACTAGGGTTCTACCGACAGTGAGAGGTATGCGAACAATTTTGTCATAGCAGATGATTTCGGCACGATGTTTGGATAACCAGTCCATGCCTACGATGACATCGAAACTTCCTATCTCAATAGGCATAAGATCTATGGAGAAGATTTCGTCGGCTAGATTTAAAGTGCAATTAGGTATCACACTATCGGTTTCTATCAGCTTGCCATTTGCTAGCTCTACGGTGTACTTAACGTCTAAAGCAACAGGTGTAATGTCAAGTAGAGGGCAAAATTCATCGGAAATAAAACTCCTATCGGCACCAGTATCAAACAGAATGGAAGCAGTTAAATTGTTGAGGATGAACATACCCGTGACCACATTCGGGTCCAGACGGGCGTCCCCTGAGTTGATCACGAAAGCGGTACTTTTGGCGTTGTTGTTGTTGCGGGAGTTGTTGTTGTTGTTGCCCTTATTCTTCAACTTTGGGCAAGAATCCCTGAAGTGTCCTGGGTTTCCACATTCATAGCAGGACTTAGGTTGTCGGGTATTTCTGTCAGAGAGGTTGTTGTTGGATTTGGGGGCTCTGCAGTCCTTAGTCAAATGCCCTTGCCTCCTGCAGTTGTTGCAAGGAGTACCGCACTGACCAAAATGGTGATAGTTACACTTGGGACAATAAGGTCTGCCCCCGGTGTAGCTGTGGGTGGTTTCAGAGTTGGAGGTGTAGACTTGGATGGCGTTGTTTTTCTTGCTTGAGTTGTGGTAGTGTTCAGTGGATTTGCGTTTGTTGGAGGATGAGGTGTTGGAGGTCTCACGGCTGACAACTAGGGCCATGAGTTCGTGGGCCAATCGAATGGCACTCTCAGTAGTGGTTGGTTTGGATGAGGCGACGTTTCCCTGGATGTTCTCGGGAAGTCCACGAATGTATTTCTTAATGCCCTTACTTTCTGGTTCGACCAAACCCGGGCATAATAAGGCAAACTGCTGAAACTTGGTGGTATAATCAGCGACATCATTTCCCTGCACTTCCAGATGCCAGAATTCTTCTTCCAGCCTATGCAATTCTTCTTCAGGACAGTACTTTTCTGTCAGCTTCTTCTTCAGTTCGGCCCAAGGAAGTCGGTTTGCAACCTCAAGGCCTACAGAGTTTGCGTGGGTTTTCCACCACGTGGATGCACCTTCCTGAAAGGTGTAAACAGCGAATTTGACCTTGTTGTTCTCAGTGCAGTCGCAGAGACTGAAAACAGATTCCATGCGCTCAATCCAACGGATCAAACCAATGGCACCTTCCGTGCCCTTGAAGTATAGTGGTTTACAGCTAAGGAAATCCTTATAGGAGCAGGGTTTGGGTGGTGGAGTATTGGTTGCGGTGTCCTCACTACCAGATGGTGTTCGGGTAGCCAAGGCTTCAGTCACGCTGCGGGCAATTATTCCCGCGATCTCAGCTTCGCTAAGGGTAATTTGACGACGAGGAGGCATGATGCTGAGTAAGAAAGAACAAGGAAATGAAATAAGATACTAGTCCGAGTATGATGAACTAGTGGTGTGTTTGTCATTTCGAGACAAAACGTTTGAAAGAAAGAGGCCTATATTCATATAATATAATATAGCCTAAAGTTGTAATGAGGTCTATTCATGTATATATGTATATCACATAACAACCTATTGAGTGTCTAGCACAGACGTGTTTTGAGTCCCGTTTCTCTCGAGGTCAGAGTCAACTAATGCATTCCTGTTCAACATAACTCTTTCAGATTTCACATCATCTTTCTTTAATTGTACATAGTTGATCAGGCTATGTTAAATTAAAGTCGTATGATGTAATCCCTGAACTAGTCATAACTAATAAGGAATACTGCCTAACGGTCATAGTCTAGGCCCACTAAATGCAACCTAGTTCACTATAACCTTAGTCTCTGATACCAATCTGTGACACCCCCAAATTTACTGATTTGCGGAAGCTTGATTTGGGTGTCACTAATCAATATACAAAGCACAAGATATAATGAACGACCACTATATGCGTCGTTTTAAACTTGTATAGATAAAGTAAATGTTTACATCAAAATATAGTTACATTAGCTCGATTCCTGAAATTTGAGAGATTACATAGCATAATTACTTTTACAAAATATAATAATGCAGTCCAATCTCTAGTTGTATGTATGCTGACTCGAGCTAATAATTCCTGCTTGTGCAGCCAAACTACTGCTGGGTACCTGTGATAAATACTAAAATGGGTCAGCGAAAACGCTGGTGAGCTCACAGGTTTGTATGTCAATGTATAGTTGTCAGAACCGCAAGATTTATATTGAATTTAAAATGCAATTAAGCAAAATAAAAGTTATACTGTCCATGAGCACATAGTCTGAGCTTAACTGATTTGTCAGGCCCAATTAAGGAAACCTGACATGATTTGCCTCCTACGAGTGCCTAATCAACACTCGTCTTCCCAAATGCTAATACATCCGTTTGACCGATTAGTGCGTGCTAACCCGGATGAGGATTGTCAATCCCATATGATATCATATACTAACATTCACGCTATATAATACTAGAGACTATGCTTATGGAGGACTTTAAATTGATTAGCTTGAAACTCATGTAGTATTTGAAGTTTGGCACTTGCGTTCTACTTGTAAAACAAAATCGAGTAGTAATATCACACCCCTAGTTGTAAAGCAGTGAAAATGGGGCTATGAAACTCACCTGAGTCTTGAAGTGTTTAATTTAATAAACTCGAAATAATTAGCGGTGAATTGATGTCCAAAGACTTGAAACCTGAATGTGTTCACGACACTTGATTGTTATTAATTGTACCGGTATCCCGAAAGACTACCTTTGTAGTTGTTATACAACTATATATATATATGTCCAAATTACTACGATTTGGTTGATTGAATTGATACAAGTTACAACGACTTGTTTGATTTAATTGATACAAGTTACAACGACTTGTTTGAGTGAATTTATACAAGTTACAACGACTTGCTTGATTCTGAAGTATGTTTTGAAAACGTGTACGGCCCGTTGGTGATTTAGTTGAAATAATAATAATTCTAAAATGTTGACTTTGCTACAGTACTGCTACAGTACTGCTACAGTAAATTTGACTTTTTTGAACAGTAACTTTGACTTCAAAATTCTGGTTTTTCTGTGTTTTGCGACACAACATGCGACACAAAGATTTGACATGCGACACAATGGTTGTGTCGCAGACGTCATGCGACACAAGGATACGACACAGGGACTGTGTCGCATCGAATACGAAATGCTAATTTCATAGCGACATAGTGGTTGTGTCGTATAGAAATACGACATAATTTGCGACATAGAGTGCGACACAATATTGTGTCGCATGAGTTACGACACTAAAGGATTTATACGACACAAGGTGCGACATAAAGGGCAAAATACGACACAACATGCGACACAAGGCTTATGTCGTATGGATGAACACCAGCCCAGAAAGTCCGGCTGTTCGCGATTTTTCCGGCCAAAACTCAATTTAAACTCGTTTTTAAGCTATAAAACTGTGTTCTAATCTTTGTAATGGACATATATAAGTTGTGTAAACATCAAAACATCAAAATATTACATAAAACTAAATAAATCTAAGTTTTTAGAAATTTCCTTACAAATGCAAATCGAAGAAGATGGAGGCCGAAAATGATGGTAGAGCTTTTGTTAATCTTGTTCTTCACTTGATGGTGGTTCCGAAAATGTAAGTTTTGTTGTCGGATTTGATGATTCCGAAATTTTGTATGAATTTGGTGAGAGTGTTTTTGGTGTGTGTGTGTTTTTGGAGAATGAAAATGAAAGAAGAATGAAGGAGAGGTGGGGTGTAGGTGAAAGCCTCACCTCGCAGTCTCCGTCCCGTGCTCCGCGTGGTGTTCGTTTTCTCCGTCATTTAGCGTTAAATATTTATTTTAGTTATTTAAAGATACATTTTAAATTATAAATTATAATAAAATGTTTTATTGTAAAATTTTACCAATTATCTATTTATGATATTTAAAATGAAATTCGTTATATTTGTTTGCGCGTTTGTATTTTAATTATATATATGTTATTTGTGCAATACGAATTGACTACGAAATATTACAATAAATAATATTCCTAATAAAATTGAGTTATTGAATAATGTTTGTATTACTTAATAAAATTGTTCACCAACGTCCGTATTTATTGTAATCGAATTCTATTCGATTTGAAGCTCGTACGATTTAAACAACCCGCATAATTGTAGATATATATTCAACAATATATATAATAATTGATACATTAATTAGCCTAACACAGAACTAATTACATGTATTAAAACTTGATTAGGCACTAAACTATAGTCCTAAATTGACGGTTGTCACAAGTTATCATACCAGCATAAAGGCTGCACCCTTTGAGGCACTTTACGGGCGTAAGTGCCGATCACCCATCTGTTGGACTGAGTTAGGAGATTCCCAACTCACGGGTCCAGAAATCATTCAAGAAACTACTGAGAAAATCGTTAGTATTCAAAACCGGCTGAAAGCCGCACGTGATCGTCAGAAAAGCTATGCTGACGTGAGACGCAAACACCTTGAGTTCCAGGTAGGAGACAAGGTACTTCTCAAGGTGGCACCGTGGAAAGGTGTTATTCGATTCGGGAAACGAGGCAAACTAAATCCTAGATACATCGGACCATTCGAAATCCTTGAAAGGATTGGTCCAGTGGCATATCGCCTGCAACTTCCTGCTGAACTTAGCAGCGTACACAACACATTCCACATTTCTAACTTGAAGAAATGTCTGTCTGACGAGACGCTGATTATACCGCTCGACGAAATTCAAATCGATGATAAACTTCATTTTGTCGAGAAACCTATGGAAATCATGGACCGTGAGGTCAAGCAATTGAAACAGAGTCGTATTCCCATAGTAAAAGTCAGGTGGAATTCTAGGCGCGGCCCTGAGTTCACCTGGGAACGGGAAGACCAAATGCGACAGAAATACCCACATCTCTTCCCAGACAACGCACCATCTGTGCACCCGAACTAATTTCGGGACGAAATTTCTTTAACAAGGGGAGAATGTAACACCTGCTAAATTAGGATAATTAATTATGCCTAATTACTTGTAACTAGTTGTAATTAGTATGTAATAGGACTAATTGCAGACTCTATTTGTATATATATATATATAAGGTGAATTATATATATATGTGTGTACTTACGCGATTTGGATTAATCGTACGAATTAACCGGACGGAGTCCGACACAGTTACTTGGTCGTTGGTGACAGAAACTTACCGAAATAATGAGAACATATTTTATTATATAAAATACACAGCGAACGAACATTAATTATAATATCGTGACGACATTTTAAATAATTTAACGAATACGTATTAAACGCGAGTTAAGAATTTTAATACTTCGACAAATGTTTTTATAATTAATTTCAAGGTGTTTCATTAAAATATTCCCGTCACCTTTTAAAAATATAACTGCTTGATATAGCGTTTAAAACGACGGAGGAAACGAACACCGCGCAGAACTCGAAACGCAGGGAACAAAATTTGGTGAAGTCCACTCGGTGGACCCCACCGATTTTCAGCCAAAAAGGGGGGAACCCCCCCTCCCCACTCTCATTTCATCATCATCATCTTATCTCTCATCTCCCTTTCTCTCCATTTTCTTTCAAAATAAACAAAACCCACCACCTCACTAAATCGCAAAATAACACCACGAAACCTCGCCGAATCATACCACTCTTTTGGAGAAAAGTGACCACGACAACACGATCTACATTCCTATCTTTTCGGATTTTCTATCCGACATTTTGTAAGTTTCCGATAAAACCCGAAACTCTCCGTTTTTGCTCATTTTTACGTTTTTATGGTTTATATATGCTTAAAATGTCCAAAAATGGGTTGGGTAAAAGATTTGGACCGAACGGAAGCTTTTCGACCGATTTTCCGGCCACCAAATTCCGATCAGACCGCTACGTCGCAGAGACGCTGGACTATCTGCGACGTAGCTCAAAACGTCGCATTTAGCGACGTCGCGGCCTACGTCGCACAAAAATCCCAACGTCGCACTAGCGACGCAGCCTATTACGTCGCATTAACTTGCGGACGTCGCACATAGCGACGTAGACTTTTACGTCGCAAACCGAACCAACGTCGCATTAGCGACGTCGCCTCCTACGTCGCATTGATTTGCGAAGGTCGCATCATGCGACGTACCTCCCTACGTCGCACCCTACGTCGCATACTACGTCGCACAAACCAGAACCTTGAAAAGTCAGATTTTACTAAGTGTCGAACTTACAGAACTTCAAATACTTATGTCATACGACTTAACAAACGTCATAGAACATACTTTCTATTACAATTACACTAAATTGCGTTATAAATGATAACACTTTGAATCATTATTACAAACCGTCACCAACGGGCCATATTTGTTTTCAAACTACAAACGGATTACTAAACAAACACTTGGACATAATGAGTTGTGTAAACAACTAGCCTAGATGGTCTTGCGAGACATCTACTTACTTAAATTTATATGTTTAGGCATTTGAAGGTTACGGGTTCGGAGAACCTACGGTTGATATTACTTACTCGTTTATTGATATAAACGTACTTGCAAAGACTCAGGTGAGTCTTACGGCCCCACTTTTACTGTTTTATCTTATTGGGGGAGATACATGCTTCTTATTTTTCTTGAACACAAGTACTAAACTGTTTACTATACCAAACGGAATTGCATGAGTTGTTACTATTTACAGAAGTCTCTCCATCATATATCGTTAGTTATTGATAGTCCCGTGCCGTGGGATCTGATCGGATCGTTTAATCGATTGTAAATGCGGAATAATAAACAATCAATAACTTGATTCACGAACACACAAATCTCTATAACGTTTTCGTATATATTAACACTTGATTATAAACGTTACAATCACCAAACACAAACTCGTTTACAATCTCTCTTCCTCTAAAACGGCTCCACACCACAAAACTATGTCCAACACGCTAACCCTAAAACGAAACTTTAACTCGCTATATATATCAGTCCTATTGGACCCTGCGACGTTAGGCCCAACGTCGCAGGCCAGGCCCAATGCGACGTAGCCCATGTCGTCGCAGGCCCAATTACAATGTCACCATTCTATGTATATTTCATTTACAGACTCGAATATACATATTAAACACATCACATACGCAGACTAATTGACTTTGACAATTACAATAGTTTGACCAGCTGACTGACACACAAAATGCACTAACAAACTCCCCCTTGTCATCAGCTTGGTCAAAGAAGTCTTCAATTAGTCTTCATCAACAAACTCTTTCATGTCTTCAACAATCAGAAACTCCCCCTTTGAGATAGCATGATCTTCCAAGAAATCTTGATGTCCAAATTCATGTGACTGACACAAATTTATCATACAATAAGATCTTCAAACTCTGTGACCATCTCTCAATCATCAGCAGCTTCTCCGATAGAATTATCTTCACAATCTTTGGAGAATAACCGACATCCTTTACATCTTCAATATTTGACTTTAACAAGATATGTGATGTTTGAAGAAAATAACATAGAAATAAAATCTTTTTGTATTTTCTTTATAAATGAAAAGTAAAGAACGGAGATTAAAATAAATTGGGGATAGGATTGTTTTAAGTCTGCTTAGGGATCATATCAGGCCAACATGCAATTATTAGGAATAGTAAGTGTTATTTCGATCATCAGTATATTTGTCCACTTTAAATTTACGTGGCACATTTAAAACACCTTTTATAAAAATTATTTCAAGACAATTATTGGTATTGTTTGTCCACCTAAACATGTTACATCCGTATTTGTGAGCTAACCTTTATTGTTAGAATGAATATTAATTTTGTGAAACCTATTATATGATATACTGATAAACTTCAGTAAAACAAACACTGCATATTCACACAAGGTAGAGATTACAAGACCAAGTTTATCTCGGTTTTCTCGTAACATACACTTGATATTTATATTTAGGCATACATCAAACCGACTATGAAGATACTAGTGGCCCCAGATCTGTACATAGTACAACATAGGGTCCCTTAGTATGAACATAACAAGTTTGAGACTATTTGCATAACTAATGGATTCAGGTCTGTACGTGAGTACAACAATAGTCACCATTAGTTAGGCGAATAATCATATTATTACTATATGCCCATTTTACATTTACATAATTATGACAGTGTATGATAGTACTTCCATTTATCAATTAAGACTTATGTCATACATCAGATAACATTTTTCACAAAGTAATAGACAAATTTTATCATTACTTCTTACTCACTCACAAACCGGTGTGTACCATGCCTACCAATACATCATATGATGAAGCTAATGTTTATAAAAGATGTGTTAAATATACCAGATAAACCTACTGACACATCCAACATAAACCTTAAAATTTCCATTTTTATGCATGTCACCCGATGTACTATCATATCCCAAGTTGTTTTACAGACACACAATCCAACATCTTTTCAAGACTTAAGAATCTTGCTATTCACATTTCTGAATTAAATAATCAGAATTTTTAATATTCAGAATTACTCCCCCTGAACAGCAAATTCTTATATCCAATCCAAAAATACTCCCCTTAAACATTAAACATATTTTTGTATTTTTTAATTGAATAAATTTCGCAACATTGCATTTCTTTAATACTAAAAAGTATAAAGAATGGCTGTTGCATTTATAATAAAATTTAAAAGAAAAGTATCAAAATCACATATCAAGTCAAATCAAATGCCTTTTAGCACTTTTACCACCTCATAACATCGAAATTCTCATCCAATCTCAAATCATCATCGCATTCTTCCAACAATATTCACATCCATGCAGTCACTAAAAATGTTAGCTTTCAATAATCTGACTGCACCACCACAAACAATTAAACGTTAGTACTTATGGGACACCCAAGCCTTAATTGACTTGGGTTGTCCATGGTCATCCATAATCATCACATCAATGAGTTTATGATATTTTAAAAACTCAGAGGATTTCATTGATGTGTTGTTTGTGGATTTGGGTTTCCAAACCTTTGTAGGTTCAGATGAGTTGTTTTCAACAATGTTGTGCTGTTGAACTTGAGGTTTACTAGGTACAACTTTGTTTACTCTAGCCACGGGTTTTGGAGAAGAGGATGCATATCTTGATATAGGCGAATACGAAGCACGCCTAGAAAACGATTTTGAATAAGAATTCCTAAAGGAGGAAGTTCTTGGCATCCCTCTACCAAACCTATCTAGGGATAATAACCGACAATCCCTAATAATATGGCCCTGTTGACCACAACGATAACAAGAACGTCTCTCAACATAAGATTGATTCCAATGAGTTCCCTCAAATCGTTTTGGTGGAGGACAATACACAGAAGGTCTATGACCAGGAACATTTGTTGAACATGCACTCTTAGGAGAACATGTTGAAGTAGATGTTCCTGAGGTTGAGTTAGTCGATTTTGAAGGTTTATTCTTTTCAGATTTATCAACTTCAACTTTTGAGGATTCATTGTCAACCTTAGCTTTGCCTTTGCATGTAAAACAATCATCATTTTCAGTTGTAATGATGAAATTTTCAGGTTTGACATTTATTTTCTCAACCTTAATGGTAGACTCTTCAGGTATATCTTCTACCTCAACGACCTCCTCAACACGAACTGGAGGTGGATTATCAGACTTAACAAAGGTGGGCAAAGGATACTCTGTTCGATTAGTTTTCTCCTTTGCCTGCCTTTTGGGATTGGATGTAGCTTCTTTAGACTTTGTAGCTGACCATGATGAGTAGTCAGCCACAAGTTCTTCGGTGCCTTCCTTAACAGGCTTAGGATAATAGTTAGTGGGAGGTGGATACCCAAGTCCCGCTTTACTTTTATCTGTCCTCATCTTGTCAACCATTTCATCGAAGAGTTTATGAGAATTTGAGAAATTCGTGATTCCCTTTTTAAAATTGTCAGACTCAGACTTTAGCTCAGAAAGTTCTTTATTCAAAAGTTCCATTTCTTTAAGATAGCTATTAATAGCATCCTGTTGGCTAAAAACTTTAGACTTGTATTTTTCAGTGTCTAACTTATAAGCCTCAATTTGTTTTTCATAAAGAAATTCATTAGCTTTCAAAAACTTGTTTGACTCGGTGAGTTTAACAACTTTTTCTCGCAACTCTAAATTGTCATATTGATAATTCTTAAGAGATTCAGTCAATGTTAAACAAGAAACACAGTTTATGGGTACCTTAGGTTCATCATGTACCGCATGTATCTTTGCCAAAAGCGCACTGTGTTGAACCTTTCCTTGAAGTGCACTAAAATCAAACATTCCTTGATTAAACACCACCAACGCCTGTGATGTTGAATCTTTCTCTGGAGTCTTGGGAGCTGAAGGTGTAGTGAAACCAGATGATGGATATCTTTCTTTTTCACACTCCTTAGCAAAGTGTCCATAACTCTGACAGTTCTTGCATTTCACTTTGCTTTTATTAAAACCAAGACCTGTATCACCATCGTCATCCAGGTCCTTTTTGCCCGTTCTCTGAAGAAATTGCTTAGTTCTTTGGGTTATCATGGCCATGCTCCATTTGATGTCCATTTGCTCGAGATCATCAGAGTCGATCTGTTCAAAGTCTTCCTCAGTGAGCTGCAGAGTACTAGCCTTCTTGGAAAGAAAATTCTCATACGAATTGATGAAAGATGCAAAGATTGTAGCATGATCCTCAGTAGCCTTTGAAGGAGCTGTTTGAGAAGTATAGGAAGCATATGAAGTGCTACCAGAAGGAGATGTAGCTGACTTGGAATTAGATCTGGAAGTTTCATTGAGACTAGGATTTTGAGTGGAAGCCGCTGACATCTTTTCTTTCTTCTTCATGTCAAGAGCATCAGCCTGTAACTTTCTGATGAGTTCTTCCAAATCCATGATTTCAATTTCTGGATCTTGTTCCAAAATCTCCACATTGGTAGCCCAGTCCTTAGGTAATGCCCGTAATAGCTTCTTATTTACCTCTCCATTATTAAGTACTATTCCTCCATCAGCCACTTCATCTACGAGTTGGGAATATCTTTTGAAGAGTGCTTCTAAAGATTCATTTGATAGTAAATCAAATGTGTCAAACTGTTTCTTGACAAGTTCCACTTTATTTCTCCTATATTTTTCATATCCACCACATCGTGTTTCAATTGCATGCCAGAGGTCGTATGCAATAACATAATGTTTAAACATTTGTTGAACTTCCTTTGATAAGCATTTGACAATTGTTGAATAAGTTCTCCTTTCGGTATCGAATGCTTTTCTTTCCTCTAGTGTCATGCCAATGTAAGACTTTTGTGGTGATACTCTTAAATTCTTTGTTCCAACTACTGGTCTTTCATATCTTTCAACCAATGAGTTCCACATATCTGGATCATTTTCAGACATAAAGGCTTCGAACTCAAATCTCCATGTAGCATAATCAGTATCATCTGTAAGCATGGGGGGTTCAATCTCACTAACAGCTCCACTATAGCAACGCATATGAGCTTTAGAAGACATTTTCAAACCAGAAAGGTATTTGGCCTCTTGCGACTTTTCCCTCCAATACTGAATTCGAATAATTTTGACGACTACCCGAGTATAGCGAAACTTTTCCGACACTAAAATGAAGCAATTCTAAGCCTAAAAACAAAATTTGAAATTACAAAATTTTTCGCGTTTTTCCCGCCAAAATTTCGTCCGAAAACGTCAAAAACTGGCCGGGTAAAATGAAACTTTTTCCAGACTAAAATTGAACACTTTTAAGCCTATGGAAAAAATTTGAAAAACGCAAAATTTTTCCGGAGATTCCCACCAAAAAACTCTTTTTTTTTTTTTTTTACGAATCTAGAACGAGGTTAATGTCGGAGAAAAATAGCAACGTCGCAGAAGTCCGATGACTCAATTAAGAATCGAAAATGCGACGTAGCGTCCTACGTCGCAGTCCAACGTCGCAAAGGCTAGCGACGTCGCAGCCTACGTCGCAAAGACTAATTAAAGTCAAAATAGCGACGTCGCGGATGACGTCGCAACGGTACGTCGCAACGGTACGTCGCACGGACTAATTAAAGTCCAAATCACTACGTCGCACGCGACGTCGCAGCTGACGTCGCAGGCTACGTCGCACAGTCGGGCTGCAGCGGCCAAAACCCCAAAAAATCGAAAATTTTCGAAACCCTAACGAAATTTCGAAAACCAAACGTCGATCTAACCCAAAAACACCTCCAGAAATCGATCTTAATCAAGCAAATCAACTTAGAAACGATTAATAACAATTAATTCCTTCGCGAATCAATCGAGAACACCCAAAATAACGATCCGAAACCGACGAATCCTTGATTCTTCGGCTCTGATACCAGTTGATAGTCCCGTGCCGTGGGATCTGATCGGATCGTTTAATCGATTGTAAATGCGGAATAATAAACAATCAATAACTTGATTCACGAACACACAAATCTCTATAACGTTTTCGTATATATTAACACTTGATTATAAACGTTACAATCACCAAACACAAACTCGTTTACAATCTCTCTTCCTCTAAAACGGCTCCACACCACAAAACTATGTCCAACACGCTAACCCTAAAACGAAACTTTAACTCGCTATATATATCAGTCCTATTGGACCCTGCGACGTTAGGCCCAACGTCGCAGGCCAGGCCCAATGCGACGTAGCCCATGTCGTCGCAGGCCCAATTACAATGTCACCATTCTATGTATATTTCATTTACAGACTCGAATATACATATTAAACACATCACATACGCAGACTAATTGACTTTGACAATTACAATAGTTTGACCAGCTGACTGACACACAAAATGCACTAACAGTTATGGACTTAAGCGCGAACAGTAGTTAATGGATCCATTAGGGAAATGACCCTCCCCACCCGGGGCAGTAGCGCTGCCACGTACCGATTTACACGTATAAACGGGTGACAACTTATTCGTTACTGATGCTTGCTCACTTCCGAGCATGTCACGGGAGCAAACATATTATTAAGGGTTAAGCTTCGATTATGAGCCTCATGGCAACGGTATAAACTTATTTATTTACATTTGCTGGATTGCAAATACTGATTTTACGCCTACGGGCACTACTAATGAAATCTCGTGTTCAAAGCCGATATTACTTACAAACCTGTGAGATTCACCAACCTTTTGGTTGACACTCTTTAGCATGTTTTCTCAGGTACCCGGATGGAGTAGGATTACTCCAGGATTTTAGCTAGAGTCGCATGATTTCAACACAACTGCATTAACGGAGATTCTTAGCATTATCTTTTGTATATTTTGATTATGTAATAGAATCTCCCGCTATACGCGTGGACTCTAGGGGAAACTACATTTTGTATACGAAAACACTAAGTTTTCAAACATTATATCTATGGAATGTAACTAATTTACAAAACGTCTCATTTAGAGGTCGTTTGCTTTATCTTTGTGCTGTGATATTTAATTAGTAACATCCCAAACTATGCTTCCGCAAAACAGTGAATTTTGGGGGTGTTACACGAACTGAGTCAGTTATGGGCTTGGTTTTTGGGCTGCGAGACGAGTCGACTCGCAGAGCCCATCGAGCTGCGAGCCGAGACAGATTGTAACCTATAAATACAATATTTAGGTTAAACGATAAAGAACTTTTTCCTTTACGATTTCCAGAGCTTATATTGCAATTCTAAGCATTCTTAAGGTTAGGTATTGATCGAATAACACCATTGAATCGATACAAAACCTTGTTGATTTATTAATTCGCTATTAACTTGCGAAACAACCGTTCACAATCCATGAACTTAGTATTAAGGGATTCCGCACCTTAATACCTAAAGATAACCTCGTTATCGATCCTAATACATACGAACTTACATATTTTCTTCAGGTTTGATTGGTAAAATCCTATCTACAACACGATAGATGGTGTACTCAGGTTCTGGTATGAGGTTTAGAAAGATAGGTGATTTCGGAGGGTACTCATAAACTTCTTCATCCCATAGTGGAAGACGTTCCTCAATAAGTGGGAAACGAAAGGGTTGAAGGTTTTTAGAGTTACTCTCGACAAAATCGGATGAGGTAGGGAATTGCGAGATATTTTCTAAGGAGTATGAAATCTCAGGTGCAGGTATAACCTGATAGCTTGGAATGCTAGAGACAAAAGTTGAAATCTTCTGGTGAGATTCAATAATTCCTAAGTCAAGATCTAAGAATTGCCCTAAGGTTCTAGATTCCTCATCAAGGTCGGCGAAGATTTCTTCGGAGGGGGATAAAGATGAAGAGTGGAAGTCGGATCCCAACTCTTGTGAAAGGCAGTCGAAGAATTCGGCATTATCCATGGTCATCATCTCTTCAGGTGTCATATGTGGCAATGGAGATATGGGAGACGGTGGCGAATCGTAGAATGATATTTTTGTGTTTTTCATTTTATTAACTAAGGTGATATATCTAAATTATCCTAAAATAAGCAAATAACTTCCAAACAAGTCTGTGAAAACCTAATTGGAAAGGATCTCCTAAAAGCTATTCTATCTAAGGAGGCTTCAAATCGTAACGCTCAACGATCCCCGGCAGCGGCGCCAAAAGCTTGTCGCGTTCCTAGCGGTCGGTCGGATTTTTAGTCCGGTCGTTGTTCCGGCACAACCAGGACTCGCGGCAGGGTGAGCTTTAAATTTATTAGAGCTAGGGCTCAAACTATAAGTACTACCTACCTTGGGGCAAGCAGTAAGTATAACTCGAGGTCGTTCTTAAATCAGAGCGAATTGAAACAAAGTTTATTCACCAAAGATTATTTTCACTAATAGTATGAGGGTAGGTAGATTGAATTTTGATAGGTTTTTGTTTTATGATTATCCTAAATGCAGAAAAGTAAATAACAGAAAATAAAGCTAGGGTTAAGCAGATAGGTAGAGATGTGATTGCTGAAACTTCGATAATTAGGGTTTCGGGATGATGTTCATTATAGATTAGATTAGAGACTTGCCAGATAAACTTTCGGTGTAAACGCTAGGACCCTACGTCTCAGGATTAAAACCCTGAAAGCAAATGTCACTGGAATCCTAGGCTATCATGATTCTTATCAGATCGGGCTGCTTTCAAACCCCCCTGAAGTAGTCTTGGGCAAGACCTTAGTAACCCTAAAGTATCTAGGGATCAGGCAAGAGGCAACAGACCACAATTGTATTCACTGAACTTTCTTAACACCTAATCATCTATTTGGTTTCATTATGGCAGGTACTGATTGTATCCTATGTGTGTTAAACTATCGGTCTTAGTAGAGTTAAGCAGTGTGATGGAGTATTAGGCTCTCTTAGCAATACTCTGTATTAATTCTATCTAAGCATTTGTCCTACCGTCATAATTATAGACCCTCCTTTACATTCAGGCGTTCATCCCTAGGAATAATCACGGTATACAGGGCGAATTTGGCATTTTCACAGTGTTCCTGACTCAAGGCATACTCACGGTGTACAGTGCATTGGCATATCCACAGTGTTCCTGACTCAAGGCGTACTCACGGTGTACAGTACATTAAGTAGTTCCACAGCTTGTATTTAAACCTTGGTGTACTAACGGTGTACGGTGCATCGAACATTTCCATAGCTGTATTTAAACCTTGGTGTACTAACGGTGTACAGGGCAGCGAAGCATTTCCACAGTTTTGATTCCTAGACCCAAGTTCTAGAAGGGTCACTTCTAGGTATTCCACGATGATACAGTCCCACGGCATTTCCTTAGCTTCTACGTATTTGTACTCCATCAGTGGTGTTTCCAACGCTATACGAAGTATTGTGCCATTTTATTGAAAGTTCATAGCTTCATACTGTAACTGGAGATGACTGTATGTAGTATTAGGGTTGATCAGATCCTATCCTAAGGGCAACAATCACGTGAAAGTCTGGAAAGGGTGTCGAGAAACTAGATCTATAATCAGGATAAGTTTAACCTAAACACACAGCATAACAATCTCCAATCATGTAAATAAGATATTAATATAACATCACCCCTATTCCTAATATCTACATTTCAACAATCACAATATTAAACTACTCTATAAACATGGCAATAAATAGAGTACAAACTGAAATAACATAAAGTGCAAGCATTGTAACAGTAAGTAAAAGTTTAGATATCACCGGGAATACAGCAGTGTAATACTGAGGATTACAAATAGTCTGACTTGAAAAACTCGTTACAACAAGATTACCAAGCTAAAACCTCCTCTAGACTCGAACCTTAAGCTCAACCCTAACATTTCTCCTCTAGAACTCTAGAGAGAGACTAGAGAGAGAAAGTAGAGAGAGAAAATGAAAGAGAGAAAATGAGAGAAAATGTGAAAGTGAGGAAATGAGTGAAATGAAGAATGGTGTCTTGAATGAGGAGGGGGTATCCCCTATTATAGGCTGTAACATCCTCTCTTCTGGTCCGGTAATTTCTAATTTTAAATTGATATATTTAACTGTATTAGAAATTATTTGATAATATGTGTTTAATTGCGAAACTTAGTTAAATAAACCTTAGGACTTATTGTGCTTAGTAAATTATTGTTTGTGTTAATTTACTATAGTTGACGGTGCAATAAAATAAGTTTCTCGCAAATGGGTTTTAGGTTCCAGACAATAGATTGAAAGGGGACAAGTTTTAAGTGAATACGGGTCGGTGTAAAAGTTTAACCGACTTAAATAGTTTCCTTTTTAGGAAAGATCTTCACTTTCCTCTTTTAGAAAACTAAAACAAAAACTTCACAAAACCTTAAAAACCCTTGCAAATCATAATTGAAAACTAGTGGAATTGGAGCTGTGATCTTAGAATCAAAACATCATCATCACCATCTTTGTTTCATCAACTTCAAGTGGTAAGTAGTTGATTTTGAACATGTTATAATATGTGTGCATATGATTGATATGTGAATTAAAGTAGTAATTAAGTGATTTGGATGTTTGGGATTTGATACTATATGATAGTACATGTTATAGGGACTAATTGTTATGTTAAAAGTGATCATAGAACTAGTTTTGTTGAATTTGGAAAAATAAGTTCGAGCAGGGTTTTGGAAGCTGATGGAGCTTGCTGGTGCAGGGGAGGAAGCCGGCGGCTTCCCATCCCAAGCCGGCGGCTTCATGTGTGGTTCCTGGAAGCCGGCGGGTGAAACACCCAAGCCGGCGGCTTGACAACCCTAACCGGCGGGCTAAATGCTCACCCGGTGGCTACTAGAGGCTTCAATAATTGATTTGCTTCTGTTACCAACCAATCTAATTCACCCGGTGGCTGGAGATTGTGAGCCGGCGGGTTGTAGGTGGAAGCCGGCAGCTTCCTTATGAAGCCGGCGGCTTGGGGTGTTTTCCAGCATGTTTTGTTTTAAGCTTTCAACTCATATTTTCATTGCTAGTATAAATGGTAAATTGGTTGATTTAGCTCATGTATTAGTTCTAACTTGTAAATTGTAATGTGATTTACACCTAGGACATGATAGTACATGATAATTGTTACTTAAGGACTTAAAATTTGTAACGTTAATTGTGCTAAGTTCCTAATGATTTAAGTGATGCAATTCAAGTGTTATGATCTTGATTTCTAACTTTTACCTGATTGTTAATTCTCAGATAATCAAAGAGCTCAGCGAGATAAGACAGCTGAGTAAGTGAAACGAGATAATCAGGTGAGTGGATTTGAAACTCACAGTTTGAGTTGGTTGTGTCAGTTTGATTTCAATCAGTAATTATAGGATTACTATTGATATTATGTTAACTTTGAAATGATATGCCATATGATTAGTAGTTTGATTAGCCTGTGAGCTTGATTGATAAATCCAGAGGTCAACTAGATTGTCGGTTGGACTTGATTGCTAATGTTGGTCAACACAGGGTTGCGTACATGTGTTGATGGAGATTAGCATTTATTTAGCGGTTAATCACTGTTTTGACCTACAGTTGATGTAAGTGTTCTGATGGGGCCACCCGGAACAGGGTCCTTAGGAACCACCGTTCCTCTTGACGATATTTGTTGCATTATTGATTGTGAACAGATTGCTAGCTAAATTGAATTGTAGTTGATAATTCATTCACTTAGCTTCGTGCTAATCCCTCAATTTACTTCCTGCAGGTGATGTATATTATGTGGGTAGTCAGGAAGGATGTTTTGATGCTGGGAATGTTTGAAACTTGCAACTCTGATCCAGTTTGTAATATATAATGTTTTATAGTATATAATGCCCGGTTTGTAAACAAGTTAACTATGTTTGTTTAGTAGTTAAACATGTTGTATAAAGGTTTGTGAAAATTTCAAGCAGGTTTTAATAGAAGATGTATTTCAAGTAGTCGCTTCCGCCAAACTTAATATTATATTGTAGTATTAAATGTGGGGCGTTTTAAGTTGGTATCAGAGCAATAGTTTGGGGCAATTGAATATGATTGTATGTTCAATCCTAAACTTTGATTATGTTGTGTCAAACATTCTTGGAAATGGGATTATGTACTGAATGTGAAATTGTTAGTAGGATAGGTGCTAACGATTAACGATTTGTGAGCTGTTGTTGTGTTTACAGACATGGCGGATAACGAGCAACCACCTGTTAACCCTAATAATGTCTCAAGGCCGGAAGTTACTGTTGAGACTCATGACAATCGGGCTGAGCATACTGGTACTTCTTTCCATGCTAGAGAGGAGTTAGAAAGAGACGAGTATCTCCTTCAATTGGAAGAGGAAAACCAAGCACTTAGAATGTATAAACAACAAAAAGAGGCTGAATTTTCTCATCATGTGTTTGGTACGATTTCACCGCCAAAACAAAAGGTGTGTTCATTTAAAACCTTTATGAGCAGTAATCCATCTGTGTATTCTGGTAGTACAAATCCTTCTGTAACTCTAGATTGGTTGAGAGATGTTGAAAAGAAATTTGAGGTCTATCAATGTGAAAAAGAATTAAAAGTCCCTTATGCATCTCAACTCTTAAAAGGAGCAGCTATGAATTGGTGGGATTCGATTACTTCGGTATTATCTCCTTTTCAGAAAGCATCTATTCGATGGCCTGATTTTCGTAATGAAGTTTGTAAGCAATATTGTTCAAACTATGATATAGCTCGGATTAGAAAAGAGTTTATGGATTTGTAATTAACTGATAAAATGTCAATGGATGATTTGATTAATCAGTTTACAGAGAAACTCAGGTTTGTTCAGCAGTGGGTTCCTGATGAGAGAACTCAAATAGATCAGTTTGTTGGTACTTTACCTAATCATTATCGAACTTCAGTGAGGTTAGCTGGATCTCTTTCCCAAGCTTTTATGTTAGCTCGGTCAGTTGACAGTGATTTGAGACCTCAAGAGGTGCCAAGTAAAGAAATGGTTTCTCAAAAATCTAGGAGTGAATCTTCTGGTAAAGGTAAGCAGCGGTGGCAAGGAAATCAGCAGGGTAAGAAACAAGAAAGTCGTGGTGGTACTTCTGATCATCCCAATTGGTGTATTAAGTGTAGAGCTAGACATTTTGGGCTGTGTACTGTACAAACCACTAGATGTGTGAAATGTGGTGTGATTGGGCATGAAGCCAAAGATTGTGTTTTTCCTACTTATGTGTGTTGGAATTGCCATAAGGAAGGTCATCGTGCAAATCAGTGTTCTGAGGCTATGAGACAGGGTTCTGGGTCGGTTGTTAGTTCATCATCTTCCGGTCAGAAGCGGAAGACTCCGCCATCTGCAGTTAGTAGGGCTTTTCAAATGACAGTGGATGAAGCTGTCCATACAGATGACGTGATCACGGGTACTTTTCTTGTAAATTCTGTACCAGCTTGTGTTTTGTTTGATTCTGGTGCAAATTGTTCGTTTGTATCTATGTACTTCTGTGATAAGTTGAAAATGATGCCTACTGTGATTACAAACCCTATTGAAGTAGAAATAGCTAGTGGCAAGTCAGTTCCTGTTACCACTTCGGTAATTGGAGCTAGTATTATGATAGATGGCCAGACTTTCCCAATTTCCTTTCTGTTAATGCCAATTGCTAGTTTTGATGTGATTATTGGTATGGATTGGTTAAGTCAGTATAAAGCAAGTATAGATTGCCACAACAAGCTAATTAGAATTCCAATCTCTGAAGAGTCATATGTCGTGGCTCGAGGAGAACGGGATAATGTTTGTATGCCTTTGATTAGCATGGTGAAAGCTAGGAAATCTTTGTCCAAAGGTTGTGAATCCTACCTAGCTTATGTAATTGATGCCAAGTTAGAAAAGAAGTCTCTTTCTGATGTGCCGGTTGTTTCTGAGTATTCGGAAGTATTCCCTGATGAATTACCTGGTTTACCACCGGTTAGGGAAATTGAATATCAGATTGATCTTGTTCCTGGCTCTTCACCTATAGCCAAAGCCCCTTATAGATTAGCTCCGTCTGAGATACGTGAAATGATGAATCAGATACAGGAGTTGTTGGATAAAGGGTTTATTAGACCTAGTTCTTCTCCCTGGGGTGCACCAGTTCTGTTTGTGAAAAAGAAAGATGGGTCTTTTAGAATGTGCATTGATTATAGGGAATTGAATAAACGGACAGTAAAGAATAAATATCCTCTGCCTCGCATAGATGATTTGTTTGATCAGTTGCAGGGATCTTCGTTTTATTCAAAGATTGATTTGAGGTCAGGTTATCATCAAGTTCGTGTTCGTGATTGTGATATTCCTAAAACTGCATTTCGAACCAGGTATGGGCATTTTGAATTCCTGGTTATGCCTTTTGGATTAACGAATGCTCCAGCAGTTTTTATGGATTTGATGAACCGTGTTTGTCGACCTTTTCTTGATAAATTTGTGATTGTATTTATCGATGACATTTTGGTATATTCTAAATCCGAATCAGAACATGGAATGCATTTGAGGTTAGTATTGGAAACATTAAAGAGAGAACATTTGTATGCAAAGTTTTCTAAATGTGAATTTTGGATTTGGGAAGTACAGTTTTTGGGTCATATTATTTGTAATGATGGTGTTAAAGTTGATCCTTCAAAGATTGAAGCTATAATGAATTGGAAAGCTCCAAAGTCTGCTTCTGAAATAAAGAGTTTTCTTGGATTGGCGGGTTATTACCGGAAGATTATTAAAGATTTTTCTAAAATTGCCGGTTCGTTGACTAAATTGACCCGTAAGGATGAAAAGTTTGTGTGGACTGAACAACAGGAAACAGCTTTTCAGACTCTGAAACAGTTGTTATGTCAGGCTCTTGTGTTAGCATTACCAGATGGGTCCGATGATTTTGTTGTTTATTGTGATGCATCGATTGCTGGTTTAGGATGTGTTTTGATGCAACGAGATCGTGTGATTGCTTATGCTTCTCGTCAGCTCAAACCTCATGAAAGAAATTATCCTACCCATGATTTAGAGCTTGCAGCGGTTGTGTTTGCTTTGAAGATATGGAGACATTACTTGTATGGTACCAAATGTGTTATTTGTACAGATCACAAGAGTCTTCAGTATATATTTTCACATCAAGAGTTGAATATGCGGCAGAGACGATGGTTAGAATTAATTAAAGATTATGATTGTGAGATTAAATACCATCCAGGAAAAGCCAACGTGGTTGCTGATGCTTTGAGCCGCAAGGTAACTTATGATCGAGTTTATTTTATGCGTTTAGAAGTTTCTTCTGATTTAGTGGCTCAGATAAAAGCTGCACAGTTAGAGGCTTTGTTAGATCATAAATTGAAATCTGAAATTATGTTGAATCGAAAGGAATTGTTATTGGATGATTCGAGAGGATTAAAAACCTTTCAGTCTCGTGTTTGGATTCCTTTGTTTGGTGGTCTTCGGAATGTTATTCTGAATGAAGCCCATAAGTCCAGATTGTCTGTACATCCTGGAAGTACGAAAATGTATAATGACTTGAAACCTTTGTATTGGTGGCCTACAATGAAAATGTATGTAGCAAGGTTTGTTAGTTCTTGTCATATTTGTTCTCAAGTTAAAGCTGAACACCAGAAACCGTATGGATCGTTGAAACAGCTTGAGATTCCTGAATGGAAGTGGGAACATTTGACTATGGATTTTGTTACCAAGTTGCCTAGAACTGCCCGAGGAAATGATATGGTTTGGGTTATTGTTGATCGATTGACTAAGAGTGCTCATTTTCTAGTTACCAGTGAAACTGCATCTCTGAGTAAGCTTGCACAGTTGTATATGAATGAGATTGTTACTCGGCATGGTATTCCATTATCGATTGTATCTGATAGAGATCCGAGGTTTGTATCTCATTTTTGGCAAAGTTTGCAGCATAAATTGGGTACACGTGTGAATCTTAGTACAGCTTATCATCCTCAAACAGATGGTCAATCAGAACGTACGATTCAGACATTGGAGGATATGTTAAGAGCTTGTATTCTGGAGTATGGTGGTTCATGGGATTCTCATTTGCCATTGGTCGAGTTTTCTTATAATAACTCATATCATTCTAGTATTGGCATGCCTCCATATGAAATGCTTTATGGACGCCGTTGTAGAACTCCAACTTGTTGGCTAGAGGCAGGTGAGAAACAATTTGCAGGTCCAAATATTGTTCAAATGACAGCCGATAAAGTGGCAGTGGCTCGTGAAAAGTTGAAAGCTGCACGTGATAGGCAGAAACAATATGCAGATCCTAAGCGTCGACCTGTTACTTTTGTTGAAGGTGAACTTGTTTATTTGAAGGTTTCGCCTTGGAAAGGGGTAATACGGTTTAGGAAACGTGGCAAATTGGCTCCTCGATATATTGGACCGTTTAGAATTCGTCAGATTGTTAATGATCAGTCTGTTACATTGGATCTTCCTCCAGAGCTTGCTGGTATTCATGACACGTTTAACATTTGTTACTTGAGGAAATGTAACGTTGAAGACCAGTCTCAAATTCTTCCTTTGAAAGATTTGAAAGTAGATCAAAGTCAGAAGTTAGTTGAAGAACCAGTTGAACTTCTCGATAGAAAAGTTACCAAACTTAGGAAGAAACAGATTCCCATGGTGTTAGTAAAATGGAAACATAGTTTAGGTTCAAACCTAACGTGGGAAACCGAGGATAGTATGAGATCCAGATATCATGGATTGTTTGATCGTGATGAGATTTCGGGGGCGAAATCTTCTTAAGGGAGGGAGAGTTGTAACATCCTCTCTTCTGGTCCGGTAATTTCTAATTTTAAATTGATATATTTATCTGTATTAGAAAGTATTTGATAATATGTGTTTAATTGCGAAACTTAGTTAAATAAGCCTTAGGACTTATTGTACTTAGTAAATTATTGTTTGTGTTAATTTACTATTGTTGACGGTGCAATAAAATAAGTTTCTCGTAAATGGTTTTTAGGTTCCAGACAATAGATTGAAAGGGGACTAGTTTTAAGTGAATGCGGGTCGGTGTAAAAGTTTAACCGACTTAAATAGTTTCCTTTTTAGGAAAGATCTTCACTTTCCTCTTTTAGAAAACTAAAACAAAAACTTCACAAAACCTTAAAAACCCTTGCAAATCATAATTGAAAACTAGTGGAATTGGAGCTGTGATCTTAGAATCAAAACATCATCATCACCATCTTTGTTTCATCAACTTCAAGTGGTAAGTAGTTGATTTTGAACATGTTATAATATGTGTGCATATGATTGATATGTGAATTAAAGTAGTAATTAAGTGATTTGGATGTTTGGGATTTGATACTATATGATAGTACATGTTATAGGGACTAATTGTTATGTTAAAAGTGATCATAGAACTAGTTTTGTTGAATTTGGAAAAATAAGTTCGAGCAGGGTTTTGGAAGATGATGGAGCTTGCTGGTGCAGGGCAGGAAGCCGGCGGCTTCCCATCCCAAGCCGGCGGCTTCATGTGTGGTTCCTGGAAGCCGGCGGGTGAAACACCCAAGCCGGCGGCTTGACAACCCTAACCGGCGGGCTAAATGCTCACCCGGTGGCTACTAGAGGCTTCAATAATTGATTTGCTTCTGTTACCAACTAATCTAATTCACCCGGTGGCTGGAGACTGTGAGCCGGCGATTTGTAGGTGGAAGCCGGCAGCTTCCTTATGAAGCCGGCGGCTTGGGGTGTTTTCCAGCATGTTTTGTTTTAAGCTTTCAACTCATATTTTCATTGCTAGTATAAATGGTAAATTGGTTGATTTAGCTCATGTATTAGTTCTAACTTGTAAATTGTAATGTGATTTACACCTAGGACATGATAGTACATGATAATTGTTACTTAAGGACTTAAAATTTGTAACGTTAATTGTGCTAAGTTCCTAATGATTTAAGTGATGCAATTCAAGTGTTATGATCTTGATTTCTAACTTTTACCTGATTGTTAATTCTCAGATAATCAAAGAGCTCAGCGAGATAAGACAGCTGAGTAAGTGAAACGAGATAATCAGGTGAGTGGATTTGAAACTCACAGTTTGAGTTGGTTGTGTCAGTTTGATTTCAATCAGTAATTATAGGATTACTATTGATATTATGTTAACTTTGAAATGATATGCCATATGATTGGTAGTTTGATTAGCCTGTGAGCTTGATTGATAAATCCAGAGGTCAACTAGATTGTCGGTTGGACTTGATTGCTAATGTTGGTCAACACAGGGTTGCGTACATGTGTTGATGGAGATTAGCATTTAGTTAGCGGTTAATCACTGTTTTGGCCTACAGTTGATGTAAGTGTTCTGATGGGGCCACCCGGAACAGGGTCCTTAGGAACCACCGTTCCTCTTGACGATATTTGTTGCATTATTGATTGTGAACAGATTGCTAGCTAAATTAAATTGTAGTTGATAATTCATTCACTTAGCTTCGTGCTAATCCCTCAATTTACTTCCTGCAGGTGATGTATATTATGTGGGTAGTCAGGAAGGATGTTTTGATGCTGGGAATGTTTGAAACTTACAACTCTGATCCGGTTTGTAATATATAATGTTTTATAGTATATAATGCCCGGTTTGTAAACAAGTTAACTATGTTTGTTTAGTAGTTAAACATGTTGTATAAAGGTTTGTGAAAATTTCAAGCAGGTTTTAATAGAAGATGTATTTCAAGTAGTCGCTTCCGCCAAACTTAATATTATATTGTAGTATTAAATGAGGGGCGTTTTATAGGCAAAGCTCAAAATCACACGTACAACTCGCGAAGCAGCACGTACAAGCAAATGAAGCAGAATACGTGGTACAGGGGGCCCTATACGGCCTTGGTGGGGCCGTATACGTTGTGTATGAGGCCGTATACGGTCTTGGTTAGGCCGTATACGGTTGCCAAGGCCGTATACGGTGTCCGTCTGATTTTGTTCGTTGCTTAAAACGCGCGTATCTCCTTCGTTATGCGTCCGTTTGACCTGATTCTTTCGCCTGTGGCTTTGTAATTCCGTTACGCTTATAATGATGCCAATATCTTCGAAATTTGAATGTGTAGTGCTCAGGCATATCCGGAATGACTTTTTAGGTGTCTGCAATCGTCGTGTCTTCTTCGTTCTTTACCCTTTTGGCATGATTCTTGATTCCTCGGTCGCGTTTTTACCTGTATTATCATATGATGATGTTAGAATATGTGCCTCATAAGATAGATGAGTCCGGAGGAATCTGTGCACGTATATTTGTCCTGATTATTCGTTATTTGGACGTTTTTGGTGATTTTTGCAGCAACGCCTATATTTGGACCACTTTAGTGAATTTTAGTAAATAATGATCATTTTGGAATGTTTTCACTAAAGATGTGCCCAAAAAGTGTGGAATATTGCCCTTAAAAACATGACTTTTTAAGTCACATCAGTTGCCGAATTCGATTCGCGCATTTTTATCGTGTTTGGTACGTTTTAAACAAAACGTCTAGGTTTTTCGTGTATTATTATAAAAAATAATAATATAGGGTAAATAACTACTATTTAATTTATAAAATAGGTTCACGTTATTTATAAAAGTGTTTTCACCAATGTCGTATAAATAGTCGGACTCCGTCCGGTTGTTTCGAGTAATTACAACCAATTACGTAGTCGTAATTTAAACAATTACGAAAGTGTATATTCACATAAATATACAACTAGTTACAAGAAATTACAAGTATTTAGCCTAAATCACATCTAAATACACGTAATTAGGGTTTCAGTTAGGTTTAGCAGTTGACCTAAATCACCGGGTGTCACATTCTCCCCTTGTTAGGAGAGTTTCATCCCGAAATTAGCTTGTTGCCGCAGTCGGTGGGGTATCTAAGAATAGATGTGGGTGGTCCAGTCGAAATTGGTCTTCCCGTTCCCAAGTGAATTCAAGACCGTGCCTGGAATTCCACCGGACTTTAACGATGGGAATACGACTATGTTTTAAGAGTCTGACCTCACGGTCCATGATTTCAATAGGTTCCTCGACGAAATGAAATTTGTCATCGCTGTGGATTTCGTCGAGCGGGATAACAAGTGTCTCATCAGACAGGCATTTCTTTAGGTTAGAAATGTGGAAAGAGTTGTGCACGCTACTGAGTTTTGGTGGTAGCTGCAGTCGATATGCCACCGGATTGATCCTTTCCAGAATCTCGAATGGTCCAATGTACCTAGGGTATAGTTTACCGCGTTTACCAAAACAGATGACACCTTTCCAAGGTGACACCTTGAGAAGTACTTTGTCCCCGACTTGGAATTCGAGGGGTTTGCGTCTCATGTCATCGTAACTCTTCTGACGATCACGTGCGGCTTTTAGCCGGTTTTGAATGCTTACGATTTTCATGGTTGTTTCGTGAATGATTTCAGGACCAGTGAGTTGGCTATCGTCCACCTAGGTCCAGCAAACGGGTGATCGACACTTTCTTCCATCAAGTGCCTTAAATGGTGCAGCCTTAATGCTGGTGGGATAGTTGTTGTTGTACGAGAACTCGCAATCGTAATTCACTGAGTAGTTCGACCCATTGGCATTGTCTAACATTCAAATCCTTCCGATCGAATATGGTTAGGGGTTCTTATAACCGAATAATATTGTACACTTCGTACCCTATGGTAGTATCTCCAATTCCAGAGGGCAAATACTACGGCTCTTAAGTCCGAATTCGTGGTTGGTGTAGTTCTCTCATACACTTTCGATGCGATTAGGTGTTCAACATTGTTTTGCTGGTCTCCCCTTGTTTGATAAATGTTTTACCGGTATGAGGGGTGTACGAACGATTTCCTCGTCGCAGACATTTTTGGTGCGAATCTTAGAGAAGCCAATTCATGGCAATGATATCGTAGAGAAGGAAAAGGTGAAAGAAGTATTTCGATGTCTATGGGTATTAAGTCTCGTGTTTTGGATGTATCGTTGACGCACAAGTCAAAGTAATGGTTAATCGAGGTCAAGTAATTAGTTTCGTATAAGTGTGGCGGAAACATTCCAACCATAAGTTCGTATAGACGTGGGTAAATCGTTGGGTTGCGCCCAATATAAGTCGTCGGAAATACATTTCCAATAATCGTTAGAAGTCCTGCGGGTCTTTTAAAGTACAAGTCGTTATAGAGCGATTGAGAACATAGATTGTAATCTAAAATGCATATGTGGGAAAAGTTTATTTTGCTAGAACGTGAATCCAGGGTTTTCTTTCATGGAATAAGCAGTTTCCCTATTAGTGGTGGTAGCATCAGGGGTAGTAGCAGTGGATGAAACAGTAGTAGGGGTAGTAATGGTAAAGTTAGGGGTGGGGTCAGCTCGGAGTATCTTAGCAGTTTTCCCCGTGGTAAACAACGTTCGTGCTACCATAGGGTTAGGTGAAGATTCCTCAGGTTCTTCCTCAAGTGCCATCGCCTCCAAAGGTTCATCTTCCAATAGTTTCTTATCGTCGTCTAAAGTGAGTAGGTATGGGAATGTCGTTGGCTCATCACAGAGTTGGTTGTCGTCAGACACGTGTTTGTCTACAGAGGGACTTGCCATTTCCTACGAGAGAATTGTTTTACCAAAACAGTGAATTTGTAAAACAGGGTTTAGCCTCTTAAGTTGCATAAATTACTAGTATACGAAAAGAGTTTGAAATATCTCAAGTTTTAACACAAACTACCGGTACCATTTCTGGTTAAATTAACGTCACCACCTATATTATTAACGTCACGGTCTGTCTTTTATAAAAGTTGAGTAAAAATCAAGTGTTTGTTCTTATATAAAATTTTTGTCTAATAAAAACGTTAACGTAACTAAGCAGTTTATAAATTTCGAAATTTTTTTATAAAACATTTTGTGGAAGAGCTAGTGAAAAACCTGTTGAAAATTTTCCATAAAAAATTTGTTTGAAAGTTTAATGTCCATCAAAAACTTGATTCAGTCGAAATAGGTTGGAAACTCTTGTCGTTGACAAGAAGTTTAAAGATTTCCGTCTTAAAAGATTTAGTTGAAAATTAGAAGTTGTAGATAATTCTGGGTAAATGTTCGATGATAATTCTTTGAAAACTTGAGTTGGTAGAAATCTGTAGAGAACTCTTGTTATTGTAAAGTGTTGGAGATTTACGTTAATTCTCGTAGTGACATATCCTTAAACGAAAGGAGATAAATGAATGAACGAGATCCTTATATGAGAACTAAGATTATCACAGACGTGTTTGATTAGTGACCAATAGGGTGCAAGATTAATAAATTACAGAATTCGAAGTTTATAAAACATGCCGGGCATTGATACATCCGGACGAATACAAAAGTCTTATTCAAAATGTGATGGGGTTTCTTATATACCCATTGGGATAGAAGTTTTTGTTATAACAAGAGGTAGGCGTAATTTCGTCATACGTAGGCTTAACAAAACAGTTGCATATCCACGACAGTCGTCAGTCCAGTCATCATCGAGCTAACTCTAGCTATGTTCTCTGTCATTCGGGAACGTCTTTCTACTTCTAATCTATTCTAGGTTCAGGTCGTGAGGGAAGTAACGTTCTTCAAGCATGTCTCTGTATCATAGAGGCGCATGATGGATTAAGATATCCTTTGTTGATTGTTTGTACATTCGTTTGATCCACATTTTTGTCCTTTGCTTTAAGTTAGTAGCTACTTCCCTCCAGTAGTGAGTCCTACACCTGATTCGTTCGGAGAAAAGATGCGTAATCGTTGGAATTCATCAAAGTGCAGGAAAACGTTTCCGATGTGTAAGTGTTATGGTTGACCAATTTCATAGGCAGCGGCTGCACTAAGACGGGTCCTAGTGGGTGGTGTATCGGTAGTAGTAGTATAGTTAGCGTAAGGTCTAGTTCCTAATGGTCTGTCAGTCCTTCTAGTTGTGTATATCACACGTGATTCATAGGTCTACGATATGTGATGAATAAGGAGTGTGAAGTAGAGGGCGTAAACATAACGTGCCTAGGTGACGAATCCTCGTGTGGTTCAAGTTTTGTACGTGTTCCCAAATGATTAGGATGAGAGCGGGAGGAAGAGGGTGAAGTAGGCGTCACTTGTTTGGGTGGCGAATCCTCAGGTGGATTCTCCTCAAGTGAGTCCTCTTCGATTATGTCGTTGCCCGATATGGTTGGGCGAGCGGGTACCGTGGAAATCTCCACAGTAGCGAGTAAGGCTTGAGCCTCATTTTCAGTGTCAGGTGACGTAGTAGTGGGTGTGGTTGCCATTTTCTGTGGCAAAAAGTTTAGTATACGTAAGGTCATATATATATATATATATATATATATATATATATATACATATAAGAACCTAGCATATAAGCACGTATAAGGATTGGTCTCGTTTCTATCATAGGTCAACGTCTTCTAATGCATTCCTGTTCAATATAATCATTTCAAGTCTTGCATCGATTCTCCTTTAATTGTACATAGTTGATCAGGCTATGTTAAATTAAACTCAAATGATACAATTGCTGAACCAGTCATACTTAATGAGGAATACTAACCTAACGGTTATAGTCTAGGTCATTAATGCAATCCTAGTTCGCTATAACCTTAGGCTCTGATACCAATCTGTCGCACCCGCAAAACACGTGGCAGCGGAAGTATGAGGTGTCATGAGGGCGCCGACCAAATCAAACATCATCACATAAAGATTACAACAAATGACCTCTAAATGAGACGTTTTCAAAAATAATTACATTACCAAATTTAAAGTGTTTACCTAATACTTGGAGTTCGCATCCGATAAGTAGAATTACATAACTATCATTAAAATATTTAGTAAATGCAATCTAATCCTTGGTTGTTTCAAAATATGCGACTAGAGCTAAATGTTTCCAAAAACATCCTATTGAGGCGGGTTACCTGAGAAATACATACTAAAAGGTCAACATAAAGTTGGTGAGTTCATAGGTTTGTAAACAGTTGTTAAGCTATCAGTATGATCCACAAGATTTAAAAGTTTGTATCATTCAACAATGATAAGTAAAAGTATCGCCTACAACGATAAGTAAGTGTATTGCACAAATGCAATATGTGTATACCATTTGCGATGAGTCTCATAGTTCGACGCTTAACCGTTTTGCCTCGGGCAGGTGTATAATCTGGTACACCCGTAATTCACAAATACTAATGCGTCCGTGGGTTGGCTAGAGCGACTAGCCCGGATAGGGAAGTATAGGTAAACAATACGAGTCATATTGTCAAACAATACATAGCAGCGGAAAATAGGATCACATAGGAATATTAAATTGGATTAAGTAATACCTTATTGCCTTGAACTATTTGTAAGAAAACCTTTAGATCTAAGTGTAAGATCTTCCTTTGTTCACGTACACGACACCGTGTTTATCGATATGCTTGTATGCTAGTACTTGTCCGTTCACAAAACCACATAACCTTTTGTGCCTCCTTGTTTGCCGTATAACACAAAACCAACAAAAACCTTTTTTTGGTTTTTGTTTTTGACGTAAACCAAAGAGAAAGAAAGAGATTTGATTTTTGTGAATTTTTTTAATTAGAGATCCCTAAACCTAATCTATAAAGGTATATTTATAGATAGGTAATTCTTGTTCCCCAAGTTTATTATTTTAACATTTAACTTAATAATTAATACTTTAGGCAAATAAGCAATATCTCAATGTCGATGTGTGCGTTCCCAAAGGCTCACACATTTACGGACACATATTTGATAAAATTATTCAAATACTAACAGGATGTCAATCCCCGATAGATCTATCCAATAATATTCACGCTTAATATTAATGAACTAGATAATGTTGAGGACTTTAGTGGATTAGTTTCATGTCTCATGCAATCCGTATAAAAAGTTGTTTCCAGTTACTTGTGATCATAAAAACAGTTGTGTAAAATAGTTGTATGTATTCTCACCCCAGTTGTAAAATAGTAAAAGGGGCTATGAAACTCACCTGAGTTAGCAAGCAAGCAATTAATTAAGCAAGTAATAGCAAGTAGCGTGTGTTCGTGTCTCGAGTGCAACCTTCTAGCGCCCTAAACGCATAAGGTTGTGTGTAAGTGGGGTGTCAATGTCCACTTATATATCATGTAGGGGTGTTCGTGGACTGTTAACCGGGGACTCGGTTAACCGGAGACCGGTTAACCGGAGTACCGGTTCGATATATATTTGAACCTAAACCGAAACTGAAAAATTCGGTTAACCGGTAATCGGTTAACCGGTTTTTCGGTTCGGTTAATCGGTTTACCAAATTAACCGTTTACTATTTAAAAAGTAATTAATAACATACAAATATACATTCATTATTAAGTGTTCACTATTTTTAAAATATTTTGACTATTTAAAAAGTAATTAATAACATACAAATATACATTCATTATTAAGTGTTCACTATTTTTAAAATATTTTGACAATAAATGTTTCAAACGATTTTAAATTTTACTCTTTATAATTGTATATTTATGTTATACATACGTAAATCGTTCAAATATAATTAGAACTAAGTAGTAATAATGACCATATTAAGCCAAAATTAAGCTAGTAAATTACATTAAAATGAGTGGAAAAGAAATATAAATCATTTCATCAAAATACAAGTGTAAATATCTATATATAAATATGATATATACTATATATATATATATATATATATATATATATATATATATATATATATTATAAGGTATATATAAACTTTTCGATTTTTTCGGTTAACCGTTTATCACGTCTATCTCAAAAACATGAACCGAATCCGAAAAACCGAAAAAACTTCGGTTCCGTTAACCGAAACCGAAAAACGAAAAAAACTCGGTTCGTTTAACCGAAAATCAGTTTGATTCAACCGGTTTTCGGTTCGGTTAACCGAAAATCGGTTCGATTCAACCGATTTTCGGTTCGGTTTTCCGGTTTTGGATTATTTTGAACACCCCTAATATCATGTGTGTAAGTGGAGGGTTAATGTCCACTTAAGCTAGTTGTGTAGGTGGAGGGTTAATGTCCACCTACGTTAGTTGTTCACTCAACTAGTATGTCCAATGGTGTTTTGTTTTTGAAAATAAACGTGTACGACCCGTTGGTGAAAGTTTGTAATAATAAATCTTAAAGACATTTTTATTAAGTTTGTTTTGTTGCATCCTTTACAATGGTAAATGTCATGTGTTATCGAGTTGCTTTAGTATGTGGTTATCGGTTGTTACGCGAATTTAATACTTAGCGTCGAAGTCTTGCAGTTTACATTTAGGTTCAAATATAAGTGTCGTTTTTCGTTCAGGTTATGTTTACAAGTCTCATTTTTGTTCCAAGTTACTTAATATGCCACCCAAACCCTTTTTGTTACCATTTATGCCAAAAATAGTAAGTTTGTCGTTTTTCTAAACCCAACCCCATTTTTGTTGACTTGGTCAAACTGATTCGGTTTGACCCGAAACTTTTTTTAAACCCTTGAATATGTTTATAAGTCATAAAAATCAGTTTCACCACTTATACCAAGTTCGAAAAGTGTCGGTTTTCACTTTTCACCCAAAACAGTCCACAATTTTTCATTTTCCAGAAAATGTATGTCTTTGTCGAATTTTTCTTAATATCTTATAATTCGAAATAAAATATGGGAAATATCACAGATGATCCCCAAGGTGTTGTCTATATCCTGTAATTTTTGTAGAATTTTTAGAAAGGTCTAATTATTTATAAAAATTTCGTTGTCTTCTGAAGTCCAAAAACTGACCAATCTGAACACATTCAAGGAGTCATAATTTCTGGGTAAAATCTATAGGTTTCTAGAAAAAGTAGTCAACAAGACATTTGTAGCCAACAAAATTTGTGAGATTTTGACAGTGGTTTCAAGTCATTTAGGTGTGTATAGCTCGAGATATGACAAAAACCATAAGAGTAAATTTTCTGACTTTTCTAACAGATTATACCAATATTCTTACAAGAATTATTTAAAATAGTAAACGAGCTCAAAAAAATATGGGGCTAGTGGGGTTGGAAAGATTACTTCCAGAACTTAATTTTGGACTCACAAAATGTCCATTTTCATTAAGAAATGAGTGAGAAACACTCAAGTGAATTTCGTATAGAAATCTGGACAAAATGTTTTTCTTACATTTTTGTTGATTTCAAGTTATGAAAAATGGTTTTTGTGCTAGATTTGAACATGATACTTGTGAGTGAACATTATGATATGTTATTAAGCATAAAATGAGTAGGAAAATGTTCTTACAATGGTGATTATGAAGATGTTTGGACAGAAATGAGATGAGGAAGTCTTTAAGCTAGCTTTCCTTGAAAAATCTTTGCAAAAATCTTGAAGAATATGGTGGTGTTTCTTGGTGGTGGTATGGTGGATTTTGGTGGTTTATTGGTGTTGATGGGGATGAGGTTTCATCAGATTTTAGTGAGAGAAAGTGATGAAGAGAATAGAGAGAAAATGATGGAGAGAAAAGCGTTGGAGTGTAAGTGTATAATGGGAATGGAAATGATGAGATTCATTTGCATGAGTTTTGAGAGGGCAATGGGGATGGTGGCACATGGGATCTGGCCATGGGGGCCCCATGGGAGTGAGTTTAGTGTTTAAATTTTTCAGTCTCAGACTGCGTTACGTTCGGTGTTCGTTTATTCGTCATTTTCGTTAAAACGTTAAATTGCGTAACGTTATTTTGTGTTGTTTTGATTGACGATATATTTGGGATATTTTTCCATTGAAGTATTATTAAAATACTATATTTTGAGTTGTCAAAATATTTATTGACTTTTGTTTGGTTTCCGAATTCGATTCGCGCATTTTTACCGTGTTTGGTACGTTTTAAACAAAACGTCTAGGTTTTTCGTGTATTATTATATATACGAAATAATAATATAGGGTAAATAACTACTATATAATTTGTAAAATAGGTTCACGTTATTTATAAAAGTGTTTTCACCAACGTCGTATAAATAGTCGGACTCCGTCCGGTTGTTTCGCGTAATTACAACTAATTACGTAGGCGTAATTTAAACAATTACGAAAGTGTATATTCACATAAATATACAAATAGTTACAAGTAATTGCAAGTATTTAGCCTAAATCACATCTAAATACACGTAATTAGGGTTTCAGTTAGGTTTAGCAGTTGACCTAAATCGCCGGGTGTCACATAATCAAAGTAGGGCGGATGAAATATGATTTTTAGCTAGTTGTTATGAGTCTTAAATTCTAAAAGTATTGTTATGTGTTATTGAATAGGTGTTAAAGGCTTGGAACATCTTGGTTGATCATACTTTGTAATCTTCATATAAACATCAAGGTGAGTGTTATGGGAATTAATTAAGTAATGGTTGTGTTTCCGGATTGCTTCCGAGCAAGAGGTTTCACAATCAAGTGGTGTATTATTGGTAACTTGGTTTGGTTTCGAATTATTGATTTTGTTGTGATTTATGTGGAATGAACAATTGTGTAGAGATTCACTAGTACAAATTTGGGATTTGGTCACACATAGTCGAAATGAAATTGTCACACATTCAACTATTTATATGACTAAACTTATGATGCGCACCCAGCGGTCGGTTCAAGAATTGCTTCCTATCGTTGCAGACCTTTCCACTAGGCGCGGTGTCAGGTGGTAGTTTTAAATTTATAATAGTCGGGAGAGACTAAACCTCCGTACTACCTACTGGTACTAGTACGAATACCTTGATATGAGTATGCGGTAAGGATGATCCAGGGTCGTTCCTCACGACGGTAGAATTGAAACAGAGCTCGTTCCGATAAACTAATTATCAAGCTAGGGTTTGAATAAGTGGATAGGTGATTGTTTTTGGTTTTTATCTAGTTAAACTACTAAAACTTATAAAGCATAAAAGTAAAGGGAGACTAGCATATGTAACACCTAAGGATAACAAAGACGTGGTTCACCATGATTTAGGATAGAGTATGTGCAGAGATGATGATTATATGGGGACACATTCAGTTGACAAACAAATAAACTTAGGTGTAAACACTAGGACCTTACTTATTTAGTTCTGGTTCTAAATTAGTATGTAACTGAGTACCTAGGCTATGGTGATTCTGATCAGAACAGGTTGCTCAACCCCCCAACACTGCCCTTGTGACGGTACAGTGACCCTTGCTCAACTACCCTGTTACGGAATAGTGAGTCTCTGGAGATAACTCCGGGGTGCATGCATGAGGTAACAAACTGCCATTAAGGATACTCTGACCTTTCTTAACACCTAAACGTAAATGTGTCATCTAAATGTGTACTGGTTATTTAACTATGTTATTCTAAACTATCAGTTATGAAGAGTTAAGGGGTTTAAGCTTCTGGGAATACAGCCGACTCCTTGCTTTCTTTTCAAAACTCATATTTTATTAGTTAAGCTCAAATACTTCCGTCTTGAATTAGACCCTCCTTTACAATCAGACGTTCATCCCTAGGTATACTTACGGTGTATAGTGCATTAAGTATTTCCACAGCTTGTATAAATCTAAGTATACTCACGGTGTACAGTACTTTTAAGGTTTAGCATTTCCACAGCTTTATGTATCCTAGACCATGTTCTAGAAGGGTGGCTTCTAGGTAATTCACGATGAGATGATCCTACGGCATTTCCTTAGCTTCCACTTATTTGTACTCCACACGAGGTGTTTCCAACGCTATACGAAGTACAGTGCCATTTAACGGAGTCTCATAGCTTCATACTGTAACACAGATAACTATGTTTACGTAGTATTCGGGTTTGCAAAGTCCTATCCTAAGGGCAATAGTCACGTGAAAGACCGGAAAGGGTGAACGATAAAGTCTATATTCAGGATAATTTAGACTGATAACAAAGTAAAACAACTCCCATTTATATAATAATCGGGAACATTATTCCACAACGGATTGTGCCCATGACTTTCATAGCTTCCACGTTCCGTACTCCACACATTAGTGATGTTTCCGGCGCTATACAAATGAAAGCCGTATAACGTTACCTCTGTTGTTTCATAATGATGTTATCCCAATATCATATATTTGAAGTAACATCATCACTACTATTTAAATCATGGCAAACATACAAGCAACTAATTACAAAGAATATCAATAAACATTTCTAATATTAATAAATCACAAACATCAAACAAGAACATTATGACAAATTAATAATAGAAAGGGTAGATAATACCAATACGAATTGTGAGCAGAATAACACTTGTATTTCTTCATAAAATCCGAGCATTACATAAGCTAGCCTCTACTAATTTATTACATAACTAATCTAAAAGTAAAGAAAATGATTCCCCCACTAATCTTCTCACTAGTCCAAGGGTTAAAAACCCTAGCAAGAAACTCGAGAGAGAGACTAGAGAGAGAACCTCGAGAGAGAAAGTAGAGAGAGAGTGTGTGAGAGAGAAAGTGAGAAATGAGAATGAAGTGCAGAATGGTTGGAGGATGAAGGCCCTATTTATAGGCAAAGGGTGAAATCAGCCGTACAAGTCGCGAAGCACGCACGTACAAGCAAACGAAGCACAAACGGAGACCAATTGGCCTTAGGAGGGCCGTATACGAGGTCAAGGGGGCCGTATACGGCCTTGTGGGGGCCGTATACGGTGTGCATGGGGCCGTATACGGTCTCCAGGGCCGTATATGGGTTCTGTCGGTTTTCATTCATTGCTTAAAATGCCCGTATCTCCTTCGTTATGCGTCCGTTTGACTTGATTCTTTCGCCTGTGATCTCGTAATTCCGTTACGCTTATAATGGTGCCAATTTCATAGAAATTGGATGTGTGTAACTCAAGCATGTTTGGAATGACTTTTAACGATCTGTGGAAGCCGTATCTCTTCCGTTCTTCACCCAATTTGCATGATTCTTGATTCTCCCATCTCGTTTTTACCAATTACAACATATCATAAGGTTAGAATGTGCTTATCATAAGGTAAATGAGGGTGTGAGAATTGGTCGTTGTTTATTCGCTCTGTTTTGCTCGTTATTTGGACGTTTTTAGTGGTTTTTGTAGCAACGCCTATATTTTGAGCACTTTAGTGAATTTTAGTAAATAATGATTGTTTTGGAATGTTTTCGCTAAAGATGTGTCCAAAAAGTGCGGAATATCGTACTTAAAAACATGACTTTTTGCGTCGCATCAAGTTATCCCACACTTAGACGTTGCTTGTCCTCAAGCAACACTCAGTTTTTGAAAACGTTTTTAAAACATTTTTAGAGCGAGTCAATATATTTTTAAAGAGTTACCACCTCCAGATATAAGTAAGATAATATTAGGATTATAGGGAAAGATAAGATGATCCTTCCTTAAACAAGAAAAGATTCTCTTAGGCATACTTCCAAATCTCATGATCTTGGAGTACACATGACTAGGCGATCTCACTAAAGGTGGTCACTCAATTCACTCAAAGTGTATCGGGTTTCCTATCATTCTAGAACAAACGAAATCGCTCAAATAGCCAGTCATGCAGCACTCATCGTCATAAGCTTGATCGAGAATCGGATCTCCACCACTTAGGTGAGGACGGTGCTAATTATCCCAAGACATTCATGAGAGTTGTAGTGTTTGGTGAGGGTAAAAGGGTATGGATAGTGGTATATTTGGGTTGTAAGGGTTTGGGTTATCTTTAAAACTACTGAGATCATGAATAACTTTATTCTAAAACGGAAAGGAGATAGTTATCGGTCCTCTATCATATTCTTCTTGCGAGGATGATACTTTGAAGGACTTGGCTTTATTCTTGCGGAACTATTTTTCTTTTCTTTTCTGCTTTTTCTTCTTTTCTATATTCTTTTTCTGCTTTTTTCTATTTTTGTATTTTCTTTTTCTTCTTCAGAACTTCTTTGCCAGAGAATTTCCAAGGATATTTTTCGTTTGATTAGTCGGTACTGGATTTTTCGTTTGATTAGTCGTTTGATTTGCCAGAGATTAATCTTCGTACTGGATTTTTCGTTTCCAAGGATATGAACTCATTATAACATTCTAAAACTAGTGTAAAAGTTTCGGGTCAAACCGAGGTTGTTTGACCCAAAAACCGAACCCCAAAAACGTCACAGCCCTTGTGTTGCGTCAGACCAAAAATCCATGAGACACAAGGCTTGTGTCGCATAAAGCATAAGACACAAGCGTTGTGTCGCATAAAACATAAGACACAAGGATTGTGTCGCATAATACATAAGACACAAGGATTGTGTCACCTAATACATAAGACACAAGGATTGTGTCGCATAAATCATAAGACACAAGCATTGTGTCGCATTTTGTGTCGCATTAAGTTGCGTATCATAAGACACAAGCCTTGTGTTGCGGAACACAAGCATTGTGTCGCATAAATCATAAGACACAAGCACTGTGTAGCATTTAGTGTCGCAAAAACCCAAAAACAGAAGCTAAAAACATTCTAAGTGTTTAAAAACCACTTTTCCACAACCAAATCAAATACGATACGATTTATACATGAAAATACTATACTTTTGGAAGTATACACAAATACTCGAATACGTACAAGATTATACTTAACCGAACGTGAGATTTCACTCACGCACACACACGAGATTACACTCCAACAAACTTAAACTTGTACAACTACACGGGATTGCACCCGATGCGAACTTATGAGTTCACTCCAAATACTTACGTGTGGGATTACACGCAAACTGATACGAACTTACACTCGAACACATAAGAGATTTCACCCGTACACTTGGGGATTACATCCACTCGGATTTACATTACTTGAACGTTACACAATGCAATACCAAAGTACATTACAACTATACAATTTCTACAAATAGATAATAATAATATGAGATTATTATTACACGCCGATACCAACGGGTCGTACAACTTTGCTACAAACTACAACTTACAAACAAATACAAACGTACAAACAACAAATGGACATTAACTAGTTTGGGAACAACTAGCATGGATACCTTACAAGTATTCCATTTACTTACTAAACCTTATGCGTATTAGGACGCTAAGGGTTGCTAGTTCGGGATACTACTTTGCTTGCTTACTGCATTGTCTACTAGACTCTCAGGTGAGTCTCACAGCCCCTATTTTACTGTTTTCACTCAGGGGTGAGATCTATTACTGTTTTACATGAACACACGTACTTACTTGCTGGCATGATTTACTTACTTTACTGAATTACGGATACGCCAATTGCATTAGTTTCGACTAATCCAATGAAAGCCTCCTAATCATAGTTGTTAGTTATGGGATAAGCGCGAGTTTTAGTATATGGATCCATATGGGACTGACAATCCCCGCCCGGGGTAGCACGCACTACCACGAACCATTACTGTATAAACGGGCGTTTCTTACTCGTTTCATATGAATGTTTTTGGATTAACATTCACGGGGGTACTATATTTACTGTACGTTAAGCTTCAACTATGGTGGCTCATGGCAAGGGTATCAAACGATTAGCATAACCTGCAATCACTACTTACTTACTGGCTGGCTGATGTTTTACAAATACAACTGTTACTTGTGTGTTCAAACTATTTACTTACAAACCTGTGAGATTCACCAACCTTTTGGTTGACCGTTTTAGTAATGCATTCTCATGTACACAGCTCTAGATGGATTGCCCAGCAGGATATGCTTACTTAGCTTGAGTCGCATGCATTTACAAGCTTGGAGATTTTTATACATTACTTTTGTACTAGTTGTTATGTATTAGAATCTCTAGGAAACTTACTCGAACTCGAGTTTGTATTTTGAATTACTTATGTACTAATGTAATAACTTTTCGAACGTCTCATATAGATTCGTTCACTGTATCCTTTGTGCTTGTGATTATTGATTAGTAACACCCAAAAACTCGCTTCCGCAAATAGTGAACTAGGTTGCATTTAGTGGGCCTAGACTATGACCGTTAGGCAGTATTCCTCATTAAGTATAACTGGTTCAGGGATTACATCATACAAGTTTAATTTAACATAGCCTGATCAACTATGTACAATTAAATGAAGATGATGTGAGTTCTGAAAGGGGTTATGTTGAACAGGAATGCACTAGCTGACTCTGACCTCGAGAGAACCGTGACTTTTACTTGTTTGTGCTAGACACACACTAGGCTATTATGTGATATAGATAGATATACATATATAGGCCTCGCCTTCCGACATATTACTCTCTCTCGACAACTGCAAAATTCATTTTACAACTTACAGCGAATAACGACAACTCGATTCTCGTCGTTCCATCCTTATTCGACTTTTATGGTTTCACAAATACCGACATACTTCTGAAGGCTGAAACTCCTTCCCTGCCATTTTGTAGAACTGCTCATCTGGAAATGGCACACTTCTCATCATGTGACTACACGTCAGACAATGAACAAATTAACGACGAACAAATCCAGTACACGTATCTCGATGAAGAGATAGCCCCAGTGGAAGGACTTGAGAATCACGGTTTCGGACTCGTAGACATTGAAGAGTACGAAAGAGTACGGGATCAGGCTGAAGATCTGGATGGCCGTAACTGGGAGCTGCAACTGAAATGCAAAGCTTACGAGATGGAGTTAAGGATTCTGCAAAGGTCCATCCCTGAACGAATCCGAGACTCTGTTCTCTATTTGAAGGAAGTAACTACTCATCTGAATCAACGAGTAACGGCATGGATCAAATGGATGTACCTACAAGCTATCGGAGATGCTTTGGTTTATCCTACCCTTCGACGATACCAAGATATGCTGGAAGCTCGTTACTACCCCTACAATCTACACCAAGAATAGGCCGACGATAGCTATGACCATATGGTTCGTTCAAATCGTATGAAATTACAAAAGTACAAAATACGGACGTTGGTGAAAACAATTATTAAACAATGTAGAATTATTTAATAACATTTACTTATACTTTATATTATGTTTATAATATAACAAATGCGTACGTTTTATTTAAAACGTTACCGAATTCTATGAAACGCGACCAACCGATAAAAACAAAACAAAGTTATATTTTATAACTTAAAACAAGTATTTTGATAAAATACTCCAACAAAATATCGAGTAACATTTCATATTTTAAAACGTATACATAAACGCGTATAAAATGATATTAACGTTTAAACGACCTGGGAAACGAACACCGCACGGAGCGCAAACGCTAGTGAACGAAAATTGGTGAGACCACACCATGGTGGCCTCACCAAAACCGGCCAAGACATGGGGCATCACCCCCATAACTTTTTGATCAAAAACATAACCAAACACACTCCCTCACTCAAACTCTCATATCTCTCTCTAATCTCTAGTCTCTCTCTCTATCTCGGCTCACTCTCTCTCTAGAAAAACACCCACAAAACGAGCTTGGATTACAAAAAGGAAAGGAGCAAAGTTGATCACCGCAACGAGGGCTACGCGTTCATCTTTTCGGTTTCTCGATCCGACGACTTTGTAAGTTTTCCGGCGACTCTCGAACTTTTCCGATTTCATATATTTTGCTAGATTATTGTTCCCCTAGCTAAATGATGTCCAAATATATAATTAAAACTCGTTTTTGAAAACATTATCAAAAATGTCGGTTTTGGTCATTTTTAAGAAAACGACACCTCGAACACTAAAAACGTCAACTAATAATTTTTATGAACTCATTATAAAATTCTAAAACTAGTGTAAAAGTTTCGGGTCAAACCTAGGTCGTTTGACCCAAAAACCGAACCCCAAAAACGTCACAGCCCTTGTGTTGCGTCAGACCAAAAATCCATGAGACACAAGGCTTGTGTCGCATAAAGCATAAGACACAAGCGTTGTGTCGCATAAAACATAAGACACAAGGATTGTGTCGCATAATACATAAGACACAAGGATTGTGTCGCATAATACATAAGACACATGGATTGTGTCGCATAAATCATAAGACACAAGCATTGTGTCGCATTTTGTGTCGCATTAAGTTGCGTATCATAAGACACAAGCCTTGTGTTGCGGAACACAAGCATTGTGTCGCATAAATCATAAGACACAAGCACTGTGTCGCATTTAGTGTCGCAAAAACCCAAAAATAGAAGCTAAAAACATTCTAAGTGTTTAAAAACCACTTTTCGACAACCAAATCAAATACGATATGATTTATACATGAAAATACTATACTTTTGGAAGTATACACAAATACTCGAATACGTACAAGATTATACTTAACCGAACGTGAGATTTCACTCACGCACACACACGAGATTACACTCCAACAAACTTAAACTTGTACAACTACACGGGATTGCACCCGATGCGAACTTATGAGTTCACTCCAAATACTTACGTGTGGGATTACACGCTAACTGATACGAACTTACAGTCGAACACATACGAGATTTCACCCGTACACTTGGGATTACATCCACTAGGATTTAAATTACTTGAACGTTACACAATACAATACCAAAGTACATTACAACTATACAATTTCTACAAATACATAATAATAATATGAGATTATTATTACATGCCGATACCAACGGGCCGTACAACTTTGCTACAAACTACAACTTACAAACGTACAAACAACAAATGGACATTAACTAGTTTGGGAACAACTAGCATGGATACCTTACAAGTATTCCATTTACTTACTAAACCTTATGCGTATTAGGACGCTAAGGGTTGCTAGTTCGGGATACTACTTTGCTTGCTTACTGCATTGTCTACTAGACTCTCGGGTGAGTCTCACAGACCCTATTTTACTGTTTTCACTCAGGGGTGAGATGCATTACTGTTTTACATGAACACACGTACTTACTTGCTGGCATGATTTACTTACTTTACTGAATTACGGATACGCCAATTGCATGAGTTTCGACTAATCCAATGAAAGCCTCCTAATCATAGTTGTTAGTTATGGGATAAGCGCGAGTTTTAGTATATGGATCCATATGGGACTGACAATCCCCGCCTGGGGTAGCACGCACTACCACGAACCGTTACTGTATAAACGGGCGTTTCTTACTCGTTTCATATGAATGTTTTTGGATTAACATTCACGGGGGTACTATATTTACTGTACGTTAAGCTTCAACTATGGTGGCTCATGGCAAGGGTATCAAACGATTAGCATAACCTGCAATCACTACTTACTTACTGGCTGGCTGATGTTTTACAAATACAACTGTTACTTGTGTGTTCAAACTATTTACTTACAAACCTGTGAGATTCACCAACCTTTTAGTTGACCGTTTTAGTAATGCATTATCAGGTACACAGCTCTAGATGGATTGCCCAGCAGGATATGCTTACTTAGCTCGAGTCGCATGCATTTACAAGCTTGGAGATTTTTATACATTACTTTTGTACTAGTTGTTATGTATTAGAATCTCTAGGAAACTTACTCGAACTCGAGCTTGTATTTTGAATTACTTATGTACTAATGTAATAACTTTTAGAACGTCTCATATAGAGTCGTTCACTGTATCCTTTGTGCTTGTGATTATTGATTAGTAACACCCAAAAACTCGCTTCCGCAAACTATTAAATTTGGGGGTGTTACAGTACCTCAAATGCTCGAAACATGTCAGTGGGTGTGTAAGATGACTAAGGCTCCTAACTCTAATAGGTTTCCATGTTTGTGAGTGAAAGGGATACTAAGAATAAAGTTCAAACAAGTAGGAGTAGGAAGTTTTAAGTTTTGACAAAAATTTCAATGAAGTAATTTCGCAAAACATCCTTTTTGTTCATAAAAATAGAGAAGGCTTGGAACATTCATTTTAGGGATCATTCTCTACTTATTTAGGTTAGCTTACGACTCATCTTAAATTAACTACTATTACGACTACTAAAACTATGTTAGACACGGGTTGCCTCCCGAGAAGCGCTTGTTTTTGTTCGAGTCTCTAGCTTGACTCTAACACTATTTATCAGGCAATCCTAGCGGCTTCCTTGCATCCATTAGTAGACACAAGTGGTAATATTGGTGCATACCTAACAGTTTAAGGAAAGTTAAGGTCACGGGATGCCCAATATGAGGAGATGATTTAAAGTAAGGGAATTGTTCTACCGGAGGTATAACAAATCTCTCAACTTCTAATACCTCCTGGGGTCGGGTTGACAGAATGGGTTGGTCAGAGGTGTCCATATCACTCCATGACATATACGTAATTATGTGGTGGAGAGATGGTTTGTAGGGCAACCCTGACGCAAAACCCACCTTGTTCCTATGGTCTTTTGGTTAATTATAATGTTGTACTCTAGGCATGGAGGTGGGACATTATCCATTGACGTCTCCAATCTCGTAACAACATTCTCATCGACTACTTGGGTAACGGGTTCAATTACATCACTGCTTAGAGTTGAGTGCAAGTCTATGTTGAGTGTATTAGATGTGGAGTGTGGGTTGACTTCGAATGATAAAGATTGAGATTGATGTTGGGTGGGGCTATAGGGGTTTGATTGAGAATCTAAGTGTCCTATGGCTAACATCGTATGTCCCTCACATTCTCCATCAAAGTGGGAAACACCGCATATCCTACATCCAATTTGAATTATTTGAGCAAGACTTTGCAATTGATCTATTATTGTTTCTACCCAAGTATTCAGTAAAGACGACATTTGAAGAAGGTTTAAGAATTATATTAGAGGTGAGAAGTGTTTTAAATCTAAACTAAGCTAATCTAATCTAACTACGCTATTCTACGGGCAAAAATTAAAGGGATAACTTAAAAACTAATTTATCTAAACAGGCTCCGGATCGTACTACCGTCCCCGGCAGCGGCGCCAAAAACTTGACGCGCACCCAGCGGTCGGTTCAGGAATTGCTTCCTATCGTTGCAGACCTTTCCACTAGGCGCGGTGTCAGGTGGTAGTTTTAAATTTATAATAGTCGGGGGAGACTAAACCTCCGTACTACCTACTGGTACTGGTACGAATACCTTGATATGAGTATGCGGTAAGGATGATCCAGGGTCGTTCCTCACGACGGTAGAATTGAAACAGAGCTCGTTCCGATAAACTAATTATCAAGCTAGGGTTTGAATAAGTGGATAGGTGATTGTTTTTGGTTTTTATCTAGTTAAACTACTAAAACTTATAAAGCATAAAAGTAAAGGGAGACTAGCATATGTAACACCTAAGGATAACAAAGACGTGGTTCACCATGATTTAGGATAGTGTATGTGCAGAGATGATGATTATATGGGGATACATTCAGTTGACAAACAAATAAACTTAGGTGTAAACACTAGGACCCTACTTATTTAGTTCCGGTTCTAAATTAGTATGTCACTGAGTACCTAGGCTATGGTGATTCTGATTAGAACAGGTTGCTCAACCCCCCAACACTGCCCTTGTGACGGTACAGTGACCCTTGCTCAACTACCCTGTTACGGAATAGTGAGTCTCTGGAGATAACTCCTGGGTGCATGCATGAGGTAACAAACTGCCATTAAGGATACTCTGACCTTTCTTAATACCAAAACCTAAATGTGTCATCTAAATGTGTACTGGTTATTTAACTATGTTATTCTAAACTATCGGTTATGAAGAGTTAAGGGGTTTAAGCATCTGGGAATACAGTCGACTCCTTGCTTTCTTTTCAAAACTCATATTTTATTAGTTAAGCTCAAATACTTCCGTCTTGAATTAGACCCTCCTTTACAATCAGACGTTCATCCCTAGGTATACTTACGGTGTATAGTGCATTAAGTATTTCCACAGCTTGTATAAATCTAAGTATACTCACGGTGTACAGTACTTTTAAGGTTTAGCATTTCCACAGCTTTATGTATCCTAGACCATGTTCTAGAAGGGTGGCTTCTAGGTAATTCACGATGAGATGATCCTACGGCATTTCCTTAGCTTCCACGTATTTGTACTCCACACGAGGTGTTTCCAACGCTATACGAAGTACAGTGCCATTTAACGGAGTCTCATAGCTTCATACTGTAACACAGATAACTATGTTTACGTAGTATTCGGGTTTGCAAAGTCCTATCCTAAGGGCAATAGTCACGTGAAAGACCGGAAAGGGTGAACGATAAAGTCTATATTCAGGATAAGTTTAGACTGATAACAAAGTAAAACAACTCCCATTTATATAATAATCGGGAACATTATTCCACAACGGATTGTGCCCACGACTTTCATAGCTTCCACGTTCCGTACTCCACACATTAGTGATGTTTCCGGCGCTATACAAATGAAAGCCGTATAACGTTACCTCCGTTGTTTCATAATGATGTTATCCCAATATCATATATTTGAAGTAACATCATCACTACTATTTAAATCATGGCAAACATACAAGCAACTAATTACAAAGCATATCAATAAACATTTCTAATATTAATAAATCACAAACATCAAACAAGAACATTATGACAATTTAATAATAGAAAGGGTAGATAATACCGATACGAATTGTGAGCAGAATAACACTTGTATTACTTCATAAAATCCGAGCATTACATAAGCTAGCCTCTACTAATTTATTACATAACTAATCTAAAAGTAAAGAAAAGGATTCCCCCACTAATCTTCTCACTAGTCCAAAGGTTAAAAACCCTAGCAAGAAACTAGAGAGAGAGACTAGAGAGAGATCCTAGAGAGAGAAAGTAGAGAGAGAGTGTGTGAGAGAGAAAGTGAGAAATGAGAATGAAGTGTAGAATGGTTGGAGGATGAAGGCCCTATTTGTAGGCAAAGGGTAAAATCAGCCGTACAAGTCACGAAGCACGCACGTACAAGCAAACGAAGCACGAACGGAGATCAATTGGCCTTAGGAGGGCCGTATACGGGGTCAAGGGGGCCGTATACGGTCTTGTGGGGGCCGTATACGGTGTGCATGGGGCCGTATACGGTCTCCAGGGCCGTATACGGGTTCCGTCGGTTTTCGTTCGTTGCTTAAAACGCCTGTATCTCCTTCGTTATCCGTCCGTTTGACTTGATTCTTTCGCCTGTGATCTCGTAATTCCGATACGATTCTAATGGTGCCAATTTAATAGAAATTGGATGTGTGTAACTCAAGCATGTTTGGAATGACCTTTAACGATCTGTAGAAGCCGTATCTCTTCCGTTCTTCACCCAATTTGCATGATTCTTGATTCTCCCATCTCGTTTTTACCTATTACAACATATCATAAGGTTAGAATGTGCTTATCATAAGGTAAATGAGGGTGTGAGAATTGGTCGTTGTTTATTCGCTCTGTTTTGCTCGTTATTTGGACGTTTTTAGTGGTTTTTGTAGCAACGCCTATATTTTGAGCACTTTAGTGAATTTTAGTAAATAATAATTGTTTTGGAATATTTTCACTAAAGATGTGTCCAAAAAGTGTGGAATATCGTACTTAAAAACCTGACTTTTTGCGTCACATCAAGGTACAAAAATAAATTGACGTTATTAGTTAGCCACATTTGAACTCCAATCGTGTGACCATTCTGAAATGTATTGCCACACCTTCGAACATTTATGTGGCTAAAGGGCACTGCTATTTTTTTGGCTAATTATTTAGTCACATATGAATTTGGAATGCGTGACAAATAAAGAGTAAGTTCGAAGCATTAGTCACGTTATACATATAAAATTACGTGACAAATCTATGTCACACACTTAAACACTGTGAACAAATGCCACTATATGGTCACATGAAGTAATTGTTTATGTGACTAAATCATTTAGTCGAATTTGTCACACGTGATTGACAGTCAAGGAATTCATGTTGATCCTTCAAAAATCGAGGTTATCAAGTGCTGGCAAGCACCTACAACGCCGACCGAAGTACGCCAATTCTTAGGACTTGCTGGGAACTATCGACGATTCATTATTTTTTTTTCAAAAATAGCCCAACCTCTCACGACATTGACTCAGAAGGAAAGGAAATCGATTGTACTGATAAACAAGAGTCAGCATTTTAACTGTTGAAACAAAAGCTTTGCTGTAACACCCTCAAATTTCGATTTGCGGAAGCTGTCGGGTCGGGTGTTACTAAATCAAATATCACAGCATAAGATACATAATGAACGACTCTAAATGAGACGTTTGAAAATAATTATACATTTCCAAAATAGAACGTTTACAACGTTATAAGTTTGACAGTAATTCCCAAATACATAATTTGAAAATGCTAAAGTAAATGCAGAGTTGTCCCAAATGTTTGAAATCATGCGACTCGAGCTAGCATAATCTTGTAGTAATCCTAATCCTGCTGGGCACCTGAGAACACATGCTAAAACAGGTCAGCTATAAAGCTGGTGAGTTCATAGGATGGTTAGTTGAAAACATAAAGTAATAAAACAATTTATGTTTTGTAAAGTTGTTTCCAAAATCAGTGATTTTTGATATGTAATACGTTGAAGTTTGTAACACCAATGTGTAAAAGTCTAATCGAGGTATTCCATACCTAATTAGTTTGAATTATAAGTCTACCATTGAAATTATTTGTCTAACTTAAAGTCCAATATACCCCGTTTTGGTTGATTGTATTGTTACAAGTTACCTAGACTTGTTTGTTTGAAAATAATACAAGTTCAACAACTTGTCTGATTGAAAAATGATACAAGTACAACGACTTGTCTTCTGAAAATGATACAAGTACAACGACTTGTCTTCTGAAAATGATACAAGTACAACGACTTGTCTGCTGAAGTTGTGCCCACTGCAATACCGTGGCATCGTTTTGTACCCACTTTACCGTGGTATCGTTTTGTGCCCGCTGCAATACCGCGGCATCGTTTATGAAGTGCTCGAAAGCATAGTTGAAATGTAGAGCTAGTAGTACTACGACATACTAGCTATTGCAAATAAGTGTCGACCGTACAACGACGCGTCCGACTTGAATGATTGTGTTTGTATGATTGTATGTATACTAATCTACATAAGTAATATTAAAGTTAGCACCAAGTGCTCATGATAATATATGAACATGTAGATATATATATATATATAAATATATATATATATTTGTCAAATGAGTAAACGTAAGTAACAATCATGACACGCAATGAAAATAATTGATTGTATCTAAATACCTATAAGCAAATATTTAGATATTAAGTAGTACGCTGGTCCTAGGTATGAATACTCATCACCTAGTTGAATTGTATTAGTATAAAGGATCTATACTAACATATGATGCTATCGTATACTTCTAGCCTAAAGCCTAGCAAGTATATATAACAGAGTCTTGGGAAAATGTTCACTTAAGTTCGGTTCCCATTCTAGTGATAATGAAGTGTGTTGACAGTTTTAGTTCTTAAAGAATAACTAAACTTGTAACAGTACAGATGTTGTTCAGTGTAGGTAGAACTAACTAGTTCTAATGTATTCAATGATATTGTCCCGTGACAATATGGCCAAAAGATTGTGATAACTAAATCAAGTTATGTGTTGGTAATCGTTTCCAACGACCTAACCGGGTACGATTGTAACCTATCTAGGTTAAGTATTGATATTGTTCTAAAACAATTTTTGCGGTGTAATTCCTAAGTATTACACATTTCGTATTACATACAGTAATATAAATAGTTGTAAATTATAAACGATTGTTAATATGATTTGAAAACAGCAATTGAGCATGTGTTTCACCCCGAAAATAGTAAAACAGTTGAAAGGGTGGGGCTATGAAACTCACCTGTGAGTTGTTAACGATACGATGATACGCGCGTCGTCCAAATGGTAACCTTCTAGTGTCCTAAACACGTGAGGTTGTATAAGTACGAGATCAAATAGTCTGACCAAGTAAGTCGTTCGAATGTTTGTTTGTCGCTTGGTTTTAAAGACCGTGTACGGGGGTTCGTGTAACACCCCGCAAATTTAAACACGATTAATTAAATTAATCACTTGCATTATTAGGCTAATTCCCTACTTGAGTGAATTCACAACACATTTTAGAGGTAAGTCTAGCATAACCCAACTAGTTAGTACGCGCAGTATTACGTATTCGTAATTAGTTGTAATTACGTACAGAACAAATTGAAAACAAACGCGACAAAAACGTACGACTCTTGGTGAACAAAATTATTTAATAAAACGAAATTATTAAATAACGTGGTGACGAATAAATATTTTGTCAAAAATATTTACAAATCATTTTATAACGCGAAACGTTTAATTCGTACAATTTAAATAAAACAAAGTTTAAAATTTTATAACTAAGTTAATTTGGTTTCATAAAAATTATCATAATTAAAAATAATTAAGAAAATGTAATTAAAAACATAATAGTTAAAATAAAATAACATTTAACGATCGGGTAAACAAACACGGAGCGCAAACACAGAGGCAGAAAATGAGGAACAAAACCCCATCCACCTCCTCCTTTTCTTTCACTTTCACCATCCACTCTCTCTCTCTCTTCTTTTCTTTTCTCCTCCTTCTCTCTAAAACTCATTCAAAAATCACACAAATCACACCAAAACTACGCTAAAACGACGCCGAATCACCATACTCCTTTGGAATTAAACGACCACGAGACTCCGATCTACATTTCTATCTTTTCGGATTTCAAATCCGACACTCGTAAGTTTCCGACAAATCCCGCAAATCTTTAGATTTCAAAGTTATAATTGCTACTTAGTGTTTAATATACTTAGATTTACATGTTTTAGTGTTTTATACAACCGAAAACGTCCGAAATCGACCCAAAACTCGTTATTTTCTCGCTGTTCGTCGAACAGGCGACTACGTCGCATTGGGACCGAAAACAGTACTGCGACGTAGGCCTCTACGTCGCATTACCCTTCCTTACGTCGCACATAGCGACGCAGACCACTACGTCGCATTAAATTGCGAACGTCGCCTATGCGACGTAACCCATGACGTCGCAAAAACCTGAATGCGACGTAGACCCGTACGTCGCACCCTACGTCGCATAACCACCCAGCGTCGCACCTTACGTCGCTAAAAACAGAAAGTTTAAAAACTTGTTTTCACTAAGTGTCGAACTAACCGAAAACGCATATCTTTATACAAATTCGATTCACGAGCCTTACAAACAATTTAAACATACTTGTTTTATCGGAATGTTGATTTCAAACTTTCACCAACGAGTAGTATACATTTTCATAAACAACGAAATACAAACATTAAACAAACGATTTGGACATGACTTGGTTGTACAAACACTAGCATGGATGATTAGCTTAGACATCCACAATACTTATTAAATCTCGTACGTTTAGGACGTTAGGGGATTTCAGACTGTACTTGGGCTTAGGTTTGCTAGCACTCGCACAACTACTTAAACTCAACAGGTGAGTTCACAGCCCCTACTTTTACTGATTTAACTACTTTTGAACAGGGGTGGAAAACATAGACAACTGTTTTACTGCTTTGCCATAACTACTTTTACTACATGATTATTATCATACTGTTTACTCGAACGACTAGAGTACTTGAACTGTTAAACTGTTATACGAACTGCCACTTAACTGCCTTTGGCACACTTATACAAACTGTATATGACTGCGGTCAACTACTTCAACTGTCTGAACTTAATGGTATTTTCATACGAAAACTGAACTGAGAACATGCTGGAGAACGACCAGCTACATACTTTTATTACTAGCTCTTATGAAACAACATTTTCATAAATACACAGAAAGTCCCTACGTCTTGGGCACGCACGCACAGAAAGTCCCTACGTCTTGGGCAAACAGAAAGTCCCTACTTCTTGGGCACGGTGCCATCCTACGTCTTGGGTGAAGGCTCTACTTCTTGAGCAGATGGGTCCTACGTCTTGGATGCCAGTCCTACTTCTTGGACACAACTATACAAGTCCCTACGTCTTGGGCACATACATAGAAGTCCCTACTTCTTGGGCAACACTATAGGTCCTACTTCTTGGACAAACGATTTAAATCCCTATTCCTTGGGTAAACTAATAGGATACTGCTTTCCTACGAAACTTAAACTGTGTTTTGGGCGAACGACCCACTAAACTTATACTTTTGGGCAACATCCCAACGAAACATACCTACTACTAGGATACGAACATTCCTACAAACAACTATTTAAGAACGTAACGGATTTCAGAAACTATACTTTTGGGTGACATCCCAACGATACAATATAAACAACAGTGGTTTATCATAACTGAACTTGTAAACATAAAACCTGTGAATTCACTCAACCTCGTTGTTGACTTTTACTATGTTTTTCAGGGAATTAGCTGCGCATGTAAGATCGCCAACACACATGGAGAACTAGGCGACCCTTGAAGATTAGGATGCCAACTTTTTGGGAAAACATATGGATTTCTCTAGTATAACTGAAACTGTTTTGTCATATTCTAGAAATCCACTTTTGTAAACTCACTACTTTTAACTTATACGATCCGATGAATCGTAAACTTTGTAATTAACACTTTTGGCATCTTAATATATATTGTTCTGTTGTAATCATAAGCTCTGATACGTATGCATGCTTTGTTGTTGTGACACCCCATACTTAAACTAAACGCTTCCGCTAAACGATAATTTGGGGGTGTTACAGATTGGTATCAGAGACATTGGTTATAGCGAACTAGGAAACTTTAGGTGACTTAGAAACCTAGAGACCTAGACTATAGCCTTGGCTAGAACGTACATGCATACATACATTTGCATACATCTAAACTATCATTACGATACCTCGATATGCGTAAACTGTTCACCACATTCGACTCGTTCATTGTACTCTGATCTCATATGAACCTGATCGTGATTAAACGGTTGATGAAAAGAAGTATGTATTTGGCATCATATAATGACGCCTGGCCAACGTGATTATATCATACTAAGTACATATGGGTGTTTCATAGTCGTAAGATACGTGACGGGGATTCGACAAATTTTGCTTGATACTCGAAAACTTGAAATATGTGAAACTTTATTCCTCACATATTCTTTATTGGCATTGACTTCTGCATCTTTTCATCGCAGAACGTCAGCATGCCGCCTAAACAAAGAAATACTCGAAACAGTCGACGAAATTCTCCACCTGTACCTCCAGAAACAACCGAACAAATCATCGAACGCCGCGTGGCTGAGGCTATTGCTCAGTACGAGGCTAGCAGAAATCGTGAAAACCCAACCAACAACAGTGGAGCTACCCCCGTCAACAGCGAAACTCCAACTAATATCCAGCAGGGGTGTTCCTACAAAACCTTTCAGTCTTGTAAACCTAGCACCTTCACCGGGACCGAAGGGGCCATTGGCCTGGTCCACTGGATTGAGAAAATGGAATCGGTGATCGACATTAGCGACTGTGCCACCGACAAAATTGTGAAATACGCCACCTGCACTTTAGCCGACAAAGCGCTAACCTGGTGGAACGCTCAAGTCCAGATTATGGGACGCCCAGCTGCTCATTCCATGACCTGGGTAACTCTGAAGCAGATGATGATGGAGGAATTTTGCCCTCCCAACGAGATGCAGAAACTCGAAACCGAGTTTTGGAACATTCAGATGATCGGAGCTGACATTTCCGGTTACACAACTAGATTTCAGGAGCTTGCACGTCTGGTGCCTCATATGGTAACCCCCGAGAGCAAACGCATTGAGCGTTACAACAGGGGTTTGGCACCACAAATCCGAGGCATGGTTATGTCCTCCAAACCCGCCACTTTTAGGAGCGCAGTGGATCTGGCTCACAGCTTAACCGACGATGCGGTCGAAATTGGAACCCTGAAAGCTATCACAGGGAAAGCTGAACTTAACCGTACTGATGCGGGCGACAGCAAACGCAAATGGCACAGTGAGAACAACGACCGTCAGGGTCAACAAAACAGGAACGTGGGAAACACTCGAGCCTACGTCGCCATCACTAACACTGAACCGAAACCATACCTAGGCAAAAGGCCTAAATGCGGAAAATGCGAAAGGCATCATGAGGGTAACTGTACTCTCTGCGACAGATGCAACCAATGGGGACATCGAGCTCAAACCTGCAAAGCCAACCTCTCCGCTCGAACAAACAATGGGTGTTTCGAGTGCGGTGAGCCCGGACACTATCGAAACCAATGTCCAAAACTGAACGACACCCAGAACAATCCCGGAAACAACAACCACATCGCAACCATCCCACCGGCTCGTGGCCGCGCATACATCCTCCGTGCACCGGAAACTGTTGCGGACTATGGCAAACACGGTATGTCTTACCAACTCTTGCTACGATTTAACGTTTCGTTTATTCGAATGTCGATTCGAACACAACATTTGGTAAACTCTGAACACGAAACGAAACACACAACATATTGAACTATGCCGCGAGCATACTTAAACCAATTGAACTTCTATGGCAACAATTGAACGCCACGCAAACTATGGTTAACGACATGACTTATCGGAGAACATACGCCGCGGGCGATCCGACTTGATTTTTAAATCTCGGGACGAGATTTCTCTAACAAGGGGAGAATGTAACACCCCGCAAATTTAAACACGATTAATTAAATTAATCACTTGCATTATTAGGCTAATTCCCTACTTGAGTGAATTCACAACACATTTTAGAGGTAAGTCTAGCATAACCCAACTAGTTAGTACGCGCAGTATTACGTATTCGTAATTAGTTGTAATTACGTACAGAACAAATTGAAAACAAACGCGACAAAAACGTACGACTCTTGGTGAACAAAATTATTTAATAAAACGAAATTATTAAATAACGTGGTGACGAATAAATATTTTGTCAAAAATATTTACAAATCATTTTATAACGCGAAACGTTTAATTCGTACAATTTAAATAAAACAAAGTTTAAAATTTTATAACTAAGTTAATTTGGTTTCATAAAAATTATCATAATTAAAAATAATTAAGAAAATGTAATTAAAAACATAATAGTTAAAATAAAATAACATTTAACGATCGGGTAAACAAACACGGAGCGCAAACACAGAGGCAGAAAATGAGGAACAAAACCCCATCCACCTCCTCCTTTTCTTTCACTTTCACCATCCACTCTCTCTCTCTCTTCTTTTCTTTTCTCCTCCTTCTCTCTAAAACTCATTCAAAAATCACACAAATCACACCAAAACTACGCTAAAACGACGCCGAATCACCATACTCCTTTGGAATTAAACGACCACGAGACTCCGATCTACATTTCTATCTTTTCGGATTTCAAATCCGACACTCGTAAGTTTCCGACAAATCCCGCAAATCTTTAGATTTCAAAGTTATAATTGCTACTTAGTGTTTAATATACTTAGATTTACATGTTTTAGTGTTTTATACAACCGAAAACGTCCGAAATCGACCCAAAACTCGTTATTTTCTCGCTGTTCGTCGAACAGGCGACTACGTCGCATTGGGACCGAAAACAGTACTGCGACGTAGGCCTCTACGTCGCATTACCCTTCCTTACGTCGCACATAGCGACGCAGACCACTACGTCGCATTAAATTGCGAACGTCGCCTATGCGACGTAACCCATGACGTCGCAAAAACCTGAATGCGACGTAGACCCGTACGTCGCACCCTACGTCGCATAACCACCCAGCGTCGCACCTTACGTCGCTAAAAACAGAAAGTTTAAAAACTTGTTTTCACTAAGTGTCGAACTAACCGAAAACGCATATCTTTATACAAATTCGATTCACGAGCCTTACAAACAATTTAAACATACTTGTTTTATCGGAATGTTGATTTCAAACTTTCACCAACGAGTAGTATACATTTTCATAAACAACGAAATACAAACATTAAACAAACGATTTGGACATGACTTGGTTGTACAAACACTAGCATGGATGATTAGCTTAGACATCCACAATACTTATTAAATCTCGTACGTTTAGGACGTTAGGGGATTTCAGACTGTACTTGGGCTTAGGTTTGCTAGCACTCGCACAACTACTTAAACTCAACAGGTGAGTTCACAGCCCCTACTTTTACTGATTTAACTACTTTTGAACAGGGGTGGAAAACATAGACAACTGTTTTACTGCTTTGCCATAACTACTTTTACTACATGATTATTATCATACTGTTTACTCGAACGACTAGAGTACTTGAACTGTTAAACTGTTATACGAACTGCCACTTAACTGCCTTTGGCACACTTATACAAACTGTATATGACTGCGGTCAACTACTTCAACTGTCTGAACTTAATGGTATTTTCATACGAAAACTGAACTGAGAACATGCTGGAGAACGACCAGCTACATACTTTTATTACTAGCTCTTATGAAACAACATTTTCATAAATACACAGAAAGTCCCTACGTCTTGGGCACGCACGCACAGAAAGTCCCTACGTCTTGGGCAAACAGAAAGTCCCTACTTCTTGGGCACGGTGCCATCCTACGTCTTGGGTGAAGGCTCTACTTCTTGAGCAGATGGGTCCTACGTCTTGGATGCCAGTCCTACTTCTTGGACACAACTATACAAGTCCCTACGTCTTGGGCACATACATAGAAGTCCCTACTTCTTGGGCAACACTATAGGTCCTACTTCTTGGACAAACGATTTAAATCCCTATTCCTTGGGTAAACTAATAGGATACTGCTTTCCTACGAAACTTAAACTGTGTTTTGGGCGAACGACCCACTAAACTTATACTTTTGGGCAACATCCCAACGAAACATACCTACTACTAGGATACGAACATTCCTACAAACAACTATTTAAGAACGTAACGGATTTCAGAAACTATACTTTTGGGTGACATCCCAACGATACAATATAAACAACAGTGGTTTATCATAACTGAACTTGTAAACATAAAACCTGTGAATTCACTCAACCTCGTTGTTGACTTTTACTATGTTTTTCAGGGAATTAGCTGCGCATGTAAGATCGCCAACACACATGGAGAACTAGGCGACCCTTGAAGATTAGGATGCCAACTTTTTGGGAAAACATATGGATTTCTCTAGTATAACTGAAACTGTTTTGTCATATTCTAGAAATCCACTTTTGTAAACTCACTACTTTTAACTTATACGATCCGATGAATCGTAAACTTTGTAATTAACACTTTTGGCATCTTAATATATATTGTTCTGTTGTAATCATAAGCTCTGATACGTATGCATGCTTTGTTGTTGTGACACCCCATACTTAAACTAAACGCTTCCGCTAAACGATAATTTGGGGGTGTTACAGTTCGGGGGCAGCGCCCGTGATAGCGGGGTCCAAGGGGTGGCAACCCCTGGCGGGGTCCAAGGGGCAGAGCCCCTGGCTGGGGTCGAGCTGCCAGGTCAGCTTGGAAAAATTTTATTTCTACTACTTTGCTTTAGAGAAAACGCATTCGAAATCCAAATTCTTGTAAAATCAAGTGGTAAAATTTGGTTGTCAATACTTAGTGAAAAACATAGGTTTTTAAGGTTCTGCGACGTCAGATGCGACGTCAGATGCGACGTCAGATGCGACGTAGGGTGTTACGTCGCTATGTGCGACGTTCGCAATCCAATGCGACGTTGTGTCCTGCGTCGCAATGTGCGACGTAGAATTTGATGGCGACGTAGGGGCTTACGTCGCATTATGCGACGTCGGGATGTTTTTGCGACGTTGGCTGCGACGTCGGCTGCGACGTCGCAGCACTGTTTTTGGTCCCTGCGACGTAGCGGACTGTTCGCCGGAGTTTGAGTCGGAAACGAGTTTTCCGGCTCCCGTTGAGTCCGATTCTTTTACCCAACCCCTATTTAAGTATTTTACGCTTATCTAAACCGCAAACAAGCAAAATAACAAAGTTTTGAGAGATTTCGAGAATTGTCGGAAACTTACAAATCCGCGCGAGGAGAATCCGAAAAGATAGGATTGTAGATCGTTGCGTGGTGATCGTTTTTCCCTAAAGGAGCTTCGAGATTGGAGGTCGTTTGACGGTGGTTTTTGGAGGATTATGGTGGTGGTGGTGTGGTGTTAGAGAGAGAGAGATGAGAGAAAAGTTAGAGAAGAGAGAGAAAGTGAAATGTGGTGAATGAGAAAGAATGAGGAGGGATTTGGGTTTTTATTTGAACTCAGATCCCTGACTCGTGTACTGTGGTCTCCAACCACAGTACAAAATGTCCGTGATTTTATACCTGATTAAAATGTAGATTTATTACTTTAAATCTATAATTTTGTTTAAGTTGTTTTGTAAATATTTTTAATAAAAATATTTCACTTGAACTATAAAATGTAATTATTCAAATTTAAAATCGGCGCGAAATTTGACTTTTTGACCGGGTGTTACATTCTCCCCCTGTTAAGAAAATTTCGTCCCGAAATTTAAAGTGATGTCAGGGTTGCGCATGGTCTGGGGAGCAATGCACGTACTAGGTATTTGTCGAATAGATTGCAGACACATGATGTCTATAACGAGGTTGAATAGCAGTCACTCCATGACCGCATCATGTTTAATCGTTGTAGTCACATTCTGACCGTATTATTTGTTTGGTGTATGATTATTTTGTGGTTATTCGGTAACCGTTTACGTCGTAGTCCATTCGGGACTAGAAGGTTGTCACATAGTGACCGTTTTGTAATTGGTTATATTAGGGCTGAGCGATTTATCGTTGAGTCGATTAGTCTACTGAAAGTAAACATTGAGTTTGGTTGGTGAGTGTTCTATCGATTGGTCTGCTGAAAGCAAACTTTGGGTTTTATGTGGGCCTAGGTCAACTAGCCCTAAGATGTGATCGACAATAAGTCGTTAAAATGATGGTGGGGACAATAAGTACACGTTTAGCGAATCTATAATTGAAGTGTTATGTTTTCGAGGAGAAATTGTACTTACATTTTCGTTGGAGATTTATTTGATTTACTCGGAGTCGATTAGGTGAATTTTGCGTCTTTTTGGGCAGTCCTTCTTGTAATGACCAGGTTCCTTACATTTGAAGCATATCCTTTGAGAGTCGGGATTGGCGGGAACTCTGCAGTCCCGGATTACGTGACCATATCGTTGGCATCTTTCGCAGGGTAATCCGCAAAATCCGTCATGATGACGTTTGCAGCCGTGACAAAATGGTTTGTTACCCGCATAGCCTTGTCTGTCGTTGGGTTCAGCAGCGTAGGACCTCAAGGGTTCAGGTTGATTCGTTGGGTTTTGGCTAGAGCTGGAACTTCCATTTCCTTTTTGTTGATTGTTTTCTGTTGCAGGTGGCCCACGTCGAACCACCTGTGCCATGAGTCTGTGGGCCATGCGAATAGCCTCTTCAATAGTAGTGGGTTTAGAGGCGGTGACCATTCCCTCAATTAGCAACGGGAGTCCACCAATGTACCTCCCGATTCGTTTGTTTTCAGGGTTTACTATGTTTGGACAAAGGGATGCTAGTTGTTGGAAGCGATTGGTATATGTTTCGATGTCGTTGTCTTTTACGGTGAGATACCAAAGTTCGTCCTCAAGTTTGTGAAGTACTTCGATGGGGCAATACTTGTCCTTCATGATTCGTTTCAGGTCTTCCCACGGAAGTTCGTGAGCAGTGTCGATTCCTATATTTCGGGCGTGAAAATTCCACCAGGTAGAGGCATCATCCTGTAGGGTGGATGTGGCATACATGACTTTGCAGTCGTCGGGGCAGTTGCACATGTGGAATATAGATTCCATTCTCTCGAACCATCGAATTAATCCGATAGCTCCTTCAGTCCCGACGAAGTTTGGTGGTTCGCACCTCAGAAAATCCTTAAAAGTGCAAGGCTTTACTTGGTTCTGAGCAGCTAGGGTCGCAGTCACTGCTTGATTAATGATTTGATCGTGCTCAGCTTGAGTGAAAGTTTGTCGTTTAGGAGGCATGATTCTTGAACAAGAATGAAACGACAAAGTGTGAGACCTTTATTCAAATATTTTGATTATTACAGTGACATGAATAGTAAACTTGACTTCTTAAATGAGTGATACGGGATCCCATGATCCTTGATGTTGAGGTTTTGATATCGCGTGTGGCAGTCATATTTCTGCCCTTTTTGTGGTGTTGTCACAACAGTTTAAGTATCTGTTGTCGAGTTAACCTTGGTTAAATTGTCCTGTTTCCATGTTTTTCGAGAGTTGTGACCAATTAGGTTGTAGTTCTGATGAATAGTCGTAATAATGACTAAATTGTGTTTTAATGTAGTCAACCAGACTATGTTGTTGTGAGTAGTCCCACGGACTATAGTGTAGTACTAAGATACTATACGGCCAATCACGCCGGTGAATGTGACACCTACTGTGCCCTATGTGGTGTTGAAGCGGGGTCTCCCAACACAACCCATGTGTGTGGTGACATCGTGTATTTATCGATTAAAGCATTACATGCTTAATTGGTCGTATATACATATATGGTGTACACGTAACTATACAAGTATACGTACATAATAAAAGTCAGGTGTGGCACCTCGTGCCCAGTTAAGTAATTGTATATGTATATATGTAAGTCGTACATGCAACTATAACAAGTCCGTATGTATAATTGAAGTAGCACCTAGTGCTATAATGCAGTGCTATCAGCACAGTAATTGAAATACTAATGTTTTGAAATTGTAGTACCAAAGTACCATGAAACGCAGCACCACGTGCTGTAATGAAGTGCCCGCGGCATTGAAATTGTAGTACCCCTGTACTATGAGTGTGGCATCAACATGCCATGATTGTAGTATCGACGTACTGTGAAGGTTGCACTAACGTGCTCATATTGTGGTATTAACATACCATGAAATAGTAGCACTACGTGCCATGTGTTGTTTGATTTGTAGCCCCAAGGCCAAAATGTGTTTGAAGTTCGAATTCCTCAGTTGTAACACAAAGGCTAAAGTGTGAGTGTCGAGGCACTAAAGTATTGAATTAATTGATCTACATGATCAATTTGTGATTTGAGATGATTTGCGTTGCGGACTTAGTCAACACTAATCCGATTGTGATCCATATGTTCAAGGTTTAAAAGTTGTAAGTTTGTTTTAAGTCTCGTGAAGGTTTAGCATGTGCGGGTTTCCATTCCCATTGATAACGTTTGTACCTCCTTCCCGAGGTTCAGTGATATATGTGATGTCCTCCTATGCGTACATAAGGAGAAAAGTGTCGAGTCGTGATAGTCAGGAAGACGGCGATGTGCCTCTTCGCGAGTATGTATTGGTTCAGCGGATTTGATTGTATATATATACTCAATATATATAAGTACGTAAAAGTAGTACACACGTAAGGCCTATTCATATATACCTACAGTACATATAATAGCCTAGGGTGTCTAGCACATAACAATCAGAGTCAACTACGCATTCCTGTTTCAGTATAACCCTTTTCAGATCTTAGATCATCTTTATTTAATTGTACATAGTTAGCTACGCTATGTTAAATTAAACTCGTATGATGTAATTCCTGAACCAGTCATACCTAATGGGGAATACAGCCTAACGGTCATAGTCTAGGCCCTCTAAATGCAACCTAGTTCACTACAACCTTAGGCTCTGATACCAATCTGTAACACCCTCAAATTTCGATTTGCGGAAGCTGTCGGGTCGGGTGTTACTAAATCAAATATCACAGCATAAGATACATAATGAACGACTCTAAATGAGACGTTTGAAAATAATTATACATTTCCAAAATAGAACGTTTACAACGTTATAAGTTTGACAGTAATTCCCAAATACATAATTTGAAAATGCTAAAGTAAATGCAGAGTTGTCCCAAATGTTTGAAATCATGCGACTCGAGCTAGCATAATCTTGTAGTAATCCTAATCCTGCTGGGCACCTGAGAACACATGCTAAAACAGGTCAGCTATAAAGCTGGTGAGTTCATAGGATGGTTAGTTGAAAACATAAAGTAATAAAACAATTTATGTTTTGTAAAGTTGTTTCCAAAATCAGTGATTTTTGATATGTAATACGTTGAAGTTTGTAACACCAATGTGTAAAAGTCTAATCGAGGTATTCCATACCTAATTAGTTTGAATTATAAGTCTACCATTGAAATTATTTGTCTAACTTAAAGTCCAATATACCCCGTTTTGGTTGATTGTATTGTTACAAGTTACCTAGACTTGTTTGTTTGAAAATAATACAAGTTCAACAACTTGTCTGATTGAAAAATGATACAAGTACAACGACTTGTCTTCTGAAAATGATACAAGTACAACGACTTGTCTTCTGAAAATGATACAAGTACAACGACTTGTCTGCTGAAGTTGTGCCCACTGCAATACCGTGGCATCGTTTTGTACCCACTTTACCGTGGTATCGTTTTGTGCCCGCTGCAATACCGCGGCATCGTTTATGAAGTGCTCGAAAGCATAGTTGAAATGTAGAGCTAGTAGTACTACGACATACTAGCTATTGCAAATAAGTGTCGACCGTACAACGACGCGTCCGACTTGAATGATTGTGTTTGTATGATTGTATGTATACTAATCTACATAAGTAATATTAAAGTTAGCACCAAGTGCTCATGATAATATATGAACATGTAGATATATATATATATATAAATATATATATATTTGTCAAATGAGTAAACGTAAGTAACAATCATGACACGCAATGAAAATAATTGATTGTATCTAAATACCTATAAGCAAATATTTAGATATTAAGTAGTACGCTGGTCCTAGGTATGAATACTCATCACCTAGTTGAATTGTATTAGTATAAAGGATCTATACTAACATATGATGCTATCGTATACTTCTAGCCTAAAGCCTAGCAAGTATATATAACAGAGTCTTGGGAAAATGTTCACTTAAGTTCGGTTCCCATTCTAGTGATAATGAAGTGTGTTGACAGTTTTAGTTCTTAAAGAATAACTAAACTTGTAACAGTACAGATGTTGTTCAGTGTAGGTAGAACTAACTAGTTCTAATGTATTCAATGATATTGTCCCGTGACAATATGGCCAAAAGATTGTGATAACTAAATCAAGTTATGTGTTGGTAATCGTTTCCAACGACCTAACCGGGTACGATTGTAACCTATCTAGGTTAAGTATTGATATTGTTCTAAAACAATTTTTGCGGTGTAATTCCTAAGTATTACACATTTCGTATTACATACAGTAATATAAATAGTTGTAAATTATAAACGATTGTTAATATGATTTGAAAACAGCAATTGAGCATGTGTTTCACCCCGAAAATAGTAAAACAGTTGAAAGGGTGGGGCTATGAAACTCACCTGTGAGTTGTTAACGATACGATGATACGCGCGTCGTCCAAATGGTAACCTTCTAGTGTCCTAAACACGTGAGGTTGTATAAGTACGAGATCAAATAGTCTGACCAAGTAAGTCGTTCGAATGTTTGTTTGTCGCTTGGTTTTAAAGACCGTGTACGGGGGTTCGGGGGCAGCGCCCGTGATAGCGGGGTCCAAGGGGTGGCAACCCCTGGCGGGGTCCAAGGGGCAGAGCCCCTGGCTGGGGTCGAGCTGCCAGGTCAGCTTGGAAAAATTTTATTTCTACTACTTTGCTTTAGAGAAAACGCATTCGAAATCCAAATTCTTGTAAAATCAAGTGGTAAAATTTGGTTGTCAATACTTAGTGAAAAACATAGGTTTTTAAGGTTCTGCGACGTCAGATGCGACGTCAGATGCGACGTCAGATGCGACGTAGGGTGTTACGTCGCTATGTGCGACGTTCGCAATCCAATGCGACGTTGTGTCCTGCGTCGCAATGTGCGACGTAGAATTTGATGGCGACGTAGGGGCTTACGTCGCATTATGCGACGTCGGGATGTTTTTGCGACGTTGGCTGCGACGTCGGCTGCGACGTCGCAGCACTGTTTTTGGTCCCTGCGACGTAGCGGACTGTTCGCCGGAGTTTGAGTCGGAAACGAGTTTTCCGGCTCCCGTTGAGTCCGATTCTTTTACCCAACCCCTATTTAAGTATTTTACGCTTATCTAAACCGCAAACAAGCAAAATAACAAAGTTTTGAGAGATTTCGAGAATTGTCGGAAACTTACAAATCCGCGCGAGGAGAATCCGAAAAGATAGGATTGTAGATCGTTGCGTGGTGATCGTTTTTCCCTAAAGGAGCTTCGAGATTGGAGGTCGTTTGACGGTGGTTTTTGGAGGATTATGGTGGTGGTGGTGTGGTGTTAGAGAGAGAGAGATGAGAGAAAAGTTAGAGAAGAGAGAGAAAGTGAAATGTGGTGAATGAGAAAGAATGAGGAGGGATTTGGGTTTTTATTTGAACTCAGATCCCTGACTCGTGTACTGTGGTCTCCAACCACAGTACAAAATGTCCGTGATTTTATACCTGATTAAAATGTAGATTTATTACTTTAAATCTATAATTTTGTTTAAGTTGTTTTGTAAATATTTTTAATAAAAATATTTCACTTGAACTATAAAATGTAATTATTCAAATTTAAAATCGGCGCGAAATTTGACTTTTTGACCGGGTGTTACATTTGCAGTGCACCTATCCTATCATTACCCGAAGGCATTGATGACTTCGTGGTATACTGCGATGCTTCACACCAAGGTCTTGGTTGCGTGTTGATGCAACGAGACAAGGTCATTGCCTACGCCTCTTGACAGCTCAAAATCCACGAAAAGAATTACACCACTCATGACCTCGAATTAGGAGCTGTCGTTTTTGAACTCAAAATCTGGAGTCATTATCTCTACGGTACCAAGTGTACAATCTTTACCGACCACAAAAGTCTCCTACATATATTCGATCAGAAAGATCTAAACATGAGGCAACGTCGATGGGTCGAGTTGCTTACCGATTATGATTGTGAAATCCAATATCACCCAGGCAAGGAAAATGTTGTTGCCGATGCCTTAAGTCGAAAAGAATACACAAAACCCCTTCGAGTCCGAGCCCTCAGTATGACCATACACAACGATCTTATCATTCAGATTATCACTGCTCAACTCGAAGCACTTAAACCTGAAAATATCAAAAATGAGGCCTTGCGTGGCATGGATAAACAATTCAAAAACAAAGCCAATGGAGCCAAATACTTCTCGAACCGAATCTGGTTGCCCTGTTTTGGGAACCTACAGACTTGGTGATAGATGAAGCTCACAAGTCCAAATACTCTATACATCCTGGATCCGACAAAATTTATCACGTCATCAAAGAGTTGTATTGGTGGCCCAACATGACAGCCGATATCACCACGTATGTCAGCAAGTGCCTCACATGTTCGAAAGTCAAAGCAGAATATCAGAAACCTTCCGGTTTGCTACAACAGCCGGAAATCCCTCAATGGAAATGGGAGCAGATCACCATGGATTTCATCACAAAACTCCCAAAAACACCGAGCGGTTGCGATACCATTTGGGTGATCGTAGACCGTCTCACAAAATCTGCTCATTTCCTCGCCATCAAAGAAACCGATAAAATGGAATGCCTCACACGAATCTATCTGAAGGAAATCGTATCCCAACACGGCGTTCCCATCTCGATTATCTCTGACAGGGATAGTCGTTTCACATCTCACTTTTGGCAATCACTTCGGAAATCATTGGGTACTCGTCTGGATATGAGTACTGCTTATCATCCTCAAACCGACGACAAAAGCGAACGAACCATATAAACACTGGAGGATATGCTACGAGCCTGCGTAGTTGACTTCGGTGCAAACTGGGAAAACCATCTTCCATTGTGCGAATTTTCGTACAACAACAGTAACCACACCAGCATTAAGGCTGCACTTTTCGAGGCACTGTACGGTCGTAAGTGCCGATCACCTGTCTGTTGGACCGAAGTGGGAGACAACCAACTCACTGGTCCTGAAATCATACACGAAACCACAGAGAAAATCATTTGTATCCAAAACAGACTCAAAGCCGCACATGATCGTCAGAAAAATAATGCTAACGTGAGACGCAAACATCTCGAGTTCCAGGTTGGGGACCGAGTACTACTCAAAGTATCACCTTGGAAAGGTGTCATCCGATTTGGCAAACGTGGGAAATTTAATCCCAGATACATTGGACCTTTTGAGATCCTGAAAAGGATTGCAGCTACCACCCAAATTTAGTAGCGTGCATCCCACATTTTGTAACACCCCCAAATTTGATGATTTGCGGAAGCTTGATTTGGGTGTTACTAATCAATAACAAAACACAAAAATATATAGTAAACGACTCTATATGCGTCGTTTTAACAAAATATATTGATAATAGAAATGTTTACAACATTTAAGCTTTACATAGCTCGAGTTTAAATCAAATGAGATTTCAGTACATAAGTACTTGTACAAAATATACTAATGCAGGAAAATCTCAATCTTCTGTATGCTGACTCGAGCTAAAATCCTGAAGCAGAAACATCCTACTGCTTGGTACCTGCGATATATGCTAAAAGGTCAGCAAAAAGCTGGTGAGCTCACAGGTTTGAAATCAGTTAATATAGTGTGAACCGCAAGATTTAAATAATGAATTGCATCCAGCAATTTAATAATGAATTGCATCCAGCAATTAAATGATTGTCATCGTGTATACAGCCATGAGCACATAGTTGAGCTTAACTCGAGGGCCGGGTCCCCTATAGAGAATTCCGGGCGAGGTGCCTCCACGAATGCCTAATCCACATTCGTCTTCCCAAATATTAGTACGTCCGTTTACCCGGTTAGTGCTTGCTAACCCGGACGAGGTGGGTCAATCCTATATGGTACCATATACTAATATTCACGCTACAACGTATTAACAACTATGCTGACGGAGGACTTTAAATGATTAGTTGTGAAAAACTCATGTAGTATATGAAATGTTTGTACTAGCGTTCACATGTTAAAATGAGCAATATATCACACCCCTGAGTAAAACAGTAAAAGAGTGGCTATGAGACTCACCTGAGTCGTTGAGTTTATGAAAATAAACTGAGAATGATTAGCCGAGAATCGAAGTCCAAAGACTTGTAACCTGAGGGTGTCCACGACACGCGATGGTTATAATATGCGAAGGTATCTAATAAGACTACCTTGTAGTTGTTCGTCCAACTATAATGTCCAAATTACATTTAGTTGATTTATTCGAATGTTTGAAAATATGTACGGCCCGTTGGTGACGGATTTGTAATAATAATCTCAACTATTATCATTTTGATTTCGTGTCGTTTTACTTGAAAAAATTGTTTTGATTGTGTTTTAGAAGCCGTTACGGAATCTAAGTACGGGGGGGTCCGGGGGCAGCGCCCCTGGTAGCGGGGTCCAAGGGGCGGCAGCCCCTGGCGGGGTCCAAGGGGCAGAGCCCTTGGCTGGGGTCGAGCTGCCAAGTCAGCTTGGAAAATTTTTATTTCTACTATATTGCTTTGACAAAAAACGCATCTGGGATCTGAATTCGGGTAAAATCGAGTGATAAATTTCGAGTCTCGACACTTGGTAAAAATCTATGTTTTTGAGGTTCTGATTTGTGCGACGTTGGGTGCGACGTCGCAGGTAGGGTTGCGACGTTGAGCATGACGTCGCTAAAGGCGACGTTTCGCAATTTAATGCGACGTAGGGTGCTGCGTCGCTAATGCGACGTTGGTTAAGTTGGCGACGTTAAGGTCTGCGTCGCTATGTGCGACATTCGCAAGTCAATGCGACGTAATAGGCTGCGTCGCTATATGCGACGTCGAGGATTCGTGCGACGTTGTGACTGACGTCGCACTATGCGACGTTACAAGGGGTTTTGCGACGTCGCAGCTGACGTCGCATAAATCTGGGTCCAAAAGCGACGTAGCGTTCTGTTGGCCGGAAAATGTGTCGAAAATGAGTTTTTCGGTTTCCGTTTGGTCCAAAACTTTTACCCAACCCATATTTGGACATTATAAGTTGATATAAACTACTAACAAGCAAAAACACTTGAAAACGGGAGATTTCGGGATTTGTCGGAAACTTACAAATTGTCGGATCAAAAATCCGAAAAGATAGGATGATAGATCGTGGTGTCGTGGTCGTTTTTCTCCAAAGCGATGCTATGATCCGAGTGCGTTTAGTATGTTTATTTGATGATTTTGTGAGTATTTTGGAGGTGGTGGTGGTTAGAGAAAAGAAAGAAAGAGAGTGTAAGAGAGAGAGAGTGATAAGAGAAATGAGAAAGAAATTGGTGGGGAATGGGAGGTTAACCTCCCATTTTTCGCCCCGCGTTCCCGCTCCGTGCGGTGTTCGTTTACTCCGTCGTCTAAACGTTAAATAATTATTTTACATTTTAATTATAAGTTTTAAAAATACAATTTATTACGCGATATTTTATTTATATATTTTACAAATAAATTTATATTTGAGTTATAAAATGTAAGTTTGTTTATTTAGTTTGCGCATTTTAATATTTTAATTTGTGTAAGTTTTGTTTGTACGATACGAATGAATACGAAATATTATCATAATAATATTTTTGACATAAGAGCGTTATTTAATAAAATTGGTCACCAACGTCCGTATTAAATTGAATCGAAATACATTCGATTTAAATTGCGTACGATTTAATCAAATCGCATTTTCGTATATATTCAACAATATATATATAATTTGATACATTAATTAGCCTAACACAGAACTAATTACATGTATTAACGTATGATTAGGCACTATTTACTAGTCCTAAATTGGCGGGTGTTACATTCTCCCCCTGTTAGAAGAATTTCGTCCCGAAATTTAGCTCGAGGTCGTGTTCGAGGTAGAATCAGTGAAGAGTTGAGGATATTTGAGTCGCATCTGGTCTTCCCGTTCCCAGGTGAATTCCGGACCACGCCGCGAATTCCATCTGACCTTGACGATGGGAATACGACTTTGTTTCAGTTGTTTGACCTCACGGTCCATAATTTCAGCGGGTTCCTCAACGAAGTGGAGTTTATCGTCAACACGAATTTCATCTAGTGGAATAATAAGTGTCTCATCAGACAGACACTTCTTCAGATTTGAAATGTGAAAAGTGGGGTGCACGCTGCTGAGTTCGGATGGCAGCTGCAATCGATAAGCTACGGGGCCAATCCGTTCGAGGATCTCAAAAGGCCCGATGTACCTGGGGTTCAACTTCCCGCGTTTACCAAAACGGATGACGCCTTTCCAAGGCGATACTTTTAAGAGTACTCGATCCCCAACTTGGAACTCGAGTGGTTTGCGTCTCACGTCAGCATAACTTTTCTGACGATCACGTGCGGCTTTGAGTCTGTTTTGGATTTCCACAATTTTCTCAGTGGTGGCGTGTATGAGTCCAGGACCAGTGAGTTGACTATCTCCCACTTCAGTCCAACAGATCGGTGATCGGCACTTACGACCGTACAATGCCTCAAAAGGTGCAGCCTTAATGCTGGCATGATAGCTGTTATTGTACGAGAATTGGCACAACGGTAGATGTCTTTCCCAGTTTGTACCGAAATCAACTACGCAGGCGCGTAGCATATCTTCCAGGGTTTGGATGGTTCGTTCACTTTGGCATCGGTTTGAGGATGGTACGCGGTACTCATATCGAGACGGGTACCCATTGCTTTTTGAAGTGACTGCCAAAAGTGAGAGGTGAAACGGGCATCCCTGTCAGAGATGATCGAGATTGGAACACCATGATGAGAAACGATTTCCTTGATGTAGATTTGTGTAAGGCGTTCCATTTTATCGTTTTCCTTGATTGCCAAGAAATGAGCAGATTTGGTGAGACGATCGACGATCACCCAAATGGTATCGCAACCGCTCGACGACTTGGGTAGTTTGGTTATGAAATCCATGGCAATTTGTTCCCATTTCCATTCAGGAATTTCAGGTTGTTGGAGTAAGCCAGAAGGTTTCTGATGTTCGGTTTTGACTTTCGAGCAAGTAAGGCACTTGCTGACGTAAGTGGCGATTTCGGCTTTCATATTTGGCCACCAATAAAATTCCTTGATGCTGTGGTACATCTTATCGGATCCCGGATGGATAGAATATTTAGACTTGTGAGCCTCGTCCATCACCAAGTCTCGTAGGTTTCCGAAATTAGGCAACCAGATTCGGTTTGAGAAATACCTAATCCCGTTAGATTTGGTTTCAAATTGTTTGTCAATACCCCGTAAGGCTTCGTTTTTTTATGTTTTCAGGTTTCAGGGCTTCGATCTGAGCGGTATGAATTTGAATAGTAAGATCGTTATGAATGGTCATACTGAGAGCTCGGACTCGAAGTGGTTTCGGTCGTTCCTTTCGGCTGAGGGCATCGGCTACAACATTAGCCTTCCCTGGATGGTACTTGATCTCGCAGTCGTAATCGGTAAGCAACTCGACCCATCGACGTTGCCTCATATTGAGATCCTTCTGATCGAATATATGTTGGAGGCTTTTATGATCGGTAAAGATGGTGCACTTAGTGCCGTAGAGATAATGTCTCCAGATTTTGAGAGCAAAAACGACAGCTCCAAGTTCGAGATCATGAGTGGTGTAGTTCTTTTCGTGAATTTTCAGCTGTCGTGAGGCATAGGCAATAACTTTATCTCGTTGCATCAATACGCAACCAAGACCTTGGTGAGAAGCATCACAGTATACCACGAAGTCATCGGTGCCTTCGGGTAAGGATAGAATTGGAGCACTGCAAAGCTTTTGTTTCAGAAGTTGGAATGCTGACTCTTGTTTATCAGTCCAATCGAACCTTTTGTCCTTCTGAGTCAGTACCGTGAGTGGTTGAGCTATTTTAGAGAAGTTTTCGATAAATCGCCGATAGTACCCAGCAAGACCCAAGAATTGTCGTACTTCAGTTGCAGAGGTGGGTGCTTGCCAGTCTTTGATAGCCTCGATTTTTGATGGGTCAACGTGAATTCCTTGACTGTCGATCACGTGACCAAGGAATTGAACAGTTTGGATCCAGAACTCACACTTAGAGAATTTTGCATACAGCTCCTCGTGTCTAAGTAGTTCAAGGATGGTTCTGAGGTGTTGCGCATGTTCTTGCTCGTTGCGCGAGTAAATGAGTATGTCATCAATAAAGACGATGACAAACTTATCGAGGTAAGGTTTGCACACCCGATTCATGAGGTCCATGAATACAGCCGGTGCGTTGGTTAGACCAAAGGGCATCACTTGGAATTCGTAGTGCCCGTAACGAGTTCTGAAAGCAGTTTTTGGAATATCGGTGTCGCGAACTCGTAACTGATGATAGCCTGATCGCAGGTCGATTTTTGAGTAGAAGCTTGAACCCTGAAGTTGGTCGAATAGATCATCAATGCGAGGAAGTGGATAACGGTTCTTGACGGTCAATTTTTTCAACTCTCGGTAGTCGATGCACATTCGAAATGAACCGTCCTTCTTTTTAACAAATAAGACCGGAGCTCCCCAAGGCGAAGAACTCGGCCTAATGAATCCTCTATCCAGAAGTTCCTGTAACTGAGAGGACAACTCCTGAAGTTCGGATGGGGCTAAACGGTACGGTGCACGGGCCACCGGTGCGGCACCCGGCACGAGATCAATTGAGAACTCAACCTGTCTAGGCGGAGGTAAACCAGGTAGTTCTTCCGGAAAGACTTCGGGAAAGTCTCTAACAATTGGCACATCCTCAAGTCGCTTCTCCTCCGACTTCTTCTCTGTAATGTGTGCGAGTATTGCAGGGTAACCCTTTCTCAGAAATTTTCGGGTTTTTAAGCAAGAGATGATATTGAGTCCCGTCCCACCGGTCTCCCCCTGTATGATCAAGGTTCCACCGGCAGCGAGTGGAATGCGGATGATCTTATCGTAACAAACGATTTCAGCTCGGTGTTTGGACAACCAGTCCATTCCAATGATGACGTCGAAACTTCCGATTTCAACGGGTACAAGATCGATTGGAAAGGTTTCGTCAGCTAGGTTTAAAGTGCAATTAGGTATCACACTATCGGTTTCTATAAGTTCGCCATTTGCTAGTTCTACAGTGTACTTAACATCTAAGGCAACATGATTGATGTCAAGTAGTGGGCAAAAGTCATCAGAGATAAAGCTTCTATCAGCACCAGTATCAAATAGAACGGAAGCATTTAAGTTGTTGAGGAGGAACATACCCGAGACCACATTCGGGTCTTGGCGGGCGTCCCCAGATTTGATGACGAAGGCTCTGCTTCGGGTGTTGTTGTTGTTGTTGTTGCTGTTGCGGTTGTTGTTGTTGTTGTTGTTGTTCTTCAGCTTTGGGCACGTATCCCTGAAGTGCCCTGGTTTCCCACACTCAAAACAGACTTTGGGTGGTCTGGTGTTGTTGTTGGAATTGTTGTTGGCAGGAGAATTGCAATCTTTGGTGAGATGGCCGTACCTCTTGCAATTGTTGCAAAAGGGACCACAGGAGCCTTCATGGTGACGGCTGCACTTGGAACAATAGGGTTTGTTCCCAGTGTAGCCCCGTGTGATGTCAGTGGTGGTGTTGTAGGCTTTGATGGTGTCGGGTTTCTTGTTTTGTTGGTTGGAGTGGTTGTTGTGGTAGTCAGACCACTTTCGCTTGTTGTTTTGGGAGGATGAAGTGGGTGGTTCAGAATCTTGGCTCATGGACATCAGATCTTGGGCCAATAGGATTGCACCGTCAATGGTGGTTTGGTTGGAAGAGGCAACATGCCCTCGAACAGGCTCAGGAAGGCCGAGGATGTACTTCCTGATTTTATCAGGTTCTGTGCTTACCATGGCTGGGCGGAGGGCAGCGAGTTGCTGGAATCTGGTGGTATAACCATCGATATCACCACCCTGAACCTTTAGGTTCCAGAACTCCTCGTCCAGCTTTTGGAGTTTGGCAATTGAGCAGTATTTGGCAGTGAGTTTTGCTTTCAAGTCCTTTCAAGAGAGTTGGTAGGCAGTGTCAGCACCCACTGATTGGGTATATGAATTCCACCAAGAGTGGGCATCATCTTCAAGAGAGCAGGTGGCGAAGTTTACTTTGTCATTCTCCGCGCATTTGCTGACACGGAAAACAGTTTCCATTTTCTTGAACCATCTGATAAGTCCGATGGCTCCTTCAGAACCCTTGAAGCTGGAGGGTTTGCAGCTTTGAAAGTCCTTGTAAGAACAAGGTTTAGCAGTAGTGGTTTCAGCGGCATCGCTGTTTCTGGTGGAGTTTTGTGGGGTATTCCGAGCCAAGGCTTATGTAACAGCCTGGGTTATAAGCGATGTAAGCTGAGCATCGGTGTATGGTCTTGACTTTGGCGGCATGATTCTTCAATAAAAGAAATGAAGATACATGAGATTTCGTAGGAAAGTTGTATTTGTTATAGATGTACGTGTATAAAAGCAGTAATAAATGACATCAACATGGAAAAATGACAATTAATATGAGTTGAACAACAAGGAATATTTGATAGCTAATATGAGTTCAAAGGTTACATCCTACAGAGTTATTACAAAAGGTGTCAGGAATTGTTACATCCGACCAAATCTTAGAGTAGCGCATAGATAGTTACTAGATTACAGGATAGATTACAAGACAAAGACTACACTAGTCTTAACGTAGATTAATTTGTTCCATCATCGTGACAAGACGGTCCACAGTGTTTGCAAGTCTGCTAGCTTGACGGGCGTTATCTTCTGCTAGTGCTAGTCGTTGTGTTAGTCCACGGGCATACTCTTCTGCTTCATGTGAACGCTGTTCACATTCTTCCATCCTTTGACGCAGGAGGGCATTTTCCACGCTTATCGCTATTACTTGGTTGCGAAGGACATCCATGTTGTTGTTTGTGGTTTCCAGGTCGTCGGAGACTTGTTCGATGCGTTCAAGGGATGTAAGTCTCCAATTTTCGTTTGTTTCTTGCAACACGACATCCATGGTGCGAAGTCGCTGCTCGTGTTGGTTCACCCTAGCGGCTAAGGCCGGAAGGGTGAAGTGAGTGGGGTACGGGCCAGCTCGAGGCAACCTGGCGTTCCTCCTAGCTACCCTTGGGTTCTGCGACCCGGATTGAGGGCGAGATGAATTTGATGGTGTGTTTGCCATTTCTGAGACAAAACGTTAGTAAGATTGAGGCCTATATTCATATAGCTCCTATATAATATAGCCTATTGAGTGTCTAGCATAAACATGTTTAAGTCTCGGTTCTCTCGAGGTCAGAGTCTTCTATTGTACCCTGTTCAGCCATAACTACTTTCAGATCTTACATCATCCTTGCTTAATTGTACATAGTTGATCAGGCTATGTTAAATTAAACTCGTATGATGTAATCACTGACCCAGTTATACCTAATAAGGAATACCGCCTAATGGTCATAGTCTAGGTCCACTAAATGCAACCTAGTTCACTATAACCTTAGGCTCTGATACCAATCTGTAACACCCCCAAATTTGATGATTTGCGGAAGCTTGATTTGGGTGTTACTAATCAATAACAAAACACAAAGATATATAGTAAACGACTCTATATGCGTCGTTTTAACAAAATATATTGATAATAGAAATGTTTACAACATTTAAGCTTTACATAGCTCGAGTTTAAATCAAATGAGATTTCAGTACATAAGTACTTGTACAAAATATACTAATGCAGGAAAATCTCAATCTTCTGTATGCTGACTCGAGCTAAAATCCTGAAGCAGAAACATCCTACTGCTTGGTACCTGCGATATATGCTAAAAGGTCAGCTAAAAGCTGGTGAGCTCACAGGTTTGAAATCAGTTAATATAGTGTGAACCGCAAGATTTAAATAATGAATTGCATCCAGCAATTTAATAATGAATTACATCCAGCAATTAAATGATTGTCATCGTGTATACAGCCATGAGCACATAGTTGAGCTTAACTCGAGGGTCGGGTCCCCTATAGAGAATTCCGGGCGAGGTGCCTCCACGAATGCCTAATCCACATTCGTCTTCCCAAATATTAGTACGTCCGTTTACCCGGTTAGTGCTTGCTAACCCGGACGAGGTGGGTCAATCCTATATGGTACCATATACTAATATTCACGCTACAACGTATTAACAACTATGCTGACGGAGGACTTTAAATGATTAGTTGTGAAAAACTCATGTAGTATATGAAATGTTTGTACTAGCGTTCACATGTTAAAATGAGCAATATATCACACCCCTGAGTAAAACAGTAAAAGAGGGGCTATGAGACTCACCTGAGTCGTTGAGTTTACGAAAATAAACTGAGAATGATTAGCCGAGAATCGAAGTCCAAAGACTTGTAACCTGAGGGTGTCCACGACACGCGATGGTTATAATATGCGAAGGTATCTAATAAGACTACCTTGTAGTTGTTCGTCCAACTATAATGTCCAAATTACATTTAGTTGATTTATTCGAATGTTTGAAAATATGTACGGCCCGTTGGTGACGGATTTGTAATAATAATCTCAACTATTATCATTTTGATTTCGTGTCGTTTTACTTGAAAAAATTGTTTTGATTGTGTTTTAGAAGCCGTTACGGAATCTAAGTACGGGGGGTCCGGGGGCAGCGCCCCTGGTAGCGGGGTCCAAGGGGCGGCAGCCCCTGGCGGGGTCCAAGGGGCAGAGCCCTTGGCTGGGGTCGAGCTGCCAGGTCAGCTTGGAAAATTTTTATTTCTACTATATTGCTTTGACGAAAAACGCATCTGGGATCTGAATTCGGGTAAAATCGAGTGATAAATTTCGAGTCTCGACACTTGGTAAAAATCTATGTTTTTGAGGTTCTGATTTGTGCGACGTTGGGTGCGACGTCGCAGGTAGGGTTGCGACGTTGAGCATGACGTCGCTAAAGGCGACGTTTCGCAATTTAATGCGACGTAGGGTGCTGCGTCGCTAATGCGACGTTGGTTAAGTTGGCGACGTTAAGGTCTGCTTCGCTATGTGCGACATTCACAAGTCAATGCGACGTAATAGGCTGCGTCGCTATATGCGACGTCGAGGATTCGTGCGACGTTGTGACTGACGTCGCACTATGCGACGTTACGAGGGGTTTTGCGACGTCGCAGCTGACGTCGCATAAATCTGGGTCCAAAAGCGACGTAGCGTTCTGTTGGCCGGAAAATGTGTCGAAAATGAGTTTTTCGGTTTCCGTTTGGTCCAAAACTTTTACCCAACCCATATTTGGACATTATAAGTTGATATAAACTACTAACAAGCAAAAACACTTGAAAACGGGAGATTTCGGGATTTGTCGTAAACTTACAAATTGTCGGATCAAAAATCCGAAAAGATAGGATGATAGATCGTGGTGTCGTGGTCGTTTTTCTCCAAAGCGATGCTATGATCCGAGTGCGTTTAGTATGTTTATTTGATGATTTTGTGAGTATTTTGGAGGTGGTGGTGGTTAGAGAAAAGAAAGAAAGAGAGTGTAAGAGAGAGAGAGTGATAAGAGAAATGAGAAAGAAATTGGTGGGGAATGGGAGGTTAACCTCCCATTTTTCGCCCCGCGTTCCCGCTCCGTGCGGTGTTCGTTTACTCAGTCGTCTAAACGTTAAATAATTATTTTACATTTTAATTATAAGTTTTAAAAATACAATTTATTACGCGATATTTACTTTATATATTTTACAAATAAATTTATATTTGAGTTATAAAATGTAAGTTTGTTTATTTAGTTTGCGCATTTTAATATTTTAATTTGTGTAAGTTTTGTTTGTACGATACGAATGAATACGAAATATTATCATAATAATATTTTTGACATAAGAGCGTTATTTAATAAAATTGGTCACCAACGTCCGTATTAAATTGAATTGAAATACATTCGATTTAAATTGCGTACGATTTAATCAAATCGCATTTTCGTATATATTCAACAATATATATATAATTCGATACATTAATTATCCTAACACAGAACTAATTACATGTATTAACGTATGATTAGGCACTATTTACTAGTCCTAAATTGGCGGGTGTTACACATTTCACATTTATAATCTGAAGAAATGTCTGTCTGATGAAACACTCATTATACCACTCGACGAAATCCACGTTGATGACAAACTTCACTTCGTCGAAACACCAGTGGAGATTATGGACCGTGAGGTCAAACAGCTTAAACAAAGTCGTATTCCCATTGTCAAAGTCCAGTGGAATTCGCGGCATGGTCCGGAATTCACTTGGGAACGGGAAGACCAGATGCGACTCAAATATCCACATCTATTTACAGACTCCACCCATACCGCGACTTCGAGCTAAATTTCGGGACGAAATTCTCTTAACAAAGGGAGAATGTGACACCCGATAAATTAGGACTAGTAATTAGTGCCTAATCACTTTGTTAATACATGTAATTAGTGCTATGTTAGGCTAATTGTATGTATCATTATATATATTTGAGAATATATACACGTACGCGATTTATTTAAATCGTGCATTTCATTATCGAATGAATTCCGACACATCATAATACGGACGTTGGTGAACAAAATATTAATTAATTAGAGATTATTTAATAAACTCATAAATTTTCAAATATTATGTCGATAATATTTAACAAATTATTCGTATCGTATAAAATAACTCAAACGTGACAAAAACGCGTGAAACACTCCCGACAAACGAAATAAACCCAAATTATAACTTTATAATTCATTATTAAGCATTTTAATAAAATACTTCGAGAAAAAATATTACAATTACACGCGTACGAATAAAACGTCTAAAAAAGTTATACGAGTTAAATAATCTCAATACGAACACGCAAACCGAAACCTGACACTTTAACAAAACATTTTTATAAATGTTTTCCAAGTATTTTAATAAATGCTTCAATCAAAAATATCGAGATTTAGTCGTTAATTAAAAACACGAATATAAAACGTTTAACGTTTAATTAAACGTCGTAGCGAACGAGGAAACAAACACCGCACGGAGCACAAATTTGAGGAACCAAATTTGGTGAGTCCACACATGGTGGACCCACCAAAACCGGTCATACCCATACCACCCCACTCTTTTCCTTGTTTGTTGACTAAAACTAACCAAACCCACTCACTTCATTACCAATTCCACACTCCACACTTTCCCCTCTCTTTTCACTCTCTCCCTCTACCTATCTCTATCTCTCATTTTCGGTTCATAGAACCATAATCACAGCCTCATCATCATCAAAACACCATCATCATTCACTTGTGTTCTTCAAGATTTCAAGGAAGTAGGAGCTCAAGAGCATCACCACCTTCATCTTCTCTTGTTCTTCAACATTTCATTGTGAGAATCTCTTAAACTTTCACTAGATTTGTTTGCATGTTAAAGATTGTATGTTTAGTAGCTCATAAAACTAGATTATATCCAAATAATAAGTGAGAACACGTTTTAGATACATATGTACATATATCATAAATCTGCCCAGAAAATGGGTCTTGGGAGAAAATTCATATAAAATCGTGTACTTAAAATTAACGTATGAAAGATATACCAAAATCTTCGTATGTTCGTTGTTTACAACTTTCGTGTTGAACATTTCCCCTAAAAATGCACCGATTATTCCAGAAAATTCGGTTTGTGTGTATGTTAGTGTTTTGGTCCGAAAATGGAACACACATGCTTCTCGGTTTTATTTACCTAACTAAACGACCTCTAAAATTTATTTAAAAAATTAGGTAAATTACTAGAGATATAGATGAACATATGTGATTTTTGTCATGAATTATTACAGATTACAACTTGGTTAAAACGAGACCCGAAACGAGTCCAAAAATCTGGAAAACATATAACCAAGGGCTGTTTTGGTAAATCTTAAAAACCGACACTTCGGTTTAACCCCGACTCGAACCGATAATTTTTATAAGCTCCATAAACCATTCTAAGGCTTGTGTGAAAGTTTCAGGTCAAACCGAGGTCGTTGACCACGTTTTTCGTTTAGGCCAGACCTGATGAGACTTGAGTGTCGCTTCGGGGCCAACTATTTAGCGACACTCACCCAAGTGTCACCAACAAGCCTGAAAACTATTATTAGTGACATTTAACCTGAGTGACGCCATATTCGAATGTCGCCACCTGCGACACTACCATCGAGTGTCGCCGTAATTTATTAAATCATAATTAGCGACACTTGACTGAGTGTCGCTACCTATACGAATGTCGCAAAAAGCAACACTTCCTTAAGTGTCGCCGATAATCAGAAACACATGTCCAGCGACACTAACCTCAGTGTCGCCAATAACTATTAAGTGTCGCCTAAAATGGTAAAGTTGTAACTCGTTTTCACACTAAGTGTCGAACAGCGAGTAACCTGAAATACTTATACAATACGACTTGTAAACACATGAAATATACTTTATAAGTATAACGTAACATAATAATAATAATAATAATAATAATAATAATAATAATAATAATAATAATAATAATAATAATAATAATAATAATAATAATAATAATAATACTACTTGATTATTATTATTACAAAAACTCACCAACGGGCCATACATGTTTTCAAAACACAATCAAACAAACCAATGTATTTAGACATTACTAGTTGAATGGACAACTAGCATAGATTGTCTGTTGAGACATCTAATCATTATTATAACTTTGCGCATTTAGGACGCCCAACATGTTACAGTCGTTTGGATGACATCACTTCCTTGTGACATCATTATTGCTAGTTAGCAATGCATTAGACTCAAGTGAGTCTCATAGCCCCGCATTTTTACTATTTTTACTCCCTGGGTTGGGGAATACATGCTCATTTTGTTTTACATGTGAACGCAAGTACTAAAACATCGCTATATACTGCATGAGTTATTTTCACAAATCACTTTAAAGCCCTCCACAACATAGTTTGGTAATACTTTTGTAGCGTGAATGTTAGTGTATGGTACCATATGGGATTGACAATCCCCGTCCGGGTTAGCAAGCACTAACTGGTCAAACGGACGCATTATCATTTATTCATACGAGTGTAGATTAGGCACTCGCAGGGTGGCACCTTCGATCAGGCACTTGATTGTGATCCTGACACCTCAGTTATGCTCAGACTATGTGCTCATGACAGTGATATACACATATTTATTTGCTTGGTTGCAAACATTATACTAAATCTTGTGGTTCATACATTATATTTTATTCATATAAACCTGTGAGCTCACCAGCTTTTAGCTGACCTTTAAGCATGTATTCTCAGGTACTCAGCAGCAGTAGGTCTGCTCAGGATTAGATAGCTCGAGTCGCATACATACATCAGGAGATTCCCTTGCATTTCTACATTTTGTACATTTAGATATTCCCTAGAATCTCTTACATTTGGCTTACGAGCTTTTGTAACTATTACAACATTGTAAAACTTTTGTATCATCAATGAAATTTGTAAACGACGCATATAGAGTCGTTCATTATATCTTATGTGTTGTGATCACCCGATTAGTCGCGCCCCGACCCGATTCGCTTCCGCACAGTAAATTTGAGGGTGCGACAAAATGCATGAGAGGTGTTCGATGAAATGCATGAGAGGCATAGTCGCTGTGAGTTTGCCTGCATATTCATGTTTCTATAGGCCCTTAACTTGTGTGCATCATGATCGGCTGTCTTGATTTATTTTCTAATCGAAACTGCTCTTACTTTTATATCTTTGCCTTGTTAATTTCACATATATAATTTTGTCAGCCCCTGATGCTTATGTCGATCAAATAGTTTAGTGACTCTGGTAGTATATAATGTGCGTAGAGGACATGTGATATAAAGAGAGTCAGTCATTCAAATAGCTGCTTATTTAATGCAAGTTAGCCATTTTTTACTCAATGACGTGACTACGATGTGGGCATTGTGGGCGGTTGCCCACACACAGATTTTACTAAGTATCATTATAGCCCACATAGCCTATTGGTAAAGGCTTTTACTTGTAATTTAAAGGTCACCGGTTCCAGTCCAGGTGATTTCTTTTGTTTTATTCTATCGTCCAAGTGTACTTTGAGTTATGGCTGACATTGTTGCAATGTGTGATAAAAACAGTGTACAGTTATAAGGTTACCATCACAAACGCTGCTGCTTATTGTATCAGATAAATCATGTCGCTTGATCGGAATGGTTTTTCCTGGGGTAAGTTGCATCTTTTTGTAAGTCTAAATATTCTGTTTACCAACAAGTGGATTAGAACATGGACATAACAATCATAATAAATCTTGCATTGATTAAGGTGTCAATGTATCATAATCCACATCCGTTAACTTTTCCATAGGACCATGACGCTATTGAGAACAATCTTTTTCTCGGTTTAACTTATTATTATTCCTAACTGCTTGTCTCAGGATAAGGTGGTCTTTCATCCACCAATTTCCAGGCAGCAAAAATAACTACCATCTCAACATCATCTTCACAACAACTACCATCTTTGAGATGGAAACCAATTAGGGTACAGGAAGCCTAACCCAATTATGTAACACCTGGTCAAAAAGTCAACTTGCGCGTCTAATTTAAACTTTTTATAATTGTATTATTATATACAATTATAACTCAGCGAGCGAAAACTTTACATTTTATATAATGAATAGTGATTATGTAATAATCACAAATAAAACCATTTGAAGTCACATTAGATTTTAAATTGAATAAAACTATTTTTAATTTAATTAATTACTAATCGAAAGAACAGAAATATAAATCTAAAAATATTAAATTTATATATATTATTCGGGTACAAAATACGGGTATTTTACACTGCAAAATAGGAACGAAGTGGGGGAAAACTCCTCCCCACCCCTTTTGGATCAGCCACCCAACCCCCCAAACCCCTCCCTCATTCTTTCATTTCTTTCATTTTCATTTCACACACCTCACCTAAATCTCTCTCTAAAAATTTTTACCCAATTTCGGATCTTCAAATCGACCCACGAAAATTTACATTTTCGGAATCACCAACAAGAGAGGAGCAACATTAACAAAGGCCACACCTTCGTTTTCTTCCTCATTTGGCCTCGATTCGCACTTGACACTAGGAGATCATATTTGGACACGACTCGTTACATTAGGACGCTAGCTCCTCATGTGAGTTTCATAGCCCCACTCTTTCAACTGTTTTACTGTTTTTGGGGTGAAACACATGCACAACAACTGTTTTCGAATTATATTAATAATCTTTTATAATTCACAATCAATTATATTACTGTATGTAATACAAATGTGTAATACTTAGGAATTACACCCAACACGTCGTTTTGGAACAATATCAAGACCTAATCTAGATAGGTCACAATCGTACACTATCAGATTGTTGGAAAACAATTACCTAGACATAACTTGATATAGTTAGTACTATTCATTGGCCATATTGTCGCGGGACAATATTATCCAATACATTAGAACTAGTTAGTTCTACCTACACTAGATGATATAGATACAATTACAGGATTAGTTGCTCTTTTAGGAACTAATATTTTCAATACAATTCAGGAACCTCAATATACTTGCTAGGCTTTAGGCTAGAAGTATACGATAACATAATATGTTAGTATAGATTCTTCATACTAATACAATTCAACTAGGTAACGAGCATTCATACCTAGGACCAACGTACTACTTAATATCTAAATATTTGCTTATATTTATTTAGATAAAATCAATTATTTTCATGCGTGTCATGATTGTTACTTACGTTTGCTCATTCGACAAACATATATATATATATTTATATATATATATATATATCTACATGTTTAGATATTATCATTAGCACTTGGTGCTAACTTCAATAGTATTTATGTATATTAGTATACATACAATCATACACACATTCAAGCCTGACGCGTCGTTGTACGGTCGGCTCTTATTTGCAATAGCTAGTATGTCGTTGTACTGCTGGCTCTACATTTCAACTATGCTCTCGAGCACTTCATAAACGATGCCGCGGTATTGCAGCGGGCACAAAACGATACCACGGTAAAGTGGGTACAAAACGACGCCACGGTATTGCAGTGGGCACAACTTCAATCAAACAAGTCGTTGTAACTTGTATCAGTATTCAATCAAACAAGTCGTTGTAACTTGTATAACTTCAATCAAACAAGTCGTTGTAACTTGTATAACTTCAATCAAACAAGTCGTTGTAACTTGTATAAATTCAATCAAACAAGTCGTTGTAACTTGTATCAATTTAAGACAAACAAGTCTAAGTAACTTGTGACAGTGCAATCAACCAAAAATCGGGGTATTTTGGACATTAAGTTAGACTTTTACACATTGGTGTTATAAACTTCAACGTATTACATATCAAAAATCACTGGTTTTGGAAACAACTTTACAAAACATAAATTGTTTTATTACTTTATGCTTTCAACTAACCTTCCTATGAACTCACCAGCTTTATAGCTGACCTGTTTTAGCATGTGTTCTCAGGTTGCCCAGCAGGATTAGGATTGCTTCAAGGCTTAATTAGCCCGAGTCGCATATTTTCAAACCATTGGGACTGCTCTGCATCTACTTTAGCATTTTCAAATTTTGTACTTGGAAATCACTGTTAAACTTATAACGTTGTAAACGTTCTATTTTGGAAATGTATAATTATTTTCAAACGTCTCATTTAGAGTCGTTCATTATGTATCTTATGCTGTGATATTTGATTTAGTGACACCCGACCCGACAGCTTCCGCAAACCGAAATTTGAGGGTGTTACAGATTGGTATGAGAGCCTAAGGTTATAGTGAACTAGGTTGCATTTGGTGGGCCTAGACTATGACCGTTAGGCAGTATTCCTTATTAGGTATAACTAGTTCAGGGATTACATCATACGAACTTAATTTAACATAGCGTAGCTAACTATGTACAATTAAGCAAAGATGATGTAAGATTTGAAAGGGGTTATACTGAGTTGGGAATGCACTAGTTGACTCTGATTGTTTTGTGCTAGATATCCTAGGATATTATATGTACTATAGGTATATATTAATAGGCCTTACATGTATACTACTTCTACGTATCAAATATATACTGGGTATATACGACTCAATTCCGCTGTACTATCATTTACTCGTGAAGAGGCACATCGCCGTCTTCCTAACTATCGCGACTCGACACCTATATCACTAAGCCTCGGGAAGGAGGTACAAACGTTATCAATGGGAATGGAAACCCGCACATGCTAAACCTTCATGAAACTTAAAACAAACTGACAACTTTTCAACTTTGAACATATGGATCACAATCGGATTAGTGTTGACTAAGTCCACAACAAAATTATCCCGAATCACAACTTGATCATGTAGATCAATCAATTCAATACTTTAGTGCCTTGGCACTCACACTTTAGCCTTTGTGCTACAACTGAGAAACTCAAACTTCAAACACATTTTGGCCTTGGGGCTACAAATCAAACAACACATGGCACGTGGTGCTACGATTTCATGGTATGTTAATACCACAATATGGACACGTTAATGTAAACCTCATAGTAGGTCAACACTACAAATTATAGCATGTTGATGCTACACTCATAGTACATGGGTACTACAATTTCAATGCCGCGGGCACTTCATTACAGCACGTGGTGCTGCGTTTCATGGTACTTTGGTACTACAATTACAAAACACTAGTATCTCAATTACTGTGCTGATAGCACTGCATTATAGCACTAGGTGCTACTTCAATTATACATGTAGACTTGTTATAGTTGCATGTACGACTTACATATATACATATACACTTACTTAACTGGGCACGAGGTGCCACACCTGACTTTTATTATGAACGTATACTGGTATAGTTACGTGTACACCATATATGTATATACGACCAATTAAGCATGTAATGCTTTAATCAATAAATACACAATGATGTCACCACACACATGGGTTGTGTTGGTGGACCCTGCTTCAACACCACCGAGGACACTGTAGTTGTCACATACACAGGCATGAATGGCCGTACGATATTCTAGTACTACGATATAGTCCATTGGACTACTCATAACAACATAATCTTGGATTGACTACATAGAAAACACAATTCGATCATGGTACGACCGCAACTAGAAACTACAACTCAACTGGTCACAACACTCGAAAAACATGAGATTCATGATAACTTAACTAAAGAAAACTAAACAACGGTTACTTAAACTGTTGTACCAACAATACAAAAGGGCAGTGATGCGCCTGCCACCTACAATATCAAAAAAAAAAAAAAAAAAAAACTTCAACGTCAAGGATCGTAGGATCCCGTGTATCATAAATTCCAACTCAAGTTAGCTACTTATGTCATTGTAATAATCATCATCTTTGATTAAAGATCTCACACTTTGTCATTTCATTCTTGTTCAAGAATCATGCCTCCTAAACGACCAACTTTCACTCGAGCTGAGCAAGATCAAATCATTAATCAAGCAGTGACTGCGACCCTAGCTGCTCAGAACCAAGTAAAGCCTTGCACTTTTAGGGATTTCCTGAGGTGCGAACCCCCAAACTTCGTCGGGACTGAAGGAGCTGTCGGATTAATTCGATGGTTCGAGAGAATGGAATCTATTTTCCACATGTGCAACTGCCCCGACGACTGCAAAGTCTTGTACGCCACATATACCCTCCAGGATGATGCCTCTACCTGGTGGAATTTTCACGCCCGAACTGTAGGAATCGACACTGCTCACGAACTTTCGTAGGAAGACCTGAAACAAATCATGAAGGACAAGTATTGCCCCGTCGAAGTACTTCACAAACTCGAGGACGAACTTTGGTTTCTCACCGTAAAAGACAACGACATCGAAACATATACCAATCGTTTCCAACAACTAGCATCCCTTTGTCCAAACATAGTAAACCCTGAAAACAAACGAATCGGGAGGTACATTGGTGGACTCCCGTTGCTAATTGAGGGAATGGTCACCGCCTCTAAAGCCACTACTATTGAAGAGGCTATTCGCACGGCCCACAGACTCATGGCACAGGTGGTTCGACGCGGGCCACCTGCAACGGAAAACAATCAAGAAAAAGGGAATGGAAGTTCTAGCTCTAGCCAAAATCCAACGAATCAACCTGAACCCTTGAGGTCCTACGCTGCTGAACCCAACGACCGACAAGGCTATGCGGGTAACAAACCATTTTGTCACGGCTGCAAACGTCATCATGACGGAATTTGCGGATTACCCTGCGAAAGATGCCAACGATATGGACATGTAATCCGGGACTGCAGAGTTCCCGCCAATCCCGACTCTCGAAGGATATGCTTCAAATGTAAGGAACCTGGTCATTACAAGAAGGACTGCCCAAAAAGACGCAAAATTCACCTTATCGACTCCGAGTAAATCAAATAAATCTCCAACAATAATGTAAGTACAATCTCTCCTCGAAAACATGGCTCTTCAATTATAGGTCCGTTCAACACGTACTTATTATCCCCGATATCATTTTATTGACTTAATGTCGATTACATCATAGGGCTAGTGACCTAGACCTAAGTAAAACTTAAAAGTTTGCTTTCAGCAGACTAACCGACTGAACATTCACCAACTACTTAGTTCTGATAGGACTATTCACTAAACGGTCACTATGTGACAAATATCTAGTCCCGAATGGACTACGACGTAAACGGTTATCTAGCAATCAAACAATAATCATACACCCGACAAACAATATGGTCAGAATATGACTACAACGATAAACCGCGACTCAGTCAGGGATTGACTGCCATTCAACTCCATTATAAGGCATGATATGTCTGCAATCTTTTCGACAAATACCTCGTACGTGCATTGCTCCCCAGACCACGCGCGACCCCGACCTCATTTTAAATTTCGGGACGAAATTTTCTTAACAGGGGGAGAATGTAACACCTGGTCAAAAAGTCAACTTGCGCGTCTAATTTAAACTTTTTATAATTGTATTATTATATACAATTATAACTCAGCGAGCGAAAACTTTACATTTTATATAATGAATAGTGATTATGTAATAATCACAAATAAAACCATTTGAAGTCACATTAGATTTTAAATTGAATAAAACTATTTTTAATTTAATTAATTACTAATCGAAAGAACGGAAATATAAATCTAAAAATATTAAATTTATATATATTATTCGGGTACAAAATACGGGTATTTTACACTGCAAAATAGGAACGAAGTGGGGGAAAACTCCTCCCCACCCCTTTTGGATCAGCCACCCAACCCCCCAAACCCCTCCCTCATTCTTTCATTTCTTTCATTTTCATTTCACACACCTCACCTAAATCTCTCTCTAAAAATTTTTACCCAATTTCGGATCTTCAAATCGACCCACGAAAATTTACATTTTCGGAATCACCAACAAGAGAGGAGCAACATTAACAAAGGCCACACCTTCGTTTTCTTCCTCGTTTGGCCTCGATTCGCACTTGACACTAGGAGATCATATTTGGACACGACTCGTTACATTAGGACGCTAGCTCCTCAGGTGAGTTTCATAGCCCCACTCTTTCAACTGTTTTACTGTTTTTGGGGTGAAACACATGCACAACAACTGTTTTCGAATTATATTAATAATCTTTTATAATTCATAATCAATTATATTACGGTATGTGATACAAATGTGTAATACTTAGGAATTACACCCAACACGTCGTTTTGGAACAATATCAAGACCTAATCTAGATAGGTCACAATCGTACACTATCAGATTGTTGGAAAACAATTACCTAGACATAACTTGATATAGTTAGTACTATTCATTGGCCATATTGTCGCGGGACAATATTATCCAATACATTAGAACTAGTTAGTTCTACCTACACTAGATGATATAGATACAATTACAGGATTAGTTGCTCTTTTAGGAACTAATATTTTCAATACAATTAAGGAAACGCAATATACTTGCTAGGCTTTAGGCTAGAAGTATACGATAACATAATATGTTAGTATAGATTCTTCATACTAATACAATTCAACTAGGTAACGAGCATTCATACCTAGGACCAACGTACTACTTAATATCTAAATATTTGCTTATATTTATTTAGATAAAATCAATTATTTTCATGCGTGTCATGATTGTTACTTACGTTTGCTCATTCGACAAACATATATATATATTTATATATATATATATATATATATATATATATATATATATCTACATGTTTAGATATTATCATTAGCACTTGGTGCTAACTTCAATAGTATTTATGTATATTAGTATACATACAATCATACACACATTCAAGCCTGACACGTCGTTGTACGGTCGGCTCTTATTTGCAATAGCTAGTATGTCGTTGTACTGCTGGCTCTACATTTCAACTATGCTCTCGAGCACTTCATAAACGATGCCGCGGTATTGCAGCGGGCACAAAACGATACCACGGTAAAGTGGGTACAAAACGACGCCACGGTATTGCAGTGGGCACAACTTCAATCAAACAAGTCGTTGTAACTTGTATCAGTATTCAATCAAACAAGTCGTTGTAACTTGTATAACTTCAATCAAACAAGTCGTTGTAACTTGTATAACTTCAATCAAACAAGTCGTTGTAACTTGTATAAATTCAATCAAACAAGTCGTTGTAACTTGTATCAATTTAAGACAAACAAGTCTAAGTAACTTGTAACAGTGCAATCAACCAAAAATTGGGGTATTTTGGACATTAAGTTAGACTTTTACACATTGGTGTTATAAACTTCAACGTATTACATATCAAAAATCACTGGTTTTGGAAACAACTTTACAAAACATAAATTGTTTTATTACTTTATGCTTTCAACTAACCTTCCTATGAACTCACCAGCTTTATAGCTGACCTGTTTTAGCATGTGTTCTCAGGTTGCCCAGCAGGATTAGGATTGCTTCAAGGCTTAATTAGCCCGAGTCGCATATTTTCAAACCATTGGGACTGCTCTGCATCTACTTTAGCATTTTCAAATTTTGTACTTGGAAATCACTGTTAAACTTATAACGTTGTAAACGTTCTATTTTGGAAATGTATAATTATTTTCAAACGTCTCATTTAGAGTCGTTCATTATGTATCTTATGCTGTGATATTTGATTTAGTGACACCCGACCCGACAGCTTCCGCAAACCGAAATTTGAGGGTGTTACAAATTAGCGGGTCAGGGACAAATTTCTTCACCAGGGCCGAAAGCATGACCTGTGGTAAGTTGTGTTTTAAAACTGAATATTTTAAGACTAAAATACTGCATTGTGCAGTGGTATACTAGTTCTCCATTGTTCTTGTTAAGATGATCAAAGATGTATACAGTATAATTCTATAATTTAGCGTTTATCTTATATGTTTTATGTTTATACATCCTTATCCTTAATATTAGTAAAAATACATGATTAGTATGGTTTATGTACACTTAGATTAGTATAATACTCATGATGTTAGGAAAGATGAAAGATCAAACTAAGAGAGCTAATCAGTTAGAGAATATTTTTTCTCTTGTGAAAATGGTGTCAGGAAAGAACGATGGAATGCCATATAATGATGTGGGGCTTACGGAATTTCAGGTGAAAGTTATGCTTGTAGATCACTCATTATATCACAGTTACATGCTTGACCCATTATCGATCTGAAGTATATATGGTGGTTTAAACAGCTGGTCGAGCCAAAGCTGAAGGAGACAACTTTGAAACTTGAAGGACGATTAATTTGAGGGCTGGGTTTAGGAGTTGATTCATACATTATTAAGGGCTGATTACAGAAATGATTATAGGGTTGGATTTATACATTTCATGGCTTATTTGCACATGTTTAAAGGCTGATTACAGTATGTGTTTTGTGAGTGACAAAGGGGTGGGTTGGTTGCTATACCTCAAGGAAACAGTCCCTCAATCTAGACTTTGTATAATGTATTAGAAGCATGATTGTTTGAATTTGCAGTAGAGAGAGTCCCTCAATCTAACCAATTGTTCAATTGTTTGTGACTAGACTATATCCACTACTGTTATTGCTTAAAACAACTTTACTATTAGTTGTACACTACTATTATTTTTTCTCTTTTATTGTGAGTAAGTTAACAAGTTGTTTTGAAAATGAATGTTATGACTAATTAAATTATGTACATTGACGTGTTTTGGGCAGTTCTATTTCCAGGTTCTTTGGTGGCTTTTAATCGTGAGTTGCTGGAAGTGATACCTCAAGTAGATACATTGGAATATATTTTGCTGGAATCTGGCATAATGCAGTAGTAAGTATGTAATGGTTAAAAAAAATACTCACCTAGCTCAAAGCATCTAAAAATTTAGTATTATTATAGCTTGACAATTTTGTCACTAATAAATCTTCTTTTTGTGTTCCCTCTTCCTATCCAAAAGAATCACAGCCAATCAAGGATTTTACTTACTTGGATTGTACTATGCAACACCTGCTTTTGCTTTGTCATGCAAAACTCAGTTCCTACTATCACTTTTATCATGGCCTCTGTTTTAAGGTATTGTCCAAACAAGTTTTGAACAAACGTATAAGTCATCATTTGTTATGATCTTTGGTTAATATATAGGAGTATTTATTTGTATGTTAGGCTTTAGAAGTTAAACATATCAAGGAGAGATGGGTTGGCAAAAGTTATAGGTACCATTGCAAGTGTAGGAAGTGCAACTGTCATTACTCTATACAAAGGAGCTCCACTATTTTATCATGATACGTCAAATGTGGTCAACAATGATTATATGCTCTCTAACTCGACTAAAATGCTAAATTGGACATGGGGTTGTATATACTTAATTGGGCACTGCTTATCATGGGCCGGTTGGATGGTTTTTCAGGTTACTTTTTATTTATTTGCAAGTAATTTCACAATGTATTCTACACTAAGAGATTGCAGACATAGATGCTAAAGAAATAAAATGGTTAAACATATATTGCTGGCTCCCATTGTGAAGAAGTACCCGGCTAAACATTCGCTCACGTCTTTCACATGCTTTTTCGGATTGCTCCAGTTCATGGTCATAGTAGCGTTTTTCGAGAGGGACCTGGAGAAATGGAAGATCAAGTATTCTATGCAATCCAGTTGCTCAAACCTTAAGAACTCTTGTTCTATGAGTGTTGTTTTGCAAGTGTTTAGTTGAAACAATTGAAATAGTTGATTGGTTAATCTTTGCAGCCGTTTGATTAGATATAGAATTCATATTGTTGTATTCATTTGATTTATAGAACGGTTAATGGAATTTGACACAGATTATTGTTTTGTTATATGTGACTAAAAGATGTACTCACATAATATGGTCTGTGCCAACTGTTTCATTAATTCATTGTGTGACTAAATGTTACAAAACGCTACACAAACATAAAATTCAAGTGGCCATTGGATGAACAATAGTCACACAAAATACACGTTTACTTGACAATAAAGAGCATATAGTCACACTTATTAACACTTTTGGTCACTTTTGTCTTAATTTAATGTGACCAAATCCCAATATAAAACAAACGTTGTGTGACTATATGTTACAAAACGCCACACAAACATAAAATTCAAGTGGCCATTGGATGAACAATAGTCATACAAAATACATGTTCACTTGACTTTAAAAAGCATATGGTCACACATTTTATGGATTTGGTTACTCTTTTTAAATGGATACGGCTACTAACCAGCTAATGTATCCTTATGTACCCTATGGTCACTCGACCTTTAGTCACACAGATGTTGAAAATGCAAGTGTGACTATATGCATATCGTCACATTTTTCTGGTGTAGCGAAATCGCAAATTTGTACTAGTGATTGCTAGCTTTGCTAGTCTAGTGTTATTGAGCTTGATATGCATATCGTTGTGGTACGGTATTAAGCTTATACGTAGTCAATGGTCGTGGATCCACATAGTGTTTAATCTCTACCTATTGTTCAAGTAGTTATTTGTATAGGAATTTTATGTTCTTGTTGCTTGTTGTGGTGATTAATGTGTTATGTTGTGAATTGCTCATAAGCTCACTAAGCATGTTTTCTTACCCTTTTAAGTGTTTAAATATGTAGAAAGTAGTGAGCATCGCGAAGGAAAGGAAATCAAGAAAGAGTAGTGTGGATAGCTTGCTTTTGGTATGAGTAGCAAGCCTTTATCTTTACACTTATCGTTATGCTTACTACTTTTGTAAATCGCCCACGAGACATATTTTGATGTTAAACCATGTTGATCTATCAAACTTGTTGTTCTGAAGTAGTTTTACTTTAAAAGTCAAAGTTGTATGTAAAGATGGTATATTATGGTTTGGATAGTGTATGACATGTAGAAGTGTTAAATTGTCGTTTATTGACTATTGAAAGCAGTTAGTGGTCGAATCATGTTTTGGTTGAAAATCTTGTAGTAATACATAGTCAATTATTTTTGTTGGTCAATTTTGGGTCATTGTGGAAAGAAAGGTGGGTCAAAACAGTTTTAGTGGTTAAACGGGTCAAAAGTGCCCAAATTGGTCACTAATGACCCTATAAGCTACAACGAGTTAGATAAAAGGTATGGTCACTTTATTGATTGTTTTAGACTTGTTATGAACCATTAGGAATATGGCTAAAAAGTCTAGGTCTTATATTGAGTGAGTTATGAATTCAAGTGTTACCAAAAAGTGGTCGAAATGGTCACAAATTGGTGACACGTCATATCTTGCGTTTTTATGAAATTTGAAAAAGTGTTAAAAGAGAAAGTTTGGTATTGCTATAGTGAAGGTGTGTGCAAAATTTCAGGTTGTAACTCCAACCGAGTTAAAAATTATGTGTGTCGGAAGTTTGTATTTAAAATGTGGTTGTGCAGTTTTGAGTCTGTGCAGGTGTTGCTGTAAATCAGGTGTACCCGGCGGGTAAGGTTCTGTAACACCCCCGAAATTCACTGTTTTGCGGAAGCATAGTTTGGGGTGTTACTAATTAAATATCACAGCACAAAGATAAACAGCAAACGACCTCTAAATGAGACGTTTTGTAAATTAGTTACATTCCATAGATATAATGTTTGAAAACTTAGTGTTTTCGTATACAAAATGTAGTTTCCCCTAGAGTCCACGCGTAAAGCGGGAGATTCTATTACATAATCGTAATCTACAAAAGATAATGCTAAGAATCTCCGTTAATGCAGTTGTGTTGAAATCATGCGACTCTAGCTAAAATCCTGGAGTAATCCTACTCCATCCGGGTACCTGAGAAAACATGCTAAAAAGTGTCAACCAAAAAGGTTGGTGAATCTCACAGGTTTGTAAATAATATCGGCTTTGAACACGAGATTTCATTAGTAGTGCCCGTAGGCGTAAAATCAGCCATTGCAATCCAGCAATCGTAAAATCAGTATTTGCAATCCAGCAAATGTAAATAAATAAGTTTATACCGTTGCCATGAGGCTCATAATCGAAGCTTAACCCGTAATAATATGTTTGCTCCCGTGACATGCTCGTAAGTGAGCAAGCATCAGTAACGAATAAGTTGTCACCCGTTTATACGTGTAAATCGGTACGTGGCAGCGCTACTGCCCCGGGTGGGGAGGGTCATTTCCCTAATGGATCCATTAACTACTGTTCGCGCTTAAGTCCATAACTAACGATATATGATGGAGAGACTTCTGTAAATAGTAACAACTCATGCAATTCCGTTTGGTATAGTAAACAGTTTAGTACTTGTGTTCAAGAAAAAGTAGTAGCATGTATCTCCCCCAATAAGATAAAACAGTAAAAGTGGGGCCGTAAGACTCACCTGAGTCCTTGCAAGTACGTTTATATCAATAAACGAGTAAATAATATCAACCGTAGGTTCTCCGAACCCGTAACCTTCAAATGCCTAAACATATAAGGTTAAGTAAGTAGATGTCTCGCAAGACCACCTAGGCTAGTTGTTTACACAACTCATTATGTCCAAGTGTTTGTTTAGTAATCCGTTTGTAGTTTGAAAACAAATATGGCCCGTTGGTGACGGTTTGTAATAACGATTCAAAGCGTTATCATTTATAACGCAATTTAGTGTAATTGTAATTGAAAGTATGTTCTATGACGTTTGTTAAGTCGTATGACATAAGTATTTGAAATTGTGTAAGTTCGACACTTAGTAAAATCTGACTTTTCAAGGTTCTGGTTTGTGCGACGTAGCATGCGACGTAGCATGCGACGTAGGGTGCGACGTAGGGAGGTACGTCGCATGATGCGACCTTCGCAAATCAATGCGACGTAGGTTCGGTTTGCGACGTAAAAGTCTACGTCGCTATGTGCGACGTCCGCAAGTTAATGCGACGTAATAGGCTGCGTCGCTAGTGCGACGTGGGGATATCTGTGCGACGTAGGCCGTGACGTCGCTAAATGCGACGTTGGCCACAAAATGCGACGTTTTGAGCTACGTCGCAGATAGTCCAGCGTCTCTGCGACGTAGCGGTCTGATCGGAATTTGGTGGCCGGAAAATCGGTCGAAAAGCTTCCGTTCGGTCCAAATCTTTTACCCAACCCATATTTGGACATTTTAAGCATATATAAACCATAAAAACGTAAAAATGAGTAAAAACGGAGAGTTTCGGGTTTTGTCGGAAACTTACGAAATGCCGAAATGAAAATCCGGAAAGATAGGAATGTAGATCGTGATGCGGTGGTGTTTTTCTTCCAAACGGAGGGTATAATCCGAGTGCTCCTTGAGGTGTTATTTGGCGTTTTTGAGTGATGGTGGTGGTGGATCCTTTTGAGAGAAAATGGAGAGAAGAAAGAGAAAAGAAAAAGAAAGAAATAAGGAAGAGAAGGAGGAGGGAGGTGGGGTGTAGGTGAAAGCCTCACCTCACAGTCCCCATTCCGTGCTCCGCGCAGTGCTCGTTTCCTCCGTCGTTTAAACGCTATATCAAGCAGTTATATTTTTAAAAGGTGACGGGAATGTTTTAATGAAATACCTTGAAATTAATTATAAAAACATTTGTCGAAGTATTAAAATTCTTAACTCGCGTTTAATACGTATTCGTTAAATTATTTAAAATGTCGTCGCGATATTATAAATAATGTTTGTTCGCTGTGTATTTTATATAATAAAATATGTTCTCATTATTTCGGTAAGTTTCTGTCACCAACGACCAAGTAACTGTGTCGGACTCCGTCCGGTTAATTCGTACGATTAATCCAAATCGCGTAAGTACACACATATATATATAATTCACCTTATATATATATATACAAATAGAGTCTGCAATTAGTCCTATTACATACTAATTACAACTAGTTACAAGTAATTAGGCATAATTAATTATCCTAATTTAGCAGGTGTTACATTCTCCCCTTGTTAAAGAAATTTCGTCCCGAAATTAGCTTGAGTGCACGGACGGTGCGTTGTCTGGGAAGAGATGTGGGTATTTCTGTCGCATTTGGTCTTCCCGTTCCCAGGTGAACTCAGGGCCGCGCCTAGAATTCCACCTGACTTTTACTATGGGAATACGACTCTGTTTCAATTGCTTGACCTCACGGTCCATGATTTCCATAGGTTTCTCGACGAAATGAAGTTTATCATCGATTTGAATTTCGTTGAGCGGTATAATCAGCGTCTCGTCAGACAGACATTTCTTCAAGTTAGAAATGTGGAATGTGTTGTGTACGCTGCTAAGTTCAGCAGGAAGTTGCAGGCGATATGCCACTGGACCAATCCTTTCGAGGATTTCGAATGGTCCGATATATCTAGGATTTAGTTTGCCTCGTTTCCCGAATCGAATAACACCTTTCCACGGTGCCACTTTGAGAAGTACCTTGTCTCCTACCTGGAACTCAAGGTGTTTGCGTCTCACGTCAGCATAGCTTTTCTGACGGTCACGTGCGGCTTTCAGCCGGTTTTGAATACCAACGATTTTCTCAGTAGTTTCTTGAATGATTTCTGGACCCGTGAGTTGGGATTCTCCTAACTCAGTCCAACAGACAGGTGATCGGCACTTACGTCCGTAAAGTGCCTCGAAGGGTGCAGCCTTTATGCTGGTATGATAACTGTTGTTGTACGAGAACTCGCACAACGGTAAATGATTTTCCCAAGAAGTACCGAAGTCGACTACGCAGGCTCGTAGCATATCCTCCAGTGTTTGAATAGTTCGCTCGCTTTGGCCATCGGTTTGCGGGTGATAAGCAGTACTCATATCCAGACGAGTACCAAGAGATTTCTGTAGCGATTGCCAAAAGTTAGAAGTAAAACGGCTGTCCCTATCCGAGATGATCGAGGTAGGTACACCGTGTCGCGAGATGATTTCTTTGACATAGATGCGAGTCAGACGCTCCATCTTGTCGGTTTCCTTGATGGCCAGAAAATGAGCAGATTTCGTGAGACGGTCCACGATCACCCAAATGGTATCGCAACCACTCGAAGTTTTCGGTAGTTTGGTAATGAAGTCCATGGAAATCTGTTCCCATTTCCATTGAGGAATTTCAGGTTGTTGAAGCAACCCAGAGGGTCTTTGGTGTTCGGTCTTAACTTTGGAACAGGTTAGGCATTTACTGACGTACAAGGCGATGTCAGCTTTCATGTTAGGCCACCAATACAACCCTTTGACGTCATGATACATCTTGTCAGATCCAGGATGTATAGAGTATCGAGATTTGTGAGCTTCAGCCATCACCAAATCTCGCAAGTTTCCGAATTTGGGTAACCACACCCGGTTAGAGAAGTATCGAGTTCCATCGGGTTTGATTTCGAATTGTTTATCCAAGCCTCGCAAGGCTTCATTTTTCAAGTTTTCATCGTTGAGGGCTTCAAGTTGAGCGGTAAGGATTTGAGCAGGAAGCTCGTTATGAATTGTCATAGAAAGTGCTCGAACTCGAAGGGGTTTCACTCGTTCTTTTCGGCTTAAGGCATCGGCAACTACGTTAGCCTTGCCCGGATGGTATTTGATCTCGCAGTCGTAGTCACTAAGTAACTCAACCCAGCGACGTTGTCTCATGTTTAGATCTTTCTGATCGAATATGTGTTGGAGACTTTTGTGATCGGTAAAGATAGTGCTTTTCGTACCGTAGAGATAATGTCTCCAGATTTTCAATGCGAAGACCACAGCACCTAACTCGAGGTCGTGGGTCGTATAGTTTTTCTCGTGAATTTTTAGTTGTCGTGAGGCATAGGCAATGACTTTTTCCCGTTGCATCAACACACAACCAAGTCCTTGGTGTGAGGCGTCGCAGTAAACTACGAAATCGTCGGTGCCCTCGGGTAAGGACAAGATTGGTGCACTGCAAAGTTTGTTTTTCAATAGCTGGAAGGCTGACTCTTGTTTATCAGTCCAATCGAACTTCTTATCTTTCTGAGTCAGTGTGGTTAGTGGAACAGCTATTCTTGAAAAGTTTTCGATGAATCGGCGGTAATAACCAGCAAGACCCAAGAATTGTCTCACTTCGGTTGGAGTGGTCGGTGACTCCCAGCCCTTGATTGCTTCAATCTTGGCGGGATCAACATGAATTCCTTGGCTGTCAATCACGTGCCCGAGGAATTGAACGGTTCGAATCCAGAACTCACACTTTGAGAATTTGGCATATAACTCTTCGTGTTTCAGAAGTCCTAGAATGGTTTTCAGATGTTGAGCATGTTCCTGCTCATTGCGAGAGTAAATCAGAATATCGTCGATGAACACAATGACGAATTTGTCAAGATATGGTTTGCACACCCGATTCATAAGGTCCATGAATACGGCCGGTGCGTTGGTTAAACCGAATGGCATCACTTGGAACTCGTAATGCCCATAACGAGTTCGGAAGGCTGTCTTTGGGATATCATTGTCACGGACTCGGAGTTGATGATAACCCGACCGTAGATCAATCTTTGAGTAAACACTCGATCCCTGGAGTTGATCAAATAGGTCATCGATTCTAGGAAGTGGGTACCGATTCTTTATGGTTAGCTTATTCAGCTCTCGGTAGTCAATACACATGCGGAAAGATCCATCTTTCTTTTTCACGAATAAGACCGGAGCTCCCCAAGGCGAGGAACTTGGTCGAATGAATCCTCTGTCCAGGAGTTCCTGTAGTTGGTTAGACAACTCCTGCATTTCGGATGGTGCTAAACGGTAAGGGGCTCGTGCCACGGGTGCAGCTCCGGGCACAAGTTCGATTTGAAATTCAACTTGTCTAGGTGGCGGAAGTCCGGGCAAGTCTTCAGGAAAGACTTCCGGGAAATCCCGCACGATCGGAACATCCTCAAGTCGCTTCTCCTCCGACTTCTTCTCCGTTACATGTGCGAGGATGGCTTGATACCCTTTTCGTAGATACTTTCTAGTTTTCAGACAGGAGACAATATTCAGATTCCGTCTGCCGGTCTCCCCTTGTAGGACTAAGGTTCCACCGGAGACAAGAGGTATGCGAACGAGTTTGTCATGACAGATGATTTCAGCTCGGTGCTTGGATAACCAATCCATACCGACAATAATATCGAAGCTGCCGATCTCGACAGGGATTAAATCAATGGGAAACGTTTCGTTCGTGAGGTTAAGTGTACAGTTGTGTATGATGCTATCAGTCTCAATCAGGTTGCCATTAGCTAATTCTACAATGTATTTAGCATCTAAGGCAGTGGGAGTAATATCAAGTAAAGGGCTAAATTTCTCAGATATGAAGCTTCTATCGGCACCGGTATCAAATAACACAGAAGCAGTAAGGTCGTTGAGAAGGAACGTACCCGTCACGACGTTCGGGTCTTGTCTGGCTTCCCCAGCCTTGATAACGAATGATCTGCCGCGAGCAGGGTTGTTGTTGTTTTTCAGCTTTGGGCAATCTTTCTTGAAATGCCCTGTATTTCCGCACCCAAAGCAGGCCTTTGGTGCATTAGTGTTGGGGGTGGGAATGTTGGTTCGACAATCCTTGGCTAGATGCCCGAACCGCTTGCAGTTGGAGCAAGGGCAAGAACCGTCATGGTGGCGGTTGCATTTGGGACAGTAGGGTCTGCTCCCGCTGTACCCTTTCTTCTCCGAAGTTCCAGATGAATAAGCCTTAATGTACTCAGGCTTTTTGTTGGAGGTTTGGTTGGATGAGTTGGGGTTACCTTCCCACTTGCGTTTGTTGTTTGCAGATGGGGTTGAAGTTGTACCACGGCGGACAGAATTTGCCGTTAGTTCATGGGCCATACGGATGGCGCTCTGAATAGTACCCGGTTTGGAAGAAGTTACCAGGTCTTGGAGTCTCTCAGGAAGACCATCAACAAATTTCTCGATCCTCTTGTACTCAGGATCGACCATGGTTGGGCACAGAAGTGCCAGTTGGTGGAAACGGTTGGTGTATCCGGTGATGTCATTACCTTGCATCTTATGGTTCCAAAATTCCACTTCTAGTTGTTTCAATTCATCCCTGGGGCAATACTCGCCCCTCAACATCTTCTTCAACTCTTCCCACGGGAGTTGGTAAGCAGTAGCAACACTCACAGTCTGGGCATAAGTGTTCCACCAGGTGAGTGCGGTGTCAGTAAAAGTACTAACGGAGAACTTAACCTTATCTCCCTCCGCACAGTTGCAGATAAGAAATACAGACTCAACTTTCTCGATCCAGCGTACTAGACCGATAGCTCCCTCGGTACCTGCAAAGTTTAGAGGTTTGCAGTTCTGAAAGTCTTTGTATGAACAGGGTTTAGCAGTAGTGGTTTCAGCGGCATCGCTGTTCCTCGAGGAATTTGGTGGAGTATTCCGAGCCAAGGCTTCAGTAACAGCCTGGGTTATAAGGGAGGTGATCTGGGCATCGGTGTACGGTCGTGTCTTTGGCGGCATGATTCTTCAATAAAAGAAATGAAGATACATGAGATTTTGTATGAGCTGGTAATTGTCACAGATGTACATGTATAAAAGCAGTAATACATAACATCAACATGGAAAATGACAATTAATGTGAGTTGAGATAACAAAGGATATCTGATAGATAAAGTGAGTTCAAAAGTTACATCTTACAGAGATATTACAAAAGGTGTCGGGAATGGTTACATCCGACTAGTTTATAGAGTAGTGCTAGATAGTCCCTAGATTACGAGGTAGATTACAAGACAAAAACTACACTATTCTTAATGTAGATTAATTTGTTCCATAGCGTGCCAAGGCGGTCCACAGTTTCTGCTAGTCGGTTGGTTCATTCTTAGTTAGGGTTCCTGGCCTTCGGATTCGTCTTCCGATTCCAGGTTCAGGTCGTGTGGGTGGTAGCGTGCTTCAAGCATGTCCCTGTATCTTTGAGTCGTGGAGCGGTACCTAGTCTCCTCCGTTGATTTCCTGCCCAAACGTTTGATCCATGTTTTGGTCCTACGGGTTAGGTTGGTGGCTACTTTCTTCCAGTAACGGATCTTATCTTTGATTCGTGTAGGGACAGATCGGTTTGAGATTCTCAATCTTTGTTCATAGTCTATGCACTTACGCTTAAGTGCCCAATTTCGGCCGTCTAGTCCCACAGCCTGATCTCGCACTCTCTCATATTCTTCAATATCGATGCCAGTCATTCCGAAATTCTGAATTTCGTTTCCCTCCAGCATGATTTCTTCTTCTGGTACGATGTCCTCATCGAGATACGTATACTGGATTTGTTCCTCGTGGACTTGGTCACTATCAGACATGTGGTCGTCCATTTGGGAATTCGTGGCTTTGAGTTCTATAGAAATGACAGAGAGAGGATTTTAGTCCTTGGAAGTACGTTGTTTCAGGGTGTTAGATGTGATTTTCGTAAAATCATTAGAGTGCGCCACAAGGTGGTGTGACGGTAATCAAGTCTGTCATAGTCGGTGCAAACCGCTGAGAGAAATTCGTAAGTGTCACCAGGGAAACGTCGACTATCTCTATAGCGAGTGTATTTACGTGCGAGGCCTATTCACATATATAATAGCCTAGTAGTATAGTCAGCGAGTGAGGCCTATGTATGTATATACTCGTATATCACATAATAGCCTAGCGTATGTCTAGCACATAACAAGTAAGAGTCTCGGTTCTCTCGTGGTCAGAGTCTACTAACGTATTCCTGTTCGGCATAACCATTTCAGACCTCACATCATCTTTCCTTAATTGTACATAGTTGATCAGGCTATGTTAAATTAAAGTCGTATGATGTAATTCCTGAACCAATCATGCCTAATAAGGAAATACTGCCTAATGGTCATAGTCTAGGCCCACTAAATGCAACCTAGTTCACTATAACCTTAGGCTCTGATACCAATCTGTAACACCCCCGAAATTCACTGTTTTGCGGAAGCATAGTTTGGGGTGTTACTAATTAAATATCACAGCACAAAGATAAACAGCAAACGACCTCTAAATGAGACGTTTTGTAAATTAGTTACATTCCATAGATATAATGTTTGAAAACTTAGTGTTTTCGTATACAAAATGTAGTTTCCCCTAGAGTCCACGCGTAAAGCGGGAGATTCTATTACATAATCGTAATCTACAAAAGATAATGCTAAGAATCTCCGTTAATGCAGTTGTGTTGAAATCATGCGACTCTAGCTAAAATCCTGGAGTAATCCTACTCCATCCGGGTACCTGAGAAAACATGCTAAAAAGTGTCAACCAAAAAGGTTGGTGAATCTCACAGGTTTGTAAATAATATCGGCTTTGAACACGAGATTTCATTAGTAGTGCCCGTAGGCGTAAAATCAGCCATTGCAATCCAGCAATCGTAAAATCAGTATTTGCAATCCAGCAAATGTAAATAAATAAGTTTATACCGTTGCCATGAGGCTCATAATCGAAGCTTAACCCGTAATAATATGTTTGCTCCCGTGACATGCTCGTAAGTGAGCAAGCATCAGTAACGAATAAGTTGTCACCCGTTTATACGTGTAAATCGGTACGTGGCAGCGCTACTGCCCCGGGTGGGGAGGGTCATTTCCCTAATGGATCCATTAACTACTGTTCGCGCTTAAGTCCATAACTAACGATATATGATGGAGAGACTTCTGTAAATAGTAACAACTCATGCAATTCCGTTTGGTATAGTAAACAGTTTAGTACTTGTGTTCAAGAAAAAGTAGTAGCATGTATCTCCCCCAATAAGATAAAACAGTAAAAGTGGGGCCGTAAGACTCACCTGAGTCCTTGCAAGTACGTTTATATCAATAAACGAGTAAATAATATCAACCGTAGGTTCTCCGAACCCGTAACCTTCAAATGCCTAAACATATAAGGTTAAGTAAGTAGATGTCTCGCAAGACCACCTAGGCTAGTTGTTTACACAACTCATTATGTCCAAGTGTTTGTTTAGTAATCCGTTTGTAGTTTGAAAACAAATATGGCCCGTTGGTGACGGTTTGTAATAACGATTCAAAGCGTTATCATTTATAACGCAATTTAGTGTAATTGTAATTGAAAGTATGTTCTATGACGTTTGTTAAGTCGTATGACATAAGTATTTGAAATTGTGTAAGTTCGACACTTAGTAAAATCTGACTTTTCAAGGTTCTGGTTTGTGCGACGTAGCATGCGACGTAGCATGCGACGTAGGGTGCGACGTAGGGAGGTACGTCGCATGATGCGACCTTCGCAAATCAATGCGACGTAGGTTCGGTTTGCGACGTAAAAGTCTACGTCGCTATGTGCGACGTCCGCAAGTTAATGCGACGTAATAGGCTGCGTCGCTAGTGCGACGTGGGGATATCTGTGCGACGTAGGCCGTGACGTCGCTAAATGCGACGTTGGCCACAAAATGCGACGTTTTGAGCTACGTCGCAGATAGTCCAGCGTCTCTGCGACGTAGCGGTCTGATCGGAATTTGGTGGCCGGAAAATCGGTCGAAAAGCTTCCGTTCGGTCCAAATCTTTTACCCAACCCATATTTGGACATTTTAAGCATATATAAACCATAAAAACGTAAAAATGAGTAAAAACGGAGAGTTTCGGGTTTTGTCGGAAACTTACGAAATGCCGAAATGAAAATCCGGAAAGATAGGAATGTAGATCGTGATGCGGTGGTGTTTTTCTTCCAAACGGAGGGTATAATCCGAGTGCTCCTTGAGGTGTTATTTGGCGTTTTTGAGTGATGGTGGTGGTGGATCCTTTTGAGAGAAAATGGAGAGAAGAAAGAGAAAAGAAAAAGAAAGAAATAAGGAGGAGAAGGAGGAGGGAGGTGGGGTGTAGGTGAAAGCCTCACCTCACAGTCCCCATTCCGTGCTCCGCGCAGTGCTCGTTTCCTCCGTCGTTTAAACGCTATATCAAGCAGTTATATTTTTAAAAGGTGACGGGAATGTTTTAATGAAATACCTTGAAATTAATTATAAAAACATTTGTCGAAGTATTAAAATTCTTAACTCGCGTTTAATACGTATTCGTTAAATTATTTAAAATGTCGTCGCGATATTATAAATAATGTTTGTTCGCTGTGTATTTTATATAATAAAATATGTTCTCATTATTTCGGTAAGTTTCTGTCACCAACGACCAAGTAACTGTGTCGGACTCCGTCCGGTTAATTCGTACGATTAATCCAAATCGCGTAAGTACACACATATATATATAATTCACCTTATATATATATATACAAATAGAGTCTGCAATTAGTCCTATTACATACTAATTACAACTAGTTACAAGTAATTAGGCATAATTAATTATCCTAATTTAGCAGGTGTTACAGGTTCGTACCCGGCGGGTAAGACCTTACCCGGAGCCATTATTCGGCGGGTAAGCTACCCCAACCGGGTAGCTCTAGTGTAAAACGGGACAACAAAATTTGGCTTTGGAAGTTCTTAAGTTTACCCGGCGGGTACTCGTCTGGTTTGTGTCTTTTTGTTTTTGAGTCTTGATTTTAGTCTAATAATGTTAATATTATTTTAACATAATCAATGATAATAGATGGGACCTATTTAAATGTAATTCAGTGTTTATAAAAAAAAAATTCTTCTAAGTTTTGGGCGTTTCAAGTTGGTATCAGAGCGATAGTTTAAAAGAATTACGTAATCCACTTTAGGATTGCCTAATCTTAAACCATTTTGAATGCATGATATTGCTTTATAGTTGCATTATAGTAGTGATGCCGTCCGATAGGTCAGGTCTGTTTGAGCTCACCCTTCTCGGAAGAGAAGAGGGGGCCGTCCTTGTCGTCAAAGGACTTGACCGGACGGTACCGAGCGGCGATCGGTGAGTTTTAAAATATGTAATAAGTTGGGCTCAACTTATAGATACTACCTACTACACTGGGTGAGTAAGCAGCAAGTATAACTCGAGGTCGTTCTTCAATCGGAGCGATTTGAAACTAAGCTTGGGCCAAAGATAAGGGTCACTATTAGGATGGGTTTGTGTAGATAGGTAGGTTTTGATGGTTTTGGTTTTCTAGATTATCTAATTATTTAAGTGCAGAAAAGTAAAATAGAGATGAGAATCGGTAATTAGGTAGGTAGATAGAGAATGCGGCTGTTGAAGTTTCAATAATCAATTGTTGGGATGATGTTCATTATAAAGGTAATTGGGGACACAATTAGTTGACAAACAGATGAATTACAGGTGTAAACACTAGGACCCTACTTGTTTAGTTAAAACTAAATAAGTATGTCACTGAGTACCTAGGTTATCGTGATTCTGGTCAAATCAGGCTGCTCGACCCCCCACACTGTCTTGTGAAGACAAGTGTGTGACACCCGGTCAAAATAACCCAAAATTAGCTCCTAATTTGAACTTTTAAAACACGTAATTACAGACGTGTCAATACTCATGTATACAAGTATTATATATATATATATGTATATATATAAACCCGAAACGATTATATAATAATCGTACGTACACAAATCTGGTAGAACGCAGAAATCCAAATTAAGAATTGGTGAAAAACATTTTCAGGCAAAGTATTATTATTGAGAATAATATCTACGTACTCCGAAAATTATTTAAATACGTTTTAGATACAGAAAACTATCCGTGTATTTCGAGTTAAACTAAGATATATTTTTATATCTCTTTGGAAGTATTTTTATTAAATATTTCAATTGTTAACAAATACGAAATAATATTTAGAAAATTATCATTTTTAAATATTACACTACTTAACGATCGGGTACACAAACACGGGACGAAAATACACACACACCTCAATAATTGAGGCCGGTGTATATACACCGACCCCAATTATTTCCCTCTCACAAACTCTAACTCAAACTCATTCTCTGCTCTCACTCTCTCGACTCTGCTCTCTCTCGTTCCATCTCAAAACAACAACAATCAACAACAACATCACCAAAATCATCATCTTCTTCATCTTTTGTGATCATCATCATCATCATCGGATCATCATCATCATCCTCTCGAGCCCATTTTTAATTTGGTAAGAATCACTTCCGATTTCCTTAAGTTTTCGTGTTTATATAACTTGTTTTAGCATGTACTAGTGTTATATTATCGAATATGTCCAAGAATCACACCCCAAAACCCATTTTGTTTGCTGGAACTTCGAACAGACTCAAAACCAGTGAAATCCACGCGATCGCGTGGTTTTCACCTCAAAATCTGACGCAATCGCGTCATTTTCACGCAATCGCGTGAGATTTACCATGATCGCGTGAACTTCCATTTTCACGCAATCGCGTGAGATTTACCATGATCGCGTGAACTTCCTTTTTCACGCAATCGCGTGAGATTTACCATGATCGCGTGAACTTCCTTTTTCACGCAATCGCGTGAGATTCACTATGATCGTGTGAAGTGCCAATCAGCACGCGTTCCGTTTACGTTTTGCTTCATAACTTCTTCGTTACACATCCGTTTTCGACGATTCTTTTTGCGTTGGATTTGTCTTTCAAAAACGAACACATTGGAACATAATTAAACAAAACAAACACAATTATATTTTTGAAATGTAATTTCTATTCGTCACCAACGGGCTGTGCGTTTTAATGAAACTTCAAACATAATACGAGACGAATACTTTGGACATAATTAACCAAACGAACAATCATATGAACAAACTACTAAATGTATAATTTCAAATATACAACCTTGCGTGTTTAGGGCATTAGGAGATTACTGTTGGCATACGCACACACTTTAGGATTGCTCGCTCTACAGGTGAGTCTCATGGCCCCTTTTTACTGCTTTACTTTGGGGGAGATGCATTACTTGTTTTACTCGAACACATGTATTTACTTACTTGATTACAAACTGATTTACTGGTATATCGATTGCATGAGATTACTTAATCCAATGAAGTCCCTTTAATCATAGTCGTCAGTTATGGTCTTAAGCGCGAGTACTAGTAAATGGATCCATTAGGACTGACAATCCTCACCCAGGGTAGCACGCACTACCCCTAACATTCAGTATAAATGGGTGTTTCTTACTCGTTACATATGAATGTTTGGATTAGCATTCACGAGGGCAAAAACACTGATTGTTAAACTTCGACTATGGTGCTCATGGCAATATATACGGAAACTATTGCGACTGTGCAATATTTACTCAATGATTTTACAAGCTGATGTGTTCAAACTGTACTTATTATACACCTGTGAGATTCACCAACCTTTTTGGTTGACCTGTTTTAGTAATGCATTCTCAGGTACACAGCAACAGTAGGGTTGATCAGTACAGATGGCCCAGCAGGATATGCTTTAGTAGCTCGAGTCGCATGCAATTACACATATGAAGATTTTACTTGCATTATCTTTTGTATAATGATTATGTACTTAAAATCTAACAAAACAAGTTGCGAACTCATCAATGATGTATTACTTTTGAAAACTTATGTATTAATGTAACATCTACTACAACGTCTCATTTAGAGTCGTTTGCTTGTACTTTGGGTTTGATTATTGATTAGTCACGCCCCAAAACAGTCGCTTCCGCAAAGCCTTAAATTGGGGGTGTGACAGATTGGTATCAGAGCCTAAGGTTATAGCGAACTAGGTTGCATTTAGTGGGCCTAGACTATGACCGTTAGGCAGTATTCCTCATTAGATATAACTGGTTCAGGGATTTCAGCATACGAGTTTAATTTAACATAGCCTGATCAACTATGTACAATTAAATGAGGATGATGTAAGATCTGAAAGGGGTTATGTTGAACAGGAATGCACTAGTTGACTTTGACCACGAGAGAACCGTGACTTGTACTTGTTCTGTGATAGATACAACTAGGTGGATAATAAGTGTATATAGGTTACACCTATATAATTAGGCTTATTGAGATCCTCCGAAATTCAGTAACACACTCACTGCGCAAACACACTTTAGAATAGGCCTATGGTAAGTTGATCGAATCAGGAAAAATAGTACCGGGATGTGCCCTGACAGAGAGGGTCATCTCTTCGAAATAGACTTACCCTAGGTATAGAATAAGAAATTCGACACCTTATTCCACACAAACTGGTCAGCAGAGGACCATCCTTCACTCACCCATCAGTTTAAACATTCAAATCCAGTATTTCTCTAAGTACAAATCTTTTCCTACCTCCTTATCACATTCCGCATAACTGCTGATACATGATCGGATGTAATATCCCTTTCACTTTTGTAAACTTTAATCCTCGTAATCATTTGAACTCGCATGTTAAATGATTACAATATTCTCTTTTCTACTCTGTTGATTGTCATTTGTGTTGTAATATATTACTGTTATATATGCAACTACGATGATCATATTCTTATACGAAACTCTGACATGTCCCTTATATTCATTGAAGGAACATGCCTCCACGACGCCAAAAGTTCACTCAAGCTCAGGTTGACCGACTGGTAGCTGATGCAGTACTTGCCGAATGACAACGATATGAAAGTGTCGAAACAACACCAAATACCACTGTAGTGAAACCCTGCACCTATAAAGACTTCCTTAGCTGCAAACCTCTAAACTTCAATGGCACTGAAGGTGCCATTGGGTTGTTGCGATGGCTGGAAAAGACTGAGGCAGTCTTTCGCATCTGCAACTGCACTGAGGACTGTAAAGTCAAGTTCTCCACCTACACTTTCATGGATGATGCTCTGACATGGTGGAACACCTATGCTGATTCGGTGGGCCAAGACATTGCTCTAGAAACTCCCTGGGATGAGCTGAAGAAAATGCTCAAGGATGAGTATTGTCCTAGGGATGAGATCCAACAGCTAGAAGCAGAATTCTGGAATCTCTCCACTCAAGGGAACGACATTGCCAGCTACACCTCTCGATTCAATCAGTTGGCACACCTTTGCCCATCAATGGTCGATACAGAATCCAAGCGAATTGAGCGCTATCTTTGGGGACTTCCTCCACAAATTCAAGGAATGGTTACTTCATCAAACTCTCCCACATTTCATGGTACAGTGCGTATGGCACACAAACTGATGGCACAAATGGTTCGTCAAGGAACCGCTAGCGACAAAACTACTGGAAACAGCTCGGGAGATAACAAGAGGAAAGCTGATGGAAGCTCTGGAAATCAGAACCAAGCCAACAAGAAGCCTGCAACTGCTCAGGCCAACACTTCTGAAACTGATGACAAGAAAGAGTATAAGGGAAGGAAGCCCTATTGCTCTAAGTGCAAGCTTCATCATGATGGTCAATGTCCTTGTAACAAATGCAAGCGATTTGGACATATGACCAAGGACTGTAAAGAAACCACCACTGGTACCGACACCTTTGCACCCAAAACCTGCTATGAGTGCAATGGTACTGGGCATTTCAAGAGAGACTGTCCAAAACTAAAGGACAAAAACAACAACGCTGCTAAGGGCAGGTTCTATGTACTTAATGCTGAAGGTAATCACCAGAACCCTAGACTTATTGATTTACTCAACACGGGTACGTACACTCCCGGATAAACAAAACTGCATACGTACTACTTACTTGAATAGGTTCTATTACTGTTTAGAACTTTATGTGTTTCCTCAGATTCTAAGTACAAATAGAATAAGGAAATTGGTGAACTATTTCAGGCAGGCAGTAGGATACCGATGAAATCGGTGATACATACAAGTATGATTAGGCTATTATGGGATATTGGTATATATACATACATAGGCCTAGACTACGTACTACTCACTAGGCTATTATATTATATACTGGATGTATAGGAATAGGCCTTTACTTGATGATACATTTGAGACTATCTACACCATTATAAATGACAAACATAGCTGCTACAATGTCCCTTGATACGGAAATCGGGAATCTATTTTAAAATGCTACCGTCTACAAAATTTTATGTCTACAATGTACATCGTCTTACTGTTAGGCGAACCCTAGGAAAATCATTTTCAACAATTTCAACATGGTTTTACCCTGAACTTTTCTTAAATTTTATTTTTGAATAGATTTTGTTAAACAAGATTTCAAAACTTTGTTACTGACAAGAATTTCAACCAAACTGTTTATTGACTAAAGTTTTCGACAAACTTCAAAGTTTTTCAATCGACTTTCACTGTCAAAATTTTCTGACAAATGTACTTTTAACAAACATGTTGCAAAATTTCTTATGAAAAGTTTTAAAGAAATTTTCAAAACTTCAAAACCGTTCAAACTTGCTTACTATATACAACTTGATACAAAACTTCAAACCTTGAATGGTCAACAAAATTACACAGTACACAATGACTTCCTTACTGTTATAGGAACAAAACTTACAAAAATCTGAATAGGGATGCGATCATGGTAACTCGCTAGCAACCTATCTGCTTTCATACTACTTACTTGATAAACTTTACTTGCTACTTGATACTTGTTAGGTTTTCCCTAGATTCTAAGTACACTAAAGAGTTAGGGGAAAATAACAATTTAGATCTATAGTCTTTATATATGAAACTAGTTTTAGCACAAAGGTATAGGAATAACATATCCTACGCTGTTGTACACCGGAAAACAAACCGGTTGACTTTTATATACTGGGTAACGTCCCGAGTAAAACAAATTTTTGGGTGACGACTCACATAAAACCGTATTTTCGGGTAACATCCCGCACAAACCTGAAATGTGCTAAACCACTTCGTTTCTGTATGAGACTGATAGAGTCTAAGGTGGACTACTAGTGCAAAAGTAGTTGTACTCAAGCAATTGGCTGAATGATTAACTTTGTCCTACCAACAAAACCCTCAAGGATTTACTGAATTACTTTAGGCTACTAGTACACATTGTAACTGCTCCCTAGTGATCGACTGGACTGATCATGTAGGCACAATAGTCAACACATCTCGAAGATTCATTTCGAATTTCTTAGTTGCCGGAAGGGCACTAGTTCAACAAGGGGAGCTAGACAACTCTAGATAGGTGTTGTCAGATTTACATAGATAACACGCAATCTATAACTCGAATACAACGATAAATACTACGAGCAAATTTCGGGACGAAATTCTCCTAACAAGGGGAGAATGTGACACCCGGTCAAAATAACCCAAAATTAGCTCCTAATTTGAACTTTTAAAACACGTAATTACAGACGTGTCAATACTCATGTATACAAGTATTATATATATATATATATATATATATGTATATATATAAACCCGAAACGATTATATAATAATCGTACGTACACAAATCTGGTAGAACGCAGAAATCCAAATTAAGAATTGGTGAAAAACATTTTCAGGCAAAGTATTATTATTGAGAATAATATCTACGTACTCCGAAAATTATTTAAATACGTTTTAGATACAGAAAACTATCCGTGTATTTCGAGTTAAACTAAGATATATTTTTATATCTCTTTGGAAGTATTTTTATTAAATATTTCAATTGTTAACAAATACGAAATAATATTTAGAAAATTATCATTTTTAAATATTACACTACTTAACGATCGGGTACACAAACACGGGACGAAAATACACACACACCTCAATAATTGAGGCCGGTGTATATACACCGACCCCAATTATTTCCCTCTCACAAACTCTAACTCAAACTCATTCTCTGCTCTCACTCTCTCGACTCTGCTCTCTCTCGTTCCATCTCAAAACAACAACAATCAACAACAACATCACCAAAATCATCATCTTCTTCATCTTTTGTGATCATCATCATCATCATCGGATCATCATCATCATCCTCTCGAGCCCATTTTTAATTTGGTAAGAATCACTTCCGATTTCCTTAAGTTTTCGTGTTTATATAACTTGTTTTAGCATGTACTAGTGTTATATTATCGAATATGTCCAAGAATCACACCCCAAAACCCATTTTGTTTGCTGGAACTTCGAACAGACTCAAAACCAGTGAAATCCACGCGATCGCGTGGTTTTCACCTCAAAATCTGACGCAATCGCGTCATTTTCACGCAATCGCGTGAGATTTACCATGATCGCGTGAACTTCCATTTTCACGCAATCGCGTGAGATTTACCATGATCGCGTGAACTTCCTTTTTCACGCAATCGTGTGAGATTTACCATGATCCCGTGAACTTCCTTTTTCACGCAATCGCGTGAGATTCACTATGATCGCGTGAAGTGCCAATCAGCACGCGTTCCGTTTACGTTTTGCTTCATAACTTCTTCGTTACACATCCGTTTTCGACGATTCTTTTTGCGTTGGATTTGTCTTTCAAAAACGAACACATTGGAACATAATTAAACAAAACAAACACAATTATATTTTTGAAATGTAATTTCTATTCGTCACCAACGGGCTGTGCGTTTTAATGAAACTTCAAACATAATACGAGACGAATACTTTGGACATAATTAACCAAACGAACAATCATATGAACAAACTACTAAATGTATAATTTCAAATATACAACCTTGCGTGTTTAGGGCATTAGGAGATTACTGTTGGCATACGCACACACTTTAGGATTGCTCGCTCTACAGGTGAGTCTCATGGCCCCTTTTTACTGCTTTACTTTGGGGGAGATGCATTACTTGTTTTACTCGAACACATGTATTTACTTACTTGATTACAAACTGATTTACTGGTATATCGATTGCATGAGATTACTTAATCCAATGAAGTCCCTTTAATCATAGTCGTCAGTTATGGTCTTAAGCGCGAGTACTAGTAAATGGATCCATTAGGACTGACAATCCTCACCCAGGGTAGCACGCACTACCCCGAACATTCAGTATAAATGGGTGTTTCTTACTCGTTACATATGAATGTTTGGATTAGCATTCACGAGGGCAAAAACACTGATTGTTAAGCTTCGACTATGGTGCTCATGGCAATATATACAAAAACTATTGCGACTGTGCAATATTTACTCAATGATTTTACAAGCTGATGTGTTCAAACTGTACTTATTATACACCTGTGAGATTCACCAACCTTTTTGGTTGACCTGTTTTAGTAATGCATTCTCAGGTACACAGCAACAGTAGGGTTGATCAGTACAGATGGCCCAGCAGGATATGCTTTAGTAGCTCGAGTCGCATGCAATTACACATATGAAGATTTTACTTGCATTATCTTTTGTATAATGATTATGTACTTAAAATCTAACAAAACAAGTTGCAAACTCATCAATGATGTATTACTTTTGAAAACTTATGTATTAATGTAACATCTACTACAACGTCTCATTTAGAGTCGTTTGCTTGTACTTTGGGTTTGATTATTGATTAGTCACGCCCCAAAACAATCGCTTCCGCAAAGCATTAAATTGGGGGTGTGACAAAGTGACCCATGAAGGGTGCAGGAATAAGGTAACAGACTGCCCTCAGGTTATTCTGACCTTTCTTAACACCTAAATACAGCTGTTATTATCTAATCATGTTCTAAGTATTAACTTGTTATTCCAAACTATCAGTTTTGTAGAGTCTAGGGGTTTTAAGAATCCTGAACCACTGCTGGGCTTGACTTTCATCTCCAGACTCATTCCTTTGGTTTTATTAGCGCAATTACTTCTGTCATGATCTAGAACTCTCCTTTGTGATCAGTCATTCGTCCCTAGGTACATAACAGTGTACAATGCATTATTTTCCACAGCTTTCTAACCCTAGGTACTTTACCGTGTACAGTTTTCTAACTGTTTTCCACAGTTTCATATAACCAGAGATAGGTTCACCGTGTACTCCAGCTTTTCCATAGTCAACCAACCCTAGGTACAAAAGCGGTGTACAGTGCTTGAAGCATTTCCACAACGTTCATAACCAGAAATAGGTTTACGATGTACTACAGCTTTTCCACAGCTCTACTAACCTTAGGTATAGTTACGGTGTACTTTAGTTAATGTATTTCCCCAGATTGGTAACCAGAGGTAGATCTACGGTGTACTTAGCATTTCCACAGCTTTACGGTTCCTAGACCATATTCTAGGGTTTCTAGGTAGGCCCCAATGCTGGTACAGACGGCCTTTTCCGGAGCTTCCACGGTTGTACTCCACCAATGGTGTTTTCCGGAGCCGGATTACAGTAACAAACATTGCTTTGTACGGTAATATAGATAACAAACTACTGTATTTAGAGGTGATCAATTTCTAAACCTAGCAGCAGTCACGCGAAGGACCGGAAAGGGTGATCCGTAAACTAAGTCAAGATGCATGAAAAGTTTGGACATAACATAGTTTAATAGTTCCCAATTACATATTTAATTAAATATTAATTTAACATCATCCCTACGTTTAATTATTTACATTTCAACAACCGCAATACTACGCTACTCGGTAATCATGGCAATACACATAACATACATCATACAAGCTGGCAGAAATAATTCGGACATAATATAAGTATGAAAGAATAGATATCACCAGAGTTTACGCAGAGTAATATTGAGAAACACGTAGTCTTGCACCAAGAATGCTTTTACACCGTGATTACAACACCTTGCTTTTCTCTCTCTACCTCTAACTAACTAACTATCTATATCTCTCTAGAGAGAGAAAAATCTAGAGAGAGAAACCAAAACTAAAAGCTAAATACGAAAACGAAAAATGATAGTGTAAATGAGAAGTGTGAAAATTGGATGAAGAATGGATAATGGATTTGGAGGTAGAGGTTGGTATTTATAGATTTGGCTAAATCGTATTTCTCAACCGTATTCCCACCTCCAAAATCTCAGCCGTAACACCCGCCAATTTAGGACTTTAATTAGTGCCTAAACTACTTGTAATTACATGTATTTAGTTTTGTAATATTCTAAGTATATGTAACGTTTTGGTGTAATTACATACACGCTTACGCGATTGGTTGAATCGTATACTTATGATCCGGACGAGGTCCGACACTATTTATAATGGACGTTGGTGACAAAACTTTTAAATAATGTGGAATTATCCAAACAAACATTATTTACACTAATATACTTGGTAAAATATATTACACGAAATTTTTATCGCCTAGAACACTCTGTACATGATGAAAACGCGCGAAACGCACCCGGTAGACAAAATAAATCCAAGTTATAATTTTATAACTTAAAATGTGTCGTTTTGATTAAAACGTTCATTTAAAATGTCGTGTCTTAAAACGTTAATGAAACGCATTATGTTAAACATATAACGCTAAATAACATTTAAACGATCGCGGGACATAACGCAAATTCGAGGAACGAGTTCACGAGACCGAGACCCAAGTCGGGTCGGACCGGACCCGTGGACCCAACCCATGGTCCACCCCCTTTTAACCTCCTTTCTTCCTCCATTTACCTCATTTCACACACACACACACACAAACACCTAAATCTCTCTCTCTCTTTTCTCTTAAAATTGCAGCATAAAAACGTCCTAAATCATCACCAAAAACATTCCAATTCACGAAGTTGATTCAAGAAGAACGATCACCAACTCGAGCTCTCCATCTTCATCTTCTTCGTTTACATTTTCGTGGTATGAAGCCTTCAAACTATTTTAAATTACTTGTAACACTTTTATTTACATGCTAGAACGTTTCCCCAATGAGTTTATATCCAAAAACAGACTTAAAAATCCGATTTTTAAAGTTAAGATGCGAACAGCCCGTTTCGCGAGCCGAGATCTGTTCGTCCTACGAGGCGAACCGAGATTCGACTCGCGAAGCCAGACTGTGAACCGAAATCACCTACGAACCAAACTGACCCGCGAGTTGACCTGCGAGTCGAAGTTGACTTGCGAGTCGAGTAGACCTATGAACCGAACTGACCCGTGAGTCGAGTTGACCTGCGAGTCGAGTTGGCCTGCGAGTCGAGTTCTATGCTACGAACCCAACTCGGTTCGCAGCCCACTTTGTCTTTCGAACCCAAATTCAGTAATAAAAGCACTAATATGGACTAAGAATTATCACTTGATTTTACACCGAAATTAGATTTCAAATGCGTTTCTGATAAAGCAGTATAGTAGAAATAAAAATTTTCCAAGCTGACTTGTCAGCTCGACCCCAACCAGGGGCTCTGCCCCTTGGACCCCGCCAGGGGTTTCCGCCCCTTGGACCCTGCTACCAGGGGCGCTGCCCCCGGACCCCCGTCACCCAGGAACTTGTAAATACTTTTCAAAAACTAAGTGTCGAACACTTACGAATAACAAAACTGGATTCGAACGATACTTATACTAATAACACTTTTGGATTATTATCACGAACTGTCACGAACGGGCCATACTTGTTTTCAAACTACAAACGAATTACTAAACGAACACTTGGACATTTCCTAGTTGAGTGGACAACTAGCATAGGTGGTCTTTTAAGACACCGACTTATTTACTTGTTTACTTACAACCTTGCGCGTTTTGGATGCCAGAAGGTTGCAGGGTTCGGAGAACCACTTACGGACTTACATCCGCGTTACTTGTTTGATTTCCCAGACATACTTACTGGACTCAGGTGAGTCTTACAGCCCCACTTTTACTGTTTTAATACTTTGGGGTGAGATACTTAGCAATTGTTTTACATGTGAACACAATGTACTAAACTGATTACTCTACTTTTTACACACACTGCATGAGTTACTTTTTATCCACTGAAAGCCTCCTATCATAAGTTGTTAGTTATAGACTTAAGCGCGAGTATTAGTGGGATGGATCCATTCGGGACTGACAATCCCCGCCCGGGGTAGTAGCGCTACCACGAACCGTTCCGTAGAAACGGGCGTTTGATACTTGTTACATATGAGTGTTCGGATAGCACTCACGGGGGTACGTGATACTGTACTTGACTGTACCATTCACACTACACTGTTAAGCTTCAACTTGTGAGCTCATGGCACTTGTGATGATTTACTGATTTACTTACTTGGCTTGTTAGCCATACGGGTACATATTTGTGGTTCATACTGATACTTTTATTACTAAACCTGTAAGATTCACCAACCTTTTTGGTTGACACTTTTAGCTTTGTATCTCAGGTACACAGACGGAGTAGGATTACCCTGGACACTAGCTAGAGTTGCATGATTTTCTACATTGCATTTAACGGAGATTCTCAGCATTATCTTTTGTATATTATGATTATGTAATAGAATCTCCCGCTACACGCGTGGACTCTAGGGAACTACATTTTTTGTAACTGAAAACACTATGTTTTCAAACATATATATATATATATATATATATATAGTGGAAATGTAACTATTTTATAAACGTTGCATATAGATGTCGTTTGCTTTACTTTGTGCTGTGATATTTGATTAGTAACATCTCAAAGCTTTCTTCTGCCAACAGTGAAATTTGGGGATGTTACAGATTGGTATCAGAGCCTAAGGTTATAGCGAACTAGGTTGCATTAGTGAGCCTAGACTATGACCGTTAGGCTGTATTTCCTCATTAGGTATGACTGGTTCAGGGATTACAACATAGCCTGATCAACTATGTATAATTAAATAAAGATGATGTAAGAGCTGAAGCAATTATGTTGAACCGGAATACATTAGTTGACTCTGACCATGAGAGAAACAGGACCCATACATGTTTGTGCTCGACACTCTAGTATATTATACTATATGTGATTAATATGTATATAGGCCTCACTCCTACTAATGCTTTGTCTCAGAAATGGAAAACACACCAACCAATTCATCGCGCTCTCAATCCGGGTCACATAACCCAAGAGTAACTAGGAGGAACCCCAGGTTGCCTCGAGCTGGCCCCTATTCCGCGCAATTCACTCTACCGGGTTTAGCCGCTAGGCTACACCGTCATGAGCAATGGCTTAACACCATGGACATCGAACTCCAAGAAACCAACGAATACTGGAGACTTATAGCCCTCGAACGCATCAACTAAGTCTCCGAGGATCACGAAACTACCATTAACAACGTGGAGGTTCTTCGCAACAAGATAGTGGAGATAAGCGTGGAAACCGCCCTTTTGCAACAAAGTCTAGAAGAATACGAGCAACGCTCACGGGAAACAGAGGAGTATGTTCGCTGTTTAGTGCAACGACTGGTCCTGGCAGAAGATAACGCCCGACAAGCCAGCAGACTTGCAAATACCGTGGATCGTCTTGTTGAAATGATGGAACAGATTGATCTACGTCGAGACTAGTGTAGTCCTTGTCTTGTAATCTATCTTGTAATCTAATAACTATCTAAACGATACTCTATGATTCGGTCGGATGTAACAATTCCCGACACCTTTTGTAATACATCCGTAGGATGTAACCCTTGAACTCGTATTATCTATCAAATATTCCTACTGTTCCAATTTATATTAATTGCCATTTCCATATTGATGTCGTGTATTACCGCTTTTATACATAAACATATGTGATAAATACAACTTTATTACAAAATCTCATGTATCTTCATTTCTCTTATTGAAGAAACATGCCGCCAAAGACAAGACCGTACTCCGACGCTCAGCTTACGTCACTCATCACTCAAGCTGTGACTGAAGCCCTGGCTCGAAATTCTACACCGAACTCCTGGAGAAACAGCGATTCCGCTGAAACCACTGTCGCCAAACCTTGTTCCTACAAAGACTTTCAGAACTGCAAACCCTTGAGCTTCAAGGGGACCGAAGGAGCCATCAGACTTATCAGATGGTTCAAAAAGATGGAATCCGTTTTCCGCATCAGCAAATGTGCGGAGGACGACAAGGTCAAATTCTCCACCTGCACCCTTGAAGATGGTGCCCTCTCGTGGTAGAATTCCTATACCCAGTCCGTGGGTATTGACACCGCTTATCTACTCCCTTGGGAGGATCTGAAGAAAATGCTCACTGATGAGTATTGCCCTGTCAAACAACTTCATAAGCTGGATGAAGAGTTCTGGAACTTAAAAGTGCAGGGAACTGATAATGTTGGATACACCACCAGATTCCAACAACTCACCATCCTTCGCCCAGCTATGGTAAGTACTGAACCCGAAAAGATCAAGAAATACATCCGCGGCCTCCCGGAACCCGTCCGGGGAAATGTCGCCTCCTCAAACCAAAACACCCTTCACGGCGCCATCCGGTTGGCCCATGAACTTTTAGCCATGAACGAGGACCCAGAACCACCCACTCCATCCTCCAACAGCAACAAAAGAAAATGGACCGACAACCACAACAACCACCAAAACAAGAAACTCGAAACCATTAAAGCCTACACTTCTAATTCTGATAGGGAACCAAGTCCTATTGCTCTAAGTGCCAATGACACCATCATGGTTCTTGCCCTTGTAGCAAGTGTAAGAGATTTGGACACTTGGCTAGGGATTGCAGATCAAACACCTCCGGCACCAACACTCCTGCACCAAAGACCTGCTTTGAGTGCAACGGTACTGGGCATTTCAGAAAAGATTGCCCGAAGCTGAAGAACAACAACAACAAGAACAACAGCAATGCTCGAGGAAGAGCTTTTGTGCTGAAATCTGGGGAAGCCCGTCAAGACCCGAATGTGGTCACAGGTACGTTTCTTCTCAACAACTTGACTGCTTCTGTATTATTTGATACCGGTGCTGATAAGAGCTTTATTTCTGATGAGTTTTGTCGACTACTTGACACTACACCTATTGCCTTAGATTCTAAGTACACATTAGAATTGGCAAACGGAAAACTTATTGAGGCCGACAATGTGATACCTAATTGCACTTTAAACTTAGCTAATGAGCTCTTTTACATTGATTTGATACCCGTCGAGATGGCAGCTTTGACATCATCGTCGGTATGGATTGGTTATCCAAGCTCCGAGCCGAAATCGTTTGTTTTGAGAAAATCGTACGCATTTCTCTCGTCACCGGTGGAACGTTAATCATACAAGGGGAGGCTGGTGGGACGAGACTAAACATTATTTCTTGCTTGAGAACCCGAAAATACTTGAGGAAAGGGTACCAGGCAATCCACGCACACGTCATGGAGAAAAAGTCGGAGGAGAAGCGACTTGAGGATGTGCCTATCGTTCGAGACTTCCCAGAAGTCTTTCCTAAAGACTTGCCTGGCCTTCCGCCACAAAGACAAGTCAAATTTTCTATTGATCTTGTGCCCGGCGCAGCACCCGTGGCACGAGCACCTTATCGACTAGCCCCGTCCGAGCTTCAGGAGTTGTCTACTCAGTTACAGGAACTCCTGGACAAGGGATTTATTCGACCAAGTTCCTCACCTTGGGGAGCTCCGGTCCTGTTTGTGAAAAAGAAAGACGGTTCTTTTCGTATGTGCATCGACTATCGTGAACTCAACAAATTAACTGTCAAAAACCGTTACCCACTTCCTCGTATTGATGACCTGTTCGACCAACTCCAGGGGTCGAGTTTTTATTCAAAGATCGATCTACGGTCAGGTTATCACCAACTCCGAGTTCGTGATGATGACATTCCTAAAACTGTTTTCCGAACTCGCTACGGGCATTACGAATTCCAAGTGATGCCGTTCGGCTTAACCAACGCACCGGCTGTATTCATGGACCTTATGAATCGGGTGTGCAAACCTTACCTTGACAAGTTCGTTATCGTTTTCATCGATGATATTCTGATTTACTCGCGCAATGAACAAGAACACGTGCAACACCTGAAAACCATCCTAGAGCTGCTCAAACACGAAGAGTTATACGCCAAATTCTCTAAGTGTGAGTTCTGGATGCAAACCGTTCAATTCCTTGGACACGTCATTGACAGTCAAGGAATTCATGTTGACCCTTCAAAAATCGAGGCTATCAAGTGCTGGCAAGCACCTACTACACCCACAGAAGTATGTCAATTCTTAGGACTCGCCAGATACTACAGGCGGTTCATTGAGAATTTTTCAAAAATAGCCCTACCTCTGACTGCACTGACTCAAAAAGAAAAGAAGTTCGATTGGACTGATAAACAAGAGTCAGCTTTTCAGCTACTAAAACAGAAACTCTGCAGTGCACCTATCTTATCTTTACCCGAAGGCAACGATGACTTCGTGGTATACTGTGATGCTTCACACCAAGGTCTCGGTTGCGTGCTGATGCAACGAGACAAAGTCATTGCTTACGCCTCTCGACAACTCAAGGTCCACGAAAAGAATTACACAACTCATGACCTAGAGTTGGGAGCTGTTGTATTCGCTCTCAAAATTTAGAGACACTACTTATACGGTACCAAGTGTACAATCTTTAGTGACCACAAAAGTCTCCAACATATCTTCGATCAAAAGGATCTCAACATGAGGCAACGTCGATGGGTCGACTTGCTTACTGATTACGATTGCGAGATTCGCTATCATCCGGGCAAGGCAAATGTTGTTGCCGATGCCTTAAGCCGAAAAGAACGAGTGAAACCACTTCGAGTTCGAGCTCTTAGTATGACCATTCACAACGACCTCTTCAATCAAACTCTCACCGCTCAACTCGAAGCACTCAAACCAGAAAACATGATAAACGAGGCCTTGCGGGGCATGGACAAACAATTTGAAACCAAACCTAACGGGGCCAAATACTTCTCGAACCGAATCTGGTTACCAAGTTTTGGGAACCTGCGAGACTTGGTGATGGATGAAGCTCACAAGTCCAAATACTCTATACACCCCGGTGCCGACAAAAGTTATCATGGCATCAAGGAAATGTATTGGTGGCCCAACATGAAAGCTGACATTGCAACCTATGTTAGCAAGTGTCTTACTTGCTCCAAAGTTAAAACTGAACACCAGAAACCTTCCGGTTTGCTACAACAACCGGAAATTCCCCAGTGGAAATGGGAGAAAATCAACATGGACTTCATTACTAAACTCCCGAAAACACTGTCGCACCCCCAAAACACGTGGCAGCGGATGTATGAGGTGTCATGGGGGCGCCGACCAAATTACATATCACAACACAAATATTGAAGCAAACGACCTCTACATGAGACGTTTGAAAATATTACATTCCATAAATTCAAATTGTTCACCACCGTTAAACAAAACATTTGAAGTTCGCATTATGTAAGTAGAATTACAAAGTTACTAAACATAGTAAGATGCAATCTAGATCCTGAGTGTTTGAAAACAATGCGACTCAAGCTATCCAATAGCTTCCTACTGCGGCGGGTTACCTGAGAAATACATACTAAAAAGGTCAACAGAAAGTTGGTGAGTTCATAGGTTTTAACAGTTACAGAAGTTATGGTATGAATCACAAGATTTGTATGTTTGTTAAACAATGTTAAGTAAAATTATACTAATGCCATGAGCCCATAGTCGAAGCTTAACCGTGAGTGAGTAGTGTATAATCAAATACAAACTCGTGCCTCCGCGAGTGCCTAATCCGGTACACTCGTTAAGTTCAAATACTGATGCGTCCGTTTGACCAGTTAGTGCTTCTAACCCGGACGGGGATGGTCAATCCCAAATAGATCTATTCATTAATATTTGCGCTAAATCCATACTAACGAAACTATGATGTAAGAGGACTTCTGTTCTGTGGATTAGATAGTGAAACAACTCATGCAATCCGTTTGGGTTTTCCGTTACTTGTGATCATAAAAATAGTTGTATATAAGCAATTTTATAAAGCAGTTGTAGTATGTATTCTCCCCAAAAATAGTTATAAAACAAGTAAAAAGAGGGGCTATGAAACTCACCTGAGTTCTAGCAAATAGTAAGCAAGAAGTGTCAAATAGCAAGTAAAGGGTGATCCAATGTGCAACCTTCTAATGTCCTAAACGTATAAGGTTGTATGAGTAGATGTCTTGAAAGATTATTTATGTAAGTGGAGGTTAATGTCCACTTATGATAGTTGTTCACTCAACTAATATGTCTTTATCAAAAGTGGGTACGACCCGATAGTGTAAGTTTGTATTAATAATTCTAAAAGATATTGTTATTATGTTTGTTTCATTGAATACTTTGTAATAGTATAAGTCATGTGTTATCGAGTTGTTCATCGTATGTAGTTAGCGGTTGATACGCAAGTTGAGTACTTAGTGAGAGTAAAGATTCAATTTTGGTCCAAAGGTTCTAATTATGTCACCCGAACCCGTTTTGTTTACAATTCTTTCCAAAAATAGTAAGTTTCCAAAAATAGAAAGTTTGGCGTTTTTGAAACCGAACCCCGTTTTTGTTGACTTGGTCAAACCTTCTCGGTTTGACCCGAAATTTTTACCCAAGTCTTAAAATAGTTTATTAAGCCTTAGAAAACTGTTGGTACACTTTTTAGTCGGTCCAAAGTGTCGTTTTTACACTTGGTACAAAATCAGTCCAAAAAGAGGGTTGTTTCGGTTTTGTCGGTTGGGTTCGCCATTTAATTTCTACACTTTCTGGTCAAAATCAATTCTCACAAGAATTACCCATTAATCCTCTATGTTTCTAGTGTCTAACATAATTTTTCTAACCATTACAAGGGTCATCTAAGTGGGTAAATAAAATGCACAAAAGTTCCTATCTCAGATTCTGATTTCATGCAGATCAGTCCTACAAATCAGATTATATAGAAAAACGTGTACGGATCTGGGAAAAACGTAAAACATGAAAGTTGTAGATCTTTTCGATACGAAAATTTCAAAAAAAAAATGCGTTGTCTAACTCTCAATATACGATTTTATACGATTTTTCTAGTAAACTGACTTTTAAGGACAGATTTCTGCATCTTTTTAGATGTTTTATAAAAACGATTTTCAACCATGGATTTGGACACATTAGTGATAGATGAACATTATAACATCAAAATCAGTAACATGCAAGTGAAATAAGTGAGGGTTTTGTGATTCTCACAAAGAAATAATGTAGGGAAGATGAAGATGATGAAAAGAGGCTTGATTCTTGATTCCTTTGCTTCTTTCATCTTGTTCTTGATCCTTGATGATAATGGTGATTTTAGATGATGATGAAACTGATTTTTGGGGGTTATGATGATGGTAATTTCGTTGGAATGGAGGAAGGAGAGAGGGAGAGGTGTTTTTGAGAGAAATAATGAAAGAGTTGTGTGTGTAGGTGGGGAAATGAGGAGGTGGAGTGAAAGAGTGGGTGATTCCCTTGCATGGCTTGGGAGTGGGCAAAAGGGGTGGTGGCCTTGGGGCTGGCAAAGGTGGGGGCCCACAGGGGCTGGAGTGTTTTAATTTTTAAACTTACACTGCATTCGCGTACTGTGGTTGTTTGTTCGTTATTCGGGTTTAAACGTTAAATCGCCTAACGTTATTTTGAGTCGTTTTAATTAATGATATAATTTGGATAAATTTTCATTGAAGCATTATTTAAAATACTTAATTTGAGTTGTCAAATTAATTATTGACGTTTATTTGATTGCCGAATTAAATTCGCGCGTCATCGTTGCGATTGAGACGTTTTAATCGAAACGTCTAGGTTTTTCGCGTATTATTATAACAAAATAATAATAAATGATAAATAACTTCTAAAAATAGATTAAAGTTATTTATGGAAAGTTTTTCACCAACGTCGTATAGTTTTGTTGGACTCCGTCCGGTTGTTTCGCGTAATTACAACTAATTACGTAAGCGTAATATAAAAAAAATTACGGGAGCATATATTCACACAAATATACAATTAGTCACAAGTAATTACAAGTATTTATTCGAATACTAAACTAAACACACGTAATTAGGGTTTCTAGCAGGTTAATGAGTAACCCTAAATCGTCGGGTGTCACATTCTCCCCCTGTTAGGAGAATTTCGTCCCGAAATTTGTTTTCAGTTACGGTCTGTGTGGGTTCTGTGAGAGAGTTAGTGTATGTTTCTAACGTATCTGAGTTTCTTATCCACGAGTGAATCCAGACTTCGTCCTGAGATTCACCGGGCCTGGAATGATGGGTAAGCCATCATGGTCTAAGTTCTCGGTTTTCTGTTTTAAGGTTTCTTAGTGAGATGATTCCTGTTTCACCTTTTCTCCCCTTGTTAGATCAATGTTCCACTAGTAACAGTAAAAATACAATAGGTTTCTCATGGCAACGATTCGGATGGGATTCTAAGATAGCATCGAGAAGAGAAAGAGAAAGAAGGATTTCGATTTCGATGGTTTTTTTTTTTTACGTCTAGGGAGAAATGTTTCGTCTGCTTATGTCGAAGTGAGATTCTGAATTAAGCTTAGCTTCTAAGTCGGTGGGAATGATAATCGTGAAGTGGACCAAACGAATCCGGTATCGTATCAGGCTGCAATAATTACATCATTGATTCCTTTAGTTTTATCCTCCAATAGTTTTGTATTGGTCGTATTCACCTTCATCATTAACGTCACAGTTTGTCTCTATAGGAATTAACTTCAACCGATATTGCAAGATCGAGTATTGTTACTATCAAACCGACTAATAAGAGAATCTTACTTCATACTAGTCTATCGTATCTATACCTTTCTTTGAAAACCTCTATATAACTTCTTATCTTAGAATTTCCCTAGTAATGTTTCAAGTGTAATCGGTATTCTAGTTTCAAAATGGGATTAAAGGTTAGATCATAGAGAAAGATTGAATGAAAATCAAGTGTTTGTTGATATATATGATTTTCTTTTGCCAAAAACATCATTGTAATTTTTGATAACTTTGTTACACTTAATTTATGAATTTTGAAAATTCTGTAAAAACATTTTGTGGCAAAATTTGTTTAAAATCGCTGCTGATGTGAACCTGTTGAGAACTCTTGTCATTAACAAAACGGGGAAAAATTTTGTGTAACAAAAATCCATTGAAAAATTGAAGTTGTGGGAAATTTCGAGTGACCGTTTGATGAAAATTCGTTAAAGGCTCAAATAGATGAAAATACGTTGAAAACTCTGGTCATTGAAAAGTGTTGAAAATTATGTTTGTCAAAAATCTGTTGGAAGATTCATGTTTGTGAATAATTCGTGAAAAATGTCTGACGAAAGATTTATTTGAAAATTTGTTTCCTACACACAATACATGTTTAGTGGAATTTCTACTAGTCCTAAGCGAGTTCTATTTTGCACAATGGTCTTAATCACAAGGCGGCGACTTTTTCTCTAGTCTCCATCACCTGGAGATGGATAGTTTCTATGGTTTCGCTAAGATTCTGTCGATCCTCAAGGATCTGTGCAACTCGGCCCTGTGCCAGGTGTATCCGACCTAAACGGATTTCGTGTTGTTCTAACTTCATAGTGTCTATTCTATTTTCGTGGCGGCGTAGCCTAGCAGCTAGTACCAAAACGGTATGGTAAGTGGGTTTGTGTGAGTATAGAGAGGTGTACGAACAATTTCCTCATCGTAGACGTTGTAGGTGCGAATTTTAAAGGTGCTAAATGATGGCAATGATGTTATCAAGAAGAGAAATGAGGGAGAGAAATTTAGATTTTTCCATGAGTTGTTAAGTCTCGTGTCGTGGATGTATCGTTGATGAATGAGTCAAAGTAATAGTTAATTGAGGTCAAGAAAATTTTTTTTCGTATGAGTACGGCGGAAAAAAAAACATTCCAACCATGAGTTCGTGTAGTCGTGAGTAAGTCGTTGGGTTGCACCTAATATATGTCGTTGAAACGCGCTTCCGATGAGTGGATCGTTAGAAATCCACAGGTGTTCGAGTCATGAGTTGTTATCGTACATTTGAAAATCTAGATTGAAGTCTAGAAGTTTGTGTGGGGGAAGTTTGTTTTGCTAAAACGCAATTCCAAGGTTTTCTGTTGGCTCAAATCAGTTTGGTCAGTTCTGAGTAACACTTAGTGTCCATGTTGGTTGGGTGCTATCGTGTAAAAGGACTCATTTAATTTGTACCGTATGAGATTGAAAACGCTAAGTCATTGAAAAGGAATGTACCCATATCAAAGTTAGGGTTCATCTCAGAGTTTGTTGTAATTAGACACGTGTTGATCTATAGAGGGACTTGCCATCTCCTACGAGAAAAGTGTTTTATCAAAATAGTGTATTTGTAATAGGGAGTTTAGCCTCTAAAGCTACAGTATATGAAAAGAGTTGTAACTATCTCATGTATTAACCCAAACCAGCCGATACCATTTCTGGTTAAATTAACGTCGCGATCTGTCTTTTAGAAATACTGAGTGAAAAGCAAGTGTTTGTTCTTACGTAAAATTTTTGCCTAATAAAATGTCAGTAAAAATCTTTGCTAAGAATTTTAAGATTTAGACTTTGTACAAATGTTTAGATAAGTAGTTTACAAGCTTTTTGAAAAATTTCTATGAAGTATTTTGTGGAAGAGCTGATGTAAAATTTGCCGAGAATTTCTATGATGAAAATTGTTTGAAACTTAATGTCCGTTGAAAACTTTTAGTTGATTGACTATGTTGGAAAAACTTCTGTCTAACATTATCAGTTGAAATATAGAAGTTGTAAATAAATTTCTGGGTAGATGTTCGGTGAAATTTCTTTGAAAATTTGGGTTGGTAGAAATCCATTGAAAACTTCTTGTTATTGTAAAGTGTTAGGAAATTCTGTTGTTTCTCGTAGTGGCGTATCCTTGAATGAGAAGGGGATAAAAGAATGAATTGGATCTTTGCATGAGAATTAAGATTATCGTAGGCCTGTTCAGAAGTAAATCGCAGTATAACGATAATATGAAATGATTTAAAGTCCACCAAGGCAAAAGTTTAATAGATTACATGATTGATGTTTGTAAAATATGCCGGGCATAGCTACATCCGGATGAATACGTAGATCTTATACAAAATGTGATGGGGTTTTCATACACCCATCGGGATAGAAGTTTCTGTTATAACGTGAGGTAAACACAGTTTCGCCATCTTTATCGAAAGGGGGTTCTATTGAAACATTGAATTTAGCAATAAGATTTAGAAGTAGTCATAATAACGACCGAGTAATGTCCTCAAGGTAGTCAGCCATGACTATGTTAATGGTTCGAAATGAACGAATGTTTGATAAATGTGTTCGGATTAGTCAAAGTCACGAATCAAGTTATGGGTAAATCGTTTGACGAACGTGTCAGAATAGTGGCCAAACATGATCAAGTAGTAAGTCTCGGGTTTTGAACGAATTGTTGACATACAAGCAAAAAAAGGTGATCAATCGTGATTCAGGTAAAGAGTTGAGTGAGTCATCGAAATCCATTCGATTATTGGAGATATTAATTCCAATAGGTAGGTGTCGTGGTTGACCACGTTCACTGGCAGACTCTTGTATGACAATGGGTCCTAGTGGCGGGAGTATCCATAGTAGTGGTATGAATAGGATAAGGTCTAGTTCGAATTGGTGTGTTTGTCCTTCTAGTCGTGTGTAGCACGCGCGCTCCATGGGTCTACGATAAAGGTGGGAATGAGGAGTGCGAAGTGATGGGATTAGGTGTAGTTCTTATAGGTGACGAGGTATCATGCAGTTTAAGTTCTATATGTGTTCTCAAGTGATTCGGTTGCGAGCAGAAAGAAGAGGGTGAAGTAGGTGTCACTTAATTGGGTGGCGAATCCTTTGGTGGATTCTCCTAAAGTGAGTCCTATTCGATTATATCATTGCCCGGTGCGGTTGGACGAGCGGTATCGTGGATATCTCTATAGTAGTAAGGGAGGTTTGTGTTTCGTGTTCAATGTCATGTGACATAGTTGTGGGTGTGGTTGCCATGTAGAGTGGCAAAGGGTTTAGTATACGTAAGGTTATATATAAAATTTAAATAACCTAGCACATAAGCACGTATAAAGGTTGGTCTCGTTTCTATCCTTGGTCAAGTCTTCTAATGTATTCCTATTCACTATAACCATTTCAGGTCTTGCATCAAATCGCCAAAAATTGTACATAGTTGATCAGGCTATGTTAAATTAAATTCGAATGATGCAATTGCTGAACCAGTCAAACCAAATGAGGAATACTAACCTAACGGTTATAGTCTAGGTCACTAATGCAATCCTAGTTCGCTATAACCTTAGGCTCTGATACCAATCTGTCGCACCCCCAAAACACGTGGCAGCGGATGTATGAGGTGTCATGGGGGCGCCGACCAAATTACATATCACAACACAAAGATTGAAGCAAACGACCTCTACATGAGACGTTTGAAAATATTACATTCCATAAATTCAAATTGTTCACCACCGTTAAACAAAACATTTGAAGTTCGCATTATGTAAGTAGAATTACAAAGTTACTAAACATAGTAAGATGCAATCTAGATCCTGAGTGTTTGAAAACAATGCGACTCAAGCTATCCAATAGCTTCCTACTGCGGCGGGTTACCTGAGAAATACATACTAAAAAGGTCAACAGAAAGTTGGTGAGTTCATAGGTTTTAACAGTTACAGAAGTTATGGTATGAATCACAAGATTTGTATGTTTGTTAAACAATGTTAAGTAAAATTATACTAATGCCATGAGCCCATAGTCGAAGCTTAACCGTGAGTGAGTAGTGTATAATCAAATACAAACTCGTGCCTCCGCGAGTGCCTAATCCGGTACACTCGTTAAGTTCAAATACTGATGCGTCCGTTTGACCAGTTAGTGCTTCTAACCCGGACGGGGATGGTCAATCCCAAATAGATCTATTCATTAATATTTGCGCTAAATCCATACTAACGAAACTATGATGTAAGAGGACTTCTGTTCTGTGGATTAGATAGTGAAACAACTCATGCAATCCGTTTGGGTTTTCCGTTACTTGTGATCATAAAAATAGTTGTATATAAGCAATTTTATAAAGCAGTTGTAGTATGTATTCTCCCCAAAAATAGTTATAAAACAAGTAAAAAGAGGGGCTATGAAACTCACCTGAGTTCTAGCAAATAGTAAGCAAGAAGTGTCAAATAGCAAGTAAAGGGTGATCCAATGTGCAACCTTCTAATGTCCTAAACGTATAAGGTTGTATGAGTAGATGTCTTGAAAGATTATTTATGTAAGTGGAGGTTAATGTCCACTTATGATAGTTGTTCACTCAACTAATATGTCTTTATCAAAAGTGGGTACGACCCGATAGTGTAAGTTTGTATTAATAATTCTAAAAGATATTGTTATTATGTTTGTTTCATTGAATACTTTGTAATAGTATAAGTCATGTGTTATCGAGTTGTTCATCGTATGTAGTTAGCGGTTGATACGCAAGTTGAGTACTTAGTGAGAGTAAAGATTCAATTTTGGTCCAAAGGTTCTAATTATGTCACCCGAACCCGTTTTGTTTACAATTCTTTCCAAAAATAGTAAGTTTCCAAAAATAGAAAGTTTGACGTTTTTGAAACCGAACCCCGTTTTTGTTGACTTGGTCAAACCTTCTCGGTTTGACCCGAAATTTTTACCCAAGTCTTAAAATAGTTTATTAAGCCTTAGAAAACTGTTGGTACACTTTTTAGTCGGTCCAAAGTGTCGTTTTTACACTTGGTACAAAATCAGTCCAAAAAGAGGGTTGTTTCGGTTTTGTCGGTTGGGTTCGCCATTTAATTTCTACACTTTCTGGTCAAAATCAATTCTCACAAGAATTACCCATTAATCCTCTATGTTTCTAGTGTCTAACATAATTTTTCTAACCATTACAAGGGTCATCTAAGTGGGTAAATAAAATGCACAAAAGTTCCTATCTCAGATTCTGATTTCATGCAGATCAGTCCTACAAATCAGATTATATAGAAAAACGTGTACGGATCTGGGAAAAACGTAAAACATGAAAGTTGTAGATCTTTTCGATACGAAAATTTCAAAAAAAAATGCGTTGTCTAACTCTCAATATACGATTTTATACGATTTTTCTAGTAAACTGACTTTTAAGGACAGATTTCTGCATCTTTTTAGATGTTTTATAAAAACGATTTTCAACCATGGATTTGGACACATTAGTGATAGATGAACATTATAACATCAAAATCAGTAACATGCAAGTGAAATAAGTGAGGGTTTTGTGATTCTCACAAAGAAATAATGTAGGGAAGATGAAGATGATGAAAAGAGGCTTGATTCTTGATTCCTTTGCTTCTTTCATCTTGTTCTTGATCCTTGATGATAATGGTGATTTTAGATGATGATGAAACTGATTTTTGGGGGTTATGATGATGGTAATTTCGTTGGAATGGAGGAAGGAGAGAGGGAGAGGTGTTTTTGAGAGAAATAATGAAAGAGTTGTGTGTGTAGGTGGGGAAATGAGGAGGTGGAGTGAAAGAGTGGGTGATTCCCTTGCATGGCTTGGGAGTGGGCAAAAGGGGTGGTGGCCTTGGGGCTGGCAAAGGTGGGGGCCCACAGGGGCTGGAGTGTTTTAATTTTTAAACTTACACTGCATTCGCGTACTGTGGTTGTTTGTTCGTTATTCGGGTTTAAACGTTAAATCGCCTAACGTTATTTTGAGTCGTTTTAATTAATGATATAATTTGGATAAATTTTCATTGAAGCATTATTTAAAATACTTAATTTGAGTTGTCAAATTAATTATTGACGTTTATTTGATTGCCGAATTAAATTCGCGCGTCATCGTTGCGATTGAGACGTTTTAATCGAAACGTCTAGGTTTTTCGCGTATTATTATAACAAAATAATAATAAATGATAAATAACTTCTAAAAATAGATTAAAGTTATTTATGGAAAGTTTTTCACCAACGTCGTATAGTTTTGTTGGACTCCGTCCGGTTGTTTCGCGTAATTACAACTAATTACGTAAGCGTAATATAAAAAAAATTACGGGAGCATATATTCACACAAATATACAATTAGTCACAAGTAATTACAAGTATTTATTCGAATACTAAACTAAACACACGTAATTAGGGTTTCTAGCAGGTTAATGAGTAACCCTAAATCGTCGGGTGTCACAAACACCTAGCGGTTACGACACCATTTGGGTGATCGTCGACCGACTCACTAAATCTGCTCATTTCCTGCCTATCAAAGAAACTGACAAGAAGGAACGTTTGACACGAATCTACTTGAAAGAGGTTATGTCAAGACACGGCGTGCCCATCTCAATCATCTCTGATAGAGATGCTCGATTTACTTCTCACTTCTGGCAATCCTTACAAAAATCTCTCGGTACTCGTTTGGATATGAGTACTGCATACCACCCACAAACTGACGGCCAGAGTGAACGAACTATACAAACACTGGAGGATATGCTACGAGCCTGCGTAGTTGACTTCGGTAAAAATTGGGAAAATCACTTACCGTTGTGCGAGTTCTCGTACAACAACAGCTACCACAACAGCATTAAGGCTGCACCCTTCGAGGCACTTTACGGTCGTAAGTGCCGGTCACCCATTTGTTGGACTGAGGTGGGGATACACAACTCACCGGTCCAGAAATTATACACGAAACAACTGAAAAGATCGTCGGCATGCAAAACCGGCTGGAAGCCGCACGTAATCGTCAGAAAATCTATGCTGACGTGAGACGCAAATACCTCGAGTTCCAAGTTGGGGATCGAGTTCTTCTAAAAGTATCGCCTTGGAAAGGCGTCATCCGTTTTGGCAAACGTGGGAAACTGAATCCCAGGTACATTGGACCATTCGAAATCCTTGAAAGGATTGGTCCAGTGGCTTACTGACTGCAGCTACCTCCCGAACTCAGTAGCGTGCACCCCTTCTTCCACATTTCTAACTTGAAGAAATGTCTATCTGATGAGACACTGATTATACCCCTCGATGAGATACACATTGACGACAAACTACACTTTGTCGAGGAACCCGCGGAAATACTGGACCGTGAGGTCAAGTGTTTGAAACAGAGTCGTATTCCCATTGTTAAAGTTTGGTGGAATTCGAGGCGTGGTCCTGAATTCACTTGGGAACGGGAAGACCAAATGCGACTGAAATACCCACACTTGTTCGCAGACTCTACTCCTACCGACACCGCGACTACAACCTAATTTCGGGACGAAATTATCCTAACAAGGGGAGAATGTAACACCCGCCAATTTAGGACTTAATTAGTGCCTAAACTACTTGTAATTACATGTATTTAGTTTTGTAATATTCTAAGTATATGTAACGTTTTGGTGTAATTACATACACGCTTACGCGATTGGTTGAATCGTATACTTATGATCCGGACGAGGTCCGACACTATTTATAATGGACGTTGGTGACAAAACTTTTAAATAATGTGGAATTATCCAAACAAACATTATTTACACTAATATACTTGGTAAAATATATTACACGAAATTTTTATCGCCTAGAACACTCTGTACATGATGAAAACGCGCGAAACGCACCCGGCAGACAAAATAAATCCAAGTTATAATTTTATAACTTAAAATGTGTCGTTTTGATTAAAACCTTCATTTAATATGTCGTGTCTTAAAACGTTAATGAAACGCATTATGTTAAACATATAACGCTAAATAACATTTAAACGATGACGGGACATAACGCAAATTTGAGGAACGAGTTCACGAGACCGAGACCCAAGTCGGGTCGGACCGGACCCGTGGACCCAACCCATGGTCCACCCCCTTTTAACCTCCTTTCTTCCTCCATTTACCTCATTTCACACACACACACACAAACACCCAAATCTCTCTCTCTCTTTTCTCTTAAAATCGCAGCACAAAAACGTACTAAATCATCACCAAAAACACACCAATTCACGAAGTTGATTCAAGAAGAACGATCACCAACTCGAGCTCTCCATCTTCATCTTCTTCGTTTCCATTTTCGTGGTATGAAGCCTTGAAACTCTTTTAAATTACTTGTAACACTTTTATTTACATGCTAGAACGTTTCCCCAATGAGTTTATGTCCAAAAACCGAGTTAAAAATCCGATTTTTAAAGTTAAGATGCGAACAGCCCGTTTCGCGAGCCGAGATCTGTTCGTCCTACGAGGCGAACCGAGATTCGACTCACGAAGCCAGACTGTGAACCTAAATCACCTACGAACCGAACTGACCCGCGAGTTGACTTGCGAGTCGAAGTTGACTTGTGAGTCGAGTTGACCTGCGAGTCGAAGTTGACTTGCGAGTCGAGTAGACCTGTGAACCGAACTGACCCGTGAGTAGAGTTGACCTGCGAGTCGAGTTGACCTGCGAGTCGAGTTCTATGCTGCGAACCCCACTCGGTTCGCAGCCCACTTTGTCTTTCGAACCCAAATTCAGTAATAAAAGCACTAATATGGACTAAGAATTATGACTTGATTTTACTCCGAAATTAGATTTCAAATGCGTTTTCGATAAAGCAGTATAGTAGAAATAAAAATTTTCCAAGCTGACTTGTCAGCTCTACCCCAACCAGGGGCTCTGCCCCTTGGACCCCACCAGGGGTTGCCGCCCCTTGGACCTCGCTACCAGGGGCGCTGCCCCCGGACCCCCGTCACCCAGGAACTTGTAAATAATTTTCAAAAACTAAGTGTCGAACACTTACGAATAACAAAACTGGATTCGAATGATACTTATACTAATAACACTTTTGGATTATTATCACGAACCATCACCAACGGGCTATACTTGTTTTCAAACTACAAACGAATTACTAAACGAACACTTGGACATTTCCTAGTTGAGTGGTATTGCGCTCGTCTTTTTACAGACGGTCAACGGATGTTTAAAAATTTATAATTGCTGGGGTCTAAGTGTGACTTACTAGTACTGAACCAAAGGGTTAGTAGGCGGTAAGTTGGACCTAGAGTCGTTCTTAAAGAGAAACTGAATTGAAACGGAGGTGATCCAATCAATCTTTCTTTTCTAGTAAATGTTTTAAAAGAGTGCGTTGGGGGTTTTGGTTCAGTTAATTAGGTAAACTAAATAAAGCGAATAAAATGTAATAAGATGTCAGATAATGCAAAGTAGTATTTGTTGTGAGTTCGTTAGTTAATAATCATGGGATGACGACTCTTACGGGAAAACGATTAACTAAATTGGGTTGCTTATGATATTCATTAATTATGGTATAACCAATAGATTCCTTATTAGTCGGTTATCAACTAATATGTCACGAGGAACTAAGGTGTCATGATTCTGACCAGACAGACAATGCTCAACTCTCCACACTCTCCTGTGAGGGAGTCAGTGGCCCATATTATTGAACGTATTCGCTCGTGGGAGAAGGAATAGAGTAGCAAGTCCATAACATGTCTAGCCGTTCTTAATACCACAATGATTATGAATCCATTAAACAACTAACTTAGAACTTGTGTCCGGACTTATTTAATCAATTTCTATCCATGAAACTTAAGCGTGATAAACGGGGGAAATCATTTAGGTTTCTTGCATACCGTACTTTAGGTTTCATGGTTTTTAGGAAAAAGTATCAGTTTAAGTTGGATTTCAAACTTGCCTTTCTTAATACAATTAACAAATCCCTATGTTTTCGTAAATGATCATTTAACCTATAGCCTACCTAATCTAATCTAATCTAAACTAAAACAACTAATTAAAATGCTGACGGCTTTTTATAGAAAGTCAAACCCAGACCATGTCGGAAAATGCTATGGTAGCTCACATCGTATTTAATTGTTTACCGATGTTTCCGTTGTGAGTTTAATTGCTTCGCGATGAATACATGATAAGTACATTGTGATCGGAAGTGTACAATACTCATGGCAAGTCCACGTAATCACATTGCATTTTATAATGCTTGCATGACGTTACAATTAAAAACATAGTTTTTACACAGATAACTATTGACCGAGTATTGAGGTTCGCGACTCCTCTTTACAGGGTTACAATCACGTTTGTTAATCGAAAGGCGATTGTAAGTTTTAGGTTTAAAATCACAAGATAAGTCCGTTCACAAAGTTTCCAATTTTATAACGTCGATCCATAATACAACTACCTTCGGTCGTTACCGGCTTCCATATATTTGTACTATGCTCAAAAGCATTTCCAATACTATACCGAGTAATCAGTCGAATCGGGGCCATCGTATTATTTCATGACGTATTTAAAGTCATCCCACAATTATGTATACTAACTACATCGCAACAAATACAATAGTAATCTACTCGCTAATCATGGCATAAACGATCTCTAACATAATTAAAGCAAACATATTTAATTAAGATAGATAAGGATAGAAATAACCGAGATTAATATGCGAGAAGGAATAGACTTGAATTAATGAGCGTAACTCCAAGCGTACACCAAAGATTGCAAAAACGTTCCTAGCTTTCTTTCTACTCTAAACAAAGTGATAAACTAATCTAATGCTAAATTTAAAGTAAGAAAGTAGAGTGAGAAAGTAAGAAAGTAATATGACTAGTGCATATGGGACATTTTGAAATGGAGCCTTAAGCCTCCTATTTATAGGTGAGCTTTGGCTCACATTAGCATCAAGAGGTGTATGTTAGTAAAAGGTAGCCAAAAGGGTGCACCGGGTACTGTACAACACGAAAAGTAGGCGCACCGGGTACTGTACAACACGAAAAGTAGGCGCACCAGGTACCAAAAGTTGCCAAAAACGGAAACCGAGGCAGGTGCATGGTGGCCGGCGGCGGCCTTGGTGTGGCCGGCGGCGGCTGGCCCACCCCTGCCCCTGTTCGCCGTCTTTTGTTTCGTTTCTCGATTCGTGCGTGTTTTCTTCGTTATGCGTCCGTTTGCATCGATTTTTTTTTTTTTTGGATTTGTAATTCAAAAACGAAGATTTTGACATAGGCCCTCAGATGAGGTCCCTAGCTCTAGATATTGCGTACGAATCATTTGGATCTTCCGGCGGGCGTAGAATCTTCATTCTTTATCTGTTTTAGTTGATTCTTCTTCTGTTGGATTCGTATTTTGAAAATGAACATCTTGGATAGAATGGATGCTGGTGGAGGGAATTTTAGTCTTGAAATCTCGTTTTGATGCCTTGAATCTTCAATCGTGTGTGGAATCTTCGTTTTTCATCCGTTTTGCTTGATTTTTATCGTGCAACCTTGTTTTGACCATATTGGCATAATGTTACTGATTTGTGCTATATTTGAGTGAAAATGCCAAGGATCGTTCTAGAATGAGATAGATATCAAACATGACTTTTTACGCGATATCAAGTATCCCACACTTAGAACTTTGCTTGTCCTCAAGCAAACTCATTTTCAACATGGTTAAAGATAAGCAGATAATGAAATATTTTAAGACGGAATTCTTTACTACATGGGGTTTTTGGAAAAATAAAGATATTTGATATTTTAGAAAGCAAGGTTGTAATCTTTAGGAGCATGCTTTTGATCTTTGATCTTTGATACATGACTAGGCGATTCTCTCAAGGCGGTCACTCCAATCACTCAAAGTGTTTAGGGTTTCCTATTCTAGCATTTATCAATCACTCAGAACGCCAGTCATGCATCGTTTATCGTCATAGGCTTGATCGAGAATCAAATCGTTACCTTTTGGGTGAGCGTGAAGTCGATCTAGCCACAATCATTCTAGGGGAGTGATGTAGGGTTTTGGTGATGTGAGAGGGGGTTTTGTTGGGTTTTTCATAGGTTTTCTTTTTGGTGAAGCGGAAAGCTGAAATTTTTGAATTTTCGGGAGGATTGACGCCTTTTTTTTTTTTTTTTTTTGGTTCTTGGCAGGAGTCTTTTCTCCATTTGACTTTCTTTTCTTCGAGTTTTCTTGGGTAATTTTGACTTCGTATCCTTGTAGCTTTTCTTCTTTCATCTTTGAAACTCTTTATGAAGTTTGAGGGATGCTTTTTGAGTAGGTACGGGATGACGTGTTTATTTTGGGGTGTATAGAAGGGTTCAAGAATGAAGTGATTCGATCTCCTTTTTACTCACTAGTTTGGCTTCGAAATGCATTACAGGAGCAAGTTCTGATTCTAAACGCATACATCGGCACACTCAAGAATCGAAAAAGTGAAGCATTAAAAGTGAATGCTTTTCATATGGCTCTAGATACCTCACGAATCGAAAGTTGGTTTGTTCTGTTGTTAGTCATGCGATGCTCTTTATGGGATTTTTAAACCTGTTTTTCAAAAGAATTTGTATTTTATTTTTTTCTTCTTCCCCAAAGTAAATCATTCATTAAAATTTTTCATTTTCAACATATTTTTAACTTAATTTTGAAAATTTTTGTTTACTTTTATGGAGAAGCAAGGTCTTATAAAGAGCAACGATTTTAGGATCAAGCATATACCAATGTCCATTTAACAGTAGTGCAACTACTGCTATCCCACACTTAAAGGAACATCGTCCTCGATGTTATACTAAGCTCTGAATGGGGTAAAATCCCACATTTAGGGTTTTAAACATCTAAGATTCATTCTTTCAGTGTGTGTGTTGGGTTTGAATCCCACACTTAGTGATAAGCATAATGGATATGGCATATTTAAAATGAATGAAAGAGATGGCATAGAAGTACTCCCCGGTAGTTGCAGTATTCCTTTGGTTGCATCTGCCGGTCTTTGTCTTCTTTGGTGCATTCTTGATCAAGTCTTTTTGTGATTGGTCTCGTGAGTGTGAACACGTCTGATATACTATTCTTTGGTTGTTGATGCTTCCTTGCAGGCTGGAGCATTCTTTGTATGATCCGAGTGTGAAAGATAGTCGGAGATTTCGTCACTTCTTGGAAAGTAAAATTGCAGAAATGTAAAAACACAGGTTGCCTCCCGAGAAGCGCTCTTTTAAAGTCGAGAGCTCGACTTAGTCCTTTTCTTCTTCAGATGATGCTTGATGCATCCGTAGTGGTGGCGTGGTCACTGTGGTTTCTTGGTAGAGAGTATCATGGTGGATAGTATTGTAGGAATTGCTCTATCATGTCAGCAATGAGAGTTGGTGGGTTGGTGGATAGCATTCTGAAGCTTTTGAAGTGATCGGTGGCGAGTCGGTCGAGGATTGCCATTCCATAGCAGATGTATCGAACTGCCCTTGTGACTGGTCCGTTAGGGTCAATTCGAGTGCAGGTGTAAGTTCGAACGATTTCACGCTGTGGGTGGTTTCTTCCTATCGAGGCGATTAAAGCCATGAATTCGGTTTTCACTTCTTCAAAATCATTAGCCCAAGGGTCTCCTCCGAAAGATCTAGTTGCTTGGCACACCTGTCTGATTAGTTGATGTTGCTCACGGTTGAAGGGAAATCCGAGTCGGTGAAGATGCAAATTAACTTGCTGAATATCTCGCGATATCCATTTCGATAGACGTCGAGTTCTACGTCTTCTTCTTGGTACATTCCGCGCAGTCGGGTAGTCACATAAGTGGCTAAATTGATTTGCGACATGTGCGGGATGAATCTCGGTACCTCACGAGTTTCCTCTTCATAGGCTGGCTCGTTCAGCTCATCAATTATTAGTTCAACGTGGTGCCCAATGGTGGATTGAATGACGATCCTGCAGTTCTCTGATGCTGTGAGGTGCTCTCCAGTTTCGATGAGATCTAGAAGGGTTCTAAGATCTCCCACCATTCTGATGTCGGCATAACTTCTTGGGTTCCCGGTGGCTCTTTCCAGATTGGTTCTCATTGATGCAAGAATAGCTTTTTGACTTGATGAGTACGGAAAAGCTGATCCGGCTAAGGCACAATATACTTTTTGGTATATTCGCCTTTGGTTTCCAAAGAATTCGATTTCTCCCATTGGGTAGTTGGGTCTTTCTCGCTGTCGAGCTTCTCTGGTGAGTTGTTCTTGAAGCAGATCAGAGAATGCTCGAATGTTTCTCCGAAGAGTGCTAGGCTCTGGTTCTCCATAATTGGCGAGGTATGAATCGTAGTCTCGTATGATTGCCCTTATCATGTGTCTCTGGGCGGTGTTGTAGTCGTTAGTTGACTCTTTGATAGCTTCTACGATGATTCGGACCTCGTCGTATTCGTCAATCATCTCGATCATGTCTTGATGAGTATCTATAAGAGGAATTTCTAGTCTCTCAGTTGCGACAGCAGGGGAATTAGGGGGAGCAAGAGGGGTTTTCGGAATAGAGCGTTCATCAAGAGTGATGTTGACGTAATCGTCATCGTATTCACTATTGCAGTCGGAGTCCTTGTCACGTGAATCTGGAAATTGGTGGAATTCTTCGTCTGAAGGTGCGTTGTTGAAGGGTCGAGAACTATCGATTTCGATGGTTCAGACTTCGGTTGTTATGTCATGTTGGTTCTCTTCGGCAAAGCTTCTTGGTTGACGTGCCTTGTATGCTGAAATTCTCTGTAGTAGTTTGGCATACTGGTCTGGGTGTGGTGATGATCGGAGTCCTTCTTCAAAGATTTCTATGTCTCGGAGTCGGGTTCTGGTGAAGGGTTTTGATGGATCGAGATAGGAATTTAGGATGTTTCCCATTCTTTTAAGATGAGAGGATCTGAGCTCTTGACGGATGACTCCGTAATCAACTGATTCTTCAGATGAAGAGTAATCATCGCAGTTTTGTATTCTTTTAACTTTGGCCATTTGTGGTTAATCAGTGTGATCTTCATCTTCTTCCATTTCTTCATCTTCCTCTTCTTCTTCCTCCTCAGGATCAGATTCAATTTCTTCATCTGCTTCCTCGTATTCTTCCTCTTCTGGGTCGTATTCGGTGTCAGAAATGAGAACTGATGATCGGGTGAATTGCGGTTCCTCCTCTGGTTCTGATTCATCATCGGAACAGACTTTTCCTGTGGATATAGCACAACATTCTTCCTCTTCTGGGGTGCATTCCGGTTGGTCGATCTTGTAAGTGATGCTTTCACCATGCGATCGTAAAACAATCGTGTGGTTATACACATCAATCACTGCTCTAGCTGTATTCATGAATGGTCTTCCAAGGATAATTGGGATGTTTATGTCCTCGTGGATATCCATTACCACAAAATCCGTTGGAAAGAAAAATTTGTCAACTTGAACAAGGACATTCTCAGCTATTCCCTTGGGGTATCTAACAGATTGGTCGGCTAGCTGGACGATCATCTTAGTGGGTTTCAAGTTTTCAAGTTCAAGCCTCTTAAACAAGGAGTAGGGCATAAGGTTAATGCTGGCTCCTAAGTCGGCTAAAGCGCTCATATTTCCGGAATTGTAGATAGAACAAGGGAGTGTAATCTACCAGTATCTCCTAATTTTTCGGGAAGGCTATTTTTAAGTAGGGTTGAAGTTTCAGAACTAAGGGGAATGTTGTTCATTTCAGGCAATTTATCTTTGGTGGATAGCAATTTTCTAATATACTTATTACGACCAGGAACTCTAGACATGGTATCAAGGAATTTTCCATCTAGCTTAAAGGATGACAGTTTCTTAGGTTGAACTTTAAGTCTAGCGGGGTAAGGGATTCTAACCTCTTTGTTCATTGTTTCCACAGCTGGTATCTTGACCTTTGGTTCTTCCTTTACTGGAACAGCAGCAGGTGGAGTAGTAGCTGCTTCCTTTGGTGTTGTACGTTGCTTTGCTTCCTCAACATGCGGATTTTGAACCGTGTTGCTAGGCAAACTTCCTCGGGGTCTATTCTCAAGACGTTGTGCCAATTGTCCAATTTGAGCTTCCAAATTCTTTAGCATAGCCAATTGATTCCTCATGAAGAGGTCGGCTTGGTCTTGTCTAGCGGACGTCTTTTGGTTGAGCAGGTGTTGACCTTGCATGAATTGGGTGAAGTCGTCGTCTGAACTTGAAGTTGGGGCATTTGTCTTGGTGGTTTGTTCAGTGGTTTGATTTGTGTCGGAAGTGGGTGCAGGAAGTGCAAGGGGTTGATTATAAGAAAGTTGTGATTGTTGTTGGTAGGGTGGATATCTAGGTGGGTATCGGGGTTGGTATGGTTGTTGGTTGTTTCTCGGCGGAAAGGGAGGTCCTCTAGGTTGGTTGTTGTTTTGGTTGAAACCGGGTGGTCAAGCTGGAAACTGAGCATAGTAGACTGTGCCATCTGCTTCTTCGTATTCAACTTGGTATTCACTAGATGGTTGAGGGTTGGTGCAGTGTTGACAGACTTGCACTTGGTGTACTTGGTGCTGTTGTCTCTTAAGTTCTCCAAACTGTTTGACGAGCGAGTCCATTTTCTCTGTTAGTGCCTTAATTGCTTCGACTTGAATCGGGTTTGCAGCAGCGATAGGTGTGGAAGATGTTGAATGATCTCCAGAATTCCAATCATGGTGATGCATAGTCATGTTTTCTATAAGGTTCCATCCTTCTTCGTCGGTCTTTGCCATGAAGCTTCCTTGTACAACAGCATCGAGGGTAGTTCGGTGGTTAGGATCTAAACCATTGTAGAAAGTGCACAATTGTGCAGACTTATCGAGTTGGTGATTGGGGCATTTCTTCAAGGCTCCTTTGAATCATTCCCATGCGGTATATAATGACTCATCGAAAGCTTGTCGAAAGTTCATGATGTCATTTCGGAGTTTGGTTTGTTTAGAAGGCGGAAAGTACTTGGTTAGAAACTTTGTCGCCATCGCAATCCATGAAGGGATAGAGCCGGTCTCTAGACCTTCAAACCATGTTTGCGCATGATGGGTGAGCGAATAAGGGAAAAGGTATAAACGGATTGTGTCTTGGCCAATTCCGTTTTGCTTGTAGGAATTTGAGAGAGAGATGAACTTGTCGAGGTGAGAGTTTGGGTCATCACTGGGCAATCCATGGAATTGACAGTGAATTTGGATTAGTTGGATGATGTGGTGTTTAAGCTCGAAAGATTGACCAGGGGTTTCAGGGTAGAGAATTGGTCCTCCTCTTCCTTCGATAGAGGGTTTGCTATTGTCAGCGAGAGTGATGCGTTCAGCCATTGCTTTCCCAGGTGCAGATTGCTTCTTTTCTCGTCGAATAGTGCGTATTATAAGTTCTGGATCGGGAAAGTTAAATAGTGGTGCAGATCTAGGGGAACAGGTCATACACTAAAAGAAAAGATAATAAAGAAAATGTTTTTGTGTGTTTTTTTTAGAAGGTTTTATCCTAAGGGTTTACTAGAATTGGGATTGGTTGGGCCTCTGTATCGGACAGTTAGTCTCCCCGGCAACGGCGGCAAAAACTTGTTGCGCTCGTCTTTTTACGGACGGTCAACGGATGTTTAAACATTTATAATTGCTGGGGTCTAAGTGTGACTTACTAGCACTGAACCAAAGGGTTAGTAGGCGGTAAGTTGGACCTAGAGTCGTTCTTAAAGAGAAACTGAATTGAAACGGAGGTGATCCAATCAATCTTTCTTTTCTAGTAAATGTTTTAAAAGAGTGCGTTGGGAGTTTTGGTTCAGTTAATTAAGTAAACTAAATAAAGCGAATAAAATGTAATAAGATGTCAGATAATGCAAAGTAGTATTTGTTGTGAGTTCGTTAGTTAATAATCATGGGATGACGACTCTTACAGGAAAACGATTAACTAAATTGGGTTGCTTATGAGATTCATTAACTTATGGTATAACCAATAGATTCCTTATTAGTCGGTTATCAACTAATATGTCACGAGGAACTAAGGTATCATGATTCTGACCAGACAGACAATGCTCAACTCTCCACACTCTCCTGTGAGGGAGTCAGTGGCCCATATTATTGAACGTATTCGCTCGTGGGAGAAGGAATAGAGTAGCAAGTCCATAACATGTCTAGCCGTTCTTAATACCACAATGATTATGAATCCATTAAACAACTAACTTAGAACTTGTGTCCGGACTTATTTAATCAATTTCTATCCATGAAACTTAAGCGTGATAAACGGGGGAAAGCATTTAGGTTTCTTGCATACCGTACTTTAGGTTTCATGGTTTTTAGGAAAAAGTATCAGTTTAAGTTGGATTTCAAACTTGCCTTTCTTAATACAATTAACAAATCCCTAGGTTTTCGTAAATGATCATTTAACCTATAGCCTACCTAATCTAATCTAATCTAATCTAAACTAAAACAACTAATTAAAATGCTGACAGCTTTTTACAGAAAGTCAAACCCAGACCATGTCGGAAAATGCTATGGTAGCTCACATCGTATTTAATCGTTTACCGATGTTTCCGTTGTGAGTTTAATTGCTTCGCGATGTTTACATGATAAGTACATAGTGATCGGAAGTGTACAATACTCATGGCAAGTCCACGTAATCACATTGCATTTTATAATGCTTGCATGACGTTACAATTAAAAACATAGTTTTTACACAGATAACTATTGACCGAGTATTGAGGTTCGCGACTCCTCTTTACAAGGTTACAATCACGTTTGTTAATCGAAAGGCGAATATAAGTTTTAGGTTTAAAATCACAAGATAAGTCCGTTCACAAAGTTTCCAATTTTATAAAGTCGATCCATAATACAACTACCTTCGGTCGTTACCGGCTTCCATATATTTGTACTATGCTCAAAAGCATTTCCAATACTATACCGAGTAATCAGTCGAATCGGGGCCATTGTATTATTTCACGACGTATTTAAAGTCATCCCACAATTATATATACTAACTACATCGCAACAAATACAATAGTAATCTACTCGCTAATCATGGCATAAACGATCTCTAACATAATTAAAGCAAACATATTTAATTAAGATAGATAAGGATAGAAATAACCGAGATTAATATGCGAGAAGGAATAGACTTGAATTAATGAGCATAACTCCAAGCATACACCAAAGATTACAAAAACGTTCATAGCTTTCTTTCTACTCTAAACAAAGTGATAAACTAATCTAATGCTAAATTTAAAGTAAGAAAGTAGAGTGAGAAAATAAGAAAGTAATATGACTAGTGCATATGGGACATTTTGAAATGGAGCCTTAAGCCTCCTATTTATAGGTGAGCTTTGGCTCACATTAGCATCAAGAGGTGCATGTTAGTAAAAGGTAGCCAAAAGGGTGCACCGGGTACTATACAACACGAAAAGTAGGCGCACCGGGTACTGTACAACACGAAAAGTAGGCGCACCAGGTACCAAAAGTTGCCAAAGACGGAAACCGATGCAGGTGCATGGTGGCCGGCGGCGGCCTTGTTGTGGCCGGCGGCGGTGGTGTGGTGGCCGGCGGCGGCTGGCCCACCCCCGCCCCGGTTCGCCGTCTTTTGCTTCATTTCTCGATTCGTGCGTGCTTTCTTCGTTATGCATCCGTTTGCATCGATTCTTTTTTTTTTGGATTCGTAATTCAAAAACAAAGATTTTGACATAGGATAGGCCCTGAGATGAGGTCCCTAGCTCTAAATATTGCGTACTAATCATTTGGATCTTCCGGCGGGCGTAGAATCTTCATTCTTTATCCGTTTTAGTTGATTCTTCTTCTGTTGGATTCGTATTTTGAAAACGAACATCTTGGACCAAATGGATGTTGGTGGAGGGCATTTTAGTCTTGAAATCTCGTTTTGATGCCTTGAATTTTCAAACGTGTGTGGAATCTTCTTTTTTCATCCGTTTTGCTTGATTTTTATCGTGCAACTTTGTTTTGACCATTTTGGCATAATGTTTCTGATTTGTGCTATATTTGAGTGAAAATGCCAAGGATCGTTCTAGAATGAGAGAGATATCGGTAGTAAAAATATGACTTTTTACGCGATATCAAGTGGACAACTAGCATGGGTGGTCTTTTAAGACACCGACTTATTTACTTGTTTACTTACAACCTTGCGCGTTTCGGACGCCAGAAGGTTGCAGGGTTCGGAGAACCACTTACGGACTTATATCCGCGTTACTTGTTTGATTTCCCAGACATACTTACTGGACTCAGGTGAGTTTTACAGCCCCACTTTTACTGTTTTTATACTTTGGGGTGAGATACTTAGCAATTGTTTTACATATGAACACAATGTACTGACTGATTACTCTACTTTTTACACACACTGCATGAGTTACTTTTTATCCACTGAAAGCCTCCTATCATAAGTTGTTAGTTATAGACTTAAGCGCGAGTATTAGTAGGATGGATCCATTCGGGACTGACAATCCCCGCCCGGGGTAGCAGCGCTACCACGAACCGTTCCGTAGAAACGGGCATTTGATACTTGTTACATATGAGTGTTCGGATAGCACTCACGGGGGTACGTGATACTGTACTTGATTGTACCATTCACACTACACTGTTAAGCTTCAACTTGTGAGCTCATGGCACTTGTGATGATTTACTGATTTACTTACTTGGCTTGTTAGCCATACGGGTACATATTTGTGGTTCATACTGATTCTTTTATTACTAAACCTGTAAGATTCACCAACCTTTTTGGTTGACACTTTTAGCTTTGTATCTCAGGTACACAGACGGAGTAGGATTACCCTGGACACTAGCTAGAGTCGCATGATTTTCTACATTGCATTTAACGGAGATTCTCAGCATTATCTTTTGTATATTATGATTATGTAATAGAATCTCCCGCTACACGCGTGGACTCTAGGGAACTACATTTTTTGTAACTGAAAACACTATGTTTTCAAACATATATATATATATAGTGGAAATGTAACTATTTTATAAACGTTGCATATAGATGTCGTTTGCTTTACTTTGTGCTGTGATATTTGATTAGTAACATCTCAAAGCTTGCTTCCGCCAACAGTGAAATTTGGGGGTGTTACATCAGCCGTATCTCCCAGCCATATCAAAATCCTATCTTGTACGGGCAAAACATCGAATACGGGCGAGATTGGACGTATACGGGGGAGATTGGCCGTATTCGGGAGGGACCAGGCCGTATACGGGTAAGATTGGCCGTATACGGGTGAGATTGGCCATATACGGCTGAGACCAGGCCGTATACGCCCTAGCCATGCCGTATACAGCTAAGGCTTGGCCGTATACGGTTAGTGTTACCCGTATACGGCTTGGCTCTCCCGTATCCCGGTCTTCGGTTGTCACACCCCCAATTTCATGATTTGCGGAAGCGACGATTTGGGTGTGACTAATCAATATACAAAGCACCAAAGTATAAGCAAACGACTCTACATGAGATGTTTATAAATATTACAAAAGTAATACAAGTTTTGAGTTAAAGTTTACAACATAATAGCGAGTTCGCAAAAGTAGTTTTGAAGATTTTAATACATAACCATTATACAAAATATAATGCAGGAAAATCTTCATGTCAAAATGGATGCATGCTACTCGTGAGTAGATAGCTTATCCTGAGGGCCATCCTACTACTGCTGATCACCTGAGAATACAACGCTAAAAGGGTCAGCTATAAAGCTGGTGAATCTCACAGGTTTAACATAAACATTGATGTGATCAACATGATAATTTGACGATAATAAAATGTTTCGTCTGAACAAGGATTTAAATTAATAAACCAAACAATGATTTAAAACAATTAAGTTTTCTAAAACCATGATTTAACCAATTAAGGTTACTAAATAATGATTTGAACCAACGCAGGTTCCTCAAACAACCATGAAACCAACGCGGGTTTTCTAAACAATGATTTAACAATTTAGTTTTCAAAACAATGATGAAACCAACGCAGGTTTCCTAAACAATGATTAAACAGTTTAGTTTTCAAACCGATGATGAAACCAACGCAGGTTTCGAAATAATGATTTTTAAACAATGGTGAAACCAACGCAGGTTTCGTAATATTGAACAAACCAACGCAGGTTTTAGAACAACATTAAATTTAACAATGATGAAACCAACGCAGGTTTCGTAATATTGAACAAACCAACGCAGGTTTTTGAACAATAATAATTTAACAATGATGAAACCAATGCAGGTTTCGTAATATTGAACAAACCAACGCAGGTTTTTGAACAATAATAAATTTAACCATGATGAAACCAACGCAGGTTTCGTAATATTGAACAAACCAACGCAGGTTTTAGAACAACATTAAATTTAACAATGATGAAACCAACGCAGGTTTCGAAATATTGAACAAACCAACGCAGGTTTTTGAACAATAATAAATTTAACCATGATGAAACCAACGCAGGTTTCGTAATATTGAACAAACCAACGCAGGTTTTAGAACAACATTAAATTTAACAATGATGAAACCAACGCAGGTTTCGAAATAATGATTTAACAATGATAATCAAGACCAAATAATGGTAGTCAAACAATGTAACTAATATAGTTATCTGAACTAAATAATCATTTAATTCCTTGAGTTAATTCTCAAATTAACTAATCAAATAACATATGATCACGAAAACATGTAAGCATTGTATCTCACCCCAATATTTGAAACAGTAAAAATGGGGCTGTGAGACTCACCTGATTCTATCTGAGCAGTGAACATATCCAACGAGGAACGTATGGTCCAAAGTCTCCTAATGTCCTAAACACGCGAGATTCTAATGAGAATTTGATTGTATAGTCTTTACTTGTATTAACATGTATTCGGTCGTATTATAATCTATTGTTTAAGTTTGTATTTCCGTTTCAAAGTTTGTAAAAATGTCACTGAACAATTCTGACCCAAAATAGAAGATCACGCGATCGCGTGAACTTCCCAACCGATCGCGTGACATCCTCGTTTACCCGATCGCGTGAACCCCCCAACCGATCGCGTGACTATCCCTTTGACCCGATCGCGTGAACTCAAGAAAATCATCACGCGATCGCGTGATTCTCTCTGGTTCGTGTCTGTTCATGTCTGTTCGTGCAGAAACTTAACAAAACTAGTTTTAATCCAATTTCCGCAAACAAGGAACTTAGTATTATGCTACAACATGATATATTACGCATTTTAAACGAAAAATTAACAAGAATTGATTAGTGTTCTTACGTAGTAAAATTCGAACCCGTGAGGATGATGGTGATGTCCCGATGATAATGATGAAGAAGATGATCACTGATTATGATGATGATGATTGTTGCTGTGATGTTGTTACTGTTGTAGTTTTGTTGTTGTTGAATTGGAACCGAGAGAAAAGAGAAGAGAGGAGGGAACCGAGAGTGATGAAGAGTCTGTGAAATAATTGAGGTCGGTTGTTATAACCGGCCTCAATTATTGAGGTGAGTGGGTGTTTTCCGACCCGTGTTCGTGTACCCGATCGTTATTTAGTAAAATGTTTTCAAACGATAAATTTATAAAATTTAAATCGTATAGGTTTTTATTTGAAGTATTTCACAAAAATACTTTTAGTGTGATACTAAAGTATATCGTTGTTTCACTTTGAACTTACGGATACATTTAATTATCCAAAAAGAGTTTTACAAATTTTCTGAGTATCGTAATATTATTTCTGTTAATAATATTCTATTTGGAAATGTTTTGGGACAACTTTTATTTTTATGTTTCCTCGGTGGTTTCAGGTTTGTTCGCGTGTGATTATTAAATAATCATTTCATGTTATATATATATATATAGTTATATATATTATCCGAATACTTTGTTTTTGATTCGTACCGAGTACGAATAATTAAAGTTTAAATTGGCCCCTAATTTTGGCCCTTTTTGACCGGGTGTCACATTCTCCGCTTGTTAGGAGAATTTCGTCCCGAAATTCAAGTGAAACTTATGCTCGCGTGCTAATAAGGCCGACTATGTGATATGTCTAGCACTAAGACATCCGATTTATCCTTCTCCCCTTGTTAGGCTTAAACCTACAGATCTCAAATGAATAATGGAGAAGTCCGATTCTTTACCCGCCCGTTACCTACATAATAGGGTCGGTCCGTATTACCAAGTGTCACTATGATTTGGATTTATAATCCACCGAATTCAATGAGTTCCTATGATGTTCTTATAGTTCAATGTAACTATCAACACTGACATAATGTACACATGCCCTATATTAACAAATATAGTGTTTCGATTCTTATCCAATGTTTTGTCACTAACGTGATAACCATGTTCCGACTAGATCACCGCAGTGATAATCAATTTATATGCCACAACATGCATGCCTAGCCATATACTGTTTTAGCTAATCGAATACTGTAGCACATATTTTCACTGATTCGATCTACTTACGACCGGTAAGTCCTTATGATTTATCCAAGGCCCTATCGTATATTTCATGTCCAAGGCATATCCATATATATACATTATATATATATAATAGCTTAATCATATACGCACATACCATATACGCGTATATATCCGCCTAGTTGTGTCTAGCACAAAACAGCTTGAGTCCCGGTTCTCTCGTGGTCAGAGTCTACTATTGTCTTCCTGTTCGACATAACCCCTTTCAGACTTTACATCATTTTCATCTAATTGTACATAGTTAGCTAGGCTATGTTAAATTAAATTCATATGATGTAATTCCTGAACCAGTTATACCTAATGAGGAATACAGCCTAATGGTTATAGTCTAGGCCCACTAAATGCAACCTAGTTCACTATAACCTCAGGCTTTGATACCAATCTGTCACACCCCCAATTTCATGATTTGCGGAAGCGACGATTTGGGTGTGACTAATCAATATACAAAGCACCAAAGTATAAGCAAACGACTCTACATGAGATGTTTATAAATATTACAAAAGTAATACAAGTTTTGAGTTAAAGTTTACAACATAATAGCGAGTTCGCAAAAGTAGTTTTGAAGATTTTAATACATAACCATTATACAAAATATAATGCAGGAAAATCTTCATGTCAAAATGGATGCATGCTACTCGTGAGTAGATAGCTTATCCTGAGGGCCATCCTACTACTGCTGATCACCTGAGAATACAACGCTAAAAGGGTCAGCTATAAAGCTGGTGAATCTCACAGGTTTAACATAAACATTGATGTGATCAACATGATAATTTGACGATAATAAAATGTTTCGTCTGAACAAGGATTTAAATTAATAAACCAAACAATGATTTAAAACAATTAAGTTTTCTAAAACCATGATTTAACCAATTAAGGTTACTAAATAATGATTTGAACCAACGCAGGTTCCTCAAACAACCATGAAACCAACGCGGGTTTTCTAAACAATGATTTAACAATTTAGTTTTCAAAACAATGATGAAACCAACGCAGGTTTCCTAAACAATGATTAAACAGTTTAGTTTTCAAACCGATGATGAAACCAACGCAGGTTTCGAAATAATGATTTTTAAACAATGGTGAAACCAACGCAGGTTTCGTAATATTGAACAAACCAACGCAGGTTTTAGAACAACATTAAATTTAACAATGATGAAACCAACGCAGGTTTCGTAATATTGAACAAACCAACGCAGGTTTTTGAACAATAATAATTTAACAATGATGAAACCAACGCAGGTTTCGTAATATTGAACAAACCAACGCAGGTTTTTGAACAATAATAAATTTAACCATGATGAAACCAACGCAGGTTTCGTAATATTGAACAAACCAACGCAGGTTTTAGAACAATATTAAATTTAACAATGATGAAACCAACGCAGGTTTCGAAATATTGAACAAACCAACGCAGGTTTTTGAACAATAATAAATTTAACCATGATGAAACCAACGCAGGTTTCGTAATATTGAACAAACCAACGCAGGTTTTAGAACAACATTAAATTTAACAATGATGAAACCAACGCAGGTTTCGAAATAATGATTTAACAATGATAATCAAGACCAAATAATGGTAGTCAAACAATGTAACTAATATAGTTATCTGAACTAAATAATCATTTAATTCCTTGAGTTAATTCTCAAATTAACTAATCAAATAACATATGATCACGAAAACATGTAAGCATTGTATCTCACCCCAATATTTGAAACAGTAAAAATGGGGCTGTGAGACTCACCTGAGTCTATCTGAGCAGTGAATATATCCAACGAGGAACGTATGGTCCAAAGTCTCCTAATGTCCTAAACACGCGAGATTCTAATGAGCATTTGATTGTATAGTCTTTACTTGTATTAACATGTATTCGGTCGTATTATAATCTATTGTTTAAGTTTGTATTTCCGTTTCAAAGTTTGTAAAAATGTCACTGAACAATTCTGACCCAAAATAGAAGATCACGCGATCGCGTGAACTTCCCAACCGATCGCGTGACATCCTCGTTTACCCGATCGCGTGAACCCCCCAACCGATCGCGTGACTATCCCTTTGACCCGATCGCGTGAACTCAAGAAAAACATCACGCGATCGCGTGATTCTCTCTGGTTCGTGTCTGTTCATGTCTGTTCGTGCAGAAACTTAACAAAACTAGTTTTAATCCAATTTCCGCAAACAAGGAACTTAGTATTATGCTACAACATGATATATTACGTATTTTAAACGAAAAATTAACAAGAATTGATTAGTGTTCTTACGTAGTAAAATTCGAACCCGTGAGGATGATGGTGATGTCCCGATGATAATGATGAAGAAGATGATCACTGATTATGATGATGATGATTGTTGCTGTGATGTTGTTATTGTTGTAGTTTTGTTGTTGTTGAATTGGAACCGAGAGAAAAGAGAAGAGAGGAGGGAACCGAGAGTGATGAAGAGTCTGTGAAATAATTGAGGTCGGTTGTTATAACCGGCCTCAATTATTGAGGTGAGTGGGTGTTTTCCGACCCGTGTTCGTGTACCCGATCGTTATTTAGTAAAATGTTTTCAAACGATAAATTTCTAAAATTTAAATCGTATAGGTTTTTATTTGAAGTATTTCACAAAAATACTTTTAGTGTGATACTAAATTATATCGTTGTTTCACTTTGAACTTACGGATACATTTAATTATCCAAAAAGAGTTTTACAAATTTTCTGAGTATCGTAATATTATTTCTGTTAATAATATTCTATTTGGAAATGTTTTGGGACAACTTTTATTTTTATGTTTCCTCGGTGGTTTCAGGTTTGTTCGCGTGTGATTATTAAATAATCATTTCATGTTATATATATATATAGTTATATATATTATCCGAATACTTTGTTTTTGATTCGTACCGAGTACGAATAATTAAAGTTTAAATTGGCCCCTAATTTTGGCCCTTTTTGACCGGGTGTCACATCGGTTGCCTTGATTCTTCGTTTGGGCGTAACTTCTTCATCGTGCGTCTGTTTTGAGCGATCTTTATATCCACGCGTTCATAATTTCCTAACGAAGAAAATGACATAAGTTAGAGGTCATAATTCTAAATGTAGCTCAAAAAGTGTCAAAATGCGTGAACTAGAGATTCGTTAATCGTGTATGTTCAGTTTTTCATATCATTTTCAATGGTTTTTAAAACATCACTTCCGTTTTGACTTAGTTAACAAAATATTATAATATTTAGCATTATTGGTGTGGTTTTGTTAACTTTAGTTCTAAAATGCGGGAAATAACGTACGTAAAAACATAACTTTTTACGTGTTATCAAATATCCCAAACTTAGAACTTTGCTTGTCCTCAAGCAAACATTAAAATCCTCACTCGCTATAAAGATTTTGAAAATAATGGTTTTGGGTTTCTGACATAAAATATATCGAGATCAATCATTTGTCAATCATTAAATAAATCTTTTTAGAAAGCCAGCATCGTTAGGATAGTCATCCCTTAGATTTGAAATGTTAGCCCTGGCATACTTTCACAATTCTCGATGGATATTGTACATGACTAGGCGATCTCACTAGGTGGTCACTCAATTCACTCAGCGTGTATCGGGTTTCCTATCTTTCTAAATCAAAGAAATCGCTCATAAAGCCAGTCATGCATCTGCTTCTCGTCATTGGCTTGATCGAGAATCGGATCTCTACCACTTCGATGAGAACGGTGCCAATCATCCCAAGATATTTTAAAAGGGTGTAATGGTAAGTGAGTTTTAAGGGGGGCACGAAAGGTGGTGTTTAGGGTTTGATGGGTTTTGACTTTAGCTTAGAAATCCTAAAGCTATGAAAAGAATTATTTAGACACTCTTTGAACGGAACGAAACACGTGAGGAGGAATTTTATTTTTGGAGGATAGCTTTGATGATATCACTCTCGGGAACACACGCGAATTTGTATGACTTTCTGATCAGGCATTCTTTGCGAGATTTGAAACACTAAGCTTTATTCTATTTTTGTGAAACTTTTTTGAGGGATATTTCTTTCTTTCTTTTTCTTTTCTATTTTTCTTTTCTTCACAGACATATTTCTCTCCATTTCTTTCGAGAAATCCAAGACACTTTTTCTTTTGACATTTTGATGTGACGTAAAAAGTCATGTTTTTAGAAGCATTATTCCTCACATTTTGAACCTTTCTTTAGTGAAAACATTCCAAAACATTGATTATTTACTAAAATACACTAAAGTGGTTCAAAAGTAGACGTTGTGATAAAAATCACTGAAAACACTCTAAAAATGCACAAGACACAGCATTTTAATACAGGCCGATTCCTCCGACCTCCTTTTCCTATCAAGACACACTTCCTAACTTCTACCATCTGATGTACAGGTAAAATCGAGACGGAAAAATCTGGAATCAAGTGAAACGGCCAAAGGACGGAGAAACCACTACGCTTTCAGAGCCAATAAAAGTCATTTCAGCTACGCCTAAGCTCTACACATCCAATTTCTATGAGATTGGCATCATTAGAAGCGTAACGGAATTACGAAACCATAGGCTAAAGAATCAAGTCAAACGGACGCATAACGAAGGAGATACGGACGTTTTAAGCAACGAACGAAATCAGACGAAGCCCGTATACGGCCATAGGCACAGTATACGGCCCTATAAAGACAGTATACGGCCTTGTATAGACCGTATACGGCCCTATACAAGCCGTATACGGCCCCCCTTCCCCCATATCGTGCTTCGTTTGCTTGTACGTGCTGCTTCGTGAGTTGTACGTGCGATTTAATGCTTTGCCTATAAATAGTGGACACCCCTCACTTCACCAACATACCAACTTTCTCATTTCATTCTCTCCCTACACTTTCTCTCTCACACACATCACTCTCTCTCTAGTTTCTCTCTCTAGGGGATTTTCTCTCTCTAGAATTGAGCTAGTTAGAGAGATAGTTAGGTAGAGGTAGCTTTTAGCTTTTGTACGGAGGCACTCCAAGACATTGTATTTGCGAAGATCTGTCTGTAATAAATTCGTATCAGGTTCTATTTATATATCTCTTACTTTCCAGTTTTAAACATGTGTTGCTTTGTTTATGCTTGTTTAGGATTGTATGCTAGATATATAATGTTAGGCTAGACATTTCTTTGTGTTTACTATGATGTAGTTATGTTAGAATAGTCAAAATGTTTATGCCATGCTGTTACTCTGCCCGTGTTACTTTAAACTGTGTATGAACTCGTAAACTGAATCTCGAATGTTTATCTATCCAACCTATGCTGTGGTTAGAAGCTTCCTGCTAGAACTTGGCCAATTACTAGTGGTACGTTCTCTACCTATTCTATACTTGATGATCAATGAACTTGGTATGGCTGTGTTCTCTAGGTTGAAACAAATCATAAGAGACACGGAGCGTAGGATTAGAGATAGGTTAGATTCATGTTTATCTGTTATATATCTTTGAGAGAACTTTCGGGATATCTATGATCTAATTATTGGTTATCTGCTATGCTAGGATTACGGTGTTCTGTTATGTGTTACCCTATCGCATGTTCTTGTTTGATTGTTGCCCTAGGATTGATGCATGCTAGAGTTATCCCCTTGGTTCATATCAGTAACTGTATAATTAGGTTTTTAGACACAGAATATTGGTTTACACAGTAGATTAACATGCATGGAATAGTTGTGATGATTTATATCTGTAATGCTGAACAATTTAACTGATCGTTAGCCCGATTATCTCAACTTGGTCCGCGGGATTATCCCCGTTCGTGTTCTTGTTCAATCAACAATTCACGCTACGATACAGACATCTCTGATGACTGTGACTGGGGACCAGGATTCGAGGATAGTCGTCGGTTGAATTGGTCTGTACATTTGGGAGAATTTCCGGTGTATCTGACTTCTATAACTGCTATCCACGTGACATGTTACTTATCTGATTGCGGACAACTCTACGTTAGATATTTAATAGGATCGTAGTTGTAGCTCATTAGGATATAGGAAATCTGCGGGAGTAATGTGGAACCCTAATTAATGTAACGGAAAAACTGTAAAACGCCCTATTACTCGGTATAGTGCTGGAAACACCAATTGGTGGAGTACAAACGTATGGAAGCCGCGGAACGGTCGTAGGTACAATACTTTGCATTAGTTATGTTTCTATCCTCTCCGGGTTAGTCATCACATCTAGTAGCCTTACCCTTGACTATTCATCAATAACATTTAACGAAATCATAGTAAACACTCAATTATCCTCTGTTGACCGAGTCTCCGTACAAACCTCTTTATTTCTGTTTTCTTTATTTAATTAGTATTTAGTTATAAAAAACCAAACCTATCCAAAAGCTTTTAAAAACCCTAGCTGAATCTCCAAAGATAATAAAACTTCCTAGACTCCCATGCCCGTTGTAGTTTGAAGAACGACACCTGAGTCATACATACCACTTGCTGCCCTTTTAGGTCTGTCAGTAGTATACAGCTTAGGATTCCCCTGCTCTACAAATTTAAAACCCACTGTTCGCCGCTTCTATTGTTGTTGGATCAACGACCGGAATCAAATCCGTCCGACCAATAGGGGCCGCGACAAGTTTTTGGCGCCGCTGCCGGGGACTACAACGACCGATTTTAGGAATTTTGTTATCTTAGTTATTTAGCGATCCTTACGGAAGATCAAAATCATCCGGAAGTTACAGTTTTTATCCCTAAGTTAGTTAGTTTTTAATTTCCCGTCACTAGTTAAACCTATCCTTTCCAAAACCCTATTTTCTTCTTAAAACAAGTTATGGCGAATCGTATCACTCTCGCCTCATCAACCCAACCACTGCTAGAGGGACGAGGAGGACCGATCGTATCACCAACCGACGAAACCATTGAAATCAAGCCACACTTCATTAAATTACTTAAATCTCAGTGTCAATTTCATGGCCTTTCGGTTGAAAATCCAAACGCCCATCTTAACAAATTCATCAACCTTTCCGACTCTTTCGAACAAACCGGATCCAGTGTCAAAGTCACCCGACTTCACCTGTTTCCTTATTCTTTAGCTTTCCGAGCTCAGACATGGTTTTATGAACTCGAACCCAATTCGATTCATACATGGGAGGAGATGGCTACTAAGTTCTTGGCTAAGTTTTTCCCTCCGTCCCTACAAACCAAGCTCAAAAATGAAATCATTAACTTTCGTCAAGGAACTACTGAATCATTAAGCTCAACTTGGGAACGCTTTAAGAATCTGCTTGGAAGATGTCCGAATCATCAGTTGGCTGAAACGAATCTGGTCTGCACATTCTACAACAGTCTGAATCCTCATCACCAACAAACCCTCGATGCTGCTTCATCCGGAAATTTCATGCTACATACTTCAGAAGAAGCTTGGAAGTTGATTGAGACGATAACGATGCACCAACATGACTTGGAGTTTGATGAATCAACCTCGGAAGACAAAAACACTTCTGCTCAAGCGTTCGACACTTTAAAAGCTCAACTCGAATCCATCTCTAAAGTTGTTAAGGATATGCAAGACTCTTCCAAATCTAGGAAGCAACCTCAACGGCTCTTCTCACACTCGAAGCCCAAGGAAGATGTTCTTGCCTCATCTGAAGCCACTGATCAGATCATTCATTTAAAATCTTTCACTCAGCGGTTATCCAAACAACCTATCTCTCATTTGTTAGTTCCCTCTACACCCTCTACTTCCTCTCAATTGTCTTCTCGTCTAAACAATACGATTTTCAATAACTTCATGGTTGAGCAAAATAATAAAAACAAACAAATTGTTGATTTTCAAAACCAAATTGATTATTTGCTCAGAATTTCAAACGATTTAATTAAAAACATGGAGGATAATGTTAAAAGATTGTTTTTAAAAGTTGAGGAGAAGCAAAGAGAAGAAGCGATTAGCAAAGCTATTCATCATTCATCTTATGATTATGATGATATCCTTGTTATCACTAGAGGCGGAAAAGAGACTAAGAATGAGAAATCAAAAGATATTCCTCCAGACGAGCCTTCTAGTTCTTCTCTACCCACTGATTCGGTACCGGTTGACACTCCTGTCACCTCTCCTGAACCAAAATCTTCCAAAGCCCCAGAAGTAGTTAAACCAACACGTATACCTTTCCCTGGTAGGCTTAAGAAAGAAAAACAAGAAGCCCAGTTTGGAAAATATCTAGAGATGTTCAAAAGTTTGCACTTAAACGTTCGATTATTAGATGCTTTAGTTGAAATGCCTAGTTGTGCCAAATTCTTTAAAGAACTTATATCCAACAAAGAAAAACTCAGACAAATAGTTAACTTGCCCTTAGACGCAGAATGCTCTTTAATTATGCAACAAGGACTGCCCCCAAAGCTAGGAGACACTGGCCGTTTCACTATTCCTTGTTACCTTCAGGATGTTCAAATAAGTAACGCCTTAGCTAACTTAGGAGCTAGTGTAAACCTTATGCCATACTCGCTTTATAGGAAACTAGGATTAAGCGAACTTTTACCAACCCGTATGACCATCCAATTAGCTGATAGATCAGTTAAACTCCCTCGAGGAATTGTTGAAGATATTATGGTACGTGTTGATAAATTCGTATTTCCTGTTGATTTTGTTGTTATGGATATTGAGGAAGACACTCAGGTACCACTCATCCTTGGTAGACCTTTCCTAAACACTGCCAAGGCCGTCATTGACGTAAATGAAAAATCTTTAAAACTTAGAGTGGGAACTGAGGAAGTCACCTTCAATGTCGATAAACTAATGAAATTTCCTATGGGAGAAGACCTTGGTCTTGTAGATTCTATACAGGAAATAATTGAAGAACACTTTGAAGAAATCCTCGCAGTAAGCAGCATTAATCCCCTTCCAAACACTGTCATCACAACAAGGAAAATCTGTGAAGAAGGTGCGGGTCTATGCTCAGCTATCTCGGATCCATCCATTGCATCAAAGGAAGTGCTATTACCTTTAAAGAATTCCAACTTACAGCCCAACAGATTTATCACTGCTGTACCACTTGGACAAGGCACTCCGGTCACTCTCTTGAGAAGAAGCCCTACTTCTGAAGTTCCTGATTCATCTCTCTCAAAAGAAGAAATTCTGAAGACTCTCAAGGAAATGGAGTCAATGCTTAAACCATCCGATCCGCAACTTTCTGAAAGTTGTGAAAACTTGAAACCAGAGATTACCTTTACCACATCTTCTTCAGCTCAGTTTCAGAGATTTGCACTCACAAAGGACAACAAAGAAATAATCACTGAAGATAATGCACTCTCTCAATCCTCCCAAGTAAAATATGAGCTGAGAAAAGATGAGCTTTACAACAATACAGAATGGGTTGAAATAGCATCAGCCGACATTCCAGAGGCACCTGCAGTTGAGTCAGATTATCAGATAACATACGATGAGCTTAAGAGAGACGAGATTGCCAGGATGAAGCCTTCCACTGAAGAACCACCCAAATTAGAGCTAAAGGAACTACCCTCACACCTTGAATATGCTTTTCTCGAAGGAACTTCGCACTTACCAGTTATCATATCCAAAGATCCGAAGCCCAAAGAGAAAGCAAAACTCATTGAAGTTTTGAAGTCACATAAGAAAGCGATTGCTTGGAAGATTTCTGACATACAAGGGATCAGTCCGAACTATTGCACTCACAAGATCTTAATGGAAAACGACTTCAGACCATCAATTCAGAGGCAGAGGAGAGTCAACCCAAAGATTCAAGACGTGGTGAAAAAGGAGGTTATCAAACTCTTGGATGCTGGTCTAATTTACCCTATTTCGGATTCCCCATGGGTCAGTCCAGTTCAAGTCGTCCCAAAGAAAGGAGGCATGACGGTCATCGCTAACAAAGACAACGAGTTGATTCCAACACGAACCGTCACCGGTTGGAGGGTATGTATCGACTATCGGAAACTAAATGAAGCTACACGCAAAGATCACTTCCCCCTACCGTTCATTGATCAGATGCTTGAAAGATTGTCAGGAAACGAATTCTATTGCTTCCTCGACGGTTTCTCTAGCTATTTTCAGATACCTCTCGATCCAAAGGACCAAGAAAAGACAACGTTCACCTGTCCATACGGAACCTTTGCCTACCGACGTATGCCATTTGGCTTATGTAATGCACCGGCGACATTTCAAAGATGCATGGTAGCAATCTTCCACGACATGATTGAACAATGCATGGAAGTGTTCATGGACGATTTTTCGGTTTTCGGAGATTCGTTCACCACTTGTCTTTCTAACTTGAACAAGATGCTCACCCGATGTGAAGAATCGAACCTAGTTCTGAATTGGGAAAAATGCCATTTCATGGTAAAAGAAGGCATAGTTTTAGGACACCGTATATCCAAAGCTGGAATTGAAGTTGACAATGCAAAAGTCGAGACCATCTCAAAACTTCCACCACCCACCTCTGTTAAAGCCATCCGTAGTTTTCTAGGACACGCCGGGTTCTACCGTCGCTTTATCAAAGATTTCTCTAAGATATCCCGACCTATGACTCATCTCCTCGAAAAAGATACTCCGTTTGTCTTTACAGACGAATGTCTCAAGGCCTTCGATCATCTGAAAGATCTGCTTGTCCATGCACCGATCATGGTTGCTCCAGACTGGAGTCTCCCATTTGAAATCATGTGCGACGCCAGTGATTTCGCAGTCGGAGCAGTTCTGGGACAGCGGAAGGAGAAACAGTTTCAACCAATATACTACGCCAGCAAAACGCTCACTGACGCCCAAGAAAATTATACAACTACAGAAAAAGAGCTGCTAGCGGTAGTATTTGCTTTTGATAAATTTCGTTCTTATCTAATCTTGTCCAAAACTATTGTCTATACAGATCACTCAGCTCTGAAATATCTTTTTAAGAAGCAAGATGCTAAACCTCGCCTTCTACGATGGATTTTACTCCTTCAAGAATTCGACATCGAGATCAAAGACAAAAAAGGAGCAGAAAACGTCGCGGCGGACCATCTCAGCCGATTAGAGAATCCTTCAATGGATAAGTTGCACGAAAAAGACATTCAAGACCAGTTTCCAGAAGAACAACTCATGCATATTCGTAGATATCATCAAGGGTCACGATCTACTAATGATCCCTGGTATGCTGACTATGTCAATTATTTGGTGGGAAAAATTGTACCTAAAGGGATGCCAACCTCTCGAAGACAAAAATTCTTCCGTGATATAAAGTATTACTATTGGGACAACCCTTTCCTCTTTAAGGTTTGCCCTGATCAGATCATTAGAAGATGCGTTGATGGGAAAGAGGCAGAACACATCTTACACCAAAGCCACCATGGACCTACTGGAGGACATCACGGTACCAACATGACCGCAAGAAAAGTATACGATGCCGGCTTTTTCTGGCCAACCATATTTCGAGATGCATACGATCTGGTGAGACGCTGCGATATCTGCCAAAGACAAGGCAATATAACAGCTCGAAATGAAATGCCACTCACAAACATCCAGGCCATGGAAATCTTCGATATCTGGGGATTAGATTTCATGGGACCATTCCCTAAATCTAATGGTAAAGAATACATCTTAGTTGCAGTCGACTACGTCTCTAGGTGGGCCGAAGCCCAAGCTCTCCCAACAAATGACGCCAAGGTGGTAACCAAATTTCTCAAAAAGCTATTTAGTCGATTTGGAACTCCAAAAGCAATAACTAGTGATCGTGGTACACACTTTTGCAACGTTCAATTCATGAAAGTTCTGCAACAGTATGGTGTCACTCACAAAACATCAACAGCTTATCACCCCCAGACAAATGGGCAAGCTGAGGCAACAAATCGAGCTTTGAAGAGAATGTTGGAAAGAACCGTTGGTAATCATGGGTACAAATGGGCTGAAAAATTAGATGATGCATTGTGGGCATTCAGAACCGCCTATAAAACACAATTAGGAACCACACCATATCGTCTAGTTTATGGCAAGGCATGTCACTTACCAATTGAGCTGGAATATAAAGCATACTGGGCTTTGAAGAACTGCAACTTAGATATTTCTACAGCTGGAGCAAATAGACGAATGCAGTTGAATGAGTTAGCCGAACTAAGGGATCAGGCATATGACAGTTCGTTAAACTTCAAAGAACGAACTAAGAAAATTCACGATGCTAAGCTGAGGCCCTCACGATTCAAAACAGGAGATAAAGTGCTGCTTTTCAATTCGCGATTCAAGAAATTCTCTGGCAAGTTCAAAATCAGGTGGAGCGGACCATTCATAGTATCAAAGGTATTTCCTTACGGCGCAGTCGAACTCGAGGCACCAGAAGGTAATTTTAAGGTTAATGGTCATCGCTTAAAGCATTACTTCGAAGACTTTCCCATCAGGGAAGATGTCTTTATCTTTGAACCACCGTGAGTCGACAGAAAGGTACAAAGAGTCAAGCTAGAGACTCGCAAAACAAGCGCTCTTGGGAGGCACCCCAAGCCTATCTTTATTTCTGTCATTTTATTTCTTAGTTTATTTTTATTAAGTATGGTTATCTCCGAACTAATAAAATTGCAGGCTTGCCACTTATCTGACTTCGAATTGCAAAATTTGAGATAAGTATTGACTATCACTGTTAGCATTACCTGTTTATTTTATCTTGTTTCAGGATGGACGCTGTTGACGCTGATCATGTAGCTGCGAGACCACGCAGACGACACAGACCCCGTAGACGCAGAGTACAGAGAGCGGCTATGCTGACCATCACTGAGGAGGACCTGATTGATGTCCCGATCACTAACGAGGAGTTTCCCGATGAGGGGCCCTCATCACCTTTGCCAGCCCCCATACCCACTTTCGAGTACGGTATCACTACGGCTGACCCAGCTGCTTCGTGGGCCCTCTTTCGGACACTCTCTATCCAGCATGACATCATGTCCTCTATCTGTGAGCGGCTCGAGATTCCGAGACCTGATGCCATCCTCTTCAGGCTTGGCCCAGATCCAGGACCATCTCGACTTCCATGGTTCTTCTGCCCTCCTGCTGATCCACCTGTTCTCTCTACTGCTGGACCTTCCACTGGCCCCACTACTACAGCTGCTGATCTTGATCCAGCATTACCCACAGGATTTGCATCACTAGATCACGGCCTCGCAGAGCAGATTCTGGCTAGCTTTGATGCTCATACTTCTGTCACTTCCTCTGACGAGATCGTGAGTCAGGCTATGGCTGCTATGGATTTCTCCATTCCATCCCCGACTTCTGTTTTCGACAGGGATGTTGAGGCAGAGTTTGATCCTGACACTGATGACCTACTTGATGATTACTAGATTTTATCTTTATTATTTACTTCCTGTATTATGACTCTGTACTTACGCTTTAGACTTGTTACCTAGATGAGATATGTGACACCCCCAAATTTAATGATTTGCGGAAGCTTGATTTGGGTGCCACTAATCAATATACAAAGCACAAAGATAATAATGAACGACCACTATATGCGTCGTTTTAAACTTGTATTAATAAAGTTAACGTTTACATCAAAAATAATATTGCACTAGCTCGGTTCCTGAAATTGAGAGATTACATGGCATAATTACTTTTACAAAATATAATAATGCAGTCCAATCTCTAATTGTATGTATGCTGACTCGAGCTAGAAATCCCTGCTAGTGCAGTCAACCTACTGCTGGGTACCTGTGATATATACTAAAATGGGTCAGCGAAAACGCTGGTGAGCTCACAGGTTTGTATGTCAATGTATAATTGTCAGAACCGCAAGATTTATAATGAATTTAAAATGCACTTAAGCAAAATAAAAGTTATACTGTCCATGAGCACATAGTCTGAGCTTAACTGATTTGTCAGGCCCAATTAAGGAAACCTAACATGATTTGCCTCCTACGAGTGCCTAATCAACACTCGTCTTCCCAAATGCTAATACATCCGTTTGACCGATTAGTGCGTGCTAACCCGGATGAGGATTGTCAATCCCATATGATATCATATACTAACATTCACGCTATAAAATACTAGAGACTATGCTTATGGAGGACTTTAAATTGATTAGCTTGAAACTCATGTAGTATTTGAAGTTTGTCACTTGCGTTCTACTTGTAAAACAAAATGATGCAGTAATATCACACCCCTGGTAAAAGTAGTGAAAATGGGGCTATGAAACTCACCTGATTCCTGATGTGTTTAACTTAATAAACTTGAAGTAATTAGCAGTGTGTTGGTGTCCAAAGACTTGAAACCTGAATGTGTCCACGACACTTGAATTGTTATTAATTGTATTGGTATCTCGAAAGACTACCATTTAAACTGTTTGTCTAACTTAATGTCCAAATTTCCCCGATTTGGTTGATTGTATTGTTACAAGTTACTACGACTTGTTTGATTGAATTGACACAAGTTACAACGACTTGTTTGAGTGTTGAAGTATGTTTTGAAAACGCGTACGGCCCGTTGGTGAATTGTCGAAATAAAAGTGTTGTTGTTATCGTCTTGTTTTTGAAGTGTTACTCTTGAAATATAAGTCCCATCATGTTCTAAAAGTCGTATGGAATAAGTATTTGAAGTTGAAAAATCTCGACACTTGGTGTAAAAATAGTTGGACAATCTGCTGTTTTATGCGTCACTATAGGCGTCACTAAAGGTGTTCATGCGACACTACCGAAGTGTCGGGTTCAATGTCAGATTGGAAAGTATAGCGTCACTGGTGTAGTGTCGTATGAAGTCGTATGCGTCACTTCAGGAGTGACGGGTTCAGCATAACGGCGGCACTTATGGAGTGTCGTATAAAATGATTATTTCGGACATTTGGGCGTCACTTAAGAAGTGACGTGTATCATAGCGGCACTAACGAAGTGTCGGGTAAAATAGTAGGGCGTCACTTGTAGAGTGACGGGTATAGATCAAAATGAAATTATGGGCGACACTTATGAAGTGTCGGTACGGAATATAGGGCGTCACTTATCTAGTGACGGCATGTGGTGTCGGCTAAAGGGATATGGCGGCACTTAACAAGTGTCGCTAAGTATATATAGGCGTCACTTCAGTAGTGACGGTCAGAGGTCAACGTTTGAGCTTATGCGACACTTAGGGAGTGTCGGTATCAGAAGTTTAGCGGCACTAAAGGAGTGACGCTGGTAGTGTCGCTATACGCTGTTGGTGTCTATGCGACACTGGCCGCTGTTCGACGGATTTCGAGCCAAAAACGTGTTTTCGGGTTTCCGTTTGGTCTGATTCTTTTACCCAACCCTCATAGGGACATATTAAGCTTATCCAAACAATAATATATGAAAAGTAAGTAAAAACGAGAGATTTCGTAATTTGTCGGAAACTTACAAAGTGATGAAATGAAAATCCGGAAAGGTAGGATTGTAGATCGTCGCGAGGTGGTCGTTTATTTCCAAAGGAGTATAGTGTTTTGAAGTCGTTTAATGTGTTTATTTTGCGAATTTCGTTGATTTTGGTGATGGTGGTGATGATGATAATTGAGAGAAAAAGAGGAGGAAGAGAGAGATGAAAGAAAAGAGAATGAAAGAAAGTGGGTGGAAGTGGGAGGTTAAATCCCCACTTTCGCCCCGCGTTCCCGCTCCGTGCGGTGTTCGTTTTCTCCGTCGTTTACACGTTAAATATTTATTTTCTATGTTTTAATATACATTTTAAAATACGAATAATTATTCAGTATTTTTGTTGAAGTATTTTACTAGACATTTAATAATTACATTAAAAAGGTGAATTGTCACGTTTTGTTTGCGAAGTTGCATTTGATTCGTGTTTATGTTAATCGTTTGATAAAACTTGGATACGAAATACTATTGACATAATATTTTAAGTGCGATGACTTTATTTAAAATCATTGTATTACTTAAATCGATTGTTCACCAACGTCCGTATTTATTGTATTGAAATTCATTCGGTTTGAGACTTGTACGATTTAAACAAATCGCATAATTGTAGATATATATTCAACAATATATATATATAATAATTGATACATTAATTAGCCTAACACAGAACTAATTACATGTATTAAAACCTGATTAGGAACTAAATTCTAGTCCTAAATTGACGGTTGTCACAAGATACTATGATATGTGTGTCGTGGTTTATTGCAGAATTCAGCTTTGTGTGGAATGGATGATCTTAAACGAGCCTGGTCCTTAAAAATCCAGCAATTCACTAGCACCACTCCTGCACAAACCTGGTCTATTCCAGTAAACACAAATGGGGAGTCTCTCTGTTCCTTTCTCCCCGTTTCAATTATGTTTATTATGCCTATGTTAGTACATTTAATTTTTGTACCTCATCCTAAACTTATCACTAAGTGTGGGATTCCAGCCCAAATTAAACACCTGAGAAACATCTACTTACATGTTCAAACTCTAAGTGTGGGATTTTACTAAGTAAAATCTCTACTCAAGAGAACATTAGGGACAATGTTCCTCTAAGTGTGGGATGGTAGGTATAGAATACCTTAATAGGTGATTTTTTATGTCCAATAGTAATCTTTCACTCAAAATTTTTCAAAAATAAGGTCAAATTTTTCAAAATTAATGAGTCTAACTCAGTTTTTGAGTCTCAGATACTACTGAGAGAAACCATTTTCAAAATATAAGTATGATATTTCTAAAAGCCTAAAGGAAATAAGGTAGGAATTGCTTAAACAAGAAGTAATAATCAAAGGAACATGACTAGACACATACAACCCTTTGCAGTGAGGTATCTTGAGCCCAAAAGCATTTATCTTTAATGCTTCACTTTCAATTCTTGTGTGTATGCCGATGTCTGTATCTCTGAATTAGAACTTGCTCTTGACATACGTTTCGAGACCATATTGGTGTGTACCGTACGCGGTATAGGTGCAATTAAATGACCTTGACATTCCTTAGGACTTAACCCATTTCTTACATATCTTTTCAAGCCCAAAACCCTTTCCGATGCTCATTTCTAGTATCGAAGATCCGCCTAGTATACCCTGTTGAGCCTAAACCTTTCATTTCTTCAAAACCCTAATTTTCACCCACTTCCCAAAAATTACCTCCAAACTTATCTTGGAATTTCTGAGGTTATGAAGAACAACCTTTTAGAATATCTGTTTCAAATATCCTACTCATTAGCATTCTCCAAAATCAAGCTTCTCATCAAATGGTGCGGGAAAATTAGCACACAAGAGAACTGGAAGGACGATGGTGCGGGAAAAATTAGCACCTGGAAAAGAATCAAAATGATCAAGATAAGAGGAAAAGATTTCTAAAGGATTCAAAATATAAATTCCTTGGAAATTCTCTAAAAGAAATTCTGAAGAAAAGAAAAGAAAAGAGAAAAGAAGAAAAAGAAAAGAAAAGAAAAGAAAATAGCTCCGCAAATAAAGCTGAAAGTTTCAAAGCATTGCTTTTCATGAAAAATCCGGCAAAAGCTGAAACAGCTACCAACTCTCCGCCCCCCCTCCGTTCTAAATAAAGTTGTTCATAATCTCAGTGATTTTAGGATAAGCTAAACACCCTCACAAACCACTATCCATACCCTTCACCCTCACCAAACATTACAACCCTCTGAATGTCTTGAGATAATTAGCACCGTCCTCACCTAAGTGGTGGAGATCCGATTCTCGATCAAGCCTATGACGATGAGTGCAGCATGACTGGCTACTTTGAGCGATTTTGTTTGAGCTAGATTGATAGGAAACCCGATACACTTTGAGTGAATTGAGTGACCACCTATAGTGAGATCGCCTAGTCATGTGTACCCCAAGATCTTGAGATTTGGATGTACACCTAAGAGAATCTCTTCTTGTTTATGGAAGGATCATCTTATCCTCCTCCACACTTTGAGAAGTAACTGACTTATATGAGGAAATGCTAATCTCGGAACATATTCTCTGACTCGCCCCTAAAAACATGACCTAAAAATATTTTTCAGAGAGTTGTTGCTTGAGGACAAGCAACGTCTAAGTGTGGGATAACTTGATGTGACGTAAAAAGTCATGTTTTTAGAAGCATTATTCCTCACATTTTGAACCTTTCTTTAGTGAAAACATTCCAAAACATTGATTATTTACTAAAATATACTAAAGTGGTTCAAAAGTAGACGTTGTGATAAAAATCACTGAAAACACTCTAAAAATGCACAAGACACAGCATTTTAATACAGGCCGATTCCTCCAACCTCATTTTCCTGTCAAGACACACTTCCTAACTTCTACCATCTGATGTACAGGTAAAATCGAGACGGAAAAATCTGGAATCAAGTGAAACGGCCAAAGGACGGAGAAACCACTACGCTTTCAGAGCCAATAAAAGTCATTTCGGCTACGCCTAAGCTCTACACATCCAATTTCTATGAGATTGGCATCATTAGAAGCGTAACGGAATTACGAAACCACAGGCGAAAGAATCAAGTCAAACGGACGCATAACGAAGGAGATACGGACGTTTTAAGCAACGAACGAAATCAGACGAAGCCCGTATACGGCCATAGGCACCGTATACGGCCCTATACAGACCGTATACGGCCTTGTATAGACCGTATACGGCCCTATACAAGCCGTATACGGCCCCCCTTCCCCCATATCGTGCTTCGTTTGCTTGTACGTGCTGCTTCGTGAGTTGTACGTGCGATTTAATGCTTTGCCTATAAATAGTGGACACCCCTCACTTCACCAACATACCAACTTTCTCATTTCATTCTCTCCCTACACTTTCTCTCTCACACACATCACTCTCTCTCTAGTTTCTCTCTCTAGGGGATTTTCTCTCTCTAGAATTGAGCTAGTTAGAGAGATAGTTAGGTAGAGGTAGCTTTTAGCTTTTGTACGGAGGCACTCCAAGACATTGTATTTGCGAAGATCTGTCTGTAATAAATTCGTATCAGGTTCTATTTATATATCTCTTACTTTCCAGTTTTAAACATGTGTTGCTTTGTTTATGCTTGTTTAGGATTGTATGCTAGATATATAATGTTAGGCTAGACATTTCTTTGTGTTTACTATGATGTAGTTATGTTAGAATAGTCAAAATGTTTATGCCATGCTGTTACTCTGCCCGTGTTACTTTAAACTGTGTATGAACTCGTAAACTGAATCTCGAATGTTTATCTATCCAACCTATGCTGTGGTTAGAAGCTTCCTGCTAGAACTTGGCCAATTACTAGTGGTACGTTCTCTACCTATTCTATACTTGATGATCAATGAACTTGGTATGGCTGTGTTCTCTAGGTTGAAACAAATCATAAGAGACACGGAGCGTAGGATTAGAGATAGGTTAGATTCATGTTTATCTGTTATATATCTTTGAGAGAACTTTCGGGATATCTATGATCTAATTATTGGTTATCTGCTATGCTAGGATTACGGTGTTCTGTTATGTGTTACCCTATCGCATGTTCTTGTTTGATTGTTACCCTAGGATTGATGCATGCTAGAGTTATCCCCTTGGTTCATATCAGTAACTGTATAATTAGGTTTTCAGACACAGAATATTGGTTTACACAGTAGATTAACATGCATGGAATAGTTGTGATGATTTATATCTGTAATGCTGAACAATTTAACTGATCGTTAGCCCGATTATCTCAACTTGGTCCGCGGGATTATCCCCGTTCGTGTTCTTGTTCAATCAACAATTCACGCTACGATACAGACATCTCTGATGACTGTGACTGGGGACCAGGATTCGAGGATAGTCGTCGGTTGAATTGGTCTATACATTTGGGAGAATTTCCGGTGTATCTGACTTCTATAACTGCTATCCACGTGACATGTTACTTATCTGATTGCGGACAACTCTACGTTAGATATTTAATAGGATCGTAGTTGTAGCTCATTAGGATATAGGAAATCTGCGGGAGTAATGTGGAACCCTAATTAATGTAACGGAAAAACCGTAAAACGCCCTATTACTCGGTATAGTGCTGGAAACACCAATTGGTGGAGTACAAACGTATGGAAGCCGCGGAACGGTCGTAGGTACAATACTTTGCATTAGTTATGTTTCTATCCTCTACGGGTTAGTCATCACATCTAGTAGCCTTACCCTTGACTATTCATCAATAACATTTAACGAAATCATAGAAAACACTCGCTTATCCTCTGTTGACCGAGTCTCCATACAAACCTCTTTATTTCTGTTTTCTTTATTTAATTAGTATTTAGTTATAAAAAACCAAACCTATCCAAAAGCTTTTAAAAACCCTAGCTGAATCTCCAAAGATAATAAAACTTCCTAGATTCCCATGCCCGTTGTAGTTTGAAGAACGACACCTGAGTCATACATACCACTTGCTGCCCTTTTAGGTCTGTCAGTAGTATACAGCTTAGGATTCCCCTGCTCTACAAATTTAAAACCCACTATTCGCCGCTTCTATTGTTGTTGGATCAACGACCGGAATCAAATCCGTCCGACCAATAGGGGCCGCGACACATTTCATTTTTTCTTTCTGAGTTTTTCAGAGAGGTGCCAATTTTTCGCACCGATTATTGCTTCTAGAGATTTTGACTTTGAACACACGTAAGATTTTCTGAGAGAAACGCAGAGTAGCTGAAAGCTTTGAGACAAGAGTAACAAGGATGTCTAAATGACACTTTTCATAACCTTGGAAGTTCTAAACTAGAGTTTTGGAGGGATAAGGGAATTTTTGAGTGGGTTTGTTTTGTTAGGTTTTTATGATAGAGACGAAAGGTTAAGGCGCAAAGGGGTTTTCTGTGACACCCGGCAATTTAGGTTAACTTTTAAACTTAACCGAAACCCTAATTACGTGTATTTAGATGTGATTTAGGCTAAATACTTGTAATTACTTGTAACTATTTGTATATCTATGTGAATATACGCCTACGTAATTGTTTTATATTACGCTTATGTGATTTGTTGAAATTACGCAAAACAACCGGACGGAGTCCGACAAACTATACGACGTTGGTGAAAACCTTTCTATAAATAACTTAAATCTATTTTTAGAACTTATTTATCATATATTATTATTTGAAATATTAATACACGAAAAACCTAGACGTTTTAATTAAAACGTAACAAACTCCGTAAAAACGCGTGAATCGTATTCGGCAACGAAACGAAACTCGATAAATATTTCGGTAACACAAAATAAAGTATTTTAACAATACTTCAATGAAAAATAATCCCAAACATACCGTTAATAAAAACGACACAAGAAAACGTTAGGCGATTTAACCGAATAACGAAATAACGAGCAAACGACCAAAATACGTAAACACAGACTGAGACTGAAAATTTAAAACACACAAAATCTGGTGGGGCCATGTGGGGGCCAGCCACCACCTTCCCTCCCCTCTCATTTCTCATGCAAACCCATCATTTCATTTCCTTCTTCCATCTTACTCCACCTACATGCAAGAACTAAATCATTATTCACTTTCACCTTCTCTCTACACTTCCAAAACTCTCTCAACTCTCTCTCTATTTTCTGAGAAAAACTCAGACTTTCCACCACTTAAACCACCACAATAAACCACCACATCACCATCATAAACCACCAAAAGGCCACCATCAACCATCAACAAAATACCTAACTTTTGTAACAATAATAAGCTCAAGAACATCTCCTTCATTCCTTCATCATATTTCTTTGTAAGGATATCTTCTTACCCTTCTTGTGTACTTATTAACATGATCTAAAAGTTCACTCACAAGTATTATAACAAAATATGACATAAAAATCGTTTTTCTTAACTTTACCTTCATAAATATTCATGTTTCAGCTTCTGTCCAGAATCTTACACGAAATGTACCAAACTATAACTTACTCATTTCTTCATGAAAATGGACGTTTTTATAGTCAAAAATTAAATTTAAGAAGTAAGCTTTCCAACCCCACAAACCTCATATTTTTCTTAGTTCGTTTGGTATTTTTAATAATTTTTATAAAAACACATAGACAATCTGTTCCAGAAATCCAGAAACTTTACCCTTAGTATTTTGGTCATATCTCGAGCTACACATCTCCAAATGACCTGAAACCACCGCCCAAATTTCACACATTTCATTGGCTATAACTTTCGTGTTGACCACTTTTACTGATTCCTTGTATATTTTTCCCAGAAACGATGATTGTATGCATGTATCCAAATCTGAACTTAGAATAGAAAAGTAATTATTAAAAATACTTAGACTCCTCTAAAGTTCCTGTAAAAATTACTGAAAGTAGATAACATATAGGGGAACATCTGATAATTTTGTTGGAATTGATTATGGATTGTAGATTTTTAGAAAAATTCGACAAGGAGATGTATTTTTTGAAAAATACCAAATGTTGACTGATTTTTATTAACTTATAAAAACCGACACTTGTGGACTTGCTATAAATGGACAAACTAACTTTTTATGGTCCGTGAACAAATATAAGGTTTGGGAAAAAGATTCGGGTCAAACCGAGTAGGTTTGACCAAGTCAACGAAAATGGGGTTTGGTTTCGAAAACGTCAAACTTTCTATTTTTGGAAACTTACTATTTTTGGAAAGAATGGTAACAAAACGGGTTTGGTGACATATTTAGTAACCTGGGCCTAAAACGAGACTTGAGAACACTCCCAAACGAAAAACCGACACTTAGAACGCTTGGACCGAATATACTCAATCATAAATTGGGAAGTATTGCTAAGGTTTGACCAACTTTGACCAGGTTTGACCAACTTTGACTAGGTTTGACCAACTTTGACCATTTTGACCAGGTTTGACCAACTTTGACCAGGTTTGACCAACTTTGACCAACGAGTTGACCAACTTTTACCTACGATTTAAGGTTTTTACGAACTAAATAATCTGTTAGCAACACACGAATGTACTAATGAATAGTATACAACAAAACAAACTTAATAATAATGTCTAAACGAATTATTATTACAAACTTTCACCAACGGGTCGTACATATTTTCGATAAATAAACATACTTGAACAAACACATTGAACATACTAGTTGAGTGAACTAGCCTTAGGTGGACATTAACCCTCCACCTACATTGTTGATTTAAGTGGACTTTAACCCTCCACTTACATAGATGGTCTTTTAAGACATCTACTTACATACAACATTATACGTTTAGGATGTTAGAAGGTTAAACTTTGGGACACTCATTGCTTGCTCATTTGATTATTTGCTAGCTGTTGCTAAACTCAGGTGAGTTTCATAGCCCCACTTTTTACTGCTTTTTACTTTGGGGTGAGAATACATGCTCTGTTTTATAAACTGTTTTACATATGAACGCAAGTAACGAAAACTCTTATACTAATTGCATGAGTAACTAAACCAAACTACGATGACCCCTAACAAATATCATAGTACGTTAATACTAAGCGCGAACATTATGGATAGATCTATCGGGACCTGACAATCCGCCATCCGGGTTAGTCGCTCTAACCACTATACGGATGCATAATATTTCGTACAGCCGAGTGTACTGGTTACACACTCACTGGGGGTAAACAACTACGGTTAAGCTTCGGACTATGAGCTCATGGCAATAGTATACTACGATTTACTTTGGCATTCGTGCTACTTTGATAACTATGAAATCTTGTGGTTCATACTATGATTTTAACTGCGTAAACCTATGAACTCACCAACTTTATGTTGACCTTTTAGCATGTATTTCTCAGGTTCACAGACGCAGTAGGACTTCCCTCAGGAAACAAGGCAGTAGGATGCTTTTGGAAAGCATTAGCTCGAGTCGCATGTTTTCACAAATAACAAGAGATTAGATTGCATTACGATATTTTGTATCAACATTTATGTATTAGAAATCTCTAACGGTTTATGCGAACTCCAGATATTTTGTAAACATTTGAATTATGGTAATGTAATATTTTTCAAACGTCTCATATAGAGGTCGTTTGCTTTAATCTTTGTGTTGTGATATTTGATTTGGTCCGCGCCCCCGTGACACCTCATACTTCCGCTGCCACGTGTTTTGGGGGTGCGACAGATTGGTATCAGAGCCTAAGGTTATAGCGAACTAGGATTGCATTAGTGACCTAGACTATAACCATTAGGTTAGTATTCCTTGTTTAGTATGGCTGGTTCAGCGATTGCATCATTTGAATTTAATTTAACATAGCCTGATCAACTATGTACAATTAAAGGAGATTCGATGCAAGACCTGAAATGGTTATAGTGAACGAGAGTACAGTAGCAGACGTAGACCGAGGATAGAACGGGACCAACCTTTATATGTGCTTATGTGCTAGGCTTTTATGTGTATATATATATGTATATATATGTATAACCTTACGTACACTAAACTTATTTGCCACCCTTCACGGCAACCACTCCCATAACTACGTCACCCAACTCTGAAAACGAGGCTCTAGCCTTACTGACTACTGTGGAGATTTCCATGGTACCCGCTCGCCCAACTGAATCGGGCAACAATATAATCGAATAGGAATCACTTGGGGAGAATCCACCTAAGGATTCGCCAACCAAACAAGTGACATCTACTTCACCCTCTTCCTCCCGCTCTCATTGTAATCGTTCGAGAACACGTATGGAATTAGAACCTCGTAAGGATTCATTATCTAGGCGTGTTACATTTACTCCGTCTACTCCACACCCTCCCTACCAACTTTTATCTTAGACCCATGGAGCGCGCGTGCTACACACGACTAGAAGGGCAGACCTCCTCGAACTAGACCTTATCCTATTCACACTACTTGCTCGAAATAATATCTCCAACACTTGGATGGATTCCAATGACTTAGGCATAAATCGGTTTATGACGTTAACTACTCTGAACACAAACTATCTCAATAACAACTTAATTTTCGATCACTACTGCAATGGATGCTAGCAGCTACGGAATTACCAACTATCTTGACCGAACATCTTTACTAAATACTTGTTCATTTCGAAACAATAACATAGTCATGATTGACTACTTCAAGAACACTACTCGGTCATTGTCATGACTACTTTGTGAAACTACTATTTGGCTATTTACAACTCTTGAGACGCGGAGAATCTTCCAACATGAATACCCCTCCATACGCATAGGAACCTATTCATCATACCGTTCTGGTACTAGCTGCTAGGCTACGCCGCCACGAGAATAGAATAGACGATATGGATTTTTCACAGATGTAAACTTTCAAACGATTTTTGACAAAACAGAATTTTCAACACCTTTCAATAACCAGAGCTTTCAACGAATTTTTGTTAAACGGATTCTTTCAACGTGCTAACAGTTTCCAACGTATTTTGATTGACATTAAGTTTTCAACAGATATTATGATGACATTTTTAACAAATAAAAACCATACCTATAAACAAACACTTGTTTTTCACTTAATCTTTCTCAAAGATCTATGTTTTCTAACAAACGATAACGACTTATACTTTGAAACACCTGCGGGTCTTCTAACGATTTACATATTGGAAATATGTTTACAACGATTTATATTGGATGTGATCCAACGAATTACTCATAACTTGCGAATTGTTTACAAACTGGTTTATTGACAGTTTTAACAAACTATTTATTGGAATCCAATTACTACTTTCATTTTTTTTTCTTTTATCAAGATTTGATCGCTACTTTGTCTCTGTTTTGTGAACTACTTCGTCTCTGTTTTGTGAGCTACTATGAAGCTGTTTTGAGAAATGTTTGCGAACTATTTAATGCTCATTTCCTATGATTTACTACGAACCATTTGAACTCTTTTTTAGGAACTATTTGAACTTCGATTTATGAACTATTTGAACTTTGATTTACCAACTTGAACTCTGATTCATGAACTACTTGAACTCTGCTTTATGAACGATTTTGTACTATACTGTGAACTATGTTTGTGAAATTACTTTTACGTATTGTATAATACGACTATGAAACAACTATGATAACAACTATGAGCCCCACTACGATAATAACTACGACTCCAACTACGATTACATCCGTGATTAAACTTTGACAACTTTGAAAACTTGAGACTTGTACTCCGATTTTAGAACTATGCTTTGAACTATGATCTCAACTATGACATTTTCTTTGATTTCAACTACGAACCACATAGGAATGTTTTCCTACTACGAACCACATAGGAATGTTTTCCTACTACGAACCATATAGGAATGTTTTTCTACTACGAACCATATAGGAATGTTTTCCTAGTACTACGAACCTTATAGTAAATGACCTTACTACGACTGACTATTTAGGAATAAATGTCCTACCAATAGTACACGGAGATAATTCTCCAAACGTATACAAATGGATGCGTTGCATCACAACAACGAACTTTCTTTTCATGGACTTAGTTAAACGTCAGAAATACTCACACTTTCGCTAGATCCCACACAAACTATGAGTACGAGCAAATTTCGGGACGAAATTCTCCTAACAGGGGTTTTCTGTGACACCCGGCAATTTAGGTTAACTTTTAAACTTAACCGAAACCCTAATTACGTGTATTTAGATGTGATTTAGGCTAAATACTTGTAATTACTTGTAACTATTTGTATATCTATGTGAATATACGCCTACGTAATTGTTTTATATTACGCTTATGTGATTTGTTGAAATTACGCAAAACAACCGGACGGAGTCCGACAAACTATACGACGTTGGTGAAAACCTTTCTATAAATAACTTAAATCTATTTTTAGAACTTATTTATCATATATTATTATTTGAAATATTAATACACGAAAAACCTAGACGTTTTAATTAAAACGTAACAAACTCCGTAAAAACGCGTGAATCGTATTCGGCAACGAAACGAAACTCGATAAATATTTCGGTAACACAAAATAAAGTATTTTAACAATACTTCAATGAAAAATAATCCCAAACATACCGTTAATAAAAACGACACAAGAAAACGTTAGGCGATTTAACCGAATAACGAAATAACGAGCAAACGACCAAAATACGTAAACACAGACTGAGACTGAAAATTTAAAACACACAAAATCTGGTGGGGCCATGTGGGGGCCAGCCACCACCTTCCCTCCCCTCTCATTTCTCATGCAAACCCATCATTTCATTTCCTTCTTCCATCTTACTCCACCTACATGCAAGAACTAAATCATTATTCACTTTCACCTTCTCTCTACACTTCCAAAACTCTCTCAACTCTCTCTCTATTTTCTGAGAAAAACTCAGACTTTCCACCACTTAAACCACCACAATAAACCACCACATCACCATCATAAACCACCAAAAGGCCACCATCAACCATCAACAAAATACCTAACTTTTGTAACAATAATAAGCTCAAGAACATCTCCTTCATTCCTTCATCATATTTCTTTGTAAGGATATCTTCTTACCCTTCTTGTGTACTTATTAACATGATCTAAAAGTTCACTCACAAGTATTATAACAAAATATGACATAAAAATCGTTTTTCTTAACTTTACCTTCATAAATATTCATGTTTCAGCTTCTGTCCAGAATCTTACACGAAATGTACCAAACTATAACTTACTCATTTCTTCATGAAAATGGACGTTTTTATAGTCAAAAATTAAATTTAAGAAGTAAGCTTTCCAACCCCACAAACCTCATATTTTTCTTAGTTCGTTTGGTATTTTTAATAATTTTTATAAAAACACATAGACAATCTGTTCCAGAAATCCAGAAACTTTACCCTTAGTATTTTGGTCATATCTCGAGCTACACATCTCCAAATGACCTGAAACCACCGCCCAAATTTCACACATTTCATTGGCTATAACTTTCGTGTTGACCACTTTTACTGATTCCTTGTATATTTTTCCCAGAAACGATGATTGTATGCATGTATCCAAATCTGAACTTAGAATAGAAAAGTAATTATTAAAAATACTTAGACTCCTCTAAAGTTCCTGTAAAAATTACTGAAAGTAGATAACATATAGGGGAACATCTGATAATTTTGTTGGAATTGATTATGGATTGTAGATTTTTAGAAAAATTCGACAAGGAGATGTATTTTTTGAAAAATACCAAATGTTGACTGATTTTTATTAACTTATAAAAACCGACACTTGTGGACTTGCTATAAATGGACAAACTAACTTTTTATGGTCCGTGAACAAATATAAGGTTTGGGAAAAAGATTCGGGTCAAACCGAGTAGGTTTGACCAAGTCAACGAAAATGGGGTTTGGTTTCGAAAACGTCAAACTTTCTATTTTTGGAAACTTACTATTTTTGGAAAGAATGGTAACAAAACGGGTTTGGTGACATATTTAGTAACCTGGGCCTAAAACGAGACTTGAGAACACTCCCAAACGAAAAACCGACACTTAGAACGCTTGGACCGAATATACTCAATCATAAATTGGGAAGTATTGCTAAGGTTTGACCAACTTTGACCAGGTTTGACCAACTTTGACTAGGTTTGACCAACTTTGACCATTTTGACCAGGTTTGACCAACTTTGACCAGGTTTGACCAACTTTGACCAACGAGTTGACCAACTTTTACCTACGATTTAAGGTTTTTACGAACTAAATAATCTGTTAGCAACACACGAATGTACTAATGAATAGTATACAACAAAACAAACTTAATAATAATGTCTAAACGAATTATTATTACAAACTTTCACCAACGGGTCGTACATATTTTCGATAAATAAACATACTTGAACAAACACATTGAACATACTAGTTGAGTGAACTAGCCTTAGGTGGACATTAACCCTCCACCTACATTGTTGATTTAAGTGGACTTTAACCCTCCACTTACATAGATGGTCTTTTAAGACATCTACTTACATACAACATTATACGTTTAGGATGTTAGAAGGTTACACTTTGGGACACTCATTGCTTGCTCATTTGATTATTTGCTAGCTGTTGCTAAACTCAGGTGAGTTTCATAGCCCCACTTTTTACTGCTTTTTACTTTGGGGTGAGAATACATGCTCTGTTTTATAAACTGTTTTACATATGAACGCAAGTAACGAAAACTCTTATACTAATTGCATGAGTAACTAAACCAAACTACGATGACCCCTAACAAATATCATAGTACGTTAATACTAAGCGCGAACATTATGGATAGATCTATCGGGACCTGACAATCCGCCATCCGGGTTAGTCGCTCTAACCACTATACGGATGCATAATATTTCGTACAGCCGAGTGTACTGGTTACACACTCACTGGGGGTAAACAACTACGGTTAAGCTTCGGACTATGAGCTCATGGCAATAGTATACTACGATTTACTTTGGCATTCGTGCTACTTTGATAACTATGAAATCTTGTGGTTCATACTATGATTTTAACTGCGTAAACCTATGAACTCACCAACTTTATGTTGACCTTTTAGCATGTATTTCTCAGGTTCACAGACGCAGTAGGACTTCCCTCAGGAAACAAGGCAGTAGGATGCTTTTGGAAAGCATTAGCTCGAGTCGCATGTTTTCACAAATAACAAGAGATTAGATTGCATTACGATATTTTGTATCAACATTTATGTATTAGAAATCTCTAACGGTTTATGCGAACTCCAGATATTTTGTAAACATTTGAATTATGGTAATGTAATATTTTTCAAACGTCTCATATAGAGGTCGTTTGCTTTAATCTTTGTGTTGTGATATTTGATTTGGTCGGCGCCCCCGTGACACCTCATACTTCCGCTGCCACGTGTTTTGGGGGTGCGACATTTTCTAGGCGGATCATCAACACTAAAGATAAGTGTTGGAAGGGTTTTGGGCTAGAAAAGATTTGTGAAAAATGGTTTTAATCCTAGGAAATGTCGAGGTCCTCTGATTGCACCTACACCGCGCACGGCGCTCATCGCTGTGGTCTCGAAACGTATACCAAGAGCAAGTTCTAATTCAAAGAAAAAGCATCGGCACACACATCAATCGAAAGTGAAGCATTAAAGTTGAATGCTTATTGGGCTCAAGTACCTCATTACAAAGGGGTTGTATGTGCCTAGCCGTGCGATGCTCTAGGATTAACATTTCATTTCTAAGGAATTCGTATCCTAACTTATCATACTTTCCAAAGCAATTTATTTAATTTCTGACAAATGACCTTTCGCAAAAATTATTTTAAGTCAAAAATTTTAAAATTTTAGAAAAAATGAGGTTTTGATGAAAAATTTAAGCCTAATGGAGATTAAGCTTATTTTTATTTGTTGTTTACTTTGGACAAGCAATCAAAGTCAAAATACGGCATATCATACCGTGTATCCCACACTTAGAAGAACATTGTCCCTAATGTTCACAAACTAAGTCTAAAGATTCTTCTTTGGAGAAGAATCCCACACTTAAAGATTAAGCATAAAGGACAACGGTAATGATATATTGAGATATTTAATAACCACTAGAAAAAAGAACGAAAAAATCCCCTAAGAAAGAATTAGACGGTTGTTTGATAGATTTGGGCGTGTCGATAGCAACCGGAGAATCCAGCGTCATTCAGCCCGAATCTTGTGTGATTTGCGCGTCGTCTTATGTTTCCTTGGGGAACTTTAATTACACTCACAACTTTCTTATTCAAAAGCAAAATAAACATAATATTAGTAAACGATAATAAACTAAGTTGATAATATGATAAATAAAAGCAGATAAATCTAACCAGATCACTGGTTGGTCCAAAATACATCCGCACAGTCACAATACCAGTACAGTCATCCAAAATATCAAGTGATAGTACAGTAATCCAACATAAGTAATAATAATAAGATACGGAGTGATAGATAAGTAGAATTAAGGAAGAGGAAGGTCCTGATCCGCTGGTGGCTCCTGGAGAGTAGGAAGAGAGCAGTCTGCTGCCTGCTGGGTGACGGAGTGCTGTCCACTCGACGCCATGCGGGGTACTGACCTCGATGATGTGGCACGCTGCTGCTCTGGATGTAGCGGATACAGATGGAAGTTCGAATCAAGGCCCATATCGCCTATGTCAGCTGATCCGAGAGGGTAGTCACGCAGAACCTGTACCAAGTGAACCGGTGGCAAATCTGAGGATGGAACAGGGGTAGTGTCAAGTAAACCTGTCAATCCGGAAGATGTGGGTTCTGTAGGTAAAACTGGCACATAATCTGTCTGTATCTGCTCCTGTATATGCTCATGCATCTGATCCTCCTCAAGCTCCTGAACTGGCTCCATATGAGTATCCAAACCCTGCCCTGACTGTGGTGAGTCCATCTCTGAAGATGTATCTGTATCTGATATGGCAGACTCAGCTGGTCGAGGATGGGTGACAGTCCGTGAAGATGGCCGTCGGATAACATGCGGGTCATGCGGCTCACGTATGGTGGTAGTGTGGATAGAGAATACCGGCTCCAGATGTATGTGTAGATGAAGATCAGCGAGCCCTGGTGATAGTCCCTGGTGTGGTGGTAGGTGCGATAGTAGTAGTGGGGTAAGGTGATGTGATGATGGGTATGGTGGTGGTGAATGGAGTCATGGTGAATGTATGGAGTGGTGATGTAGTGAAGTCTGGTGGTAGTGGGCCGCAGACCCAAGTCGGTGGAGCTGGTGTAGGAAACCCAAACTCCCGAGCCAGCCATGTGTCCATAGTGTGTCTCTGCTATAGCATATGCAGCATACCATAAAAGAGCTCAGATGAAGGAAGATCTCCCCAATTAAGCACTCTGGGCTGAGGAGTAGGCATACTCTGAGCCTCAATATCAGGAACTGAAGTCTCCCCTGTCTCAGGCTCATGATGAACCTCATTTCTCGGCTTCCTATGCACTGTGCTAACATCAAACTCAAACCTAGCTCTTTTAGTCTTCGGAGGTCTCATAGAAACTCCCGGAATCAGATCACCATCCTTCCTGCGGATATCAGCATTCAAATCTTTTTCCAATAACCAAACCTTTATCATGTAGTTCATATCATAAGGTTGTGACTCCTTTTCTTTCACCTCTGTCAACCGGCTAATCACATCACTAGTCAAAAGCCCCATCTTCCTAACCAGCTTTGTAATGATAGCTCCCATGTAAACAGTCTCAACCTCAGAATAAGCAGACTCAGTAAGAAGTCGATCAGCAACCAGATAAGCAACATTCACATGTTCAACTTCTATAATACTCTTGATGATCAACAAGTCTTTTTGCCCCACAGCTCCTTTCATCTTCTTATTTCCTCAAATACTACAAGCAAGAAGGTTATGAAGCACATTGTGATATTTATCCTGAAAAACTCGGGCTTTGTCATTTCAATGAAACCGGCCTGATGCATATTGAGACCAAATAGCAGTGTGATCTCTCTGACGTGGACTGCACTCTGAGTCGAGGAAGAATTTGGTGGTCACTTTATGTTCACTGTATAGCTCTAAATGAACAGCAAAAGTGGCTAAGGACATGCTGTGACTCTTTCCCTGAAAGTTAAACCGAATCATCGTCCAATCTAGATACTGATTTATCAAACTTAAGAGTAACCATGAATTCTGCCACAAGTTCTTGATAAACTTTCTCTTTTAAGTTAAACAGACTAGTCCATGCCCGAAGATGTAATTTACCCACTTTGAATTCAATCAACTCCTTAAATCCCTTGTCTAACCCAATCTTAGCCAAATCCTCCCATACTACGTATTTGTTAACTCCTAACTCATGAGATAGCCATTTCCGATAAAGCTTTCTTTTCTCGTCATCTTTGATCGATTTTTTTATGTATGAAGGAAGTGAAGTCTTGGCCATCTGAAACAAGAGAAAACAAACATCATAGTGAATTATATTAGATCAATTACAAGTGTATGGATTATATCATAACCTCGAATTTTTAGAAAAAATTCGAAATGAGGGCTTTAAAATATGAATAATCCATAAACCTGTAATGATTAATATTCATCCAAACCGCAATTTCCAACCATAAAAAAGGACTTTGGTTCATGTAAGAAGCTATCACGAACTATTTGCACCAAATTCTCAAGTAGACTTTATCAAGTTAAAGTAACTCAAGAACTTGAGACTAGTTCCAATTTCCAACCACATAAGCATTAAGCATTTAAAATTTCACAATATGTAACATGTAAGTTTGTTCTAAGCCTACTAGTTACCTTAAAGTGGCGAAAGTGATCACTACTTACACAAATTGCAAACTTGGCATGGTATTCTAAAATTAAAGTAAGCATGTATAATCACACCGAGCAAGCAAGCAATCAAAGTTCCAAGTTAACTTGTAGTAGCCATTTATGATTTTAAGAATGTCCTTTAAAGTAGATATGGCAATTTTGGTACAAGCATCACATTGGTTAAAAAATGGTCATTTAAAAGTTGCGATGCATTGGGAGAAAATAGACCATATTCACTTCTAAGTTCAAAACTCTTATCATAAATCCAATTGTCATATCTTGAAATGGTTACATGAATGTTAGAACAAATCATAACTTATAAGCTTCACTAACTTTATTTTACCAAAGTAGCGCCGCTTAGAAATCTTGATCCACTCGTTAATCCTTTTTGAGTGCTTTCACGAATCAAAGTGAGTTTAAAGCATTCATTTAAGCACAAGTATCATTTATAAGTAAAGATTTTAATTTAAAAATGCAATACTTGTCAAAAAATCGATTTTAAGCTCACTTTAATTTTCAAATGTAACCAAAATCATGATTTGATCAATAACAAAGCAAATGTACAAGTTACTTATATCATTCTAAGCATATAACAACTACTAGCAACTTCACATAAGCATTTTAATCATCATTTAACCAAATGTGAACAATTAGGGTAAAATTAGCTAACTTTGAAAATCAAAACTCATAATCCTTCATTTAATCCATGTAATACTTGTTTCTATATCATCATATATCACTACTAAGCAAGAATCAACACCCAAATTCGCAACTTTAACTAGCAATAATCACCAAAAAGTTTGAAACCCTAGGTTTTTAAAGTTAGAGAATTTTGAGAATTAGGGATTGGAAATTACCTTAATGGAGATGCAATGATGTTAGAAGTCTCATAAACATGATTTGGATGAAGGTTTGAAACTTGATTTGGTTAACAATGGTGAAAAATGGAGATGGTGGAGGGTTGGTGGTGAAGCCGTCCCACAAGTGAAGAAGAAGGGAGAAAAAAAATGATTTTTTTTTATATTTTGAATTCTTTCTAAGTCTTAATCCTATTTACACCCCCTTTTCTTCTTTTATTAATTACTTATGTTAGTCAATTATTAATCACAAAATAATTTTGGGAATTTAAAACTTTGGCTAAATATTTTGACAAAAAGTTCAAAATTCTGCGCAGTACTGTGAGCGGTCAAAAAGAGTTTATTCAAAATCGCGAATGATTAAACTTAAACTAAAGGAAGCAAAATATTTTTGGTCCAAAAATTTGAATCTTTAAAAACCTAACAATTTTTAAAATTTTAAAACTTATAAAATTTTTAAATTTCAGAAATTTCGCAGATTTTTACGGAGACAAAGTTTTTAGAAGTTTTTGGTATTTTGAAAGGAAACTAATTCTATTATTACTTTAACTAAGATAAACTAAATTAATTTAAAATTATTTAAAACCTACTTTGGGTTGCTTCCCAAAAAGCGCTTGGTTAAAGTCTTCAGCTCGACTTTCCAAAACAGTTTTAATTTTTCAAGAGCAAATGCTTAAAAGCATTTGGTGGTCTTGGGTCTCGAAGAATATGACGAGGAATGAAATCAATTGTTAGGGTTTTAATGACAGAGTCAACTAGGTCTGCAGGATTTAGATAAAATCGTTCGAATTCGCTGAGAAACCTATGTTCCTTTTTGCCTAAATCTAGAAGATTGTCAATAAACCTATTGAATTCCTTCCTTACTCTCTTCGGACTTGAAATTACTACTCATGTTCCTTTGTCTATATGATTAAGGTCGTGGAGAAGTTTATCTAGAGTTTTCTGAAATTTCCGTTCTTCCTCTGAATCAGGGTCTCCAGTTGTAGCGTGAATTGCTTCGGCGACGTCCATGATTAAAGATCTTTGAGATATAACGAAAGGAAATTTAGACTGAGCGAAAAGTGAAGTGAGTTCAACGTGAATATTGTTTCTTTCGGCAAAGAAAGCGGCTTCTAACTTATCGTCATCGGCTCCAAGAAATATTTCCAACAATGTTTTAATCATATAGGTGGCGAGGTCAATGAAGAATGGAATTTTTCCAGAAATGTTGAGAGGGATTGCAGGATCTTTTGAGATCCAGAACTTAAGCTCATATATCATAGCCGCAACATGACGATTAATCAGGGTTTGTGAGACCAAGTGATAATCGGTGCTGGCGAATAGGTCCATTAGTAGGTCTATTGTTGATATAAGTTTTCGTTCTTCCTCTCTATATCGTGTGAAGATACCATCTTTCTTTTGGGTCGGAAGACGGTGGAGAATACTGATTTGATCATCAATCCTACTAATGACTTCTCTCTGTTCAACTGAAAAAGGAAAGTCTGATGAATTGAGATGTCTGGCAATTGCCCTACAAACATCTAACCTCCTGTCAGGATCAAAAGAGTAACCAACGTAGCGGACTTCTTCACTTTCAGGTATATCCTTATCAACAACCCGGTATATGGTGTACGCAGGTTCTGGTACAAGGTTTATAAAAATTGGTGATTTTGGAGGGTATTCGTAAGCGTCTTCATTCCTTATGGGGATGCATTCTTCAGCGGGTGGAAAACGAAAGGTTTGAAGATTCTCAGAGGTACCAACAAAATCAGGGAATTGAGAGAAATTTTCTAAGGGGAATGAGATCTCAGGTGCAGGTATGACCTGATAGCTTGGAATGCTAGAGATAGAAGTTGAAATCTTCTGTTGAGACTCACTGGATCCTACGTCAAAGTTTAAGAATTGACCTGAGGTTCTAGAATCGTCGTCTGGGCTAGCGGAGATTTCTTCGGATGAAGTTGAAGATGAAGAGTAGAAGTCGGATTCCAACTCTCGTTCTAGGCAGTCGAAGAACTCAGCGTCGTCCATGGCCATCATTTCTTCGGTCGTTTTGTGGGCGAATGGAGAAACAGGGCTAGAAGGCGGCGAATCATAGAAAGGTATTTTTGTATTTTCATTTTATACTTATTTAACTAAACTATATTATTCTAAGGCAGGTAAGTAACTTTCGGATAAGTTTGGGTGAACCTAAACGAAAAGGATCTCCTAACAGCTAAATTTATCTAAGGCAGCTTCAGAATCGTAACGCTCTACGATCCCCAGCAGCGGCGCCAAAAACTTGATGCCGCCCGATAGGTCAGGTCTGTTTGAGCTCACCCTTCTCGGAAGAGAAGAGGGGGCCATCCTTGTCGTCAAAAGACTTGACCGGACGGTACCGAGCGGCGATCGGTGAGTTTTAAAATTTGTAATAAGTTGGGCTCAACTTATAGATACTACCTACTACACTGGGTGAGTAAGCAGCAAGTATAACTCGAGGTCGTTCTTCAATCGGAGCGAATTGAAAGTAAGGTTGGGCCAAAGATAAGGGTCACTATTAGGATGGGTTTGTGTAGATAGGTAGGTTTTGTTGGTTTTGGTTTTCTAGATTATCTAATTATTTAAGTGCAGAAAAGTAAAATAGAGATGAGAATCGGTAATTAGGTAGATAGATAGAGAATGCGGCTGTTGAAGTTTCAATAATCAATTGTTAGGATGATGTTCATTATAAAGGTAATTGGGGACATAATTAGTTGACAGACATATGAATTACAGGTGTAAACACTAGGACCCTACTTGTTTAGTTAAACCTAAATAAGTATGTCACTGAGTACCTAGGTTATCGTGATTCTGGTCAAATCAGGCTGCTTGACCCCCCACACTGTCTTGTGAAGACAAATGACCCATGAAGGGTGCAGGAATAAGGTAACAGACTGCCCTCAGGTTATTCTGACCTTTCTTAACACCTAAATACAGCTGTTATTATCTAATCGTGTTCTAAGTATTAACTTGTTATTCCAAACTATCAGTTTTGTATAGTCTAGGGGTTTTAAGAATCCTGAAGCACTGCTGGGCTTGACTTTCATCTCCAGACTCATTCCTTAGGTTTTATTAGCACAATTACTTCTGTCATGATCTAGAACTCTCCTTTGCGATCAGTCATTCGTCCCTAGGTACATAGCGGTGTACAATGCATTATTTTCCACAGCTTTCTAACCCTAGGTACTTTACGGTGTACAGTTTTCTAACTGTTTTCCACAGTTTCATATAACCAGAGATAGGTTCACCGTGTACTCCAGCTTTTCCATAGTCAACCAACCCTAGGTACAAAAGCGGTGTACAGTGCTTGAAGCATTTCCACAACGTTCATAACCAGAAATAGGTTTACGATGTACTACAGCTTTTCCACAGCTCTACTAACCTTAGGTATAGTTACGGTGTACTTCAGTTAATGTATTTCCCCAGATTTGTAACCAGAGGTAGATCTACTGTGTACTTAGCATTTCCACAGCTTTACGGTTCCTAGACCATATTCTAGGGTTTCTAGGTAGGCCACAATGCTGGTACAGACGGCCTTTTCCGGAGCTTTCACGGTTGTACTCCACCAGTGGTGTTTCCATCGCTATACCCCGTACTTTAGCCGGATTACAGTAACAAACATTGTTTTGTACGTTAATATAGATAACAAACTACTGTATTTAGAAGTGATCAATTTCTAAACCTAGCAGCAGTCACGCGAAGGACTGGAAAGGGTGATCAGTAAACTAAGTCTAGATGCATGAAAAGTTTGGACATAACAGAGTTTAATAGTTCCCAATTACATATTTAATTAAAGATTAATTTAACATCATCCCTACGTTTAATTATTTACATTTCAATGACCGCAATAATACACTACTCAGTAATCATGGCAATACACATAACATACATCATACAAGCTAGCAGAAATAATTCGGACATAGTATAAGTATGAAAGAATAGATATCACCAGAGTTTAAGCAGAGTAATATTGAGAAACGCGTAGTCTTGCACCAAGAATGCTTTTACACTGTGATTAGAACACCTTTCTTTTCTCTCTCTACCTCTAACTAACTAACTATCTATATCTCTCTAGAGAGAGAAAAATCTAGAGAGAGAAACCAAAACTAAAAGCTAAATACAAAAAAGAAAAATGAAAGTGTAAATGAGAAGTGTGAAAATTGGATGAAGAATGGATAATGGATTTGGAGGTGGAGGTTGGAATTTATAGATTTGGCTCAACCGTATTTCTCAATCGTATTCCCACCTCCAAAATCTCAGTCGTATCGCCCAGTCGTATCAAAATCCTATCTTGTACAGGCAAAACATCGAATACGGGCGAGATTGGCCGTATACGGGTGAGATTGGCCATATTCGGGAGGGACCAGGCCGTATATGGGTGAGATTGGCCGTATACGGGTGAGATTGGCCGTATACGGCTGAGACCAGGCCGTATACGCCCTAGCCAAGACGTATACGGCTGAGGCTTGGCCGTATACGGTCAGTCTTGCCCGTATACGGCTTGGCTCTCCCGTATCCCGGTCTTCGGTTGCCTTGATTCTTCGTTTGGGCGTAACTTCTTCATCGTGCGTCCGTTTTCAGCAATCTTTGTATCCACGCGTTCGTAATTTCCTAACGAAGAAAATGACATAAGTTAGAGGTCATAATTAAAAATGTAGCTCAAAAAGTGTCGAAATGCGTGAACTAGAGATTCGTTAATCGTTTATGTTAAGTTTTTTCACGTTTTTCATGTTATTTTCAATGGTTTTTAAAACATCACTTCCGTTTTGACTTAGTTAACAAAATATTATAATATTTAGCATTATTGGTGTGGTTTTGTTAACTTTAGTTCTAAAATGCGGGAAATAACGTACGTAACGTGTTTTCAAGTAGTTTCCTTGTTATGTGTTTATGTGTATGACTTCAAAAATGATTTTTGCCTTAGCTTAATGACGTTTAAGAGTGATGAATAGAAGTGTGTGATTAGTTTAATATGACTACGTCTGGCCAATGTTGTTATATTACACTAGTGCACATGGGTGATTCAAAGCTTTTAAATTTAAGATGGTTTCAGTGAATAATTGTTTTTGACAGTCTAAGTAGGAAGTTTCTTTGTTGTTTATATTATGTGGGGGTTGAATGTGTTAATTAAATTGTTAATTTTTATAGTAAATGGATGCTCCAACAAATCAAGGTGAAGAAAGTTCTCAGGGTCATTCTCCCCCGCATGAGGAGAATGTTGATTATAGGAATTTATACCCTGATGACGAAGCAGTCTTAAAACGAGTAATTGGGCAAGCTCTTGAGGCTTTTACCCCAACAATAATTACTAAAGTTGATAATATAATAACTGAAAGATTAAATGAGTTCGAACAAAAGCATCGAAACATAACAAACCCTCCACTAAATGCTGAAACCCAAGCAGCCCAATTTGAGATGAACAAACAGAAAGAAAAGTTTGAGTATAAAAATTTTGCAAATAGTACACCGCCTAAATTTAAAGGGGAGTTGAATCCTGTTATCAGCTTAAGGTGGTTGAGTGAATTGGAAGAATCCTTTATGTTATGTGATTGTCATGAACGATTAAAAGTGTTGTTTGCGGTGCACCAATTGAAAGGGTGTGCACACGAATGGTGGAATTCTCAGATTGAAACTTATGGTTTTGAGACGGCTTCCAAATTTTCTTGGGACAGATTTAAAGCAATGTTTAAAGGAGAGTTCTCACCTCCAGCCGAGATGGAAAAGCTTAAAGGGGAATTTCTGGCGATTAATCAGGGGAGTATGTCAATTGCTGAATATTCAAAATCATTTCATGAAAAAGCTCATTTTTGTCCTGAATACACTTCCAATCCAAAGTTGTTAATTGATCACTTCTATCACCATAAGAATATTGAAAACCTTAAGTCTATTGATCCGACATTCTATAAATCTATTCCTTTAATGTTAAAACGAGCGTTGGTTCGCGAGAAAGACTTGCAGGTTAAAGCTGCTGAAGCTGCAAGTTAGAGAAAGGCAGAGCAATTGATTACTTCTCAATCTTCTCCATTTAATAAGTTTTGGTTTGAAACTAAGTCACAGCAACAACAACGATCTCAACAACAACAACAACGTAAACCTCAATCTCAATCTTAAGCAAGAGAATTGCCTTCTTGTGAGAAGTGTGGAAAAAGGGACATCGGAGAATGCAAGTGCTTTAAATGTGGAAGAATCGGGCATATGTCACAAAATTGTTCAAGCCCGTTTCGATTATGTTACTACTGTTTCAAGGATGATCATCTTCGAGCTGATTGTCCTAAAGAGAAGGAACATAAGTTGAAAAGTCAACAAAGGAGAGAAGCCGAAAAGAAGGGAACGTCATCCGGTTTTAGGCCAAAGAACCGTTCATTTCAATTTACTGCGGAAGAGGCGAAAGAATCCCACGATGTGGTGATAGGTACCTGATGGCGTCCCAACGGTCGGTCGGATTTTACTCCGGTCGTTGTTCCGGTCAACCAGGACGCGCACCAGGGTGTTTTAAATTTATAAGAGCTGGGGCTCAAACTATAAGTACTACCTACCTTGGGAGCAAGCAGTAAGTATAACTCGAGGTCGTTCTTTTATCAGAGCGAATTAAAACGAAGCGGATCGCCAAAGATTAAGGTCGCTAATAGGATAAGGGTAGGTAGATAGATTTTTGATGGGTTGTATTTTCTAAATTATCCTAAGTGCAATAAAGTAAGTAACGGAAATAAAAGATACAGAGTAAGCAGACAGGTAGAGATGTGATTGCTGAAACTTAAAAATTAGGGTTTCGGGATGATGTTCATTATAAAATTGATTGAAGACTCACTAGATAAACAACAGACATACTAACGGTGTAAACACTAGGACCCTACATTTCAGGTGAAACCCTTAAATCATATTTCACTGGAATCCTGGGCTATCATGATTCTGATCAGATCAGACTGCTTTCAAACCCCCCTGAACTTTGCTTGAATAAAACAAAGTAACCCTTCAAGTATCTAGGGTGCAGGCATAAGGCAACAGACCGCAATTTATCTACTGACCTTTCTTAACACCTAATCGTCTATTTGCTTTTACCATGGTGAATACTGATTGCATCCTATGTATGTTAAACTGCTGGTTAATTAGGGTTTAGCATGTCTGGGCATTTTTGCTTTATTGACACAACCCTGTGTTTATCTATTTTAAGCATATATTCAACTGTCATAAACATAGACCCTCCTTTACATTCAAGCATTCATCCCAAGGAATAATCACGGTGTACAGGGTAGTTAGGCATTTCCACAGTTTTCTAAACCCTAGATGTACTGGTGGTGTACTAGGCATTTAAGCATTTCCACAGCTTTCGAGATCTTAGGTGTACCAACGATGTACAGTGCAACAAGCATTTCCACAGCTTTTATTCCTAGACCACAGTTCTAGAAGGATCACTTCTAGGTAATCCACAATGAAACAATCCTATGGCATTTCCTTAGCTTCCACGTATTTGTACTCCACACGTGGTGTTTCCAACGCTATACGAAGTACCGTGCCGTTACAAGGAAAGTTCATAGCTTCATACTGTAACTGGAGATAACTATGTCTACGTAGTATTAGGGTTGATCAGATCCTATCCTAGGGCAACAGTCACATGAAAGTCTGGAAAGGGTGATGAGAAACTAGATCTGTATTCAGGATAAGTTTAACCAGACACACATCATAACAATCTCCAATCACATAATTAAAACATTAATTTAACATCATCCCTACTCCTAATATCTACATTTCAACAATCACAATATTAAACTACTCTATAAACATGGCAATAATCAAAATACAAACTGTAATAACATATAGTGCAAGCATTATAACAGTAAGTAAAGAAATAGATATCACCGGGAATACAGCAGCGTAATACTGAGGATTACAAATAGTTTGAACTTGAAAAACTCGTTATAACAAGATTACCAAGCTAACCTTCCTCTAGACTCGAACCGTAAGCTTACCTCTCTCTATTTCCTTCTAGATCTCTAGAGAGATTCTAGAGAGAAAGTAGAGAGAGAGAATGAAAGAGAGAAAATGAGAGAAATGTAAAAGTGAGAAGAGAAGTGCGAATGAGGTGTGCTTTTGAAGGAGGGGGTGACCCCTATTTATAGTGAAATCCTCAAACCACACGTACAAGCGAAATAGCACAGCGTACAAGCAAACGAAGCAGGAATTTGGGCACAGGGGGCCGTATACGGCCTTAATGGGACCATATACTGTTGGTCCCTTTACGTTGGATCTAAACGTGCTTATTGTTGATGACCATGGAAGACCTAAGTCTGTAAAGGCTTGGGTCTCCGTTTCTCACTAATCTCTTTCTTTTATGTGTTGCAGCAGACTAAACGTGTGAAAGATAGCTTATGGTATATGGATAGTGGCTGCTCGCGACACATGACTGGTGATGTGTCTCTTCTGATGGATATTAAACCATATGCGGGAAGATACGTTGCTTTTGCAGGAGATACTGGGAGGAACTATTTCTGGAAAGGGAACGCTAACAAATGGAAAAGTTAGCTTTGAGAATGTGAATTATGTGGCAGAACTGACTCACAACTTGCTGAGCGTATCACAAGTTTGTGATAAGGAATACACCACGTCATTTACAAAGACTGAATGTGTAATATTGAAGCCTGGGTATGTCATTCCTGAGGAATGGGTATTGATGCGTGCACCCAGAAAGAATGATACCTGTGTGATGAACATGCGAACTGTGGAGACTACCAGTGACTATACTTGTCTCCTTTCAAAGGCTTCTGAAAAGGAATCACTCCTTTGGCACAGACGGATGACATATTCATTTCCGTAAAATGAATTTTCTGATTAATAATGATTTAGTAAGGGGAGTTCCAAAACAGTCATTTGCCTTAAAAGATGGCTGCATTTCTTGTCACAAGGGAAAACTCCACAAGAAGTCCCATAAGTCTAAGGTTGTGAATTCTATTGCTGCTCCGTTGGAACTACTGCATATGGATCTATTCGGTCCAGTTTCTACTAAGAGCATCGGTGGTCGGTCTTACTGCTTGGTGGTTACTGATGACTACTCAAGGTTTTCGTGGGTTTATTTCTTGACCACAAAGGAGGGGACTCCTGATATTCTAGTGTATTTGTTGGATAAGTTGGCAAATCTGTGCAACTTAAAGGTGAAAAGGATACGAAGCGACAATGGAACTGAATTCAAGAACTCAACTCTCGAATTGTTTTGTGCTACAAGAGGTATTGAGCATCAATTTAGTGCTCCGAGGACTCCACAGCAGAATGGAGTTGCAGAAAGAAAGAACAGGATAATCATCTAGACAGCTCGGACTATGTTAGCTGACTCCAAGTTACCAATCATCTTCTGGGCTGAGGCAGTTAATACTGCCTGTTATGTTCTCAACAGAGTGCTCACGGTTAAGAAAAAGAACAAGACGTGTTACGAACTTTTCAATAACCGTAAGCCAAACCAGCAGTTTTTAGAACCATTTGGGTGTCCATGCATGATCATGATTACAAAAGATAAGGTCTCTAAGTTTGGCGATAAAGCTGTTGAAGGGATTTTTCTTGGATATTCAGTCAATTCTCCGAACAAAAGAGTCTACAACAAATCAACGAATCAGATTGAGGTACATTTTGAAGTGAAATGTTTAAGGTATATGGAACCTCCTCAAGGAACGGGTCCGGATTGGTTTTTCAACTATGGAAACCTCTTTAACTCTTTCAATATTCCGGAAGAAGATGATACGGAAGAATTGGTTTCTATGCTTCATGGACTTGATCTTACTCAAGATACACCAGTTAATAAACCATCTGACCCATCTCCTAATGCAACACCTGCACCACCACCAACTTCTACTACACCTCCATAAACAACACCCACACCACCACAAACAACAACCACACCACCACCATTCACACCGACTCCATCATCCACAGTGCCCTCATCGGATGTTTCGTCTACTTCCAAGTACATCTATACAAAGGAGCTTCCATATGATCCAAACATGCCTCCTTTAAAGGAACCGCAAGAAGAAGAGGATGAGGAAGAGGAAGTAGCAAAGATGACCTATTCTCATTTCTATACTCAAGGAGATGAAGATAATGAAGCATCTGAGACTGCTACAGCTCCTGACTCCACAGCTGTTCCTGCAACTGAGGGTGATTTAAACAATATGGATGAGGTACTTGTACCTGATGCCATTCCTCAAACACGGGTACATAAGGATCACCCAACTGATAATATTATTGGTGATCCTGCTGCTGCTGTTCAAACACGTAAACAGACGCAAGGCCAGCAATTTTTAGGTCTTATGGCTAAGATAGAGTCGTGTTATTTATCACAAATTCAGCCTAAAAAGGTTGATGAAGCCTTGAAAGACCCATCATGGGTTGAGGCTATGCAGGAGGAACTACAACAAATCAACAAGATGAAAGTTTGGGAAATAGTTCCTCTACCCAAGGGTGCTCACCTGACTGGTACTCGTTGGGTTTACCGCAACAAGATGGATGATCGTGGGGTGGTCATACGGAACAAAGCCCGCCTAGTAGTTCAAGGATATAGTCAACAAGAAGGTATCGACTATGATGAAGTCTTTGCCCTTGTTGCTCGTTTGGAATCCATACGAATTTTTCTTGCCTATGCTTCTTTTAAAGGATTCCGTGTGTATCAACTTGATGTCAAGTGTGCTTTTCTATACGGAGATGTCGACGCAGTGATTTATGTGTGTCAGCCTCCTGGTTTTGAAGACCCAAAGCATCCTAAATATGTTTGCAAGCTGAAGAAAGCTTTGTATGGTCTTCATCAATCTCCTCGACTTTGGTACGAACGACTAGCCAAGTATCTGCTGAAAAATGGTTTTGATAGAGGTCAGATTGATAGCACGCTTTTCATCAAAAAGGAAGGAGCAGATTTACTACTTGTGCAGGTATATGTGGATGATATAATATTCGGATCAACAAATGATCAGTTGTGCAAGGATTTTGAAAATCTGATGAAAGCTGAGTTTGAAATGAGTGCTATGGGAGAACTTACGTTCTTTCTGGGATTACAAGTCGAGCAGTCTGACAAGGGAATTTATATTCATCAGTCTAAATATGTCACTGACATGTTGACGCGGTATGATTTGCTCGATAGTAAACACTATGGCACTCCAATCGATGTGAAACACAATCTTGGACCGAATGAGGACGATGAAGATTGCAAGGAGAAAGACTATCGCTCTATGATAGGCTCTCTCATGTACCTCACTGCCTCACGACCAGATATTGTGTTTGCTGTTTCACTCTGCTCTCGCTTTCAAGCAAATCCAAAGGTGACTCACAAGAAGGCAGTTAAACGCATTTTTGGATATCTCGCTTTTAGGCCATCTCTCGGTCTATGGTATCCAAATGAGAAAAACTTCGAGTTAACTGCCTATTCGGATTCAGATCATGGCGGCTGCAAGGTAGATAAGAAGTCAACCACTGGAGGATGTCAGTTTCTGGGATCGCGTTTGGTTTCGTGGCAGTGTAAAAAGCAGACTACGGTTGCCACCTCAACAGCGGAAGCCGAGTATGTTGCTGCTGCGAGTTGCTGTTCTCAAGTTCTTTGGATCCAGCACCAACTACGCGATTACGGTTTCAATCTCTCTATGACTCCTATTTACATTGATAATACTGCTGCAATATCTATCACACACAATCCCGTACAACACTCTAAAACTAAACATATTGAACTTAGATTCCACTTTATACGGGATTGTTATGAGAAACACCTAATAGATGTTGTCCACATAGAAACCCTTAAGCAGTGTGTAGACCTTTTAACAAAAGCCTTTCTACAAAGTCGGTTTGATGAACTAGTCAATATGATTGGTTTAAGATTCTTTTAACTCAAAAGGTGATTAGTGACTTGGACATTTGAATTTATTTGTACATTATTTAAAAAAAAAAAAAATTATGGCAACAACCACTCTTTATACTCTTTAGTATAAAAGAAATGCACGGTTGCTACATTTTTAAAATAGACGTTGAAGTTGTGTCTGTAAACAACTTGGGATATGATAGTACATCGGGTGACATGCACAAAATGGAATTTTAAGGTTTATCTTTGATGTGTCAGTAGATTTATCTGACATATTTAAGGCAGTTTTTATAACAAATTAGCTTCATCATACGATGTATTGGTAGGCATGATACACACCGGTCTTGAGGTTATTAAGAAGTAACTTAAATAAATGTCTATGAACCTGTGATAAACACCTTGTGATGTACGACTCTAAGTCTTAATTCCTTAGCGAAGCTTGACATACTTCTAACTTTTGGATTGTATATCTGAGATCTCTTGGGGGAGTTAGCTGATTGATTCCTCTGTTGTACTTAAGTGCAGACCTAGTCTCAATTCAGCCTACTCTCAAAACTAATCAAACGTGAGTCAATGTACTTGCAAAGTCTTATATTTAAGATACTGGTCAAGGTCGCCAATTGAATAAATCAAGTTTGGTTTGACTGCGATCGGTTTTGCTTAAACCTGAATCAAGTGTATGTTGCTCTGTTGTACGCAAGTACAGACCTGTCACCGCTGGCTTGATTCTTAAAATTGATTCTCTTATATTCTTTCTAAAATTGGAAACTATGTTCTTGTCTGGGCTAAAGGGGTATGTCTATGGTGGGGACCACGGTGAAATATTCATACTAACAATAATAGGTTTGCCAAAGACACGGATGTAACATGTTTAGGTGGACAAACAATACCAATAATCGTCTTGGAATAATTTTTATAAAAGGTGTTTTAAATATGCCACGTAAATTTAAAGTGGACAAATATACTGATAATCGAAATAACACTTACTATTCCTAATAATTGCATGTTATTCCGATATGATCCCTAATCAGACCAAGCAACTCCGTCTCCAAAAACAAAGTGTTAGTAGGTTTATTTATTTTATTCTTTTAAATTTTTACTTTTTGTGATATTATAGAAAATACCAAAAACATTTTTTTGTTTTTGTTTCATTTTATTTCTAAGTTAATTTTTCCCAAGTCACTTTTCATTTGTACATTATTTGCTAAACGAGATTAAGACTTAACATTTTTTAATATTAAAATCGATTCGAATTCCCCTGCGACGTCAGCTATGACGTCGCTAGCGACGTCGCTTACAACGTCGCATTTTAGGGTTAGACTATATATAGTCTTTAAGCGACGTCACGAGGTCACTTTCTAAAAAGTTCCTGCGACGCCGCGATTTTTGCTCTCGTTTTGATTTTCCCTTTGAAGGCTTTCGTTGTGATTTGTTTGCGTTTTCGTGTTCTCCTCGTTATTACGCACACTTAGGTACTAATCTTACCCTTTTTCACCGTGTGTTTTAGCTTTAATCGTTAAATGTATATTGCGGTTTTTAGGGTTTTCGGTTTGGGTTGAATTAGCTATGTAATCGTGATCTAAACATCATATAATTTATGTTTTCGTGATCACCGTTAGTTGTCGCACCTTGTAGTGCGTTTAATCTTGAAAAACCCAAATTTTGAATCTTAGGGTTTCTGGGTTTGCGTTTGAATGTTCATCAGTGCGACGTCGGCTGCGACGTCGTATCCTACGTCGCTGTTGAGACATAGATTGTGACAACAGATCTAGCTTGAAATAGGACTGGTGTAATTCTTATTACGTTTGTACATTGGTTTAGATTTGTAAATAAATATTTGTTTTGTTAGTAATATTCATTAAACATATTATTGTGCTAAGTTAGACGAATGTTTAAATACGAAATAAATAATAGACGTTTTATGCAAAGCGAGTTGAGATCTCAGGTCGCAGCGAGCTGAGCTGTGAGATGAGAACTGAACTCGCGAGGCATTAGTCTGGCGAGCCGAGTTCTATGTTGGGCTTGGGCTGCGAGTTGGACCGAACTCGCAGGCCCATGCGAGCCGAGACGAGCTGACGTATATATTGTTTTTCACGGATGAAAAACATAACACTTTTGATACTTTTGCTGATCTGCGAACTCGACAAACCAGAGAAAAACTTATATCTAACGGCTAGGCTTTGACGTATTATTCGTTTAAAGTTAAGCTTTAATATACGCAATTACAAACATATTCGTTGTTAGTAAGATAACACAGTATTGAGGGATTACGCACCTTAATACTACAGATAACGAAGTTATCGATCCTAAAACTAGGGGACTTACATCTGGTATCAGAGCTTTCGGGCTAAATACGAGTGTGTTCGTAAGTTTTAGTAATATTGCGTTTTTGATTCGGGTCGTTTTTACGTGCTTTCTTGCAATACTAACGATCAAAATCATTCTCTGGACGTTTTAGGGTTTGTTTACAGCCGAAATTCTTAGTTTCAGTCGTAAAAATACCTTAAAAATTCGTTTTCGGGTTTAACAGCCGTTTCGCGAGTCAAGATTAGGGTTCCAGCGTCGCCTGCGAACCGAGTTGAACTAGCGAGTCGAACTGAGGCTTGCGAGTCGAACCAAGATCCCTCGCGAATCGACATCACTTGCGAATCGACATCTTTAGCAATCCGATCTGAGGCTTGCGAATCGACGTATTCTGCGAGTTGAGCTGAGTCTTGCGAGTTGAGTTTTCTGAATTCGCTGAAACAGTTTAATTTTACGTTTTTAAGATGTCTGACTTAAGTAGAATGATCGAAATGGACCACGAGGTGGGAAAGTCAAACGTTCCACCTAAGTTGTTGAGGATCGAGGATTACTACAACTGGAAGGACAGATTTGAATCTTACTGTAGATTCCATGATCTGTCAATCTGGATGTGTATCAAGAGTGGATACACCACACCTACTCAAACTGTTCAAAATGCCACTGTGGTTCTTACCTATCAGAACATGAGTGATCAAGAGAAGGAAGCTTACAGAAATGAGAATAAAGCACATTCATGCATAAAGATGTGTCTTCCTAAAGAGATTGCTCATCAACTGAAGTCTTTTCATACTGCTAGAACGCTCTGGGAAGCTCTAGAGAAAAGAGGTGAGGGAAGTCCACAGGTGAGAGCTGGCAAGAAGAGTCTTCTCAAAAAGCAGTTTACTATGTTTAAAGCTTTAAAAGGAGAAGATCTTGATGCCTATGTCACGCGTTTCTACCATCTGCTAAGTGAACTAGAATACCATGAGATTGTAGAAGAAGAAGTAGCTAAAACCGACAAGTTTCTTGAGGGTTTGCCTTCTAAATGGGAAATGTATGGCGTTATGATTAAGGATAATGAAACCAGGTATTCTACTATGACCTTAGAGCAAGTCATTGACAAGCTGAAAGGTTATGATTTCTCCAGAAAGTCAAGAGATAGTGATTCTGATCAGGTTCAGAACCCTGGGTTGTATCATGGAAAGTCAAGTCTTTCGACTGCGTCATCTAGTTCGACCACTGCATTGTTACTTGGTGATATTGGTGAAAATGGAGAATTGATTACTGAAGATCTATGCTTTATTTCCTCCTCTAGTGATGAGATAAAGGGAAAGAATACTGAGAAGTCACCTCAAGAGCATCAGAAGATGCCGATGAGTGTGAAATCTGTTGAACAGCAACTGTCTATTCTTGCTTCCTTTGTTGCATCATACGAGAACTACATAGAGGGAAAGATCAATGATCCTATTCTGTTTGATGAGGATTATGAACAGATAGATCCTGATTATCTTGAGGAATTGGAGCTTCAAGATCAACTAGCATTGGTTTCAAGAAAAGTTAAAAATTTCCTCAAGAGAACTGGTAGAAAGGTGTTGGGCAATAGATCAGGGTTTGACAAAACCAAGGTCAGATGCTTTAACTGTTAGGGTATTGGTCATTTTGCTAGAGAATGCCAAAGACCTAAAGTAGAAGCATAAGGAAAACAAGGTTCGGGAAGTACTCTTGCTTCCAAAGCCTTAGTGGTGAAGCAGTTGGATGGCTCTTATGATTGGCAAGCTCATTCTGAGGAAGCTTTGATGGCCGAGATCGAAGAGACAACTGCTGGATCAGTGCCCTACATGCCCACTGATATGGAGCAGAGAATAGAGGTGCCTGAGTCTTAAGTGAAGGCAAGTGATGATGACATGCTATATATGGATTCAACTCCAGATATGAGTCCTGAAGAATTCGTGGCATGCAAGGCTGAATTACAAACTGACAAGAAGAAGGTATGTTTAGATATTCTTAATCTTGCTGATGTTTGTTACTTAGTTACTGATTTACAATCTCAGAATAGTGTTTTAACTGTGTCAAATAGCAATTTGTCATCACAATTGAATATGGATAAGGAATCCTATAAGACTGTTAGATCTGAACTTGATCAAGCTATTATGGATATTCGTAGATTAAGTGATGATAAACAAGTCTTAAAAGATAAAATTAAGTCTCATGCTTCGGATAGAACAAAACTTAGAGATACCATAAGTGAAAAATCTGTTGTCATAGATGGTCTCTATATGAATATCAAAGACTTAAATGAGACAATTGCTAGTAAGGATCAGGAAATAGTGAACCTTAACTTAAGGTTAATTGAGCAAAACCATAAACTTGAGAACTATAGGACATCTCAAATGGATAAAATGTTAGATGCTCAACGTAGTGTAAAGGACAAGACTGGGTTAGGTTACAATGATGTATCCCCTCCTTTTAATGCCAATTACACTCCTATTCATGAAGATTCTGAAATGACTAAAGTTAATCCTGAGAATTCAGTAGCTGATAAACCTGAACAGTCAGAGGCACATAAAGATGTTATTAAGAACGTATCATTAGATAATAGCAAGGCTTCTCAGTTCACCAAAATTCAATTTGTATCGGGTGGAGTGATTAACGATGCTAAGATTGATGATAAAGTTGATAAGGAACAGCTTAAACCTTTAGTGCCTAAGACTCCGGATGAGAAAGCAAAAGTGAGTAAATCACGCAAGCAGATGTCATGTTTCAAGTGTCATCAAAAGGGACACGTGGCTTCGTGTTGTCCTAACAAAAAGCCTGAAACACCACATAAGCTTGTGATTGATGAAAAGACACAGACTGACTCTAGAATGACTGTAGATGGGTTAGATACCAAACCTAAGTTAGGTAATAAACCTGTTAACATTCTTAAAAGAGATGGTAAGCATAGTGTCTCCCCACCTAAACCTAAACGGCCATATACTCAAAGTGATAATTCTATCCATAAGTCTAGGGATGTGACACCGTCGAGGTTTAGAACTACAAGTAGAAGCCATAGTCATTATGAGAGTGGTACTACTTCGCAATCACATGAGTTTAATTATAATTATCATAATAGAGCTCATAATTATGTGCCTAGGAGGTTATCCTCAAATTCACCTCTTAAGGCTGATCGTCCACAAACTCAAGCTACTTCGAAAGTAACCAAAACTCCTGATGGGAAGGATGGTTATTTTAAAGAGCTTAAGTTTGTTGATGATAAGGGACAAACCAAGACCGTAATGGCTTGGGTCCCTCTTGATAACTGATTGTGCTTTGTGTTATGTGCAGGAGCATGCTGTGAACAAGGACAGCTGGTGGTATGTAGACAGTGGATGCTCGAGGCACATGACCGGTGAAAGAAGTCTACTGAAGGACTTCAAGGAAAGTCTCAAGCAAAAAGTAAATTTTGCAGGAGATAAAGGAGGAGTAATTTCGGGAAAAGGAAAAGTTTCAAATGGAACTTTGACTCTTGAGGATGTGAACTATGTTGAAGAACTAACTCACAACCTAGTGAGTGTTTCCCAAGTCTGTGATAAAGGTCATCCAGTTCATTTTAATGAAAAGGAAGCCTTAGTTCTGAAGCCAGGTTTCAAAATTCCTGATGGATGGATATTGATGAGGGCTCCAAGGAAGAAGGACATCTATGCTATCAACATGGGTGTTCCTAACTCTTCAATGGTGTCTACATGTTTATTATCCAAGGCTTCAGAAACAGACGCATTATTATGGCATAGGAGAATAGCACACCTGAACTGGAGAAAGATGAATTATATAACCAAAAATGGTTTGGTTCTAGGTGTACCACAAAAACGTTTCGAGTCTGAGGATAAATGTGTTCCTTGCATGAAAGGAAAGCAGCACAAGAAACCACACAGACCTAAGACTGAAAATTCTATCTCCTCGCCATTTGAATTGCTACATATGGACCTCTTCGGCCCTATAAGCAAGAGAAGTCTAGGTGGCAAATGGTACTGTTTGGTGGTCACAGATGACTACTCTAGATTCTCATGGGTATTCTTTTTGGGATCAAAGGATGAGACTCCTGGAATTCTAATTGAGTTCTTTGATCTAGTAGAGAATGTCTATAAAAAGAGAGTTAAGCGTATTCGTAGTGACAATGGAACAGAATTCAAAAATTCAACGTTGAATATCTATTGCTTAAGCAAAGGGATATTACATCAATTCAGTGCACCTTATGAACCTCAACAGAATGGTGTTACTGAAAGGAAAAATAGAACGTTGATTGAAGCTGCTAGAACAATGCTTGCTGATTCTAAGCTTCCGGTCATCTTTTAGGCAGAAGCAGTGAATACAGCATGTTATGTTCTTAATAGAGTTCTTACGATTAAGAGACATAACAAGACTTGTTATGAGCTTTTGAACAATAAGAAACCTAACTTAAAAGGGTTTGAACCCTTTGGAGTTTCATGCACCATATTAAAGACTGGACATCAAGCAAAATTTGGTGAGAAGGCTGACGAAGGATTTTTCCTAGGTTATATGCCCAATTCGCCAAACAAGAGAGTCTTTAATAAAGTCACGGGACGTTTGGAGGTAGTTTATAATATTGAGGTTACGAGCTACTCACCAGATGTTCATAAGGGCTTAGATTGGCAATTTGATTATTCTGATCTCTTTGCATCATTTAAAGTTCCTATTAGTGACTATGTCAGTGATTCAGAGATAGCTGAACATTTAGTGTTTGAAGATGAGAATATTGGTCCCGCTTCAACATCAAGTGATAAGCAGTCTGGAATTCAGACTAATGTTGACTCAGATAAAGCTTCCACAAGTGAGTCACAACAACCTTCAGAGGATAAGTCTCAAGAAACAGAAGATCCTGATGATCTTTCTACAAAGTTTGATGATATACTTACTCCTTTGAAACATTTAAGGATATCTTCAGCACGTACGGAAGATGTACCTGAATTGGAAGAGATTGGTACTAATTTAGAAGATGAGATACCGGTTGAACCAGTTACTACAACTAGAACGAGTAAGAATCATCCCGTTGAAAACATCATCGGTGATATTAATACTCCGGTTCAAACTAGGCATCTGATGTGACTCAAATAGTCCTGTTTTCAAGGGCAATATTCCGCACTTTTTGGACGTATCTTTAGTGAAAACATTCCAAAATGATCATTATTTACTAAATTTCACTAAAGTGGTCTAAATATAGGCGTTGCTGCAAAAATCACCTAAAACGTCCAAATAACGAGCAAATCAGGACGAATAAACATGCACAAAATCACCCGGCCTCATTTACCTTATATAGATCACATTCTAACTTCATCATATGATAAAACAGGTAAAATCGAGACGGAAAAATCAAGAATCATGCAAATCGGATAAAGAACGGAGAAGACTGAGCAGTATCAAACCCTATAAAGTCATTTCGGCTATGCTTGAGCTATACACATCCAATTTCAGTGAAGTTGGCATCATTAGAAGCGTAACGGAATTATGAAACCACAGGCGAAAGAATCAGGTCAAACGGACGCATAACGAAGGAGATACGCGCGTTTTAAGCAACGAACGAAATTAGACGAACACCGTATACGGCCCTGGGAACCGTATACGGCCCCACAGAGACCATATACGGCCATGTACACACCGTATACGGCCCCACCAAGGCCGTATACGGCCCCCCTGCCCCCATATCGTGCATCGTTTGCTTCTACGTGCTGTTTCGCGATTTGTACGGCTGATTTTTGAGCTTTGCCTATAAATAGGGGATCACTCCTCCTCATTTCACACACCTTAACACACCTCAACATTTTCACACATTTCTCACTCTCTCACTTTTCTTATTTCTCTATTTTCTTTCACTTTCTCTCTCTAACTTTCTCTCTCTAGCACTACTCTTAGGAGTTAGAGGAGAAAGGTTATGGTTGAGCTTACGGTTCGAGTCTAGAGGAAGTTTTAGCTTGGTAATCTTGTTGTAACGAGTTTTTCAAGTTCAGACTATTTGTAATCCTCAGTATTACGCTGCTGTATTCCCGGTGATATCTAAACTTTACTTACTGTTATAATGCTTGTGCTTTATGTTATTTCAGTTTGTATTCTGCATATTGCCATGTTTATAGAGTAGTTTAATATTGTGATTGTTGAAATGTAGATATTAGGAGTAGGGATGATGTTAAATTAATGTTTCATTTATACGATTGAAAATTGTTATGCTGTGTATCTGGTTAAGCTTATCCTGAATATAGATCTAGTCTCTCATCACCCTTTCCAGACTTTCACGTGACTGTTGCCCTAGGATAGGATCTGATCAACCCTAATACTATGAATACACAGTTATCTCCAGTTACAGTATGAAACTATGAACTTTCCTTTAAAAAGCACGGTACTTCGTATAGCGTTGGAAACACCTCGTGTGGAGTACAAATACGTGGAAGCTAAGGAAATGCCATGGATTGTTTCATCGTGAATTACCTAGAAGTGATCCTTCTAGAACTGTGGTCTAGGAATCAAAGCTGTGGAAATGCTTGTTGCACTGTACACCGTTAGTACACCTAAGATCTGTAACACTGTGGAAATGCTTAAATGCCCAGTACACCGTCAGTACATCTAGGGTTTGGAACACTGTGGAAATGCCTAATTGCCCTGTACACCGTGATTATTCCTAGGGATGAACGCCTGACTGTAAAGGAGGGTCTGTATTTATGATGGTTAAGTATGTGCTTCAATAGAAAAAATACAGGGTAGTGCCAATCATATACCTAGACATGCAAAACCCTAATAACACCAATAGTTTAACATACACAGGATACAATCAGTATTTGCTATAATGAAAGTAAATAGACGATTAGGTGTTAAGAAAGGTCAGTAAATACAATTGTGGTCTGTTGCCTTATGCCTGATCCCTAGAACATTTAGGGTGACTTTGTCTTATATAAGCAAAGGCTCAGGGGGGTTTGAAAACAGCCTGATCTGATCAGAATCATGATAACCTAGGATTCCAGTGACATATGTTTCTAGGGTTTCACCAGAACATAGGGTCCTAGTGTTTAGACCGAAAGTATTTCTACTCTTTATTTGGTAAATCTCCAATCAATTTTATAATGAACATCATCCCGAAACCCTAGTATCCAAGTTTCAGCAATCACATCTCTACCTGTCTGCTTAAACCCTAATTTCATTTCTCGTTATTTATTTTTCTGCATTTAGGATAATTAGAAAACCAAATCAATCCAAAATCTATCTACCTACCCCCATCCTAATTGCGACCATAATCTTTGGTGATCCGCTTTATTTCAATTCGCTCCGATTTAAGAACGACCTCGAGTTATACTTACTACTTGCTCCCAAGGTAGGTAGTACTTATAGTTTGAGCCCCAGCTCATATAAATTTAAAACTCACTGTCCGCCGCTTCTGTTGCTGTTGGAGCAACGACCTGAGTCAAATCCGACCGACCGATAGGGGCCGCGACAAGTTTTTTGCGCCGCTGCCGGGGATCGTAGAGCGTTACGATTTGAAGCCGCCTTAGATATTCTAGCTTTTAGGAGACCCTTTCCAATTAGGTTTTCCCAAACTTAGTTGGTAGTTATTTGCTTTCTTAAGAATAATTTAGATAGTTTAATTTAGTTTAATTAAAAATGAAAAATACAAAAACATCTTTCTATGATTCATTTCCGTCTAGCCCCATTTCTCCACTCGCCCTCAAGACGTCCGAAGAAATGATGGCCATGGATGACGCTGAGTTCTTCGCCTGCTTAGAACAAGAGATGGAATCTGAAGTCTACTCTTCATCTTTATCCTCTTCCGAAGTTATCTCCGCTAATTCAGACGATGAATCTAGAACCATAGGGCAATTCTTAGACCTTGACTTAGGAACCCATGATTCTCATCAAAAGATCTCAACTTCTGCATCTAGCATTCTAAGCTATCGGGTTATACCTGCTCCTGAGATTTCATATTCCTTAGAAAACTTCTTTCAATTCCCTACCTCATCTGGTTTTGTCGAGAGTAACTCTGAACATCTTCAACCCTTTCATTTTCCACCCATTGAAGAACGTCTTCCACCATGGGACGAAGAAGTTTACGAGTACCCTCCAAAATCACCTATCTTTTTGAACCTTGTACCCGAACCTGAGTACACCATCTATCGTGTTGTTGATAGGACTTTACCAATCAAACCTGAAGAAAATATCCGCTACGTAGGTAACTCTTTTGATCCTGATAGGAGGTTGGATGTTTGTCGGGCATTTGCCAGACAACTCAAAACGTCTGACTTTCCTTTTTCAGTTGAACAAAGAGAAGTCGCTCGTAGGATAAAGAAACAGGTTGGTATTCTCCACCATCTTCCAAATCAAAAGGAGGAAGGTATCTTCACACATTATCGAGAGCAAGAACTAAAGCTTAAATCAGAAATAGACCTACTAATGGATCTATTCGCCTGCACCGATTATCAACCGGTTTCCCAAACCCTAATTAATCGTCATGTTGCGGCTATGATTTATGAGCTTGAGTTCTGGATCAGCAAAGATCCTGCTATATCTCTCGTCATTTCTGATAAAATTCCATTTTTCGTTGACCCTGCTACTTACATGATCAACAAGTTGTTAGAAATATTCCCTGGAGCCACTGACGATAACATGGAAGCTACTTTCTTTGCTGGAAGGAAGGATATTAACGTCTCACTCACTTTGTTATTTGCTCAGTCAAAATTTCCTTTCACTATTTCGCAAACATCTTTAATCGAAGAAATCACGAAGTCAGTTCACACTACCACCGGAGATCCCGATTCGAAAGAAGAATGGAAATTTCAACAAACCCTAGGAATGCTTCTTCATGACTTAAACCATATAGATGACGGATCACGAAACGGAATTTCAAACCCTAAGAAAGTTAGAAAGGAATTTAACAAGTTTATTGACAATCTTCTAGATTTAGGCAAAAAGGAACGTATGTTTCTCACTGAACACGAACGATTCTCGTTACATCCCGCAGACCTAGTTGATTCTGTCATTAAGATTCTCACTTGTGACTTTATTCCTCGCTACACTTTCCCTCAACCAAGAGCACCAAATTCACTTAAACAATTGCTCTTGGGCAATACTCAATAAATTTGTCCAAAAGTCGAGCTACCGACTTTAACCAAGCGCTTTTTGGGAGGCAACCCAAACTTTAGTTAAATTAGTTTTATTTTAAGTATTTAGGCTAAGTAATATTAGTGGTTTATTTTTAAATTTAAAAGCTTGCATTTAAAAATACAAGAAAACGTTCTTTTAAAATTCGAATTCGCAAAACACAGTAACGAATTTCAGACATTTTCAGAAAGTTCGAAAAAGTTTATTTTTAAATTTTGAAAAATTAATTTTGAATTTGTCTTGGATTTTAAAGAACACAAAAAGATTGTATTGTTTTAAATAAAAACGTATACGATTTCGCATACGATTCGCAATATCTTTTCAGACTGCGCGTAAAGATTCAGAAAATTACGAACATACTTTTTAAAATTGTTTTATTAAAAATTTTTAAACTTTGAAATTTTACTTGTATGTTTCGTATCTTTCGCAAATTTTAAATCGCGTGCGTTTGGAAGGATATAAAAGGGATTTTAGCCACACACATAAGACAAAATCATAAAAAAGTTCATCTTCTTCCTCTCCCCTACCCCAAAACCGTCGGCCTCACCTCCATCACCACCAAATCTCCATTACTCAACCATTTTGCATGATTCCAAGCTCAAAATTCATCATTTTATGATCTTTCTTGCATCCACAACATCATTACATCAAGTTTAAGGTAATTCTTGACCTACTTTTGTGATTTTCATGAAACTTTAAAAATTAGGGCTTGTAACTCATTTTCATAGATTTCATGGTTAAAAGTTGCAATCTTTAGTGTTATTTCATGCTTATCTTGATGCTTAACATGATTACAAGCTTTATCTAGTGATTTGTTGGCTTGATTGCAAGATTGGGAATTAAAGTGTTGACTTTTTGATGAACTATGGCTAGTTTGACTTTTTGGATGATTAATTGCTTATGTTGACTTTTGTTGATTGAGTTATTCTTAAATATGATAGGTTAACATGTTTTGATTGATCATTTGCAATTAGAAAATGGTTAAGCTAGTTTTTGGTGATTAAAGTAAGCTCATTTTTTGATAAAATCATCATAAACATCATTTTTACTTAAAACTTTTATTTTTAAACCATGTTTATGACTTTTCTAAACTTAAAAAGCTTACAAAATTATCAAAACAAGTTTCGGTTCATTTAATCATTTTTAAGTTTATCACTTTAATTAATAAAGTGTATGACTTTGAAATGAAACCAACAAAAATGCCATTTTCTAAAAACTACCATTTTGTCGAATAAGTTTACTTCCATTCTTTGCTTGAAATCATGTAAAATATGGCTTTATGTCTTTTGGAAATTGCGGAATATTGGATTGCATATTTAATTGGTAATATGCCCTTTTATGATTAATTGTTTTACTTGAGGTAATTATATGACCTTGGATTTATCCAAAGTATTAAGCTCATTTAGATCGATTAACCATGAACATGAAGTATTTAAGTTTTTAGTGCTTGGGATAATCAAGTTAGGTACCTTGTTGACTTGCTTTGATTATGCTAGGAACTTGAAGCTTTGTGCCACTTACCCTTATTTAGACATAAGCTGATAAAAGTTTTTGGATTTGTGATTGGTTGCGGTTAGGTTTAGCAATTTTAAAATTTCTGGATATGCCCATTTCTAAAGCCTACATTTCCAATTTTTTCTGAAAATTTGGAAGTACTTTAGCATATCCATTAATATATCACTCTTATGGCCTAATCTTTTCTTGTCTTTTATCACAGATGGAAAATTGCCCACCTTCACCCAGCTACTTGGCCAAATCTTCAAAGAATAGGTCACTCATTCGCTAGTGGTTGCAGCGACCGATAGGCAGTAATCGATATGTGGTATGGAAAGACATGATTAAGCTAGGGATCAGGGATGAGTTGAAGAGTTTGTTGATGTATGAGACCGATGGTCAAGTGAACAATGCCTTTCTCCGTCTCTTCGATATAGATGAGTATGCATACCGAGAAGTAGTGACAGAGTTCATGATGACTTACCAGCTGAACCCAAAGATGAGCGTATCCGACAAAAGAAAGATTTCATTCAGGTTTCAGGAACAGATTCATCATATCTCAGTTGCCGACTTGGGAGTGTATCTTGGTTTATATACAGAGTCTCAGGTCAACTCTGCATGGTTCAGAAACAGTGTTCAAGACATCTCCAGCCTACCAAACAGGAACCATAAGGATATTTGGATGGATTTGGTAGGATCAAACTTTAGGAGCTGTGTTAAGTCGTCCACTTTCATCAAGCCGGTTCATCACATCCTTCACAAGTTGTTAGCATGTTCTATATTTGGAAAGAAGGAAGGTGGTGCTGTGAGTGCCGAAGAATTGAAGTACATGGAAGCAATCATAGGAGGAAAGAATCTGAATGTTGCTTTCTTGATCGCTGAGAGACTTGGAGCTGAGACAGACATGGATAGGCACATGTTCATGGGGTCGATTATTACTAGATTGCTTTATAGTATGGGATTGTTGACTGAGGCCCACACTGAGGAGTTTACTGTTTGTTCTCGTTCTTTGCCATTCAACTTGGACTACTGCAAGTTGATCCATCTTGTTGAGGTAGATGAGCAGAGACAGTGCTTATGGAAGAACACCAAACAGATCATTCCAGGATGTCGTCTCCCTGGGAAGCGTGTTAGAGGATCCTCACCTGTTGCAGATACTGAGGTTGGCCCATCTGATAGAGCCCGAGCACCTACTACTCATGCTAGTGTCCCGCATAGAGGAGCTGAGACAGCCGAGCCACCAGCTCAGGCTACTGTTCACTACACAGATCCAGTGACCTCGTTGACACAGTATTATCTTTTGCATGCTCTTCAGGTTAGCCGTTCCCATCAGCTGTTGATTTCCAGGAAACTTGGTATTCCTGACCCAGAGCCTTACATGTACCGATGCGGTCTACCACCACCAGCCATAACACCACCACATACATCCATCCCATCACATACCACCCATACACCATCACCCGCTATCCGGACCACACCAGTACCAGAGCAGGTCCAGTCAGTTGAGACCGAGATACCGGTAGTTCAGCCAGTGATTTCTGCACCTGTGATTTCTCATCCTGCCCAGCCAGTCGCCAGTGGATCTTACCGTGCTGACACAGTCTACTTGGGCACTGATGCTGTATCTTTTGACACTTCCGGGATGCTATTAAACTTGGGACCGATCTCTTCCTCAGCTGTACCGACAGAGAGCATGCTACGTCAGGCTTACATGACCTTACTAGAGCAGGCAGGGGTTACTTCGGCTATTTTGTTAGAGTGGGGCTACACTGATCCGATGAGACTGCCAGCAGCTACCCTCAGAGACATATTGATTCAGCTCAAACTGATCAATGCTGAAGAACAGGGACAGAGAGTATCTAGTGGCCAGCAGTTAGTCGTAGGACCATCTACAGCACCAGCTCCTACTCAGCATATTGATGCACCTGACCAGGGATCCCCAGCCTCATAGTTCTACCCCATTTGCATCATCTGACTTTGGTTTCAGACATTATTACTATTATTATCTTGTGTTTGTTGGCTACTGTTAAACCTTACTTTTGGAACTTATTTGTATCAGCCACTAGTTGGTTGATCACTCTATCCGTAATTACATTATGCTATTACTTATTATGTTTTATTTTCTTTCTGTTTAATAAGTAGAAATGTTGTGATGAATGAACGTGGAAAAAGGGCGAGATAACGCACTTTCAAGAAGAAAATCCGTGAAGTCAAAAGGCAACCCGAACCAGTTTTCAATATTTGCAGACTGCGGAACATTCAAACATCTCATGGAGGGGCCTCGTTCTTCTCAAAACTTCCTTGTATCCAAGCACTTCAAAGAACTAAGTGTGGGATCACTCCCCACACCGCAAACACTTATCAAAATCACTCCAACTTCTTCAAAACCTAAAGTATGGGATTCTACACCATAAGTATCCCCACTTAAAAGAATTGAAGTTGATTTCTGATAACGTTGGATACATGACACCGGATAACCCCGTATGAAGCTTGATGTCCTTCAAGAAGAATGCAGAAGAAAGCTCGCTTCGACTCTCTCTCTCCTGCAAAATTTCACATGCTTCAAAAAGTTATCTGGGGAGTTTCTTAACCTTCCATCCATTTCATGATCACGTATATTCTGTCTCGTTAGGTTGTTATATTCTATACCCTATCCTGAGCTTATCACTAAGTGTGGGATTCAAACCCAAATTTAACACTTAAGAAACATTTTCTTACATGTTCAAACTCTAAGTGTGGGATTTTACCTCCAGTAAAAACTCAACTCAAGAGAACATTAGGGACAATGTTCCTCTAAGTGTGGGATAGCAAGGTATAGAATACCTTGCATAATTTTAGGCAATTTTTATGTCCAAAATAGCATTACTCAGAAAATGTTTTCCCAAATAACGAATTTTTCAAACAAATTTTTTCAAAAATTTAAAATTATGAGTTAAATTATGAAACTAAACTCTAAGTTTTCGAGTTAAATACTTTCGAAAAGAATCATTCTCGAAATATAAGTAAGATATTTTGGAATATAGGGAAAATAAGGTAGAAATTTCTCGAGCAAGAAACAATAATCTGCAAGGAGCATGGCTAGGCACATACAACCCTATTTTGTAGTGAGGTATCTTGAGCCTAAAAGCATTCATCTTTAATGCTTCACTTTCATTTCTTGTGTGTGCCGATGCTTGCATCTCTGAATTAGAACTTGCTCCAGACATACGTTTCAAGACCACATTGGTGTGTACCGTACGCGGTATAGGTGCAGCTAGATGACCTTGACATTCCTTAGGAGTTAAACCCTATTTTTACATATCTCTTCAAGCCCAAAACCCTTCCGATACTTACTATCAGTATCGATGATCCGCCTAGTAAACCCTGTTGAGCCTAAACCTTTCATTTCTTAAAAAACCCTCGTACAAAACCCCTACTCACCCAAAATTCCCAAAACCTTATCTTAGAATTTCTAAGGTCGTGAAAAACATCTTTTGGAACATCCTCTTCAATTATGCTCTAAAGTCTTCCTCATCTGTGTACTCTAAAAGTCAAAAGTGCGAAAAATTGGCACGACAAAAGAAATTGAAGTTCAAGATCAAAGATCATAGTTCCGAAAAGGATTTCTGAAAGGATCAACATAAAATATCCTTAGAAATTCTCTGGCAAAGAAGTTCTGAAGAAGAAAAGTAAAATAAAAAGTAGAAAAATCAGGAAAAGAAAAAGAAACAGTTCCATCAAATAAAGCTGAGTGCTTCAAGTATCACCTTCTCAAGAAAAATTCGATAGAAGATGAGCAGCTACAAAATTCTCTGTTCCATTCTGAAATAAAGTTTTTCACTATCTTTGAGTTTTAAGATAAGTCAAACCCTTACAACAAAACCTATACCACTACCCATACCCTTAAACCTCACCAAACACTACCACCCATTGAATGTCTTGGGATAGTTAGCACCGTCCTCACCTAAGTGGTGGAGATCCGATTCTCGACCAAGCTAATGACGATGAGTGCTGCATGACTGGCTTATTTGAGCGATTTCAATTGTTCTAGATTGTTATGAAACCCAATACACTTTGAGTGAATTGAGTGACCACCTATAGTGAGATCGCCTAGTCATGTGTACTCCAAGATCACGAGAATTGGTAGTATGCTTGATGATAATTGCTTCTTGCTTCTGAAAGGATCATCTTATCCTTTTCCTTATTCTTAAACAGTCTTAATCATATTAGAAGTGGTATCATTTTGAAATTATTTTGACTCGCCCTTAAAAACCTCATTTTAAATGTTTTTCTAACTGAGTGTTGCTTGAGGACAAGCAACGCCTAAGTGTGGGATAACTTGATGTGACTCAAATAGTCCTGTTTTCAAGGGCAATATTCCACACTTTTTTGACGTATCTTTAGTGAAAACATTCCAAAATGATCATTATTTACTAAATTTCACTAAAGTGGTCTAAATATAGGCGTTGCTGCAAAAATCACCTAAAACGTCCAAATAACGAGCAAATCAGGACGAATAAACATGCACAAAATCACCCGGCATCATTTACCTTATATAGATCACATTCTAACTTCATCATATGATAAAACAGGTAAAATCGAGACGGGAAAATCAAGAATCATGCAAATCGGATAAAGAACGGAGAAGACTGAGCAGTATCAGACCCTATAAAGTCATTTCGGCTATGCTTGAGCTATACACATCCAATTTCAGTGACGTTGGCATCATTAGAAGCGTAACGGAATTACGAAACCACAGGCGAAAGAATCAGGTCAAACGGACGCATAACGAAGGAGATACGAGCGTTTTAAGCAACGAACGAAATCAGACGAACACCGTATACGGCCCTGGGAACCGTATACGGCCCCATAGAGACCGTATACGGCCATGTACACACCGTATACGGCCCCCATGCCCCCATATCGTGCATCGTTTGCTTGTACATGCTGTTTCGCGAGTTGTACGGTTGATTTTTGAGCTTTGCCTATAAATAGGGGATCACTCCTCCTCATTTCACACACCTTAACACACCTCAACATTTTCACACATTTCTCACTCTCTCACTTTTCTTATTTCTCTCTTTTCTTTCACTTTCTCTCTCTAACTTTCTCTCTCTAGCACTACTCTTAGGAGTTAGAGGAGAAAGGTTATGGTTGAGCTTACGGTTCGAGTCTAGAGGAAGTTTTAGCTTGGTAATCTTGTTGTAACGAGTTTTTCAAGTTCAGACTATTTGTAATCCTCAGTATTACGCTGCTGTATTCCCGGTGATATCTAAACTTTACTTACTGTTATAATGCTTGTGCTTTATGTTATTTCAGTTTGTATTCTGCATATTGCCATGTTTATAGAGTAGTTTAATATTGTGATTGTTGAAATGTAGATATTAGGAGTAGGGATGATGTTAAATTAATGTTTCATTTATACGATTGGAAATTGTTATGCTGTGTATCTGGTTAAGCTTATCCTGAATATAGATCTAGTCTCTCATCACCCTTTCCAGACTTTCACGTGACTGTTGCCCTAGGATAGGATCTGATCAACCCTAATACTATGAATACACAGTTATCTCCAGTTACAGTATGAAACTATGAACTTTCCTTTAAAAGGCACGGTACTTCGTATAGCGTTGGAAACACCTCGTGTGGAGTACAAATACGTGGAAGCTAAGGAAATGCCATGGATTGTTTCATCGTGAATTACCTAGAAGTGATCCTTCTAGAACTGTGGTCTAGGAATCAAAGCTGTGGAAATGCTTGTTGCACTGTACACCGTTAGTACACCTAAGATCTGGAACACTGTGGAAATGCTTAAATGCCCAGTACACCGTCAGTACATCTAGGGTTTGGAACACTGTGGAAATGCCTAATTGCCCTGTACACCGTGATTATTCCTAGGGATGAACGCCTGACTGTAAAGGAGGGTCTGTATTTATGATGGTTAAGTATGTGCTTCAATAGAAACAATACAGGGTAGTGTCAATCATATACCTAGACATGTAAAACCCTAATCACACCAATAGTTTAACATACACAGGATACAATCAGTATTTGCTATAATGAAAGTAAATAGACGATTAGGTGTTAAGAAAGGTCAGTAAATACAATTGCGGTCTGTTGCTTATGCCTGATCCCTAGAACATTTAGGGTGACTTTGTCTTAATTAAGCAAAGGCTCAGGGGGGTTTGAAAACAGCCTGATCTGATCAGAATCATGATAACCTAGGATTCCAGTGACATATGTTTCTAGGGTTTCACCAGAACATAGGGTCCTAGTGTTTACACCAAAAGTATTTCTACTCTTTATTTGGTAAATCTCCAATCAATTTTATAATGAACATCATCCCGAAACCCTAGTATCCAAGTTTCAGCAATCACATCTCTACCTGTCTGCTTAAACCCTAATTTCATTTCTCGTTATTTATTTTTCTGCATTTAGGATAATTAGAAAACCAAATCAATCGAAAATCTATCTACCTACCCCCATCCTAATTGCGACCATAATCTTTGGTGATCCGCTTTATTTCAATTCGCTCCGATTTAAGAACGACCTCGAGTTATACTTACTGCTTGCTCCTAAGGTAGGTAGTACTTATAGTTTGAGCCCCAGCTCATATAAATTTAAAACTCACTGTCCGCCGCTTCTGTTGCTGTTGGAACAACGACCGGAGTCAAATCCGATCGACCGATAGGGGCCGCGACAGCATCAATCCAGAGCTAGTACGTCTGAGAACTTAGAATACCAAAGCTTGTATACTGCAATGAAAGAGACAGGGATTCCTAATCAATGTCTATATTCATGCTTTATCTCACAAGTCGAGCCTAAAAATGTTCAAATGGCTTTAAAAGAAAGCTCGTGGGTATAAGAAATGCAAGAAGAACTATCTCAGTTCTCTAACTTACAAGTATGGGAGTTGGTTGACCTACCAAAGGGAGAATATCCAATTGGAACTAGATGGGTATTTAAGTGCAAGAGAGATGATAAAGGTATCGTTACTCGCAATAAAGCTCGTCTGGTGGTTCAAGGTTTTAATCAACAAGAAGGTATTGACTACAATGAGGTGTTTGCACCAGTTGCTAGGCTAGAAGCAATTAGAGTATTCTTAGCATTCGCATCATATTTTGGTATAAAAGTGTATCAGTTGGATGTTAAGAGTGCCTTTTTGTATGGCAAAGTGGAAGAATTGGTGTATGTTTCACAACCACCAGGGTTTGCTGATCCTGAGTATCCAGATAGAGTATATCGTTTGAATAAGGCTCTATATGGATTACATCAAGCACCTAGGGCATGGTATGGAACACTATCAACGTATCTACTTGAGAATGGATTTACAAGAGGATCGATTGATAGTACACTGTTTGTGAAGTGGAAAAAGAAAGACTTTCTTCTCGTGCAAGTTTATGTTGATGACATTATCTTCGGATCATCTGATGAAAAGATGTGTCAAGAATTTAAGAAAGTTATGAGAAAAAGGTTCGAAATGTCTGCAATGGGAGAGTTGAATTTCTTCTTAGGATTACAAGTTGATCAAAAGAAGGATGGATTCTTTATTCATCAATCTAAATATACATATGAGCAATTAGAACGCTTCAAGATGGATGAAAGTAAGGTCTACAATACTCCAATTCCAGTCAATCATGGACTAAGTCCAGATACATCGAGTGATAGCGATGTGGATCCATTTCTTTATAGAGCCATGATCGGATCACTAATGTATCTAACAGCCTCTAGGCCTGACATAATGTTTGCTGTTTGTTTATGTGCAAGATATCATGCTAATCCGAAAGAGTCACACATGCAAGCTGTTAAACAAATCTTTCGTTACCTCAAAGGGAAACCTAAGCTGGGTCTTTGGTATCCGATTGATGGAGACTTAGATCTCGTAGCTTATACTGATTCGGATTACGGAGGATGCAATCAGAATAGGAAATCTACGACCGGAGGATGTCAATTCCTAGGAGGTAGATTAGTATCCTGGCAGTGCAAGAAGCAAACCTCGGTAGCCATTTCTACATGTGAAGCTGAGTATGTTGCAGCTGGCAGCTGTTGCTCGCAAGTACTTTGGATTCAACAGCAACTGCGAGATTATGGGTTAAATATAACCAATACTCCTATGATGATTGATAACGAATCTACTATGTCGATCACCAATAATCCGGTGAAGCACAGTAAAACTAAGCATATAGATATACGACATCATTTTATTAGAGATTGTGCTGAGAAAAAGTTGATAAAGTTAGTTAAGGTTCCATCATTGGATAACTTAGCAGACTTATACACAAAGGCGTTCGACAGAGCAAGATTTGAGACATTGGTTCAACTGAACGGAATGAGAAATCCAGAGTGATTAGTCTTCCAAGGGTATTTTTGTAATAGTTAGTATTTCTGTGTTCATTAAAAAAAAAAAAAAAAAGGGGCGTATGGCATTCATTTGCTTGTTACCTAAGGGGAATCGCCTTCATTTAAGTTTTTATTTGCAAAAACTAAGGGAAATGATAGTACATTAGGAGAATAAGCTTCACAATAATAAGCTTAAGTCCTAAAGTATGATATGGTAGTAGGTTCAAATAAAGTTGCTTTAGAACTACAGTGGTTCTATCAGGTATGTGTTTATATTTATTTGATTATACACCTATATCCACAAGTTATAATTTGTCTATTTTTAAGTGAAAACTTTAGATGGCTTCATCATATGATGTACTGGTAGGCAAATTATATGAAATTTTCTAAGTCTTAAGAAGTTAATTAATTACTTGTTTATTATCTTGTGTTACTATTTTATGATGTATGACATTAAGTCTTAATTGTTGAAGGATGGTATTGCCATACACTGTTATCATGCATATTAATTTGAATTGGCAAATAGTAGCAATATGGGTATTAACTTAATTACTGGTAACTTTGTTGTACTAAGTACAGAACTGAAACCGTTAATTAAATTAATATTCTCAAATATATTTTGAATTATGCTAGAAGGGATCTTCTGTTGTACTACGTACAGAATTAGATAACATATCATATTCAAAGTATGTTTGATATTTGTCTAACCTTAAAAATTCAAGTGTATGTTATATGTTTCGAAAAGATACATCATTTAGTAACCGCTACCTTGAAATTTAATGATGCAGTGTTATGAGTTTTACTTGAATTCTTCGGTATGTCATATAATAGGAAGCATTTGATAATATTCATACTAACAATCAAGTGTTATTCTTAGAAAATTAAGTATAATTTGTTTATGTGGATCATAATACCGGTAATCGTCTTGAACTGTCTATAATAAAATATTCACTTTATGTGAGTAATGCATTTATTAATTATGCTATGTGGATAAAGGTACCTAAGATATAGTTTCATAAATATAAATGTATAAATGATAAATTTAGTTGTAATTTTACAGTAATTTATTTGAATTTCATGAGGTATGTATACTACCAATCTGCTTAGACTTTTAAATATATAATTAATTGCTTATTCTTTCTAATAAGATTCCTAAGCAGATAAATTCTTATTCATTTTGTTTATGTATTTTATTTTGATCAAGTGATTAATAAAATGGTACTTGATACTAATGGTTATATAATTTTGTTTTTATCTTATTTGTTTTTACTTTTTGTGTTTATTAGGTTTTACCCTTCGGAATTAAATTATACTGAATATTTTTGAGTTGAACAAACGTGACAAATACAAGTGAAAATTAATTATAATTTAGACTTGTAAAATATCGGGTTTTTATTTATACTTAGAATTAAATTCGCGTTTTTATTTATTTCTGCGAGTTGACATCGACTTGCGGATCCGTTTGAAATTCTCGCGAATCGGATACAAAGTATAAAGGGGGTCAAACGAGTCAAGCCAACCCAACGAACCCACAAATTTCGCGAGTTCACTAAAGCTTGCGAATCCGTCACACAGGCGAAACGAGGTGATTTTGACTTTTCGCTTGATTTCGATTTTTAGAGTACGGGAACGAGTTTTTCAATCCGTAGACTTTATACATCTACAATTTACGAACATTTTGAGGTATATATCAACGGATTTAACCGTGTAAATAACGAGAAATTGAAGTTTTTATAAACTTAGGGTTTCGGGTTATAAACTAAACGATTTGCGTCGATTACGATGTTATTGGACATGGATCTTTAGGGTTTATGTTAAACGAACATTAATGAACGTGAATCAATTGATAGATCATGTTAAAATTACAAGATTAATCGATTTTAGGTGTAACCTCGCGACGGCAGTTCATCAAACGAGTTGACGTTTTAAATCAACTCGCAGCGAGTTGACTAGCGAATCGGGGTGATTAGCGAGTTCACTTCAATAGCTGCTTGAGAAATGTAGCGAGTTGATCAATGTAGCGAGTTGATGAGTAAAGCGAGTTGATAAGCAAAACGAGTTGACCTCAACTCGTTAGACCAGTTTATGCGAGTTTAGAACTTAGAAAATTTTTAATTTTTTAGTAATAACTTTTATATAATTAATTTAAATTAGACTTAAGACTTTTTAGTTATAAGTTAAATTTTTATATACGACTTGAGACTATTTTTGTAACAAGTTATATATAATTTCAATTTTAAACTAAGATGTTTGATGAATCTTGATTCATAATACGTAATAGTTTAAATATTTTTAATTGTGCATTAAATTATATCTGTTGTTTGTGTTTATGTTACAGATATGGCTAGAGCATTTGACAAGGGTCACAACATTTTGGTTGATCTGAACCTTGAAGCCAAGCGGGCTGATAGGGTTGCTGATATACTACGATTCCTTGCACGATCACGGATTAGATACGCCATTATGGCCAATCCTCCTATCTCTCAGGCTATACTGAACGATTTCTGGACGGATATAGTATATGACGAATCTGTCAACCCGCCAGAGATTCGAGCTACGGTTAGTGGCCAACCTGTTACGTTTTCGGCTGGTAATCTTCGTGAGATTTTGCAGCTTGGTACAGTCGAACAGGAGAATGGAGATACGGAGTACCCTATGGATTTTATAGAGGGTGCGATAGGTCATATGGGTTATACCGGAGATAGACGTGGACGTCAGTTCCAGAAACCTCTGGTTATTGGTCAGTGGAGGTTTCTCTGGCACGTGATAAATATAGTTTTCGCAGCGAAGAAGGGTGGATTTGATGAGTTGAGCCCTGCGATTTTATCGGCTGCACTGTCACTGGTTTATAATAAACCATACAGTTTTTGTGATTATCTTTTTTGTAACACCCCCAAATTTTGTTTAGCGGAAGCAGTTAGTTTAAGTACTGGGGTGTCACAATAATAAAGCATGCATACGTATCAGAGCTTATGATTACAACAGAACAATATATATTAAGATGCCAAAAGTGTTAATTACAAAGTTTACGATTCATCGAATCGTATAAGTTAAAAGTAATAAGTTTACAAAAGTAGATTTCTGAAATATGACTAAAACATTTCAGTTATACTAAAGAAATCCATGTATTTCCAAAAAGTTGGCATCCTAAAGCTTCACGGGTCGCCTAATTCTCCATGTGTTGGCGATTCTTACATGCGCAGCTAATTCCCTGAAAAACATAGTAAAAGTCAACAACTAGGTTGAGTGAATTCACAGGTTTTAAGTTTACACAAGTTGAATCAAGTTTGTATCACAGTTGTTATCCAAATATGTTCACAAATAGTATTGCCATAATAGTCGAGTATAAGTTTTGTAGAATGTTATCCAAATACCAGTTTTGTGGGTTGTTCGCCCAAAGTTCAAGTTAAAACACGTGCTGGTCGTTCACCAGCGAGTTATAAATACACAGTACCGGTCGTTCTCCGGCCAAATACGCACGGGTCGTTCTCCCGTCCAACAAACGCATGGGTCGTTCTCCCATCCAAGACGCACGGGTCGTTCTCCCGTCCCTTGGCCAGTCGTTCTCTGGCACTAAAATACGTGGCTGGTCGTTCTCCAGCGTTTTACACAAAAGTACCGGTCGTTCTCCGGTATACCAAACAAGTTTAAAAGTTATGTTTGTGTCGGTCGTTCTCCGACAAGTTACCAAATGTACCGGTCGTTCTCCGGTAAGATACCAAGTTAGTGTCGGTCGTTCTCCGACAAGTTACCAATATGTACCGGTCATTCTCCGGTAAGATACCAAAATAGTTTACAGTCGTTTGCAAAACAGTTTACCGGTTGTTCTCCGGTCTAGTTAAAACAGTTTGTCGAATAAGTTATCCCATTTGTTCAGTGTATCAGTATGAAAATGTTATTTCATAAACAAAGTTCGTACAACAGTTCAATAGTTCAAAGTACTCTAACAGTTTGAGTAAAACACGTATGATAAACAATCATGTAAGTAAAAGCAGTTATGGCAATAAGTAAAACAGTTGACTATGTTTTCCACCCCTGTTCAAAAGCAGTTAAATCAATAAAAGTAGGGGCTGTGAACTCACCTGTTGAGTTTAAGTAGTTGTGCGAGTGCTAGCAAACCTAAGCCCAAGTACGGTCTGAAATCTCCTAACGTCCTAAACGTACGAGATTTAATAAGTATGTGGATGTCTAAACTAATCATCCATGCTAGTGTTTGTACATCCAAGTCACGTCCAAATCGTTTGTTTAATGTTTGTATTTCGTTGTTTATGAAAATGTATACGACTCGTTGGTGAAAGTTTGAAATCAACATTTCGATAAAACAAGTATGTTTAAATTGTTTGTAAGGCTCGTGAATCGAATTTGTATAAAGATATGCGTTTTCGGTTAGTTCGACACTTAGTGAAAACAAGTTTTTAAACTTTCTGTTTTTAGCGACGTAAGGTGCGACGCTGGGTGGTTATGCGACGTAGGGTGCGACGTACGGGTCTACGTCGCATTCAGGTTTTGCGACGTCATGGGTTGCGTCGCATAGGCGACGCTCGCAATTTAATGCGACGTAGTGGTCTGCGTCGCTATGTGCGACGTAAGGAAGGGTAATGCGACGTAGAGGCCTACGTCGCAGTACTGTTTTCGGTCCCAATGCGACGTAGTCGCCTGTTCGACGAACAGCGAGAAAATAACGAGTTTTGGGTCGATTTCGGACGTTTTCGGTTGTATAAAACACTAAAACATGTAAATCTAAGTATATTAAACACTAAGTAGCAATTATAACTTTGAAATCTAAAGATTTGCGGGATTTGTCGGAAACTTACGAGTGTCGGATTTGAAATCCGAAAAGGTAGAAGTGTAGATCGGGATGCCGTGGTCGTTTTATTCCAAAGGGGATATGTGATTCGGCGTCGTTTTAGTGTAGTTTTTATGTGGTTTGTGTGGTTTGTGGGTGAGTTTAGAGAGAAGGAGGAGAAAGAGTAGAGAAGAGAGAGAAAGAGATAGGTGGAAAATGGAAGAAAAGGGAGGTGGGGAGGGGGTTTTGTCCCCTTTCTCGCCTCCGTGTTTGCGTTCCGTGTTTGTTTACCCAATCGTTGAATGTTAGTTTATTTTAACTAATATGTTTTTAATTACGTTTTTCATTATATTATTATTTAAAATCTTTTTACAACACTAAATTAATAATTTATATAAGTTTCAAACTTTGTTTAATTTCAATTATACGTTTTGACGTTTTTGCGTTATAAAATTATTTGGAAATATTTTTGACAAAATATTTATTCGTTACTACGTTTTCGTTTTATTAAATAATTTTGTTCACCAACAGTCGTACGTTTTTGTCGCGTTTGTTTTCAAATGGTTCTGTACGTAATTACAACTAATTACGAATACGTAATACTACGCGTATTATCTAGTTGGGCTATGCTAGACTTACCTCTAAATTGTGTTGTGAATTCACTCAAGTAGGGAATTAGCCTAATAATGCAAGTGATTAATTTAATTAATCGTGTTTAAATTTGCGAGTTGTTACATTCTCCCCATGTTAGAGAAATCTCGTCCCGAGATTTAAAATCAAGTCGGATCGCCCGCGGCGTATGTTCTCCGATAAGTCATGTCGTTACAATAATAGTAATAGTTTGTGTAGTGATCTATGTTTGCCAATATAGTTTTAACTGTTTAGTATACTCGCGGTATAGTTTGATAGTTCAAGTTCGTTTCGTGGTTAGCGTTTACCAAGTGGTGCGTTCGAATTGACATTCGAATGAAAGGAACGTTAAATCGTAGCAAGAGTTGGTAAGACATACCGTGTTTGCCATAGTCCGCAACAGTTTCCGGTGCACGGAGGATGTATGCGCGGCCACGAGCCGGTGGGATGGTTGTGATGTGGTTGTTGTTGTTTTGATTGTTGTTCAGTTTCGGACATTGGTTTCGAAAATGTCCGGATTCACCGCACTCGTAACACGCGTTTGATCGAGGAGGAGGGTTGGTTTTACAGTTTTGGGCCAAATGACCCCAGTTTTTGCAATCTTGGCAGAAAGCACAGTTGCCATTATGATGCATCCCGCACTTGTCGCATTTTGGTTTGTTGCCAAGATAGGTTTTGGGTCCAGAGTTGGTGATTGCGGCAAAGGCTCGGGTGTTTCCCGGGTTTCTGTTTTGTTGACCCTGACGGTCGTTACCATCATTGTTCCATTTACGTTTGTGGGTTCCAGAGTCGCCCGCATCAGTACGGGTAGGTTCAGTTTTCCCTGTGATAGCTTTCAGGGTTCCAATCTCGACCGCGTCGTCGGTTAAGCTGTGAGCCAGATCCACTGCGCTCCTAAAAGTGGCGGGTTTGGAGGACATAACCATGCCTCGGATCTGTGGTGCCAAACCCCTGTTGTAACGCTCAATGCGTTTGCTCTCGGGGGTTACCATATGAGGCACCAGACGTGCAAGCTCCTGAAATCTAGTTGTGTAACCGGAAATGTCAGCGCCGATCATTTGGATGTTCCAGAATTCGGTTTCAAGTTTTTGCATCTCGTTGGGAGGGCAAAATTCCTCCATCAGCATTCGTTTCAGTGTCTCCCATGAGATGGAGTAAGCAGCTGGGCGTCCCATGATTTGCACCTGAGCGTTCCACCAGGTTAGCGCTTTGTCGGCTAAAGTGCAGGTGGCGTATTTCACGATCTTGTCGTTGGCGCAGTCGCTAATGTCGATGACTGATTCCATCTTTTCAATCCAGTGGACCAGGCCAATGGCCCCTTCGGTCCCGGTGAAGGTGCTGGGTTTACAAGACTGAAAGGTTTTGTAGGAACACCCCTGCTGGGTATTAGTTGGAGTTTCGCTGTTGACGGGGGTAGCTCCACTGTTGTTGGTTGGGTTTTCACGATTTCTGCTAGCCTCGTACTGAGCAATAGCCTCAGCCACGCGGCGTTCGATGATTTGTTCGGTTGTTTCTGGAGGTACAGGTGGAGAATTTCGTCGACTGCTTCGAGTCTTTCTTTGTTTAGGCGGCATGCTGACGTTCTACGATGAAAAGATGCAGAAGTCAATGCCAATGAAAAATATGTGAGGAATAAAGTTTCACATATTTCAAGTTTTCGAGTATCAAGCAAAATTTGTCGAATCCCCATCACGTATCTTACGACTATGAAACACCCATATGTACTTAGTATGATATAATCACGTTGGCCAGGCGTCATTATATGATGCCAAATACATACTTCTTTTCATCAACCGTTTAATCACGATCAGGTTCATATGAGATCAGAGTACAATGAACGAGTCGGATGTGGTGAACAGTTCACGCGTATCGAGGTATCGTAACGATAGTTTAGATGTATGCAAATGTATGTATGCATGTGCGTTCTAGCCAAGGCTATAGTCTAGGTCTCTAGGTTTCTAAGTCACCTAAAGTTTCCTAGTTCGCTATAACCATTGGCTCTGATACCAATATGTAACACCCCCAAATTTTTGTTTAGCGGAAGCAGTTAGTTTAAGTACTGGGGTGTCACAATAATAAAGCATGCATACGTATCAGAGCTTATGATTACAACAGAACAATATATATTAAGATGCCAAAAGTGTTAATTACAAAGTTTACGATTCATCGAATCGTATAAGTTAAAAGTAATAAGTTTACAAAAGTAGATTTCTGAAATATGACTAAAACATTTCAGTTATACTAAAGAAATCCATGTATTTCCAAAAAGTTGGCATCCTAAAGCTTCACGGGTCGCCTAATTCTCCATGTGTTGGCGATTCTTACATGCGCAGCTAATTCCCTGAAAAACATAGTAAAAGTCAACAACTAGGTTGAGTGAATTCACAGGTTTTAAGTTTACACAAGTTGAATCAAGTTTGTATCACAGTTGTTATCCAAATATGTTCACAAATAGTATTGCCATAATAGTCGAGTATAAGTTTTGTAGAATGTTATCCAAATACCAGTTTTGTGGGTTGTTCGCCCAAAGTTCAAGTTAAAACACGTGCTGGTCGTTCACCAGCGAGTTATAAATACACAGTACCGGTCGTTCTCCGGCCAAATACGCACGGGTCGTTCTCCCGTCCAACAAACGCATGGGTCGTTCTCCCATCCAAGACGCACGGGTCGTTCTCCCGTCCCTTGGCCAGTCGTTCTCTGGCACTAAAATACGTGGCTGGTCGTTCTCCAGCGTTTTACACAAAAGTACCGGTCGTTCTCCGGTATACCAAACAAGTTTAAAAGTTATGTTTGTGTCGGTCGTTCTCCGACAAGTTACCAAATGTACCGGTCGTTCTCCGGTAAGATACCAAGTTAGTGTCGGTCGTTCTCCGACAAGTTACCAATATGTACCGGTCGTTCTCCGGTAAGATACCAAAATAGTTTACAGTCGTTTGCAAAACAGTTTACCGGTCGTTCTCCGGTCTAGTTAAAACAGTTTGTCGAATAAGTTATCCCATTTGTTCAGTGTATCAGTATGAAAATGTTATTTCATAAACAAAGTTCGTACAACAGTTCAATAGTTCAAAGTACTCTAACAGTTTGAGTAAAACACGTATGATAAACAATCATGTAAGTAAAAGCAGTTATGGCAATAAGTAAAACAGTTGACTATGTTTTCCACCCCTGTTCAAAAGCAGTTAAATCAATAAAAGTAGGGGCTGTGAACTCACCTGTTGAGTTTAAGTAGTTGTGCGAGTGCTAGCAAACCTAAGCCCAAGTACGGTCTGAAATCTCCTAACGTCCTAAACGTACGAGATTTAATAAGTATGTGGATGTCTAAACTAATCATCCATGCTAGTGTTTGTACATCCAAGTCACGTCCAAATCGTTTGTTTAATGTTTGTATTTCGTTGTTTATGAAAATGTATACGACTCGTTGGTGAAAGTTTGAAATCAACATTTCGATAAAACAAGTATGTTTAAATTGTTTGTAAGGCTCGTGAATCGAATTTGTATAAAGATATGCGTTTTCGGTTAGTTCGACACTTAGTGAAAACAAGTTTTTAAACTTTCTGTTTTTAGCGACGTAAGGTGCGACGCTGGGTGGTTATGCGACGTAGGGTGCGACGTACGGGTCTACGTCGCATTCAGGTTTTGCGACGTCATGGGTTGCGTCGCATAGGCGACGCTCGCAATTTAATGCGACGTAGTGGTCTGCGTCGCTATGTGTGACGTAAGGAAGGGTAATGCGACGTAGAGGCCTACGTCGCAGTACTGTTTTCGGTCCCAATGCGACGTAGTCGCCTGTTCGACGAACAGCGAGAAAATAACGAGTTTTGGGTCGATTTCGGACGTTTTCGGTTGTATAAAACACTAAAACATGTAAATCTAAGTATATTAAACACTAAGTAGCAATTATAACTTTGAAATCTAAAGATTTGCGGGATTTGTCGGAAACTTACGAGTGTCGGATTTGAAATCCGAAAAGGTAGAAGTGTAGATCGGGATGCCGTGGTCGTTTTATTCCAAAGGGGATATGTGATTCGGCGTCGTTTTAGTGTAGTTTTTATGTGGTTTGTGTGGTTTGTGGGTGAGTTTAGAGAGAAGGAGGAGAAAGAGTAGAGAAGAGAGAGAAAGAGATAGGTGGAAAATGGAAGAAAAGGGAGGTGGGGAGGGGGTTTTGTCCCCTTTCTCGCCTCCGTGTTTGCGTTCCGTGTTTGTTTACCCAATCGTTGAATGTTAGTTTATTTTAACTAATATGTTTTTAATTACGTTTTTCATTATATTATTATTTAAAATCTTTTTACAACACTAAATTAATAATTTATATAAGTTTCAAACTTTGTTTAATTTCAATTATACGTTTTGACGTTTTTGCGTTATAAAATTATTTGGAAATATTTTTGACAAAATATTTATTCGTTACTACGTTTTCGTTTTATTAAATAATTTTGTTCACCAACAGTCGTACGTTTTTGTCGCGTTTGTTTTCAAATGGTTCTGTACGTAATTACAACTAATTACGAATACGTAATACTACGCGTATTATCTAGTTGGGCTATGCTAGACTTACCTCTAAATTGTGTTGTGAATTCACTCAAGTAGGGAATTAGCCTAATAATGCAAGTGATTAATTTAATTAATCGTGTTTAAATTTGCGAGTTGTTACATTTTTGGTGAGATTGCGAAACAGATATCGGGGTCTGTTAGATCAAGATTTTTGGTTTACCCGCGATTTTGCATGTTGATTATCCGTGCGCGTCTACCGGATTTGGCTATACCTGAACCACATCTAGTGGTTAATACGATTGACCATCGTGGGTATAACGCCATGTTTATGCAGACGGTTAGGAAGGAGGGAGTGGTGAAACCTGAAGTTAGACCACTATTTGGGTATATTATTGACCCGAACTACGTTGCACCGCCAAATCATGGGTGGTTAGACGTTGCTCCTGCTGCTGCTGCTGCTCCTGCTGATGCTGATGTTGTACCAGAACCTGCAGCTGAGGAAGTTCAACCTGAAGATCCACAAGGGCTCCTTGAGGATGTTCTTATTCAGGCTGGTCAGGTTGATCAGCAAGTGAACCAAGAGGTTGCTGCACAAGTTGTGCAAGAGGTTTTGGAGCAGAATGATGCGACAAATCCTTTGCTTCAGGATATTGAGAGTTATTTAGCACCACCTGAGGTAATCTTTTATTTATATAATAATATAGATGCTTAGTTGATAGATTGTTTTTATTAATCATAGATGCATAATATTATTATCTAATGCTTATGATATTAGATATTTAGTTAATTGGATATTATTTCTGATTTTAAAATATAAATATCATTAAACGAACAGGAAGCTGAAGCTGAGGCTGCAAACCCAGAAGTTGTATTACTTGAGGGGGAGCAGATACAGCTAGATGAATCAGTTGTTGTACCGACTGAGGTATTATATCTGATTAATCTTAAATATATAGAACTTGTATGATAGAGCTTATGCTAATCATAAATGTTTAATATATTCAAAATTTAGGATCCTGTTAGATCATCTGGAGGTCGTGATGGTGAGACGGCTTCAGATGATGATTATGAGAATACACCTTCTCCTTCTCCATCTGCTTCTGAAAGGAAGAGAAAAGGTAAGAATATTCTAGAGGAAGGTACTGAGGAAGTTGAGATTCCTTTGATGAAGCGTCCGAGAACGCTTACTATTAGAGAAGGTTAGTATTGATTATAAAAGTTAAATAATCTTAACTTGTTGTTTATCAGGAGTTGAACTGAGACAGTTAATTCTGTATACAGTTGCTCAGGATACACCACAGGTGGAGATGGATGCACCGGTGGTTACTGAATCGATGTCTGTACCGCTTCAGGTATGAGATATAAGTTCTCTAACTATGAGTGTTATGCAATTAATTAGAGTTTGAGACAGAGTAATCTGTAACAATAACTGATTTTAATTGTATTTAACTTTACAGCATGAGGTTGCTGATCTAGTTCGTGGAGCTAATTTTCCGACGAACAAAGCAGCTAGATTTGCGACAAACTTGCTTACACAAGCTTTGTCTCAACCTCATACACCGCTGACAAGAGACTGGCATATTGAGTCTCTCACACCGCCTGGACCAACAACGATACCTGTTACTCCGACGACTGATGCTGAAAGGATTACATCCTTAGAGTCTAGGGTAGAGGATTTAGAGAAGCTTACTTCTCAGATTCCAGAGCTGGTGTCGAGCAATCTTCTTCTTTCTCAACAGATACTCAAGCAGAGTGAATCGTACAATCTGTTGATGAAGACTCATGAGACTTTGCTTGCGGACTTCACTGTATAGAGACTGAAGTTATCTTCTTTGGAGAGTCTGGTCTTGAGATCGCATTCAGGACAGTCTACTCAGGGGGAGATATTGGTATATCTGGAGTCTTGCAGAGAAAATGAGCTGAAGAGGAAGAGAGATACAGATAAGGACGATGATCCCAATGCACCGAGTGGTGAGCAGACCGGTCCTTCAAAGACTGGTGAGCAAGCTACAACTCAGGGGGAGTCTGGTGCTGGTGCTAGTGGTTCTGGAGTGGGTACAAGTGCAGATAAGACTGTACCGGGTGATACTGAAGCTGGTAAGATAGCTTAGTATTATCATAGTACTGTAATATTTGTAATAGTTTGTAGTGAACAAATGTAAACTTAATTTATTGTGTAAATATATTCGGCTTAGGGTTATTATTATTTTAAGTAAAATATATTTGATGTAATTTAAGTCTATATAATCATGTTAAGATAAAATAGTGATCGAAAGACTTCCGACTCATTGAGTAGTCGAGCGGCGTGTTCCGATTAATATCGGCGGTCAAAATTTTATAATAACATATGCATTTTAGATTTGATTATGGACTTAAGACCGTAAGGTATATAAGTAATTAACAAGTTAAAAATGTATTCGTATTAACTAGACAAATGATATATAATTTAAAGGTTAAATTGATAATGAATGAGATCAATTAACACTTGGAAATTATATAAGGTAATTAATAGTAAATTTAAATGTTTGGTGATTATTCACAAGCATTAGAATTTAAAATTAATTAATATTTGTTAAGTAGACTTAAGAGATTTTGGATTGATTCAGGGTAATCAATAAAAGATTTTATAAGTTATATGTAAATTGCGTTTATATGTTAGGTTAAAATATACAAAAGAATTAATAAAGAAATTCTTAGATTGGTTCAGGGAAATCAATGAAGAATTTGAATTATTAATATATATTTGTATTTACACTTTTCTCTAGGAATGGAAATGCTTAATCTATCAGATTCGGAAGATGACATTTTGGATGAGATAGATGAAGAGATTGATTATGATATTGAAGAAGGAGAGTTCAAACTTCCTGAAGACTGGACTGCAGTATTTGAATCTGTGATAGATGAAGGTGTTGATCTGGATGCAAATGTAGATGAACATGTTGTGAATCCATCAACGACTGAATTTGTTTTTGTAAATGAGCAAGGAGAATCAGTTATTGATTTAGAAGCTTTTGAGAATGCTTCTGAAGATTCAGATACTGAGGTTGAAGAAATAGAGGACAAATACAAACATATGATTGGTAATCCTATGTTTATCCAAGAAATGCTAAAGAAGAAAAAGGAAAATAAGCCACGCATTTTGAAAGAAGTTGATATTACTGGAAAGCGTGTACTTAAAACTGGCATTATTGGATGGTATTATGACTCTGACCTGAAGCTCTTCGCGATCAAAAGGTTTGATGGGGTTCAATATTTTGAGAAGAAGCTTGTAGTGTTTAGTCCGTTGCCTCGATATGAGATTCGAGACTTGGCTAGATTAGATATGATGAATCGAAGTGATGATGACTATGCTAAGTATGTTGAGCGTATCATTAGGACTGAAGGATTATCTATGAAATTCTCAAAGGTTAAGCCAAGGAAAGGAAAAACGATAAAGCTGAACGAACTCAGTCAGAGGACAGGAAGAAGAAGAAGGAAGAAGGTTTATCCAGCGGTCAACTGTATTAAGCAAATACCTATGAAGACTATGCCTCAGAATATTTTGGGAAAATTGAAATATTGGGGGGTAGATGCTGGAACAGGGGAAGCCTTTATGATTGAAGCTGATGATGATTATCCTGATGGCGAAAAAGAGATTCTTCATGTATATGATCACAGACATCTGATGAACTTATCAAAGGAAGATCTGATTATGTTGTACAAGAACAAGATCAAATCTACTATTGGTTGTGGTGATTTAGCACGAGATTATCACAGGATGGTTAAAACATGCATTAAGCTTAAAATTTTTGCAGGAAGTAAGATTTACAAATGAATACCAAAGACAGCGTGAAGATAAAGACGCTAGAGCTATTGTCAAGGGGGAGTCTGTTGAGACATAGATTGTGACAACAGATCTAGCTTGAAATAGGACTGGTGTAATTCTTATTACTTTTGTACATTGGTTTAGATTTGTAAATAAATATTTGTTTTGTTAGTAATATTCGTTAAACATATTATTGTGCTAAGTTAGACGAATGTTTAAATACGAAATAAATAATGGACGTTTTATGCAAAGCGAGTCGAGATCTCAGGTCGCAGCGAGCTGAGCTGTGAGATGAGAACTGAACTCGCGAGGCATTAGTCTGGCGAGCCGAGTTCTATGTTGGGCTTGGGCTGCGAGTTGGACCGAACTCGCAGGCCCATGCGAGCCGAGACGAGCTGACGTATATATTGTTTTTCACGGATGAGAACATAACACTTTTGATACTTTTGCTGATCTGTGAACTCGATAAACCAGAGAAAAACTTATATCTAACGGCTAGGCTTTGACGTATTATTCGTTTAAAGTTAAGCTTTAATATACGCAATTACAAACATATTCGTTGTTAGTAAGATAACACCGTATTGAGGGATTCCGCACCTTAATACTACAGATAACGAAGTTATCGATCCTAAAACTAGGGGACTTACAGTCGCATTATTTTGACATTAGTTAATTGTCTGCGCCGTCGCATATTCTGCGACGTCATGAGCGACGTCGTTCTCTACGTCGCACCATTTTAATAATGTGATTAAATTCACAATTAATAGCAAAATGCGACATCCCCTTTTAACGTCGCTCCAATTTTGTGCGACGTCACGGGCTACGTCGCTATTGTTATTATTTTGATTTTCTGCGACGTCTTTTACTACGTCGCTATATGACTTGCGACGTCAGTTACAACGTCGCTAGTTACAGGAAAAGTGATATTTTTTTAAAAAAATTAAAGCGTTGCATTTTCTAACAGATTAAGTTCTATCCAGCCATGGCGGGCGATTTCTTTCAGTTCCTAGCTGAATGAGAAAGACTTTGTTCACTGCTTCTGCCCAAAGAGTGTCACAACTCGCCCCTCCCCGGCTAGAAGGATTATCTTCCAGTCGTGGATCCTTTTGTACTTTCTGGTGATCAAGCGCCTTAAAGCTTCTATCTGGTCACATGGATATGACCATTTTTGTCTCAGTTGGCTAATGATCCGGTGGAATTCTCTTCTTGTCCTGAATCTTGGCTTCATGGTCTGGAGGAATTCCTTCACTGTCCTGGATCTTGGCCTTCTGGTCTGGTGGGATACCATCCTTGTCTTGGATTTTGGCCTGACCTTGTCTTGGATTTTGGCTGTATCTGTTTAACCGGGACCTTTGGTCTAGGTCTAGGCTTAGGGTTTAGGGTTTAGGATTTGATATGTTTATTTGTAACCTTGTACTTATTTAACATATCAATGAAACCTTTCGTTTATGACAAGTTTGGTATATTTTGTTCATTCTAACGCCTTTCGAGTATATATATTATGTTTTGTTTTTTCAGATATGGCATTAGCATTCGAACCAAGACACAACACGGCTGCATTTCTTGATGATACACTGGATAAGGCTGCGCCGTTTCGTCCAATGATTGCATTCTTACGTCGTTCGAGGGTTTACCATGCTATCTCGGAGAATGCGGTTGCTTACAGGAATCTGATTGCTCCTTTCTGGAGAGATGCTACCGTTATCACTGAGAATAACATTCCTCGGTTGGTTTCCACGGTTCTTGGTACTGAGATTACAATTACTGAGCAGAGCATTCGGGAACTCTTCCAGCTAAATGATCAACCTGACATGCCTGTCAACTTTGATCCTAACTTTATAGCTGGCGCGATGCAACGAATTGGATATCCAGGCATTCCTGCAGACCAATACCGCAAAGCCAATCTGACGCGGATTTGGAGATACTTAATGCATATTTTCATTGTTTGTTTAGGAAACAGGAAAGCTGGTACGGATGGAATAAGCAGGAGTCTAGCTTCTGCTATGCTTGCTTTAGTCTACAACAAGCCGTTCAACTATTCTGGATTTATTTTCAAGGCTATGGTAGACAACGCAAACGCTGGGAATTCGAAATGGTTATTATATCCACGTTTTATTCAGCTTCATATCAATCGTCATCATCCAGCTCTTATGGCACAGGGTGATGTGGATAACATTTTGAAGATCTCACCAATAATGAACCGTATTTTCGCGGTTTGTTCAGCTTATGAGAAAGGGGTTGAGGCACCAAGGGATGTTCCCTTATTCGGTGCAATTATAGATGCAAATTACGTGCCGCCTGCAGATCCTCAGTATATGGATGCTCCAGCACCACAGCAACCGCAGCAACCACTTGTGAACATCCTTGTTCAAGCTGCGGGGGAGCATGTGGATGCTATCTTGGAAAATATTGAGCAATTTGGGCATGTTGAATCGGAAAATTCAGCTTCTCATGACACTGTTGAGGGATCGGATTCTGAAAATGTGGCTGAACCACAACCTGATGATGGCGGGGAAACGCCTTCGGATTCTGACGGTGCTGTACCGCACCCTTCTAAGTTGGAAACAATTCGAACGCAGAATCCATGACAGTATCTGCAAATTCAACGCAGAATGAAACAGGGGAGAGTTCATATTCCGAAGAATACTGGCAAGCGTGTTCGAGACAGTAATGATCCCAAGGATGCAGACTTTGAGCATCGTCATCGCCGTTCTCGTCAATCTGCTTCTTCCAGAGCTCCAGTGACCCCATCACCTCAAGAAACTTTTGCTATTGAGCCTACTCCTGCTTTTATGCAAAAACTGATGGATGATATGCTGAAAATGCAGCGGCAGATGAAAGAACAGGCAGAACAACATGCAACCCAAGCTGTAATTATCGAGACTCAAGCTAATCAGCTTATCGAGCTGCAGAATAGGGTTAATGTGTTAGAAGGCAGGTTAATTGCCTCGGGGGAGTCTGGGTCCGGGGTACCCAATTTAGAGTCAAGTGAACCTGCGTCTGTAAACCCCAACCCTGTAATTGAATCCGGTATTAATGAAAATGTACCTCGTTTGGATTATTTCCCTGTTAATGATATTCCAGGACAGCCAAGACCGCTAGCCGTTGATTACTCATTTGCTGATTTATCTTTTATCCAAAGAATGGCTAACAGAGCTGGTCCTGAGACGGATTCAGAATATGTGTTTGATATGGATGATGAGGTTTCGGTTGAAGATGAGCATCTGGACGATGATGAAGAATATGATGATGCTCCGTTTATTGAGACAGATTCAAGTGAAGATGAGGGTCCTGCAAAAGCTTCTCGTGGAGAATCTAGTACTTCTCATGCGGGGACAGCTCCAGTGGAACCAGAAAAAGAATCTGAGATTCCTGCACCAGAAACTGCTGAGCGAAGGGAAACTGCTGAAGAAAAGGCAGAAAGAAACAAGCAGTGGTGGCCTCGTGGAAGAAATCCTACTCCTATACCTGTGAAGTGTCAGTTTTACAAGGTTAATGGAAAATATACCGGGGTGATAAAGAGCTAGAAAGTTGAAAAGAAACTGTTTATGATTAAGAGATTGGACGGTATTCAGTATTTCAAGCTTAGATTCAAGAAATTGAGTACCTTGCCAAAGGGAGAGATCAACAGATTAGCTCAATTGAATTTGATTAATCGTGTTGATAACCATTATGCTGATTATATTCAGAGAACCTTACGTCAGGAAGTTCAAGCCAAGAAGTACAACAAGTTAAGACCGACGTTAGGTACGCAGTATTTGTATAAGAAGAAATTGGATCCAGCTACAGGGCGACCGATGGTTAAAGTTTATTATCCGCCAGCTGAATGCGAGACTGATATACCTCTAGAGACAGTTCCCTATTATTTTCTTCGCAGATTTGTTAAGTGTGAACTAGATCCACATACTGGTGAAGCGGTGATTACTTTTGTTCCAGATACAGAGCCGTGGCCAGAAGTTGGAGGTATTTGGAATCTGAAGCAAGCTACGTTCAGATTGTTTAATCCGATGAGTTTAATAAATTTTCATGAAAAGGACTTGCGTAAACTCTATGATGATCGGATTCGAGTGAATAGAAACAATGAGTTCAACTCACGGTTAGCTGATCAATTCTACATAGTTGTTACCGTTTGTGTAACTCATGGAATTCACGCTGATGGACAGTTTCCTGCGGGCTGGGTTTAATTGAAGAAATTTTTGAAGACCAAGCTGAAGACACGGGGGAGTTTGTTGGTACATGTTAGTGTGTCTGTCATTTGGTCTAGTTCGTAATTTGATATTGTAATAGTTTTGTGTTTCCTGACTCCTGCGACGTTGTCTGTAACGTCGCAGGTGCGACGTCAGGGTTTTGGGCCTGCGACGTTGTCTACGTCGCATGGGCCTGGGCCTGCGACGTTGAGTGCGACGTCGCAGGTGCCAGATTTTGTATATAAACGTTTTACGTTTTCTGTTTTAGGGTTGACGAAACCCTAAACGCAATTAGTCAAATCCACCTGTAATCTGATCGGTTATAATCAATATACAAGCGTTTGATTCATATTCTATTGTGTTTGATTATTCATTGTGTTCGTGTGATAACTTAATCGTTGTTTCCGCCATCGATTGAGTGACTCGGTTCGTTTAGATCCAACATAAAGGGACCAACATATACGGTGCATAATAGGCCGTATACGGTGCTAGTAGGGCCGTATACGGTTCCCTAGGCCCTATACGTGCTCCGTATGATTTCAATTGTTGCTTAAAATGCCCGTATCTCCTTCGTTATACATCCGTTTGACTTGATTCTTTTGCCTAAGGCTCCGTAATTCCGTTACGCTTCTAATGGTGCCAATCTCATGGAAATTGGATGTGTAGAGCTCAGGCAAAGCCGGAATGACTTTTTTGGTGTTTGTAATCGTCGTATCTTCTCCGTTCTCTATCCATTTTGCATAATTCTTGATTTTCCGGACTCGTTTTTACCTGTATTATCATATGATGAAGTTAGAATGTGAATCTCATAAGGTAAATAAGGTCGGAATAATTGGTGCATGTATATTCGTCTTGATTTGCTCGTTATTTGGACGTTTTTAGTGATTTTTGCAGCAACGCCTATATTTGGATTACTTTAGTGAATTTTAGTAAATAAACATCATTTTGGAATGTTTTCACGAAAGATGTGCCCAAAAAATGTGGAATATAGTACTTAAAAACATGATTATTTGCGTCACATCAATTTATCACACACTCGGTCATGTTTTGGAAAACATTTTAAAATCTGATTTTGGGTGAGTCAAAATAATTTCAAAAGATACCACTTCTAATAAAAGCAAATTTATTTAGAAATATGAAGAAGGATAAGATAATCCTTTCAGAAGCAATAAGCGACTTTCTCAGGCATTGATGGCACCCAAAAGTGTCGGTGTCGTTGATGGTAACTAATCGGGCGCCAACTGGGGTTTTAAAATTTATAAAAAAGCGGCGCTTAAATTATATGTACTACCTACTTTGGTTAGTAAGCGGTAAGTATAACCTAAGATCGTTCTATGAATCGAAACGTGTGGGTGATTAAAGCTGGTGCTTTCGGTAGGGAAGTATTTAGGATGGAACAAAGTAGGTAGGTTTGGGGGTTTTAAACTAAAGACAAATAATTAAAGTGCAGGAAAGTAAATTGTAGGAAATTAAAATACAGGAAAGCAGATAAAGATAAATATGTGATTGTTGAGACTTTGATAATTAATGTTTCGGGATGACAGACTAAATAGGGACAAAACTTAATATAATAAATAAACTATCAGGTGTAAACTTTAGAACCCTACCAACTAATTTTCCCATTGGCATGTCACTAGGAACTAGGTTATCGTGATTCTGATTGGAGAAATACGCAAACTTCCAATACTTATCTGGTTGAAAGATAAGCAACCTATCTTGGTTTTATACCAAGGTGCATGAATCAGCAGCGTATTGTCTCATAGGTCCGACCGTTCTTAACCCCTAAGATAGTTTACTACTCTATCAGCATGCAGATTAATAACTTTGTATGTTTAGACCGCCGATTTTGTAAGACTTAGTGTTTTAAGGATTCTAGGTCGCTATGACTTTACTCTTATTCCTAAGCCTTGTTATTATTCATTAAGGTTCTGATTACTTCGACTTATGACTTAAATCTCTCATTTTATAACTGTTATACATCCCTGGATTATTCGCAGTTTATTAAAACATGTTTCATATGCAGACCATGCCTTTCAGTAATTAGACAGTGTACTTTACATGGTAGTTCCACAGCTTCTTACATCCAACATGCAGTCAAGAGTAATTGACAGTGAAAGTGACACTCTAAACTAACTAAATGTAAAATAGTGCGGAAATGTAAACCTAATATGTACAACGAGTGGTTTCACTGTGTCTTACTTATTGCATGTCATGGGCACATATAACTACTTACCATAATTAAGGTTGATCAGGTCCTAATTACTAGGTTGCAGTCACGTGGATAACCAGAAAGGGTACTCCATAAATTAAACTTAAGTTCATAAAGTCTTAATAGTACAAAGGTTACTAATTCCTATTTTATCTGAACGTGTGTTGCGAACAATACTTTATAATGCGTTGACTTTCGTAGGATACACCAGTTAGTTGTGAAGTTGTATTATCCTTTCGGAATTCCAACTGTTAAACCGGAGCTGATTCCCATGATATAACTACCTTCGGTCGTTTATTGACTTCCATACATTTGTACTCCACTTAAAAGCGTTTCCAGTACTATATCAAATAAACAGTCGAATAGGGGCCATCATATCACTTTACGATTGTCGTACACTAATTATATAATGTCATCCCTACTTATAATTATCTACATCATCAACAATCACAATAATAAACTACTCGCAATTCATGGCAACAAGTAAATCACATACCAAGTAATAATACATATTGAAATACGAAATAAAACAAGTATGATAAACGTTTAGATATCACCCGAAAATAAATGCGTAGCAGCGTATTATTATGATTGACAACTCTTTCGCACGTACAAAGATTAATCTCCAAATCCCTAGCGTTCGTTCTAGCCTCTATATTAATCCTTAGATTTATTACAATAATCCTAGAATGAGAAAAACTATAAAATACAAGAGAATTTCTAGAGTGAGAAAGTGGAATTTTGTGATTCCAAGAGTGTGTTGAAATGAAACCATGAGCTCCTATTTATTGGTGAAATCTGGTGCATTTTAGCAACTTGGAGCACACGTTAGCAAAAGGTGGAAAAGTGTCTAGCACATTTACCCTAAAGTGGTGAAAGGTCTAGCACATGTACCCAAAAGTCGCGGAAAGGTCTAGCACATGTACCTGGAGAGTACGGGCAAGGACGAAAAAGCGGCCAGGAGATGGGGGACAGGTGGCCGGCACCGCCACCATGGTGGCCGGCGGCAGCTGGGTGGTGGCCGGCGGCGGCTGCCTTCCACCCGCCCCGGTTCGCTTTCTTTTCGCTCGTTTCTTGATTCATGCGTATCTTCTTTGTTATGCGTCCGTTTTCATTGATTCTTCTTGCTTTGGATTCGTTTTTCAAAAACGAAGACTTTGATGAGAAGAAATCCCTGAAATGTGTCTCTGATCTTTAGATGTCTCGTACGAATCGTTTGAATCTTCTGGTGTACGTAGAATCTTCGTTCTTCATCCGTTTTTGTTGATTCTTCTTCTGTTAGATTCGTAATTTGAAAACGAAGATCTTGGATAAGAGAAATCTTGGTGGGGGGTAATTTGTCTCTAAATCTTGTTTTGATGTCTTGAATCTTTAATTGCGTGTGGAATCTTCATTTCTCTTCCATTTTTAGTGATTTTTCTCGTGCTTCCGTGATTTCACCTTCTTGGCACAATATCACTGATTTAAGTGATAATTGAGCTTGTATGCCAAGTATTAGTCTTAAATGAGAGAGATATCAGTAGTAAAAACATGACTTTTTACGCGATATCAAGTATCCCACACTTAGACTTTTGCTTGTCCTTAAGCAAACTCATTCATAAATGGCCTTTAGAAAGATTCTAATCACACATATCTTTTAGAGATACTATTTCCAAAGAATATAAAGCTCCAGTTATGAAAGAATTCTTATGAGAAACAAAGGGTTTATAGAATTTGATACTTTCTTCAAGCAACTTAGATGGTAATCATGACTAGGCAATCCTCGCAGTGGGTCACTCAAATCACTCAGGTGTTTAGGGTTTCCTGCTTGCTAGTGTCAATCACTAAGATAGCCAGTCATGCAGCATTCCCGTCATAGGCTTGATCAAGAATCAAATCTCCATCACTTTGGATGAGAACGGTACTAGTCTTTCAAGATATCTTAGAAAGGAATCGGGTTTTTGATTCTGGGGAAGTGAAGAAGGTGTGTGAGAAGGAAGATTATGGGATTTTCTTTCCTCGTATCTTTCTTTAAACTTGGGTGTTTTTTCGAGAAAGTCTCTTTTGGAATTTCTCAAATTTGAAAAGACTTGATCGTGCAACCCTTTTGTAATTTTGAATCTTTTCTTTTCTGGGTATTGCCGGCATATATGTTTCTTGTTTCCTATTTTTTCTAATTTTTATTTTCTTTCTTTTTATTATGCCGGCCTTACCGATGGATATTTTGTCCAAAAAGTTTCGTATGGTATTGGGTTGTGAGGTTGTGTTGGCTTTTGATGCGCCGCCAACGGTCGATCAGGTTTTACCCTGTCGTCAGACCGTCCGTCAGCGGCGGCACCAGTGGGTTTTAATATTTATAAGTGCGGGGCCTAAGTTTTACTAGTGCTATGTGGCCTAAGGGTTGTATAGCAGTGTAACACCCCCAAATTTCAGTTTGCGGAAGCGATCGAGTCGGGTGTTACCAAATTAAATATCACAAGCACGAAGATACATAGTGAACGACTCTAAATGAGACGTTTGAAAATAGTTATACATTTCTGAAATTAAAGTATTTACAAGTTGCGAGTTCGCATAAAAGTAATATTACATTCTACTAGTACTGAAGTAAATGCAATAAATATCCTGAGTGTTGAAAACATGCGACTCGAGCTAGAATCCTGTAGGCCAATCCTACTACAGCAGTGTACCTGAGAATGCACACTAAAAGGGTCAGCTGGAAAGCTGGTGAGTTCACAAGTAATTCGTAGAAACAAGTAGTTCGAGTAATAAATATTTCATTCAGAAATATCAATCAAGTTTAGCAGTTTAAATAACAACGGTCGCCCTTCGAGGCAATTATAAGTAGTTTATGGTAAGCAGGTGAACCTAATCAATAGGTTTCTAGTCAAGTAAAGGGAACCAATTCCCAGCCTGTGTGTTATCCGGTAAGATATTACCGCCTGGCAATATGTATACGAGAGCAGCGTAAGGTGACTATCTGTCGTGCTACTGGCCGAAAGCAATCAAGCAGGAAAGTTCTTAGACAGTCGGTATTGCTCCCCGGCAATACGGTACGGATAGTTTGTACGGTTTCAAGTATTAGTACTACGGTTACTAATAGGTCACGATGCCACCTGGCATGAAAGGTTGCACCCCGGCAACGTTATCAAGTTATCTGTTTTGTAGTAGTGTCATATCGTACGGTTTACAAGCACGGTCAAGTGAGCAAAAGCTCGTAATTTCCTGAGTCTCTGACTCGTAAGCATCTAGTAATCACCTACAGTGATGGTAATGGTTATCCCCCAAGGGAAGTGTCAAGTTATGTCCCGCAGGACCATGTTTAAGTAAATTAACCAGTTATAGAGCCAACGACCCCGACCGTAATAATTCGTAGGTCCGTTGCTGAAAGTAAGTAAAGCATAATCCATATGCTGAGTATGAGTAACCGTGCAGTTCCGCAGAACTACGATAGAGCATGAATCCACATGCTGAGCCAACGACCCCGACCGTAATAATTCGTAGGTCCGTTGCTGGAAGTAAGTTGTACCACCCACCGTGGTATCGTGAGCAATCCAGCTCGCAAGTAAGTTGTACCACCCACCGTGGTATCGTGAGCTCGTTTGTAAATCCGCAATACCAATCACATTGGTATCGTGTTTGTACCACCCACCGTGGCATCGTTTTGCTTCACATATAGTGACAGCGTCCGTTATTCTCCCGCAGGAGATGCAAGTAATCGTTTTGGCAGTACACAACATGCCCGTAAGTAAGTTTAGCCCAAAGCTAGTAAAATGTTACAGGCACTCAACAGTACCTCAAGTTGTTACGTGATTCACGGTAGTATATCATACTAAGAAAGGTAGGAGCGTCATCTGGATGTAAGGGATAATCGTAATCAATAGGTAGGTACGTATCTACGTCTCCTAGTTTGCCTGAAATAATGTGTAAAGTCAAGTACGTTAACACGTCACTTAACTGTAAGGAAGTACTTACAGTACTTAGTCAAAGTCATCCGCTAATTCGTAAAAGTAGTCAATGCTAACTAGCAAGTCGGTGCCTATAGTTGGTGTTCATAAGTTCACTAATCATTATTAGTACTTAGCAAGTCACTGATGTAGTGAGGCGTCTATTCCCTAGATATCATATGTAATATAATTCTAGGTGTTACTGTCACAGTCATACTTAATATCCCTAAGTATGGTCAAATGGTTCGTAGCTGTCGCGGTCTAGCACCGTTACCATAAACAATAGTAAAACGTTTGTAACGGTTTGAACAGTTGAAAGTAGTAAAACAGGAGTATGCATTCCCACCCCGAAATCAGTTGGAAAACAGTAAAAGAGTGGGGTGATGAACTCACCTAAGGAGCTAGCGTCCTAGCGTAACGAGTCGTGCCAAGTGAAATCTCCTAATGTCCTAAACAAGAGAGATTTCGTACGTTTGTAAGTGCGGTTCGTTATGGATGTTCGTAATAATAATAATTCATATTATTATTAGGTTTGAGTTTTCATATACTTCATAAAGTATATTTGTTTTGGAGTACAAGTCGTATCGTATTTAAATTGTCTTTTGAAAACGTTTTCCGACACTTAGAAAGATTTGGCAAATTTCTGTTTTCTGCGACATAACATGCGACACAAAAATGTGTCGTGCGACGCAAGGGTTGTGTCGCATAATGCGACACAAGAGTTCTGCGACACAGTGGTTGTGTCGCATAATGTGTGCGATGCTAAATCAATAGCGACATAAGGGTTGTGTCGCATGGAGTCTGCGACACAAGGTACGACACAAGGATACGACATAAGGGTTGTGTCGCATAGATAGTTTATGCGACACAGTATGCGACACAAGGCTTGTGTCGCACTCAAGAACACCAGCCCAGAAACCTTCGGGTTTCGCGTTTTTCCGGCCAAAATCGCAAATCAAACGCATTTTCAAGCTGTAAAATCGTGGTTTCTTGGTTGTTTAGGTTATAAGCAACTTAGGTAAACATTATTACACTAAAACATTACCCCAAAATGATTAAATCTAAGAATTTGAGAAATTCTTACAAATGCGAATCGAGGCCAAACGAGAAAGAAAACGATGATGTTGCCTTTGTTAATGTTGTTCCACTCGTGAAGGTGATTCCGAAAATGTAAGTTGATGGTGGTGGTGGTGAAGTCCGGTGGTGGTGGCGGTGGTTGGTGGTGATTATTTTAGAGAGAAAATAGGATGGAGAAGATGATGAAAATGAGATGAAAAATGGGGAGGGAGTTGAGTTTTGTCCAACCCAGATCCCCAGTGCGCGGACTGTGGTCTCCAACCACAGTACAAAATACCCGTGTTTTATTTGTCCAGTCATAATATAAAATAAAATCTTATTTATATTATTTAAAAATGTTTTCTAATGAAAGTATTTTATAAAAATACTAATTGGGGATAAAAGTTAAATCGTTTAATTGAAGTTTAAATTCAGCGCGAAAATTGACTTTTTGACGAGGTGTTACATTCTCCCCCTGTTAAGAAAATTTCGTCCCGAAATTTAAAAGTGATGTCATGGTCATGTGAGGTCTGGGGAGCAATGTACGTACATGTTGTTTGTCGAGTAGGTTTTAGACATATCATGTCTTATAACGGGGTTGAAGGGCAGTCAATCCATGACTGTGTCGCGGTTTATCGTTGTAGTCACATCCTGACTATATGGTTTTGTTCAAGTTATCGTTGATTCGTAGTCACTAAGTGACCGTTTGCATTGTAGTCCATACGGGATTGGATAGTTGTCACCACGTGACCGTTCGATGAGTAGTCCTATCAGGACTGAGTGTTTTGTGTACTTTCAGTCGGTTAGTCTGTTGAAAGCAAACCCTAGCTTTTAAGTTTGGCTTAATTCGTGTAGTCGGTATTAATTTATGTAATTGGTATCATTTTGGAATCGACTTTCCCGCCGATCGAAACGTTGTGTTTGATTTGGAAGTTTAGTATTGGATAGGGACATACCCGTGATATTGTCGCGGTTTCGTCCGGTCCTTCCGGAGCTGATCATGAGGATTTTTCGTTTCCGATTTGGGCAATCTTTCTTGAAATGTCCAGGAGTGTTACATTTGAAACACGTTTGTTGTTTGTTGGGGTTAGCAGGAACTCTACAGTCCCAGATTTGGTGTCCGAATCGTTGACATCTCTCGCAAGGTGAGCCACAAGGGCCAGAGTGATGACGTTTACAGCTGTGACAGAAGGGTTTATCCCCCGTATAGCCCCGCTTTCCTTTGTATTCAGAAGGGTAAGATTTCAAGGGTTCGGGTTGATTTGTTGGATTATGACTAGTGCTGGAATCGCCATTCCACTTTTGTGTATGGTTTTCAGTGGTGAGGGTTCCGCGTTGAACCACCCGCGCCATGAGGTTATGGGCCATGCGAACGGCGTCGCGAATAGTGTTGGGTCTAGAGGAGGTAACCATGCCCGCTATTTGTGTTGGAAGTCCTTCGATGTATTTTTCGATCCGTTTGCTTTCTGGGTTTACTAGTGATGGGCAAAAGAGTGCTAGTCGGTGAAAACGATTGGTATAGGTCATGATGTCGTTGTTTTTCACGGTAAGATGCCAGAGTTCATTCTCGAGTCGGTGTAGTTCCTCGCTAGGACAATATTCGTCCCTCATCAGTTGTTTCAGTTCCTCCCACGAAAGTTCATAGGCGGTGTCGACCCCTACGGTGTGGGCGTGAGCATTCCACCAGGTTAGAGCATTATCTCGAAGGGTGTAGGTGGAGTATTTGACTTTGTATCCATCGGGGCAGTTGCAAATGCGGAAAACAGCTTCTATCCTTTCGATCCATTGGATCAGTCCGACAGCCCCTTCAGTACCAACAAAGATTGGCGGGTTACAGTTCAGAAATTCTTTATACGTGCAGAGGCGCGTTAGGTTTTGTGCAGCCAGAGCTTCAGCTACTTTTTGTTCCGCGTATTGGTCGCGTTCTGTTTGAGTGTACGTTTGTCGTCCACGTGGCATGATTCTTAAACAAGAATGAAACAACAGTCGTGAGATTCCTTATTCAGGAATTGTGATTATTACAGCTGTATATGTAAATCGGTATTACACCGTTGCCCACGGATATAAAGTGATAATGATCCAGAAACCACTTAAGGTGTCTGTATGAAAGTCCTCGAGCTTTGAAATTTTAAATGTGTAGTCGTACTAACGACCTAGTTGTGTATTATATGTAGTTCGACCAGAACTATGGTATCGTCGTAGTCTATCAGACTATAATGTAGTACTAAAGTACTATAAATGTAATCCCAATAACTTAGAGTGTATTCATCGAATGAGGCATCACATGCCTGAGTAGTCGTGGTGTGGCACTTCGAGCCCACTAAGGAAATTGCGTATGCGTATAAGTGTACAAGTGCCTATAGCGAGTGTTCCTACGCAAAGAAATCGAGTGGGACGCCTCGTGTCCAGTAGAGTAGTCGTATATACATATGTGATGTACACGTAACTATACAAGTATAAGTGCGCAGTAGCAAAGAATCAGGTGTGGCATCTCATGCCCAGTTAAGTAAGTGTATATGTATATATAAGTCGTACATGTAATTATAACAAGTCCACATGCATATTGGATAGTAGCTCATCGAGCCTGGGTGTAGCACAACGTGCCAAAATGTAGTGCCCGAAGCACCGTAGTATATTATGATTGTAGTACAAAAGTACTATGAAACGCAGCACCACGTGCCGTAATGTAGTGCCCGCGGCACCGTAGTTGCAGTACCCATGTACTATGAGTGTAGCACCATCGTGCCGAATGCAGTATAAACATACTGTGTAGTTGCAGCACCACGTGCTGGGGTAGTATTGTGCCCAAAGCACGATGCAGCACCACGTGCCACATGTTATCCAAGTATGGCCCTCAGGCCGATAGTAAGTTTGAAAGTAATTCGTGGACTTAGTCATTACGAGCATCTCTCGTAATACCAGTCAGTCGTGACCAACCTGGTCAAAATTTTGAGATCAAGTCGTAAAGGTTGGGAAACTGGCGATATGCCACTTCAAAAGTGTGTATCAGTTTGTACAGCGGAATCATGTCAGGTATAATCATACCTACCGGTATATAGATATGCAGGAATAGTATACACATAAGGCCTATTCATATATACCTACAGTACATATAATAGCCTAGGGTGTCTAGCAAGTAGCAAATAACAATCAGAGTCAACTAATGCATTCCCTTTCAATATAACTTCTTTCAGATCTTACATCATCTTTGCTTAATTGTACATAGTTAGCTACGCTATGTTAAATTAAGTTCGTATGATGTAATCCCTGAACTAGTCATACCTAATGAGGAATACTGCCTAATGGTCATAGTCTAGGTCCACTAAATGCAACCTAGTTCACTACAACCTTAGGCTCTGATACCAATCTGTAACACCCCCAAATTTCAGTTTGCGGAAGCGATCGAGTCGGGTGTTACCAAATTAAATATCACAAGCACGAAGATACATAGTGAACGACTCTAAATGAGACGTTTGAAAATAGTTATACATTTCTGAAATTAAAGTATTTACAAGTTGCGAGTTCGCATAAAAGTAATATTACATTCTACTAGTACTGAAGTAAATGCAATAAATATCCTGAGTGTTGAAAACATGCGACTCGAGCTAGAATCCTGTAGGCCAATCCTACTACAGCAGTGTACCTGAGAATGCACACTAAAAGGGTCAGCTGGAAAGCTGGTGAGTTCACAAGTAATTCGTAGAAACAAGTAGTTCGAGTAATAAATATTTCATTCAGAAATATCAATCAAGTTTAGCAGTTTAAATAACAACGGTCGCCCTTCGAGGCAATTATAAGTAGTTTATGGTAAGCAGGTGAACCTAATCAATAGGTTTCTAGTCAAGTAAAGGGAACCAATTCCCAGCCTGTGTGTTATCCGGTAAGATATTACCGCCTGGCAATATGTATACGAGAGCAGCGTAAGGTGACTATCTGTCGTGCTACTGGCCGAAAGCAATCAAGCAGGAAAGTTCTTAGACAGTCGGTATTGCTCCCCGGCAATACGGTACGGATAGTTTGTACGGTTTCAAGTATTAGTACTACGGTTACTAATAGGTCACGATGCCACCTGGCATGAAAGGTTGCACCCCGGCAACGTTATCAAGTTATCTGTTTTGTAGTAGTGTCATATCGTACGGTTTACAAGCACGGTCAAGTGAGCAAAAGCTCGTAATTTCCTGAGTCTCTGACTCGTAAGCATCTAGTAATCACCTACAGTGATGGTAATGGTTATCCCCCAAGGGAAGTGTCAAGTTATGTCCCGCAGGACCATGTTTAAGTAAATTAACCAGTTATAGAGCCAACGACCCCGACCGTAATAATTCGTAGGTCCGTTGCTGAAAGTAAGTAAAGCATAATCCATATGCTGAGTATGAGTAACCGTGCAGTTCCGCAGAACTACGATAGAGCATGAATCCACATGCTGAGCCAACGACCCCGACCGTAATAATTCGTAGGTCCGTTGCTGGAAGTAAGTTGTACCACCCACCGTGGTATCGTGAGCAATCCAGCTCGCAAGTAAGTTGTACCACCCACCGTGGTATCGTGAGCTCGTTTGTAAATCCGCAATACCAATCACATTGGTATCGTGTTTGTACCACCCACCGTGGCATCGTTTTGCTTCACATATAGTGACAGCGTCCGTTATTCTCCCGCAGGAGATGCAAGTAATCGTTTTGGCAGTACACAACATGCCCGTAAGTAAGTTTAGCCCAAAGCTAGTAAAATGTTACAGGCACTCAACAGTACCTCAAGTTGTTACGTGATTCACGGTAGTATATCATACTAAGAAAGGTAGGAGCGTCATCTGGATGTAAGGGATAATCGTAATCAATAGGTAGGTACGTATCTACGTCTCCTAGTTTGCCTGAAATAATGTGTAAAGTCAAGTACGTTAACACGTCACTTAACTGTAAGGAAGTACTTACAGTACTTAGTCAAAGTCATCCGCTAATTCGTAAAAGTAGTCAATGCTAACTAGCAAGTCGGTGCCTATAGTTGGTGTTCATAAGTTCACTAATCATTATTAGTACTTAGCAAGTCACTGATGTAGTGAGGCGTCTATTCCCTAGATATCATATGTAATATAATTCTAGGTGTTACTGTCACAGTCATACTTAATATCCCTAAGTATGGTCAAATGGTTCGTAGCTGTCGCGGTCTAGCACCGTTACCATAAACTATAGTAAAACGTTTGTAACGGTTTGAACAGTTGAAAGTAGTAAAACAGGAGTATGCATTCCCACCCCGAAATCAGTTGGAAAACAGTAAAAGAGTGGGGTGATGAACTCACCTAAGGAGCTAGCGTCCTAGCGTAACGAGTCGTGCCAAGTGAAATCTCCTAATGTCCTAAACAAGAGAGATTTCGTACGTTTGTAAGTGCGGTTCGTTATGGATGTTCGTAATAATAATAATTCATATTATTATTAGGTTTGAGTTTTCATATACTTCATAAAGTATATTTGTTTTGGAGTACAAGTCGTATCGTATTTAAATTGTCTTTTGAAAACGTTTTCCGACACTTAGAAAGATTTGGCAAATTTCTGTTTTCTGCGACATAACATGCGACACAAAAATGTGTCGTGCGACGCAAGGGTTGTGTCGCATAATGCGACACAAGAGTTCTGCGACACAGTGGTTGTGTCGCATAATGTGTGCGATGCTAAATCAATAGCGACATAAGGGTTGTGTCGCATGGAGTCTGCGACACAAGGTACGACACAAGGATACGACATAAGGGTTGTGTCGCATAGATAGTTTATGCGACACAGTATGCGACACAAGGCTTGTGTCGCACTCAAGAACACCAGCCCAGAAACCTTCGGGTTTCGCGTTTTTCCGGCCAAAATCGCAAATCAAACGCATTTTCAAGCTGTAAAATCGTGGTTTCTTGGTTGTTTAGGTTATAAGCAACTTAGGTAAACATTATTACACTAAAACATTACCCCAAAATGATTAAATCTAAGAATTTGAGAAATTCTTACAAATGCGAATCGAGGCCAAACGAGAAAGAAAACGATGATGTTGCCTTTGTTAATGTTGTTCCACTCGTGAAGGTGATTCCGAAAATGTAAGTTGATGGTGGTGGTGGTGAAGTCCGGTGGTGGTGGCGGTGGTTGGTGGTGATTATTTTAGAGAGAAAATAGGATGGAGAAGATGATGAAAATGAGATGAAAAATGGGGAGGGAGTTGAGTTTTGTCCAACCCAGATCCCCAGTGCGCGGACTGTGGTCTCCAACCACAGTACAAAATACCCGTGTTTTATTTGTCCAGTCATAATATAAAATAAAATCTTATTTATATTATTTAAAAATGTTTTCTAATGAAAGTATTTTATAAAAATACTAATTGGGGATAAAAGTTAAATCGTTTAATTGAAGTTTAAATTCAGCGCGAAAATTGACTTTTTGACGAGGTGTTACAAGCAGCGAGTATGACCTAGGGTCGTTCTTCAAAACCAACTGTATTGTGGATCTGAGTAGTCTAGGATGTCCGTTTCTAATTAGTGAAGGAGTTTTAAAATAGTTGGGAGTGGTTTTGTTTTGTTTTTATGATTAAACTAATAAGCAATAATAAAAAGAAGATAAAATAAAATGGATATAGCAGTCAGGATAGAGGGGGTGTTTGTTGTGATTTCGTTAGCCGTACGTTGGGATGATGTTTAGTCAAGGATATGAAAAATGTCTCTAAAGATTTGTATTTTATTTGTTTCGAGTATATGTGGGATAAGCACTAGTTCCCTACTGATTGATTTCTCGATCAGTATGTCACTGAGCAACTAGGCTATCGTGATTCTGATCGGAGTAGGTTGCCCAGCCCACAACACTGTCCTGTTACGGTACAGTGACCCTTTTTGGATTAGATATCCTGGGTGCATGAATAAGGCAGCAAACTAACTCGATGTCCAACCGTTCTTAACCCCACAGGGATACTCAATTGAATAAAACATTTAAGTATAAGACTTGGTTTGGTGCTTGATTACTTTCTATCGATGGGTTTGTAAAGTCCAGAGGTTGAAATAACCAGTGATTCTCCAAGTATACCAATGGCTTACACAATGGTCACTCTGGACTTATAAGCTAAGTTTGTATTTAAGTTCAGGAATTATCCATCTATGATATAAACCAGCCCTTACTTTAAAGTCCCAATAAATCCCTAGTTTATGTACTGTGTACACTACTTTGATTGAAAACGGTATTTCCACAGGTTTAAAACCAGACCATGTTTATTTCAAACACAGATAATTAATTACCTTTACTTAAGGTTAGCTACGTCTTAATAAAAAGGTTTTAATCACGTTCATTGGTCGAAAGGCGTTAGGTTAAAGTGAGGTTTATAATCATAGATAGAAAGTTAATCAAAGCACCGAGTTTTCATTTATAAAATAGTTTGGGACATTATTCCACAACAGATTGTGCCCACGACTTTCATAGCTTCCACGTTCCGTACTCCACACATTTGTGATGTTTCCGGCGATATACAAATGAAAGTCGTTTAACGTTACTTCCGTTGTTTCATAATGACATCATCCCAACTAATACGGCTAACTACATCACAACAAACACGCAATATAACTACTCGCTAATCATGGCAAATCCTAAATCTAGCATAATCAAAATAACAACAGCATGCATTTTAATTAATAAGATAAAGGATAGATATAACCGTGAAAAGAGCGTAGCTGAATATAACTTGAAAGTATACAGACAGAACTTCGAGTATGCTCCAAGCGATATTACAATATTACCCCTCTAGTAGCCCGGTTAAGTATTAACCGGAGACTAACTAGCCACTAACTACGAAAATAAAATAACAACCTAATCTAGAGAGAGAGTAGTAAGAGAGTAGTGTTGGTGAAGAATGGATGATTTGATGGATGTTCTGAAAATGATGAAATGAAGCCTCTATATATAGAACTCGCACAACCGTATCCGTAGACCGTATCCAAAACTTCAAACGCACAACCGTATCGCAAACCCGAATAAAAATCAGATTTTAATCGCCTAAACGCATGATACGGTTGAGCTAGGGCAAATACGGGAGAACTGGAGCGTATACGGGAGAACATAGGGTGAATACGGGAGAACACAAGCCGTATACGGCTGTGCTAGGCCGTATACGGTCTAGCTAGGCCGTATACTGTCTGTGCTAGGCCGTATACGGTCTAGTTTGGCCGTATACGGTCTAGCTCTCCAGTATCCTGATTCCTCGGTTCTTCGTTTCTTCGTTTGGGTGTAACTTCTTCGTCGTTTATCCGTTTTGAGTGATTCTCGCGCTCACGGTTTCGTAATTTCCTAACGAAGAAAATGACATAAGTTAGAGGTCATAATTCCAAGTATAGCTTAAATTGTGCTTAAATGCGTGAATGGAAGATTCAATGATCGTTTGTGCTCTGTTTTACTCATTTTTAGGTCTTTTTGGTTGATTCTTGAAACATCGTCTATATTTTAGCCCTTATAATGAAATGTGATGTTTAAGTTCATATTTAAGTGTTTTCATTAATAATTGGGATAAAATGGTGAGATAATGGCACATAAAAACATGACTTTTTGCGTGTCATCAAATATCCCACACTTAGACTTTGCTTGTCCTCAAGCAAAACTCAAAATTCTCACTTGCTTTTAGGAAAAACATTTTCAAAAAACGAGTTTATTTTTGGGGTGAGTCAAAATATATCAAAAACAACCATCTCCATATACAAGTAACATATCCTGGAAATAAGAGAAAGTAAGGTATTCCTTTCAGAGGCATAAAATGGTTCTCTTAGGCATGCTTTCAATTCTCGCGATCTTGGAATATACATGACTAGGCGATCTCACAAGGTGGTCACTCAATTCACTCAAAAAGTGTTTCGGGTTACCTAACAATCTAATCAAACGAAATCGCTCATAAGCCAGTCATGCAACATCCATCGTCATAGGCTTGCTCGAGAATCATATCTCCACCACTTAGGTGAGGACGGTGCTAGCTATCCCAGGACATTCAGAGTGGGTTGTAATGGCAGGTGAGGGTTACAGGGTATGGATAAGTGGGAATTTTTAGTTGTTGTAAAGGGTTTTGCTTATCTGAGGACTTTTAAACTTTTGAAAAACATTATTTAAACAACCTTTTTAATGAAAACGGAAACGGATAACAGTACGGGAGGATAGCTATTTTGACTTCTATCTTTTGAAAATACACGAGGGAATTTATGTCTTTTTATAAGAGCGGGAATTTTCGAGAGATTCGAAGCACTTAGCTTTATTCTATTTTCTTTTCTTTTTCTTTTGTTTCTATTTTTGGGCTTTTCTAGGGATTTTATTTTGTTTCTTTCTTTTGCCCTTTTGAAATCCTTTTCTTTCTTTCATCTTTTTCATCATTTTGATGACTTTGCATTTACTTGGTGTCAATTTTTCACACCATAAATTCTCAACTTTTGATTTTTATCCAGGGAACGCACGCGAGATAATTTGAGTAAACACTAGTATTTGTGATTTGGAGTGAAAGCAAAAAGGACATTTAAATGACATTTTCCACAAGTTTAAAATTTCTAAGATAAGATTTTTGGTGGGTGTGGAATAAGTGGGTTAAGATTTAGAGGGTTTTGAAAGAAACGAAAAGGTTAAGGCTCAACAGGGTTATCTAAGCGGATCATCAACACTAAAGATGAGTGTTGGAAGGGTTTTGGGCTTGAAGAGATATGATAAAAATGGGTTAAATCCTAAGGAATGTCAAGGTCATCTAACTGCACCTATACCGCGTACGGTACTCTACCAATGTGGTCTTGAAGTGCATACCAGGAGCAAGTTCTAATTCCGGATGCATGCATCGGCACACTCAAACAAACGAATAGTGAAGCATTAAAGATGAATGCTTATATTGGCTCAAGATACCTCACTGCAAGTTTTTGGGTTTGTTTGTGCCTAGCCATGCGATGCCCCTTTTAGATTATCATTTTAGACCTAAGAAATTCCTATCTTATTTACTCTTAATTTCAAAAATACTCTACTCATATATGAAAATGCTTCTTCTTAAGACATTTTAACTCAAAATTTTTTTGAAAATTTTTAGCAAAAGTGAGTTTTTTAAATAAATTGAGGAACATTTTCCGAGTTTGCTTTTGGAAACAAGAATCTAACAAAGCAAACCTAAGGTATTCTATACCGCTATCCCACACATAGAGGAACATTGTCCCTAATGTTCTCTTGAGTTGGGATTTGAGAAAAATCCCACACTTAGAGTTTGAACATATCGGAAAATGTTACTCAAGTGTTTGTTTTGGGCTGGAATCCCACACTTAGTGATAAGCTGGGGATATGGCATAGACTACTTTAATGAGAATTTAAAGCTAACAATCATATCAAAAACGAGAGTGAGAACGAGAGAACTCCCCTATCGAAGCGAAGGTAGAAGGATGGAATTCTGGAAGATGCGCTGAAGAGGAGATCTTGACAGGAATTCTTCTTTAGCGGTGGCTCCATGAAGATCTTTCGGCTTTAGCGTGCGCAGCTTACAAATAACAGCTCTGTCCTCCATCTTTACACTTCTTTCACTCTCTTGTGAAGATATCTCGTAAGTGTGAACACGTTAGATATACTTTAAACCAACTTCTCATTTTATAGCTTTTTACCGAAATGGTGTCACTATCCCAGAATGTGAAAAGATGTTATCTACTACAAATCATTTTAAAACATGTGTTTTTAAACGAGTTCGAGCATAATGCGTGAAAGTAACACGCAAGTACCTCAAATGCTCGAAACACATGAGTTAATATTTTGAAAATGTTTCCTATATTATGGGATTAGTGAGGTGGTAAAAGCTGTCAGTGTAAAAATGAAGTGGTGTTTTGAAAACATTTGCATATCCAAGTGTGAAAGATAGTCGGAGATATTTCACTTCTTGGAATTTAAATAAAAACAAAATACTACTAATACTAAAGGATATTTATTGCACGGGTTGCCTCCCGAGAAGCGCTTCTATTTATAGTCGAGGGCTCGACTTTTGTTCCTCTTGAATTAATCGGAAGAGGAACCTCCAGGGCAAGAGGTGCTGTTATGTGCCCTAGGTTGCGGAAAAGTGTAGCGCGGAGGATAGATCCGAAGGAAGTGGCAGACTATGGTTGAGATTAGGTCTGGCGGTTCCATAGTATCTGTTTTGAAGCTTTGGAAGTGGTCCGAGACAGTTTTGGAGAGACCTAGCAATCCGCAAGTGATGTAATCAACCGCCTTATTGACTGGCCCGTTAGGGTCTGTCAATGTGGTTGTTTCGGTCTTGATCACTTCGCCAATTGGATGCTTTTGTCTGATAGAATCCATAAATTCCATGAACTTCAACTTTAGATCTTCATATTCTTCAGCATAGGGATCTCCTCCGAATATGGTCACAGATTGGCACAAGCTTTTGATTAGATGGTGCTGATGAAGGGTGAAAGGAAAGCCAGAGTCTTTGAAGATATGAATCAATTTGCTGAATATCTCTCGATATTCAGCACGGAAGAAAAACTCTGGTTTCTCAGCGCTTTTCCCACGGAATATTTCACGTAATCGAGTTATCACATAAGTGGCAACATCGAGTAGTGACATATCAAGAATAGTCATGGGATGATTACGCTTCCTTTCAGCTAAACTGATGCATCTAAGCTCCTCGATCATCAACTCGATATGATATTCGATAGTGGATTTGATGACAAATCGATCGCTTTTCCCGGTGCTCAGGTGATCTTCTCTGGCTAGTAAGTCAAGGAATATCCGAAGAAAACTCATTACTTTGGCGTCAGCATAGCTCCTAGGGTTTCCAGTAGCTTCTTCTAAGTATATCCTGATAGAACTCAACATCTCTCTTTGTCTTGAGGAGTAAGGAAACGCTGAACTAATTAGAACATCATACACTTGGCGGTATATTTGTCTTTGTTCAATATAGAAGTAAATTTCTTTCGCGTTATTCCATTCTTCATTGAGCTGAGATTTGAGTGCCTCGGCGAATATTCTGACACAGTACCTAAGAATGAGCGGATCTCTGGTTCCATTGCTAGCGAGATGGATAGAGGATGCTTCTTCAATAACCGCTATGAGCCATCTTTGGTGTAGAGAGTAGTCAACAGTGGAATTTCTAATAGCTGCTATCACGATGCCAGGGTCTCCATCATATTTATTTATCACATTAACCATCTGTTCATGATTAGAGATGATTGGGATACAGATGCTTTCTGGAGATAATATTGGTGAATCAGGCGGTTCTGGAGGAGCAGGAGGTGAGATAATACGAATATCACCAGGTATTTCCCCCGAGTCACTATCCATAATAGGAGCATCGACCTTATGTGCATTAGGGATCTCAACTACATTCGACGGTGGCTGGGATTCGTCAGTGAACTGGGATATTGTATCAGAAGATAGCTTTGGAGTGTCTATCTCAATGCCTTCCTTGTCATGAGAATCAGAGTTATCGGACCCAAATATACCTCCTGTCTCAAGCCATGGTTGAGGTTCAGATGAAGCAAGGGCTTGAATCCCTTGAGAAGCTATATGTGGCTGCAGACTCGGTAGTCTACTTGCTTTGAAATCCGAAATCTTCTTCAAACTATGTATGAAAGTTCGCTCAATCTCTTCTAGATCGCCAAGTCGAGAGTAGGTGAGTGGATTTTCTGGATCCAAGACATGATTAAGCAATCTTTCCAGCATATGAGCAGCATTATGAGAGTAGCCATTGGAAGTCTCTTCTTCTTCCTCTCCCTCTGCTTGTATCTCTTCTACCTGCTTATCTTCTGGCTCGGAGGTCTCATCTTCTGATGTAACTTGGATAATAGAGACAGTATATAGCTCCCCATTCTCTATCGAAGCGCAGTCGGTTTGATCGATCTTGAATGTGATGCTTTCTCCATGAGCGCGTAAGCTGATAGTCTGTAAGTGGACATCAATGACGGCTCTGGCCGTGTTCAAGAAGGGTCTACCTAGGACTATAGGGATGTTTATATCTTCCTGGATATCCATTACTACAAAGTCGGTTGGGAATAGGAATTCGTTGACCTTAACCATGATGTTCTCAGCTATTCCCTTGGGGTACCTAATTGATTGGTCAGCTAGCTGGACACTCATTTTAGTGGGTTTAAGGTATCCTAATTCGAGCCTTTTGAATAACGAATACGGCATGAGATTGATACTTGCTCCTAGATCGGCTAGAGAGCGAATATTGCCGGAGTGGTTAATGGAACAAGGATGGGTAAAACGTCCAGTATCTCCTAGTTTTTCCGGTAGACTATTTTGAAGGATAGCTGAACATTCGGCGTTTAGCGGGACAGTGGGTACTTCGGGTACCTTGTCCTTGGTTGACATAAGTCTCCTAAAATATTTAGAATATATCGGGCTGGGAGGTTTCCTAGACACGGTGTCTAAGTTGTTACCGTTAGGATTGAGAGCTTCAGGATGCTGATTTAGACGTCCTGGAAACGGTATGCGCACCTTTTTCTTAGGAGGCGGAGTAGACTTCTTCTCAACTGTCTGTGTGACAGGAGATTGTTCCTTCACCGTAGAAGGAACCGAAGGTAGGTTCGGTGCCACCTTGAAGTCTTGGCTGGTTACTTGGTTGGCTTGGAAGGTATTACTAGGCAGACTACCCTGAGGTCTAGTGTCGATACGTTCTGCTAGTCGACCTATTTGGGTTACAAGACTATGTAGTAAGGTTAGTTGCTCCCCTAAGATGAGATCAGTCTGGTCTTGTCTAGCCGTAATCTTTTCGATGATTTGCATAAGGGTGTCGTCTGGACTAGTAATTGGCCTTTCAGGTGTAGGTTCAGTGAGAAGGTGTGGTTGGTTACAACCAAGTTGAGGTTGTTGTGGGTGGATTGGGTAGGGTGGTTGATTTGGTGGGTATTGGTTTGGTCTAGGAGAGGTTTGAGTAAAATCAGGTGGACGTGGATGAGTTCGGAACTGGTCGTAGTAGGATTTGCCATCAACATCGTCTTGATACTCAACTTGTAGATTGGTACAGTTCTGGCAGGAGCGAACTTGGTAGACCTGTTGAGGTGGCTTCTTTAGCATTCCTATTTCCTTGGTCAGTGTTCCGACATGTTCCGCAAGAGATTTGATCGCCTCAGTTTGCACGGGATTGGTGGCAAGCGGTGCCAATAATGAGGATTGCTCATCAGTCCAATCATTATGATGTGTGGTCATTGTCTCTATCAGATTCCAAGCTTCGTCGTCCGTCAAGCGCGTGAAGTCGCCTCGAGCAGCGGTGTCTAGCATTGTCTTGTGATCGGGTGCAGGACCATGGTAAAATGTGCACAACTGGGTGGTTCGTTTGATTTGATGGTTAGGACATTTCTTGAGCAAACTCTTAAATCTCTCCCACGCATTGAAGATTGATTCATCATGAGACTGTTGGAAGTTCATGATATCTTTCTTCAGCTTGGTTTGTTTGAATGGGGGAAAGTACTTGGCTAAGAACTTAGTTTCCATTTCCGCCCATGAGGTGATAGAGCCGGTGTCTAATTCCTCAAACCAAGTTTGTGCGTGAAGAGCAAGAGAATAGGGGAACAGATATAAGTGGGTTATATCTTGCTCAACCCCTTTTTGCTTACAAGATTCGGATAGAGCTAGAAATTTGTTGAGGTGGGAGTTGGGATCATCGTCAGGTAGTCCGTGGAATTGGCAGCGTTTCTCGATTAACTGCACTACATCGTACTTCAGTTCAAATGATGCTCCATCAATCTCCGGGTAGTGAATGGGTCCTCCTCTACCTTCTATCGAGGGTTTGGTGTTATCAGCGAGAGTGACGCGTGCGGTGGTTGTAGGATTGTGGGAAGGTGATGACTTTTCTTGCCGGATGGGTAAGACGTCATCTTCGGGATAAGGGAAAGGAAGGGTTGAAAGAATTTTTAGGGGTTTAAGAAGAGAAAGCCATCCTAAGGTTTCACTAAAAAGAAAGTCCATCTGGACGCCTCTGGATCTTACAGTTGATTCCCCGGCAACGGCGCCAAAAACTTGATGCGCCGCCAACGGTCGATCAGGTTTTACCCTGTCGTCAGACCGTCCGTCAGCGGCGGCACCAGTGGGTTTTAATATTTATAAGTGCGGGGCCTAAGTTTTACTAGTGCTATGTGGCCTAAGGGTTGTATAGCAGCGAGTATGACCTAGGGTCGTTCTTCAAAACCAACTGTATTGTGGATCTGAGTAGTCTAGGATGTCCGTTTCTAATTAGTGAAGGAGTTTTAAAATAGTTGGGAGTGGTTTTGTTTTGTTTTTATGATTAAACTAATAAGCAATAATAAAAAGAAGATAAAATAAAATGGATATAGCAGTCAGGATAGAGGGGGTGTTTGTTGTGATTTCGTTAGCCGTACGTTGGGATGATGTTTAGTCAAGGATATGAAAAATGTCTCTAAAGATTTGTATTTTATTTGTTTCGAGTATATGTGGGATAAGCACTAGTTCCCTACTGATTGATTTCTCGATCAGTATGTCACTGAGCAACTAGGCTATCGTGATTCTGATCGGAGTAGGTTGCCCAGCCCACAACACTGTCCTGTTACGGTACAGTGACCCTTTTTGGATTAGATAACCTGGGTGCATGAATAAGGCAGCAAACTAACTCGATGTCCAACCGTTCTTAACCCCACAGGGATACTCAATTGAATAAAACATTTAAGTATAAGACTTGGTTTGGTGCTTGATTACTTTCTATCGATGGGTTTGTAAAGTCCAGAGGTTGAAATAACCAGTGATTCTCCAAGTATACCAATGGCTTACACAATGGTCACTCTGGACTTATAAGCTAAGTTTGTATTTAAGTTCAGGAATTATCCATCTATGATATAAACCAGCCCTTACTTTAAAGTCCCAATAAATCCCTAGTTTATGTACTGTGTACACTACTTTGATTGAAAACGGTATTTCCACAGGTTTAAAACCAGACCATGTTTATTTCAAACACAGATAATTAATTACCTTTACTTAAGGTTAGCTACGTCTTAATAAAAAGGTTTTAATCACGTTCATTGGTCGAAAGGCGTTAGGTTAAAGTGAGGTTTATAATCATAGATAGAAAGTTAATCAAAGCACCGAGTTTTCATTTATAAAATAGTTTGGGACATTATTCCACAACAGATTGTGCCCACGACTTTCATAGCTTCCACGTTCCGTACTCCACACATTTGTGATGTTTCCGGCGCTATACAAATGAAAGTCGTTTAACGTTACTTCCGTTGTTTCATAATGACATCATCCCAAATAATACGGCTAACTACATCACAACAAACACGCAATATAACTACTCGCTAATCATGGCAAATCCTAAATCTAGCATAATCAAAATAACAACAGCATGCATTTTAATTAATAAGATAAAGGATAGATATAACCGTGAAAAGAGCGTAGCTGAATATAACTTGAAAGTATACAGACAGAACTTCGAGTATGCTCCAAGCGATATTACAATATTACCCCTCTAGTAGCCCGGTTAAGTATTAACCGGAGACTAACTAGCCACTAACTACGAAAATAAAAATAACAACCTAATCTAGAGAGAGAGTAGTAAGAGAGTAGTGTTGGTGAAGAATGGATGATTTGATGGATGTTCTGAAAATGATGAAATGAAGCCTCTATATATAGAACTCGCACAACCGTATCCGTAGACCGTATCCAAAACTTCAAACGCACAACCGTATCGCAAACCCGAATAAAAATCAGATTTTAATCGCCTAAACGCATGATACGGTTGAGCTAGGGCAAATACGGGAGAACTGGAGCGTATACGGGAGAACATAGGGTGAATACGGGAGAACACAAGCCGTATACGGCTGTGCTAGGCCATATACGGTCTAGCTAGGCCGTATACGGTCTGTGCTAGGCCGTATACGGTCTAGTTTGGCCGTATACGGTCTAGCTCTCCCGTATCCTGATTCCTCGGTTCTTCGTTTCTTCGTTTGGGTGTAACTTCTTCGTCGTTTATCCGTTTTGAGTGATTCTCGCGCTCACGGTTTCGTAATTTCCTAACGAAGAAAATGACATAAGTTAGAGGTCATAATTCCAAGTATAGCTTAAATTGTGCTTAAATGCGTGAATGGAAGATTCAATGATCGTTTGTGCTCTGTTTTACTCATTTTTAGGTCTTTTTGGTTGATTCTTGAAACATCGTCTATATTTTAGCCCTTATAATGAAATGTGATGTTTAAGTTCATATTTAAGTGTTTTCATTAATAATTGGGATAAAATGGTGAGATAATGGCACATAAAAACATGACTTTTTGCGTGTCATCAGCTTTTCTTGTGGAGAATTTGGGAAATTGAGAGTGTCTCTGAAAATACTGGAAGACGTAGCTTCGATAGGTTCGGGATGAAGATATAAAGGGAAGTTTTGATTGGATAGTGGGTTTGAAGAGTGAGTGGATGTTTGGTGGTAAGTGGATGTTTGGATTCCTTAGAAATTATCGAGATAGGTTGTACCTATGCCACGTATGGCACTCATTGGTGTGATCTCGAAAAGTATTGCAAGAGCAAGTTCTAATTCAAATGCATACATCGGCACACACATGAAACGAAAAGTGAAGCATTTTAAGGATGAATGCTAATCAGGGCTCAAACCTCACGAATCGAATGTTTTGGTCAATGTGTGCCTAGTCATGTGTTGCCCTTTTCGTCCGTATCTCATTCTAAAACAGTTTTGTTTCTTTGTAAAAACTCGTTTCTAGCTGTAATTTATATTTTTGAAAAACAGAAGTTCTTAAAGAATGTTGCTTTTGAATCCGAAAATTTTGAAAATTTCTCTAGTTTTAGCCTTTTAATGAAAATATTGTTTATTTTACGGACAAGAGGTTAAACTTGCGGTTACAGACCGTATATCCCACACTTAGAGGAACATTGTCCCTAATGTTCGAATCTATGTATTGAACACCTCTTGTCGAAGTATCCCACACTTGAAGATTCTACTTATCTTTGGGTTGTTACGTAAGTGTAGTGTGGTTTTGGAAATCCCACACTTAGTTTTTGGAATATCGGAAGAGATAATCGGTGCTTTAGATGGATAGAAGGTTTGGAACGGGTTACCGCTTCGTGATACGTTGTGCGTAATATCAGCTACTTGTCAAAAGATTGCTGGTTTGCAGTTTGCGGCATCCGGCATCCTTCGTGGTGTGGTCGACAGCTTTCGCCGTTATGGTCTTCGATAAATAGTGTTTGGATCAAACAAACATGCCACTCAATAATCAAATAATAGCTTCTAATAAGAAAAGTGGGGTGATAGCATAATAAATTAATAACTAGATAGAGGTGATGTCTATGCATCCATAGTACATCAAATACAACTGATAATAATAGAGTCTGGTAGAAAATAGTAAGAAGTCAGAGAGCGGAGCAATCTATTGCTCGGCTGGTGGTGCTCGTGATACTGCTGATGAAGATCTGATGGGTGCATAGGAAGTCTCGTCTGATGAGGAGTCATCTTCTAGATTATGCTGATATTGGGTACCTTCATCTGATGCATCCTGATCAGCTCCTGTGTCTGACGTAAAAACTCCATCCTGTATCAACTGGTCGATAAATGGCCTTGCGGGCATATCAAAACTGTCAAGTGGAATAACAGGCGATCCCTGCTGAGTGTGTCCCTTGAATAAGTATGTTTGTCTGTGGGAAGATACTGGGGCCTGTACTACAATGGTTGGATCGGACTGTCTGAGACTCCTGCGGCTCTGAGCAGTGGCAACTCGCCTAGAAACTCTGGATCTGCCGCTATCTCTTGAAGTCTGTCCCTTAACTGAACCAACTACTGAGGGGACAGGATGTCTCATCATAGAAACCTGTGCTGGAGGTGGCTGTGGTCTAGGTGGAACTATCCAAGGAGGTAATCCACGGCCACGGCCTGGATATGGGTGAGGTGTCTGAGCAGGAACTGTGGGGGGGTACATGTGTGGTGGTGCTCGGCCCAACCCGCATGGTATTTCTGGAAGTGGGCTCACTGGTATCCCTGCAATCTGCTATCTCATAGCTCTGTAACATCGGACCTGCATCTGCATAAGCCAGTACCAATAGTCTGGTCCCGGAGGAGTCCCGTAATGATAGATATATCTAGGCAACTGTACTTTGGGAGCTGGGGTAGAAGGTCCTGCCCTAACAGGTGGTGGTACTACTAGTGAGGTGTCAGAGACACATTTCAGGGATTTCTTCTCATCAAAGTCTTCGTTTTTTAAAAACGAATCCAACGTAAGAAGAATCAACGAAAACGGACGCATAACGAAGAAGATAGGCACGAATCAAGAAACGAGCGAAAAGAAAGCGAACCGGGGCGGGTGGAAGGCAGCCGCCGCTGGCCACCACCCAGCCGTCGCCGGCCACCTATCCCCTATCTCCCGGACGCTTTTTCGTCCTTGCCCGTACTCTCCTGGTACATGTGCTAGACCTTTCCACGACTTTTGGGTACATGTGCTAGACCTTTCACCACTTTAGGGTACATGTGCTAGACACTTTTCCACCTTTTGCTAACGTGTGCTCCAAGTTGCTAAAATGCACCAGATTTCACCAATAAATAGGAGCTCATGGCTTCATTTCAACACACTCTTGGAATCACAAAATTCCACTTTCTCACTCTAGAAATTCTCTTGTATTTTATAGTTTTTCTCATTCTAGGATTATTGTAATAAATCTAAGGATTAATATAGAGGCTAGAACGAACGCTAGGGATTTGGAGATTAATCTTTGTACGTGCGAAAGAGTTGTCAATCATAATAATACGCTGCTACGCATTTATTTTCGGGTGATATCTAAACGTTTATCATACTTGTTTTATTTCGTATTTCAATATGTATTATTACTTGGTATGTGATTTACTTGTTGCCATGAATTGCGAGTAGTTTATTATTGTGATTGTTGATGATGTAGATAATTATAAGTAGGGATGACATTATATAATTAGTGTACGACAATCGTAAAGTGATATGATGGCCCCTATTCGACTGTTTATTTGATATAGTACTGGAAACGCTTTTAAGTGGAGTACAAATGTATGGAAGTCAGTAAACGACCGAAGGTAGTTATATCATGGGAATCAGCTCTGGTTTAACAGTTGGAATTCCGAAAGGATAATACAACTTCACAACTAACTGGTGTATCCTACGAAAGTCAACGCATTATAAATTAATGTTCGCAACACACGTTCAGATAAAATAGGAATTAGTAACCTTTGTACTGTTAAGACTTTATGAACTTAAGTTTAATTTATGGAGTACCCTTTCTGGTTATCCACGTGACTGCAACCTAGTAATTAGGACCTGATCAACCTTAATTATGGTAAGTAGTATATGTGCCTATGACATGCAATAAGTAAGACACAGTGAAACCACTCGTTGTACATATTAGGTTTACATTTCCGCACTGTTTTACATTTAGTTAGTTTAGAGTGTCACTTTCACTGTCAATTACTCTTGACTGCGTGTTGGATATAAGAAGCTATGGAACTACCATGTAAAGTACACTGTCTAATTACTGAAAGGCATGGTCTGCATATGAAACATGTTTTAATAAACTGCGAATAATCCAGGGATGTATAACTGTTTGAAAAGGAGAGATTTAAGTCATAAGTTTGAAAAGGAGAGATTTAAGTCATAAGTCGAAGTAATCAGAACCTTAATGAACAATAACAAGGCTTAGGAATAAGAGTAAAGTCCTAGCGACCTAGAATCCTTAAAACACTAAGTTTTACAAAATCGGCGGTCTAAACATACAAAGTTATTAATCTGCATGCTGATAGAGTAGTAAACTATCTTAGGGGTTAAGAACGGTCGGACCTATGAGACAATACGCTGCTGATTCTTGCACCTCGGTATAAAACCAAGATAGGTTGCTTATCTTTCAACCAGATAAGTATTGGAAGTTTGCGTATTGCTCCGATCAGAATAACGATAACCTAGTTCCTAGTGACATGCCAATGGGAAAATTAGTTGGTAGGGTTCTAGAGTTTACACCTGATAGCTTATTTATTATATTAAGTTTTGTCCCTATTTAGTCTGTCATCCCGAAACATTAATTATCAAAGTCTCAACAATCACATATTTATCTTTATCTGCTTTCCTGTATTTTAATTTCCTGTAATTTACTTTCCTGCACTTTAATTATTTGTCTTTAGTTTAAAACCCCTAAACCTACCTACTTTGTTCCATCCTAAATACTTCCCTACCGAAAGCACCAGCTTTAATCACCCGCACGTTTCGATTCATAGAACGATCTTAGGTTATACTTACCGCTTACTAACCAAAGTAGGTAGTACATATAATTTAAGCCCCGATATTTATAAATTTTAAAACCCCTGTTGGCGCCCGATTAGTTACCATCAATGACACCGACGCTTTCGGGTGCTATCAAGTCTTTGGCGCCGCTGCCAGGGAACTCGTAAACGTACGATTCAAAGCCGCCTTAAGTAGTAGTATTTAGGAGATCCTTCCGATCGAAATCTTCTCAGATATCCTTCGAAAGTTAATTTAAGTAATTAATATTAATTAAGTATTAGTTAATTAGGATAATATTAGTTTAAAAATGACAACTCGAAAACCCACTTCTTGCCTCATTTCAAAGGATGAATTTAAGGCAATGGATAATATGGAATTCTTCAACTACTTAGAAAAAGAGATAGGATCCGATTTCTTTTCACCTTCTTCCTCTAAAACTAAGGAAACCTCCGATACCCAAGAAGAATTTAGGACCCCACTTTCCATTCCAAAACATTGTCTGGACTTTGATGACACAAATCAGTTACCTGACCTTGCATCATCTCCAGAAGATCATTCTCCAACTTTTCATTCACCTAGCTTACCAAATTCTGTCCACTTCAATAATCTTCCCGAAGATGATATTGAAGTTAAACCTCGAAAATTACATGACTTGATCACCCTCATTCCTGAATAATCAGTGTTTACCCAAACCCTGTCCAATTTTTGTAATGACGGCATCTTCCCATTCCTTTCACACGAACACAAATACACCATTTATCGAGTGGTGGATAAGGTTCCATCAGTCGAGTAAGAACAACCTTGTTTTGAAGAACGCCACCTCAGCGCTTCTTTCAATCCTTCCCATATGGTAGATGTCTATAAAGCATTCGTTAGGCAATTAAAATACGCCGACCTCTTGTTTTCCTACGAACAATGAGAAACGATTGCCAAACTAGAAAAACAAGTAGAATTCCTTCTTCGCCTGTCAAGTCATGAATGCGAAAGCACTTTCACAAATTTCAGAGACCAAGAACTAAAGTTTATAGCAGATTTAGATCTACTTTTTGAATCAATTGCCGACATGGATTTTCTCCCAATATCTATGATATTAATCAATCACAATATCGCTGCAATGATCAAGAAACTTGAGTTCTAGATAGAACGGGACCCGATGATTCCCATCGTCATTCCTGGTAAGATTTCATTCTTTGTTGACCCCGCCTCTTACTTGATCTCCAAATTGCAGGACGTTTTTTCCTGATTCCACCAAGGAAAGAATCGACACAGCTCTCTTCACTTAAAGAAAAGACCTTCACATCAAGCTTATTCGAATCTTCGCCTTTACCAAATATCCCTTCACTTCCACACAGAAAGCCAAAATTAGTGAGCTCGTTAGGATAGTTAAATCTACAACCGGAGAACCTGATTCGCAGGAAGAGAAAGCGTTTCTGGAAGTCTTGAATAAACTCACTCACGATCTAAATTATAAAGACCAAGGACCACGCGATGGTTTGTCAAACCCTAAAAAGATAAGGAAGGCACATAATAAGTTAATTAGCGATCTTGTCGATTTAGGATACGAGGAACGAAAAGTCCTTGGAAAATTAGAGAATAGTCATTTCTGTTTAGTTTATAATGTCATTTGGGAGCTTTCAAAAAGTTTTGTATCTAAAAACGTTCACTTAAGGGAGCAAATCTCAACCATTTCCCTATAGAGGGATCGGAACGAATCGTAAAATAATTCTCTCCGAAAAGGTCGAGGCTCGCAACTTTAAAAGAGCGTATTTTAGTATACATATAGTAATAAATAAATTCTTGAAAGTGACCTTTAAGAAAACGTTTTTGAATTGTTGCCTGAAAACACGCACATGTCGATAGGAATACGCAGTTTCAAGCTTTTAGCCAAAACATGTACATTCCATAGACCCGCGTCAGGCAAAGATTTTGAAACACCCAAAAATACACTAAGTTTGATATTTTAGATTGATTACAATTGTCTTCCAAGAAATTGCGCGTTTCTTAAATTATCTATAACGTAACGAGAAACCAAGAAGTAACTAGTTACAATAAGTATATTTAAGATTCGTAACAATGATTAATAGGACATTAGGATTTAATCTAGAACATTAGGCTTATGATCATATAGTACATTAGGGACTATGTGTAAGGAATATGGTACTTAAGGGTATGACATATATTCCTAGGGACCACTTGATCCTCCTTACATTCCCCATGATTCAAAAATAAGAAGAAAACCACTTTTTCCTCCCTCCCCACACCAAAAAAAAAAATGGCCACACCATGAAACCACCATCAAATCTCCACCAAAACATGTAATCATATGTCCTTTTGAGCTCCTTGTTGCATCCTCTTCACAGTTGTACATTCGTTTTCACGTTTTATTCACTAAAATAAGGTATGATCACCAAGACTCACTTTAAAACTTTAAAGAGCTTATTTCATATAGTTAGCTAAGTTAGTAGCTAGGACTGATCGTGTCCTGAACAGTCGGTCAAGGAATCGCTTCCCTGTCGTTGCCGGACCTTACGCTCGAGGCGGGCGATCGGAGGGTGGTTTTAAATTTATATCTTGCTAGGAAGCCTAAGCTTTATTACTACCTACTGCTCTAAGGGTATTAGGGTAGTAAGCGGTAAGTCTGACTCAGGTGTCATTCTTAAAATCGGAGCGAATCGAAATGAATTGAATACCTCAGAGAATAGTAGCTAATAGGATGGGTTTAATAGAGCAGGTAGGGTTTGTTTTTGGTATTTTCTAATTTAACTAAGATGCAAGAAAGTAAAAATACTACACTACGGATAGGGTAAGCATATAGATAGAGTTGTGATTGCTGAAGTTTCAATATTTAGGTTTCCGGGATGATGTTCATTATAAAAGATGATTGGAGATTTGCCTTAACACTATCGACAGAGGTTTGGTGTAAACACTAGCACCCTACGATTTAAAGCAGAAACCTTAAGTCATATGTCACTGAGTACTAGGCTATCATGATTCTGATCATATCAGGCTGCTCAACCCCCAACACTGTCCGATGAGGACAAGTGACCCTTCTTGGGATTAACCCTGGGTGCATGAATTAGGTAACAGACCGATATTTAATTTCTGACCGTTCTTAATACCTAGTTCTAATTGATTTTATTAAGGTTTATACTAACTGCTTGCTATTGTATGTCAAACTATCGGTTATGTTGGATAAGGGGGTTTAAGCATCTTACACTACAGCTGAATGTTCGCTTTCTTTTCTAAATCCCTTAAACTTAGTTGAGGAGCACAAATACTTCTGTCAAGGGGTAGACCCTCCTTTGCGATCAAAAGTTCATCACTAGGTTCGTTTCACGGTGTATACTACATTTTTCAGCAGTTCCACAGCTTTAATATATACCTAGACCATGTTCAGGAAGGGTGACTTCCAGGTATCCACGGTGTCATATGCTTACGACCGGTTCGTAGCTTCCACGCATTTGTACTTCACCAGTGGTGTTTCCAGCGCTATACTAAGTACTAGGCCGTTTTACCGCATGTCCACAGTTTCAACAACAACACAGATAACTATCTACCGATACTAGGGTTGATCAAGTCCTAATACTAAAGTAATAGTCACGTGAAAGCTTGGAAAGGGTGAAATGGGTGGTTTAGATCTACAGCTTGAGAAATTTAACCCGATACATAACATAACAATTTCCAATCATATATTTAATTAAAGATTAATTTAACATTATCCCTACTCCTAAATATCTACGTTTCAACAATCACAATATTACACTACTCGATAAACATGGCAATAATTAAAGCACATACCATGATATTACGCATGGACAATTCAGACATAATAACAGTATGAGGGAATAGATATCACCGGATAATAGAGCAGCGTAACAGAGAGAAAATAATTGCAATCCTTGAATACCAGCTTGAATAGCAATACTCCTTTATTACAATGATTATCTCTCCTCTAATCTACTAGCTACCCACTATTTCTCCTCTAACTCCTTAGAGAAGTGTCAGGGAGAGAAATTAACTAAGAAATGAAATTACAAGAGAAAGTGTGTGTGAAAGTAAGAATGAATTGTGTCCTGTAGGATGGATGAAATGAGGAGGTTAAGGCCACTATTTATAGGCTCACAAGTTACAATTTTACACTTAACACCCTCGCTCCCGATTTAACACTGAAATACACCCCCAAGCTATGAAATTCGACATCAAAAGGGGCGTATTCGATACCAAAAGGGGCGTATTCGGTAGCAAATAGGGCGTATCCGGTAGTAAACGGGGCGTATCCGGCACCAGAGAGGGAGTATACCACCCCAAAAGGGGGGGTATACGGCCCTGCAGAGGGGGTATACGTCCCTTAGAGGGTGGTATACGGCCCCTAGAGGGTGGTATCCCCTTGATCCGTGGTCTTGTGTGCTGGATCGTAAGTCTTGCGTGCTGGATCGTAACTCGTTTGGCTCTAACTTCTTCGTTCTTGATCCGTTTTCAACGTTCTTTATATCCACACGTTCGTATTCTCCAAACCTACATTTTAAGATATTTATTAAGTCCCAGATCAGAGTTTCACGATAAAATAGCGTGTCGAACGAATTATGCCTTTTTAAGTGTGTTTTTCGTCCATTTACCATTGTTTTTGAAATATTTATAAAGTTTAGACCTTTTTAACAAAATGTGGTAAATGTGAGCTTTATTAGCATGATTTTGTTAATTAATTGCTAAATATGAGGTAAAAGATGTGCTTAAAACATGACTTTTTACGTCAAATCAAATATCCCACACTTAGAATTTGCTTGTCCTCAAGCAAACCGTATCTCATTTTGCTCCAGGTTTTGAGAAGATAGACCATTTGACGAAAACAGATATTTCCTATGGACATCGACTCCTCAAAATAAGTAAATCATTTCAAAAAGTAAGCATCAGTTGAATAAGAAATCTTAAAACTGAATTGGTTGTCCCTTTAGCATACTTTTGCAACTCTCGAGATGTAGAAGTGCATGACTGGGCGATCCTCACAGGTGGTCACTCAATTCACTCAAAAAGTGTATCGGGTTTCCTATCATTCTAAACAAACGAAATCGCTCAAAGCCAGTCATGCAGCGCTTATCATCATAGGCTTGGTCGAGAATCGCATCTCCACCAATCCAAATGAGGACGGTGCTAATTATCCCAAGGCATTTTTGTTGGGTTGTAGTGTACGGGTAAGGGTTAAATAGGTATGGAAAAGGGTTGTTTTAAAGTATAAAAAGGGTTATGCTTATCTTAGGAATTTTCAAACTTTATGAAAAACTTTATTTAGATATGCTTTTTAATGAAAACGGATAACAGTAAGGAAGGAAGATAGCTATTATGACTTCTATCTTCTTGAAAACACTTGGAAGATTTACATCTTTTAGAGATCAGAGTTTCCGGGAGATTTTGAAGCACTTAGCTTTATTTAGACGATACATTTTCTTTGTTTAGAATTTCTTTGCCAAAGAATTTCTAAGGATTTTTTTTTTCTTTTTTTACTGCCTTTTGAAATCCTTTCATATTTTTTCATTTTTCACACTTTTTGATATTTCAAATTTTTACTTGGTGCCAATTTTTCGCACCGCAAGATTCTCAATCTATTTGAGATTTGATTTTTGAAATGCACATGAGAAGTTTTGAGTAAAACACGAATTTTGTGATTTTTGGAGTGGAAGCAAAAAGAATATCTAGATAGCATTTTTCAAAAATTTAAAAATTTTAAGATAAGGTTTTGGTGGGTATGGAAATGATTGGGTTTTAAAATATTTGGGTTTTTAAGAAATGAAAAGGTTGAGGCTCAACAGGGTTTACTAAGCGGATCATCGAAACTAAAATTAAGTATCGGCTGGGTTAGGCTTGAAGAGATATGAGAAAAATGGGTTTAATCCTAATAAATGCCAAGATCCTCTAATTGCACCTATACCGCGTACGGTACTCTTTGGTATGGTCTCGAAGCGTATACCAGGAACAAGTTCTAACTTTAAGACGCATGCATCGGCATACACACAGAAATGAATGGTGAAGCATTAAAAATGAATGCTTATTAAAGGATCAAGTTCCTCACTCAACAATATAGGGTGTATGCGCTAAGTCATGCGATGCTTCGAAGATGACCATTTCATTTTTAAAGGATTGTTATTCTGCCTTATCTTTCTTTCCAAAGTAATTTATTTATTCTTAAAAAGTGATTATCCTTAGAAAGTATTATTCTTACCAAAAGATTAATGAATTTTCAAAAGTTGGCTGATAAATCAGTGAGTTTTCGAAAAAAAATTTTTGAAAAATTTGAGCAGAAAACGAGTTACAAGTTAACTTTGGAGGACAAAAGGTCAGAAAACTTTACGGTATAACATACCGTGTATCCCACACTTAAAGGAACATTGTCCCTAATGTTCACTACTAAGGCGTAGATCTTTTGGGGGATCCCACACTTAGAGTTTGATTATAGGAAATGCTCACTTTATTGTGTTTTTAAGATGGTGGAATTAAAATCTCACACTTAGAGATTAGGCATAAGGATATGGTGTGAATATTTCGGGAAGACAACGAAAAAGAACGAAAAAACTCCCCTCATGGATTCACGAGATGAAAATGATTTGGCTGAAGAAGATGTTTTTGCTTGCTAGAGATTCCAGCTTGCTTCCGTCTAAGAACAGCCTTGTGCGTCATCTAGTCGTGAATCGTTCCCATCATTCTCAACAATCAATTCAACCACATTTTATTTTACTCAAATAAACAAAGAAAACGTAAGCATAATAATAAAGATAGATAGATAGATCATCCAGCTGAGTAGCAAGCTGGGTAAAAAGTACCAAAAACATCAAAACAAGTTCACAAATCATCCCACCATAATAGTTAGTGTTAATATAGACCAATCATAATAATAATAGTACTAATGATGAGAAAGTCTAAGGACGAGGGGACCCCTGATAAGTCAAACGAGGATCAACAGCAGAAGTGGACGGATGCATGCCAGCAGCTGAATGCTCCCCGATAGTAGCTCTCCCAGATACATACTCTGATACAATAACTCTGTGTTGTCTGAGGATGGATTGCGTAACATGGATAGGCAAGTCCTCTGTAGTGTCGAATCCCCACTCCCGTAAACACTGCTGTGTCATGTGTGTCTCCTCAAGTAATATCTGGTATCCTCTCCTGATGTCGTTCTCATCCGGGATCTCAGAATCAGGGATAGGTTCGAGGTTGAACATCCTAGAGAGTCCTCAGAGTGTGATGCCCTCAACACTAGTGGTGGTCATAGCAGGGTGATAGACATGTGGGTCATCAGGTCTCGGGATCTCATAAGTCAGAGATAAGACATGGGTAGCTGGGGGTGGCTGTCGTGAAGTGGATGGAGCAGCTGAGGTGTGTACAGAGTATACTGGCTCGTGGTGAGATGTGGTGGGTATTGTGTGTGGTGGGACAGTGGTGGTGACTGGTGGAATGGGAAAGATTGCTGGTGCATGAAAAGTGGCTCTGGTATCGGCAATCCAAACTTACGTGCTACATTTATGTCATGAGCATGTCTAACCTGAAGTGCATGAAAAGTCCAATACCGAGAAAGTGGAGTAACTGGTGTAGTCCGGTCAACAACACTCTGAACCCTAGCTTTAGAGCCAGATGCCCTAGTATCAACCTGTGGCGCTCTAACATCACTGTCATCATCCTGTATCTCAATCAGCTCATCATCCTCAACATCCCTGTCTGTAACACCCGCCAAATTAAGACTAGTATTTAGTGCCTAATCAGATGTTAATACATGTAATTAGTTCTGTGTTAGACTAATTAATGTATCGAATTATATATATATTGTTGAATATATACGAAAATGTGATTTGGTTAAATCTTACGCAATTTAAATCGAATGTATTTCGATTCAATTTAATACGGACGTTGGTGACCAATTTTATGAGATAACGTTTTTATATCAAAAACGTTATTATGATAATATTTCGTATTCATTTGGATCATGCAAATAAAACTTACACAATTTAAAAGATTAAAACGCGCAAACTAAATTAACAAACTTACATTTTATAACTCAAATATAAATGGATTTGTAAAATAATTAAATAAAATATCGCGTAAGAATTGTATTCTAAAACGTACCAATTAATATGTAAAATAATTTTTTAACGTTTGAACGACGGAGAAAACGAACACCACACGGAGCGGAAACGCGGGGCGAAAAAGGGGAGTTTAACCTCCCATTCCCCACCTTTCCTTTTCATTTCATCTTTTCTTTCTCTCTCTTCCAATCTTTTTCTCTCAAGTTTCATCACCACCAACCTCACTAAATCGCAAATTACTACTATCAAACGGCCTTGGATTTTACTACTCCTTTGGAAGAAAACGACCACCGCATCCCGATCTATCATCCTATCTTTTTGGATTTTTGATCCGATACTTTGTAAGTTTCCGACAAATCCCGAAACCTCTCGTTTTTAAGTGTTTGTACTTGTTTGCGGTTTGTATCAACTTATAATGTCCAAATATGGGTTGGGTAAAAGATTTGGACCGAACGGAAGCCTTTCGACCGATTTTCCGGCCACCGGAATCTGAACAGACTCCGACGTCGCATCTGGGTTGACCCAATTGCGACGTCAATTGCAACGTCGCAATACCAGTCACAACGTCGCATATAGCGACATCGTCGTTAACGTCGCATTAAGTTGCCGACGTCGCGTATAGTGACACAGACCCTTACGTCGCAGAAATCAACAACGTCGCATATAGCGACGCCACGCACAACGTCGCATTAAATTGCGAAAGTCGCACATAGCGACGCCATACTCAACGTCGCAGTCGGGACCTGCGACGTCGCACCCGACGTCGCACCCAACGTCGCACAAACCAGAACCTCAAAAACACAGATTTTTACTAAGTGTCGAGACTCGAAATTTATCACTCGATTTTACCCAAATTCAGATCCCAGATGCGTTTTTCGTCAAAGCAATATAGTAGAAATAAAAATTTTCCAAGCTGACCTGGCAGCTCGACCCCAGCCAGGGGCTCTGCCCCTTGGACCCCGCCAAGGGCTGCCGCCCCTTGGACCCCGCTACCAGGGGCGCTGCCCCCGGACCCCCGTACTTATATTCCGTAACGGCTTCTAAAACACAATCAAAACACATTTTTCAAGTAAAACGACACGAAATCAAAATAATAATAGTTGAGATTATTATTACAAATCCGTCACCAACGGGCCGTACATGTTTTCAAACATTCGAATCAATCAACCAAATAGTGGAGATTTGGACATTATAGTTGAATGAACAACTACAAGGGTGATCTTTTGAGATACCCAATCATGATTATAACCATCGCGTGTCGTGGACACCCTCAGGTTACAAGTCTTTGGACTTCATACTCGGCTAATCAACTTACGTTTGTTTAAACGCTTTCAGACTCAGGTGAGTCTCGTAGCCCCTCTTTTACTGTTTTTACTCAGGGGTGTGATATATTGCTCAACTTTTACATGTGAACGCAAGTACAAACATTTCATATACTACATGAGTTTTTCGAAACTAATCATTTTAAAGTCCTCCGTCAGCATAGTTGTTAATACGTTGTAGCGTGAATATTAGTATATGATACCATATAGGATTTACCCACCTCGTCCGGGTTAGCAAGCACTAACCGGGTAAACGGACGTACTAATATTTGGGAAGACGAATGTTGATTAGGCATTCGTGGAGGCACCTCGCCCGGAATTCTCTATAGGGGACCCGGCCCTCGAGTTAAGCTCAACTATGTACTCATGGCTGTATACACGATGACTATCATTTAATTGCTGGATGCAATTCATTATTTAATTGCTGGATGCAATTCATTATTTAAATCTTGCGGTTCATACTATATTAACTGATTTCAAACCTGTGAGCTCACCAGCTTTCTAGCTGACCTTTTAGCATATATCGCAGGTACCAAGCAGTAGGATGTTTCTGCTTCAGGATTTTAGCTCGAGTCAGCATACAGACGATCGAGATTTTCTTGCATTAGTATATTTTGTTCAAGTACTTATGTACTGAAATCTCATTTTATTTAAACTCGAGCTATGTAAAGCTTTAAATGTTGTAAACATTTCAGTTATCAATATATTTTGTTAAAACGATGCATATAGAGTCGTTTACTATATATCTTTGTGCTTTGTTATTGATTAGTAACACCCAAATCAAGCTTCCGCAAATCATTAAATTTGGGGGTGTTACACTGTCTCTCTTACTTCCCTTCCTCTTCAGAACACAACCAGGAATAGCCTCTTTGGTAGCTTTCCAGAATGCCTGCCCGCTCGAATCAGTAGTGATCAACTAGATAGTCTGAAAATAGTCCAAGTCGAACGGCAGGGATCTAACATGAGGTGAGCTGGTATACTCACTCATGTGATCCTCCGTGAGCAAACCCATACGGCTACAAATCCTAGTGATGAAAGCTCCCATGTAGATATACTTTGTCATCTCAAATGTCATTTCTCTCTGAATCCTCTCGGCTACTAGGAAAGCAACATTCACATTCTTCTTCTTAATCATGGCGTTCATCACAAAGAGATCATCAGCTCCTACAGCTCCTCCTGTTTCTTTCTTCCCATGTAGCGATACAGCTAGTAGCTTGTGCAGGAGTCGATGCTCAACTTTGAAGAACGCGGAGGCTTTCACATTTGAATGAAAACTAGTACCCGTTAGATTACCCCAAATTAGCCCATGATCTTCATTACATGAAACACCACGTGAACTATCGAAGAACTGAGAATGTGTCTGCTCCTCAGTGTAGAAACCAAGATATACTGCTAACTTAGCTAATGACACATGCTGCTTCACCCCTCTGTAGTTGAAGCTAATCAACCGCTTATCTGTAACATTGCTAATGTAGGGGTTGAACTCATAGGTCAACATAAACTCAGTAACTAGCTCTCGGTAAATGTCTTCATTGAGGGCGAACTTTTTGTACCAAGCATCCATTTTCTCATGATTGATCTTGTATTTCACTAAATTCCTCAACTCTCTTTTATACCCAATTGCCTTTACATCTCTCCAAACGATAAATCTGTTCTTTCCAAGTGGCCGGCTCATCCAATCCCTAATCAACTTCTTCTTTTTGGCGGAAGTGGCCAACTATTCCAAAGTAGGATTGATAGCTGTAGAGTCAGACCTCATCTGTCAAGATAAAGAAAAGTAATTAGTGTGCATCATGATCATAGGTATATGAATTCATTAAGTTACCCCAAAATTTTAACAAAAAATCGAAATGTAGGCTTTAAAAATCTAATAATTCATAACCTAGAAAGATACATTTTCAACCAAACCGCAATCATCAAACCACAATGTTCACACCAATAAGTTTCTTAAGCTATGGTAAATGTCACGAGTACGTTTCTAGGGCAAATGATCTTACTTTGTAAATAATTCCTAAAATGACTTTTGAACATGCGATAGTAATTAACTAAGTAAGCATTAGGGTTTTAAAGAAACCTTGTAATTACCTTACTTAATTAAAACCTTGCATTTTACCATAAGCTTAGAAAACTAGTGATGAAACTTTGACCATATTATGTATTTAAAGAATTTAACATTAAGCGTTAGTTAAGTTTTTGCAAAATGATTTATAAAGTCAACCAACAACTCAATGCTTAATCTATAAATGACATAATTATAGTATTGGTTTTAAAAATATGACTTGTCATTTAAAAGCTTCCTGCAGTTTTATTAATAAAATGATGCTTCTTTTAAAATGAAACTAGTCGTTTAATACTATTAAAGCAAGGTTTCAAGAATTCAAGTGAGCATTTGAAGTTAATACTTGCATAATTATCATTTGGTTTTGAAAGATTTTAATAATGATACTTCACAAATACTCATAAAAATGCTTACTTTAATTCTTGCAAGTCATCTAAACCAATTGCTAACTAAATTAAACTAGCTTACTCATGTTCAACACATCATTATAAGCAATTTTTATCATTAAAAGTCAAACATGAACAATTCTAGCTAAAAAGTCAACAAAAAGTCAAAGTTCATCACTTTGAAAATCAAAGTTCACAAATCTCACATGAAATCACTAGATTACTATCAATAATCATCATACAAACATTCAATAGCAAGTAATAATACCAAAAGCCCTAATTTTTAGCCCTAAATATCAAGTTTCAAATTGAAACCCTAACTTTTGGGGAAAATCATGAACTAGAGATTTTAAGTTAGTGATTTACCTTAGAAATGATGCAATGACGATAGATGAAGCATACAAGTAACGAAAATGGAGAATGTAAATCTTGTAACCTTCAAAAATGGTGGAAATTTGGTGGTGGCATGGTGTTTGTGTGGTGTTCGGCCGAAAAAAGAGAGGGAGAAGGGAGATGAAGTGAGAAATGTTTTGATTTTTCTTATTTAACCTCCTTCCCATTTTTACTTTTTTACCTTTTTACCCTTTAGTGGTAATTTAGTGAAGTAAATGGTAATTAGGATAAAAAGGATTTATTAGAACTTTTAAAATTATTTTTGTGTTCTTAAAATTTTAATCTCGTTAAAACTTGTTAAAATTTGCTAATTGTTAAATTTGTGGTTTAATAATTGAAAAAACTTTAAACCTTTTGTGATAAATGACAAGATAAAATTTTAAAGAACGTTTTTTTTTTTAAGATAATTTTAAAACATTAAAAGTTTTAAAATTTAAAAATCCTATCTTTTACGCATAAAGTAAATAAACTGAAAATTTAAACTATTATGCGATTAACCAAATTAACTATTTGATTTATTTATTAAAATTGGGTTGCCTCCCAATAAGCGCTTTGTTTTAAAGTCAACGGCTCGACTTTTCAAAATAATTAATTCGGGGCCCGAGGCTGAGGAAAAATATAACGAGGAATAAATGAAAATCGGAGCACTTTATTGATGTGATAGATTAGGTCAGCGGAATTTAAGAAAAATAATTCAGATTCGTTCAGAAAACTTCTCTCCTCGTATCCTAATTCTATAAGTGCATCAACGAATTCATTAAATTCCCGTTTAACTTTCTTGGGATTTGAAATGCCATCTCGTGGTCCGTCGTCTAAAAAATTAAGATCATGAAGTAACCTTTCCAATATTTTTAAAAATTCCTTTTCTTCTTTTGAATCAGGATTTCCGGTAGTAGCGTGAACTGCTACCGACAATTCTTTAAAAAGCAATTTTTGTTGAAGCGTGAAAGGAAATTTTGATGTTTGAAATAACTGAATTAGCTTAATGTGAATATCTTTCCGTTTAATACAGAAAGATGTCTCAATAGCTTCCTCAGTTGCATTTGGAAAAATTTCTATCAATTTATTGATTAAATAGACGGCAGGATCAACAAAAAATGGTATTTTCCCATGAAGTAAAGTTGGAATTATAGGGTCACGCTCTATCCAAAGTTCGAGTTCACTAACTAGATCCGCAATATACCGATTAATCCGTGTTGATGAAACAGGGTGATAATCTGTATTAGCAAGTAAATTCATTAACAGGTCTAGATCTGATTTTAGTAATAACTCATCTTTTATAGTATAATTAGCGCGGAGTCCTAAAATTCTGTATTCGATAGTCACGAAGGTCTTTCTTTGGTCAACCGAAAAAGGGAAATCAGATATTTTAAGATATTTAAGAAAATTGGCACATATATCTATTCTCCTATCTAGTTTAAAAGAATTTTCGACATGACGCTCGGTTTCAGTCTCGGGTGGAATATCTGTGATTTCAATGATGTCAGTGGTGGTCCTTTTAGTACAGTTTTAACTATGGTGTACCTAGGTTGGACTGGACATCCTTGAAATGGTTTAACTATGTAGGTGGCTCCTGATTTGAATGTATGATCATCCGAACATGAGGGTTTCTTATCCTGTGTGGTAGGATAGGATATCAAAATGTCAGGGAAATCATATTCAAAGTATTCATCCAAGCAGTGGAGACGTTCATTTCTATCTAATCCTAACATGGGTGGATAAAAGTAAACCTCAGTGCCGAATGGTACTTCGTTGGGAAGGTCAGGTGGCCTAACCTAGTGTGGGTATTTGGCCAGAAGTGAAGAAATCTCAGGGTCAAAGGTAAGTTGACTACTTAATGTATGAGTATCAGAAGTTGATATATTCTGCTGAGATTCCTCTAATTCTAGGTCAAAGTGTTTTTGCCTGATATCAATTTCTTGGTCGTTTGAGATTTCTTTAACTTCGGGGAATGAAGAACAAGAAGAGTTATCCTCTAATTCTTTTTCCATAAAATCAAAAAATTCAGAATCATCCATTGCCATCATCTCATCTGCTGTCTTGTGAGACAACAGAGAAACTAGGCTAGAAACAGAATCAGATGGTTTTTGATTTTTCATATTTTTATTGTTTTTGTATTTTAATAACTAAACTAAACTATTCTAAGGAAGCAGTAACTTTCGAAAAATATAGGCTTAAACGAAAGGTTCTCCTAAGGGCTTCTAATTCTAAGGTATTTATCAAATCACAACGCTGTTTGATCCCCGGCAGCGGCACTAAAAACTTGATCGTGCCCCGAATGGTCGGTCAAGGAATCGCTTCCCTGTCGTTGCCGGACCTTACGCTCGAGGCGGGCGATCGGAGGGTAGTTTTAAATTTATATCTTGCTGGGAAGCCTAAGCTTTATTACTACATACTGATCTAAGGGTATTAGGGTAGTAAGCGGTAAGTCTGACTCAGGTGTCATTCTTAAAATCGGAGCGAATCGAAATGAATTGAATACCTCAGAGAATAATAGCTAATAGTATGGGTTTAATAGAGCAGGTAGGGTTTGTTTTTGGTATTTTCTAATCTAACTAAGATGCAGTAAAGTAAAAATACTACACTACGGATAGGGTAAGCAGATAGATAGAGTAGTGATTGCTGAAGTTTCAATATTAAGGTTTCCGGGATGATGTTCATTATAAAAGATGATTGGAGATTTGCTTTAACACTATCAACAGAGGTTTGGTGTAAACACTAGCACCCTACAATTTAAAGCGGAAACCTTAAGTCGTATGTCACTGAGTACTAGGGTATCATGATTCTGATCAGATCAGGCTGCTCAACCCCCAACACTGTCCGATGAGGACAAGTGACCCTTCTTGGGATTAACCCTGGGTGCATGAATAAGGTAACAGACCGATATTTAATTTCTGACCGTTCTTAACACCTAGTTCTAATTGATTTTATTAAGGTTTATACTAATTGCTTGCTATTGTATGTTAAACTATCAGTTATGTTGGATAAGGGGGTTTAAGCATCTTACACTACATCTGAATGTTCGCTTTCTTTTCCATATCCCTTAAACTTAGTTGAGGAGCACAAATACTTCTGTCAAGGGGTAGACCCTCCTTTGCGATCAAACGTTCATCCCTAGGTTCGTTTCACGGTGTATACTACGTTTTTCAGCAGTTCCACAACTTTAATATATACCTAGACCATGTTTAGGAAGGGTGACTTCTAGGTATCCACGGTGTCATATGCTTACGACCGGTTCATAGCTTCCACACATTTGTACTTCACCAGCAGTGTTTCCAATGCTATACTAAGTACTGGTCCGTTTTACAGCATGTCCACAGTTTCAACAACAACATAGATAACTATCTACCGATACTAGGGTTGATCAAGTCCTAATACTAAAGTAATAGTCACGTGAAAGCTTGGAAAGGGTGAAATGGGTGGTTTAGATCTACAGCTTGAGAAATTTAACCCGATACATAACATAACAATTTCCAATCATATATTTAATTAAAATTAATTTAACATCATCTCTACTCCTAAATATCTAAATTTCAACAATCACAATATTACACTACTCGATAAACATGGCAATAATTAAAGCACATACCATAATATTACGCATGGACAATTCAGACATAATAACAGTATGAGGGAATAGATATCACCGGATAATATAGCAGCGTAACAGAGAGAAAGTAATTGCAATCCTTGAATACCAGCTTGAATGGCAATACTCCTTTATTACAATGATTATCTCTCCTCTAATCTACTAGCTACCCATTATTTCTCCTCTAACTCCTTAGAGAAGTGTTAGAGATAGAAATTAACTAAGTAATGAAATTACAAGAGAAAGTGTGTGTGAAAGTAAGAATGAATTGTGTTGTGTGGGATGGATGAAATGAGGAGGTTAAGGCCACTATTTATAGGCTCGCAAGTTACAATTTTACACTTAACACCCTCTCTCCCCATTTAACACTGAAATACACCCCCGAGCTATGAAATTCGACACCAAAAGGGGCGTATTCGACACCAAAAGGGGCGTATTCTGTAGCAAATAGGGCGTATCCGGTAGTAAACGCGGCGTACCCGGCACCATAGAGAAGGTATACCACCCCTAGAAGTGGGTATACCACCCCAAAAGGGGGGTATACGGCCCTGCAGAGGGGGTATACGGCCCTTAGAGGGTGGTATACGGCCCCTAGAGGGTGGTATCCCCTTGGTCCGTGGTCTTGTGTGCTGGATCGTAAGTCTTGTGTGCTGGATCGTAACTCGTTTGGCTCTAACTTCTTCGTTCTAGATCCATTTTCAATGTTCTTTATATCCACGCGTTCGTATTCTCCAAACCTACATTTTAAGATATTTATTAAGTCCCAGATCGGAGTTTCACGATAAAATAGCATGTCGAACGAATTATTCCTTTTAAGTGTGTTTTTCTTCCATTTACCGTTGTTTTTGAAATATTTATAAAGTTTAGACCTTTTTTACAAAATGTGGTAAATGTGAGCTTTATTGGCATGATTTTGTTAATTAATTGCTAAATATGAGGTAAAAGATGTGCGTAAAACATGACTTTTTACGTCAAATCAAGGACTTAGAACTTTTCTTGGTTAGATGCTTAGGAACATGCTACTATCACTTTGCCATGCTAGAACTTTGACCATTAAAGTAAGTCTAGGATTTTGCTTGAATAAATGTTAGTCTCTAAGTATTAAATTTTAATTGTGAAGTTTTGAATGATTATCCCATGTTAATTGTGCAATGTGGTTAGTTGGAAATTGCAAGTTTGACTTCTAAAGTCAACAAAAAGTTAACTAGCTTGCATGAATAGATGAATGGATGACCATTTTTTCTTGAAATGCTTACTAGGATGCTTGTAAGTTGTTTGACTAGTCAAAAATAGGCAATGTATATAGAAAATATTGGTTTTGAAAATTAAAGTCTTGAACCAAACCAAACACATGAATATGATAACTTTTTGTGCATAACTTAGCTTGTTTACCCATTAGGAAATGCTTGAATAGTTAGATCATATATACATGAATAGGTTATACTCTTGGCATACGGATACTTGAAATTGTCATTTAAAGTAAGCTTTGACCTAAAAAGTCAACTTGAAGCATTGAATTTTAAAACAAATCATTCTTATCAAAAACCTTACTTCAAATTAAACTCTCAAAAGTCAAGCCCTACTAAAATGACGATGACTTGTAAGGATTTGACGTTTCAAACTCGGATAAACCCAGAATTTGTAATAAACAATCCTTACCGGTAAAAATGTCACAATTTCTTGACTGTACATTTTCATATATTGATTTCCAACCACACTACATGTTGCCTTAGCATGATTAATACTGATTATTTGTTACTTGGGAACATTGGATATTTGATGTAATCTTTGGACAGTCACAAATTTAAAGCCCTCATTTCGAATTTTCTTTAAGGAATTTCGGAAATGCTTTAAATTTTCTCTTTCTCAAGAATCCATTACTTTAAATCTCTCATGTTCTCAGGTACCATGTCTCCAAAAAAGAAATCAAAGCTAAACCCAGCACGACCACTTGCAGGATCTCATGCCTACCTTAGTGCCACACCAGCGTACGACCGGATGGCACGTATATGGAGAGACAAATCATTCGGTCGTTTTCGATACATAGATTGGGATAAGCTGCAAACATTGGGACTAAAACAGAGATTGGAAGGCTTTCTCTGTTATTCAGTTGAGGGTCAACAGTTTGAGTCTTTTAAGAGACTGTTCAGCATTGACGAGCCGATATACATGGAAATGATTACTGAGTTCATGGCCACGTATACATTTGAGCCAGGGATGAGAGCTGGAGATGGTTTGATTACATTTCGGTATATGGGAAGCCTATTCACCTTGTCATTAGCTCAGTTCGCACAGCACCTAGATCTTTATACTCCAGAAGTGATACGTTCCCCCATGTTCACTAGTGGAACCACCACGGCTTCCCTCGCGACTACTGCCGCTGAGGCATGGATTCATTGGTCGCCAAAGCCGTATTTCTCGGGTATTAAAGCTACCCAACTCAGAGACCTAGTTCTCCAGATTTTACACAAGCTATTGGCTTGTTCGCTTGATGGGAAGCATACGACTAATGGTCGAGTTGCCGAGTTTGATGTTTCTTTGATGGCATGTGTAACACCCCCAAATTTAATGATTTGCAGAAGCATACTTGGGTGTTACTAATCAATATACAAAGCACAAGATATACAGTAAACGACCTCTAAATGAGACGTTCTAAAATGATTTCATAGAAATAAATGTTTGAAAACTTAATGTTTTCGTATACAAAAGGTAGTTCCCTAGAGTCCACGCGTATGGCAGGAGATTCTATTAGATAATCAACATGTACAAAAGATAATGCTGAGAATCTCCGTTAATGCGGTTTAGTTGAAATCATGCGACTCTAGCTATGCCCTGAAGTAATCCTACTCCGTCGGTGTACCTGAGAATACATGCTTAAAGGGTCAACACGAATGTTGGTGAATCTCACAGGTTTGTAAGTAATATCAGTTTTGAACACAAGATTTCATCAGTAGTGCCCACAGGCGTAAATCAAGTATTTGCAAATCCAGCAAATGTAAAGTAAATAAGTTATACCGTTGCCATGAGGCTCATAATCGAAGCTTAACCTGTAAGTATTAAGTTGCTCCCGTGACAGGCTCGTAACTGAGCAAGCATAAGTAACGAATAATAGTCGCCCGTTTATACATAACGGTTCGTGGTAGCGCTACTACCCCGGGCGGGGAGGGTCATTTCCCTAATAGATCCATTAACTAGTGTTCGCGCTTAAGTCCATAACTAACGATATATGATGGAGAGACTTCTGTAAGTAGTAAATAACTCATGCAATTCCGTTTGGTATAGTAAGCAGTTTAGTACTTGTGTTCAAGAAAAATCAGTAGCATATATCTCCCCCAATAAGAAAAACAGTAAAAGTGGGGCCGTAAGACTCACTTGCAAGTTACGTTTATACAATAAACGAGTAAGTAATATCAATCCGTAGGTTCTCCGAACCCGTAAGCCTTCAAATGCCTAAACACATAAGGTTATGTAAGTAGATGTCTCGCAAGACCACCTAGAATTGTTGTTCACAACTAGTATGCCCGATGTTTGTTCAAGTGTTTGTACCTGTTTGTATTTATAAAAACATGTTTTGACCCGTTGGTGACGGTTGGTATTAGTAATTGTCAAAGTATTATCCTTGTGTTTGAAACATTTTGTAATGGGACGACGGGGGTCCAGGGGCAGCGCCCCTGGTTGCGGGGTTCCAAGGGGTGGCAACCCCTTGGCGGGGTCCAAGGGGCAGAGCCCCTGGTCGGGGTCGAGAATTCTGGTTTACTACCTTGTTTTAGTGAAAATCTCTTAAGAATTCTGGTTTTTCGAGGTTCTGTTTTATGCGACACTTCATAGCGTCACTTAGGGTGGTAATGCGACACTACGGGACTGTCGGTTCAAGTGACGGATTCAGAGGATATTGCGTCACTTAGGGAAGTGACGCATGAGGTGGCGTCACTAAGGTAGTGTCAGGTATAAGTGTCGTATAGCAATCTGAAATTAATTATATGCGACACTTAAGAAGTGTCGGGTAAACTAGTTGCGGCACTTAAGCAAGTGTCGGTACGATGGTAGGCGTCACTTAAGCAAGTGGCGCATGTAGTTTCGGTAATGGGGCTTATGTGACACTTAGTCAGTGTCGCACGAAGTGACGCATATCTGGGTTCGTCAGTGCGTCACTTACGTCTGATCGACGGATTTTTAGCCAAAAACTTGTTTTCGGGTTTCCGTTTGGTCCGATTCTTTTACCCAACCCTCCAATGGACATTACAAGTGTAAATAAACAACCATAAGTCGAAAATAAGTAAAACCGAGAGGTTTCGAGAATTTGTCAGAACTTACAAAGTGTCGGATGAGAAATCCGAAAAGATAGGAAGGTAGATCGTGTTGTGGTGGTGCTTTTCTTCCAAACGTAGAGTATGATCCGAATGTTCCTTGAGGTGTTATTTTGTGATTTTTGGTGATGGTGGTGGATGATTTAATTTGAGAGAGAAAAGAGAGAGAGAGAAGATGAGGAGGTGAAAATGAAAATGGGAAAGAAAGAGAGGAAAGGTGGGGCTGTAGGTGGAAACTCCCACTTGTCAGTCTACGCTCCATGCCCCGTGCGGTGGTCGTTTTCTCCGTCATTTAAGCGTTAAATGTTTATTTTACGCGTTAGTTATATGAATATTTGTTAAATAATTTCATTGAATTATTTTGTTAAATCTTTAAATAATTTATGTATTTTGTTTTTAATCGCGTAGTTTTAGTTGTACGAAACAGGACAATTTGAGTGTATTATTAAAATACTATTTCGAATACCATAGTGTTTTTAATTAATGTTTCATGCTTAAATTAAAGAAATTTCACCAACGTCCGTATTTACTGACCCGAATTACATTCGATTTAAAACTGTGTACGATCTAATCCAATCGCGTATTCGTATATATTCACCAATATATATTTTGATACATTAATTAGCCTAACACGGAACTAATTACATGTATTAATCATAGAATTAGGCACTAAATACTAGTCCTAATTTGGCGGTTGTTACATTCTCCCGCTGTTAAGAGAATTTCGTCCCGAAATTTAAGTCAAAGTCGCGTTCGGTGTAGAATCAGTGAATAAGTGGGGATACTTAAGTCCCATTTGGTCCTCCCGTTCCCAAGTAAATTCCAAACCACGCCGCGAATTCCACCTGACTTTGACGATGGGAATACGACTTTGTTTTAGTTGTTTGACCTCACGGTCCATAATCTCAGCGGGTTCCTCAACGAAGTGAAGTTTGTTATCGATGCGAATCTCGTCAAGTGGTATGATAAGTGTCTCGTCAGACAGACATTTCTTTAAGTTAGAAATGTGAAAGGTAGGGTGCACGCTGCTGGGTTCAGATGGCAGCTGCAACCGATATGCCACGGGGCCAATCCGTTCGAGGATCTCAAAAGGCCCTATGTACCTGGGATTTAACTTCCCACGTTTGCCGAATCGGATTACGCCTTTCCAAGGCAATACTTTCAAGAGTACTCGATCCCCAACCTGGAACTCGAGTGGTTTGTGTCTCACGTCAGCGTAACTTTTCTGACGATCACGTGCGGCCTTGAGTCGGTTTTGGATTTCAGCAATTTTCTCGGTGGTTTCGTGTATGAGTTCAGGACCAGTGAGCTGACTATCTCCCACTTCAGTCCAATAGATCGGTGATCGGCACTTACGACCGTACAGTGCCTCAAAAGGTGCAGCCTTGATGCTGGCGTGATAGCTGTTATTGTACGAGAACTCGCACAACGGTCGATGCCTTTCCCAATTTGTACCGAAATCAACTACGCAGGCACGTAGCATATCTTCCAGTGTCTGAATAGTTCGTTCGCTCTGGCCATCGGTCTGAGGGTGGTACGCGGTACTCATATCGAGACGGGTACCCAGTGATTTTTGGAGTGATTGCCAGAAGCGAGATGTGAAACGAGTATCCCTGTCAGAGAAAATTGAGATAGGGACACCATGTCGGCAAACGATTTCTTTGATGTAGATTTGTGTGAGGCGTTCCATTTTATCGGTTTCTCTGATTGCCAAGAAATGAGCTGATTTGGTGAGACGATCGACGATCACCCAAATGGTATCGCAACCGCTCGCCGACTTAGGGAGTTTGGTTGTGAAATCCATGGCAATCTGTTCCCATTTCCATTCAGGATTGTCGGGTTGTTGGAGTAAGCCGGAAGGTTTCTGGTATTCGGCTTTGACTTTTGAACAAGTAAGACACTTGCTGACGTACGTGGCGATTTCATCTTTCATGTTCGGCCACCAATAAAACTCTTTGATCCCGTGATACATTTTATCGGATCCGGGGTGGATAGAATATTTGGACTTGTGAGCTTCATCCATCACCAAGTCCCATAGACTCCCTAAATTAGGCAGCCAGATTCGGTTGGCAAAGTATCTAACTCCGTTGGGTTTGGTTTCGAGTTGTTTATCCATGCCTCGCAAAGCCTCGTTTTTGACATTATCGGGTTTGAGGGCTTCGAGTTGAGTGGCGAGAATTTGAAGGTTTACATCATTGTGAATCGTCATACTGAGGGCTCGGACTCGAAGTGGTTTCGATCTTTCTTTTCGACTGAGGGCATCGGCAACAACGTTTGCCTTACCCGGATGGTATTTGATCTCACAATCGTAATCGGTAAGCAACTCGACCCATCGACGTTGCCTCATGTTGAGATCCTTTTGATCGAATATGTGTTGGAGACTCTTGTGGTCGGTAAAGATTGTGCACTTAGTGCCATAGAGGTAGTGTCTCCAGATTTTGAGAGCGAACACGACAGCTCCAAGTTCGAGGTCGTGAGTAGTTTAGTTCTTTTCGTGAACCTTGAGTTGTCGCGAGGCGTAAGCAATGACCTTGTCTCGTTGCATCAATACGCAACCGAGACCTTGATGTGAAGCATCGCAGTATACCACGAAGTCATCGGTGCCTTCGGGTAAGGATAGAATGGGAGCACTGCAAAGCTTTTGTTACAAAAGTTGAAATGCTGACTCTTGTTCATCAGTCCAGTCGAACTTTTTATCCTTTTGAGTCAGTGTCGTGAGTGGTATGGCTATTTTTGAGAAGTTCTCGATGAATCGTAGATAGTACCCCCGCCAATCCCAAGAATTGGCGTACCTCGGTGGGAGTGGTTGGCGCTTGCAAGTCCTTGATTGCCTTGATTTTTGATGGGTCTACATGAATTCCCTGACTGTCAATCACGTGTCCGAGAAATTGAACGGTTTTTATCCAGAACTCACACTTAGAGAATTTGGCGTAAAGCTGCTCGTGTCTAAGTAGTTCTAGGATGGTTCTGAGGTGTTGCGTGTGTTCTTGTTCGTTTCGCGAGTATATGAGGATGTCATCGATGAAGACAATGACGAACTTGTCGAGATAAGGTTTGCACACCCGATTCATAAGGTCCATGAATACAGCCGGTGCGTTGGTTAGACCGAATGGCATCACTTGAAATTCGTAATGCCCGTAACGGGTTCTAAATGAGGTTTTTGGGATGTCGGCATTGCGAACACGCAATTGATGATAACCTGATCGAAGATCAATCTTTGAATAACAGCTTGATCCTTGGAGTTGATTGAAAAGATCATCGATTCGAGGAAGTGGGTATCGGTTCTTGACGGTTAGTTTGTTCAACTCTCGGTAGTCAATACACATTCTGAATGAACCGTCTTTCTTTTTGACAAACAAGACCGGAGCTCCCCAAGGTGAAGAACTCGGTATGATGAATCATCTATCCAGGAGTTCCTGCAACTGAGTAGACAAATCCTGAAGTTCGGATGGGGCTAGGCGGTACGGTGCTCGGGCCACCGGTGCGGCACCCGGCGCGAGATCAATCGAGAACTCAACCTGTCTAGGCGGAGGTAGACCAGGTAGTTCTTCCGGAAAGACTTCGGGAAAGTCTCTAACGATTGGCACTTCTTCAAGTCGCTTCTCCTTAGACTTTTTCTCCGTGATGTGCACGAGAATTGCTGGGTAACATTTTCTCAGAAATTTTCGGGTTTTTAAACAGGAGATTATGTTTAGTCTCGACCCACCGGTCTCCCCCTGTATGATCAGGGTTCTACCGACGGCGAGAGGAATACGAACGATCTTATCATAGCAAACAATTTCGGCCCGATGCTTGGACAACCAGTCCATACCCACAATGACGTCGAAACTTCCTAGTTTAACGGGCATAAGATCGATTGAGAAGATTTCGTCTGCTAGGTTTAGAGTGCAATTAGGTATCACACTATCGGTTTCTATGAGTTTACCATCTGCAAGTTCTACGGTGTACTTAACATCTAAGGCCACGGGGGTGATATCAAGTAGTGGCCAAAACTCATCAGAAATAAAGCTCCTATCGGCACCAGTATCAAATAGAATAGAAGCAGATAAGTTATTGAGGAGGAACATACCCGAGACCACATTCGGCTCTTGACGGGCGTCCCCTGAGTTGATGACCAAAGCTCTGCTCCGGGCGTTGTTGTTGCGGTTGTTGTTGTTGTTGTTATTCTTCAGCTTGGGGCAGTTGCTCTTGAAATGCCCAGAATTTCCGCACCCAAAGCAGGTCTTTGGTGCAATGGTGTTGGGGTTAGGAATGTTGGCTCGGCAATCCTTGGCTAAGTGCCCGAACCATTTGCAGTTGGTGCAAGGGCAGGAACCGTCGTGGTGACGATTGCATTTGGGATAGTAGGGTTTGTTCCCGATGTACCCTTTCTTTTCTGTAGTCCCCGATGAATAAGCCTTAACAGACTCAGGCTTTTTGTTGGTGATTTGGTTGGATGAGTTGGGGTTTCCTTCCCATTTGCGTTTGTTGTTTGCAGATGGGGTTGAGGTTGTGCCACGGCGGACAGAGTTTGCCGTCAGTTCATGGGCCATACGAATGGCACTCTGAATAGTACCCGGTTTGGATGAAGTCACCAGGTCTTGAAGTCTGTCAGGAAGTCCATCGACATATTTCTCGATCCTCTTGTACTCAGGATCGACCATGGTTGGGCACAGAAGTGCCAGTTGGTGAAAGCGGTTGGTGTATCCGGTGATGTCATCACCCTGCATTTTGTGGTTCCAGAATTCCAATTCTAGCTGTTTCAATTCATCCCTGGGGCAGTACTCGCCCCTCAACATCTCCTTCAACTCCTCCCACGGGAGTTTGTAAGCATTAGAAATACCCACAGTCTGGGCATAGGTGTTCCACCAGGTGAGAGCGGTGTCTGAGAAAGTGCTGGCGGAGAACTTAACCCTGTCTCCCTCCGCGCAGTTGCAGATAAGAAATACAGATTCGATTTTCTCGATCCAGCATACCAGACCGATCGCTCCTTCAGTACCATAGAAGCTCAAAGGTTTGCAGTTTTGGAAGTCCTTATATGAGCAGGGTTTGGGTTGTGGCGCATTGTTAGCTGTATCTTCGCTACTAGGAGTTGATGTTCGGGTAGCTAGGGCTTGGGCCACACTACGGGCAATCAGACCCGCAATTTCGGCTTCACTGAGGGTGACTTGCCGGCGAGGTGGCATAATGCTGAACAAGAAAAAGAACAAGGAAAGAGGAATAAGATATTTGCATGAAATTATGATATATCACAAGTGTATATGATGAGATACACGATAACAGTACGAAGTGATAGTCATATTCCATTTAGATGATCAAGTTGGATACAAGGTACGAGTTTTCCAAAAGATTACAGAGTAATAGTAGTACATGTAACACCCTCAAATTTCGGTTTGCGGAAGCGGTCGGGTCGGGTGTTACCAAATTAAATATCACAGCATAAGATATATAATGAACGACTCTAAATGAGACGTTTGAAAATAATTATACATTTACCAAAAAGAACGTTTCCAACGTGGCGAGTTTAATATAAATTTCAAATACATAATTTGAAAATACAAAAGTAAATGCAGAGTAGTCCCAATTGTTTGAAATCATGCGACTCGAGCTAGCATAATCTTGTAGTAATTCCTAATCCTGCTGGGCACCTAAGAACACATGCTAAAACAGGTCAGCTATAAAGCTGGTGAGTTCATAGGATTGTTAGTCGAAATCATGATGTAATGAAACCCTGTATGTCTTGAAGAATCGTTTCAAATTCAGCCATTTTGATAAATGTTATATTGAAGTTTGTAACACCAATTGTGTATACGTCTAATCGATGTATCTTATACCTAAGTGTTCGAGTCGAGTACCTAAGTACATACATATAAGTGTGGCATTCCACGCCTTGATACCTAACAGGTAGTTGTGTCGATAAACGTAAGACAATACATGCCTATAACTATTAATTGACTGTATGACCACGTCATATGATAACAAGTAATTGTAGTTCCGCAGAACTATGATTTAATATATGATGTGTTGCATCCAGCAACAAGTGATTGTAGATCCGCAGATCTATGTTTGAAACGTTTAGCGTGTCCGTTTACCCGATTAGCATAAGCTAACCCGGACTTGAATTGTGCTAACTGTAACACCCCCAAAATTTACAGTTGCGGAAGCGATGTTTTGGGTGTTACTAATCTATAATCACAAGCACAAAGGATACAGTGAACGACTCTAAATGAGACGTTCGAAAAGTTATTACATTAGTACATAAGTAGTTTCAAAATACAAGCTCGAGTTCAGTAATTTCCTAGAGATTCTAATACATAACAACTAGTACAAAAGTAATGTAGTAAAATCTCCAAGCTTGTAATGCATGCGACTCGAGCTAATTAAGCTTATCCTGCTGGGCATCCCTACTGATGCTGTGTACCTGAGAAGCATTACTAAAACGGTCAACCAAAAAGGTTGGTGAATCTCACAGGTTTATAAGTAAGTAAACAGTTTGAACACACAAGTAGTATTTGTAAATCATAGCCAGCCAATAATTAATGATCACAGGATATGCTCATCATTAACTTAAGTTTTAATAAGTGGGTGGTTGCAGTTTATGCAAACCGTTTGATACAATCGCCATGAGCCACCATAGTTGATGCTTAACGTACAGTAAATATAGGTACCCCCTCATGAATGTAATCCAAAACATTCATACGGAACGAGTAAGAAATGCCCGTTTCTACAGGAACGGTTCGTGGTAGTGCGTGCTACCCCGGGCGGGGATTGTCAGTCCCATATGGATCCATATACTAAAACTCGCGCTTATCACATAACTAACAACTATGATTCAGGAGGATTTCATTGGATTAGTCGTAAACTCATGCAATTGGCGTATCGTTAATCTCGTTCAGTAAGTAAATCATGGCAGCAAGTAAGTTTTGTGTGTTCATGTAAAACAGTAATGCATCTCACCCCTGAGTATAAAACAGTAAAGTAGGGGCTGTAAGACTCACCTGAGTCTGGCAGACAATGCAGTAAGTAAGCAAGTAGTATCCCGAACTAGCAACCCTTAGCGTCCTAATACGCATAAGGTTTAGTAAGTAAATGGAATACTTGTAAAGTATCCATGCTAGTTGTTCCCAAACTAGTTAATGTCCATTAGTTTGTTTGTAAGTTTGTAATCGTTTGTAAATCGTAGTTTGTATAAAAGTTGTACAGTTCGTTTGTTATCGGCGTATAATAATAATTCCATCCATTATTATTATGTGTTCATAGTAGTTGTACAGTTGTAAAGTATACTCGTATGATCGTTTGTTTGTATTACAACATGTATCGTTTGCGTAAGTTCCAATGGGCTTAGTCCCCAAAGGGTACGAGTGAAACCTCGTATGTATTCGTATGTATGTTCGTATCAGTTAACGTGTAATCCAGCACGTAACTAGCGAGTGAACTTGTAAGTTCGTATCGGATGTAATCCAGTGTAGTTGTTCAAGTGTATGTTTGTTGGAGTGCAATCTCCTAAGTATTTCCAAGTGTAATCTCGTACGCGTGTGTGAGTGAAATCTCACGTTAGTTTAGTATAATCTTGTACGTATTCAAGTGTTGCTGTATACTCTCGAAAGTATAGTATTTTCAGGTATAAGTAGCATCGTATTTGATTTAGTAGTTGAAAAGTGATTCCAACACTTAGAATATATTTTGTTTTCTGATCTGGGCTTTCTGCGACACAAGGCTTGTGTCGCAGACCGTATGCGACATAAAGTCTGTGTCGTATGAATTTGTTTCTGATTTAGTGTTTATGCGACACAATGATTGTGTCGCAGACAAGGGTACGACACAATGATACGACATAGTCGTTGTGTCGCAATCAAGCGATAGGTAAACTTTGTGTCGTAGATGATACGACATATAGTGCGACATAATCGTTGTGTCGCATACATTGCGACATAACGTGCGACATAACATGCGACATAGTGCTGTGTCGCACAGAATTTTGGTCCGATGCGACACAAGAGGTCTGTTCGGAATTTAAGTTTCCGAAAACGTATTTTCCGGTTTCCGTTGGGTCTAGAACTTTCATACTAGTTTTAATATGTTATAATGAGTACATAATAACCATTGGTAGTCGTTTTAAAGGTTTGTGGTGTCGTTTTCTTTAAAATGACCAAAACCGACATTTTTGTTAACGTGTTCAAAAACGAGTTTTAATTACATATTTGGACATTACTAAGTTAGGGAAACAATAATCTAGCAAAATAAAAATAATCGGAAAAGTTTCGGGTCGCCGGAAAACTTACAAAGTTGTCGAAACGAAAATCCGAAAAGATAGGATTGTAGAGCTCGTTCTCGTGATCACTTTTCTCCAAACCGAGCCTAGCCTCCGAGGTGTTTTAATGGTGTTTTTAGGGTGGTTTAGTGTCGGTTTTAGAGAGAGAGAGAGAAACCGTAGAGAGAGAGAGAGAGAGGTTGAGTGTGAGTTGTGTTTGTGTGTGAGGTTGAATGAGAGGGCATGGGGGTGATGCCCCATGTCCTTGGGCCGGTTTTTGGGTGGGGCCACAAGGTGTGGTCTCACCAATTTTCCGTTCCCTCGCGTACGTGCTCCGTGCGGTGTTTGTTTCCCCGGTCGTTTAAACGTAAAATCATTTTATACGCGATTAAATATACGTTTTAAAATACGAAATAATATCCGATTATTAAGTCGAAGTATTTCATCAAAATACTAGTTTTCAAGTTATAAAACATAACTTAGTTTTGTTTTGTCGGTTGGTCGAGTTTTCGGAGAGTTCGGTAACGTTTTTGTTAAAACGTACGCTTTCCGTTATATTATAAACATAATATGAAGTAATAATTAAAGTAATTAAATAATTTCACATTATTTAATAGTTGTTTTATTAATGTACGCAAGTTGTACGATTGTTGTTTTATACGATCTGTACGAATCGTATACGCGTATATATATATATTCCATCCATATATATATAATAAGTAAATAACGCATATAATCCTATTTCATATTATATACAAGTAATAAACACGTAATTAGGAAAATTTTAAATTGATCCTAATTTTGGGGTTGTTACATTCTCCCCTTGTTAATAAAATTTCGTCCCGAAATTTGTTCGAAGTAGTAATCGGTAGTTTGATATTCGTCAGGTAGCTACAATACGTACTAGCAGCCTACTGTAGTAGGGTAGGTCCTACAGTGTTTGAAATCAAGTAATCGTCAGGTGGTAACGTACCCTAAATTTTGTTGCCTGATGGTAGTGGGCATTGGGCCTTGAGATGGCCAGCACTCCCACAGTTGAAGCAGAGTTTCACCTTAGGAGGATTCGTACTTTTAGGGTAGGATTTGCATCGACCGGTGGGTATGGTACATGGTCCTTCATGATGCCGAGTGCATCGGGAACAGAAAGGTTTCTTTCCCAAGTAGTTTCCTGAAGAGTTGGAGGGAGTAATCTTCACCCTTTTTGCTGGAGGTGACGTACAGTCAGTGTCGGTATCCTCTTCAGTAGGAGTACTTTGTGAAGTTGGTGGTGAAGTAGGGTTTTCTAAAGCTATCAAACGTAGCTCGTACTCACGCATACGTATGTCATTTTGGAAAGCAATTCGTCGTAGGTCATCAATGTCTTCCCGTGCTTCAGTAAGTTGTTTTTGCAGCGATTCAATAGTTTGGTTGAGGTGGCTGACTGATTCAGCAGTCAAGGTTACATCAACTGGTGCTTTTGCAGCAGTTAGAGCAACAGGAGAGGCAGGTGCTGTTGCTGATTCAACAGAAGGTTCGGTATCACACTCGAGTTCGAGGAGGTAAGAAAACATTATCGGTTCCTCACTGAGCAGTTCATCATCCAAGGTAGGGTTGTTGACAGAGTGAGTTGTCATTTCCTACGAAATAATTATTCTATTTAAGAATTGTTGCAATAAAGTGAAGTTCTATTGGATGACTTGTTTAAAGTAATAAATAATATACGAGTTCCCGGTCTCAACCAGTGTGAGATATTTGGGAAAAGAGTTTGTTATTGGTAATCCGAGTGTAATACAAGTTTTATGGTCGGGATTCGTATAGTCGGTCGTTTTCTAATCCTATTGTGTACTTAGGATCAAAGAAAACACACAGAATAAAATACAGTTATACATAAGTCATTAAGCGAGAGATTTATGAGAAGGCAGATTCGGGTAGTCAAAGAATAAGCGTACCCGGGTTGAGTAAATCACAGAGTCTCGGATTTGGGTCATCCTCCCTAGCATTGATTACATAAGCTCTACTCCTTGTATTATTGGTTCGGGGTTTCAGCTTAGGGCAATCCTTCCTGAAGTGCCCGGTACCGTTGCACTCATAGCAGGTTTTGGGTGCAGAAGTATCAGTACCAGTGGAATTGGTTCGACAATCTTGGGCCAGGTGCCCGAATTTCTTGCACTTAGTGCAGGGACAGGAGCCGTTATGATGGCGGCTACAGTTGGAGCAGTAAGGCTTGCTCCCCTTGTAAGCCTTTGAGTCATTGACGTTGACAATTGCAAGCTTTTTGTCAGAAGTCGGGTTGGATGAGTGGGGACTTACTTCCCATTTACGTTTGTTATTCGCAGACGGGGTTGAAGTCGAGCCACGGCGGACAGAATTTGCCGTTAACTCATGAGCCATACGAATGGCGCTCTGAATAGTTCCCGGTTTGGACGAAGTTACTAAATCTTGTAGTCGCTCGGGAAGTCCATCAACGTACTTTTCGATCCTTTTGTATTCAGGATCAACCATGGATGGGCACAAAAGTGCCAGCTGGTGAAAGCGGTTGGTGTATCCGGTGATGTCGTCACCCTGCATCTTGTGATTCCAGAATTCTAACTCTAGTTGCTTCAGCTCATCTCTTGGGCAGTACTCGCCCCTCAGCATATTCTTTAGTTCATCCCACTGTAGTTTGTAAGCATCGGCAATGCTCACCGTTTGCGCATAAGTGTTCCACCAAGTAAGGGCGGTGTCAGAAAAGGTGCTGGCGGCGAACTTAACTTTATCCTCTTCCTTGCAGTTGCAGATGAGGAACACTGATTCGATTTTCTCGGTCCAACGAATCAGACCAATCGCTCCTTCAGTACCTTGAAAGGTCAAGGGCTTGCAGTTATGGAAATCCTTGTAGGTGCAGGTTTTGGGTTGTGGTCCATTGTTAGCGGTATCTTCGCTACCAGGGGTCGATGTTCGGGTAGTTAGGGCTTGAGCCACGCTACGGGCAATTATACCCGCTACTTCGGCTTCAGTAAGCATGATTTGACGTCGAGGAGGCATGTTCCTTGAAACAATAATAAAGAACATGTGAGGATTTGAATAAGAATTATGGCGGTGATGATTTAGTACGTTTAAAGAAATTTCGTCAACGGTTGAAATTGGTTCAAAATTTGTAGGTTATAAATAAGTTTATACAGTTTCGAAATTTTTGAAAATTTTATAAAAACATTTTTGTAAGAAATTTTGTAACATGTTTGACAAAAATACATTTGTTATAAAATTTTGATGTTAAAAGTCGGTTGTATAATTTGAAGTCTGACGGAGACTTGAGTTGAAAATGATTTTATTGGGATACATATAACGGTACGGTGGGGTACGTTGTAGAATGGTATAAACGTCGAATTAGGTAGGAATAGTAAATGAAAACAAGGTCTCGATCTTTATATCGAAGGACGTTAGAGTAACTATGGTTGTCAGTTATAACGGTGTGGAAGTCTTCGGACGTAAGTCGGTAGTCATGAATTTATAAAAATCGAATAAGGATGGAACGACGAGAGTCGGGTTGTCGTTTGTTTGTTGAAATTTGAAAGTGAATTTCGTAGTAGTCGAGAGAGAGTATCGTATCGGGGAAAGAGGCCTATGTACATATATATATATATATCACATAACCACCTAGTTCGTGTCTAGCACAATCAAGTAAGAGTCCCGGTTCTCTCAAGGTCAGAGTCAGCTAATGCATTCCGGTTCAACATAACCCCTTTCAGAACTCACATCATCTTCATTTAATTGTACATAGTTGATCAGGCTATGTTAAATTAAAACTCGTATGCTGTAATTCCTGAACCAGTTATACCTAATGAGGAATACTGCCTAACGGTCATAGTCTAGGCCCATTAAATGCAACCTAGTTCACTATAACCTTAGGCTCTGATACCAATCTGTAACACCCCCAAAATTTACAGTTGCGGAAGCGATGTTTTGGGTGTTACTAATCTATAATCACAAGCACAAAGGATACAGTGAACGACTCTAAATGAGACGTTCGAAAAGTTATTACATTAGTACATAAGTAGTTTCAAAATACAAGCTCGAGTTCAGTAATTTCCTAGAGATTCTAATACATAACAACTAGTACAAAAGTAATGTAGTAAAATCTCCAAGCTTGTAATGCATGCGACTCGAGCTAATTAAGCTTATCCTGCTGGGCATCCCTACTGATGCTGTGTACCTGAGAAGCATTACTAAAACGGTCAACCAAAAAGGTTGGTGAATCTCACAGGTTTATAAGTAAGTAAACAGTTTGAACACACAAGTAGTATTTGTAAATCATAGCCAGCCGATAATTAATGATCACAGGATATGCTCATCATTAACTTAAGTTTTAATAAGTGGGTGGTTGCAGTTTATGCAAACCGTTTGATACAATCGCCATGAGCCACCATAGTTGATGCTTAACGTACAGTAAATATAGGTACCCCCTCATGAATGTAATCCAAAACATTCATACGGAACGAGTAAGAAACGCCCGTTTCTACAGGAACGGTTCGTGGTAGTGCGTGCTACCCCGGGCGGGGATTGTCAGTCCCATATGGATCCATATACTAAAACTCGCGCTTATCACATAACTAACAACTATGATTCAGGAGGATTTCATTGGATTAGTCGTAAACTCATGCAATTGGCGTATCGTTAATCTCGTTCAGTAAGTAAATCATGGCAGCAAGTAAGTTTTGTGTGTTCATGTAAAACAGTAATGCATCTCACCCCTGAGTATAAAACAGTAAAGTAGGGGCTGTAAGACTCACCTGAGTCTGGCAGACAATGCAGTAAGTAAGCAAGTAGTATCCCGAACTAGCAACCCTTAGCGTCCTAATACGCATAAGGTTTAGTAAGTAAATGGAATACTTGTAAAGTATCCATGCTAGTTGTTCCCAAACTAGTTAATGTCCATTAGTTTGTTTGTAAGTTTGTAATCGTTTGTAAATCGTAGTTTGTATAAAAGTTGTACAGTTCGTTTGTTATCGGCGTATAATAATAATTCCATCCATTATTATTATGTGTTCATAGTAGTTGTACAGTTGTAAAGTATACTCGTATGATCGTTTGTTTGTATTACAACATGTATCGTTTGCGTAAGTTCCAATGGGCTTAGTCCCCAAAGGGTACGAGTGAAACCTCGTATGTATTCGTATGTATGTTCGTATCAGTTAACGTGTAATCCAGCACGTAACTAGCGAGTGAACTTGTAAGTTCGTATCGGATGTAATCCAGTGTAGTTGTTCAAGTGTATGTTTGTTGGAGTGCAATCTCCTAAGTATTTCCAAGTGTAATCTCGTACGCGTGTGTGAGTGAAATCTCACGTTAGTTTAGTATAATCTTGTACGTATTCAAGTGTTGCTGTATACTCTCGAAAGTATAGTATTTTCAGGTATAAGTAGCATCGTATTTGATTTAGTAGTTGAAAAGTGATTCCAACACTTAGAATATATTTTGTTTTCTGATCTGGGCTTTCTGCGACACAAGGCTTGTGTCGCAGACCGTATGCGACATAAAGTCTGTGTCGTATGAATTTGTTTCTGATTTAGTGTTTATGCGACACAATGATTGTGTCGCAGACAAGGGTACGACACAATGATACGACATAGTCGTTGTGTCGCAATCAAGCGATAGGTAAACTTTGTGTCGTAGATGATACGACATATAGTGCGACATAATCGTTGTGTCGCATACATTGCGACATAACGTGCGACATAACATGCGACATAGTGCTGTGTCGCACATAATTTTGGTCCGATGCGACACAAGAGGTCTGTTCGGAATTTAAGTTTCCGAAAACGTATTTTCCGGTTTCCGTTGGGTCTAGAACTTTCATACTAGTTTTAATATGTTATAATGAGTACATAATAACCATTGGTAGTCGTTTTAAAGGTTTGTGGTGTCGTTTTCTTTAAAATGACCAAAACCGACATTTTCGTTAACGTGTTCAAAAACGAGTTTTAATTACATATTTGGACATTACTAAGTTAGGGAAACAATAATCTAGCAAAATAAAAATAATCGGAAAAGTTTCGGGTCGCCGGAAAACTTACAAAGTTGTCGAAACGAAAATCCGAAAAGATAGGATTGTAGAGCTCGTTCTCGTGATCACTTTTCTCCAAACCGAGCCTAGCCTCCGAGGTGTTTATTGGTGTTTTTAGGGTGGTTTAGTGTCGGTTTTAGAGAGAGAGAGAGAGAGAAACCGTAGAGAGAGAGAGAGAGAGGTTGAGTGTGAGTTGTGTTTGTGTGTGAGGTTGAATGAGAGGGCATGGGGGTGATGCCCCATGTCCTTGGGCCGGTTTTTGGGTGGGGCCACAAGGTGTGGTCTCACCAATTTTCCGTTCCCTCGCGTACGTGCTCCGTGCGGTGTTCGTTTCCCCGGTCGTTTAAACGTAAAATCATTTTATACGCGATTAAATATACGTTTTAAAATACGAAATAATATCCGATTATTAAGTCGAAGTATTTCATCAAAATACTAGTTTTCAAGTTATAAAACATAACTTAGTTTTGTTTTGTCGGTTGGTCGAGTTTTCGGAGAGTTCGGTAACGTTTTTGTTAAAACGTACGCTTTCCGTTATATTATAAACATAATATGAAGTAATAATTAAAGTAATTAAATAATTTCACATTATTTAATAGTTGTTTTATTAATGTACGCAAGTTGTACGATTGTTGTTTTATACGATCTGTACGAATCGTATACGCGTATATATATATATTCCATCCATATATATATAATAAGTAAATAACGCATATAATCCTATTTCATATTATATACAAGTAATAAACACGTAATTAGGAAAATTTTAAATTGATCCTAATTTTGGGGTTGGTACACTAACGGCCTCGCGTGGCAGCACCACCGATCCGTTAACTTATTGTGAATCCCGAGTATCACTCGCTGATCCATTGATTTTATTGAAATTTCGTCCACTGCAATACCGTGGTTTCGTTTTGTGCCCACTTTACCGTGGCATCGTCTGGTGCCCGCTGCAATACAACGGCATCGTTTTTGGAATTGCTCGCAGCAATTTGTGATTGAGCCGGCAGTACAACGACATGCCCGACTAAGTTGTTTGAGAGCCAGCAGTACTCGACATGCCTGACTAAGTAGATCATATAATTGTATTAGCGAATACTTAGATGTCAAATTTCACGTTGAACCTAGGTATGGATATTCATCCGGTGTCACCCCCACGGTTGGATTACATCCTGGGCCGGGGGTCCATCCCTGGTTGGATTACATCCTGGGCCAGAGTCGTCACCAGTTGAGTCGTATTGATATAAGAAGTCTGTACTAACGTGTGATGCTATTGTATACTCCTAGTCTAAAGCCTAGCAAGCATATATATCGGAGTCTCGGGGAAATGTTCACTTAAGTCTAGTTCCCGTTCTAGTGATAATGAAGAGTGTCGACGGTTTCGGTTCCCAAAGAATAACTAAAACATGTACAGTATAGATGTTGTCTAGTGTAGGTAGAACTAACTAGTTCTAATGTATTCGATGATATTGTCCCGTGACAATATGGCCAAAAGATTGTGATAACTAAATCAAGTTATGTGTTGGTAATCGTTTTCCAACAATCCAACAGAGTACGATTGTAACCTATCTAGGTTAATTACTGATATTGTTCTAAAACAATATTAAGGGTGTAATTCCTAAGTATTACACATTTCGTATTACATACAGTAATATAATAGTTGTGAATTAAAAACGATTATTAATAATTCGAAAACAGTAATTGAGCATGTGTTTCACCCCGAAATAGTAAAACAGTTGAAAGAGTGGGGCTATGAAACTCACCTGAGAAGCTAGCGTCCTAGTGTAGCAAGTCGTGCCAAGTATAATCTCCTAGTGTCCTAAACACGAGAGATTTCGTATGTTTGTAAGTGCGGCTCGTTGTTGATGTTTCGTAATAATAATTCATATTATTATTAAGTTTGAGCTTTCGTATACTTTATAAAGTATATTTGTTTCGAGTATAAGTCGTATCATATTTAAATTGTCATTTGAAAACGTTTTCCGACACTTAGAAAGATTTGGCTGTTTTCTGTTTTCTGCGACATAACATGCGACACAAAAAGGTGTCATGCGACACAAGGGTTGTGTCGCATGGAGTGCGATACAAGAGCTCTGCGACACAGTGGTTGTGTCGCAAAAGCTTGCGATGCTGATTCAACAGCGACATAAGGGTTGTGTCGCATGGAGTCTGCGACACAAGGTGCGACATATAGTACGACATAAGATACGACACAAACGGAAATATGCGACACAACATGCGACACAAGCGTTGTGTCGCATAGATGAACACCAGCCCAGAAACCAGCGACTGTCGCATTATTACACCTCAACATTACACCAAAATGATTAAATCTAAAGATTTAGAAATTTCTTACAATTGCGAATCGAGGCCAAACGAGGAAGAAAACGAGGGTGTTGCCTTTGTTAATGTTGTTCCTCACTTGATGGTGATTCCGAAAATGTATGTTAATGATTTCCGATTTTCGATGATGATGATTGTTGTTGTTTGGTGAAAGAAAAGAGAAAGAGATAAAGAAAGAAGAAGAAAAATAAAAATGAAAAAGAGAGGGAGGGGGTGTTTGGGTTGGCTGATCAAAGGAGAGAGGAGGGGTTTTTCCCCCGTTTCGTCTCCAGTTGCGGTATAAAATACCCGTGTTTAATTTGTCCGATGCAATTTAAAATAATATTTTAAATTTTAAAATTTATTTATATTATCTTGAAATGTTTACTAGTGGAAGTATTTTATAAAAATACTATTTTGAAAGGAAAGTTTAATTGTTTGTTTTTCGAGCGGTCACGAATAATTCAGATGCGTTTTGAATTAAAACGACTTATATTTTCGAATGATTAATACTTTTGTCCAAATGTTAAATGTTAAATCTTTGCGATTAAACATTATTTACAGAATTTTGATTACTTGGTTACAATTGCATATAATAATACAATTATTTAAAATTAAAGTTTGGCGCGAAAATTGACTTTTTGACGAGGTGTTACATTCTCCCCATGTTAATAAAATTTCGTCCCGAAATTTCGTGTGAAGCCGTGGTCGCGTGGAGTCTGGGGAGCAATGTACGTATGAGGAATTTATCGAGTAAGTATTAGACATATCATGTTTTATAACGAGGTTGAAGGGCAGTCAATCCATGACTGTGTCGTGGTTTATCGTTGTAGTCACATTCTGACCGGATTGTTTGTTTGGAGTATAATTATTTTGTGGTTACTAGGTAACCATTTACGTCGTAGCCCATTCGGGACTAGATGGTTGTCACATAGTGACCATTTTGTAAGTCGTCCTATCAGGACTAAATGTTTGGTGAACGTGCTGTAGATCAGTCTGCTGAAAGCAAACATTGAGTTTTATGTGGGCCTAGGTCAACTAGCCCTAAGATGTAATCAATGTTAGTTTGATAAAATGATCACGGGGATAGTAAGCGTTTAGCGAATCTATAATTGAAGGTTTTTGTTTTCGAGGAGAAGTTGTACTTACATTATCGTTGGAGATTTATTTGATTTACTCGGAGTCAATTAAGTGAATTTTGCGTGTTTTTGGGCAGTCTGTGACACCCCCAAATTTAATGATTTGCGGAAGCTTGATTTGGGTGTCACTAATCAATATACAAAGCACATAAGATATAATGAACGACCACTATATGCGTCGTTTTAAACTTGTATAGATAAAGTAAATGTTTACATCAAAATATAGTTACATTAGCTCGATTCCTGAAATTGAGAGATTACATAGCATAATTACTTTTACAAAATATAATAATGCAGTCCAATCTCTAGTTGTATGTATGCTGACTCGAGCTAATATTTCTTGCTTGTGCAGCCAACCTACTGCTGGGTACCTGTGATAAATACTAAAATGGGTCAGCGAAAACGCTGGTGAGCTCACAGGTTTGTATGTCAATGTATAGTTGTCAGAACCGCAAGATTTATATTGAATTTAAAATGCAATTAAGCAAAATAAAAGTTATACTGTCCATGAGCACATAGTCTGAGCTTAACTTGATTTGTCAGGCCCAATTAAGGAAACCTAACTTGGAGTGCCTCCTACGAGTGCCTAATCAACACTCGTCTTCCCAAATGCTAATACATCCGTTTGACCGGTTAGTGCGTGCTAACCCGGATGAGGATTGTCAATCCCATATGATATCATATACTAACATTCACGCTATAAATACTAGAGACTATGCTATGGAGGACTTTAAATTGATTAGCTTGAAACTCATGTAGTATTTGAAGTTTGGCACTTGCGTTCTACTTGTAAAACAAAATGAAGTAGTAATATCACACCCCTAGTAAAAGTAGTGAAAATGGGGCCATGAAACTCACCTGAGTCTTGGAGTGTTTAAGTTAATAAACTTGAAGTAATTAGCTGTGAGTTGATGTCCAAAGACTTGAAACCTGAATGTGTCCACAACACTTGATTGTTATTAATTGTACCGGTATCTCGAAAGACTACCTTTGTAGTTGTTATTTAATTATATATGTCAAAATTACTACGATTTGGTTGATTAATTGTTTTGTTTCAAGTTACTACGACTTGATTGACTAAATTATCCAAGTTACTACGACTTGGTTGATTGAATAATCTGTTTTGTAAGTTTTGAAAACGTGTACGGCCCGTTGGTGATTTAGTTGAAATAATAATAATTCTAAAATGTTGACTTTGCTACAGTACTGCTACAGTACTGCTACAGTAATTTGACTTTTTTTGAACTGTAACTTTGACTTCAAAATTCTGGTTTTTCTGTGTTTTGCGACACAACATGCGACACAAAGATTTGACATGCGACACAATGGTTGTGTCGCAGACGTCATGCGACACAAGGATACGACACAGGGACTGTGTCGCATCGAATACGAAATGCTAATTTAATAGCGACGTAGCGGTTGTGTCGTATAGAAGTACGACATAGTTTGCGACATAGAGTGCGACACAATATTGTGTCGCATGAGTTACGACACTAAAGGATTTATACGACACAAGGTGCGACATAAAGGGAAAAATACGACACAACATGCGACACAAGGCTTGTGTCGCATGGATGAACACCAGCCCAGAAAGTCCGGCTGTTCGCGATTTTTCCGGCCAAAACTCAATTTAAACTCGTTTTTAAGCTATAAAACTGTGTTCTAATCTTTGTAATGGACATATATAAGTTGTGTAAACATCAAAACATCAAAATATTACATAAAACTAAACAAATCTAAGCTTTTAGAAATTTCCTTACAAATGCAAATCGAAGAAGATGGAGGCCGAAAACGATGGTAGAGCTTTTGTTAATCTTGTTCCTCACTTGATGGTGGTTCCGAAAATGTAAGTTTTGTTGTCGGATTTGATGATTCCGAAATTTTGTATGAATTTGGTGAGAGTGTTTTTGGTGTGTGTGTGTTTTTGGAGAATGAAAATGAAAGAAAGAATGAAGGAGAGGTGGGGTGTGGGTGAAAGCCTCACCTCGCAGTCTCCGTCCCGTGCTCCGCGTGGTGTTCGTTTTCTCAGTCATTTAACGTTAAATATTTATTTTATTCGTTTAAATTTTCCATTTTAAATTATAAATTATTATAAAATATTTTATTGTAAAATCTTACCAGTTATCTATTTATGATATTTAAAAAAGGAAATTCGTTTTATTTGTTTGCGCGTTTGTATTTTTAATCTCGTATACATTAATTGTGTAATAAAACTTGGATACGAAATATTACAATAAATGAGATTCTGAATAAAATTGAGTTATTAGATAATATTTGTATTTCTTAATAAAATTATTCACCAACGTCCGTATTTATTGTATCGAAATTCATTCGATTTGAAACTCGTACGATTTAAATAAACCGCATAATTGTGTAGATATATATTCAACAATATATATGATAATTGATACATTAATTAGCCTAACACATAACTAATTACATGTATTAAAACATGATTAGGCACTAAATTCTAGTCCTAAATTGACGGTTGTCACATTCTCCCCCTGTTAGAAGAATTTCGTCCCGAAATTTATGTTGAAGTCGTGTTTGACGTTGAATCAGTGAAGAGTTGAGGATACTTGAGTCGCATTTGGTCTTCCCGTTCCCAAGTGAATTCCGGACCGCGCCGCGAATTCCACCTAACTTTGACGATAGGAATACGACTTTGTTTAAGTTGTTTGACCTCACGGTCCATGATTTCAGCGGGTTCCTCAACAAAGTGAAGTTTTTCGTCAACTCGAATTTCATCGAGTGGAATGATAAGTGTCTCATCAGACAGACACTTCTTCAGATTTGAAACATGAAATGTGGGATGCACGCTGCTGAGTTCGGATGGCAGCTGCAATCGATATGCCACTGGACCAATCTTTTCGAGGATCTCGAATGGTCCAATGTATCTGGGATTTAACTTCCCTCGTTTGCTGTGACACCCGGTCAAAAAGGGCCAAAATTAGGGGCCACTTTAAACTTTTAAATCACGTATTACATACGTGTTAACACTTAAGCATTCAAGTATTATATATATATATATATATGTATATATATAAACCGAAACGATTATTTAAATAATCGCGAATACCAAATTTAACAAAACGTAGAAGCTCAAAATGAAAGTGAGCGAAAAACATTTTTAAATCAAGTATTATTATTAAGGATAATAATTACATAATCCGTTTGAAATTTAAATACAGTTTAGATACAGAAAACTATCCGTACATTTTAGGTAAAACAAAGTTACAATTTTAAACATCCGAGAAAACAGTTTTATAAAATATTTCAATTAAAAGCTTATACGAATCTATTTTTAGAAAATTATCATTTTAAAACATTATACTACATAACGATCGGGTACGCGAACACGGGTCGGAAATACCCAACCACCTCAATAATTGAGGCCGGTTATATCAACCGACCTCAATTATTTATCACACACACACACTCACACGATCTCTGCTCTTTTTCCCTCTCGTTCCCTCTTCTTCCTTTCGGTTTCATCATCAAACAACAGCAACATCAACTACATAATCATCTCCATCTTCATTCTCGATCATCATCATCATCCGGTTTCATCATCATCACCACCTCACGGTTTCGTTTTTGAACTTGTAAGGATCATTTAACATTTTCCTTTAAATTTATGTTTATAATACGTTACATAACATATATTAGCTTTGTATTAGGTTGTTGTATCCGGAAATAGGATTTAGAACCAGACCTTGGAATACGGCGTATTCAAGGGAATACGGCGTATTCCCGCCCAGAAAACATTTTTTTCCCGCGCCTCTTCGGAATACGGCGTATTCAAGGGAATACGGCGTATTCCCCTTCAAAACCACTGAATACGGCGTATTCGGGTGAATACGGCGTATTCCCCACATCTTGAGCCCAATCAGACTGATTAGCCATCGAATACGGCGTATTCGGGTGAATACGGCGTATTCCCCTTCGAAACCATTGAATACGGCGTGTTCAAACCAATACGGCGGATTCCCCCGTTATATTTCATAATCCAACGGATCAATAAACTAGCCCTGTGAATTCTAGCTAAAACAGAACAAATAAATTTTCGAAAACGTCGACTTAAAACAGGGTAGCTTCTCGATGAAAATTTTATTTTAACGGATTGGGCTCAAATTCGCTCGGTCATTCAAAAACAACCCAATGATCAAGGCTAAGTACCTTAGCCTTGTCAGTTTTAGGCCATCCGGGGTCGTTTAGGGGCCGAAAATGGCAGATTACTGTTTTCAGACTCGTACCAAATTTTGTAAACTCAAACATAAACATTTAAACAATACATTGGACAATCCATTTACTCATTAGAATCTCGCGTGTTTAGGACTCTAAGGGATTTCAGAGATTGTCTATTCCACGTCGAATATATTCATTTGCTCGGATTGACTCAGGTGAGTCTCACGGCCCCATTTTCAATGTTTACATGTTTTAATAATTGGGGGAGATGCAACACAAATTATTTTCGTGATCACTGTTATTCGGTTAGTTAATTTAGTTGTTAACTTAATTAACTGCATTGTTACTTGTATTCGGGTTACCATTTTGGTACATGGTTCGGTTATCATTGTCGGTCTTGATTTTCAATGTTCGGTATATGCACGAGTGTTTTAATTCGGTAAAAGTCCTCAACAGTGTATGATTCATTAACTTAATAAGGCGCGGTTACTAAAGGATAGTACTATCATGGGAGTGACGTCCCCGTCCGGGTTGCTAGCTACAACCAAGTTAAAAACGGGCACTTTAGTAATTGTTATGGGTGTGTCACCAAATCGGGAGGCAAAGATCGGGTTAGGCTTTGAATCATAGCTCAGTGCAATACAAATGTCATTATCGGTAAATCATTGTTCGGAAACCTTAATTGGTTTAATCACTGGTCGGTAGCCCTAATGGGTAAATCATGGTTCGGTACATTGTTATTCATTGATCGGTTTACACTGTTTAAATTATCGTCGGATAATCATGTTGATCATATCAATGTTTATTTAAACCTGTGAGATTCACCAGCTTTATAGCTGACCTTTTAGTGTTGTATTCTCAGGTGCTCATCAATATTAGGAATGGCCTACAGGATAAGCTAGCTATCACGAGTCGCATGCATCCATTTAGACATGAAGATTTTCTTGCATTATATTTTGTATAATGGTCATGTATTAAAATCTTCTGAAATCATTTTGCGAACTCACTACTATGTTTTAAACTTATGACTTAAACTTTGTATTTCTTTTGGAAAACTAATGTAATGTAATGTATTTCTAAAACGTCTCATTTAGAGTCGTTTGCTGGTACTTTGGTGTTTTGATATTTGATTAGTCACGCCCCAAAACAGTCGCTTCCGCAAAGCAAGAAATTGGGGGTGTGACAGATTGGTATCAGAGCCTAAGGTTATAGCGAACTAGGTTGCATTTAGTGGGCCTAGACTATGACCGTTAGGCAGTATTCCTCATTAGATATAACTGGTTCAGGGATTTCGTCATACGAGTTTAATTTAACATAGCCTGATCAACTATGTACAATTAAATGAAGATGATGTAAGATCTGAATGGGGTTATGTTGAACAGGAATGCATTAGTTGACTCTGATCACGAGAGAACCGGGACTCATAATTGTTTTATGCTAGACACGACTAGGTGGACGATATGTATATATGGTCTATACAATTAGGCTATTATATAGTATGGATAATAATACGCCTCAGATACTTGTTAACATAATCAATGATTAGATACATTTTAGAATTTGCCTATGGTAAGTTGATCGAGTCAGGAAAATAGTACCGGGATGTGCCTACGCTTAGAGGGTCATCTCTTCGAATTAGGCTTACCCTAGGTAGAATTGAACATTTCAATACCTTATTCTACACCAACTGGTCATCAGAGGACCATCCTTCGTTCACCTATCAGTTTTAACTTTCAAATCCAATATTTCTTTAAGTACAAATCTTTTCCTACCCCTTTCACATTCCGGCTCGGATATAACATCCCTTCACCTTTATAAACCTCAATACTCGTAATCATTTAAACTCGCAAGTTAAGTGATTGCAATCATTATTATTCTACACTATTGATTGTCATTTGTGTTGTGGTATATTACGGTTATATATACAACTACAATAATCATATTCTTATACGAAACTCTGACATGTCCCTTATCTTCATTGAAGGAACATGCCTCCACGTCGCCAATTCACTCAAGCTCAGGTCGATCGACTGGTTGCTGACGCAGTAAGTGCTGAGCGACAACGATCCAGCGGCGCTGAAACACCACAAAATGCCCCTGTAGTGAAACCCTGCACCTACAAAGACTTCCTTAACTGCAATCCTTTGAAATTCAACGGCACTGAAGGTGCCATTGGGTTGTTACGATGGCTGGAAAAGACAGAGGCAGTCTTTCGCATCTGCAACTGCGCTGAGGACTGTAAGGTCAAATTCGCCACCTACACTTTTATGGATGATGCTCTGACATGGTGGAACACTTATGCTGACTCCATAGGCCAAGACATTGCTCTGGAAACTCCCTGGGATGAGCTGAAGAAAATGCTCAAGGATGAGTATTGTCCTAGGGATGAAATTCAACAGCTGGAGGCGGAATTCTGGAATCTCACCACTCAAGGCAACGATATTGCTGGTTATTCCTCTCGATTTAATCAGTTGGCGCACCTGTGTCCATCTATGGTGGATACGGAATCCAAGCGAATTGAGCGCTATATCTGGGGACTTCCTCCACAAATTCAAGGGATGGTTACCTCGTCCAACTCTCCTACATTTCATGGTACTGTGCGCATGGCACATAAGCTGATGGCACAGATCGTTCGCCAAGGAACGTCTGTTGTCAAGAGTACTGTAAACCACCCTAGTGATAACAAGAGAAAACTTGAGGGAAATCCTGATAATCAAAGCCCGGCTACCAAAAAGCCTGCAACCATTAAGGCCAACACCTCTGGGTCTGAAAACAAGAAAGAGTACGCTGGAACCAAGCCCTTCTGCTCAAAGTGCAAACGCCATCATGATGGGCCTTGTGGCGACCACTGTGATAAGTGCAAGCGTTTTGGGCATCTTGCTAAAGATTGCCGTGTGAAAGCCTGTTTTGAATGTGGAACTGTAGGTCACTACAGAAATGACTGTCCAAAGCTGAAGGACAAGAACATCGGCCCTGCTCGAGGAAGAGCCTACGTACTCAGAACTAGGGAAGACGACGAGAACCCTAGACTCATTGACTTGCTCAACACTGGTATGGTCACTCATTAATGACCTAATTGCTTTACACTGTTTACATGGATAGATATTACTTGTTGCTTGATATCTTTTATGTTTTCCCTAAATCCTAAGTGCACAATAGAATTAGGGAAAAAGGGACAATTTAGGTTCGATAGTTTCTTTAAGAGACGAGGTTTAGCTTACATAAGTATTGGGATAACAAATCCTACATTGTTTATACCGGAAAACATACCGGTTGATATTTTGTGTAAACAATGGGTCACATCCCATATAGAGCTAATGTAGGTTGAATCAATTAGTTTCTATAGGAGACTGATAGAATCTAGATTAAGCGGAGAATTGTAAATACAAATCATAGTGATACTTGTTAAGACGGACCGACCGTGTCACATGGGTAACGGTCGGGTAAAGAATCGGACTTCTCCAATTTTCATTTGGGATCAGTAGGTTTAAGCCTAACAAGGGGAGAAGGATAAATCGGATGTCTTAGTATTAGACATAACACATAGTCGGCCTTAGAAACACGCGAATCTAGGTTTCACTGGAATTTCGGGACGAAATTCTCCTAACAAGGGGAGAATGTGACACCCGGTCAAAAAGGGCCAAAATTAGGGGCCACTTTAAACTTTTAAATCACGTATTACATACGTGTTAACACTTAAGCATTCAAGTATTATATATATATATATATATATATATGTATATATATAAACCGAAACGATTATTTAAATAATCGCGAATACCAAATTTAACAAAACGTAGAAGCTCAAAATGAAAGTGAGCGAAAAACATTTTTAAATCAAGTATTATTATTAAGGATAATAATTACATAATCCGTTTGAAATTTAAATACAGTTTAGATACAGAAAACTATCCGTACATTTTAGGTAAAACAAAGTTACAATTTTAAACATCCGAGAAAACAGTTTTATAAAATATTTCAATTAAAAGCTTATACGAATCTATTTTTAGAAAATTATCATTTTAAAACATTATACTACATAACGATCGGGTACGCGAACACGGGTCGGAAATACCCAACCACCTCAATAATTGAGGCCGGTTATATCAACCGACCTCAATTATTTATCACACACACACACTCACACGATCTCTGCTCTTTTTCCCTCTCGTTCCCTCTTCTTCCTTTCGGTTTCATCATCAAACAACAGCAACATCAACTACATAATCATCTCCATCTTCATTCTCGATCATCATCATCATCCGGTTTCATCATCATCACCACCTCACGGTTTCGTTTTTGAACTTGTAAGGATCATTTAACATTTTCCTTTAAATTTATGTTTATAATACGTTACATAACATATATTAGCTTTGTATTAGGTTGTTGTATGCGGAAATAGGATTTAGAACTGGTTTTGGATGTTGTCTGCAAGAACAGACTCGAACCAGACCTTGGAATACGGCGTATTCAAGGGAATACGGCGTATTCCCGCCCAGAAAACATTTTTTTCCCGCGCCTCTTCGGAATACGGCGTATTCAAGGGAATACGGCGTATTCCCCTTCAAAACCACTGAATACGGCGTATTCGGGTGAATACGGCGTATTCCCCACATCTTGAGCCCAATCAGACTGATTAGCCATCGAATACGGCGTATTCGGGTGAATACGGCGTATTCCCCTTCGAAACCATTGAATACGGCGTGTTCAAACCAATACGGCGGATTCCCCCGTTATATTTCATAATCCAACGGATCAATAAACTAGCCCTGTGAATTCTAGCTAAAACAGAACAAATAAATTTTCGAAAACGTCGACTTAAAACAGGGTAGCTTCTCGATGAAAATTTTATTTTAACTGATTGGGCTCAAATTCGCTCGGTCATTCAAAAACAACCCAATGATCAAGGCTAAGTTCCTTAGCCTTGTCAGTTTTAGGCCATCCGGGGTCGTTTAGGGGCCGAAAATGGCAGATTACTGTTTTCAGACTCGTACCAAATTTTGTAAACTCAAACATAAACATTTAAACAATACATTGGACAATCCATTTACTCATTAGAATCTCGCGTGTTTAGGACTCTAAGGGATTTCAGAGATTGTCTATTCCACGTCGAATATATTCATTTGCTCGGATTGACTCAGGTGAGTCTCACGGCCCCATTTTCAATGTTTACATGTTTTAATAATTGGGGGAGATGCAACACAAATTATTTTCGTGATCACTGTTATTCGGTTAGTTAATTTAGTTGTTAACTTAATTAACTGCATTGTTACTTGTATTCGGGTTACCATTTTGGTACATGGTTCGGTTATCATTGTCGGTCTTGATTTTCAATGTTCGGTATATGCACGAGTGTTTTAATTCGGTAAAAGTCCTCAACAGTGTATGATTCATTAACTTAATAAGGCGCGGTTACTAAAGGATAGTACTATCATGGGAGTGACGTCCCCGTCCGGGTTGCTAGCTACAACCAAGTTAAAAACGGGCACTTTAGTAATTGTTATGGGTGTGTCACCAAATCGGGAGGCAAAGATCGGGTTAGGCTTTGAATCATAGCTCAGTGCAATACAAATGTCATTATCGGTAAATCATTGTTCGGAAACCTTAATTGGTTTAATCACTGGTCGGTAGCCCTAATGGGTAAATCATGGTTCGGTACATTGTTATTCATTGATCGGTTTACACTGTTTAAATTATCGTCGGATAATCATGTTGATCATATCAATGTTTATTTAAACCTGTGAGATTCACCAGCTTTATAGCTGACCTTTTAGTGTTGTATTCTCAGGTGCTCATCAATATTAGGAATGGCCTACAGGATAAGCTAGCTATCACGAGTCGCATGCATCCATTTAGACATGAAGATTTTCTTGCATTATATTTTGTATAATGGTCATGTATTAAAATCTTCTGAAATCATTTTGCGAACTCACTACTATGTTTTAAACTTATGACTTAAACTTTGTATTTCTTTTGGAAAACTAATGTAATGTAATGTATTTCTAAAACGTCTCATTTAGAGTTGTTTGCTGGTACTTTGGTGTTTTGATATTTGATTAGTCACGCCCCAAAACAGTCGCTTCCGCAAAGCAAGAAATTGGGGGTGTGACATTTGCCAAATCGGATTACGCCTTTCCAAGGCGATACTTTGAGTAGAACTCGATCCCCAACCTGGAACTCGAGTGGCTTGCGTCTCACATCAGCATAACTTTTCTGACGATCACGCGCGGCTTTGAGTTTGTTTTGAATTTCTACGATTCTCTCGGTCGTCTCGTGAATGATTTCTGGACCCGTGAGTTGGCTGTCCCCAACTTCGGTCCAACAGATAGGTGACCGGCACTTACGACCATACAGTGCCTCGAAGGGTGCAGCTTTGATGCTGGTATGATAACTGTTGTTGTACGAGAACTCGCACAATGGTAGATGTTTTTCCCAGTTTACACCGAAGTCTACTACGCAGGCCCGTAGCATGTCTTCAAGTGTTTGAATGGTTCGTTCACTTTGACCGTCGGTTTGAGGATGGTATGCGGTACTCATATCCAGTCGAGTACCCAGGGATTTTTGAAGTGATTGCCAAAATTGTGAAGTGAAACGACTATCCCTATCGGAGATAATTGAGATTGGAACACCGTGTTTGGTCACGATTTCCTTCAGATAAATGTTGGTGAGGCGTTCCATTTTGTCAGATTCCTTGATTGCCAGGAAGTGAGCAGATTTTGTGAGACGATCCACGATCACCCAAATGGAATCGCAACCGTTCGAGGATTTGGGTAGCTTGGTTATGAAGTCCATGGCAATTTGTTCCCATTTCCATAAAGCACATAAGATATAATGAACGACCACTATATGCGTCGTTTTAAACTTGTATAGATAAAGTAAATGTTTACATCAAAATATAGTTACATTAGCTCGATTCCTGAAATTGAGAGATTACATAGCATAATTACTTTTACAAAATATAATAATGCAGTCCAATCTCTAGTTGTATGTATGCTGACTCGAGCTAATATTTCTTGCTTGTGCAGCCAACCTACTGCTGGGTACCTGTGATAAATACTAAAATGGGTCAGCGAAAACGCTGGTGAGCTCACAGGTTTGTATGTCAATGTATAGTTGTCAGAACCGCAAGATTTATATTGAATTTAAAATGCAATTAAGCAAAATAAAAGTTATACTGTCCATGAGCACATAGTCTGAGCTTAACTTGATTTGTCAGGCCCAATTAAGGAAACCTAACTTGGAGTGCCTCCTACAAGTGCCTAATCAACACTCGTCTTCCCAAATGCTAATACATCCGTTTGACCGGTTAGTGCGTGCTAACCCGGATGAGGATTGTCAATCCCATATGATATCATATACTAACATTCACGCTATAAATACTAGAGACTATGCTATGGAGGACTTTAAATTGATTAGCTTGAAACTCATGTAGTATTTGAAGTTTGGCACTTGCGTTCTACTTGTAAAACAAAATGAAGTAGTAATATCACACCCCTAGTAAAAGTAGTGAAAATGGGGCCATGAAACTCACCTGAGTCTTGGAGTGTTTAAGTTAATAAACTTGAAGTAATTAGCTGTGAGTTGATGTCCAAAGACTTGAAACCTGAATGTGTCCACGACACTTGATTGTTATTAATTGTACCGGTATCTCGAAAGACTACCTTTGTAGTTGTTATTTAATTATATATGTCCAAATTACTACGATTTGGTTGATTAATTGTTTTGTTTCAAGTTACTACGACTTGATTGACTAAATTATCCAAGTTACTACGACTTGGTTGATTGAATAATCTGTTTTGTAAGTTTTGAAAACGTGTACGGCCCGTTGGTGATTTAGTTGAAATAATAATAATTCTAAAATGTTGACTTTGCTACAGTACTGCTACAGTACTGCTACTAGTAAATTTGACTTTTTTTGAACTGTAACTTTGACTTCAAAATTCTGGTTTTTCTGTGTTTTGCGACACAACATGCGACACAAAGATTTGACATGCGACACAATGGTTGTGTCGCAGACGTCATGCGACACAAGGATACGACACAGGGACTGTGTCGCATCGAATACGAAATGCTAATTTAATAGCGACGTAGCGGTTGTGTCGTATAGAAGTACGACATAGTTTGCGACATAGAGTGCGACACAATATTGTGTCGCATGAGTTACGACACTAAAGGATTTATACGACACAAGGTGCGACATAAAGGGAAAAATACGACACAACATGCGACACAAGGCTTGTGTCGCATGGATGAACACCAGCCCAGAAAGTCCGGCTGTTCGCGATTTTTCCGGCCAAAACTCAATTTAAACTCGTTTTTAAGCTATAAAACTGTGTTCTAATCTTTGTAATGGACATATATAAGTTGTGTAAACATCAAAACATCAAAATATTACATAAAACTAAACAAATCTAAGTTTTTAGAAATTTCCTTACAAATGCAAATCGAAGAAGATGGAGGCCGAAAACGATGGTAGAGCTTTTGTTAATCTTGTTCCTCACTTGATGGTGGTTCCGAAAATGTAAGTTTTGTTGTCGGATTTGATGATTCCGAAATTTTGTATGAATTTGGTGAGAGTGTTTTTGGTGTGTGTGTGTTTTTGGAGAATGAAAATGAAAGAAAGAATGAAGGAGAGGTGGGGTGTGGGTGAAAGCCTCACCTCGCAGTCTCCGTCCCGTGCTCCGCGTGGTGTTCGTTTTCTCAGTCATTTAACGTTAAATATTTATTTTATTCGTTTAAATTTTCCATTTTAAATTATAAATTATTATAAAATATTTTATTGTAAAATCTTACCAGTTATCTATTTATGATATTTAAAAAAGGAAATTCGTTTTATTTGTTTGCGCGTTTGTATTTTTAATCTCGTATACATTAATTGTGTAATAAAACTTGGATACGAAATATTACAATAAATGAGATTCTGAATAAAATTGAGTTATTAGATAATATTTGTATTTCTTAATAAAATTATTCACCAACGTCCGTATTTATTGTATCGAAATTCATTCGATTTGAAACTCGTACGATTTAAATAAACCGCATAATTGTGTAGATATATATTCAACAATATATATGATAATTGATACATTAATTAGCCTAACACATAACTAATTACATGTATTAAAACATGATTAGGCACTAAATTCTAGTCCTAAATTGACGGTTGTCACACAGTCCTTCTTGTAATGACCGGGTTCCTTACATTTGAAGCATATTCTTCGAGAGTCAGGATTGGCGAGAACTTTGCAGTCCCGGATTACGTGTCCGTATCGTTGGCATCTTTTGCTGGGTAATCCGCATAATCCGTCATGATGACGTTTACAGCAGTGACAAAATGGTTTGTTACCCGCATAGCCTTGTCTTTCGTTAGGCTCGACAGCATAGGACCTCAAGGGTTCAGGTTGATTGGTTGGATTGTGACTAGTGATGGAATCCCCATTCCAATTTGTTAGGTTGTTTTCAGTTGCAGTTGTTTCGCGTCGTTCCCTCTGTGCCATAAGTCTGTGGGCCATACGAATGGCCTCTTCAATAGTAGCGGGTTTAGAGGCGGTGACCATTCCCTCAATTAGTAGCGGGAGTCCACCGGTGTACCTTGCGATTCGTTGACTCTCAGGGTTTACGATGGTTGGGCAAAGGTGTGCTAGTTGTTGGAAACGATTGGTATATGTTTCGATGTCGTTGTCTTTTACGGTGAGGTGCCAAAGTTCTTCCTCCAGTTTGTGAAGTACTTCGATGGGACAATACTTGTCCTTCATGATTCGTTTCAGGTCTTCCCACGGAAGTTCGTGAGCAGTGTCGATTCCTACAGTTCGGGCATGAAAATTCCACCAGGTAGAGGCATCATCCTGGAGGGTGTATGTGGTGTACAAGACTTTGCAGTCGTCGGGGAAGTTGCACACGCGGAAAATAGATTCCATTTTCTCGAACCATCGAATTAATCCGATAGCTCCTTCAGTACCAACGAAGTTTGGTGGTTCGCACCTCAGGAAATCCCTAAAAGTGCAAGGCTTTACTTTGTTCTGAGCAGCTAGGGTCGCAGTCGCTGCTTGATTAATGATTTGATGGTGCTCAGCTTGAGTGAAAGTTTGTCGTTTAGGAGGCATGATTCTTGAACAAGAATGAAATGACAAAGTGTGAGATCTTTATTCAAAGATTTTGACTTTTATAGTTGTATACTCGGATGTAAAAGTGATAGTTATCCAGAAACCACTTAAGGTATCCATATGAAAGTCCTCGGACTTTGGAATTTTTCAAATATGTAGTCGTACTAACGACCTAGTTGTGTATTATATGTAGTTTGACCAGGACTATGGTATTGTCGTAGTCTATTAGACTATAATGTAGTACTATAGTACTATAGATGTAATTCCAATAAATTAGAGTGTATTCATCGAATGAGGCATCACATGCCTTAGTAGTCGTGGTGTGGCACTTCGTGCCCAGTAAGGTAATCGCGTATGCGTATAAGTGTATAAGTGCCTATAGCGAGTGTTCATACGCAAAGTAATCGAGTGGAACACCTCGTGTCCAGTAGAGTAGTCGTATATACATATATGGTGTACACGTAACTATACAAGTATACGTGCGTAATAAAAGTCAGATGTGGCACCTCGTGCCCCGTTAAGCAAGTGTATATGTATATATAAATTGTACATGTAACTATAACAAGCCTACATGCATATTGAGAGTAGCACCTAGTGCTGAAATGCAGTGCCTAAAGCACTGGAGTGTAGTAACAACGCACTATAATGCAGTGCTATCAGCACAGAAATTGAAATACCAATGTATTGTGATTGTAGTACCGAAGTACTATGAAATGCAGCACCACGTGCCGTAATGAAGTGCCCGCGGCACTGTAATTGCAGTACTCATGTACTGTGAATGTAGCATCAACATGCTATGATTTGTAGTATTGACATACTATGAGGTTTGCACTAACGTGCCCATATTGTGGTATCAACACACCATGTGTTGTGCTTGAAAGCATGATGTGACACCACATGCCATGTGTTGTTTGATTGTAGCCCTAAGGCCAAAATACGTTGAAGTTATGTGATTTCCCCAAATGTAGCACAAAGGCTAGAGTGTGAGTGCCAAGGCACTGAGGTATTTAATCAATTGATCTAAATGATCAAGTTGTGATTGAGATAATTAATTTGCTGTGGACTTAGTCAACACTAATCCAATGATGACCAGTATGATCAAAGATGATAAACTCGTTTGTTTGTTTTAAATTTCATGGACGTTTAGCATGTGTGGGTTTTCATTCCCATTGAATGCGTTTGTACCTCCTTCCTGAGGTTCAGTGGTATGTGTGATATCCTCCTATGCATACATAAGGAGAAAGTGTCGAGTCGTGATAGTTAGGAAGACAGCGATGTGCCTCTTCACGAGTAAATGATAGTACAGTGGAATTTAGTTGTATATACCCAGTATATATTTGATACGTAGAAGTAGTATACATGTAAGGCCTATTAATATATACCTACAGTACATATAATAGCCTAGGATGTCTAGCACAAAACAATCAGAGTCAACTATTGCATTCCTAACTCAGTATAACCCCTTTCAGATATCGCATCATCTTCATTTAATTGTACATAGTTAGCTACGCTATGTTAAATTAAACTCGTATGATGAAATCCCTGAACCAGTCATACCTAATGAGGAATACTGCCTAACGGTCATAGTCTAGGCCCACTAAATGCAACCTAGTTCACTATAACCTTAGACTCTGATACCAATCTGTAACACCCTCAAATTTCGGTTTGCGGAAGCGGTCGGGTCGGGTGTTACCAAATTAAATATCACAGCATAAGATACATAATGAACGACTCTAAATGAGACGTTTGAAAATAATTATACATTTACCAAAAAGAACGTTTACAACGTGGCGAGTTTAATATAAACTTCAAATACATAATTTGAAAATACAAAAGTAAATGCAGAATAGTCGCAATTGTTTGAAATCATGCGACTCGAGCTAGCATAATCTTGTAGTAATTCCTAATCCTGCTGGGCACCTGAGAACACATGCTAAAACAGGTCAGCTATAAAGCTAGTGAGTTCATAGGATTGTTAGTCGAAATCATGATGTAATAAAACCCTGTATGTCTTGAAGAATCGTTTCAAATTCAGCCATTTTGATAAATGTTATATTGAAGTTTGTAACACCAATTGTGTATACGTCTAATCGAGGTATCTTATACCTAAGTGTTCGAGTCGAGTACCTAAGTACATACATATAAGTGTGGCATTCCACGCCTTGATACCTAACAGGTAGTTGTGTCGATAAACGTAAGACAATACATGCCTATAACTATTAATTGACTGTATGACCACGTCATATGATAACAAGTAATTGTAGTTCCGCAGAACTATGATTTAATATATGATGTGTTGCATCCAGCAACAAGTGATTGTAGATCCGCAGATCTATGTTTGAAACGTTTAGCGTGTCCGTTTACCCGATTAGCATAAGCTAACCCGGACTTGAATTGAGCTAACGGCCTCGCGTGGCAGCACCACCGATCCGTTAACTTATTGTGAATCCCGAGTATCACTCGCTGATCCATTGATTTTATTGAAATTTCGTCCACTGCAATACCGTGGTTTCGTTTTGTGCCCACTTTACCGTGGCATCGTCTGGTGCCCGCTGCAATACCGCGGCATCGTTTTTGGAATTGCTCGCAGCAATTTGTGATTGAGCCGGCAGTACAACGACATGCCCGACTAAGTTGTTTGAGAGCCAGCAGTACTCGACATGCCTGACTAAGTAGATCATATAATTGTATTAGCGAATACTTAGATGTCAAATTTCACGTTGAACCTAGGTATGGATATTCATCCGGTGTCACCCCCACGGTTGGATTACATCCTGGGCCGGGGGTCCATCCCTGGTTGGATTACATCCTGGGCCAGAGTCGTCACCAGTTGAGTCGTATTGATATAAGAAGTCTGTACTAACGTGTGATGCTATTGTATACTCCTAGTCTAAAGCCTAGCAAGCATATATATCGGAGTCTCGGGGAAATGTTCACTTAAGTCTAGTTCCCGTTCTAGTGATAATGAAGAGTGTCGACGGTTTCGGTTCCCAAAGAATAACTAAAACATGTACAGTATAGATGTTGTCTAGTGTAGGTAGAACTAACTAGTTCTAATGTATTCGATGATATTGTCCCGTGACAATATGGCCAAAAGATTGTGATAACTAAATCAAGTTATGTGTTGGTAATCGTTTTCCAACAATCCAACAGAGTACGATTGTAACCTATCTAGGTTAATTACTGATATTGTTCTAAAACAATATTAAGGGTGTAATTCCTAAGTATTACACATTTCGTATTACATACAGTAATATAATAGTTGTGAATTAAAAACGATTATTAATAATTCGAAAACAGTAATTGAGCATGTGTTTCACCCCGAAATAGTAAAACAGTTGAAAGAGTGGGGCTATGAAACTCACCTGAGAAGCTAGCGTCCTAGTGTAGCAAGTCGTGCCAAGTATAATCTCCTAGTGTCCTAAACACGAGAGATTTCGTATGTTTGTAAGTGCGGCTCTTTATTGATGTTTCGTAATAATAATTTATATTATTTTTAAGTTTGAGCTTTCGTATACTTTATAAAGTATATTTGTTTCGAGTATAAGTCGTATCATATTTAAATTGTCATTTGAAAACGTTTTCCGACACTTAGAAAGATTTGGCTGTTTTCTATTTTCTGCGACATAACATGCGACACAAAAAGGTGTCATGCGACACAAGGGTTGTGTCGCATGGAGTGCGACACAAGAGCTCTGCGACACAGTGGTTGTGTCGCAAAAGCTTGCGATGCTGATTCAACAGCGACATAAGGGTTGTGTCGCATTGAGTCTGCGACACAAGGTGCGACATAGAGTACGACATAAGATACGACACAAACGGAAATATGCGACACAACATGCGACACAAGCGTTGTGTCGCATAGATGAACACCAGCCCAGAAACCAGCGACTGTCGCGTTTTTCCGACCAAAATCGCAAATCTAACGCACTTTCAAGCTGTAAAATCGTGTTTTCTTGGTTGTTTAGGTTATAACTAAGTTGTGTAAACATTATTACACCTCAACATTACACCAAAATAATTAAATCTAAAGATTTAGAAATTTCTTACAATTGCGAATCGAGGCCAAACGAGGAAGAAAACGAGGGTGTTGCCTTTGTTAATGTTGTTCCTCACTTGATGGTGATTCTTAAAATGTATGTTGATGATTTCTGATTTTCGATGATGATGATTGTTGTTGTTTGGTGAAAGAAAAGAGAAAGAGATAAAGAAAGAAGAAGAAAAATAAAAATGAAAAAGAGAGGGAGGGGGTGTTTGGGTTGGCTGATCAAAGGAGAGAGGAGGGGTTTTTCCCCCGTTTCGTCTCCAGTTGCGGTATAAAATACCCGTGTTTAATTTGTCCGATGCAATTTAAAATAATATTTTAAATTCTAAAATTTATTTGTATTATCTTGAAATGTTTACTAGTGGAAGTATTTTATAAAAATACTATTTTGAAAGGAAAGTTTAATTGTTTGTTTTTCGAGCGGTCACGAATAATTCAGATGCGTTTTGAATTAAAACGACTTATATTTTCGAATGATTAATACTTTTGTCCAAATGTTAAATGTTAAATATTTGCGATTAAACATTATTTACAGAATTTTGATTACTTGGTTACAATTGCATATAATAATACAATTATTTAAAATTAAAGTTTGGCGCGAAAATTGACTTTTTGACGAGGTGTTACAGTACAAAAGTGCCGGGAACTATTGAATCCGGTCGAATTACATAAGTCCTATTTTGGCAGATAATTGGTTACAAGGTGAAGACTACTCTAGTCTTGACGTAAGTTGACTTGCTCCATTAGCGCAACAAGGTGATCCACCGTGTCAGCAAGTCTGTTGGCTTGCCTGGCGTTGTCTTCAACCAAAGCCAGTCGTTGTACTAGTGCCCGAGAGTACTCTTCAGCCTCCTGTGAACGCTGTTCACATTCCTCTAGTCAGTCTCTTATGAGTTCATCCGCACCTAATTTAGCGGTCATTGAATCCTGAATTATGCTTACAGAGAGGTTGTTATCTTCTTGTTCTCGCTGGAGTTGTGATATTTGATCAAGAGCTTGGCGGAGCAGGTAGGTCATTCGGTGTTGTTCCCGTTCGAGATTCTCAAGCTTTTGCTCCTGATGATGGAGTTGAGCAGCCAACACTGGCACCGTGGGGTGTGCCGAGTTCCGAGAGTTATGAACATGATAGGGGCTGGTTCGAGGTGACCTAGTGGTCCTCCTGGCTACTCGCGGGTTTCGAGATCCTTGCGGATGAGAGCGTGACGAATTGGGTGGTGTGTTTGCCATTCCTGTGGCAACGTAAGTAAGACGAGGCTGATATATAGGTAAGCACATAATATCCAGCCTAGTGTCTAGTACATATCAAGTAATGGTCTGGTTCTCTCGTGGTCAGAGTCAACTAACGTATCCCCGTTCAACATAATCATTTCAGACCTTACTTCATCTTCCCTTAATTGTACATAGTTGATCAGGCTATGTTAAATTAAAGTCGTATGCTGTAATTCCTGAACCAGTCATGCCTGATAAGGAAATACTACCTAACGGTCATAGTCTAGGCCCACTAAATGCAACCTAGTTCACTATAACCTTAGGCTCTGATACCAATCTGTAACACCACCAAATTTAATGATTTGCGGAAGCATACTTGGGTGTTACTAATCAATATACAAAGCACAAGATATACAGTAAACGACCTCTAAATGAGACGTTGTAAAACTATTTTATAGAAATAAATGTTTGAAAACTTAATGTTTTCGTATACAAAAGGTAGTTCCCTAGAGTCCACGCGTATGGCGGGAGATTCTATTACATAATCAACATGTACAAAAGATAATGCTGAGAATCTCCGTTAATGCGGTTTAGTTGAAATCATGCGACTCTATCTATGCCCTGAAGTAATCCTACTCCGTCGGTGTACCTGAGAATACATGCTTAAAGGGTCAACACGAATGTTGGTGAATCTCACAGGTTTGTAAGTAATATCAGTTTTGAACACAAGATTTCATCAGTAGTGCCCACAGGCGTAAATCAAGTATTTGGAAATCCAGCAAATGTAAAGTAAATAAGTTATACCGTTGCCATGAGGCTCATAATCGAAGCTTAACCCGTAAGTATTAAGTTGCTCCCGTCACAGGCTCGTAACTGAGCAAGCATAAGTAACGAATAATAGTCGCCCTTTTATACATAACGGTTCGTGGTAGCGCTACTACCCCAGGCGGGGAGGGTCATTTCCCTAACGGATCCATTAACTAGTGTTCGCGCTTAAGTCCATAACTAACGATATATGATGGAGAGACTTTTGTAAGTAGTAAATAACTCATGCAATTCCGTTTGGTATAGTAAGCAGTTTAGTACTTGTCTTCAAGAAAAATCAGTAGCATGTATCTCCCCCAATAAGAAAAACAGTAAAAGTGGGGCCGTAAGACTCACCTGAGCCTTTGCAAGTTACGTTTATACAATAAACGAGTAAGTAATATCAATCCGTAGGTTCTCCGAACCCGTAAGCCTTCAAATGCCTAAACACATAAGGTTATGTAAGTAGATGTCTCGCAAGACCACCTAGAATTGTTGTTCACAACTAGTATGCCCGATGTTTGTTCAAGTGTTTGTACCCGTTTGTATTTATAAAAACATGTTTTGACCCGTTGGTGACGGTTGGTATTATTAATTGTCAAAGTATTATCCTTGTGTTTGAAACATTTTGTAATGGGACGACGGGTGTCCGGGGGCAGCGCCCCTGGTTGTGGGGTTCCAAGGGGTGGCAACCCCTTGGCGGGGTCCAAGGGGCAGAGCCCCTGGTCGGGGTCGAGAATTCTGGTTTACTACCTTGTTTTAGTGAAAATCTCTTAAGAATTCTGGTTTTTCGAGGTTCTGTTTTATGCGACACTTCATAGCGTCACTTAGGGTGGTAATGCGACACTACGGGAGTGTCGGTTCAAGTGACGGATTCAGAGGATATTGCGTCACTTAGGGAAGTGACGCATGAGGTGGCGTCACTAAGGTAGTGTCGGGTATAAGTGTTGTATAGCAATCTAAAATTAATTATATGCGACACTTAAGAAGTGTCGGGTAAAGTAGTTGCGGCACTTAAGCAAGTGTCGGTACGATGGTAGGCGTCACTTAAGCAAGTGGCGCATGTAGTGTCGGTAATGGGGCTTATGCGAAACTTAGTCAGTGTCGCACGAAGTGACGCATATCTGGGTTCGTCAGTGCGTCACTCACGTCTGATCGACGGATTTTGAGCCAAAAACTTGTTTTCGGGTTTCCGTTTGGTCCGATTCTTTTACTCAACCCTCCAATGGACATTACAAGTGTAAATAAACAACCATAAGTCGAAAATAAGTAAAACCGAGAGGTTTCGAGAATTTGTCGGAACTTACAAAGTGTCGGATGAGAAATCTGAAAAGATAGGAAGGTAGATCGTGTTGTGGTGGTGCTTTTCTTCCAAACGGAGAGTATGATCCGAGTGCTCCTTGAGGTGTTATTTTGTGATTTTTGGTGATGGTGGTGGATGATTTAATTTGAGAGAGAAAAGAGAGAGAGAGAAGATGAGGAGGTGAAAATGAAAATGGGAAAGAAAGAGAGGAAAGGTGGGGATGTAGGTGGAAGCTCCCACTTTTCAGTCTACGCTCCATGCCCCGTGCGGTGCTCGTTTTCTCCGTCATTTAAGCGTTAAATGTTTATTTTACGCGTTAGTTATACGAATATTTGTTAAATAATTTTATTGAATTATTTTGTCAAATCTTTAAATAATTTATGTATTTTGTTTTTAATCGCGTAGTGTTAGGATATTTTAGATTTGATGATACAAAAGATTTAAACATGAGGGACTAAAAGTGATATTTGTTTAAATAGTTTCCATGTACAATTAGGATTTCTTGTAACCCTAATATCTCTATTATATAAAGAGATGTATGGAGGTAGGTTTTGGTGTGCACACATAATGTAGACGTCTAAGAGTTTTTGTTTAGCCTCAAGATCAAGGTTTCTTGATCCTGTTGCAATCGTGTAACCGTGTTATTCTGATCAAATAATATTGGGGCTTCTAGTGATAACATTGATTTGTTTATTATTCCGCTGCATAATTTATTGTCTTTGTTATCATTATATCCTAGATCAAGACCTAAACAGTCTCGAGCTTGATCATTATTAGGTTTTCACAATTGGTATCAGAGCTTGATATTACTTTGATCTTGAAGAAGGTAATTGAATTTTACAGCTTTTTCAACAAGTAATAAGATGTCTACTGAAACAATGGAAGGTATTCAAGCTACAAAGATTCCTATGCTCAAACCCGATGAGTTTGAGCTATGGCAGACTAGGATTAGGCAATACATGTTGCTGACGGATTATATGATGTGGGAGGTAGTTACTAATGGACCAGTCTATACTAAGGATGCAGATGGTAAAAAGGAAGAAAGACCACCACCAAAGACTGATGCAGAGAGGAAAGAAAGAGCAACAGAATGGAAGGCATTAAGTACATTACTTTTGTCTATTCCTAATGAGTATCAAAGAAAATTTGAAAACTGTGAAGATGCTCAGGTTCTTATGGAAGCAATTGTTAAGAGATTTGGTGGTAATGACAACACCAAGAAGAATAAGAGATCTCTTCTTAAACAACAATTTGAAAACTTTGCAGGTGTAAAGTCTGAAACTTTGACTCAGACTTTTGATAGATTTCAAAAACTTGTGGGTGATCTTGAAAATCACAATGTTAAGATTGATAAGGATGATTTGAATAGGAAGTTTCTAAGATCGTTAGGCACAGATTGGAATGTGTACACTGTAGGACTTAGACAAAGTGCAAATCTTGAAGAAAAGGAGATTGAAGATCTATACAATGATCTGAGGAACTTTGAGCCTGAGGTGATGGCTCTGAAACAGTCCAATGGTAGCTCTAACAATGCTGCTTTTGTATCTGTTGGTGAATCTGGTAGCTGTAGCACATCTGGTGCTAATGATAATGTCTTGGAAGCTTTCTTTGCAAGTCATGTGAATTCATCATTAACAACAGAGGATTTGGAACAGGTTAATGAAGAGGATCTTGAAGAGATGGATTTGAGATGGCAGATGGCTATGATCACTATAAGGGCAAAAAGGTTTATGCAGAGGTCAGGGAATAGAAACTTTACTTACAAGAGAGATGGTGTAGCTGGATTTGACAAGAGCAAGGTGGAGTGCTTCAACTGTCACAAAATGAGACACTTTGCTAGAGAATGCAAGAGCACACAGGCTGGAGGATCTCAGAATATTTCTAATGGTGCTGTAAGAAATAATTCTGGTCCACAAAGAAGATTGGTACCTGTTCAGAACACCACTTCAGATTCATTGGTTGCACAAGATGGGATGGGAGGATTTGACTGGAGTGACCAGGAAGAGCTTGTAGTCAAAAATCAAGCTTTGATGGCTGTCACAGAAGAACCAGAGCCTTCAGACATTCCATATGAGGTACAATCTAAATTATGTTCTCCTACATGTAAGAAAATGGTTAAATTTTATAGGGATCATAATATGGTTGTGTGTAATGAATTGAAAGCTAGTGTGGAAAAGAGTCAACATGCAACTTTAGCTATTGAAAACTTAGAAAGACAGATAAAAGCTTTTGAAAAGAATGAATCACAATTTCACTTAGATATTAAATATCTGAATTGGGAAAAGAAAGCTTTACAAACAAAAGTTGATATGCTAAGTGCAAAGTTGGCTGAGGCAATTTCTGATAAATAATCAATAAGGTTGAAAGTAGATGAATTGGAAAATGCTTCAAAAGGTGTTCAAAACTTAATCAAGTCTCAAATTCATGATAAATTAAAAATTGGATTAGGTTACAACCTTAATGCTGTACCCCCACCTTATAATCATACTTACTTCCCATCTAAAATTGAGTTTGACTTAGAAAAACTTAAGGTAGATGTGTCTGAGGAGGTTAAAAAGGTAGATCCAGTAGTTAATTGTGCTAATAATGTGAATTTTGATAAAGTGGAAGTGTCTGATTGGACTGAGGAAGATGAGAGTGATAGTGATAGCTCATCTAGTGGTAATTCTGTGGATGATTGTGTTAAGCCTATTACTGGTCTAGTTTCTGAACTAAATGGTACTAAACTAGAAGAGGGTAAAAAGATGTTTGTTGAGAAAGCAAAGGCTCAGTTAGATCAAGTTAGAAAAACCAATAAATCTAGATCTGGTCTAGGTTATGTGCACAAAAGAGTCAATACTGAATCAAAAGATAAGTCGAAAGATAAATCTGAGTGTGAAAAATGTGCATGTAAATCAAACAGATCTGATTTAAATACTGCAAATAATGTAAATAAATCCATTCCCATGGGTAATCAGAGAAATTGGAACCAATTGGTTTCACAAAGGCTGGGTAATGGGTTTGAATGTGTGAAAAGAAAATCATGTTTTATTTGTGGTAGGTATAATCATCTTCAACAGGACTGTTACTACAATCCTAAAAATTATAGGAACAGTGGTACAGGACAAATGTTGAGAAATAAGCCGAACAGAGGCAAAGCTGCAGCCCCTGTTAATGCTGCAGCAGTGCCACTGTCAATGGCTAACAGAGGCAAGACAAGAACAGGGGAGGGTTTGACCACTGTCAGGCATGGTACCTCTGCTGGTATTAAACATTTCAAAAGAATGTTTATACCAAGTAAAGCTACCACTGCTAGGGTAATAAATACGAATTTGAAGGTGACCACTGTCAGACCATTAGCCCCTGTCAGGTCTAAAACAGATTGTTTTTGGAAACATAAGAATGCATCTATATCAAATGTATCCAAAATCAATGGAGCATTGAGATCAATCACCTTTAAGAGGGTTGATGTCAAGAATGCTCATGGGAAACCCAAAGCCAAATTGGTTTGGGTTCCCAAGAGAAACTAATATTTTCTCTTTTTATTTGTGCAGGGCAAGCCAAAGAGCTTATGGCACATTGATTCTGGTTGCTCAAGGCACATGACTGGAGATAGGGAAAAGCTGCAGGACTTCAAAGCATTTAATGGAGGAGATGTAGCATTTGGCAGCAATCCTAAAGGAGGTAAGATCACTGGAAAAGGTAAGGTAAAAAGCAGTAAGCTCACTTTCAATGATGTATATTATGTTGAGCAATTGAGATATAATTTGCTTAGTGTGAGTCAAATCACAGATAAGCAAAATCCTGTTTATTTCACTGACACAGAATGCCTTATACTTTCTGAAAAACTCAAAATACCTGAAGATAAAATCTTAATGAGAGTTCCAAGAAAGGATAATGTATACTGTAGTGATTTAAACAAGATGGAATCTCAAAATGTTAACTGTCTTATTTCTAAAGCTACTGTTTTTGAATCTGAACTATGGCATAGGAGGATGTGTCACTTGAATTACAAGACCATGAATAATCTTGTTAGGAATAAGCTAGTGAGAGGCTTACCTGAAAAGTTATTTGAATGTAGTGACCACTGTGTAGCATGTCTCAAAGGCAAGCAACACAAGACCTCTTATAAGACCAAGCTTGTGAATTCCAATACCACTCCCTTACACCTGTTACATATGGATTTGTTTGGCCCTACTAATGTAGCTAGTCAAGGGAAGAAATCTTACTGTTTGGTGATAACTGATGATTATTCTAGAATGAGTTGGGTATTCTTTCTTAGAACCAAGGATGAGACAGGTGAAATCCTTAGATCATTCATAACTAGGATTGAGAATTCAACTAATCAAAAGGTTAAGATCATCAGGTGTGATAATGGGACAGAATTTAAGAATCATGAGATTAATAAGTTCTGTGAGGATAAAGGTATAGAATGTTGCACCCCCAAATTATGATGCGGAAGCGGGTCGGTTCGGGGCACGACTAATCAATATACAAAGCACACAAGATTACATAATGAACGACCACTACATGCGTCGTTTACAAATACATTGATATTATAAAAGTTTTACACTGTTATAACATAGTTTACAAAAGCTCCTGAGTTCGATTGATAGAGATTCTATGGCATAACTAAATTATACAAAATATAGTAATGCATGACAATCTCTTGATGTCTGAATGTGACTCGAGCTAATGGGCATCTTGAGTGGCAGACCTACTGCTGCTGATCACCTGTGATACATGCTAAAATGGGTCAGCGAAAACGCTGGTGAGCTCACAGGTTTGTATGTCAACACATATTTGTATGAACCGCAAGATTTAATGATAATTGAATTTAAAATGCAATTAAGCAAAATAAAAGTTATACAGCCATGAGCACATAGTCTGAGCTTAACTCGAGATGTCAGGTCCACATTTAAGGTATCCTGATCGAGGTGCCTCCTACGAGTGCCTAATCAACACTCGTCTTCACAAATATTAACACATCCGTTTTACTAGTTAGTGCGTGCTAACCCGGATGAGGCTGGTCAAACCTATATGGATCCATATACTAATATTCACGCTACTACGTATTACCAAACTATGCTGATGGAGGGCTTTAAAAATGATTAGTGAATTTAACTCATGTAGTATTTGATTTGATGATACTTGCGTTCATATTGTAAAACAAAACAGAGCAATGAAATCACACCCCTAGGTAAATGTATTTAAAAAGGGGCTATGAGACTCACCTGAGCCTATGAGATGCTACTAAGCACAATTGATGATTCACAATGATTTGATGTCGTTACAACGACTGAACCTGCAGGGCGTCTTTGACGCGCAAGGTTTTGATTGATTAGATATTTCAAACTTGCCGGGCGTATTAAATGCGCAAGGTTTAATTGATTTGATGACACTACGGACATCTATGCTAGTTATTCCCTTAACTAGTTTTGACCAAATACTTTGGTTTAATGATTACGTTCGAGTTGTGAAAATGTATACGGCGTATTGGTGATATGATTGAAATAATAATTCTTCAATTATTAATACTACTTTCATTTGTTTTGAACTTATAAAAGCATATTTGAAGTGTTTAAATGTTGTATCGTATAAGTATGAAATATGTCGCGATGTCTGACATTTAGTGTAAACCTTTAGTTTTAAGTTTATGGAAAAACGGAGGTCCGAAAACTAAAATATGCCATTTTCGACCCCTAGATGACCCCGAATGGCCTAAAACTGACAAGGCTAAGGTATTTAGCTTTGATCATTGGGCTGTTTTCGAATGACCGTGCGAATTTGAGCTTAATTCGAGTTAATTGAAAATTTGTTATATTTTCCGTGGGAAAAAGGGCTACTAAACACTTATGCACTTTTGAAATTTGCACACAAAGTTTATGAAAATTCACGCGATCCAGGGACCAGATCACGCGATCGGTTGAAGGTCTTCACGCGATCGGTTTGAAATTGAAATGACGCGATCGGTTTGAATGATCACGCGATCGCGTGGGTTATAGTTTGACGCGATCGGCTGGACAAATCACGCGATCGCGTGGTTTGTCTGCGTGTGCAGGTCTGTGACGAACATCAGATTAAATTCAAAAACTTGTGTTTGATTTGGGGGCATAATTAGTTTGTAGAACATCCTAGCATGCTAATATACGTAATATAAACATGTAAAATTAACAAAAACGTAAACGATTCCTTACAATCAAAATGATGAACGGATGATGGTGATGATGAACGATGAAGATGATGAAGATGATGATGAGGATGATCACGATGATGATGATGATGCTTGATCTTGTTTTTGTTATTTGTTGTTGTTGTTTGATTTGGAACCGAGAGAGAGCCGAGAGAGTTAGAGAGTGAGATTGAGAATGAAATGAAACAAAGGGTGTGTTCGTTTGGTTTATGCCCAGCTCCAATAATTGGAGTTGGGTGGCTCCATTTTGTGGTACAAAATACCCGTGTTTTTGTACCCGATCGAAAAATAGTAAAATGTTTTAATTTGATAAATTTCTAAAAATGAATTCGTTTATACTTTTATTGGAAGTATTTTATAAAAATACCTTTAGTGAGATATAATAATATATCTTTGTTTTACGTTTTAGAGACGGATACGATTTGAATGTTTTCGTCGTGTTTGAGTAAAATGTTATAAAACGAAATATGTTTCATTTTATCTAATGTAAATAATAATTACTATCTCCAATAATAATACATTATTTATAAAGGTTGTCGCGAATGATTTGATTTTGTACGATACGAATACTTTATATATTATCAAAATAATATATAATAAATAATGAGTTATTAAATAATAATTCTTATATTATTTAATATTGTTTTTCACCAACGCCATATATATATGAATCGGAAATTTGGCCGATTTGATAATTGCACGATTAAATGTAATCGAGTATTGATATATATTCAACAATATATATTTTGATACATACAATTAGCCTAATACATAGAACTAATTACACGTATTTCTAAATGATTAGGAGCTAAAAACTAGTCCTAATTTGACGGGTGTCACATTCTCCCCTTGTTAAGAGAATTTCGTCCCGAAATTTAACTTTGAGTTGATGCGTGAGTGGAGTCTGAAAATAGATGTGGATATTTGAGTCGCATCTGGTCTTCTCGTTCCCAAGTGAATTCCGGACCACGCCGCGAATTCCACCGAACCTTGACAATTGGAATACGACTTTGTTTAAGCTGTTTGACCTCACGGTCCATGACCTCCACTGGTGTTTCGACAAAATGAAGTTTGTCGTCGATTTGAATTTCTTCGAGCGGAATGATGAGTGTCTCGTCGGACAGGCATTTCTTTAGGTTAGAAACGTGAAATGTGGGATGCACGCTACTGAGCTCTGTAGGTAGCTGCAATCGATATGCGACTGGACCAATCCTTTCAAGGATCTCAAAAGGTCCGATGTATCTAGGGTTTAACTTCCCACGTTTACCAAAACGGATGACACCTTTCCAAGGTGATACTTTGAGCAATACTCGATCCCCAACTTGGAACTCGAGATGCTTTCGTCTCACGTCAGCATAACTCTTCTGACGATCACGTGCGGCCTTCAGGCGTTGTTGGATACCAACGATCTTCTCGGTGGTTTCATGAATGATTTCCGGGCCGGTGAGTTGGCTATCTCCAATTTCGGTCCAACAAATAGGCGATCGGCACTTACGACCGTACAGTGCCTCGAATGGTGCAGCTCCAATGCTGGTATGATAGCTGTTGTTGTATGAGAATTCACACAATGGCAAATGATGTTCCCAATTTACACCGAAATCAATTACGCAGGCGCGTAACATATCTTCCAGTGTTTGAATAGTCCTTTCACTTTGGGCATCGGTTTGTGGATGATAGGCTGTACTCATATCTAAACGAGTACCCAATGACTTTTGCAATGACTGCCAAAAGTTAGATGTGAATCGGCTGTCTCTATCAGAGATAATTGAGATTGGAACGCCGTGTCGGGATACGATCTCCTTCAAATAGATTCGTGTGAGACGTTCCATTTTGTCGGTTTCCTTCATGGCAAGGAAGTGAGCAGATTTGGTTAGACGATCAACTATTACCCATATAGTATCGCAACCACTTGATGTTTTCGGGAGTTTAGTGATGAAGTCCATAGCGATTTGCTCCCATTTCCATTCTGGAATATCCGGTTGCTGTAGCAAACCGGTGGGCTTCTGATATTCAGCTTTAACTTTTAAACATGTGAGGCACTTGCTGACATACGTGGCAATCTCTGCTTTCATGTTTGGCCACCAGTATGATCCTTTGATGCCATGATACATCTTGTCAGATCCAGGATGTATAGAATACTTAGACTTATGAGCTTCATCCATCACTAAGTCTCGAAGATTCCCAAACTTGGGTAACCAAATTCGGTTTGCGAAGTATTTGACCCCATTGGGTTTGGTTTCCAATTGATTCTCCATATTTCGCAAGGCCTCTTCCTTGATGTTTTCAGGTTTCAATGCTTCGAGTTGAGCAGTGAGAATTTGAATGATTAGATCATTATGGATGGTTATGCTAAGGGCTCGGACTCGAAGTGGTTTTGTGCGCTCTTTGCGACTTAGGGCATCGGCAACTACATTTGCTTTCCCCGGATGATACTTGATTTCACAATCATAGTCGGTGAGTAGCTCGACCCAGCGACGTTGCCTCATATTAAGATCCTTCTGATCGAATATATGCTGGAGGCTTTTGTGATCGGTGAAGATGGTACACTTTGTGCCATACAGATAGTGTCTCCAGATCTTAAGTGCGAACACTACGTCTCCTAATTCGAGATCATGAGTAGTGTAGTTCTTCTCGTGAACTTTGAGTTGTCGGGAGGCGTAGGCAATAACCTTGTCTCGTTGCATCAACACGCAACCAAGACCTTGGTGTGAGGCATCGCAGTATACCACGAAGTCTTCATTTCCTTCGGGTAATGATAGAATTGGTGCACTGCAAAGCTTTTGCTTCAATCGCTGAAATGCTGACTCTTGTTTATCAGTCCAATCGAACATCTTTTCCTTCTGAGTCAGTACTGTGAGAGGTTGAGCTATTTTGGAGAAATTCTCAATGAAACGCCTATAATAACCTGCCAGTCCTAAGAATTGGCGTACTTCGGTCGGCGTTGTCGGTGCTTGCCAGCACTTGATAGCCTCAATCTTTGATGGATCTACGTGAATTCCTTGACTATCAATCACATGACCAAGGAACTGAACATTTTTCATCCAGAACTCACACTTGGAGAATTTAGCATATAACTCTTCGTATCTAAGAAGTTCTAGAATAACTTTGAGATGCTGCGCGTGCTCTTGCTCATTGCGCGAGTAAATAAGAATATCATCGATGAAAACAATGACAAACTTGTCAAGATATGGTTTGCACACATGATTCATAAGGTCCATGAATACTGCCGGTGCGTTAGTCAAACCAAATGGCATCACTTGGAACTCGTAATGTCCATAGCGAGTTCGGAAGGCAGTCTTTGGGATGTCGATGTCACGAACTCGTAACTGATGATAACCTGATCTTAGATCTATCTTCGAATAGATACTTGACCCTTGAAGTTGGTCGAATAGGTCATCAATTCGAGGAAGTGGGTAACGGTTCTTGACGGTCAACTTGTTCAACTCTCTATAGTCGATACACATTCTGAATGAACCGTCTTTCTTTTTCACAAACAGAACCGGCGCTCCCCATGGTGAAGAACTCGGTCTAATGAATCCCTTATCCAGAAGTTCCTGCAACTGAGTAGACAACTCCTGGAGTTCTGAAGGGGCTAAACGATATGGTGCTCGTGCAACAGGTGCTGTCCCCGGCACGAGATCGATCGAGAACTCAATTTGTCTCGGTGGTGGAAGGCCAGGTAAGTCTTCGGGAAAGACTTCTGGATAATCTCTAACAATGGGCACATCCTCAAGTAGTTTCTCTTCCGACTTTTTCTCCAAGACATGTGCGAGAATCGCCTGGTACCCTTTCCTAAGGTACTTGCGAGTTTTCATACAGGATATAATATTCAGTCTCGTCCTACCGGTCTCCCCTTGTATGATTAGAGTACTACCGGTGACAAGAGGAATACGGACGATTTTGTCATAGCAGACAATTTCAGCTCAGTGCTTGGATAACCAATCCATTCCAATAATAACGTCGAAACTTCCAATTTCAACGGGTATAAGGTCAATAGAGAAAATTTCATCAGATAGATTTAAAGTGCAATTTGGTATTACACTGTCAGTCTCAATTAACTTGCCATTAGCTAATTCTACAATGTACTTAGTATCTAAGGCAATATGGGCAATGTTAAGCAATTGACTAAACTCATCAGATATGAAGCTCCTATCAGCACCAGAATCAAACAGAACAGAAGCAGTAAGATTGTTGAGAAGAAATGTACCCGAGACCACATTCGGGTCTTGACGGGCCTCTCCTGAGTTCAGAACGAAAGCTCTTCCCTTCGCAGTGTTGTTACCCTTGTTCTTCAGCTTTGGGCAATCATTCCTAAAGTGCCCAGTTTCTCCACACTCATAGCAGGACTTTGGTTGGCTGGTGGTGGTGTTGACGGTAGTAGACCTACAGTCTTTGGTCAAATGTCCATACCTTTGACATTTTCCACAAGGTGTGCTGCAAGGACCATCATGATGACGGCGACACTTTGAACAGTAGGGTTTATTTCCAGTGTAACCCTTGTTGAAACCAGAACCAGTGTTGAAGGTCTTATCAGACTCAGACCTCTTTGATGATGATTGGTTTTGAGTGGTGTTTCCAGACCACTTTCTCTTGTTGTTGTTACCAGAAGATGGAGCAGATGTCTCACGGCTGACAATCATGGCCATGAGTTCATGAGCAATTTCGATAGCTCTATCAAGGGTGGTTGGTTGCGCTGAGGTGACATTCCCCTGGATATTCTCCGGAAGTCCGCGGATGTACTTCTTGATACTTTTTCCTTCCGTATCAACCAAACCTAGGCACAACAGAGCGAATTGCTGGAATTTGGTGGTGTACCCAGCAATATCGTTCCCTTGTACCTCCAGATGCCAGAACTCGACTTCCAGTCGTTGTAGTTCTTCCTCGCGACAGTACTTCTCCCTTAGCTTTTTCTTCAATTCAGGCCAAGGAAGTCGGTTTGCGATCTCGACGCCGATAGAGTTTGCGTGGGTGTTCCACCACGTTAGTGCACCTTCTTGAAAGGTGTAAGCAGCAAACTTGACCTTACTATCTTCAGTACAGTTACAGAGACTAAAGACAGATTCCATTCTTTCAATCCATCGGATTAAGCCAATAGCACCTTCCGTGCCCTTAAAGTAAAGTGGCTTGCAGCTGAGAAAATCCTTGTAGGAACAAGGTTTGATAACAGGAGTAGGAGTAGCATTGACTGTCTCTGCATTCCTTAGAGCTTCTTGAGCAGCCATGGCTTCGGCTACAGCTCGGGTAACCGCAGCATTGAGTTCAGCTTGACTGAAACCAGTCTTCTTTGGCGGCATGATTCTGATAAAAGCAAAGAGAGTGGATGAGTTGTTTGCACCAAAACATGATACATCACATATGCATATATATATATTTATGGGGTAATATACAATTACACAAGTGATAATCACATTTGACAAACAACAGAGTTGCATACTAGATGCGAGTTTGCGAGTAGGTGGGATATGGTTTTTACGTATGGAGCCTATAGTCCTTCAAACAATAAGTTCCATTTGTGATTCTAAGGAAATAGAATGCTTGAGGAAATACGAAATGATATACTCCTCGTGAAAATACGATGGTACAGCGGAATTGTGTTGTGAGATGTTATGTGCGTAATAAAGGGATAGACGATAGTAATTCATACGTATCGTCTTTGATAGTAAAGATGTTAACGAGTGTATTATCGTGTGTGATCTATATATATTCGATATATATAATAGCTTAGAAGATAATACGCGAGTGGGGCTTAATCATATATCTTCAATATATAATAGCCTATAAGGTAGCACATAAATGAGGCCTATGTATGTATATACGCCTATATCACATAATAGCCTAATGTGTGTCTAACACTAATCCAGTATTAGTCACGGTTTCTCTCATGGTCAGAGTCAACTATCGCATTCCTGTTCAACATAACCCCTTTCAGATTTCACATCATCTTCATTTAATTGTACATAGTTAGCTACGCTATGTTAAATTAAACTCGTATGACATGATCACTGAACCAGTTATACCTAATAGGGAATACTGCCTAACGGTCATAGTCTAGGCCCACTAAATGCAACCTAGTTCACTATAACCTTAGGCTCTGATACCAATCTGTCGCACCCCCAAATTATGATGCGGAAGCGGGTCGGTTCGGGGCACGACTAATCAATATACAAAGCACACAAGATTACATAATGAACGACCACTACATGCGTCGTTTACAAATACATTGATATTATAAAAGTTTTACACTGTTATAACATAGTTTACAAAAGCTCCTGAGTTCGATTGATAGAGATTCTATGGCATAACTAAATTATACAAAATATAGTAATGCATGACAATCTCTTGATGTCTGAATGTGACTCGAGCTAATGGGCATCTTGAGTGGCAGACCTACTGCTGCTGATCACCTGTGATACATGCTAAAATGGGTCAGCGAAAACGCTGGTGAGCTCACAGGTTTGTATGTCAACACATATTTGTATGAACCGCAAGATTTAATGATAATTGAATTTAAAATGCAATTAAGCAAAATAAAAGTTATACAGCCATGAGCACATAGTCTGAGCTTAACTCGAGATGTCAGGTCCACATTTAAGGTATTCTGATCGAGGTGCCTCCTACGAGTGCCTAATCAACACTCGTCTTCACAAATATTAACACATCCGTTTTACTAGTTAGTGCGTGCTAACCCGGATGAGGCTGGTCAAACCTATATGGATCCATATACTAATATTCACGCTACTACGTATTACCAAACTATGCTGATGGAGGGCTTTAAAAATGATTAGTGAATTTAACTCATGTAGTATTTGATTTGATGATACTTGCGTTCATATTGTAAAACAAAACAGAGCAATGAAATCACACCCCTAGGTAAAAGTATTTAAAAAGGGGCTATGAGACTCACCTGAGCCTATGAGATGCTACTAAGCACAATTGATGATTCACAATGATTTGATGTCGTTACAACGACTGAACCTGCAGGGCGTCTTTGACGCGCAAGGTTTTGATTGATTAGATATTTGAAACTTGCCGGGCGTATTAAACGCGCAAGGTTTAATTGATTTGATGACACTACGGACATCTATGCTAGTTATTCCCTTAACTAGTTTTGACCAAATACTTTGGTTTAATGATTACGTTCGAGTTGTGAAAATGTATACGGCGTATTGGTGATATGATTGAAATAATAATTCTTCAATTATTAATACTACTTTCATTTGTTTTGAACTTATAAAAGCATATTTGAAGTGTTTAAATGTTGTATCGTATAAGTATGAAATATGTCGCGATGTCTGACATTTAGTGTAAACCTTTAGTTTTAAGTTTATGGAAAAACGGAGGTCCGAAAACTAAAATATGCCATTTTCGACCCCTAGATGACCCCGAATGGCCTAAAACTGACAAGGCTAAGATACTTAGCTTTGATCATTGGGCTGTTTTTGAATGACCGTGCGAATTTGAGCTTAATTTGAGTTAATTGAAAATTTGTTATATTTTCCGTGGGAAAAACTTTTGAAGTTTGCACACAAAGTTTATGAAAATTCACGCGATCCAGGGACTAGATCACGCGATCGGTTGAAGGTCTTCACGCGATCGGTTTGAAATTGAAATGACGCGATCGGTTTGAATGATCACGCGATCGCGTGGGTTATAGTTTGACGCGATCGGCTGGACAAATCACGCGATCGCGTGGTTTGTCTGCGTGTGCAGGTCTGTGACGAACAGCAGATTAAATTCAAAAACTTGTGTTTGATTTGGGGGCATAATTAGTTTGTAGAACATCCTAGCATGCTAATATACGTAATATAAACATGTAAAATTAACAAAAACGTAAACGATTCCTTACAATCAAAATGATGAACGGATGATGGTGATGATGAACGATGAAGATGATGAAGATGATGATGAGGATGATCACGATGATGATGATGATGCTTGATCTTGTTTTTGTTATTTGTTGTTGTTGTTTGATTTGGAACCGAGAGAGAGCCGAGAGAGTTAGAGAGTGAGATTGAGAATGAAATGAAACAAAGGGTGTGTTCGTTTGGTTTATGCCCAGCTCCAATAATTGGAGTTGGGTGGCTCCATTTTGTGGTACAAAATACCCGTGTTTTTGTACCCGATCGAAAAATAGTAAAATGTTTTAATTTGATAAATTTCTAAAAATGAATTCGTTTATACCTTTATTGGAAGTATTTTATAAAAATACCTTTAGTGAGATATAATAATATATCTTTGTTTTACGTTTTAGAGACGGATACGATTTGAATGTTTTCGTCGTGTTTGAGTAAAATGTTATAAAACGAAATATGTTTCATTTTATCTAATGTAAATAATAATTACTATCTCCAATAATAATACATTATTTATAAAGGTTGTCGCGAATGATTTGATTTTGTACGATACGAATACTTTATATATTATCAAAATAATATATAATAAATAATGAGTTATTAAATAATAATTCTTATATTATTTAATATTGTTTTTCACCAACGCCATATATATATGAATCGGAAATTTGGCCGATTTGATAATTGCACGATTAAATGTAATCGAGTATTGATATATATTCAACAATATATATTTTGATACATACAATTAGCCTAATACATAGAACTAATTACACGTATTTCTAAATGATTAGGAGCTAAAAACTAGTCCTAATTTGACGGGTGTCACATTCTCCCCTTGTTAAGAGAATTTCGTCCCGAAATTTAACTTTGAGTTGATGCGTGAGTGGAGTCTGAAAATAGATGTGGATATTTGAGTCGCATCTGGTCTTCTCGTTCCCAAATGAATTCCGGACCACGCCGCGAATTCCACCGAACCTTGACAATTGGAATACGACTTTGTTTAAGCTGTTTGACCTCACGGTCCATGACCTCCACTGGTGTTTCGACAAAATGAAGTTTGTCGTCGATTTGAATTTCTTCGAGCGGAATGATGAGTGTCTCGTCGGACAGGCATTTCTTTAGGTTAGAAACGTGAAATGTGGGATGCACGCTACTGAGCTCTGTAGGTAGCTGCAATCGATATGCGACTGGACCAATCCTTTCAAGGATCTCAAAAGGTCCGATGTATCTAGGGTTTAACTTCCCACGTTTACCAAAACGGATGACACCTTTCCAAGGTGATACTTTGAGCAATACTCGATCCCCAACTTGGAACTCGAGATGCTTTCGTCTCACGTCAGCATAACTCTTCTGACGATCACGTGCGGCCTTCAGGCGTTGTTGGATACCAACGATCTTCTCGGTGGTTTCATGAATGATTTCCGGGCCGGTGAGTTGGCTATCTCCAATTTCGGTCCAACAAATAGGCGATCGGCACTTACGACCGTACAGTGCCTCGAATGGTGCAGCTCCAATGCTGGTATGATAGCTGTTGTTGTATGAGAATTCACACAATGGCAAATGATGTTCCCAATTTACACCGAAATCAATTACGCAGGCGCGTAACATATCTTCCAGTGTTTGAATAGTCCTTTCACTTTGGGCATCGGTTTGTGGATGATAGGCTGTACTCATATCTAAACGAGTAGCCAATGACTTTTGCAATGACTGCCAAAAGTTAGATGTGAATCGGCTGTCTCTATCAGAGATAATTGAGATTGGAACGCCGTGTCGGGATACGATCTCCTTCAAATAGATTCGTGTGAGACGTTCCATTTTGTCGGTTTCCTTCATGGCAAGGAAGTGAGCAGATTTGGTTAGACGATCAACTATTACCCATATAGTATCGCAACCACTTGATGTTTTCGGGAGTTCAGTGATGAAGTCCATAGCGATTTGCTCCCATTTCCATTCTGGAATATCCGGTTGCTGTAGCAAACCGGTGGGCTTCTGATATTCAGCTTTAACTTTTGAACATGTGAGGCACTTGCTGACATACGTGGCAATCTCTGCTTTCATGTTTGGCCACCAGTATGATCCTTTGATGCCATGATACATCTTGTCAGATCCAGGATGTATAGAATACTTAGACTTATGAGCTTCATCCATCACTAAGTCTCGAAGATTCCCAAACTTGGGTAACCAAATTCGGTTTGCGAAGTATTTGACCCCATTGGGTTTGGTTTCCAATTGATTCTCCATATTTCGCAAGGCCTCTTCCTTGATGTTTTCAGGTTTCAATGCTTCGAGTTGAGCAGTGAGAATTTGAATGATTAGATCATTATGGATGGTTATGCTAAGGGCTCGGGCTCGGACTCGAAGTGGTTTTGTGCGCTCTTTGCGACTTAGGGCATCGGCAACTACATTTGCTTTCCCCGGATGATACTTGATTTCACAATCATAGTCGGTGAGTAGCTCGACCCAGCGACGTTGCCTCATATTAAGATCCTTCTGATCGAATATATGCTGGAGGCTTTTGTGATCGGTGAAGATGGTACACTTTGTGCCATACAGATAGTGTCTCCAGATCTTAAGTGCGAACACTACGTCTCCTAATTCGAGATCATGAGTAGTGTAGTTCTTCTCGTGAACTTTGAGTTGTCGGGAGGCGTAGGCAATAACCTTGTCTCGTTGCATCAACAGGCAACCAAGACCTTGGTGTGAGGCATCGCAGTATACCACGAAGTCTTCATTTCCTTCGGGTAATGATAGAATTGGTGCACTGCAAAGCTTTTGCTTCAATCGCTGAAATGCTGACTCTTGTTTATCAGTCCAATCGAACATCTTTTCCTTCTGAGTCAGTACTGTGAGAGGTTGAGCTATTTTGGAGAAATTCTCAATGAAACGCCTATAATAACCTGCCAGTCCTAAGAATTGGCGTACTTCGGTCGGCGTTGTCGGTGCTTGCCAGCACTTGATAGCCTCAATCTTTGATGGATCTACGTGAATTCCTTGACTATCAATCACATGACCAAGGAACTGAACATTTTTCATCCAGAACTCACACTTGGAGAATTTAGCATATAACTCTTCGTATCTAAGAAGTTATAGAATAACTTTGAGATGCTGCGCGTCTCTTGCTCATTGCGCGAGTAAATAAGAATATCATCGATGAAAACAATGACAAACTTGTCAAGATATGGTTTGCACACACGATTCATAAGGTCCATGAATACTGCCGGTGCGTTAGTCAAACCAAATGGTATCACTTGGAACTCGTAATGTCCATAGCGAGTTCGGAAGGCAGTCTTTGGGATGTCGATGTCACGAACTCGTAACTGATGATAACCTGATCTTAGATCTATCTTCGAATAGATACTTGACCCTTGAAGTTGGTCGAATAGGTCATCAATTCGAGGAAGTGGGTAACGGTTCTTGACGGTCAACTTGTTCAACTCTCTATAGTCGATACACATTCTGAATGAACCGTCTTTCTTTTACAAACAGAACCGGAGCTCCCCATGGTGAAGAACTAGGTCTAATGAATCCCTTATCCAGAAGTTCCTGCAACTGAGTAGACAACTCCTGGAGTTCTGAAGGGGCTAAACGATATGGTGCTCGTGCAACAGGTGCTGTCCCCGGCACGAGATCGATCGAGAACTCAACTTGTCTCGGTGGTGGAAGGCCAGGTAAGTCTTCGGGAAAGACTTCTGGATAATCTCTAACAATGGGCACATCCTCAAGTAGTTTCTCTTCCGACTTTTTCTCCAAGACATGTGCGAGAATCGCCTGGTACCCTTTCCTAAAGTACTTGCGAGTTTTCATACAGGATATAATATTCAGTCTCGTCCTACCGGTCTCCCCTTGTATGATTAGAGTACTACCGGTGACAAGAGGAATACGGACGATTTTGTCATAGCAGACAATTTCAGCTCGGTGCTTGGATAACCAATCCATTCTAATAATAACGTCGAAACTTCCAATTTCAACGGGTATAAGGTCAATAGAGAAAATTTCATCAGATAGATTTAAAGTGCAATTTGGTATTACACTGTCAGTCTCAGTTAACTTGCCATTAGCTAATTCTACAATGTACTTAGTATCTAAGGCAATATGGGCAATGTTAAGCAATTGACTAAACTCATCAGATATGAAGCTCCTATCAGCACCAGAATCAAACAAAACAGAAGCAGTAAGATTGTTGAGAAGAAACGTACCCGAGACCACATTCGGGTCTTGACGGGCCTCTCCTGAGTTCAGAACGAAAGCTCTTCCCTTCGCAGTGTTGTTACCCTTGTTCTTCAGCTTTGGGCAATCATTCCTAAAGTGCCCAGTTTCTCCACACTCATAGCAGGACTTTGGTTAGCTGGTGGTGGTGTTGACGGTAGTAGACCTACAGTCTTTGGTCAAATGTCCATACCTTTGACATTTTCCACAAGGTGTGCTGCAAGGACCATCATGATGACGGCGACACTTTGAACAGTAGGGTTTATTTCCAGTGTAACCCTTGTTGAAACCAGAACCAGTGTTGAAGGTCTTATCAGACTCAGACCTCTTTGATGATGATTGGTTTTGAGTGGTGTTTCCAGAACACTTTCTCTTGTTGTTGTTACCAGAAGATGGAGCAGATGTCTCACGGCTGACAATCATGGCCATGAGTTCATGAGCAATTTCGATAGCTCTATCAAGGGTGGTTGGTTGCGCTGAGGCGACATTCCCCTGGATATTCTCCGGAAGTCCGCGGATGTACTTCTTGATACTTTTTCCTTCCGTATCAACCAAACCTAGGCACAACAGAGCGAATTGCTGGAATTTGGTGGTGTACCCAGCAATATCGTTCCCTTGTACCTCCAGATGCCAGAACTCGACTTCCAGTCGGTGTAGTTCTTCCTCGCGACAGTACTTCTCCCTTAGCTTTTTCTTCAATTCAGGCCAAGGAAGTCGGTTTGCGATCTCGACGCCGATAGAGTTTGCGTGGGTGTTCCACCACGTTAGTGCACCTTCTTGAAAGGTGTAAGCAGCAAACTTGACCTTACTATCTTCAGTACAGTTACAGAGACTAAAGACAGATTCCATTCTTTCAATCCATCGGATTAAGCCAATAGCACCTTCCGTGCCCTTAAAGTAAAGTGGCTTGCAGCTGAGAAAATCCTTGTAGGAACAAGGTTTGATAACAGGAGTAGGAGTAGCATTGACTGTCTCTGCATTCCTTAGAGCTTCTTGAGCAGCCATGGCTTCGGCTACAGCTCGGGTAACCGCAGCATTGAGTTCAGCTTGACTGAAACCAGTCTTCTTTAACGGCATGATTCTGATAAAAGCAAAGAGAGTGGATGAGTTGTTTGCACCAAAACATGATACATCACATATGCATATATATATATTTATGGGGTAATATACAATTACACAAGTGATAATCACATTTGACAAACAACAGAGTTGCATACTAGATGCGAGTTTGCGAGTAGGTGGGATATGGTTTTTACGTATGGAGCCTATAGTCCTTCAAACAATAAGTTCCATTTGTGATTCTAAGGAAATAGAATGCTTGAGGAAATACGAAATGATATACTCCTCGTGAAAATACGATGGTACAGCGGAATTGTGTTGTGAGATGTTATGTGCGTAATAAAGGGATAGACGATAGTAATTCATACGTATCGTCTTTGATAGTAAAGATGTTAACGAGTGTATTATCGTGTGTGATCTATATATATTCGATATATATAATAGCTTAGAAGATAATACGCGAGTGGGGCTTAATCATATATCTTCAATATATAATAGCCTATAAGGTAGCACATAAATGAGGCCTATGTATGTATATACGCCTATATCACATAATAGCCTAATGTGTGTCTAACACTAATCCAGTATTAGTCACGGTTTCTCTCATGGTCAGAGTCAACTATCGCATTCCTGTTCAACATAACCCCTTTCAGATTTCACATCATCTTCATTTAATTGTACATAGTTAGCTACGCTATGTTAAATTAAACTCGTATGACATGATCACTGAACCAGTTATACCTAATAGGGAATACTGCCTAACGGTCATAGTCTAGGCCCACTAAATGCAACCTAGTTCACTATAACCTTAGGCTCTGATACCAATCTGTCGCACCCCAAATTATGATGCGGAAGCGGGTCGGTTCGGGGCACGACTAATCAATATACAAAGCACACAAGATTACATAATGAACGACCACTACATGCGTCGTTTACAAATACATTAATATTATAAAAGTTTTACACTGTTATAACATAGTTTACAAAAGCTCCTGAGTTCGATTGATAGAGATTCTATGGCATAACTAAATTATACAAAATATAGTAATGCATGACAATCTCTTGATGTCTGAATGTGACTCGAGCTAATGGGCATCTAGAGTGGCAGACCTACTGCTGCTGATCGCCTGTGATACATGCTAAAATGGGTCAGCGAAAACGCTGGTGAGCTCACAGGTTTGTATGTCAACACATATTTGTATGAACCGCAAGATTTAATGATAATTGAATTTAAAATGCAATTAAGCAAAATAAAAGTTATACAGCCATGAGCACATAGTCTGAGCTTAACTCGAGATGTCAGGTCCACATTTAAGGTATCCTGATCGAGGTGCCTCCTACGAGTGCCTAATCAACACTCGTCTTCACAAATATTAACACATCCGTTTTACTAGTTAGTGCGTGCTAACCCGGATGAGGCTGGTCAAACCTATATGGATCCATATACTAATATTCACGCTACTACGTATTACCAAACTATGCTGATGGAGGGCTTTAAAAATGATTAGTGAATTTAACTCATGTAGTATTTGATTTGATGATACTTGCGTTCATATTGTAAAACAAAACAGAGCAATGAAATCACACCCCTAGGTAAATGTATTTAAAAAGGGGCTATGAGACTCACCTGAGCCTATGAGATGCTACTAAGCACAATTGATGATTCACAATGATTTGATGTCGTTACAACGACTGAACCTGCAGGGCGTCTTTGACGCGCAAGGTTTTGATTGATTAGATATTTGAAACTTGCCGGGCGTATTAAACGCGCAAGGTTTAATTGATTTGATGACACTACGGACATCTATGCTAGTTATTCCCTTAACTAGTTTTGACCAAATACTTTGGTTTAATGATTACGTTCGAGTTGTGAAAATGTATACGGCGTATTGGTGATATGATTGAAATAATAATTCTTCAATTATTAATACTACTTTAATTTGTTTTGAACTTATAAAAGCATATTTGAAGTGTTTAAATGTTGTATCGTATAAGTATGAAATATGTCGCGATGTCTGACATTTAGTGTAAACCTTTAGTTTTAAGTTTATGGAAAAACGGAGGTCCGAAAACTAAAATATGCCATTTTCGACCCCTAGATGACCCCGAATGGCCTAAAACTGACAAGGCTAAGGTACTTAGCGTTGATCATTGGGCTGTTTTCGAATGACCGTGCGAATTTAAGCTTAATTCGAGTTAATTGAAAATTTGTTATATTTTCCATGGGAAAAAGGGCTACTAAACACTTATGCACTTTTGAAATTTGCACACAAAGTTTATGAAAATTCACGCGATCCAGGGACCAGATCACGCGATCGGTTGAAGGTCTTCACGCGATCGGTTTGAAATTGTGTAACACCCCCGAAATTCACTGTTTTGCGGAAGCATAGTTTGGGGTATTACTAATTAAATATCAAAGCACAAGATATACAGCAACGACCTCTAAATGAGACGTTTTGTAAATTAGTTACATTCCATAGATATAATGTTTGAAAACTTAGTGTTTTCGTATACAAAATGTAGTTTCCCCTAGAGTCCACGCGTATAGCGGGAGATTCTATTACATAATCGTAATCTACAAAAGATAATGCTAAGAATCTCCGTTAATGCAGTTGTGTTGAAATCATGCGACTCTAGCTAAAATCCTGGAGTAATCCTACTCCATCTTGGTACCTGAGAAAACATGCTAAAAAGTGTCAACCAAAAAGGTTGGTGAATCTCACAGGTTTGTAATTAATATCGGCTTTGAACACGAGATTTCATTAGTAGTGCCCGTAGGCGTAAAATCAGCCATTGCAATCCAGCAATCGTAAAATCAGTATTTGCAATCCAGCAAATGTAAATAAATAAGTTTATACCGTTGCCATGAGGCTCATAATCGAAGCTTAACCCGTAATAATATGTTTGCTCCCGTGACATGCTCGTAAGTGAGCAAGCATCAGTAACGAATAAGTTGTCACCCGTTTATACGTGTAAATCGGTACGTGGCAGCGCTACTGCCCCGGGTGGGGAGGGTCATTTCCCTAATGGATCCATTAACTACTGTTCGCGCTTAAGTCCATAACTAACGATATATGATGGAGAGACTTCTGTAAATAGTAACAACTCATGCAATTCCGTTTGGTATAGTAAACAGTTTAGTACTTGTGTTCAAGAAAAAGTAGTAGCATGTATCTCCCCCAATAAGATAAAACAGTAAAAGTGGGGCCGTAAGACTCACCTGAGTCCTTGCAAGTACGTTTAGATCAATAAACGAGTAAGTAATATCGACCGTAGGTTCTCCGAACCCGTAACCTTCAAATGCCTAAACATATAAAGTTAAGTAAGTAGATGTCTCGCAAGACCATCTAGGCTAGTTGTTTACACAACTCATTATGTCCAAGTGTTTGTTTAGTAATTCGTTTGTAGTTTGAAAACAAATATGGTCCGTTGGTGACGGTTTGTAATAATGATTCAAAGCGTTATCATTTATAACGCAATTTAGTGTAATTGTAATTGAAAGTATGTTCTCTGACGTTTGTTAAGTCGTATGACATAAGTATTTGAAGTTGTATAAGTTCAACACTTAGTAAAATCTGACTTTTCAAGGTTCTGGTTTGTGCGACGTAGCATGCGACGTAGCATGCGACGTAGGGAGGTACGTCGCATGATGCGACCTTCGCAAATCAATGCGACGTAGGAGGCGACGTCGCTAATGCGACGTTGGTTCGGTTTGCGACGTAAAAGTCTACGTCGCTATGTGCGACGTCCGCAAGTTAATGCGACGTAATAGGCTGCGTCGCTAGTGCGACGTGGGGATATCTGTGCGACGTAGGCCGTGACGTCGCTAAATGCGACGTTGGCCACAAAATGCGACGTTTTGAGCTACGTCGCAGATAGTCCAGCGTCTCTGCGACGTAGCGGTCTGATCGGAATTTGGTGGCCGGAAAATCGGTCGAAAAGCTTCCGTTCGGTCCAAATCTTTTACCCAACCCATATTTGGACATTTTAAGCATATATAAACCATAAAAACGTAAAAATGAGTAAAAACTGAGAGTTTCGGGTTTTGTCGGAAACTTACGAAATGCCGAAATGAAAATCCGGAAAGATAGGAATGTAGATCGTGATGCGGTGGTGTTTTTCTTCCAAACGGAGGGTATAATCCGAGTGCTCCTTGAGGTGTTATTTGGCGTTTTTGAGTGATGGTGGTGGTGGATCCTTTTGAGAGAAAATGGAGAGAAGAAAGAGAAAAGAAAAAGAAAGAAATAAGGAAGAGAAGGAGGAGGGAGGTGGGGTGTAGGTGAAAGCCTCACCTCACAGTCCCCATTCCGTGCTCCGCGCAGTGCTCGTTTCCTCCGTCGTTTAAACGCTATATCAAGCAGTTATATTTTTAAAAGGTGACGGGAATGTTTTAATGAAATACCTTGAAATTAATTATAAAAACATTTGTCGAAGTATTAAAATTCTTAACTCGCGTTTAATACGTATTCGTTAAATTATTTAAAATGTCGTCGCGATATTATAAATAATGTTTGTTCGCTGTGTATTTTATATAATAAAATATGTTCTCATTATTTCGGTAAGTTTCTGTCACCAACGACCAAGTAACTGTGTCGGACTCCGTCCGGTTAATTCGTACGATTAATCCAAATCGCGTAAGTACACACATATATATATAATTCACCTTATATATATATATACAAATAGAGTCTGCAATTAGTCCTATTACATACTAATTACAACTAGTTACAAGTAATTAGGCATAATTAATTATCCTAATTTAGCAGGTGTTACATTCTCCCCTTGTTAAAGAAATTTCGTCCCGAAATTAGCTTGAGTGCACGGACGGTGCGTTGTCTGGGAAGAGATGTGGGTATTTCTGTCGCATTTGGTCTTCCCGTTCCCAGGTGAACTCAGGGCCGCGCCTAGAATTCCACCTGACTTTTACTATGGGAATACGACTCTGTTTCAATTGTTTGACCTCACGGTCCATGATTTCCATAGGTTTCTCGACGAAATGAAGTTTATCATCGATTTGAATTTCGTCGAGCGGTATAATCAGCGTCTCGTCAGACAGACATTTCTTCAAGTTAGAAATGTGGAATGTGTTGTGAACGCTGCTAAGTTCAGCAGGAAGTTGCAGGCGATATGCCACTGGACCAATCCTTTCGAGGATTTCGAATGGTCCGATATATCTAGGATTTAGTTTGCCTCGTTTCCCGAATCGAATAACACCTTTCCACGGTGCCACTTTGAGAAGTACCTTGTCTCCTACCTGGAACTCAAGGTGTTTGCGTCTCACGTCAGCATAGCTTTTCTGACGGTCACGTGCGGCTTTCAGCCGGTTTTGAATACCAACGATTTTCTCAGTAGTTTCTTGAATGATTTCTGGACCCGTGAGTTGGGATTCTCCTAACTCAGTCCAACAGACAGGTGATCGGCACTTACGTCCGTAAAGTGCCTCGAAGGGTGCAGCCTTTATGCTGGTATGGTAACTGTTGTTGTACGAAAACTCACACAACGGTAAGTGATTTTCCCAAGAAGTACCGAAGTCGACTACGCAGGCTCGTAGCATATCCTCCAGTGTTTGAATAGTTCGCTCGCTTTGGCCATCGGTTTGCGGGTGATAAGCAGTACTCATATCCAGACGAGTACCAAGAGATTTCTGTAGCGATTGCCAAAAGTTAGAAGTAAAACGGCTGTCCCTATCCGAGATGATCGAGGTAGGTACGCCGTGTCGCGAGATGATTTCTTTGACATAGATGCGAGTCAGACGCTCCATCTTGTCGGTTTCCTTGATGGCCAGAAAATGAGCAGATTTCGTGAGACGGTCCACGATCACCCAAATGGTATCGCAACCACTCGAAGTTTTTGGTAGTTTGGTAATGAAGTCCATGGAAATCTGTTCCCATTTCCATTGAGGAATTTCAGGTTGTTGAAGCAACCCAGAGGGTCTTTGGTGTTCGGTCTTAACTTTGGAACAGGTTAGGCATTTACTGACGTACAAGGCAATGTCAGCTTTCATGTTAGGCCACCAATACAGCCCTTTGACGTCATGATACATCTTGTCAGATCCGGGATGTATAGAGTATCGAGATTTGTGAGCTTCAGCCATCACCAAATCTCGCAAGTTTCCGAATTTGGGTAACCACACCCGGTTAGAGAAGTATCGAGTTCCATCGGGTTTGATTTCGAATTGTTTATCCAAGCCTCGCAAGGCTTCATTTTTCAAGTTTTCATCGTTGAGTGCTTCAAGTTGAGCGGTAAGGATTTGAGCAGGAAGCTCGTTATGAATTGTCATAGAAAGTGCTCGAACTCGAAGGGGTTTCACTCGTTCTTTTCGGCTTAAGGCATCGGCAACTACGTTAGCCTTGCCCGGATGGTATTTGATCTCGCAGTCGTAGTCACTAAGTAACTCAACCCAGCGACGTTGTCTCATGTTTAGATCTTTCTGATCGAATATGTGTTGGAGACTTTTGTGATCGGTAAAGATAGTGCTTTTCGTACCGTAGAGATAATGTCTCCAGATTTTCAATGCGAAGACCACAGCACCTAACTCGAGGTCGTGGGTCGTATAGTTTTTCTCGTGAATTTTTAGTTGTCGTGAGGCATAGGCAATGACTTTTTCCCGTTGCATCAACACACAACCAAGTCCCTGGTGTGAGGCGTCGCAGTAAACTACGAAATCGTCGGTGCCCTCGGGTAAGGACAAGATTGGTGCACTGCAAAGTTTGTTTTTCAATAGCTGGAAGGCTGACTCTTGTTTATCAGTCCAATCGAACTTCTTATCCTTCTGAGTCAGTGTGGTTAGTGGGACAGCTATTCTTGAAAAGTTTTCGATGAATCGGCGATAATAACCAGCAAGACCTAAGAATTGTCTCACTTCGGTTGGAGTGGTCGGTGACTCCCAGCTCTTGATTGCTTCAATCTTGGCGGGATCAACATGAATTCCTTGGCTGTCAATCACGTGCCCGAGGAATTGAACGGTTCGAATCCAGAACTCACACTTAGAGAATTTGGCATATAACTCTTCGTGTTTCAGAAGTCCTAGAATGGTTTTCAGATGTTGAGCATGTTCCTGCTCATTGCGAGAGTAGATCAGAATATCGTCGATGAACACAATGACGAATTTGTCAAGATATGGTTTGCACACCCGATTCATAAGGTCCATGAATACGGCAGGTGCGTTGGTTAAACCGAATGGCATCACTTGGAACTCGTAATGCCCATAACGAGTTCGGAAGGCTGTCTTTGGGATATCATTGTCACGGACTCGGAGTTGATGATAACCCGACCGTAGATCAATCTTTGAGTAAACACTCGATCCCTGGAGTTGATCAAATAGGTCATCGATTCTAGGAAGTGGGTACCGATTCTTTATGGTTAGCTTATTCAGCTCTCGGTAGTCAATACACATGCGGAAAGATCCATCTTTCTTTTTCACGAATAAGACCGGAGCTCCCCAAGGCGAGGAACTTGGTCGAATGAATCCTCTGTCCAGGAGTTCCTGTAGTTGGTTAGACAACTCCTGCATTTCGGATGGTGCTAAACGGTAAGGGGCTCGTGCCACGGGTGCAGCTCCAGGCACAAGTTCGATTTGAAATTCAACTTGTCTAGATGGCGGAAGTCCGGGCAAGTCTTCAGGAAAGACTTCCGGGAAATCCCGCACGATTGGAACATCTTCAAGTCGCTTCTCCTCCGACTTCTTCTCCGTTACATGTGCGAGGATGGCTTGATACCCTTTTCGTAGATACTTTCTAGTTTTCAGACAGGAGACAATATTCAGATTCCGTCTGCCGGTCTCCCCTTGTAGGACTAAGGTTCCACCGGAGACAAGAGGTATGCGAACGAGTTTGTCATGACAGATGATTTCAGCTCGGTGCTTGGATAACCAATCCATACCGACAATAATATCGAAGCTGCCGATCTCGACAGGGATTAAATCAATGGGAAACGTTTCGTTCGTGAGGTTAAGTGTACAGTTATGTATGATGCTATCAGTCTCAATCAGGTTGCCATTAGCTAATTCTACAATGTATTTAGCGTCTAAGGCAGTGGGAGAAATATCAAGTAAAGGGCTAAATTTCTCAGATATGAAGCTTCTATCGGCACCGGTATCAAATAACACAGAAGCAGTAAGGTCGTTGAGAAGGAACGTACCCGTCACGACGTTCGGGTCTTGTCTGGCTTCCCCAGCCTTGATAACGAATGATCTGCCGCGAGCAGGGTTGTTGTTGTTTTTCAGCTTTGGGCAATCTTTCTTGAAATGCCCTGTATTTCCGCACCCAAAGCAGGCCTTTGGTGCATTAGTGTTGGGGGTGGGAATGTTGGTTCGACAATCCTTGGCTAGATGCCCGAACCGCTTGCAGTTGGAGCAAGGGCAAGAACCGTCATGGTGGCGGTTGCATTTGGGACAGTAGGGTCTGCTCCCGCTGTACCCTTTCTTCTCCGAAGTTCCAGATGAATAAGCCTTAATGTACTCAGGCTTTTTGTTGGAGGTTTGGTTGGATGAGTTGGGGTTACCTTCCCACTTGCGTTTGTTGTTTGCAGATGGGGTTGAAGTTGTACCACGGCGGACAGAATTTGCCGTTAGTTCATGGGCCATACGGATGGCGCTCTGAATAGTACCCGGTTTGGAAGAAGTTACCAGGTCTTGGAGTCTCTCAGGAAGACCATCAACAAATTTCTCGATCCTCTTGTACTCAGGATCGACCATGGTTGGGCACAGAAGTGCCAGTTGGTGGAAACGGTTGGTGTATCCGGTGATGTCATTACCTTGCATCTTATGGTTCCAAAATTCCACTTCTAGTTGTTTCAATTCATCCCTGGGGCAATACTCGCCCCTCAACATCTTCTTCAACTCTTCCCACGGGAGTTGGTAAGCAGTAGCAACACTCACAGTCTGGGCATAAGTGTTCCACCAGGTGAGTGCGGTGTCAGTAAAAGTACTAACGGAGAACTTAACCTTATCTCCCTCCGCACAGTTGCAGATAAGAAATACAGACTCAACTTTCTCGATCCAGCGTACTAGACCGATAGCTCCCTCGGTACCTGCAAAGTTTAGAGGTTTGCAGTTCTGAAAGTCTTTGTATGAACAGGGTTTAGCAGTAGTGGTTTCAGCGGCATCGCTGTTCCTCGAGGAATTTGGTGGAGTATTCCGAGCCAAGGCTTCAGTAACAGCCTGGGTTATAAGGGAGGTAATCTGGGCATCGGTGTACGGTCGTGTCTTTGGCGGCATGATTCTTCAATGAAAGAAATGAAGATACATGAGATTTTGTATGAAATTGTAATTGTCACAGATGTACATGTATAAAAGCAGTAATACATAACATCAACATGGAAAATGACAATTAATGTGAGTTGAGATAACAAGGGATATCTGATAGATAAAGTGAGTTCAAAAGTTACATCTTACAGAGATATTACAAAAGGTGTCGGGAATGGTTACATCCGACTAGTTTATAGAGTAGTGCTAGATAGTCCCTAGATTACGAGATAGATTACAAGACAAAAACTACACTAATCTTAATGTAGATTAATTGGTTCCATCAGCGTGACAAAGCGGTCCACAGTTTCTGCTAGTCGGTTGGTTCATTCTTAGTTAGGGTTCCTGGCCTTCGGATTCTTCTTCCGACTCCAGGTTCAGGTCGTGTGGGTGGTAGCGTGCTTCAAGCATGTCCCTGTATCTTTGAGTCGTGGAGCGGTACCTAGTCTCCTCCGTTGATTTCCTGCCCAAACGTTTGATCCATGTTTTGGTCCTACTGGTTAGGTTGGTGGCTACTTTCTTCCAGTAACGGATCTTATCTTTGATGCGTGTAGGGACAGATCGGTTTGAGATTCTCAATCTTTGTTCATAGTCTATGCACTTACGCTTAAGTGCCCAATTTCGGCCGTCTAGTCCCACAGCCTGATCTCGCACTCTCTCATATTCTTCAATATCGATGCCAGTCATTCCGAAATCCTGATTTTCGTTTCCCTCCAGCATGATTTCTTCTTCTGGTACGATGTCCTCATCGAGATACGTGTACTGGATTTGTTCCCCGTGGACTTGGTCACTATCAGACATGTAGTCGTCCATTTGGGAAATTCGTGTCTTTGAGTTCTATAGAAATGACAGAGAGAGGATTTTAGTCCTTGGAAGTACGTTGTTTCAGGGTGTTAGATGTGATTTTCGTAAAATCATTAGAGTGCGCCACAAGGTGGTGTGACGGTAATCAAGTCTGTCATGGTCGGTGCAAATCGCTGAGAGAAATTCGTAAGTGTCACCAGAGAAACGTCGGCTATCTCTATAGCGAGTGTGTTTACGTGCGAGGCCTATTCATATATATATTCAATATATAATAGCCTAGGAGTATAGTCAGCGAGTGAGGCCTATGTATGTATATACTCGTATATCACATAATAGCCTAGAGTATGTCTAGCACATAACAAGTAAGAGTCTCGGTTCTCTCGTGGTCAGAGTCTACTAACGCATTCCTGTTTGACATAACCATTTCAGACCTCACATCATTTTTCCTTAATTGTACATAGTTGATCAGGCTATGTTAAATTAAAGTCGTATGATGTAATTCCTGAACCAATCATGCCTAATAAGGAAATACTGCCTAATGGTCATAGTCTAGGCCCACTAAATGCAACCTAGTTCACTATAACCTTAGGCTCTGATACCAATCTGTAACACCCCCGAAATTCACTGTTTTGCGGAAGCATAGTTTGGGGTATTACTAATTAAATATCAAAGCACAAGATATACAGCAACGACCTCTAAATGAGACGTTTTGTAAATTAGTTACATTCCATAGATATAATGTTTGAAAACTTAGTGTTTTCGTATACAAAATGTAGTTTCCCCTAGAGTCCACGCGTATAGCGGGAGATTCTATTACATAATCGTAATCTACAAAAGATAATGCTAAGAATCTCCGTTAATGCAGTTGTGTTGAAATCATGCGACTCTAGCTAAAATCCTGGAGTAATCCTACTCCATCCGGGTACCTGAGAAAACATGCTAAAAAGTGTCAACCAAAAAGGTTGGTGAATCTCACAGGTTTGTAATTAATATCGGCTTTGAACACGAGATTTCATTAGTAGTGCCCGTAGGCGTAAAATCAGCCATTGCAATCCAGCAATCGTAAAATCAGTATTTGCAATCCAGCAAATGTAAATAAATAAGTTTATACCGTTGCCATGAGGCTCATAATCGAAGCTTAACCCGTAATAATATGTTTGCTCCCGTGACATGCTCGTAAGTGAGCAAGCATCAGTAACGAATAAGTTGTCACCCGTTTATACGTGTAAATCGGTACGTGGCAGCGCTACTGCCCCGGGTGGGGAGGGTCATTTCCCTAATGGATCCATTAATTACTGTTCGCGCTTAAGTCCATAACTAACGATATATGATGGAGAGACTTCTGTAAATAGTAACAACTCATGCAATTCCGTTTGGTATAGTAAACAGTTTAGTACTTGTGTTCAAGAAAAAGTAGTAGCATGTATCTCCCCCAATAAGATAAAACAGTAAAAGTGGGGCCGTAAGACTCACCTGAGTCCTTGCAAGTACGTTTAGATCAATAAACGAGTAAGTAATATCGACCGTAGGTTCTCCGAACCCGTAACCTTCAAATGCCTAAACATATAAAGTTAAGTAAGTAGATGTCTCGCAAGACCATCTAGGCTAGTTGTTTACACAACTCATTATGTCCAAGTGTTTGTTTAGTAATTCGTTTGTAGTTTGAAAACAAATATGGTCCGTTGGTGACGGTTTGTAATAATGATTCAAAGCGTTATCATTTATAACGCAATTTAGTGTAATTGTAATTGAAAGTATGTTCTCTGACGTTTGTTAAGTCGTATGACATAAGTATTTGAAGTTGTATAAGTTCAACACTTAGTAAAATCTGACTTTTCAAGGTTCTGGTTTGTGCGACGTAGCATGCGACGTAGCATGCGACGTAGGGAGGTACGTCGCATGATGCGACCTTCGCAAATCAATGCGACGTAGGAGGCGACGTCGCTAATGCGACGTTGGTTCGGTTTGCGACGTAAAAGTCTACGTCGCTATGTGCGACGTCCGCAAGTTAATGCGACGTAATAGGCTGCGTCGCTAGTGCGACGTGGGGATATCTGTGCGACGTAGGCCGTGACGTCGCTAAATGCGACGTTGGCCACAAAATGCGACGTTTTGAGCTACGTCGCAGATAGTCCAGCGTCTCTGCGACGTAGCGGTCTGATCGGAATTTGGTGGCCGGAAAATCGGTCGAAAAGCTTCCGTTCGGTCCAAATCTTTTACCCAACCCATATTTGGACATTTTAAGCATATATAAACCATAAAAACGTAAAAATGAGTAAAAACGGAGAGTTTCGGGTTTTGTCGGAAACTTACGAAATGCCGAAATGAAAATCCGGAAAGATAGGAATGTAGATCGTGATGCGGTGGTGTTTTTCTTCCAAACGGAGGGTATAATCCGAGTGCTCCTTGAGGTGTTATTTGGCGTTTTTGAGTGATGGTGGTGGTGGATCCTTTTGAGAGAAAATGGAGAGAAGAAAGAGAAAAGAAAAAGAAAGAAATAAGGAAGAGAAGGAGGAGGGAGGTGGGGTGTAGGTGAAAGCCTCACCTCACAGTCCCCATTCCGTGCTCCGCGCAGTGCTCGTTTCCTCCGTCGTTTAAACGCTATATCAAGCAGTTATATTTTTAAAAGGTGACGGGAATGTTTTAATGAAATACCTTGAAATTAATTATAAAAACATTTGTCGAAGTATTAAAATTCTTAACTCGCGTTTAATACGTATTCGTTAAATTATTTAAAATGTCGTCGCGATATTATAAATAATGTTTGTTCGCTGTGTATTTTATATAATAAAATATGTTCTCATTATTTCGGTAAGTTTCTGTCACCAACGACCAAGTAACTGTGTCGGACTCCGTCCGGTTAATTCGTACGATTAATCCAAATCGCGTAAGTACACACATATATATATAATTCACCTTATATATATATATACAAATAGAGTCTGCAATTAGTCCTATTACATACTAATTACAACTAGTTACAAGTAATTAGGCATAATTAATTATCCTAATTTAGCAGGTGTTACAAATTGAAATGACGCGATCGGTTTGAATGATCACGCGATCGCGTGGGTTATAGTTTGACGCGATCGGCAGGACAAATCACGCGATCGCGTGGTTTGTCTGCGTGTGCAGGTCTGTGACGAACAGCAGATTAAATTCAAAAACTTGTGTTTGATTTGGGGGCATAATTAGTTTGTAGAACATCCTAGCATGCTAATATACGTAATATAAACATGTAAAATTAACAAAAACGTAAACGATTCCTTACAATCAAAATGATGAACGGATGATGGTGATGATGAACGATGAAGATGATGAAGATGATGATGAGGATGATCACGATGATGATGATGATGCTTGATCTTGTTTTTGTTATTTGTTGTTGTTGTTTGATTTGGAACCGAGAGAGAGCCGAGAGAGTTAGAGAGTGAGATTGAGAATGAAATGAAACAAAGGGTGTGTTCGTTTGGTTTATGCCCAGCTCCAATAATTGGAGTTGGGTGGCTCCATTTTGTGGTACAAAATACCCGTGTTTTTGTACCCGATCGAAAAATAGTAAAATGTTTTAATTTGATAAATTTCTAAAAATGAATTCGTTTATACTTTTATTGGAAGTATTTTATAAAAATACCTTTAGTGAGATATAATAATATATCTTTGTTTTACGTTTTAGAGACGGATACGATTTGAATGTTTTCATCGTGTTTGAGTAAAATGTTATAAAACGAAATATGTTTCATTTTATCTAATGTAAATAATAATTACTATCTCCAATAATAATACATTATTTATAAAGGTTGTCGCGAATGATTTGATTTTGTACGATACGAATACTTTATATATTATCAAAATAATATATAATAAATAATGAGTTATTAAATAATAATTCTTATATTATTTAATATTGTTTTTCACCAACGCCATATATATATGAATCGGAAATTTGGCCGATTTGATAATTGCACGATTAAATCTAATCGAGTATTGATATATATTCAACAATATATATTTTGATACATACAATTAGCCTAATACATAGAACTAATTACACGTATTTCTAAATGATTAGGAGCTAAAAACTAGTCCTAATTTGACGGGTGTCACATAGAAAGACAGTTTAGTGCACCTAGGACTCCACAACAAAATGGAGTAGCTGAAAGGAGGAATAGGACACTAATTGAGGCTGCTAGAAGCATGCTAGCAGATGCTAAACTTCCAATGTCCTTTTGGGGAGAGGCAGTCAGCACTGCTTGTTATGTTTTGAATAGGATTTTGATCATTAAACCTCATAACAAGACACCCTATGAGTTATTCTTTAAGAGAAAACCTTTGGTTAGCTTTTTAAAACCATTTGGATGTCCCTGTACTGTCTTAAATACTAGGGATCACCTTGGTAAGTTTCAGAGTAAGGTAGATGAGGCTGTATTTGTTGGATACTCTATTCAAAGCAAGGCTTATAGAGTATTTAATAAAAGGACTAGGATCATAGATGAGACCATGGATGTGACCTTTAATGAAAATACATCAAATGTAGAAGGAAAAGGTCCAGAAGTTTTGTTTGATATTGATGCACTAACCCATGCTTTTAGATATCCAGATTTGTCTACTAGTGCAGGTATAGATGCAGGTGAAGATGAGCTTTCAAGCTCAAGTCAGACTAAAAAGGAGGACTTGAAGTATGTATTGTTTCCTATTTGGTCTCCAGATCCTCCAGAAGCATTCCAATCAGAGCAACAAGAGGAAGATGGACCTTCCGATGATACAAGTGGGTCAACTGGCAAAAATGGTTCAAACAAGGATGAAGATGGATCAACTTCATCAGATCCTCAACCATTTACTTCAAAGGGTTCTCATACAGTTTCAGAGCATGATTCAGAAGGAGAGTATGAATCTCAAAAGCATTTTGAACAAAGTCCTCCATTTCAAGTTTTGGAAAGGACTTCTTTTTCAGATTCTGAAGCAACTCCAAAGCCTTCAAAAGACAGAGAGGAAAGAGATTCTTATTCAGAATCAGAGATGGATAATCTTTTGGGTCCTAATTCGGAAAGAGAATTACTTGATACATCCATGTCTAAGTATCTGGTTCACAAAGATCATCCATTGGATTTGGTCATGGGTGATATTGATTCATCTGTTCTGACCAGACAGCAGTCAAAGGTAAGAGAAGAAGATTTACTTACTTCATTATATGTTTGTTTTCTTTCTCAGATGGAACCAAAGAAGGCAGTGGAAGCTCTCAAAGATCCAAGTTGGATAGAGTCAATGCAAGAAGAATTGTTGCAGTTCAAACTGCAAGATGTATGGGATTTGGTTGATCTACCAAAAGGAAAGAAAGCTATAGGCACAAGGTGGATCTTCAAGAACAAGAGAGATGAAAGAGGAATAGTGATAAAGAATAAAGCAAGGTTGGTAGCACAGGGGTACACACAGGAAGAAGGCATTGATTATGATGATGTCTTTGCTCCTGTTGCTAGAATAGAAGCTATTAGGTTATTTTTAGCTTATGCATCTTATCAGGATTTCAAAGTTTATCAAATGGATGTGAAGAGTGCTTTTCTTCATGGTCTAATTGATGATGAGGTGTATGTATGCCAACCACCTGGGTTTGAAGATCCAACATATCTAGATAGAGTGTGCAGATTGAAGAAAGCTTTGTATGGGTTACATCAAGCACCAAGAGCTTGGTATGATACTCTATCTGAGTATCTTCTCAAGAATGGATTCAAGAGAGGTACTATTGACAAGACTTTGTTTACCAAGAGGGTTCAGAGAGATATATTGTTGGTACAGGTTTATGTTGATGATATTATTTTTGGGTCAACTAGGGATTCATTGTGCAAGGAGTTTGAGAAATTAATGCATAAGAAATTCAAGATGAGTTCAATGGGTGAACTTACTTTCTTTTTAGGACTGCAGGTTAAACAGAAGACAGATGGAATCTTTATTAACCAAGGGAAGTATGTGCAGGATATTTTGAATAAATTTGGTTATAAAGATGTAAAGATAGCTAGCACTCCTATGGAGGCACACAAACATCTTAATTCTGACCCTGATGGAGAGGAAGTAGATGTGCACTTGTACAGGTCAATGATTGGTTCTTTGATGTATTTAACTTCATCTAGACCTGATATTATGTTTGCAATGTGTCTTTGTGCTAGGTACCAAACCAATCCAAAGCAATCACACATGTATGCTGTGAAAAGGATCTTTAGATACTTGAAAGGTCAACCAGAGTTGGGACTTTGGTATGCTAAAAGATCAGATTTTGAGCTTAAGGCTTTCACAGATAGTGACTATGGTGGTGAGAACATGGATAGAAAATCAACAAGTGGAGGATGTCAATTTCTTGGAAATAGGTTAGTGTCATGGCAATGTAAGAAGCAGACCACAGTTTCCACATCTACAGCAGAAGCCGAATATGTTGCAGCATCAAGTTGTTGTGCACAGGTTCTTTGGATTCAGAATCAAATGATGGATTATGGTTTGACTTTCATGAACACTCCTATTTATATTGATAATACCTCTGCTATTAGTATCATTCAGAATCCAGTTAAGCATTCAAAAACCAAACACATTGAAATCAGATATCATTTTATACGAGATTGTTATGATAAAAGATTGATTCATATTTTTAAAATTCATACTGATAATCAACTTGCAGATCTTTTTACAAAAGCATTTGATGTAGGAAGATTTACATTTTTGATAACTAATATTGGTATGATCAATCTCACGTAGTGTTTTGGTCTGGATTTGATAATAACAGGGGTGAAGTATATTGTATGTGACAGGGTCAAGTGTTGCAACTGTTAGCTTCATCATGATAACAGTTGGTGCCACTGTTAGTTTACTTATGCCACTGTCAATGTATTTTAAACCCCTGCTGTATATTTATGTACATTAACCCCTGCTGGTTGTTTTTTTTTTCTTAGTTTAATATTGCAGGACTCAGCCACTGTCAAGAGACATCACTTGAGCTGGAGTCTAATGTTTTATTTGTTACTTCTTTTTGGTTAAAAAAAAAAAAAATCTTTTTCTAATAAAGCTAAGTTTATGCCCCGGTTAGTTCTAAGTTGGAGTTTCCCTGGTCGGATGCCCCTGCTAGACTATCAGCCGCTGTTAACTTTGTTAGATGTTTAAAAAGGGTTGACTATAATTGACCAAGTGAGGTACCCCTGTTGGGATTATTTATCAGTTGTGCCCCTGCTGGGTATAACTAGCAGTGCCACTGTTAGTTCTATTTTTTAGGGCTTGGCACTGTCATCATATAAATACTCAAATACTTCACTTTTTCAATTACGCTTTCAAAATTTTCAAAACCCTTCAATAATTGCTCTCGTTTTACTTTGTTTATTGTCAATTGCTCTTCGTTCTTTCATCGATTACATCAATGGCATCGTCATCTTCGTCTGATTCTGGTACTTCTACGCTAAGTGTTCATTCTGAACACAACATGAGGGCTTTCTTGAATAAAGAACTTGCCGATGAGTATTTTCATCCTATCATTGATTTCTTGAGTAATTGTCCAGTTACTTATGCTCTTACTGTCGCTCCACGATTGATTCGATCGCATATTCAAGAATTCTGGCAGAATGCAAAGGAAGGGAATGTTAATGGTATTACTCACATTCATTCCACTGTCAAGGGTAAGAAGGTAATGGTGACTGAGATTGTTCTTAGGGAACTTCTGTAGTTTGATGATGAAGGAGGTATTCTGGAATTATCAAGAGATGATTTGTTCAACGGCATAATGGGTATGGGGTATGAAGGTTCTGGAAAAGCAAGATCAGAATATACTTTCTTGAAGTCATGGTTTTGTCCTCAATGGAAGTTCTACATTCATACTTTTCTGGTATGTTTGTCTCAAAAGAGAACTAGTTTTAATGAATTTAGTTCTAGTATTGCATATCCTATTATCTGCTTGGCACGGGGTATCAAATTTAATATGTCTAGGTTTATCTTAGATAACATGATTAGGAATGTGAAGGGTGATACATTCATTATGTACCCTAGATTTGTTCAACTTTTATTGAATAATCAATTGTCAAATTTGCCAGCAGAGGATAGTGTAATAGTTAGTTCTACTCTATCTTTGAGAACTATTAAAGCCATGACTCAGTATCAAAATGCTTTTTCAAAGAAGGAAACTGCATTATTTTCTACAATGTCAGTTGCTCCTTCTGCCACTGGTGGTGTATTACCAACACCATCTGGACCAAATGATGACAGGCCAACAACACAAGTTGGTTCTGAACACACATCAGGAGGTGGCACCAAACGAAAACAAGGGAACCAAAAGCCTACCCAAAGTAAAGCCAAGAAATCCAAGAAGGCTAAACAGGCTGTGGAGATTCCTGTTTCTTCACAGTCTCAGTCAAATATTCCACCACAACAGGTGAACATACTTGATGAAAATGTTCATTCTGGACGGGCTGCCACTACTGTTTCTAGCCCACTGGCAGGGCAGGATAGTGGTAACATCAATCAGACCCAACCAGAGGCAACTATATTTGATGAACCTATGGGTGATGATTCAAATGTAGGTCCCAGTACCAATAACCAAGGGACATCTGCAGTGGTAGATGTGGTCAATGATTCATCTAGGAGGTCACACTCCAATGTTGATGAGGCTAGTAATAAAACTAGGGAATTGACTATTGCTGATTTGGTACATGATGTCAATTTGATTTGGAATAAGTTTGAGAAGGAAAGAGCTTTGAGAAGAGAGCAACAAGTTCTGTTGGTTGCTCAGGGTGAGTTGATAAAGATGCAGAGGGATGAAATTTTTGATTTACAAACCAGGTTGTCAATTGTTGAAGATGCAGTTGATAAAATTTTGTTGCCTGCTAAGGAATCTTCAGGCAAGGGGGAGAATAAAGATGATGATCTTAAGCAGAATGATATGCCTGAAGATAAGAATGATCATGATGGTCAAGATGATAACAATGATGGTGATACTGGAGGTGCAGATGATTTCAGTTTCATGGATATACCTGCTGATATAGAGATGAGTGATAGAGTTATTGAAGATGAATTAAATGCCTCAGATTATGTGGTTAATGAAGACATGAATGAACAGATGGTTGATGAGATGGTTGATGCTGAGAATGATCGGAGGATGATGGTGTATGTGGGAGAAAATGTTCAAACAGGTGACAATATTACAGATGATAGTACACAGAGTGGTCCAGCTCTAAATGTTTTTCCATTGAACAAAGGATTACCTTTTAAGGCTGTGGCTAATCTGTATATCTGGGATATTATGGGAGCTAATCTAGATATGTGTAAAAGAGTAAGTTTTAGTGATAGGTTGGTGTATAGTGATGATAGATCTGTTGAGAAGATGGAATCTGATGATGTAGAGGGTAAGGGGGAGTTGATAGAGTCAAAACCTGAAGCTAAAGAGGAAGATAGAGTAAAGATTTACAACAGAAAGAAATCAATTCCAAAGAGAAAGTCTACCTCTGCTAAGGTACAAACCTCTGTTGAAACTCAATTGTTGACCACTGCTAGTAGTGTTTCTACCTCTGCTAGTAGTTTGGTATCTACCACTGTTGGTACTTCAACAGCAACCCCTGCTACTACAATTTCAATCCCTGTCATCAAAACCCCTGTTACTACAACACCTACCCCTGTTAGCACAAAACCAACCACTATTATATCAACCTCTGTTGGCTCTTCAAATATTCATACAACTGTTGGTACACCTACTGTTACTCCAATTTTCACCACTGCTACAGCAATGACCACTGTCAGGGCTCTAGAAGTGCCTGTTATCATCAGAGAGCCTACTCAAACACCCAAACCTAAGTCTGATCTTCCAAAGATTGATTCAAAAGACAAAGGTAAGGGAAAATTGAAAGAAGAGAAGAAGATTAAGAAGGTTGTAGAGCCTCCAATTAATTTGGATGAGGCCAGAAGAGCTAAGGAGGAGCATGATGAGAGAATGCGAAGAATGGCAGTTGAGTCTAAAAGAAAGGAAGGTCCTGATGTTGATGTAATATTAGAAGATTCAAGTGTGGTGACCTTATCACAAAGAGCTGCACAGATGTTGAATGATATGGCTGCAAGAGGTCAAGGTTTGACTGCTCAACAGATTCATGATATGATCAACAGAAAGGATGATAAAGATGGTTTGGATCCAGGATTTGCAAAGCTTAAACAAGCTAATGAAGAAAAGGCTAGATTGAAAAGACAAGCTGAGCTTGAAAAGAAAAGGAACAAACCTCCAACTGCTGCTCAAAGAAAGAAGGATTTACTTAAAATTCTTGGTGATAGGTATGCACCAAGAAGTGTGCTGGAAGGATGGGATGTAGAGAAACTGGAAAGAGCTTATGGAAAATATCAGAATGAGGAGAAGGAAGATTTTGAGAAAAGAATTCAGAAAGATAAATTCATTAAGAAAAAGTTGGCTGAAGATAGAAAGAAGATTGCTGAGCAAGTGAGAAGAGAAGAGGAAGAAAGAATAGAAAAGAAAGAGCAAGAGGTGATAGAATCCAAAGAAAGAGAGTTAAAAAGACTTTCTGATCAGAATATAAAGAGCAGATGGAATGGAGTACTTGCTTCTGATAATGTAGTTCATGATTTAGAGAGGAATGCAGAGGAGTTGAAGAAATATATTAAAGAGGTGAAGGATTATAAAGAAAATATTCACATAAATCATGATAGATCTTCAAGGATAATTGAATGGGAAGGAATTAAATCAAAAGGTGCTGATGGTGATAAAGAACAGATCAAGAGTGTTAGAGAGAATGGAGATAAGCACTACTTGTCATCAGTTACTGCTGTGCTTAAGAATGTGAATAGATTGGACATTCTAGATCTGTTTGAGCTAAACAGTCAAGGAGATAGACAGGCTTCATTGGTGATTATGGAAAGAGAATTGGGAAGATGTCTGAATATGCTGTTTGAGCATGAGCCATTCATCAATTTGTTCCTACATTGTATTGATGCTGTAAATACTTGGAGACATTTTGTTAGAGCTGGAGTTCATATGATTCTATTCAGAAGTGGAATGTCAATTTATATGTTTGATGAAAGAAGATATGTTCTGGGAACTCAGACTCTGAGAAATGTGCTTGCATCTCAATTGAAAACTACAGTTATATCAGAAGGAGCTTTTAATGCTTTATATATGGTGCTTAATCAGTTTCATAAAAGAATGGAGTTGGAAAGGAGAAGAGAGGAGGAGAAAAGAAGAAAACAGAATCAAACTCAGAAAGTTGAAAAGAAAGATGAAGAAACTTGATGCATTGCTGGGAATGATCAAGTTTAGGGGGAGATTGTTGAGACCTGAGCCACTGTTGAATCTGCTCAGAGTACGAGTATGTTGCCGCTGTCAACAAGATTTAGTCTAACAGTGCCACTGTTGGTACATGTAATTTGTATTGTGTAGTTACTCCACTGTTAGTATTATACGAGTACTACCCCTGTTAGTAATATAGATAACCACTGTTGGTTAGATATAGTCGGTTAGAGAGAATTATAGAATAGATATGATTCCATAATAGTTTGATTCTGTAAAGGACTCTATATGTTATAAATAGAGATTCTATAAAACCCTAGATAGATACAATTCATTCTAGTTATTAGCTTCAAGGTTGTAAACCCTAACACAGTTGTGTGTTCGTATTATTGATAATAATATTGAAGCTTTTGGTTAGATATTCTGTCACAATTGGTATCAGAGCAGGTGGCTCATGATCTAGGATCTACAAGTTTTACAAGAAAGAGAAGCCGTATCGAAGAAACCCTAGAAGATTGCAAGAAAAATTCGTAATTCGTCACTTTCTGCACAGCCATGGTAAAAAATTCGGATCTCATTCGTTAACCGTTAGATCATCGTGAAAATTAAACTGTAAGTTGTTAACATACAGGCGCATATCCCTACCGAAGGAATTTTTGATCTGAGCTTTTGATTGAGAGATATTTATTGTCGAAATTGGTTGCTGAAAGTTTAGAGTTTTTCAGAATGTCAGAAGTAAAACGATCAATGGTCTTCGTTATTCAACGAAAGTTTATGATTTTTGGATATGTTATAGAAGACATATGTTTCTACATTGTGTAAAAATTTCATTGTGATCGGATGTCTCTACATAGAGATATTAAAATTCGAATCTGCTGCAGTACGTTTGTGGTTTCTGTTTGTGCAGCTGTATTGATTTAATTTCTGTGTATTCGTTAATCGTTGGATCGACTTGATTTTTGGATATGTGGTTAATGAAACATTGCTGAACTTCGTGTTAAAATTTGAGCTTCATCAGATATGTAACCAAGGAGATATACAGTTCGTAAGCCACTGCTCATCAACTTGCCCCTGCTAGAATGAAGTTTACCACTGTTAAGTACAACGTTGCCTTTTAGTACAATGTTGCCGCTGCTAGCATAGATCTACCACTGCTAATACAAGCTTGCCGCTGTTAGTACAAGCTTGCCACTGCTAGCACAAAACCCTACCACTGCTAATACATAGTAACCACTGTTCGGTATAGCCACTGTTAGTAGTTGCCACTGCTAGTTAGTAGTTGCCACTGTTAGTATAATTTTGCCACTGTTGGGTAGCGAGAACCACTGTTAGTCATTTTTCAAACACTAGCGGAATTAGTGATACTCGTCATGGATGGTACTACATGGTATTCGTTGCTATTATTGAATGGTTATCTGTACAGTTCTTATGGTTACTGTATAAGAAGAGTTTGGATCTCGATTGGAATTGTTTTCATAACAATTTATTCTTATTGATTTAATGGCTCGTTCATGAAGATTCTATGAAGATGTGATTATGAAGAAGATAAATTATAGCTTATTTGATATTGTAGTTGAGTTTTTCAGGTTTGTATCTTATCATATCTCAAAGTGGTGGATGAAGAGCTTTGAAGATAACTTGTTTGATTTGTATGGGACGACGAAGACTTGACAAATCTAGCAAACGTGTGAGATTAACCTTAGGATGCTCAATGCTCACATTTGCTATCACTTGAAAGAGTTTTAGTATGCTCGGTGACTTATGTTGGAAAATAAGGATTTTTGTCAAAGAGATTGCGGTCTACTTATACATTGGATTATAAGTTCGACGTCGTGGATAGTACAAGATATAAGGTACAAGTTTGGAAGATTTAACTTGTTTATTAAGTTTGTTATACTCTATTTTCTTCACCGACCAGTAATTACTACATAGAGCCAATCGATTTCGAGATTCAAGAGATGGTGAACATATTTTAAGGGGAAGCTTACTGTTTAATGTTTCATCATCTACATGTACCACTTGAGGGGAAGTGTTTACAAGTTGCAAAAGATTCATATTTGATTATGACAAAAAGGGGAAGAAGAATTTGAAGATTCAGATTTGCAACTTATCGCATGGCATGATATGATTACAAGAAATCAAGAGTTAAGGGGAAGTTTGCATGAGAAGATGTTTATTTTGTCATCATCAAATAGGGGAAGATTGTTAGGATATTTTAGATTTGATGATACAAAAGATTTAAACATGAGGGACTAAAAGTGATATTTGTTTAAATAGTTTCCATGTACAATTAGGATTTCTTGTAACCCTAATATCTCTATTATATAAAGAGATGTAGGGAGGTAGGTTTTGGTGTGCACACATAATGTAGACGTCTAAGAGTTTTTGTTTAGCCTCAAGATCAAGGTTTCTTGATCCTGTTGCAATCGTGTAACCGTGTTATTCTGATCAAATAATATTGGGGCTTCTAGTGATAACATTGATTTGTTTATTATTCCGCTGCATAATTTATTGTCTTTGTTATCATTATATCCTAGATCAAGACCTAAACAGTCTTGAGCTTGATCATTATTAGGTTTTCACACGTAGTTTTAGTTGTACGAAATAGGACAATTTGAGAGTATTATTAAAATACTATTTCGAATACCATAGTGTTTTTAATTAATGTTTCATGCTTATATTAAAGAAATTTCACCAACGTCCGTATTTACTGACCCGAATTACATTCGATTTAAAACTGTGTACGATCTAATCCAATCGCGTATTCGTATATATTCACCAATATATATTTTGATACATTAATTAGCCTAACACAGAACTAATTACATGTATTAATCATAAAATTACGCACTAAATACTAGTCCTAATTTGGCGGTTGTTACAGCATGTATCCTCAGCAGGAGGAACATTCAGGGTGCCCACTTAGTTGCTCAGCGGATTCTTGAGGAAAAGAGTTTCAATACAAAAAGATCATTCATGGGTCCAGTGATTACAAGGTTGATTAGAAAAATGGGACTGCTTAGAACAGCAGAAGTGGAGAAATTTAAGAGTCTACCCAAGTGGAGTGCCCAACCAATAGACTATGAGTTTCTGAGGATGATAGGGATAATCAGGATTTTGAGAGATGGCACAGTCTATATTAGTGCACGACCAGCAGATCCCGATAGTGTTAACACCCTGGTGCCAGATTTACTTCTACCTAGAGGGACGAAAAAGAAATAGCGGCCGGGAGACGGGGGACAGGTGGCCGGTGCCGCCACCATGGTGGCCGGTGGCGGCTGGGTGATGGTCGGCGGCGGCTGCCTTCCACCTGCCCCTGTTCGCTTTCTTTTCGCTCGTTTCTTGATTCGTGCGTATCTTCTTCGTTTTGCGTCCGTTTTCATTGATTCTTCTTGGGTTGGATTTATTTTTCAAAAACGAAGACTTTGATGAGAAGAAATCCCTGAAATGTGTCTTTGATCTTTAGATGTTTTGTACGAATCTTTTGAATATTCCGTTGTACGTAGAATCTTCGTTCTTCATCCGTTTTTGTTGATTCTTCCTCTGTTAGATTCGTAATTTGAAAACGAAGATCTTGGATAAGAGAAATCTTCGTGGTGGGTACTTTGTCTCTAAATCTTGTTTTGATGTCTTGAATCTTCATCTGCGTGTGGAATCTTCGTTTCTCGTCCATTTTTAGTGATTTTTCTCGTGCTTCCGTGTTTTCACCTTCTTGGCACAATATCACCGATTTAAGTGATAATTGAGCTTGTATGCCAAGTATTAGTCTTAAATGAGAGAGATATCGGTAGAAAAAACATGACTTTTTACGCGATATCATGCATACAACCAACTCTCGTGATCTTGGAGTACACATGACTAGGCGATCTCACTAAAGGTGGTCACTCAATTCACTCAAAGCGTATCGGGTTTCCTAACATTCTAGAACAAACGAAATCGCTTAATAAGCCAGTCATCCAGCACTCATCGTCATAGGCTTGGTCGAGAATCGGATCTCCACTACTTAGGTAAGGACGGTGCTAATTATCCCAAGACATGCAACGGGTTGTAGTTTTTTGTGAGGGTTTAAGAGGGTATGGATAGTGGTATGTTTTTGGTTTGTAAGGGTTTGACTTATCTTAAAAATCTAAGGTATTGAAAAACTTTATTCTAGAACGGAGAATTTATAGTTGCTCATCTTCTATCGAATTTTCTTCTTGATGAGATGATACCGGAAGCACTTCAGCTTTATTGATGGAACTATTTTCTTTTTCTTTTCTTGATTTTCTTCTTTTTATTTTCTTTTCTTTTTCAGAACTTCTTTGCCAGAAAATTTCCAAGGATATTTTTGTTTTGTTTCTTTTTGAAACTGTCGCACCCCCGAAACACGTGGTAGCGGAAACATGAGGTGTCACGGGGGCTACGACCAAATCAAATATCACAACACAAAGATTAAAGCAAACGACCTCTATATGAGACGTTTGAAAACGTTACATTCCATAAATAAAAGCTTACATAAGATTCTAAAGTTCGCAAACATAGTCTAGAGATTTATAATACATAATCGTTGATACAAAATGTCATAATGCAATTTAAATCTCCTGTTTGAAAATATGCGACTCGAGCTATGCTTTCCAAAAGCATCCTACTGTCCTGTTTCCTGTGGGTAGTCCTACTGCGTCTGTAAACCTGAGAATACATACTAAAAGGGTCAACATAAAGTTGGTGAGTTCATAGGTTTAATCTGTAAAGGAATCATGTAAACACAAGGTTTTCTGTTTGTAAAATAGAGTTTTGTAAAATAGAGTTTATGTGTTAAGTCAAGTTCTGCATAATAAAGTTCTGTTAAAACAGTTTCTGTGTGAAATCAAGTTCTGCATATCAAAGTTCTGTAAAACAGAGTTTCTGTGTGAAATCAAATTCTGCATGGATCCAGTTCTATAAAAATAGAGTTTCTGAGTAAATCAAGTTCTGCATGGATCCAGTTCTGTATCATATATCCGGTTCTGTATTTAGTATACTATTGTCATGAGCTCATGTATTCGAAGCTTAACAAATTCTGCTGCCTCTATGTGTCTAATCCGGGACACATCCTGAATCAAATAATTATGCGCCCGTGGGTTAGCTGGAGCGACCAGCTCGGACGGGATTGTCAATCCCAATAGTACTATGCACAATTATTCGCGCTTAAAAATTAACGAACCATGAAATTGAGGTCTTATTGGTGGATTAGTTCTGCTACTCATGCAACTAGTATATGTTATGTTTTCTGTTTCTGTTTATGTTTCTAGCAATCATAAGTAAAAATCTGTAAAAGTTTCTGTTTCTGTTCAAACAATCATAAGTAAAATCTGAAAAGTTTCTGTGTGTATGTATTCTCACCCCAAAACAGTTCAAAAACAAGTAAAAAGGGGGCTATGAAACTCACCTGAGATTAGCAAATAGCAAGCAAATATCAAATAAGCAAGCAAGGTCCAAAGCGCAACCTTCTAACGTCCTAACGTATAAGGTTGTGTAAGTAGATGTCTCAAAAGACCATCTATAGCGATTGTATAAGTGGGGGTCAATGTCCACTTAAGCCAATCGTGTAGGTGGAGGGTTAATGTCCACCTAGAGCTAGTTCATCAACTAGTATGTCCAAATAAATTGTTCAAGTTCGTTTCTTAAAAACGTGTACGACCCGTTGGTGAAAGTTTGTAATAATAATTCATTTAGACATTATTATCAAGTTTGTTTTGCTGTAAACTATTCATTAGTACATATCGTGTGTTGCAACCCAATTATTTTAGTTTGTATAAGTCTTAAACCGTAGGTCAAAGTTGGTCAACTCGTTGGTCAAAGCTGGTCAAACCTGGTCAAACTGGTCAAACCTGGTCAAACTGGTCAAACCTGGTCAAACCTGGTCAAACTGGTCAAACCTGGTCAAACCTGGTCAAACCTGGTCAAACCAGGTCAAACTGGTCAAACCTGGTCAAACCTGGTCAAACCATGAGTCACTTCTAATTTATAGAGTCACTTACCAATTCATGAGACACTTACTGATTTTATGAGTAACTTACCAATTTCATAAGACACTTACTGATTTTATGAGTCACTTACTGATTTCATGAGTCACTTATCAATTTCATGAGACACTTACTGATTTTATGAGTCACTTACCAATTTCATGAGACACTTACTGATTTTATGAGTCACTTACCAATTCATGAGACACTTACTGATTTCATGAGTCACTTATCAATTTCATGAGACACTTACTGATTTTATGAGTCACTTATCAATTTATGAGACACTTACCAATTTCATGAGTCACTTATCAAATCCAAGTGTTCTAAGTGTCGGTTTCTAATTCGGGAAACTTTCTAAATCTAGTTTTTGGTCCAAGTTACTAACTAAGTCATCCAAACCCATTTTTGTTACCACTTTCCAAAAATAGTAAGTTTTATCGTTTTTAGAAACCGAGCCGTTTTTGTTGACTTGGTCAAACCGACTCGGTTTGACCCGAAACTTTTACCCAACCCACATTTCAGTTAAATAAGCTTATAAAATATGTCGGTTCATGTCGGGATTATTTCGAGGTGTCGGTTTTAAATTCGCATCTTAAAACTTCAAGATTCAACGTTTTCGGTTTATGTCGGGTCATTACGCCAACTGATTTCGCCTATCTCTAGTCCAAATCAAACTTCCAAATTTTTACCAACTGATCTACAATGAGTCTAGACTAACATATCAAATTTTCAGCTTCCAATGGGTCCATTAACATATTTAATTAATTCCGAGAAAGTTCCGAACAGATTTATTGAAAACCTACAGGTCAGTCCTACAAATCGGCTCGTAGAGAAAAACGAGTACGTTTCTGGAAAAAGTGTAAAACACAAAAGTTGTAGATCTTTTCGATACGCAAATTTTAAAAAACAATTCGACCTCTAACTCTTAACATATGATTTTATACGAATATTTTCGTGAAATGTCGATTTTTAGGCAGATTCATGCATGTTAAAGTATAAGTTATAAAAACGTATTTTAACATGGTATTTGGACATAATCTTGTTAGATGAACCTTAAAACATGTAAATAAACATAAATGAAAGTAGATATATGTCCTCACAATGGTGGTTTTGGAGAAAGAAGGTTGAAATGATGATGAGGAACTTGTGAGCTTGAATCTTCTTGAAGAACTTTGCAAAATGATGAAGGATTAAAGTGGTGGTGCTTGGTGATGATGTGGTGGTTTGTGGTGATGGGAATGGTGGTTCCAATGGTGTAAGAGGGCTGCTCTCAACTGAGTTTGGAGAGAGGATGAAGATGCTTAGAGAGAAATGGAGTGTTGAGTGAAGATGTGGTTGTGTAAGTAATCAAGTGTTTGCATGTCTTATGAGTGGGATGGGGAATATAAAAGAAATGATCATCTTTCACATGGGGTGGGAAAGGGGGCTGGCCTAGAGGGGCCCACCAAGGACACTTTGGTCATTTTCTTGTTTCTCATTTTAATTGTTACGTTTCCCGTTCGTTTACCCGATTTGTTTAGACGTTTATTTATACGTTAAACATTTAATTGTCGTTTTTATTTAACGATTTAAATTTTGATCTTTTCACTTGAAGTATTTAATATAATACTTGAAAACACTTATAAAAATGTTCCGTTAATTTATCGGCCTCGATTTGCGTGTTCGTTTTACGGAGGTTTAATCGCGTAGCGTTTTAAATAGACGTTTTTCATTGATGAACTATTATATGATGTTTTCAATAATAATTTCATACAAAATAATATATTTTAAATTATTAAAATATATTTTGACTTTCGTTCGATTGTCGGGCGCGTTCCGCGCGTTTCTGTTGCGTTTGAGGCGTTTTAGTCAAAACGCCTAGGTTTTTCGTATATTATTTTAATAAAATAATAAGTAATGATAAATAACTTCTAAAAATATATTTAAGTTATTTATAGAAAGTTTTTCACCAACGTCGGTATTTATACTGTGTTGGACTCCGTCCGGTTGTTTCGCACAATTTTATCAAATTGCGTAAGTGTAATTACAACTAATTACGTAAACGTAATATAAATCAATTACGGGAGTGTATATTCACATAAATATACAAATAGTTACAAGTAATTACAAGTATTTAGCCTAATACTAAACTAAACACACGTAATTAGGGTTTTCAAGTAGGTTAATCAGTAACCCTAAATCGTCGGGTGTCACATTCTCCCCATGTTAGGAGAATTTCGTCCCGAAATTTGTTTTCAGTCACGGTCTGTGTGGGGTCAGTGAGAGAGTAAGTGGGTGGTTCTAGTGAATTCAGACCTCGTCTTGAGATTCACTGGGCCTTGATGATGGGTAAGCCATCAGGGTCTAAGTTCTTGGTTTTCTGTTGCAAGGTTTCTGTAGGTTTCTTAATGAAACAATTCTTGTTTTATCTTTTCTCCCCTCGTTAGATCGATGTTTAACTGGTAACAGTAAGAATACAATAGGTTTCTCATGGCAACTATTCGGCTGAGATTTTAGATGGCATCGAGAAAGGAAAGAGAATGGAAATTCCGATGGTTTATTATGTCTAGGGAGAAAAGTTTTGTCTGCTAAGTTCAAAATGAGGTTCTGATTTACGATTTCACGGCTAAAATCAATCTGTAATTTATGCGTTATTCTTAGCTTCTAAGTTTGTGGGGCGCGATCGAGTAATTTAGTACCGAATAAGATTGAAAATAGTCAAGTTATTGAGAGGTAACGTACCCGTAACAATGTTATGGGTTCTGTCGAGCGTTGTTGTTCTGATTGTTATTTCGTGATGTAAACACATCCGTTCGTATACGTTTGGAAAAATTTCCCCGTGTACTATAAGTAGGACAAGTATTCCTAAATAGTCGGTCATAGTAAGGTCATTTATTATAGGGTTCGTAGTAGGAAAACATTCCTATGTGGTTCGTTGTAGGAATCGTAGTAGGAAGCGTGTATTATGTCTCGGGTATTGGGTAATTCGTTGACGTACAAGTCAAAGTAGTGGTCAAATCTTGATAAAAGAAAAATGAAAGTAGTAATTGGATTCCAATAAATAGTTTGTTAAAACTGTCAATAAACCAGTTTGTAAACAATTCGCAAGTTATGAGTAATTCGTTGGATCACATCCAATATAAATAGTTGTAAACGTATTTTCAATATGTAAATCGTTAGAAGACCAGCAGGTGTTTCAAAGTATAAGTCGTTATCGTTCGTTAGAAAACATAAATCTTTGAGAAAAATTAAGTGAAAATCAAGTGTTTGTCTATAGGTACGGTTTTTATTTGTTAAAAATGTCATCATAATATCTGTTAAAAACTTTAATGTCAATCAAAATACGTTGGAAACTCTTGTCAGCACGTTGAAAGACTCTGTTTCGCAAAAATTCGTTGAAAGCTCTAGTTATTGAAAAGTGTTGAAAATTTTGTTTTGTCAAAAATCCGTTGAAAGTTTACGTCTGTGAAAAATCCATATCATCTATTCTATTCTCGTGGCGGCGTAGTCTAACAGCTAGTACCAGAACGGCATGATGAGCGGGTTCCTATGCGTATGGGGGGGGGGGGGGTATTCATGTCGGAAGATTCTCCGCGTCTCAAGAGTTGTAAATAGCCAAATCGTAGTTTCAAAAGGTAGTCATGACAATGACCGAGTAGTGTTCTTGAAATAGTCAATCATGACTATGTTATTGTTTCGAAATGAACGAATGCTTGATAAAGGTGTTCGGAGCATTCAAAGTCGCGAATCAAGTTATGGGTAAATCGTTTAACGAACGTGTCAAAATAGTGACCTAACGAGATCAAGTAGAAATAGTATGAATAGGATAAGGTCTAGTCCGAGGAGGTCTATTAGTCAGTCCCTCTAGTGGTGTAAATCACACACGATTCATATGTCTAGGTCGAGAGCGGGTGGAGAAAGTGAAGTGGCGGAAGTAGGTATAGTCCGTCTAAGTGACGAAGTATCGTAAAGTTTAAGTTCTATACGTGTTCCCGAGTTATTTGGTTGCAAGCGGAAAGAAGTGGGTGAAGTAGATGTGACTTGTTTGGTTGGCGAATCCTAAAGTAGATTCTTCTCAAGTGAGTCCTATTCGATTATGTAGTTACCCTATGCGGTTGGGCAAGTGGTACCGTGGAAGTCTCCTCAGCGGTAAATAAGAGTTGAGTCTCATTTTCAGAGTCGGGTGACGTAGCTGTAGGAGTGGTTGCCATGAAAGGTGGCAAATAAGTTTAGTGTACGTAAGATTATACATATATATATATACACATAAAAGCCTAGCACATAAGCACGTATATAGGTTGGTCCCGTTCTATCCTCGGTCTATGTCTACTACTGTATTCTCGTTCACTATAACCATTTCAGGTCTTGCATCGAATCTCATTTAATTGTACATAGTTGATCAGGCTATGTTAAATTAAATTCAATTGATGCAATCGCTGAACCAGTCATACCAAACAAGAATACTAACCTAACGGTTATAGTCTAGGTCACTAATGCAATCCTAGTTCGCTATAACCTTAGGCTCTGATACCAATCTGTCGCACCCCCGAAACACGTGGCAGCGGAAACATGAGGTGTCACGGGGGCTACGACCAAATCAAATATCACAACACAAAGATTAAAGCAAACGACCTCTATATGAGACGTTTGAAAACGTTACATTCCATAAATAAAAGCTTACATAAGATTCTAAAGTTCGCAAACATAGTCTAGAGATTTATAATACATAATCGTTGATACAAAATGTCATAATGCAATTTAAATCTCCTGTTTGAAAATATGCGACTCGAGCTATGCTTTCCAAAAGCATCCTACTGTCCTGTTTCCTGTGGGTAGTCCTACTGCGTCTGTAAACCTGAGAATACATACTAAAAGGGTCAACATAAAGTTGGTGAGTTCATAGGTTTAATCTGTAAAGGAATCATGTAAACACAAGGTTTTCTGTTTGTAAAATAGAGTTTTGTAAAATAGAGTTTCTGTGTTAAGTCAAGTTCTGCGTAATAAAGTTCTGTTAAAACAGTTTCTGTGTGAAATCAAGTTCTGCATATCAAAGTTCTGTAAAACAGAGTTTCTGTGTGAAATCAAATTCTGCATGGATCCAGTTCTATAAAAATAGAGTTTCTGAGTAAATCAAGTTCTGCATGGATCCAGTTCTGTATCATATATCCGGTTCTGTATTTAGTATACTATTGTCATGAGCTCATGTATTCGAAGCTTAACAAATTCTGCTGCCTCTATGTGTCTAATCCGGGACACATCCTGAATCAAATAATTATGCGCCCGTGGGTTAGCTGGAGCGACCAGCTCGGACGGGATTGTCAATCCCAATAGTACTATTCACAATTATTCGCGCTTAAAAATTAACGAACCATGAAATTGAGGTCTTATTGGTGGATTAGTTCTGCTACTCATGCAACTAGTATATGTTATGTTTTCTGTTTCTGTTTATGTTTCTAGCAATCATAAGTAAAAATCTGTAAAAGTTTCTGTTTCTGTTCAAACAATCATAAGTAAAATCTGAAAAGTTTCTGTGTGTATGTATTCTCACCCCAAAACAGTTCAAAAACAAGTAAAAAGGGGGCTATGAAACTCACCTTAGATTAGCAAATAGCAAGCAAATATCAAATAAGCAAGCAAGGTCCAAAGCGCAACCTTCTAACGTCCTAACGTATAAGGTTGTGTAAGTAGATGTCTCAAAAGACCATCTATAGCGATTGTATAAGTGGGGGTCAATGTCCACTTAAGCCAATCGTGTAGGTGGAGGGTTAATGTCCACCTAGAGCTAGTTCATCAACTAGTATGTCCAAATAAATTGTTCAAGTTCGTTTCTTAAAAACGTGTACGACCCGTTGGTGAAAGTTTGTAATAATAATTCATTTAGACATTATTATCAAGTTTGTTTTGCTGTAAACTATTCATTAGTACATATCGTGTGTTGCAACCCAATTATTTTAGTTTGTATAAGTCTTAAACCGTAGGTCAAAGTTGGTCAACTCGTTGGTCAAAGCTGGTCAAACCTGGTCAAACTGGTCAAACCTGGTCAAACCTGGTCAAACTGGTCAAACCTGGTCAAACCTGGTCAAACCTGGTCAAACTGGTCAAACCTGGTCAAACCTGGTCAAACCATGAGTCACTTCTAATTTATAGAGTCACTTACCAATTCATGAGACACTTACTGATTTTATGAGTCACTTACCAATTTCATAAGACACTTACTGATTTTATGAGTCACTTACCAATTCATGAGACACTTACTGATTTCATGAGTCACTTATCAATTTCATGAGACACTTACGGATTTTATGAGTCACTTACCAATTTCATGAGACACTTACTGATTTTATGAGTCACTTACCAATTCATGAGACACTTACTGATTTCATGAGTCACTTATCAATTTCATGAGACACTTACTGATTTTATGAGTCACTTATCAATTTATGAGACACTTACCAATTTCATGAGTCACTTATCAAATCCAAGTGTTCTAAGTGTCGGTTTCTAATTCGGGAAACTTTCTAAATTTAGTTTTTGGTCCAAGTTACTAACTAAGTCATCCAAACCCATTTTTGTTACCACTTTCCAAAAATAGTAAGTTTTGTCGTTTTTAGAAACCGAGCCGTTTTTGTTGACTTGGTCAAACCGACTCGGTTTGACCCGAAACTTTTACCCAACCCACATTTCAGTTAAATAAGCTTATAAAATATGTCGGTTCATGTCGGGATTATTTCGAGGTGTCGGTTTTAAATTCGCATCTTAAAACTTCAAGATTCAACGTTTTCGGTTTATGTCGGGTCATTACGCCAACTGATTTCGCCTATCTCTAGTCCAAATCAAACTTCCAAATTTTTACCAACTGATCTACAATGAGTCTAGACTAACATATCAAATTTTCAGCTTCCAATGGGTCCATTAACATATTTAATTAATTCCGAGAAAGTTCCGAACAGATTTATTGAAAACCTACAGGTCAGTCCTACAAATCGGCTCGTAGAGAAAAACGAGTACGTTTCTGGAAAAAGTGTAAAACACAAAAGTTGTAGATCTTTTCGATACTCAAATTTTAAAAAACAATTCGACCTCTAACTCTTAACATATGATTTTATACGAATATTTTCGTGAACTGTCGATTTTTAGGCAGATTCATGCATGTTAAAGTATAAGTTATAAAAACGTATTTTAACATGGTATTTGGACATAATCTTGTTAGATGAACCTTAAAACATGTAAATAAACATAAATGAAAGTAGATATATGTCCTCACAATGGTGGTTTTGGAGAAAGAAGGTTGAAATGATGATGAGGAACTTGTGAGCTTGAATCTTCTTGAAGAACTTTGCAAAATGATGAAGGATTAAAGTGGTGGTGCTTGGTGATGATGTGGTGGTTTGTGGTGATGGGAATGGTGGTTCCAATGGTGTAAGAGGGCTGCTCTCAACTGAGTTTGGAGAGAGGATGAAGATGCTTAGAGAGAAATGGAGTGTTGAGTGAAGATGTGGTTGTGTAAGTAATCAAGTGTTTGCATGTCTTATGAGTGGGATGGGGAATATAAAAGAAATGATCATCTTTCACATGGGGTGGGAAAGGGGGCTGGCCTAGAGGGGCCCACCAAGGACACTTTGGTCATTTTCTTGTTTCTCATTTTAATTGTTACGTTTCCCGTTCGTTTACCCGATTTGTTTAGACGTTTATTTATACGTTAAACATTTAATTGTCGTTTTTATTTAACGATTTAAATTTTGATCTTTTCACTTGAAGTATTTAATATAATACTTGAAAACACTTATAAAAATGTTCCGTTAATTTATCGGCCTCGATTTGCGTGTTCGTTTTACGGAGGTTTAATCGCGTAGCGTTTTAAATAGACGTTTTTCATTGATGAACTATTATATGATGTTTTCAATAATAATTTCATACAAAATAATATATTTTAAATTATTAAAATATATTTTGACTTTCGTTCGATTGTCAGACGCGTTCCGCGCGTTTCTGTTGCGTTTGAGACGTTTTAGTCAAAACGCCTAGGTTTTTCGTATATTATTTTAATAAAATAATAAGTAATGATAAATAACTTCTAAAAATATATTTAAGTTATTTATAAAAAGTTTTTCACCAACGTCGGTATTTATACTGTGTTGGACTCCGTCCGGTTGTTTCGCACAATTTTATCAAATTGCGTAAGTGTAATTACAACTAATTACGTAAACGTAATATAAATCAATTACGGGAGTGTATATTCACAAGTAATTACAAGTATTTAGCCTAATACTAAACTAAACACACGTAATTAGGGTTTTCAAGTAGGTTAATCAGTAACCCTAAATCGTCGGGTGTCACAGAAACCCTTTTCGGAATTATGATCTTTGATCTTGATCTTCTAGTCTTTTCGAGGTGCCAATTTTTCGCACCTTTTTGAGATATGACTTTTGTAGAACATGAAAGAGGAAGACTTGGAACATATTTGAAGAGGATGTTCTAAATGATGTTTTTCACGACCTCAGAAATTCTAAGATAAGCTTTGGGAAATTTGGGTGAGTGGGGTTGATATTAGGGTTTTATAGAACGAAAGGTTTACGCTCAACAGGGTTTTTCTAGGCGGATCATCGATACTTAAAATGAGTATCGAAAGGGTTTTGGGCTTAAATAGGAGGTTGAAAATGGGTTTAAATCCTAGGGAATGTCAAGGTCATCTAATTGCACCTATAATGCGTACGGTACACACCAATGTGGTCTCGAAACGTATGTCTGGAGCAAGTTCTAATTCAGAGATGCAAGCATCGGTACACACAAGAAATGAAAGTGAAGCATTAAAGATGAATGCTATTAGGCTCAAGATACCTCACCACAAATAGGGTTGTATGTGCCTAGCCATGCTCCTTTTAGATTATCATTTCTTGCTCAAGAAATTTCTACCTTATTTTCCCAATTCCAAAATAACTTACTCATATTTTGAAAATGGTTTCCTCCAACAATATTTAAACTAAAAAACTTAGAGTTAATCTCACGATTTAGCTCATAATTTTAATTTTCTTGCAAAAATGTTGAAAAAATTGTTTGAAAAATTTTGGTTTTTAGAGACATTTTCTGAGTTTTGCTATTTTGGACATAAAGATCGTGTAAAATTTTATCCAAGGTATTCTATACCTACTATCCCACTCTTGGAGGAACATTGTCCCTAATGTTCTCATGAGTTGAGTTTTACTGAAAGTAAAATCCCACACTTAGAGTTTGAACATGTAAGAAAATATTTCTCAAGTGTTTAATTTGGGTATAAATCCCACACTTAGTGATAAGCTTAGGATAGGGTATAGATTATAACAAACTAACAAGACAAAATATATGTGTAATCATGAAACGGATAGAGGGATAAGAAACTCCCCAGATGATGTTTCCATGTTTGAAGCTATGAGTGGTTGCAGAAAAAAGAGTTGACGCAAGTCTTCTTCTGCATTCTTCCATGAAGATCAATGTAGCTTCAAACGGGTTTATCTAGTGCATTGTATCCAACATTATCGGAAATTTGCTCCAAATCTTTAAGTGGGGATTTTTATGGTGTAGAATCCCATACTTAGATTTGAAGGTATTGGAAGCAGTTTCGATAAGTATTTAGTGTTGTGGGAGATGATCTCACACTTAGATCTTTGAGGCGCTTGGACACAAGGAAGTTTCAAGAAGAACAAGACTCCTCCATGAGATGTTTGAATGCTCCGTTGTCTGCAAATATGGAAAACTTGTTCGGTTTGCCTTTGACTTCATGGAATTTCTTCTTGAATGCGTGTCATCTTGTCAGTCTCCACGTTCATTCATCACAACATTCTCACTTATTCAAAATAACAGAAAATGAAACGTAATAAGTAATAGCAAAATATAGATAAAGATAGAATGATCAGCCAATCACTGGCTGACACAAATAAGTTCCAAAAGTAAGGTACTGTAGTAGCCAAACAAGCACATAATACCAATAATAATAATGTCTGAAATCAAGGTCAAATGATGTAATAAGGGGCTGGACTACGAGGCTGGGGATCCCTGGTCAGGTACATCGCAATGCTGAGTGGGAGCTGGTGCTGTCGATGGTCTCACAACTGATTGCTGGCCGCTAGAAACTCTCTGTCCCTGTTCTTCAGCATTGATCAGTTTGAGCTGAATCAATATGTCTCTAAGGGTAGCAGCTGGCATCTTCTTCGGATCTGTAATACCCCACTGTAGCAAAATATCTGATGTGACCTTTGCTTGCTCAAGCAAGGTCATGTAAGCCTGACAAATCATGGTCTCAGTAGGTACATCTGAAGAGAAGATTGGTCCTAGGTTCAACAACATCCCAGAAGCATCGAAAGATAAAGCATATGTGCCTAAGTAAACCATGTCGGCACTGTGAGATCCGCTGGCTAATTGCTGGGCAGCTGAAGGATGAGAAACCACAGGTGCTTATCATACAGGCTGAACTGCAGGTGCCTCGGTCTCTACTGAATACACCTGTTCTGAAACTGGTGTGGTCCGGATGGCGGTGATGGTGGATGAGTGGTATGTGGAGGGATGGTGATATGTAGTGGTGCTATGGCTGGTGGTGGTGGACCGCATCGGTACATGAACGGCTCAGGGTCAGGAATACCAAGTCTCCTGGAAATCAGCAACTGGTGGGGACGGCTAACCTATAGGGCATGCAAGAGATGATACTGTGTCAGCGAGGTCACTGGTTCTGTATAGTGAATAGTAGCCTGAGCAGATGGCTCGGCTGTCTCAGCTCCTCCATGTGGGACACTAGTATATGCAGTCTGTGCTCTAGCTCTGTCAGATGGACCATCCTCAGTATCTGCAGGTGGTGAGGATCCTCTAGCTCTCTTTCTCGAAAGACAACCTCCTGGAATGATCTGCTTAGTGTTCTTCCATAAGCACTGCTTCTGTTGGGTTAAAAATGTTTGTGTGTTAAATTTGTTAATGATGAGAAGACAAAGAATACAAGTGATTAAAACTGTTTTCGTTAAAGGTTAAAACTGTCTTCATAAAGCTACAACTGATAGAAGAAATCTGAAGAGAAGACAAGTGTTACAACTGATTGAAGATCAATTTCAACTGATAGTTATGTGTGTGTAAGTAGTTGAAACTGCTTATGTGTCTGTAACTGTTAGTTATATATGTAGCAGTTAACACTGATTCTATATTTGTACTTAGTCTTATATTACAATTGAAGCAGTTACCACTGAATGTATAATAGTGTTTGTCCCTAACCTTGGATCTATACGAACCGAGTCACTCAATCGTTTGCGGAATCAACGATTAAGTTATCACACGAACACAATGAATAATCAAACACAATAGAATAAGAACAAAACGCATGTATATTGATTATAACCGATCAGATTACAGGTGGATTCGACTAATTGCGTTTAGGGTTTCGTCAACCCTAAAACAGAAAACGTAAAACGTTTATATACAAAATCTGGCACCTGCGACGTCGCACACGACGTCGCAGGCCCAAGGCTATGCGACGTTGACTACGTCGCAGGCCCAATACCTGACGTCGCCCCGCGACGTTACAGCCAACGTCGCAGGAATCAGGAAACTCAATTCTAATTACAAACTACGAGCTAGACCAACTGACAGACACAAACATGTACCAACAAACTCCCCCGTGTCTTCAGCTTGGTCTTCAAAAATCTTCTTTATACCTAGCCCGCAGGAAATTGGCCGTCGGCGTGAATTCCATTAGCCACACAAACTGTAACCACATTATAAAACTGTTCGGCTAAACATTTATTGAATTCATTCTTTCCACCGACCCGAATCCGATTGTCGTAGAGTTTTCTCAAATCTTTTTCATGAAGATTAATCAAACTCATCGGATCATATATTCTAAACGTTGCTTGCTTCAAATTCCATATACCTCCAACACTGGCCACGGTTCAGAATCTGGAACAAAAGTAATAACCGCTTCACCAGTCTGTGGATCAAGTTCCCATTTAACGAATCTTCGCAGAAAATAATAAGGAACAGGTTCCAGAGGTATCTCAGTCAAACATTTTGCAGGCGGATAGTGAACTTTAACCATAGGCTTCTTGGTGACTGGATCAATCTTCTTTTTCCACGTATACCGAGTGCCCAACGTCGGTTTCAACTTCGAATATGTCTTCGATAACACTTCCCGACGTAAATTTCTCTGAATAAACTCAGCATAATCATTCTCAAACGGATTGATCAGATTCAATTGAGCTAAACGATTTATTTCTCCTTTCGGCAACGTGCTCAATCTATCAAAACGCATTCTGAAGTACTGAACTCCATCTCTTCTCTTTATCATAAACAAATTTCTCTGACATTTCCAGCTTCTGATAACTCCAGTATAATTTCGACTAACTCGATAAACTTGACATTTAACTGGAATAGGAACTGGATTGCGTCCCTTAGGCCACCATTGCTTATTTCTTTCTCTCTTTTCTTCAGCAGTTAATTTCTTCTTAGGAACATCAGAAGATTCAGTTTCAGGAACTGCTGAGTCCGGTGCCTGTGTCTCTGGAGCTAGAGTTGCAGCAGAACTAGATTCTTGTTGAGCTTTAGCAGGTCTCTCATCGTCACTTGAATCAGATTCTATAATCGGTGCACCATCGTAAGCTTCTCCAGATTGTGCATCATCATACGTTTCATCTGAATTCAACTGTTCTTCTTCAATCGAAACATCCTCATTCATTTCAAAAACATTCTCTGTTTCTTCCTCAGAGCCAACTCCACTGGCCATTCTCTGAATAAACGATAAGTCAGCGAATGAATAGTCAACAGCCAGCAGTCTCGGTTGCCCTGGAATATCATCAACACAAAAATAATCCAAAACAGAAATATTTTCATTAACAGTTTCAAGTACAGGGTTGGGATTTACAGACGCCGGTTCACTTGACTCTAAAGTGGGTATCCCAGACCCAGACTCCCCCGAGGCAAGTAACCTGCCTTCCAAAACATTAACCCTAATCTTCGTTTCCTCAAGCTCCTTAGATTGAACCTCGATCAGCGCAGCTTGATCAGCAATCTTTTCATCTTGAGCTATCATCCTTTGCTGCATACTCTGGATATCATTCATCATCTTTTGCATAAAAGCTGGTGTCGGTTGAATCTCAAAAGCATCTTGAGGGGACGGGTTGACTGGAGCTGTTGCTGACATCGAACGACGAACACGATGACTCGGTCGATAAGTCACATCAGCAGAATCATCATCACCGCGAGTACGTTTCCCCGTATCCCTTGGAGGTACATACTTACGTCCTGCCCTGATCCGACGCTGAATTCTCAAATATCTGAATGAATTGGTACGCCGGATACGTTCCATTTCAGAGGGATGCGGAACAGTACCGTCCAAGTGCTCAGGCGTCGGACCCCCATCCTGAGGACCTACATTTTCTGCAGCTTCAGAATCAGAACCTTCAACCGTGTAATGAGATGCTGAATGATCCGAGTCAACATGGCCAAACTGCTCAATGTTCTCCAAAATAGCCTCCACATGCTCCCCCGCAGCTTGAACAGGAATGTTCACAAGTGGTTGCTGCGGTTGCTGTGGTGCTGGAATGTCCATATACTGAGGTTCCGGAGGCGGCACGTAATTCTCATCAGCAATATGACCAAACAAAGGAACATCCCTTGTTGCCGCAACCCCTTTCTCAAAACCTGCACAAATGGTAAATATCCGACTCATCATCGGTGAAATCTTTAATTGCTGATCGATATCACCCTGTGCTTGAAGATCTGGATGATGACGATTGATGTGCAACTGAATAAATCTCGGATATAAGATCCATTTCTGATCCTCGGCATTCGCATTATCAACCATAGCCTTGAATATAAAACCCGAGAAGTTAAACGGCTTGTTGTACACTAACGCTAACATGGCAGAGGCCAGACTTCGGCTCATACCATCCGTTCCGCCTTTCCTATTGCCCAAACAAACGATAATCACGTGCATCAAATATCTCCAAACACGTGTGAGATTCGCTTTCCTATACTGATCCGTGGGAATCCCGGGATATCCAATCCTTTGCATAGCTCCCGAAACGAAAACATGATCAAAACCGACTGGCATATTGGGTTGATCGTTCAGCTGTAAAAGTTCCCGAATACTCTGTTCTGTAATAGTGATTTCCGTATCAAGAACTGTAGAAACCAGTCTTCGAACGTTGTTATCAGTAACAACATTTGCGTTTCTCCAGAAAGGGTTGATCAGATTTCCAAAAGCCACAGTGTTATCCGAAATGGGGTGGAATACCCTTGAACGCCTCAAAAACGCAATCATCTGACGATACGGTGCAGCTTTATCAGAAGTATCATCAAGGTAAGCAGCAGTATTATGACGCGCTTCGAAAACAAGAGCCATATCTGCAAAAACAAAAACAGATTGCAACTCGACAAAGGTTAGCAAAAAAAAGTTACATTTTTTGTAAAACCTTTTTTAAAATTCCTGGAACTAGCGACGTAGCCACTGACGTCGCATAATACAGAGCGACATAGAATAGTACGTCGCCAAAAATCAGAAAAAATTGAAAAGCGACTCAACGCCTGACGTCGCAGAAAATTCGAGCGACGTCGAGAGGTACGTCGCATTTTGCAATTTATTGTGAATTTAATCACATTAATAAAATAGCTACGTAGTGCGGGACGTCGCGTAGGACGTCGCGGTAAAGGCGACGTAAGGAAGGGCGACGTAGACCATTAATATTAATTAAGCAGAGCGACGTAGGCCACGACGTCGCAGCGTACGTCGCACCGACGAACATTCGTCCCCAACCCAGAAACCCTAACCATCGAATTTAGGGGTTTTCAAAATCAAACGCACTAAAAGGTGCGACTAACAATGGTGATCACAATAATATATTTAAAACACGTAAATCATACAATACACCATCGAATTTATCCCAAAACCCGTAACCCTTTAAACCGTAATATATACATAGCAATTATCGCATAATTACACGGTGAAAATAGGTTAGATTGGTACCTAAGTGTGCGGAATAACGAGTAGAAGAAAACTAAGAGAGTGAATCGGAGTGAAAACGGCTACAAATCACGAAAATGCTCGAAGAAGTGCTACGTCGCAAATCGCCAATGGTACGTCGCAGGCTACGTCGCAAGTGAATAGTGAATAGTGTGACGCGTTACGTCGCGGTTGAGACTATATATAGTCTAACCCTATGTGCGACGTAGGTTGGGACGTCGCAGACGACGTTGAGTGGGACGTCGCATAATGCAGTTAGGATGTGATTTGAGTCGATTTTGAATTTGTTTAAGAACCGTTTACTCGTTATTTTAGCAAATAATATCCAAATGACTCATGACTTGGGAAAAATAACTTAGAATAAAAATAAAGCATAAAATGAAATAAGTAAACAAAAAATTCTTTTTGGTATTTTCTTTAATATCACAAAAAGTAAAAATATGACAAAATAAAATTACTGACACTCTATTTTTGGTGACGGAGTTGTTTTGTCTGATTAGGGATCATATCAGAATAACATGCATTTATTAGGAATAGTAAGTGTTATTTCGATCATCAGTATATTTGTCCACTTTAAATTTACGTGGCACATTTAAAACACCTTTTATAAAAATTATTTCAAGACGATTATTGGTATTGTTTGTCCACCTAAACATGTTACATCCGTATTTGTGAGCTAACCATTATTGTTAGTATGAATATTAATTTTGTGAAACCTATTATATGATATACTGATAAACTTTAGTAAAACACAAAACACTGCATATTTACGCAAGGTAGAGATTACAAGACCAAGTTTTCTCGGCTCTCTTGTAACATACATTTGCCCTTCAAATTTAGGCATACATCAAACCGACTATGAAGATACTAGTGGCCCCAGATCTGTACTTAGTACAACAGAGGGTCCCTTAGTATGAACATAACAAGTTTGAGACTATTTGCATAACTAATGGATTCAGGTCTGTACGAGAGTACAACAATAGTCACCATTAGTTAGGCAAATAACCATATTATTACTATATGCCAATTTTACATTTACATAATAATTATGAAAGTGTATGACAGTACTTCCATTTATCAATTAAGACTTATGTCATACATCATATAACAATTTTCACAAAATTAATAAACAAGTTGTAATATTACTTCTTACTTACTTACAAACCGGTGTGTATCATGCCTACCAATACATCGTGTGATGAAGATAATCTAGATAGAAACTGTTTTAAGTGTGTCAGATAAACCTACTGACACATCCAAGATAAACCTTAAAATTCCATTTTGTGCATGTCATCCGATGTACTATCATATCCCAAGTTGTTTACAGACACAACTTCAACGTCTATTTTAAAAATGTTGCAACCTCGCGTTTTCTTTAATACTAAAGAGTATAAAGAGTGGCTGTTGCCATTTTTTATTTTTTTTTTAAATTGAATTTAAAAACTTAAAAATCCAAGTCACAAATCATTTCTTTGACTGAAAGAACCTTAAACCTATCAGATTGACCAGTTCAATAAAACGTGATCGCAAAAAGGCTTTTGTGAAAAGGTCCGCACACTGCTTAAGGGTTTCTATATGTACGACATCTATAAGGTGTTTCTCAAAGCAATCCCGTATAAAGTGGAACCTAAGTTCAATATGTTTGGTCTTAGAGTGCTATACGGGATTGTGAGTTATAGATATAGCAGCTGTATTATCAATGTAAATAGGAGTCATAGAGAGATTGAACCCGTAATCGCGCAGCTGGTGCTGAATCCAAAGAACCTGAGAACAGCAACTGGCAGCAGCAACATACTCGGCTTCAGCTGTGGAAATAGCAACCGCAGTCTGCTTTTTACACTGCCAAGAAACTAAGCGCGATCCAAGGAACTGACATCCTCCAGTGGTTGACTTCATATCTACCTTGCAGCCACCAAGATCCGAATCCGAATAGGCAGTTAACTTGAAGTTTTTCTCGTTTGAATACCATAGACCCAGAGATGGCCTAAAAGCGAGATATCCAAAAATGCGTTTTACTGCCTTCATATGAGACACCTTCGGATTTGCTTGAAATCGAGAGCAGAGTGAAACGGCAAACACAATATCTGGTCTTGAGGCGGTCAGGTACATGAGAGAGCCTATCATTGAGCGATAGTCTTTCTCCTTACAATCTTCATCGTCCTCATTGGGTTTCACTTCAATTGGAGTGCCGTAGTGTTTACAGTTAAGCAATTCATACCGCTTCAACATGTCAGTGACATATTTTGACTGGTGTATATAAATTCCATTGTCAGATTGCTCAACCTGTAGTCCTAGAAAGAACGTGAGTTCCCCCATAGCACACATTTCAAACTCAGATTTCATCAGTCTTTCAAAATCCTTGCACAACTGATCATTAGTTGATCCAAAAATTATGTCGTCCACATAGACCTGCACAAGTAATAAATCCGCTCCTTCCCGTTTGATGAAAAGCGTGCTATCAATCTGTCCTCTGTCAAATCCATTCTTCAGCAAGTACTTGGCAAGTCGCTCATACCAAAGTCGAGGAGATTGATGAAGACCATACAAAGCTTTCTTCAGCTTGCAAACATGATTAGGATGCTTTGGGTCTTCAAAACCAGGAGGCTGACACACATAAATCACTGCGTCAACATCTCCGTATAGAAAAGCACACTTTACATCAAGTTGATACACGCGGAATCCTTTAAAAGAAGCATAGGCTAGAAAAATCCGAATTGATTCCAAATGAGCGACAGGAGCGAAAACTTCATCATAGTCAATACCTTCTAGTTGACTATATCCTTGAACTACCAGACGGGCTTTATTTCGAATAACTGCCCCACGATCATCCATTTTGTTACGGTAAACCCAACGAGTACCCGTCAAGTGAGCACCCTTGGGTAGAGGAACAATTTCCCAAACATTCATTTTGTTTATTTGCTGTAGTTCCTCCTGCCTAGCCTCGACCCAAGATGGATCCTTTAAGGCTTGTTCAACCTTTTTAGGTTCAATTTGAGACAGATGACATGAATCGATATGAGCAATAAGTCCCAAAAGCTGCTGAGCTGAAGTCTGCTTTGCTTGTTGTCGTGTTTGAACAGATGCATGAGGATCACCAATCATATTATCAATGGGGTGATCCTTATGTATACGAGTTTCTGGTATGGCAGTTGGCACAACATCCACACCCAGATTGTTCAAATCTCCCTCAGTTTCGGGAGTAGTAGCAGACTCAGGAAAGGCTAACTCTTCTTCTTCCCCTTCATGTTCAGAAGTATATAAGTGAGAGTAGGCCATTGTTTCTTCCAATTCATCTTCTTCTTGAGGTTCCTCTAAAGGAGGCATGTTTGGATCATATGGAAGCTCCTTTGTGTAGTTATAAATTGTTTTAGAAGGAGCAGCCGAAGATGGTGGAGTAGGAGATGGTGTAGTTGGTGGTGATTTTGTTGTTGGTTGTGGTTGTGTGGGTGTTGTTTGTGAAGGTGTAGGTGTAGTTTGTGGAGGTGTAGGATTAGTTGGTGGAGGTGCGGGTGTTGCATTGGGAGATGGGTCGGATGGTTTATTATTAACAGGTGTATCTTGAGTAAGATCAAGTTCATGAAGTATAGAAACCAATTCTTCCGTTTCATCCTCTTCCGGAATATTGAAAGAGTTGAAGAGGTTTCCATAGTTGAAAAACCAATCCGGACCCGTTCCTTGAGGAGGTTCCGTATACCTTAAGCATTTCACCTCAAACTGTTCCTCAATCTGATTTGTTGATTTGTTGAAGACTCTTTTGTTCGGAGAGTTGACTGAATATCCAAGAAAAATCCCTTCAACAGCTTTATCACCAAACTTAGAGACCTTATCTTTTGTAATCATGATCATGCATGGACACCCAAATGGTTCTAAGAACTGCAGGTTTGGCTTACGGTTATTGAACAGTTCATTACACGTTTTGTTCTTTTTCTTAACCGTGAGCACTCTGTTGAGAACATAACAGGCAGTATTAACTGCCTCAGCCCAGAAGATGATTGGTAACTTGGAGTCAGCTAACATAGTCCGAGCTGTCTCGATGATTGTCCTATTCTTCCTTTCTGCAACTCCATTCTGTTGTGGAGTCCTCGGAGCACTAAATTGATGCTCAATACCTCTTGTAGCACAAAACAATTCGAGAGTTGAGTTCTTGAATTCAGTCCAATTGTCGCTTCGTATCCTTTTCACCTTCAAGTTGCACAGATTTGCCAACTTGTCCAACAAATACACCAGAATCTCAGGAGTTTCCCCCTTTGTGGTCAAAAAGTAAACCCACGAAAACCTTGAGTAGTCATCAGTAACTACCAAGCAGTAAGACCGACCACCAATACTCTTTGTAGAGACTGGACCGAAAAGATCCATATGAAGTAGTTCCAATGGTGCATTAATGGAATTCACCTACTTAGACTTATGGGACTTCTTACGTAGCTTTCCTTTTTGGCAAGAGATACAGTCATCCTTTAGAGCAAATGACTGTTTTGGAACTCCTAGCACTAGGTCATTTTTAGTCAAGAAATTCATTTTTCGGAAATGAATATGTCCCATTCGTCTGTGCCAAAGTAGTGATTCCTTTTCAGAAGCCTTAGACAAGAGACACGTATACTCATTCGAGGTCTCAACAGTTCTCATGTTCAAAATGTATGTGTCATTCTTTCTTGGTGCTCTCAGTAACACCCATTCTTCCGGAATGACATACCCAGGCTTCAGTATCACGCACTCTGTCTTTGTGAACGCAGTAGTATAATCCTTATCACAGACCTGTGAAACACTTAGCAAGTTGTGCGTAAGCTGTTCCACATAGTTCACATTTTCAAAACTAACATTGTCGTTAGTTAGCGTTCCTCTTCCAGAAATGGTTCCCCCAGTATCTCCAGCAAAGGCAACATATCCTCCTGCGTATGGTTTAATATCCACAAGAAGAGATACATCGCCTGTCATATGTCGCGAGCAGCCGCTATCCAAATACCATTCACTATCTTTAACGCGTTCTGACTGCTGCAACACACAAACGAAGGAGATTAGTGAGAAACGGTGACCCAAGCCTTTACAGACTTAGGTCGACCGTGGTCATCAACAATAAGCACGTCAGATAGGATTTTATCTTTAAACAAATTAGAATTTTTATCTGATGTGTTATTGTTGACGACTGAAGAGTCAACATCAGACTCTTTTCGTTTCTAAACTTTAGTCGGTTCGGAATTGGTATTAGAAGTAATGTTGGGCTTTTGAATTGGCAAAGATTTTTGCTCAACATTACTTGGCTTCAAAACAGGCTTGGGAGAGTTTGAGTGACGCCTAGGTGGAGATTTTGAAAAAGAATTTCTATAAACAGATGTCCTAGGCATCTCTCTCCCATAGTGCTGATTTGACAGCTTTGGACATTCACGAATTAAATGTCCTTGTTTCTTGCAGTAGAAACAAGAAAGAGTCTCAACAAACGGTTGAGGCTGAGGAATTACCACAGGAGATGGAGAAACATTTTTAAAACATGAACATTGCGTACACGTCTTAGAAGGTGTTTGTTTTGGTTGAGAGGTTGAAGTTGAAGGTTTATCATACAAAACTCTTTCATTTACTATTTTGTGTTGCAAAATCTTTACAGGTGACTGTAAAGTTTGTTGTTTCGAATTTAAAACCTTGGCTTTTCCCTTATATGGTTGAACCTTAATTTCATGTTCAACCTTTGAAATCATTTTTTCAGGTTTAACCGCAACTTTCTTAACCTCAGGATACTCCTGATCCGTAATGTCCTCAATCTCAACAATCTCCTCAACACTAACAGGAGATTCATTCTTTAGCTCAACACTCTCCTCAACAATAACAGGAGATTCATTCACAGACTTAACAAACCTTGGCAAGGGGTACTCTGGCCGCTTGGTTTTCTCCTTTGCCGGTTTGTTATTTTTGGTCTCTTTAGCATCTTTAGCTTTTATACCGTAAAGCTTTGACCAATCAACTGGAATCTCTTCAAAGCCTTCCTTAACAAGCAGGGGACAGTGAGTAGTAGGAGGAGGGACTGAGTGGTATCCCAATCCCTCATTCTTTTTCCCACTAGTACCATGCTTGCTAAGAATTTCATTAAAGACAACCGTTGAGGAATTTGAACCTAAGATTTTACTCTTATAATTCTCATACTCATTTTTTAAATCTGTAAGTTCTTTCTTTAGTAGTTCAATTTCAACAAGATAGCTTTTAATGGCATCTTCTTGACTAAAAACCTTAGATTTATATTTCTGAGTATCTAACCGATGAGCCTCAAGATGTTTTTCATAAAGTTTCTCATTAGCTTTTAAAAAATTATTTGACTCGGTTAGTTTTTCATTCTTTTTCCTCAACTCAGCGGTGTCTGTCTGATATGCCTTTAGAGATTCAGTTAACTTAATGCATGAGATACAATTTAACGGTTCATCAGGTACCTCATTCACAATGTGAGCCATCAGACACTGTTGGTATTGCTGGGAGACAGCCGTCCAATCCTGACTTGTGGGCTCGAAAACAATCAGGGTATTATCAGCAGGCCCTTTCTTGGTAAATTCCATTTCTTTGGCCTTTGGAGGAGTAGAAGGTGTTGTGAATCCCGATGCTGGCATTTTGGGTTTCTCGCATTCCCTGGTGAAGTGACCCAAATTTTGACAATTGTAACACCGGACCTTACTCTTGTTAAATCCAAAGCCAGTCTTCCCGTCACCTTCCAAGCTTTTACGCCCTGTCCTCTGCAAAAACTTTTGAATTCTTCGGGTGATCATTGCCATATTCCAAGTTAGAGCCATTTGCTCCAGATCATCTTCATCAAGCTGAGCATAGTCTTCCTTAGTCAGCTCCAAAGTAAGATTCGGTTGAGTAACCAAATCCTTGTATGAGCTTAAGAAAGCTGTGTAAATGGCAGCTTGCTCCTGAATAGCAGGTGAGACTTGAACCTGTTGTTGATTTGAAGAAGGTCCAGTCATGAAAACAGAATGAATCCCATCGGAAGAAGAAGAAGAGGTTGATGAAGCATTTGTATTTGTCACGAAGGCGACTCCAGATCCATAAGTCTTTCCAGAGTTAATCTGAACACCATACACACTAGGATTCTGAACAGCAGCACCAGACCTTGTTTCTTTCTTTTTAATCTCCATCGCGTGAGCTTGAAGATCCCCTATCAACGTATCCAAAGACATGTTTGCAAGTTCTTCATTTTCTTTTAAAAATTGAACTTTAACATCCCAAGAACTTGGCAACACATCCAGTAGCTTCTTATTGACTTCAATTGAAGGAAAAGTATAACCCCCTTCAAACAACTCACCAACTAACCGTGAGTACCTAGTGAATAAAGAAGTTGTGTCTTCATTAGGAAGAATGTCAAAGATATCGTACTGTTTCTTAATCAGTTCGAGCTTGGCTTCCTTGTACTTATCATTTCCTCCACAACGAGTTTCAATTGCCTTCCATAAATCAAATGCTGTTTCATGAGTTCTGAAAAGCCATAGAACATCTCTGGTTAAACACATTTTGATCATCGAAAATGACTTTCTCTCAGTATCAAAATTTTTCTTCTCCTCAGGAGACATTGCTTTATAAGTCTTAGCAGGACGAATACCACGGTATTCCCCTTCAGCTAATGGAGGTACATAACGCTCACGTAATGGTCCCCATAATTCTGGACAATGAAAATCAATGTATTGTTCAACTCGGTCTCTCCAGTACACGTAATCCATGTCCGCAGTAAATAGTGGAGGTTTATTACTTGAACCTATGTCATTACTTTGTTTAATCATTTCTCTCAGTCCTCTAATATCCTCTTTATCAGCTGCCATTGTAAGTACTTAATCGAAAAAACAATCTTCTGATCTTAGCGACGTAGATGATAACGTCGCACAAAGATTATGAGACGGCGATGGTGACGTCGCAAAAAGCAAAGGATTCAATTAAGAATCAGAAATATGCGACGTTGAGAGGTACGTCGCAAATGACGTCACAGAGGACGTCGCAGAGTCACACTACGTCGCAACAAGACGTCGCAACACAGCGTCGCAAAGACTAATTAAAGTCAAAATAACGACGTCGCAAATGACGTCGCAACAGTACGTCGCACAGACTAATTAAAGTCCAAATCACTATGTCGCAAGCGACGTCGCAGCTGAGGTCGCAGGTAACATCGCAAAACACGTTGAGTTGCGGCCACAAACCCTAAAAACGAAGATTTTAACCCTAAACGAAAACCACGAATATCGAACTACTGAAACCTTCAATAATCGCAGTAATATTGATCGAACACCTGTAAAAACACAAATCAAACGTGATAAATACAAAAACACACTAATATCACGTCCTTTTACATCCCAAACTCGATCCGTTAAGCCAAAAACGAGCACTTTCTGCTCTGATACCAGTTGTTTGTCCCTAACCTTGGATCTATACGAACCGAGTCACTCAATCGTTTGCGGAATCAACGATTAAGTTATCACACGAACACAATGAATAATCAAACACAATAGAATAAGAACAAAACGCATGTATATTGATTATAACCGATCAGATTACAGGTGGATTCGACTAATTGCGTTTAGGGTTTCGTCAACCCTAAAACAGAAAACGTAAAACGTTTATATACAAAATCTGGCACCTGCGACGTCGCACACGACGTTGCAGGCCCAAGCCCATGCGACGTTGACTACGTCGCAGGCCCAATACCTGACGTCGCACCTACGACGTTACAGCCAACGTCGCAGGAATCAGGAAACTCAATTCTAATTACAAACTACGAGCTAGACCAACTGACAGACACAAACATGTACCAACAAATAGTCACAACTGTTTACTTCAGAATGGTAGTTACAACTGTTTATGATTTTGTGATAAGTATGAGTTGGTTATGGAAGTTATTTTATTCCATATTCGTAGGAGATTGTATAGGACTCTATGTGTTATAAATAGAGATCCTTTAGACCTAGATAGGTTAAGATTTTGCGCAGCTTCAAGGTTTTCTGTAACCCTAATACATTAAGTGTATTCGTCTTATATCATTAATAAGATTGAAGCTTTTGGTATATTATTGTGTTCATCATATTAATTTATATTCGTTGATCTTCTTAATATTATTGAGTGTGATTCCACAACTTCTCAATAATACATTCAAGGCTTATTATATACGATTGTTTATTAAGTTAAACAGGGACTAACAAAGTGGTATCAGAGCTTGTAAAGCTTTGAAGACAGGAAGATCTGGGATTATTTGTGTTACTGTTTGAGGTTTAGTTTTAAATCAAGTTTTGATTTCAATGGCTACTGAAGGGAATGAAGGAATTCAAGCAACTAAGATTCCAATGCTCAAACGTGATGAGTTTGACCTATGGAAGGTCAGAATCAGGCAATACATGCTTCTCACAGATTATCAGATGTGGGAAGTTGTTGTTAATGGTATACCAGTAACGCTCGATGGTGATGGTGTAAAGTAACCGAGACCACCACCAACATCAGATGCAGAGAGAAAAATCAGATCTACAGAGTACAAGGCTCTTAGCACACTGTTGCTATCCATCCCTAATGAGCATCAGAGTAGATTTGATTCTTAAGAGGATCCCAAGGTACTAATGGAGGCTATTGAGAAGAGGTTTGGTGGTAATGACAACACCAAAAAGAATAAAAGATCTTTGTTAAAGCAACAATTTGAGAATTTTAGCCATGTGTAAACTGAAACTCTAACTCAAACCTTTGATAGGTTTACTAAATTAGTTGGAGAATTGGAAAATCACAAGGTTAAGATTGACAAAGAAGATCTTAACAGAAAGTTCTTAAGATCATTAGGTGATGAATGGACAATCTACACTGTTGGATTGAGGCAGAGTTCAGATATTGAGATCAAGGAATTAGAAGATATATACAATGATCTGAGGAACTTTGAGTCTGAGGTGGAAAGTAAGAAGCAAGCATCTGGGTATAGTCACAATGCTGCTTACATGTCTATGGCTGGAATAAAAGCAGAGTCAAATCAAAAGGGCTCTACTTATGTTTCAGGAGGAGTAGGATCATCATCTAACAGTTCTAATGATCAGATTTTAGAATCTTTTTTTGCAAGTAATGTGAATTCTTCACTTACTAATGAAGATTTGGAACAGTTTGATGGTGATGATCTTGAGAAGATGGACATTAACTGTCACAAGGTTCATGCAGAGGACTGGTAGGTACAACTTTGCATACAAAAGGAATGATGCAAATTGGTTTGATAAGAGCAAGATCGAGTGTTTCAACTGTCACAAGATGGGACACTTTGCAAGAGAATGCAGAAACCCTAGGCAAGAGCATAATGGTAATGGTCAGAGAGCTAGAAGCAATGGAACTCAATCTAGGAACATTCCAATTCAGGGTGCTTCAGCAAATGCATTGGTTTCTATGGATGGCTGTGGATGGGACTGGAGTGATCAAGAAGAACATGTTGTGAAGAATCAATGTCTCATGGCCATTGCAGAATCTGACAAAAAGTCAGAAGTTCCTACTGAGGTACAAAATAAATTATGTTCTGCTGTTTGTAAACAAACTGTTAAACATTACAGGGATCATAATATAAAAGTGTGTGAGGAACTAAAACAATGGGAAATCAAAAGTAAACACACCATAGCAGTCATTGAAAATCTGGAAAATCAAATAAAGGCATATGAAGTCAATGCAACACAGTTTAAATATGACATTGAATATGCTAGGTGGGAGAGAGACACTTTTAAAGATAAAGTAGAGTTGTTGTCTAAGAAACTTACTGAGGTCACATGTGAAAGAGATAGCATAAGACTTGATGTAAGTAAATTAGAACATGCTTCTAAGAGTGTCAATAAACTTATTGATTCACAGATTCATGATAAACTTAAGACTGAATTAGGGTACAATAATGTGCCTCCACCTTATAATCACACCTATTTTGCTCCTAAAAGTGAAATTGATATCAATTCACTTAAAAGATGAATGACAGATGAGATTAAAAAGGCTGATCCAATTAAAAGTTTATCTGATGATGAGCTGTTTGTTGAAGGTGAATTTAGTGATTGGATTGAAGAAGATGATCAGAGTGATAGGACATCTGTTAGTGAGAAGAGTGTAAAATCTGAATCATCTAAGTCCGAGTCAACATGTGAGGATGTGAAGAGAGTAATTACTGGTCTAGTTTCTGAGCTTAAGTCTGATAAACTAGAAGAGGGTAAGAAAATGTTTAAGGAAAAGGCTAAACTGGCCTTAGAGAATGTGAGTTTGAACACTAACAAATCTAAACATGGGTTAGGATATGTTAGTAATACAGTTAATTCAGTTACTAAACCTGTTGTTAAATCTGATGTGAATAACTGTGTTAATTGCAAATGTAAAGCAAGTACTTCTTTTTCACAGAATTTTCAAAATCAAAAACCCAGAGGTAATCAAAGAAACTGGAATCAAATGATTTCACAGAGACTGGGTAACAATGTTACTGTGATAAAAGAAAAGACTTGCTTTATATGTGGAAAAATGGGTCATCTTTAATATGACTGTTATCATAATCCTGAGAATGTTCAAAGGATTAGAAAACAGTCATGGACAAAAGCAAATATGATTAACAAACAAAATTTTCAATCAAAAGTTAATCATACTGCCAGAGTTCAGAAGATAAACTCAAAGGCTAACATGTTAAACACTGTTATAGATAAATCTACTGCAGCAGTAATAACAAATTTATCCAAAAGTAAAAAGACTAAAATAGTGGTAACAAAATACAAAAACAGTGTTAACAAAATTAACACTGACTCTTCATTTGGTAAAATAGTTAAAACTGTTAAGCCAAAAACCACTGTTAAGTATAAAATAAGTTGGATTTGGACACCTATTAAGTCTGATAAATTAACAGGTCCAAATACCAACAGTGCATCACAATCAATAATCTTCAAGAAAGTTGAGTATGTGAATGCACATGGGAAACCCAAAGCCAAATTGGTTTGGGTTCCCAAGAGAAATTAATTCTCGTTTTGACTGTTTGTGCAGGGCAAGCCAAAGAGTTTATGGCATATTGATAGTGGATGCTCAAGGCACATGACTGGAGACAAAGAAAAGCTACAGGATTTCAAATCTTTTGATGGTGGATATGTAGCTTTTGGAAGCAATCCAAAAGGAGGAAAGATCACAGGCAAAGGGACAGTTCAGAGTGAAAAGCTAAGTTTTGATAATGTTCATTTTGTGCAACAACTGAGGTATAATTTTCTTAGTGTGAGTCAAATCACAGATAAAAAGAACCCAGTTCATTTTACTGACACTGAATGCCTTATCTTGTCCAAGGAATTCAAAATACCTGAAAATATGATTTTAATGAGAATTTCAAGGCAAGATAATGTATATAAGTGTGACTTAGCAAATATGACACCTCAACCCAATTTAAACTGTCTTATTTCTAAAGCAAGTGTGAATGAATCTGAACTGTGGCATAGGAGGATGTGTCACATGAATTTCAAAACCATTAATAAACTTGTCAAAAACAAGCTTGTTAGAGGTTTGCATGAAAAGGTCTATTCATGTGATGATCATTGTGTTTCTTGTCAAAAGGGAAAGCAACACAAATCCTCATTTAAGTCCAAAACTGTGAATACAAACTGCACACCCTTACACTTATTACATATGGACTTATTTGGACCAACCAGTATATGTAGTATGGGGAAAAGATCTTATTGCCATGTGATTATTGATGATTACACTAGATTTACATGGGTTTTCTTTCTTAGGACAAAGGATGAGACAGGTGAAATACTTAGATCATTTATAACTAAGATGGAAAATCAATTAGATAAAAGGGTTAAGATCATCAGGAGTGATAATGGAACAGAATTTAAAAATCATGAGATGGATAAATTCTGTTAAGTTAAAGGTATTAAGAGAGAATTTAGTGCACCTAGAACTCCTCAACAAAATGGAGTAGCTGAAAGGAGGAATAGGACACTGATTGAGGCTGCTAGAACCATGCTATCTGATGCAAAACTACCTATGTCTTTCTGGGCAGAGGCAGTTAGCACAGCTTGCTATGTTCAGAATATGGTATTAGTTGTTAAGCCTCATAACAAGACACCATATGAACTGTTATTTAACAAAAAGCCATTGGTTAATTTCTTAAAATCTTTTGGGTGTCCTTGTACTATCTTAAATACCAAAGATCACTTAGGAAAGTTTGAGAGCAAGGCAGATGAGGGGATATTTGTTGGTTACTCTATTCAATGTAAAACATATAGGGTATTCAATCAAAGGACCAGGATCATAGAAGAATCAATGAACATCACTTTTAATGAAAACACTGTTAATCCTGATGGAAAAGGTCCTGAATCACTGTTTGATATTGATGCACTTAATACTGCTTTTAGATATACAAATGTGGATTCTAGTGCAGGTACAAGTGCAGGTACAAATGCAGGAACAGGTGCTGGTGAAGGTAGATTAGACTCAGGAATGTCAGCTGGAAAGAAGAATGATTCATTGGAATATATTTTATTTCCAATTTGGTCTCCTGATCCCCCATAAGTGTTTGAATCTGATCAATTAAAGACATCACAGAGTTTAGAATCAGAAAAATCAGATGAAACATCATTTACTCATGTTGATGATTCTGATAGACCAGTTATGGAAGACAGTGCATGAGACAGTGATATGAGTCCAACACAGAAGCATTCAAAGGTAGATGTGAATGTTGATCAGACACCAACAAAGCAACTTGACAAGGAGCAGGAACAATTGAATTATTTACATTTGATGAGCTCTACTCCTTTGTCAAAGAGAATTTCAAGAGAAGTGTCAAGTAGTGAGTCTGGACAAGAAGGAAATTATACCAACTTGGAGGTGGAGATACAAGAAACAGCAGCATCTAAATACATTACTCATAAAGATCATCCACTTGAGAATGTAATAGGTGATATTGAATCTGCTGTTAAAACAAGAAATCAAAGTCAGGTGTTTGAAGCTTCAGCAAATGAGGATGTGGTAAATCTTGATACAGAAGCAGTTAATACTTCTTTGTTTGCTTGTTTTCTGTCTCAAACATAACCAAAGAAGGTTACTGAAGCTTTGAGAGATCCTAGTTGGATTGAAGCTATGCAAGAGGAATTGCTTCAATTTAAGATTCAAGAAGTCTGGACATTGGTTGATTTGCCCAAAGGGAAGAGGGCAATTGGTACTAAATGTATCTTCAAAAACAAGAAAGATGAAAGAGGTATAGTGATAAAAAAAACAAGCCTAGATTGGTTGCACAGGGATATTCACAAGAAGAGGGAATCGATTATGATGAAGTTTTTGCACCTGTGGCAAGAATTGAGGCAATCAGATTGTTTTTGGCTTATGCTTCATTCAAGGGATTCATTGTGTATCAGATGGATGTTAAGAGTGCTTTTCTATATGGCACTATACAGGAAGAGGTTTATGTATGTCAACCACCAGGGTTTGAAGATTCCAAGTTTCCTGATAAAGTTTTCAAACTGGAAAAAGCTCTTTATGGCTTACATCAAGCACCTAGAGCCTGGTATGATATTTTTTCAGATTATCTGTTGCATAATGGATTCAAAAGGGGTGCAATAGATAAAACTTTGTTCACTAAAAGGATTAAGGATGATATCCTACTAGTTCAAGTCTATGTAGATTATATCATTTTTGGTTCAACAAGGGATAGTCTTTGCAAGGAGTTTGAATCACTGATGCATGAGAAGTTCAAGATGAGCTCCATGGGGGAATTAACATTTTTCTTGGGGTTACAAGTGAAGCAGCAGAAGGATGGAATTTTCATTCATCAGAGTAAGTATGTTAATGATATACTGGATCGGTTTGGGTACAAAGATGCAAAGGTTACAAGCACACCAGTGGAAACAAACAAGAAACTACATGCAGATCTTGAGGGGGAGAGTGTGGATGAACATCTTTACAGATCAATGATCGGGTTTCTTATGTATCTCACTTCGTCAAGGCCTGACATCATGTTTGCAGTGTGCTTATGTGCAAGATTTCAAGCTAATCCAAAGCTGTCACATCTTTATGCAGTCAAAAGAATCTTTAGATATTTAAAGGGTCAACCTAAATTGGGCCTTTGGTATCCAAAGTTTACTTCTTTTGATCTGATAGCTTATACAGATAGTGATTATGGAGGAGCTAATCTGGACAGGAAATCTACATCAGGAGGTTGTCAATTTTTGGAAGATAGATTGGTTTCATGGCAATGCAAGAAACAAACCACTGTATCTACATCTACAGCAGAGGCAGAATATGTAGCAGCTGCAAGTTGCTGTGAATAAGTGCTATGGATTCAGAATCAGATGTTAGATTACGGTTTTACCTTTCTTAATACTCCTATTTTTATAGATAACAGTTCTGCAATCAGTAATATAAATAACCCGGCTAAACATTCTAAAACAAAGCACATTGAGATTAGATATCATTTCATTAGAGACTGTAATGAGAAAAGACTTATTCAAATTTTGAAAGTTCATACTGATAATCAGTTTGATGATCTGTTTACTAAAGCATTTGTTGTAGGCAGATTCACATTCTTGGTTACTAGTATTGGAATGATAAATTTGTCTTAAGTATTTTTCTTATCACTGCTTTCTGTGAATAATATTTACTGTGCATCATTTTGGGTTAATACTGAGTTGTTAATTAAACACTGATAGTGTGTATTGTGTATAGTTATCACTGTTTATTATCTTACGTATAAACAGTGGTAATCATCACTTCACCACTGTCTTTGTATAGTTAACACTATATCCTTGTATTATTGTTTGTGTTAACACTGCAGGTGTATGCTTTGGCGTTTTACTGCTTGTTTGGAGTTTAGCTTTTGGTAAAAATAAAAAATAAAAAAATAATAAAATCACTGCTTTGTTTATATGATATTGCTAGATCTTAAGTACTACTTGTATTAAGTTAGCACTGCCTTGGTCGGTTGGTACTGCTTGTACAAGTGAGCACTGCTAGCTTTATTATGTAAATGATGCATTTGAAAAACCAAGTGTTGATTACCACTGATGGTTAAATCTCACAATTACCACTGAACGTGTTATTTTTCTTAATTAACACTGTTTTAGTTATAATTGGGGAGCTGGTCAAATTAGGGTTTACCACTGATTTAATTTCAGTATTTAACTCTCAACATTTAGGGTTTTTCATTACGCTTTCCAAAGTACACATACAAACCACTGCGATAAGTCTCATATATTCTAAATCATCTTCGTTTCTCTTCGATTTTGTACTTAGTCTTATATTACAATTGAAGCAGTTACCACTGAATGTATAATAGTCACAACTGTTTACTTCAGAATGGTAGTTACAACTATTTATGATTTTCTGATAAGTATGAGTTGGTTATGGAAGTTATTTTATTCCATATTCGTAGGAGATTATATAGGACTCTATGTGTTATAAATAGAGATCCTTTAGACCTAGATAGGTTAAGATTTTGCGCAGCTTCAAGGTTTTTTGTAACCCTAATACATTAAGTGTATTTGTCTTATATCATTAATAAGATTGAAGCTGTCGCACCCCCAAAACACGTGGCAGCGGAAAGCATGAGGTGTCACGGGGGCGCCGACCAAATCAAATATCACAACACCAAGATTAAAGCAAACGACCTCTATATGAGACGTTTGAAAAACATTACATTCCATAAATAAAATGTTTACATAATATTTGGAGTTCGCTAAAATAGTCTAGAGATTTCTAATACATAATTGTTGATACAAAATATCGTAATGCAATTAAATCTCCTATTTGAAAATATGCGACTCGAGCTATGCTTTCCAAAAGCATCCTACTTTCTTGATTCCTATGGGTAGTCCTACTACGTCTGTAAACCTGAGAATACATACTAAAATGGTCAACATAAAGTTGGTGAGTTCATAGGTTTGTAAGCAGTTGTAAACAGAAGTAAGAAACACGAGATTTCCGTTGTGCTGCACGTATGCAAAAACAGTTATAAAAGTGTCATGTTATCATTTGCTCTCCTTTGTGTTCCTTTGTTTTCCTTGCTTATCCTTGTTTTCCTTAGTTATCCCTTGCGTAATGAGCTCATACATCTGTGACACCCCCAAATTTAATGATTTGCGGAAGCTTGATTTGGGTGCCACTAATCAATATACAAAGCACAAAGATAATAATGAACGACCACTATATGCGTCGTTTAAAACTTGTATTAATAAAGTGAACGTTTACATCAAAAATAATATTGCACTAGCTCGGTTCCTGAAATTGAGAGATTACATGGCATAATTACTTTTACAAAATATAATAATGCAGTCCAATCTCTAATTGTATGTATGCTGACTCGAGCTAGAAATCCCTGCTTGTGCAGTCAACCTACTGCTGGGTACCTGTGATATATACTAAAATGGGTCAGCGAAAACGCTGGTGAGCTCACAGGTTTGTATGTCAATGTATAATTGTCAGAACCGCAAGATTTATAATGAATTTAAAATGCACTTAAGCAAAATAAAAGTTATACTGTCCATGAGCACATAGTCTGAGCTTAACTGATTTGTCAGGCCCAATTAAGGAAACCTAACATGATTTGCCTCCTACGAGTGCCTAATCAACACTCGTCTTCCCAAATGCTAATACATCCGTTTGACCGATTAGTGCGTGCTAACCCGGATGAGGATTGTCAATCCCATATGATATCATATACTAACATTCACGCTATAAAATACTAGAGACTATGCTTATGGAGGACTTTAAATTGATTAGCTTGAAACTCATGTAGTATTTGAAGTTTGGCACTTGCGTTCTACTTGTAAAACAAAATCGAGTAGTAATATCACACCCCTAGTTGTAAAGCAGTGAAAATGGGGCTATGAAACTCACCTGATTCCTGATGTGTTTAACTTAATAAACTTGAAGTAATTAGCAGTGTGTTGGTGTCCAAAGACTTGAAACCTGAATGTGTCCACGACACTTGAATTGTTATTAATTGTATTGGTATCTCGAAAGACTACCATTGAAATTGTTTGTCTAACTTAATGTCCAAATTTCCCCGATTTGGTTGATTGTATTGTTACAAGTTACTACGACTTGTTTGATTTAAATTGATACAAGTTACAACGACTTGTTTGATTTAAATTGATACAAGTTACAACGACTTGTTTGATTTTGAAGTATGTTTTGAAAACGCGTACGGCCCGTTGGTGACGGTTGTAACAATAGTTCAAAAGGTTATTATATTGTTGCTACAGTGAATTGCTACAGTAACTTTGACTTCGAAAATTTTGAGTTTTGAAGATTCTGTTTTGTGCGACGTAGCCTGCGACGTAGGCTGCGACGTAAGAGTTTTGCGACGTAAAGGGTTACGTCGCTAAGGTCAACAGTGCTAAGTCAATAGCGACGTAGGGTGCTACGTCGCTCATGCGACGTAGGTTCGTTTTTGCGACGTTAAGGTCTGCGTCGCTATGTGCGACGTTCGCAAGTCAATGCGACGTAACAGGCTGCGTCGCTGTATGCGACGTTGGGGATATAATGCGACGTAGGTCGCTACGTCGCATCTGCTCCAGACCAAATGCGACGTACGGGGTCTGATCGGAGTTTCAACTCCAAAAACGCGTTTTCCGGCCATCGATCGGCCTAATATTTTTACCCAACCCATTTTAGGACATTACAAGGTTATACAAACAACTAGCAAGTTATAAATCTTAAAAACGAGAGTTTTCGGAGTTGTGTCGGAAACTTACAAATCGCCGAAATGAAATTCCGGAAAGATAGAAGTGTAGATCGTCGCGAGGTGGTCGTTTATTGTAAAGGGGCTTGAAGATCCGAGGTCGTTTGAGGTGTTTATTTTGCGATTTTGATGATTTTTGGTTTGGGTTTTGTTGAGAGAAATTAGAGAGGTGAGAGATAGAGAAAAAGAGAAATGGAAGAAAGTGGGTGGAAGTGGGGGTTAAATCCCCATTTTCGCCCCGCGTTCCCGCTCCGTGCGGTGTTCGTTTGCTCCGTCGTTAAAACGTTAAATAATTATTTTATATATTAGTTGTTACTTTTAAAAATACAATTTATTACGTTAAATTTTATTTAAATATTTTACTAACCACTTAATATTTGAATTATAAAAGGTAAGTTAATTTGTTTGCGCGTTTTACATTTTAAGTTGTGTAACTTTCTGATTGTACGATACGAATGAATACGTAATATTATAATAATAATATTTTTTTTTTGACATAATAGCGTTTTTTTAATAAAATTGATCACCAACGTCCGTATTTATTGTATCAAAATTCATTCGATTTAAAGCTCGTGCGATTTAAACAAACCGCACAATTGTAGATATATATTCAACAATATATATAATAATTGATACATTAATTAGCCTAACACAGAACTAATTACATGTATTAAAACTTGATTAGGCACTAAACTATAGTCCTAAATTGACGGTTGTCACATTCTCCCCCTGTTAGAAGAATTTCGTCCCGAAATTTATGTTGTAGTCGTGTTTGATGTGGAGTCAGTGAAGAGTTGAGGATACTTGAGTCGCATTTGGTCTTCCCGTTCCCAGGTGAATTCCGGACCGCGCCGCGAATTCCACCTAACCTTGACGATAGGAATGCGACTTTGTTTAAGTTGTTTGACCTCACGGTCCATGATTTCAGTGGGTTCCTCAACAAAATAAAGTTTCTCGTCAACTCGAATTTCATCGAGTGGAATGATAAGTGTCTCATCAGACAGACACTTCTTCAGATTTGAAACATGAAATGTGGGATGCACGCTGCTAAGTTCAGATGGCAGCTGCAATCGATAAGCCACTGGACCAATCCTTTCGAGGATCTCGAATGGTCCAATGTATCTGGGATTCAACTTCCCTCGTTTGCCAAATCGGATGACGCCTTTCCAAGGCGATACTTTGAGTAGAACTCGATCCCCAACCTGGAACTCGAGTGGTTTGCGTCTCACGTCAGCATAACTTTTCTGACGATCACGCGCGGCTTTGAGTTTGTTTTGAATTTCTACGATCCTCTCGGTTGTTTCGTGTATGATTTCTGGACCCGTGAGTTGGCTATCCCCAACTTCGGTCCAACAGATAGGTGAACGGCACTTACGACCGTACAGTGCCTCGAAGGGAGCAGCCTTGATGCTGGTATGATAACTGTTGTTGTATGAGAACTCGCACAATGGTAGATGTTTTTCCCAGTTTACACCGAAGTCTACTACGCAGGCCCGTAGCATGTCTTCAAGTGTTTGAATGGTTCGTTCACTTTGACCGTCGGTTTGAGGATGGTATGCGGTACTCATATCAAGTCGAGTACCCAGAGATTTTTGAAGTGATTGCCAAAATTGTGAAGTGAAACGACTATCTCTATCGGAGATAATTGAAATTGGAACACCGTGTTTGGTCACGATTTCCTTCAGATAAATGTTGGTGAGGCGTTCCATTTTGTCGGATTCCTTGATTGCCAGGAAGTGAGCAGATTTTGTGAGACGATCCACGATCACCCAAATGGTATCGCAACCGTTCGAGGATTTGGGTAGTTTGGTTATGAAGTCCATGGCAATTTGTTCCCATTTCCATTCAGGAAGACTGGGTTGCTGAAGTAAACCAGAAGGTTTTTGATATTCGATTTTGACTTTGGAGCAAGTAAGGCACTTGCTGACATAGGTGGCGATTTCAGATTTCATGTTTGGCCACCAGTAGAAGTCCTTGATACCGTGGTACATTTTATCGGATCCCGGATGGATAGAATATTTGGACTTGTGAGCTTCATCCATCACCAAGTCACGTAGGTTCCCGAATTTAGGCAACCAGATTCGGTTTGAGAAATACCTAATCCCGTTAGGTCTGATTTCGAATTGCTTATCCATGCCTCGCAAGGCTTCATCCTTGACGTTTTCGTGTTTTAAGGCTTCGAGTTGAGCAGTGAGAATTTGAATGTTTAAATTGTTGTGAATGGTCATACTGAGGGCTCGAATCCGAAGTGGTTTCACTCGCTCTTTTCGACTGAGGGCGTCAGCAACAACATTTGCTTTGCCTGGATGATATTTGAGTTCACAGTCGTAATCGGTAAGCAACTCGACCCATCGACGTTGCCTCATGTTGAGATCCTTCTGATCGAATATGTGTTGAAGGCTTTTATGGTCGGTAAAGATTGTACATCTGGTACCATAAAGGTAATGTCTCCAGATTTTGAGGGCAAAAACGACAGCTCCTAGCTCGAGGTCGTGGGTGGTGTAATTCTTTTCATGAATCTTGAGCTGTCGGGAAGCATAAGCTATGACTTTGTCTCGTTGCATGAGCACACAACCGAGACCTTGATGAGAAGCATCGCAGTATACCACGAAATCATCGGTGCCTTCGGGTAATGATAGGATAGGAGCACTGCAAAGCTTTTGCTTTAAGAGTTGAAATGCCGACTCTTGTTTCTCAGTCCAGTCAAACTTTTTGTCTTTCTGGGTCAGAGTCGTGAGTGGTATGGCTATCTTGGAGAAATTTTCAATGAAGCGTCGATAGTATCCGGCAAGTCCCAAAAACTGCCGTACTTCGGTTGGAGTGGTTGGCGATTGCCAATCTTTGATAGCCTCGATTTTTGACGGGTCAACGTGAATCCCCTGACTGTCAATCACGTGACCAAGGAATTGAACGGTTTTGATCCAGAACTCACACTTAGAGAACTTGGCATAGAGCTCCTCGTGTTTAAGTAGTTCAAGGATGGTTTAGAGATGTTGCGCGTGTTCTTCTTTGCTTCGTGAATATATGAGAATGTCATCGATAAAGACAATGACAAATTTATCCAGGTAAGGTTTACACACCCGATTCATAAGGTCCATGAATACAGCCGGTGCATTGGTTAGGCCGAATGGCATCACTTGAAATTCGTAATGCCCGTAACGGGTTCTGAAAGCGGTTTTTGGAATATCGGCATCGCGAACACGCAATTGGTGATAACCGGATCGGAGATCAATCTTTGAATAACAACTCGACCCTTGAAGTTGGTCGAACAAATCATCGATTCGAGGGAGTGGATACCGGTTCTTGACAGTTAACTTGTTCAACTCTCGATAGTCGATACACATTCGAAAAGAACCATCTTTCTTCTTAACAAATAGGACCGGAGCTCCCCAAGGTGAAGAACTCGGCCTGATGAATCCTCGTTCCAGGAGTTCCTGTAACTGGGTGGACAGCTCCTGAAGTTCAGATGGAGCTAAACGGTATGGTGCTCGGGCCACAGGCGCAGCACCTGGTACAAGATCGATTGAGAACTCAACCTGTCTTGGTGGTGGTAGACCAGGTAGTTCTTCAGGAAAGACTTCTGGAAAATCTCGAACAATTGGAACATCCTCAAGTCGCTTCTCCTCCGACTTTTTCTCCATGATGTGCGCGAGGATTGCAGGATAACCCTTTCTCAGAAATTTTCGGGTTTTTAAACAAGATATGAGGTTGAGCCTCGTCCCTCCGGTCTCCCCCTGTATGACTAGGGTTCTACCGACAGTGAGAGGTATGCGAACAATTTTGTCATAGCAGATGATTTCGGCGCGATGTTTGGATAACCAGTCCATGCCTACGATGACATCGAAACTTCCTATCTCAATAGGCATAAGATCTATGGGGAAGGTTTCGTCGGCTAGATTTAAAGTGCAATTAGGTATCACACTATCGGTTTCTATCAGCTTGCCATTTGCTAGCTCTACGGTGTACTTAACGTCTAAAGCAACAGGTGTAATGTCAAGTAGAGGGCAAAATTCATCGGAAATAAAACTCCTATCGGCACCAGTATCAAACAGAATGGAAGCAGTTAAATTGTTGAGGAGGAACATACCCGTGACCACATTCGGGTCCAGACGGGCGTCCCCTGAGTTGATCACGAAAGCGGTACTTTTGGCGTTGTTGTTGTTGCGGGAGTTGTTGTTGTTGTTGCCCTTATTCTTCAACTTTGGGCAAGAATCCCTGAAGTGTCCTGGGTTTCCACATTCATAGCAGGACTTAGGTTGTCGGGTATTTCTGTCAGAGGGGTTGTTGTTGGATTTGGGAGCTCGGCAATCCTTAGTCAAATGCCCTTGCCTCCTGCAGTTGTTGCAAGGAGTACCGCACTGACCAAAATGGTGGTAGTTACACTTGGGACAATAAGGTCTGTCCCCGGTGTAGTTGCGGGTGGTTTCAGAGTTGGTGGTGTAGACTTGGATGGCGTTGTTTTTCTTGTTTGAGTTGTGGTGGTGTTCAGTGGATTTGCGTTTGTTGTTGTTGGAGGATGAGGTGTTGGAGGTCTCACGGCTGACAACTAGGGCCATGAGTTCGTGGGCCAATCGAATGGCACTCTCAGTAGTGGTTGGTTTGGATGAGGCGACGTTTCCTTGGATGTTCTCGGGAAGTCCACGAATGTATTTCTTAATGCCCTTACTTTCTGGTTCGACCAAACCCGGGCATAATAAGGCAAACTGCTGAAACTTGGTGGTATAATCAGCGACATCATTTCCCTGCACTTCCAGATGCCAGAATTCTTCTTCCAGCCTATGCAATTCTTCTTCAGGACAGTACTTTTCTGTCAGCTTCTTCTTCAGTTCGGCCCAAGGAAGTCGGTTTGCAACCTCAAGGCCTACAGAGTTTGCGTGGGTTTTCCACCACGTGGATGCACCTTCCTGAAAGGTGTAAACAGCGAATTTGACCTTGTTGTTCTCAGTGCAGTCGCAGAGACTGAAAACATATTCCATGCGCTCAATCCAACGGATCAAGCCAATGGCACCTTCCGTGCCCTTGAAGTATAGCGGTTTACAGCTAAGGAAGTCCTTATAGGAGCAGGGTTTGGGTGGTGGAGTATTGGTTGCGGTGTCCTCGCTACCGGGTGGTGTTCGGGTAGCCAAGGCTTCGGTCACACTGCGGGCAATGATTCCCGCGATCTCAGCTTCGCTAAGGGTAATTTGACGACGAGGAAGCATGATGCTGAGTAAGAAAGAACAAAGAAAGGACGTGAGATACTCGTCTGAGTGCGATGAATTTGGTGGTGTGTTTGTCATTCCGAGATAAAACGTTAGAGGGAATGAGGCCTATATTCATATAATATAATATAGCCTAAAGTTGGTAAGTGAGGTCTATTTATGTATATATATATGTATATCACATAATAACCTATTGAGTGTCTAGCACAGACGTGTTTTGAGTCCCGTTTCTCTCGAGGTCAGAGTCAACTAATGCATTCCTGTTCAACATGACTCTTTCAGATTTCACATCATCTTTCTTTAATTGTACATAGTTGATCAGGCTATGTTAAATTAAAGTCGTATGATGTAATCCCTGAACTAGTCATAACTAATAAGGAATACTGCCTAACGGTCATAGTCTAGGCCCACTAAATGCAACCTAGTTCACTATAACCTTAGGCTCTGATACCAATCTGTGACACCCCCAAATTTAATGATTTGCGGAAGCTTGATTTGGGTGCCACTAATCAATATACAAAGCACAAAGATAATAATGAACGACCACTATATGCGTCGTTTAAAACTTGTATTAATAAAGTGAACGTTTACATCAAAAATAATATTGCACTAGCTCGGTTCCTGAAATTGAGAGATTACATGGCATAATTACTTTTACAAAATATAATAATGCAGTCCAATCTCTAATTGTATGTATGCTGACTCGAGCTAGAAATCCCTGCTTGTGCAGTCAACCTACTGCTGGGTACCTGTGATATATACTAAAATGGGTCAGCGAAAACGCTGGTGAGCTCACAGGTTTGTATGTCAATGTATAATTGTCAGAACCGCAAGATTTATAATGAATTTAAAATGCACTTAAGCAAAATAAAAGTTATACTGTCCATGAGCACATAGTCTGAGCTTAACTGATTTGTCAGGCCCAATTAAGGAAACCTAACATGATTTGCCTCCTACGAGTGCCTAATCAACACTCGTCTTCCCAAATGCTAATACATCCGTTTGACCGATTAGTGCGTGCTAACCCGGATGAGGATTGTCAATCCCATATGATATCATATACTAACATTCACGCTATAAAATACTAGAGACTATGCTTATGGAGGACTTTAAATTGATTAGCTTGAAACTCATGTAGTATTTGAAGTTTGGCACTTGCGTTCTACTTGTAAAACAAAATCGAGTAGTAATATCACACCCCTAGTTGTAAAGCAGTGAAAATGGGGCTATGAAACTCACCTGATTCCTGATGTGTTTAACTTAATAAACTTGAAGTAATTAGCAGTGTGTTGGTGTCCAAAGACTTGAAACCTGAATGTGTCCACGACACTTGAATTGTTATTAATTGTATTGGTATCTCGAAAGACTACCATTGAAATTGTTTGTCTAACTTAATGTCCAAATTTCCCCGATTTGGTTGATTGTATTGTTACAAGTTACTACGACTTGTTTGATTTAAATTGATACAAGTTACAACGACTTGTTTGATTTAAATTGATACAAGTTACAACGACTTGTTTGATTTTGAAGTATGTTTTGAAAACGCGTACGGCCCGTTGGTGACGGTTGTAACAATAGTTCAAAAGGTTATTATATTGTTGCTACAGTGAATTGCTACAGTAACTTTGACTTCGAAAATTTTGAGTTTTGAAGATTCTGTTTTGTGCGACGTAGCCTGCGACGTAGGCTGCGACGTAAGAGTTTTGCGACGTAAAGGGTTACGTCGCTAAGGTCAACAGTGCTAAGTCAATAGCGACGTAGGGTGCTACGTCGCTCATGCGACGTAGGTTCGTTTTTGCGACGTTAAGGTCTGCGTCGCTATGTGCGACGTTCGCAAGTCAATGCGACGTAACAGGCTGCGTCGCTGTATGCGACGTTGGGGATATAATGCGACGTAGGTCGCTACGTCGCATCTGCTCCAGACCAAATGCGACGTACGGGGTCTGATCGGAGTTTCAACTCCAAAAACGCGTTTTCCGGCCATCGATCGGCCTAATATTTTTACCCAACCCATTTTAGGACATTACAAGGTTATACAAACAACTAGCAAGTTATAAATCTTAAAAACGAGAGTTTTCGGAGTTGTGTCGGAAACTTACAAATCGCCGAAATGAAATTCCGGAAAGATAGAAGTGTAGATCGTCGCGAGGTGGTCGTTTATTGTAAAGGGGCTTGAAGATCCGAGGTCGTTTGAGGTGTTTATTTTGCGATTTTGATGATTTTTGGTTTGGGTTTTGTTGAGAGAAATTAGAGAGGTGAGAGATAGAGAAAAAGAGAAATGGAAGAAAGTGGGTGGAAGTGGGGGTTAAATCCCCATTTTCGCCCCGCGTTCCCGCTCCGTGCGGTGTTCGTTTGCTCCGTCGTTAAAACGTTAAATAATTATTTTATATATTAGTTGTTACTTTTAAAAATACAATTTATTACGTTAAATTTTATTTAAATATTTTACTAACCACTTAATATTTGAATTATAAAAGGTAAGTTAATTTGTTTGCGCGTTTTACATTTTAAGTTGTGTAACTTTCTGATTGTACGATACGAATGAATACGTAATATTATAATAATAATATTTTTTTTTTGACATAATAGCGTTTTTTTAATAAAATTGATCACCAACGTCCGTATTTATTGTATCAAAATTCATTCGATTTAAAGCTCGTGCGATTTAAACAAACCGCACAATTGTAGATATATATTCAACAATATATATAATAATTGATACATTAATTAGCCTAACACAGAACTAATTACATGTATTAAAACTTGATTAGGCACTAAACTATAGTCCTAAATTGACGGTTGTCACACATTATCCCTTGCTTATCCTTGTTTTCCTTTGTTATCCTTTGCGTAATAAGCTCATACGTTATCCTTTGCTTATCCTTGTTTTCCTTTGTTATCCTTTGCGTAATGAGCTCATACGTTATCCTTTGCTTATCCTTGTTTTCCTTTGTTTCAGTTGTTATTCAGTGTATATAAACCAGTTTATAAAGCATGTATAAAGATAGTTGCATGAAACATGTGTATAGACAGTTGTATAAAGCATGTATAAAGGCAGTTGTATAAAACATGTGTGTATGTATTCTCACCCCAAAATAGTTAAAACAAGTAAAAAGGGGCTATGAAACTCACCTTAGGTTTGCAAGTAGTAAGCAAATATCAATTAAGCAAGCAAGTCGGCGGGCAATCCTTCTAACGTCAAAGAAATGATGAAGAACAAGAGAGGAGGTGATGATGATGATGCTTGATTCTTGTTCTTCTTCTTCTTGATCTTCAAAATGGTGGTGATTTATGGTGGTTCTACAACGGATTTTACTTCAGTTTTTGAGGGAGAGATAAGAGTAGAGAGAATATGAGAGTGTTTGTGAGTGAGTGAGAGGTTTCAAACGAGAGATTGCATGTGTTTAGAGTGTTTAAGTGAAGAAAGGGTGATCATGAGGATTTGCATGTATGGGGAAGAGGGGGAGGGGCACATGGCAGATTTTTGGGGGGTCCCATTTGGGGGTGGAGTGTTTCAAATTTAATTGCAGACTGTGTTACGTTTTGTGGTCGTTTACTCGTTATTTCGTTAAATCGCGTAACGTTTTCTTTCGTCGTTTTAATTCACGATATATTTGGGATTATTTTTCATTGAAGTATTGTTAATATACTTTATTTTAAGTTAGTGAAATATTTATCGGGTTTCGTTGTCGAATGTGATTCGCGCGTTCTCCTTGAGTTTGAGACGTTTTAAGCAAAACGTCTAAGTTTTTCGCGTATTATTTTAATAAAATAATAAATAGTTATAAATAACTTCTAAAAATAGATTAAAGTTATTTATAGAAATGTTTTCACCAACGTCGTATAGTTTGTCAGACTCCGTCCGGTTATTTCGCACAATTTCATCAAATTGCGTAAGCGTAATATAAAACAATTACGTATGTGTATATATTCACAATAATGTACAAATAGTTACAAGTAATTACAAGTATTTAGCCTAATACTAAACTAAACACACGTAATTAGGGTTTCTAGTAGGATTATCAGTAACCCTAAATCGTCGGGTGTCACATTCTCCCCCTGTTAGGAGAATTTCGTCCCGAAATTTAGCTCATAGTCACGGTTAGTGTGGAGTCAGAGTGAGAGCGTAGGTATCTCTGGTGTTCACTAAGTCTACGAGGCATAGTCGTTTGCTAAACGCAAATTCTGAGTTTTCTTGTTGGCTTAAATCAGTTGGTCAGTTCTAGGGTGCACTTAGTGTCCATGTCAGTTGGGTGTTATTGCGCAAAAGGCTAAACTTAATTAGTGTCGAATAAGATTGAAATAATTAAGTCATTGTCTCCTTTAGTTAATCCTCCAATAGTTTCCTATCGTTGTTCAAAGTAAGTAGATAAGGGAATGTAGTCGGGTTCTCACTAAATTGGTCGTAGTCACCTCTTATCACTAACATCATCGTTTATCCATAAAAGAATTACTTCATCCGATTTTGCAGGATCGAGTGTTGTTACTGTCAAGCCGACTACTAAGAGAATCTTACTTCATACTAGTCTATGGTACCTATACCTTTAGTTGCAAATCACATATGTACCTTCTTATCTCAAAATTTTCTTTAGCAATGTTTCATGTGTAATCGGTGTTCTTGTTTCAAAATGGGATTAAAGGTTAGATCATAGAGAAAGATTGAATGAAAATCAATTGTTTGTTTATATATATGGTTCTCATTTGCTAAAAACGTCATCGTAATTTTCGGTAACTTTGTTAATAATTTATGAATTTTGAAAATTTTATAAAACATTTTTGTGGCAAAGTTTGTTTAGAATCCCTGCTGACGCGAATTTGTTGAAAACTTGAGTTGATGAAATCTGTTGAAAACTTTTGTTTTTGAAAAGTCATTGAGAAATTCCGTTTAACAAAAATCCGCTGGAAAATTGAAGCTGTAGAAAATTCTGGGTAAATGTTTGATAAAAATTCGTTAAATGCTCGAGTCGATAAAAATACGTTGAAAGCTCTGGTCATTGAAAAGTGTTAAAAATTTTGTTTTGCCAAAAATCTGTTGGAAGATTTATGTTTCTGAAAAATCCGTGGGAAACGTTTGACGAAAATTTTATTTTGATTATCGTTTACCACACACTTTACATGTTTGGTGGGATTTATGCTAATCTTAAGCAAATTCTAGGCGACGGATCCTTGGAGGGTTCTAATTCTATCGCTTCTTCCTAAGTTGGATTCTTGCTAACAGTGTTGTTGTTCATCATATGTGGGTGATTGAGCACGGTAGGTGTCTCTATATTGGTAATTGAGACCTTGGTCTCGTTCTCTATGTTAAGTGATGTTACAAAGGGAAGATCTGCCATTTCCCCGAGGCCTATTTATATATAATATATAATAGCCTAATAAGTATAGCACGTATAAGTTTGTACAAATAGGTTTCATATATATATGTTTATAAGAACTTAGCACATAAAGCACGTATAAAGGTTGGTCCCGTTTTATCCTTGGTCAAAGTCTTCTAATGCATTCCCGTTCGCTACAACCATTTCAGGTCTTGCATCGATTCTCCTTTAATTGTACATAGTTGATCAAGCTATGTTAAATTAAATTCGAATGATGCAATTGCTGAACCAGTCATGACAAATGAGGAATACTAACCTAACGGTTATAGTCTAGGTCACTAATGCAATCCTAGTTCGCTATAACCTTAGGCTCTGATACCAATCTGTCGCACCTCCAAAACACGTGGCAGCGGAAAGCATGAGGTGTCACGGGGGCGCCGACCAAATCAAATATCACAACACAAAGATTAAAGCAAACGACCTCTATATGAGACGTTTGAAAAACATTACATTCCATAAATAAAATGTTTACATAATATTTGGAGTTCGCTAAAATAGTCTAGAGATTTCTAATACATAATTGTTGATACAAAATATCGTAATGCAATTAAATCTCCTGTTTGAAAATATGCGACTCGAGCTATACTTTTCAAAAGCATCCTACTTTCTTGATTCCTGTGGGTAGTCCTACTGCGTCTGTAAACCTGAGAATACATACTAAAATGGTCAACATAAAGTTGGTGAGTTCATAGGTTTGTAAGCAGTTGTAAACAGAAGTAAGAAACACGAGATTTCCGTTGTGCTGCACGTATGCAAAAACAGTTATAAAAGTGTCATGTTATCATTTGCTCTCCTTTGTTTTCCTTTGTTATCCTTGCTTATCCTTGTTTTCCTTTGTTATCCCTTGCGTAATGAGCTCATACGTTATCCCTTGCTTATCCTTGTTTTCCTTTGTTATCCTTTGCGTAATGAGCTCATACGTTATCCTTTGCTTATCCTTGTTTTACTTTGTTATCCTTTGCGTAATGAGCTCATACGTTATCCTTTGCTTATCCTTGTTTTCCTTTGTTTCAGTTGTTATTCAGTGTATATAAACCAGTTTATAAAGCATGTATAAAGATAGTTGCATGAAACATGTGTATAGACAGTTGTATAAAGCATGTATAAAGGCAGTTGTATAAAACATGTGTGTATGTATTCTCACCCCAAAATAGTTAAAACAAGTAAAAAGGGGCTATGAAACTCACCTTAGGTTTGCAAGTAGTAAGCAAATATCAATTAAGCAAGCAAGTCGGCGGGCAATCCTTCTAACGTCAAAGAAATGATGAAGAACAAGAGAGGAGGTGATGATGATGATGCTTGATTCTTGTTCTTCTTCTTCTTGATCTTCAAAATGGTGGTGATTTATGGTGGTGTTAGGGTGGTTCTACAACTGATTTTACTTCAGTTTTTGATGGAGAGATAAGAGTAGAGAGAATATGAGAGTGTTTGTGAGTGAGTGAGAGGTTTCAAATGAGAGATTGCATGTGTTTAGAGTGTTTAAGTGAAGAAAGGGTGATCAGGAGGATTTGCATGTATGGGGAAGAGGGGGAGGGGCACATGGCAGATTTTTGGGGGGTCCCATTTGGGGGTGGAGTATTTCAAATTTAATTCCAGACTGTGTTACGTTTTGTGGTCGTTTACTCGTTATTTCGTTAAATCGCGTAACGTTTTCTTTCGTCGTTTTAATTCACGATATATTTGGGATTATTTTCATTGAAGTATTGTTAATATACTTTATTTTAAGTTAGTGAAATATTTATCGGGTTTCGTTTCGTTGTCGAATGTGATTCGCGCGTTCTCCTTGAGTTTGAGACGTTTTAAGCAAAACGTCTAAGTTTTTCGCGTATTATTTTAACAAAATAATAAATAGTTATAAATAACTTCTAAAAATAGATTAGAGTTATTTATAGAAATGTTTTCACCAACGTCGTATAGTTTGTCAGACTCCGTCCAGTTATTTCGCACAATTTCATCAAATTGCGTAAGCGTAATATAAAACAATTACGTATGTGTATATATTCACAATAATGTACAAATAGTTACAAGTAATTACAAGTATTTAGCCTAATAGTAAACTAAACACACGTAATTAGGGTTTCTAGTAGGATTATCAGTAACCATAAATTGTAGGGTGTCACAGAAGCTTTTGGTATATTATTGTGTTCATCATATTAATTTATATTCGTTGATCTTCTTAATATTATTGAGTGTGATTCCGCAACTTCTCAATAATACATTCAAGGCTTATTATATACGATTGTTTGTTAAGTTAAACAGGGACTAACAGCTTCTGTTTATTTTCTTCAATCAATCTGATCAGCTTGTAGTACTCCAAGTAGAACGGTAGTGACCTTGAACAAACTGTGTAGTCCTCAATGTGAACCTCAGTCAACAATCCCATACCATATATAAACCTGGTAATAATCGATCCCATATACATGTGCTTCTCCAAGTCCTTCTCGATCCAAAGTCTCTCGGCCAAAAAGTAGGCAACATTCAGGTTTTTCTTCCCTATGATTGCCTCCATAAACTTTAACTCCTCTGCACTCACAGACTCAGGCTTTTTTTTGGTGATTTGGTTGGATGAGTTGGGGTTTCCTTCCCATTTGCGTTTGTTGTTTGCAGATGGGGTTGAGGTTGTGCCACAGCGGACAGAGTTTGCCGTCAGTTCATGGGCCATACGAATGGCGCTCTGAATAGTACCCGGTTTGGATGAAGTCACCAGGTCTTGAAGTCTGTCAGGAAGTCCATCGACATATTTCTCGATCCTCTTGTACTCAGGATCGACCATGGTTGGGCACAGAAGTGCCAGTTGGTGAAAGCGGTTGGTGTATCCGGTGATGTCATCACCGTGCATTTTGTGGTTCCAGAATTCCAATTCTAGCTGTTTCAATTCATCCCTGGGGCAGTACTCGCCCCTCAACATCTCCTTCAACTCCTCCCACGGGAGTTTGTAAGCATTAGAAATACCCACAGTCTGGGCATAGGTGTTCCACCAGGTGAGAGCGGTGTCTGAGAAAGTGCTGGCGGAGAACTTAACCCTGTCTCCCTCCGCACAGTTGCAGATAAGAAATACAGATTCGATTTTCTCGATCCAGCGTACCAGACTGATCGCTCCTTCAGTACCATAGAAGCTCAAAGGTTTGCAGTTTTGGAAGTCCTTATATGAGCAGGGTTTGGGTTGTGGCACATTGTTAGCTGTATCTTCGCTACTAGGAGTTGATGTTCGGGTAGCTAGGGCTTGGGCCACACTACGGGCAATCAGACCTGCAATTTCGGCTTCACTGAGGGTGACTTGCCGGCGAGGTGGCATGATGCTGAACAAGAAAAAGAACAAGGAAAGAGGAATAAGATATTTTCATGAAATTATGATATATCACAAGTGTATATGATGAGATACACGATAACAGTATGAAGTGATAGTCATATTCCATTTAGATGATCAAGTTGGATACAAGGTACGAGTTTTCCAAAAGATTACAGAGTAATAGTAGTACAAAAGTGCCGGGAACTATTGAATCCGGTCGAATTACATAAGTCCTATTTTGGTAGATAATTGGTTACAAGGTGAAGACTACTCTAGTCTTGACGTAAGTTGACTTGCTCCATTAGCGCAACAAGGCGATCCACCATGTCCGCAAGTCTGTTGGCTTGCCTGGCGTTGTCTTCAACCAAAGCCAGTCGTTGTACCAGTGCCCGAGAGTACTCTTCAGCCTCCTGTGAAATCTGTTCACATTCCTCTAGTCGGTCTCTTATGAGTTCATCCGCACCTAATTCAGCGGTCATTGAATCCTGAATTATACTTACAGAGAGGTTGTTATCTTCTTGTTCTCGCTGGAGTTGTGATATTTGATCAAGAGCTTGGCGGAGCAGGTAGGTCATTCGGCGTTGTTCCCGTTCGAGATTCTCAAGCCTTTGCTCCTGATGATGGAGTTGAGCAGCCAACACTGGCACCGTGGGGTGTGCCGAGTTCCGAGAGTTATGAACAGGATAGGGGCTGGTTCGAGGTGACCTAGTGGTCCTCCTGGCTACTGGCGGGTTTCGAGATCCTTGCGGATGAGAGCGTGACGAATTGGGTGGTGTGTTTGCCATTCCTGTGGCAACGTAAGTAAGACGAGGCTGATATATAGGTAAGCACATAATATCCAGCCTAGTGTCTAGCACATATCAAGTAATGGTCTGGTTCTCTCGTGGTCAGAGTCAACTAACGTATCCCTATTCAACATAATCGTTTAAGACCTTACTTCATCTTCCCTTAATTGTACATAGTTGATCATGCGATGTTAAATTAAAGTCATATGCTGTAACCTGATAGGGAAATACTGCCTAACGGTCATAGTCTAGGCCCACTAAATGCAACCTAGTTCACTATAACCTTAGGCTCTCATACCAATCTGTAACACCCCCAAATTTAATGATTTGCGGAAGCATACTTGGGTGTTACTAATCAATATACAAAGCAAAAGATATACAGTAAACGACCTCTAAATGAGACGTTGTAAAACAATTTCATAGAAATAAATGTTTGAAAACTTAATGTTTTCGTATACAAAAGGTAGTTCCCTAGAGTCCACGCGTATGGCGGGAGATTCTATTACATAATCAACATGTACAAAAGATAATGCTGAGAATCTCCGTTAATGCGGTTTAGTTGAAATCATGCGACTCTAGCAATGCCCTGAAGTAATCCTACTTCGTCGGTGTACCTGAGAATACATGCTTAAAGGGTCAACACGAATGTTGGTGAATCTCACAGGTTTGTAAGTAATATCAGTTTTGAACACAAGATTTCATCAGTAGTGCCCACAGGCGTAAATCAAGTATTTGCAAATCCAGCAAATGTAAAGTAAATAAGTTATACCGTTGCCATGAGGCTCATAATCGAAGCTTAACCCGTAAGTATTAAGTTGCTCCCGTGACAGGCTCGTAACTGAGCAAGCATAAGTAACGAATAATAGTCGCCCGTTTATACATAACGGTTCGTGGTAGCGCTACTACCCCGGGCGGGGAGGGTCATTTCTGTAACACCCCCAAATTTAACGATTTGCGGAAGCATACATTGGGTGTTACTAATCAATATACAAAGCACAAGATTAATAGCAAACGACCTCTAAATGAGACGTTTGTAAAATAGTTACATCTCATAATTAATAATCGTTTGAAAACCGAAGGTTTTCGTATACAAAATGTAATTCCCTAGAGCCCACGCGTATAGCGGGAGATTCTATTACATAACCATAGTTACAAAAGATAATGCCAAAGAATCTCCGTTAAATGCAGTTTGTAAAATCATGCGACTCTAGCTAGTAATCCTGGAGTGACCCTACTCCGTAAGTGTACCTGAGATACAAAGCTAAAAAGTGTCAACCAAAAAGGTTGGTGAATCTCACAGGCTTAGTAATAAGTAAGTGTTATGAACCACAAGTATGTACCCGTATTGCTATCAAGCAAAGTAAGTAAATCAGTTAATCAGTACAGTGCCATGAGCTCATAAGTTGAAGCTTAACCGTGTAGTGTGAATATATCACGTACCCCCGTGAGTGCTATCCGCACACTCATATGTAACAAATACTAATATGTCTGTTTCTACGTGTAAATCAGTACGTGGTGGCGCTACCACCCCAGACAGGGATTGTCAGTCCCAAATGGATCCATCTATTAGTAGTCGCGCTTAAGTCCATAACTAACAACTTACGATTAGGAGGCTTTCAGTGGATAAAAGTAACTCATGCGTTTGTTTGTAAACAGTAATGTTTTCAGTTCAGTACATTGTGTTCATACGTAAAACAGTTGCTAAGTATCTCACCCCAAAGTATAAAACAGTAAAAGTGGGGCTGTAAGACTCACCTGAGTCTCGTAGTAATCAGTTGCAATTAGCAAGTAGTAAGTAAAGCAAGTAGGTTCTCTGAACCCGTAACCTTCAAATGCCTAATCATATGAAGTTATGTAAGTATGTGTCTCGCAAGACGTTCCGTTTAGTTGTACACAACTAGTTAAGTCCAATGTTCGTTTGTATGTTCGTAGTCGTTTGTTTTTGAGAAAACAGTTTTGGCCCATTGGTGACGGTTCATCAAAATAATTCTAAATTGTTGACTTTGCTACAGTAGATTTGCTACAGTACTGCTACAGTAAAATTTGACTTTTTTGTACAGTAACTTTGACTTTAAAATTCTGGTTTTCTGTGTTTTTGCGACACAATCTGCGACACTAAAGTTTGGTATGCGACACAGTGGTTGTGTCGCATAAAGTGCGACACAAGAGCTCTGCGACACAGTGGTTGTGTCGCAAAAGCTTGCGATGCTAATTTAATAGCGACATAAGAGTTGTGTCGCATAAAAAGTGCGACACAATAGTGCGACATAACGTACGACACAAAATACGACACTAAATGGTTTATGCGACATAGCATGCGACACAAACGTTGTGTCGCAAAGATGAACATCAGTCCAGAAACTTTCGGGTTTCGTGATTTTCCGACCAAAAACGCAAATCTAACCCATTTTTGAGCTATAAAATCGTGTATTCTTCATGTATTAGGTTATATCTAAGTTGTGTACACATCAAAACATCAAAACATTACACCAAATTGAATAGATCTAAGATTTTAGGAATTTCTTACTTTTGCAAATCGAGCTAAATGGAGGATGAAATGGTGAAAACGATCTTGATATTCTTGCTCCACTCGTGATGGTGATTCTGAATATGTAAATTTCGTGGGTCGGTTTGTAGTCCGAAAATTTGGTAGTATTTTTAGTGAGAGTGTTTTTGGAGGTGTGTGTGTTTTTGGAGATAATGAAAATGAAAGAAGAATGAGGAGGGGGAAGGGGTGTTGGCTGATCCAAGAGACAAGGGAGGGGTAAACGCTCCCTAAAACTCAGTATTTACTCCGTGTCCTAATCGTTTAATCCTTTGTTTTTAGTATTTAATCAAACCGTTATATTTTTAAAAATGTAACTGGAATATTTAAATAAAAATACTTTGAAATTAATAATAAAAACATTTGTCGCAATATTTCAATTATTAAGTCGCGTTTATTACGTTTTGTTGCGTTAGTTAAAATGTCGTCACTATAATATATAAATAATGCTCGTTCTGTTGCGTATTTTATATAACAAAATACGTTCTCATTATTTAAGTAAATTTCTGTCACCAACGTCCAAGTAAACTGTGTCGGACTCCGTCCGGTTAATTCGCACGATTTATCCAAATCGCGTAAGTACACACACATATATATATAAATCACCTTATATATATACAAATAGAGTCTGCAATTAGTCCTATTACATACTAATTACATCTGCAATTAGAGTCTGCAAATAGAGTCTCCAAATCGGTTCAAGTGACGGATTCAGAGGATATTGCGTCACTTAGGGAAGTGACGCATGAGGTGGCGTCACTAAGGTAGTGTCGGGTATAAGTGTCGTATAGCAATCTAAAATTAATTATATGCGACACTTAAGAAGTGTCGGGTAAAGTAGTTGCGGCACTTAAGCAAGTGTCGGTACGATGGTAGGCGTCACTTAAGCAAGTGGAGCATGTAGTGTCGGTAATGGGGCTTATGCGACACTTAGTCAGTGTCGCACGAAGTGACGCATATCTGGGTTCGTCAGTGCGTCACTTATGTTTGATCGACGGATTTTGAGCCAAAAACTTGTTTTCGGGTTTCCGTTTGGTCCGATTCTTTTACCCAACCCTCCAATGGACATTACAAGTGTAAATAAACAACCATAAGTCGAAAATAAGTAAAACCGAGAGGTTTCGAGAATTTGTCGGAACTTACAAAGTGTCGGATGAGAAATCTAAAAAGATAGGAAGGTAGATCGTGTTGTGGTGGTGCTTTTCTTCCAAACGGAGAGTATGATCCGAGTGCTCCTTGAGGTATTATTTTGTGATTTTTGGTGATGGTGGTGGATGATTTAATTTGAGAGAGAAAAGAGAGAGAGAGAAGATGAGGAGGTGAAAATGAAAATGGGAAAGAAAGAGAGGAAAGGTGGGGGTGTAAGTGGAAGCTCCCACTTTTCAGTCTACGCTCCATGCCCCGTGCGGTGCTCGTTTTCTCCTTCATTTAAGCGTTAAATGTTTATTTTACGCGTTAGTTATACGAATATTTGTTAAATAATTTTATTGAATTATTTTGTCAAATCTTTAAATAATTTATGTATTTTGTTTTTAATCGCGTAGTTTTAGTTGTACGAAACAGGACAATTTGAGAGTATTATTAAAATACTATTTCGAATACCATAGTGTTTTTAATTAATGTTTCATGCTTAAATTAAAGAAATTTCACCAACGTCCGTATTTACTGACCCGAATTACATTCGATTTAAAACTGTGTACGATCTAATCCAATCGCGTATTCGTATATATTCACCAATATATATTTTGATACATTAATTAGCCTAACACAGAACTAATTACATGTATTAATCATAGAATTAGGCACTAAATACTAGTCCTAATTTGGCGGTTGTTACAGCATGTATCCTCAGCAGGAGGAACTTTCAGGGTGCCCACTTAGTTGCTCAGCGGATTCTTGAGGAAAAGAGTTTCAATACAAAAAGATCATTCATGGGAACAGTGATTACAAGGTTGATTAGAAAAATGGGACTGCTTAGAACAGCAGAAGTGGAGAAATTTAAGAGTCTACCCAAGTGGAGTGCCCAACCAATAGACTATGAGTTTTTGACGATGATGGGGATAATCAGGATTTTGAGAGATGGCACAGTCTATATTAGTGCATGACCAGCAGATCCCGATAGTGTTAACACCCTGGTGCCAGATTTAGTTCTACCTAGAGGGACGAAAAAGAAATAGCGGCCGGGAGATGGGGGACAGGTGGCCGGCGCCGCCACCATGGTGGCCGGCGGCGGCTGGCTGGTGGTCGGCGGCGGCTGCCTTCCACCCGCCCCGGTTCGCTTTCTTTTCTCTCGTTTCTTGATTCGTGCGTATCTTCTTCGTTATGCGTCCGTTTTCGTTGATTCTTTTGCGTTGGATTTATTTTTCAAAAACGAAGACTTTGATGAGAAGAAATCCCTGAATTGTGTCTTTGATCTTTAGATGTCTCGTACGAATCATTTGAATATTCCGGTGTACGTAGAATCTTCGTTCTTCATCCGTTTTTGTTGATTCTTCCTCTGTTAGATTCGTAATTTGAAAACGAAGATCTTGGATAAGAGAAATCTTGGTGGTGGGTACTTTGTCTCTAAATCTTGTTTTGATGTCTTGAATCTTCAACTGCGTGTGGAATCTTCGTTTCTCGTCCATTTTTAGTGATTTTTCTCGTGCTTCCGTGTTTTCACCTTCTTGGCACAATATCACTGATTTAAGTGATAATTGAGCTTGTATGCCAAGTATTAGTCTTAAATGAGAGAGATATCGGTAGTAAAAACATGACTTTTTACGCGATATCAGGCATACAACCAACTCTCGTGATTTTGGAGTACACATGACTAGGCGATCTCACTAAAGGTGGTCACTCAATTCACTCAAAGTGTATCGGGTTTCCTAACATTCTAGAACAAACGAAATCGCTCAATAAGCCAGTCATGCAGCACTCATCGTCATAGGCTTGGTCGAGAATCGGATCTCCACTACTTAGGTAAGGACGGTGCTAATTATCCCAAGACATGCAACGGGTTGTAGTTTTTTGTGAGGGTTTAAGGGGGTATGGATAGTGGTATGTTTTTGGTTTGTAAGGGTTTGACTCATCTTAAAAATCTAAGGTATTGAAACACTTTATTCTAGAACGGAGAATGTTGGGTCAAAACTGTTTCTGAATTGAAGTTGTTGATGAGAAGACATAGTACAAAGTGTTTAAAACTGTTTTTGTTGAAGGATAAAACTGTTTTCATAAAGCTACAACTGATAGAAGAAATCTGACGAGAAGACAAGTGTTACAACTGATTGAAGATGGATTTCAACTGATAGTTATGTGTCTCTAAGTAGTTAAAACTGCTTATGTATCTGTAACTGTTAGTTATATATGTAGCAGTTAACACTGATTATATATTTGTACTTAGTCTTATATTACAATTGAAGCAGTTACCACTGAATGCTTAATAGTCACAACTGTTTACTTCAGAATGGTAGTTACAACTATTTATGATTTTATGATAAGTATGAGTCGGATATGGAAGTTATTTTATTCCATATTTGTAGGAGATTGTGTAGGACTCTATGTGATATAAATAGAGATCCTTTAGACCTAGATAGGTTAAGGTTTTGCGCAGCTTCAAGGTTTTCTGTAACCCTAATACATTAAGTGTATTCGTCTTATATCATTAATAAGATTGAAGCTTTCGATATATTATTGTGTTCATTATATTAATATTTGTTGATCTTTTTAATATTATTGAGTGTGATTCCGCAACTTCTCAATAATACTTTCAAGGCTTATTATATACGATTGTTTATTAAGTTAAACAGGGACTAACAAAGTGGTATCAGAGCTTGTGAAGCTTTGAAGAAAGGAAGATCTGGGATTATTCGTATTAGTGTTTGAGGTTTAGTTATTAAATTAAGTTTTGAGTTCAATGGCTACTGAAGGGAATGAAGGAATTCAAGCAACAAAGATTCCAATGCTCAAACCTGATGAGTTTGACCTATGGAAGGTCAGAATCAGGCAATACATGCTTCTCACAGATTATCAAATGTGGGAAGTTGTTGTTAATGGTATACCAGTAACGCTTGATGGTGATGGTGTAAAGCAGCCAAGACCACCACCAACATCTGATGCAGAGAGAAAGATCAGATCTACAGAGTACAAGGCTCTTAGTACTCTGTTGCTATCCATTCCTAATGAGCATCAGAGTAGATTTGATATTTGTGAGGATCCCAAGGTACTAATGGAGGCAATTGAGAAGAGGTTTGGTGGTAATGATAACACCAAAAAGAATAAAAGATCTCTGTTAAAGCAACAATTTGAGAATTTTAGCCATGTGAAAACTGAAACTCTAACTCAAACCTTTGATAGGTTTACTAAATTATTTGGAGAATTGGAAAATCACAAGGTTAAGATTGACAAAGAAGATCTTAACAGAAAGTTCTTAAGATCATTAGGTGATGAATGGACAATCTACACTGTTGGATTGAGACAGAGTTCAGATATTGAAGTTTGTGCAAGAAGATCGATATTTTGTCATCATCAAATAGGGGAAGATTGTTAGGATTTATTAATTTGATGAGACAAAATAAAAGATGAAAGTTGAGGGACTAAAGTTGAATAGTTTTATTTTTATTAGTCTCCTAGTATAATTATGATTTCTTTGTAACCCTAATTATCTCTATTATATAAAGAGACATTAGGTGTAGGGATTTTGGAGTGCACAAAATATGTAGACGTCTAGAGTTTTTAGTTAGCCTCAAGATCAAGGTATTCTTGATCCTGTTATAGTTGTATAACCATTTTATTCTGATCAAATAAAATTGGGGCTTGATGTGATAACATTGATTTGTTCTTATTCCGCTGCGTAGTATTATTATTATCATTGTTATCATTGATCCTAGATCGAGACCTAAAAAGTCTAGAGCTTCAACGATCACATGTCTAGAGCTTCAACGATCACATGAAGTTAAGGAATTAGAAGATATATACAATGATCTGAGGAACTTTGAGTCTGAGGTGGAAAGCAAGAAGCAAGCTTCTGGGTATAGTCACAATGCTGCTTTTATGTCTATAGCTGGAACAAAAACAGAGTCAAGTCAAATGGGTTCTGCTTATGTTTCAGGAGGAGCAGGATCATCATCTAATAGTTCTAATGATCAGATATTAGAATCTTTCTTTGCAAGTAATGTGAATTCATCACTTACTAATGAAGATTTGGAACAATTTGATGGTGATGATCTAGAGGAGATGGACATTAAGTGGCAAATTGCTTTAATTACTCAGAGAGCAAAAAGGTTCATGCAGAGGACTGGTAGGAACAACTTTGCATACAAAAGGAATGATGCAAATTGGTTTGATAAGAGCAAGATTGAGTGTTTCAACTGTCACAAGATGGGACACTTTGCTAGAGAATGCAGAAACCCTAGGCAAGAGCAGAATGGTAATGGTCAGAGAGCTGGAAGCAATGGAACTCAAACTAGAAACATTCCAATTCAGGATGCTTCAGCAAATGCATTGGTTTCTATGGATGGCTGTGGATGGGACTGGAGTGATCAAGAAGAACATGTTGTGAAGAATCAATGTCTCATGGCTATTGCAGAATCTGACAAAAAGTCAGAAGTTCCTACTGAGGTACAAAATAAATTATGTTCAACTGTTTGTAAACAAACTGTTAAACATTACAGGGATCATAATATAAAAGTGTGTGAGGAACTAAAACAATGGGAAATCAAAAGTAAACACACCATAGCAGTCATTGAAAATCTGGAAAATCAAATAAAGGCATATGAAGTTAATGCAACACAGTTTAAATATGACATTGAATATGCTAGGTGGGAGAGAGACACTTATAAAGATAAAGTCGAGTTGTTGTCTAAGAAACTTACTGAGGTCACATGTGAAAGAGATAGCATAAGACTTGATGTAAATAAATTAGAATATGCTTCTAAGAGTGTCAATAAACTTATAGATTCACAGATTCATGATAAAATTAAGACTGGATTAGGGTACAATAATGTACCTCCACCTTATAATCACACCTACTTTCCTCCTAAAAGTGAAATTGATATCAATTCACTTAAAAGAGGAATGACAGATGAGGTTAAAAAGGCTGATCCAATTAAAAGTTTATCTGATGATGAGTTATTTGTTGAAGGTGAAGTTAGTGATTGGACTGAAGAAGATGATCAGAGTGATAGGACATCTGTTAGTGAGAAGAGTGTAAAATCTGAATCATCTAAGTCTGAATCAACATGTGAGAATGTGAAGAGAGTAATTACTGGTCTAGTTTCTGAGCTTAAAACTGATAAACTAGAAGAGGGTAAGAAAATGTTTAAGGAAAAGGCTAAACTGGCCTTAGAGAATGTGAGTTTGAACACTAACAAATCTAAACATGGGTTAGGATATGTTAGTAATACAGTTAATTCAGTTACTAAACCTGTTGTTAAATCTGATGTGAATAACTGTGTTAATTGTAAATGTAAAGCAAGTACTTCTTTTTCACAGAATTTTCAAAATCAAAAACCCAGAGGTAATCAAAGAAACTGGAATCAAATGATTTCACAAAGACTGGGTAATAATGTTACTGTGTAAAAGAAAAGACTTGCTTTATATGTGGAAAAATGGGTCATCTTCAATATGACTGTTATCATAATCCTGAGAATGTTCAAAGGATTAGAAAACAGTCATGGACAAAAGCAAATATGATTAACAAACAAAATTTTCAATCAAAAGTTAATCATACTGCCAGAGTTCAGAAGATAAACTCAAAGGCTAACATGTTAAGCACTGTTACAGATAAATCTACTGCAGCAGTGATAACAAAATTAGCCAAAAGTAAAAAGACTAAAACAGTGGTAACAAAATACAAAAACAGTGTTAACAAAATTAACATTGATTCTTCAATTGGTAAAACAGTTAAAATTGTTAAGCCAAAAACTACTGTTAGGTCTAAAATAAGTTGGATTTGGACACCTATTAAGTCTGATAAATTAACAGGTTCAAATACCAACAGTGCATCACAATCAATAATCTTCAAGAAAGTTGAGTATGTGAATGCACATGGGAATCCCAAAGCCAAATTGGTTTGGGTTCCCAAGAGAAATTAATTCTCTTTTTGACTGTTTGTGCAAGGCAAACCAAAGAGCTTATGGCATATTGATAGTGGATGCTCAAGGCACATGACTGGAGACAAAGAAAAGCTACAGGATTTCAAATCTTTTGATGGTGGATATGTAGCTTTTGGAAGCAATCCAAAAGGAGAAAAGATCACAGGCAAAGGGACAGTTCAGAGTGAAAAGCTAAGTTTTGATAATGTTTATTTTGTGGAACAACTGAGGTATAATTTGCTAAGTGTGAGTCAAATCACAGATAAAAATAACCCAGTTCATTTTACTGACACTGAATGCCTTATCTTGTCCAAGGAATTCAAAATACCTGAAAACATGATTTTAATGAGAATTCCAAGGCAAGATAATGTATATAAGTGTGACTTAGCAAATATGACACCTCAACCCGATTTAAACTGTCTTATTTCTAAAGCAAGTGTGAATGAATCTGAACTATGGCATAGGAGGATGTGTCACATGAATTTCAAAACCATTAATAAACTTGTCAAAAACAAGCTTGTTAGAGGTTTGCCTGAAAAAGTCTATTCATGTGATGATCATTGTGTTTCTTGTCAAAAAGGAAAGCAACACAAATCCTCTTTTAAGTCCAAAATGGTGAATACAAACTGCACACCCTTACACTTATTGCATATGGACTTATTTGGACCAACCAGTATAAGTAGTATGGGGAAAAGATCTTATTGCCTTGTGATTATTGATGATTACACTAGATTTACATGGGTTTTCTTTCTTAGGACAAAGGATGAGACAGGTGAAATACTTAGATCATTTATAACTAAGATAGAAAATCAATTGGATAAAAGAGTAAAGATCATCAGAAGTGATAATGGAACAGAATTTTAAAATCATGAGATGGATAATTTCTGTGAAGTTAAAGGTATTAAGAGAGAATTTAGTGCACCTAGAACTCCTCAACAAAATGGAGTAGCTGAAAGGAGGAATAGGACACTGATTGAGGCTGCTAGAACCACGCTATCTGATGCAAAGCTACCGATGTCCTTTTGGGCAGAGGCAGTTAGCACAGCCTGCTATGTTCAGAATAGTGTATTAGTTGTTAAGCCTCGTAACAAGACACCATATGAACTTTTAATTAAGAAAAAGCCATAGGTTAGTTTCTTAAAATCTTTTGGGTGTCCTTGTACAATCTTAAATACCAAAGATCACTTAGGAAAGTTTGAGAGTAAGGCAGATGAGGGGATATTTGTTGGTTACTCTATTCAAAGTAAAGCTTATAGGGTATTCAATCAAAGGACCAGGATCATAGAAGAATCAATGAACATCACTTTTAATGAAAGCACTGTTAATCCTGATGGAAAAGGTCCTGAATCACTGTTTGATATTGATGCAATTAATACTGCTTTTAGATATACAAATGTGGATTCTAGTGCAGGTACAAGTGCAGGTACAAATGCAGGAACAGGTGCTGGAGAAGGTAGATCAGACTCAGGAATACCAGCTGGAAAGAAAAACGATTCATTGGAATACATACTGTTTCCAATTTGGTCTCCTGATCCCCCAGAAGTGTTTGAATCTGATCAACCAAAGACATCACAGAATTTGGAATCAGAAAAATCAGATGAAACGTCATTTACTCATGTTGATGATTCTGATAGACCTATTATGGAAGACAGTGCTAAAGACAATGATTTGAGTCCAGCACAGAAGTATTCAAAGGTAGATGTGAATGTTGATCAGACACCAACAAAGCAACTTGACAAAGAGCAGGAACAATTGAATTATTTACATTTGATGAGCTCTACTCCTTTGTCAAAGAGAATTTCAAGAGAAGTGTCAAGCAGTGAGTCTGGACAAGAAGGAAATTATACCAACTTGGATGTGGAGTTACAAGAAACAGCAGCATCTAAATACATTACTCATAAAGATCATCCTCTTGAGAATGTAATAGGTGATATTGAATCTGCTGTTAAAACAAGAAATCAAAGTCAGGTGTTTGAAGCTTCAGCAAATGAAGATGAGGTAAATCTTGATACAGAAGCAGTTAATACTTCTTTGTTTGCTTGTTTTCTGTCTCAAACAGAACCAAAGAAGGTTACTGAAGCTTTGAGAGATCCTAGTTGGATTGAAGCTATGCAAGAGGAATTGCTTTAGTTTAAGATTCAAGAAGTCTGGACATTGGTTGATTTGCCCAAAGGGAAGAGGGCAATTGGTACTAAATGGATTTTCAAAAACAAGAAAGATGAAAGAGGTATAGTGATAAAACACAAGGCTAGATTGGTTGCACAGAGATATTCACAAGAAGAAGGAATTGATTATGATGAAGTTTTTGCACCTGTTGCAAGAATAGAGGCAATCAGATTGTTTTTGGCTTATGCTTCATTTAAGGGATTCATTGTGTATCAGATGGATGTTAAGAGTGCTTTTCTGTATGGCACTATACAGGAAGAGGTTTATGTATGTCAACCACCAGGGTTTGAAGATTCCAAGATTCCTAATAAAGTTTTCAAACTTGAAAAAGCTCTTTATGGATTACATCAAGCACCTAGAGCTTGGTATGATACTTTTTCAGATTATCTGTTGCAGAATGGATTCAAAAGGGGTGCAATAGATAAAACTTTGTTCAATAAAGGATTAAGGATGATATACTACTAGTTCAAGTCTATGTAGATGATATCATTTTTGGTTCAACAAAGGATAGTCTTTGCAAGGAGTTTGAATCACTGATGCATGAGAAGTTCAAGATGAGCTCCATGGGGGAATTAACATTTTTCTTGGGGTTGCAAGTGAAGCAGCAGAAGGAAGGAATCTTTATTCATCAAAGTAAGTATGTTAATGATATACTGGATCGGTTTGGATACAGAGATGCAAAGGTTGCAAGCACACCAGTGGAAACAAACAAGAAATTACATGCAGATCTTGAGGGGGAGAGTGTAGATGAACATATTTACAGATCAATGATTGGGTCTCTTATGTATCTCACTTCATCAAGGCCTGACATCATGTTTGCAGTGTGCTTATGTGCAAGATTTCAAGCTAATCCAAAACTATCACATCTTTATGCAGTCAAAAGAATATTTAGATATTTAAAGGGTCAACCAAAATTGGACCTTTGGTATCCAAAGTTTACTTCTTTTGATCTGATAGCTTATACAGATAGTGATTATGGAGGAGCTAATCTGGACAGGAAATCTACATCAGGAGGTTGTCAATTTTTGGGAGATAGATTGGTTCCATGGCAATGCAAGAAACAAACCACTGTATCTACATCTACAGCAGAGGAAGAATATGTAGCAGCTGTAAGTTGCTGTGCACAAGTGCTTTGGATTCAGAATCAGATGTTAGACTACGGTTTCACTTTTCTTAATACTCCTATGTTTATTGATAACAGTTCTGCAATCAGTATTATGATTATTCAAATTTTGAAAGTTCATACTGATAAACAGTTTGCTGATTTGTTTACTAAAGCTTTTGATGTAGGCAGATTCACATTCTTGGTTACTAGTATTGGAATGATCAATTTGTCTTAAGTATTTTTCTTATCACTGCTTTCTGTGAACAATATTTACTGTGTTTCAATTTGGGTTAATACTGATTTGTTAATTAAACACTGATTGTGTGTATTGTGTATACTTATCACTGTTTATTACTTTTAGTATAAACAGTGGTAATAATCACTTCACCACTGTTTTTGTATGGTTAACACTGTATACTTGTATTTTTGTTTATTTTTAACACTGCAGGTTATATTGCTATCTTTTGGAGTCTAACCACTGCAGGTGTATACTTTGGAGTTTTACTGCTTGTTTGGGTTTAGCTTTCGATAAAAAATAAAAAAATAAAAATTTAACCACTGCTTTGTTTATATGATACTGCTAGATCTTAAGTACTACTTGTATTAAGCTAGCACTGCCTTGGTCGGTTGGTACTGCTTGTACAAGAGAGAACTGCTAGCTTTATTATGTAAATGATGCATTTGAAAAACCAAGTGTTGATTACCACTGATGGTTATTCTCACAATTACCACTGAACGTGTTATTTTTCATAATTAGCACTGTTTTAGTTATAATTGGGGATCTGGTCAAATTAGGGTTTACAACTGATTTGATTTCAGTACTTAACTCTCAACACTTAGGGTTTTTCATTACGCTTTCAAAATTACACATACAAACCACTGCGCTAAGTCTCATAGATTCTCAATTCTGTAAATCATCTTCTATTCTCTTCGATTTTGTGATTTCTTATCATGGCATCTACTTCATCTACTGTTCAACTACCGATTGGAAAAGATCATAATATGATCGCATTCTTGATGAAACCTGCTGAGGCAAACGAGTATGTGGAAATCATTGATTTTCTTCGTGCTTCACATATTCGTCATGCTCTTACTGTGGCACCCAGAATATCTCATGAACATATCAACAATTTCTGGGTGAATGCGACGATAGAAGAGGAACAGGGGATTAAACGGATTGTGTCAAAAGTAATGGATACACGAGTTGTAGTTACTGAAGCTACTGTTAGAGCTTCATTACAACTAGATGATGAGGCAGGTATAACCTCTTTAGATGATTCTGTTATGTATGATACTCTACGCTTGATGGGTTATGAGGGTTCTTTTGAAGTTTTTACTTTTCAGAAAACCTTATTTTCTCATCAGTGGAGATTTTTGATTCATACAATTTTACACTGTTTATCATCAAAAAGATCATCTTTTGAGCAGTTTGGAAGCAACATTGCTTATGAAATTGCTTGTCTTGCAACTGGTCAAAGGTTTAATTTTTCAAATCTGATTTTTTCTGGTATGCTTAGAAACATTGAGCAACCAAAGACTAAATTTTTGATGTATCCACGATTTGTGCAGTTGTTCTTAAATGAACAAATTCCTAATTTAACTGCACTTGATAAAGTTATTGGTATTGTATCTTTTAAACCAAAAGTTTTTGTAAATATGAAGAGAGATACTAAATTTTCTGGGAAGGTTTGTAACACCCCCAAATTCTTTTAGCGGAAGCATTTAGAGTGAGTACGGGGGTGCCACAATAACAGAGCATGCATACGTATCAGAGCTTATGATTACAACAGAACATAATATATTAAGATGCCAAAAGTATTAATTACAAAGTTTACGATTCATCGAATCGTACAAGTTAAAAGTAATAAGTTTACAAAAGTAGATTTCTGAAATATGACTAAAACATTTCAGTTATACTAAAGAAATCCATGTGTTTCCAAAAGTTGGCATCCTAAACTTCACGGGTCGCCTAATTCTCCATGTGTGTTGGCGATTCTTATATGCGCAGCTAATTCCCTGAAAAACATAGTAAAAGTCAACAACTAGGTTGAGTGAATTCACAGGTTTTATGTTTGCAATAGTTGTAACAAGTTTGTAAGCACAGTTGTCAATTCAAATACGTTCACAAATAGTAGTTGCCATAATAGTCACGTAATGCTTTGTGGAATGTTATCCAAATACAAGTTTAGTGGGTTGTTCGCCCAAAATTTAGTTTACGTGGGATGTTACCCAAAACAGATACGTGGGATGTTACCCAAAATGTCAGTTTTAAACATGTGCTGGTAATTTTCCAGCGGTTTACAAATAGTACCGGTCGTTCTCCGGCCAAATACGCACGGGTCGTTCTCCCGTCCAAATAAAACAGTTTACCGGTCGTTCTCCGGTCTAGTTACGCACGGGTCGTTCTCCCGTCCAAATAAAACAGTTTACCGGTCGTTCTCCGGTCTAGTTACGCACGGGTCGTTCTCCCGTCCAACAAACGCATGGGTCGTTCTCCCATCCAAGACGCACGGGTCGTTCTCCCGTCCCTTGGCCAGTCGTTCTCTGGTACTAAAATATGTAGCTGGTCGTTCTCCAGCGTTTATATAAAAGTACCGGTCGTTCTCCGGTATACCAAACCAGTTTAAAGGTTTACAGTCGTTTGCAGTATGAAAATGTTATTTCATAAACACCAGTTTGTTCAATAGTTTAATAGTTCAAAGTACTCCAATCGTTCGAGTAAACAAGTATGATAAACAATCATATAAGTAAAAGCAGTTATGGCAATAAGTAAAACAGTTGACTATGTTTTCCACCCCTGTTTAAAAGCAGTTAAAACCGTAAAAGTAGGGGCTGTGAACTCACCTGTTGAGTTAATTAGAAATGTGTAAGCGCTAGCAAAGCGTAGTCCGGGTAAGTCACTCACGTCCTAAATGTAGGAAATAGTCGTATAAGTGGTTGGATAATAATCCAAACCATGTTACTCGTTCATCCATGAAAGATCATTGTTTATTTGTAAATTCGTACGACTCGTTGGTGATGGTTTTGTAAAAAAAAATATTTCAAAGTATTGTTATAAGGTTCTGAAACTTGCGACGTTGTGTGGGACGTCGCGTGGGACGTTTTGTGGGACGTCGCATGGGACGTCGTGTGGGACGTCGCGTGGGACGTCGTGTGGGACGTCGCGTGGGACGTCGCGTGGGACGTCGTGTGGGATGTCGCGTGGGACGTCGCGTGGGACGTCGCATGGGACGTCGCGTGGGACGTCGCATGGGACGTTGTGTGGGACGTCGCGTGGGACGTCGCATGGGACATTGTGTGGGACGTCGCGTGTAACGTCGCAAATCGTCTGGGACTAATGCGACGTTACGGTCTGTTCGTCCGAAAATCGAGATTTTTAACCCAAAAACGCTTAGATCTTTCATATAATGACTTGTAACATGATTGTAAGCTATTATAATGAAGTAAAAGTGAAAAGTTTAGTGTTTTCTTACCCAAAAAGTGTTAGATCCGAAAATTAGGTGGATGATGAAGATGATGATGAAAATGGTGATTTTGAGCTTGAATCCTTGTGTAGATGATGATGATGACGAGTTTGAGGATGTTGTGTATCCGATTTGTTGTTATTTTTGTTGATTTTGTGGTTGTTTTTAGTGATTTGTAGAGAGAGAGAGAGTTGAGAGAAAAGAGAGTAAAGAGAGAGAAATGAGATGGTGAAAATGAAAGAAAGGAGGGGATGAGGAGGGGGTTTTGTCTCCCTTTTTCGTCCCCCGTGGTTGCGTTCCGTGTGGTGTTCGTTTACACGATCGTTAATTATTAATTTGTTTTTAAATTATAAATTTTTAAATGCGTATTCGTTTATATTTTTAATTGAGGAATTTTATGAAACTAATTTAGTTAAGTTATAAAATTTCAAACTTTGTTTTATTTTAATTGTACGAAACAAACGTTATTTGTTACGAAATACTTGTAAATATTATCGATATAATATTTAATAAACGTTAATGTTATTTAATAACTTTGTTTTATTAAATAATTTTGTTCACCAACAGTCGTATGTTTTTGTCGCGTTTGTTCCAATTGTTTAAGTACCTAATTACAACAGATTACAAAATGTAATACTACGGGTATTAACTAGTTGGGCTTTGCTAGACTTACCTCTAAAAGTAGTTGTGAATTCACTCAAAGTAGGGAATTAGCCTAAAGTGCAAATGTTTAGCGTTAATGATTACGTTTAAATTTACGGGGTATTACATTCTCCCCATGTTAGAGAAATCTCGTCCCGAGATTTAAAGTCAAGTCGGATCGCCCGCGGCGTATGTTCTCCGAATAAGTCACGTCATCAATAATAATACCAATTTGATTGGCGCTCAATTGTTGCCAGAAAAGTTTTAACGATTTAGTATACTCGCTGTATAGTTTAAATAGTTATGCGTTCAATAATGGTCGAAGTTTACCAAGCGTTAAGTTTGAACAGACATTCGAATGAAACGTATGTTAAATCGTAGCAACAGCTGTTAAGACATACTGTGTTAGCCGAGGTCCGCAACTGTTTCCGGAGCCCGGAGGATGTATGCGCGGCTACGACCCGGTGGGATGGTTGCGATGCGGTTGTTGTTGTTCTGATTGTTGTTCCCGGGGTTGTTCTGGTTGTTGTTCAGTTTTGGACATTGGTTTCGATAGTGTCCGGATTCACCGCACTCGAAGCACGCATTTGCTAGAGGAAGAGGGTTGGTTTTACAGTTTTGGGCCAAATGACCCCAGTTTCTGCAGTCTTGACAGAAGGCGTATTCGCCTGTGTGGTGCTTCCCGCACTTGTCACATTTCGGTTTGTTGCCAAGATAGGTTTTGGGTCCAGGGTTGGTGATTACTGCGTAGGCTCGGGCGTTTCCCGGGTTCCTATTTTGTTGACCCTGGCGGTCATTGCCCTCGTTGTTCCATTTGCGTTTGTGAGTTCCAGAGTCACCCGCATCAGTACGGGTAAGTTCAGCTTTCCCCAAGGTAGCTTTCAAAGTGCCGATCAGAATGGCATCGTCGGTTAAACTTTGAGCCAGGTCCACTGCGCTCCTAAAGGTAGCTAGTTTGGAGGATATAACCATGCCTCGGATCTGTGGGGCTAAGCCCTTGTTGTAACGCTCGATGCGTTTGCTCTCGGGGGTCACAATGTGGGGTACCAAACGTGCCAGTTCTTGAAACCTTGTAGTGAACCCGGTAATGTCAGCGCCGATCATTTGAATGTTCCAAAGCTCGGTTTCAAGTTTCTGCATCTCGTTGGGGGGGCAAAATTCCTCCATCATCATCTGTTTCAGAGTTTCCCAGGTCATGGAGTAAGCAGCTGGGCATCCAATAATCTGGACCTGAGCGTTCCACCAGGTCAACGCTTTGTCAGCTAAGGTACACGTGGCATACTTCACGATTTTGTCGGTGGCGCAGTCGCTGATATCAATCACCGATTCCATTTTCTCAATCCAGTGGACCAGGCTGATGGCCCCTTCGGTCCCGGTGAAGGTGTTGGGTCTACAAGACTGGAAGGTTTTATAGGAACACCCCTGCTGGGTATTGGTTGGGGTTTCGCTGTTGACTGGAGTGGCTCCGCTGTTGTTGGTCAGGTTTTCACGATTGCGGCTGGCCTCGTATTGAGCGATGGCTTCAGCCACGTGGTATTCGATTATTTGCTCGGTTGTTTCTGGAGGCGGAGGTGGAGGAGGAACATTTCGTCGACTGTTTCGAGTATTTCTTTTAGGCGGCATGACGACGTTCTGCGAAAAAGGAAATGCAGAAGTCAATGCCAATGAAAGGGATGTGAAGGAGGAGGTTCACATAATTCAGTTATCGAGCATTTAAGGAGAAATGGCAAAATCCCCATCACATATCTCACGACTATGAAACACCCACATGTACTTAGTATAATATAATCACGTTGGCCAGGCGTCATTATATAATGCTAAATACATACTTCTTTTCATCAATCGTTTAATACGGTCAAGTTCAATGATAGCAGAATGAATCGAACGGAGTAAAGTTCAAATAATAGTTTGCGCGTATCGACGTGTTGTAACGATAGTTTGTACGTATGCAAATGTGTGTATGCATGAGCGTTCTAGCCAAGGCTATAGTCTAGGTCTCTAGGTCTCTAAGTCACCTAAAGTTTCCTAGTTCGCTATAACCAATGGCTCTGATACCAATCTGTAACACCCCCAAATTCGTTTAGCGGAAGCATTTAGTTTGAGTACGGGGGTGCCACAATAACAGAGCATGCATACGTATCAGAGCTTATGATTACAACAGAACATAATATATTAAGATGCCAAAAGTATTAATTACAAAGTTTACGATTCATCGAATCGTACAAGTTAAAAGTAATAAGTTTACAAAAGTAGATTTCTGAAATATGACTAAAACATTTCAGTTATACTAAAGAAATCCATGTGTTTCCAAAAGTTGGCATCCTAAACTTCACGGGTCGCCTAATTCTCCATGTGTGTTGGCGATTCTTATATGCGCAGCTAATTCCCTAAAAAACATAGTAAAAGTCAACAACTAGGTTGAGTGAATTCACAGGTTTTATGTTTGCAATAGTTGTAACAAGTTTGTAAGCACAGTTGTCAATTCAAATACGTTCACAAATAGTAGTTACCATAATAGTCACGTAATGCTTTGTGGAATGTTATCCAAATACAAGTTTAGTGGGTTGTTCGCCCAAAATTTAGTTTACGTGGGATGTTACCCAAAACAGATACGTGGGATGTTACCCAAAATATCAGTTTTAAACACGTGCTGGTCGTTTTCCAGCGGTTTACAAATAGTACCGGTCGTTCTCCGGCCAAATACGCACGGGTCGTTCTCTCGTCCAAATAAAACAGTTTACCGGTCGTTCTCCGATCTAGTTACGCACGGGTCGTTCTCCCGTCCAAATAAAACAGTTTACCGGTCGTTCTCCGGTCTAGTTACGCCCGGGTCGTTCTCCCGTCCAACAAACGCATGGGTCGTTCTCCCATCCAAGACGCACGGGTCGTTCTCCCGTCCCTTGGCCAGTCGTTCTCTGGCACTAAAATACGTAGCTGGTCGTTCTCCAGCATTTATATAAAAGTACCGGTCGTTCTCCCGTATACCAAACCAGTTTAAAGGTTTATAGTCGTTTGCAGTATGAAAATGTTATTTCATAAACACCAGTTTGTTCAATAGTTTAATAGTTCAAAGTACTCCAATCGTTCGAGTAAACAAGTATGATAAACAATCATATAAGTAAAAGGAGTTATGGCAATAAGAAAAACAGTTGACTATGTTTTCCACCCCTGTTTAAAAGCAGTTAAAACCGTAAAAGTAGGGGCTGTGAACTCACCTGTTGAGTTAATTAGAAATGTGTAAGCGCTAGCAAAGCGTAGTCCGGGTAAGTCACTCACGTCCTAAACGTAGGAATTAGTCGTATAAGTGGTTGGATAATAATCCAAACCATGTTACTCGTTCATCCATGAAAGATCATTGTTTATTTGTAAATTCGTACGACTCGTTGATGATGGTTTTGTAAAAAAAAATATTTCAAAGTATTGTTATAAGGTTCTGAAACTTGCGACGTTGTGTGGGACGTTGAGCGTGGGACGTTGTGTGGGACGTCGCGTGGGACGTTGTGTGGGACGTCGCGTGGGACGTTGTGTGGGACGTTGTGTGGGACGTTGTGTGGGACGTCGCGTGGGACGTTGGGTGGGACGTCGCGTGGGACGTCGCGTGGGACGGCGCGTGGGACGTCGCGTGGGACGGCGCGTGGGACGGCGCGTGGGACGGCGCGTGGGACGTCGCGTGGGGTGGGACGTCGCGTGGGACGTCGCGTGGGACGTCGTGTGGGACGTCGCGTGGGACGTCGTGTGGGACGTCGTGTGGGACGTTGTGTGGGACGTTGTGTGGGACATCGTTAATTAGCCCAATTACATTCGATTTGAAACTTGTACGATTTAATCAAATCGCATAATTGTATATATTCATCAATATATATTTTGATACATTAATTAGCCTAACACAGAACTAATTACATGTATTTACAATTGATTAGGCCCTAATTAATAGTCCTAATTTGACGGGTGTCACATTCTCCCCATGTTAGAAGAATTTCGTCCCAAAATTTAGTTCGAAGTCGCGTTTGATGTAGAGTCAGTGAAGAGTTGAGGATACTTGAGTCGCATTTGGTCTTCACGTTCCCAGGTGAATTCCGGACCACGCCGTGAATTCCACCTGACCTTAACGATGGGAATACGACTTTGTTTGAGTTGTTTGACCTCACGGTCCATGATTTCAGCGGGTTCCTCAACGAAGTGAAGTTTGTCGTCAACACGAATTTCACCGAGTGGGATAATAAGTGTCTCATCCGACAGACATTTCTTCAAGTTAGAAATGTGAAAAGTGGGGTGCACGCTGCTGAGCTCGGATGGCAGCTGCAATCGATATGCCACTGGACCTATCCTTTCGAGGATCTCAAAAGGTCCAATGTATCTTGGGTTTAGTTTACCGCGTTTGCCGAAACGAATGACACCTTTCCAAGGTGAAACTTTGAGTAGTACTCGATCCCCTACTTGGAACTCGAGTGGTTTGCGTCTCACGTCAGCATAACTTTTCTGACGATCACGTGCGGCTTTGAGTTTGTTTCGGATCTCGAAGATTTTCTCGGTTGTTTCATGAATGATTTCCGGACCAGTGAGTTGGCTATCTCCTACTTCGGTCCAACAGATAGGTGACCGGCACTTACGACCGTACAGTGCCTCGAAAGGTGCAGCTCCAATACTGGTATGGTAGCTGTTTATGTACGAAAATTTGCACAATGGTAGGTGTTGTTCCCAGTTTACACCGAAGTCAACTACGCAGGCTCGTAGCATATCCTCAAGTGTTTGAATTGTTCGTTCACTTTGGCCGTCGGTTTGAAAAATGGTATGCGGTACTCATATCGAGGCGAGTACCCAAAGATTTCTGAAGTGATTGCCAAAAGTGAGATGTGAAGCGACTATCTCTATCGGAGATAATCGAGATTGGAACACCATGCCGAGAAACGATTTCTTTGATGTAGATTTGTGTGAGTCGTTCCATTTTATAGGTTTCCTTGATTGCCAGGAAATGAGCAGATTTTGTGAGACGATCAACGATCACCCAAATTGTATCGCAACCGCTCGATGACTTGGGTAGTTTGGTTATAAAGTCCATGGCAATTTGTTCCCATTTCCATTCGGGAATGTCGGGTTGTTGAAGTAAGCCAGAAGGCTTTTGATATTCAGCTTTGACTTTTGAGCAACTAAGGCACTTGCTGACGTATATTGCGATTTCAGCTTTCATGTTCGGCCACCAATAGAATTCCTTGATGCCGTGGTACATTTTATCGGATCCTGGGTGGATAGAATATTTGGACTTGTGAGCTTCATCCATCACCAAGTCTCGCAGATTCCCGAAACTAGGCAACCAGATTCGGTTTGAGAAATACCTAATCCCGTTAGTTTTAGTTTCGAATTGTTTATCCATGCCCTGCAAGGCTTCGTTCTTGATGTTATCTTGAGAGCTTCGAGTTGAGCAGCGAGAATATGAAGGTTCAGATCACTGTGAATAGTCATACTGAGGGCTCGGACTCGAAGTGGTTTCGACCGTTCTTTTCGACTAAGGGCATCGGCAACAACATTTGCCTTACCCCGGATGATATTTAATTTCGCAATCGTAATCAGTAAGCAACTCGACCCATCAACGTTGCCTCATGTTGAGATCCTTTTGATCGAATATATGTTGGAGACTTTTGTGGTCGGTAAAGATTGTGCACTTAGTGCCGTAGAGATAATGTCTCCAGATTTTGAGAGCGAACACGACAGCTCCAAGCTCGAGGTCGTGGGTAGTGTAGTTCTTTTCATGGATTTTCAGTTTTCGGGAAGCGTAAGCAATGACTTTGTCTCGCTGCATCAGCACGCAACCGAGACCTTGATGGGAAGCATCGCAGTATACCACGAAGTCATCTGTGCCTTCGGGTAGTGACAGAATAGGAGCACTGCAAAGCTTTTGTTTCAGGAGTTGAAATGTTGACTCTTGTTTATCAGTCCAATCGAACTTTTTGTCCTTCTGAGTCAGTACCGTGAGTGGTTGAGCTACCTTTGAGAAATTTTCGATGAATCGCCGATAGTACCCGGCAAGTCCTAGAAACTGCCGTACTTCGGTCGGTGTGGTAGGTGCTTGCCAGCACTTGATAGCTTCGATTTTTGAAGGATCTACATGAATTCTTTGACTGTCAATCATGTGTCCAAGGAATTGAACGGTTTGTATCCAGAACTCACACTTGGAGAATTTAGCGTAAAGCTCCTCGTGTCTAAGTAGTTCTAAAATGGTTTTGAGATGTTGCGCATGTTCTTGTTCGTTGCACGAATAGATGAGGATGTCATCGATATTTAAAATGACAAACTTGTCGAGGTAGGGTTTGCACACCCGATTCATAAGGTCCATGAATACAGCCGGTGTGTTGGTTAATCCAAAGGGCATCACTTGGAATTCATAATGCCCATAACGGGTTCTGAAAGCAGTTTTCGGAATGTCGGTGTCGCGAACACATAACTGATGATAACCTGACCGAAGATCGATCTTTGAATAAAAACTCGACCCTTGAAGTTGGTCGAATAGGTCATCTATTCGAGGAAGTGCATAACGGTTCTTCACGGTCAATTTGTTCAACTCTCGGTAGTCGATACACATTCTGAATGAACCGTCCTTCTTTTTCACAAATAAGACCGGAGCTCCCCAAGCTGAAGAACTCGGTCTGATGAATCCTCTATCCAGGAGTTCCTGTAATTGGGTAGACAACTCCTGAAGTTCGGATGGGGCTAAGCGGTATGGTGCTCGGGCTACCGGTGCAGCACCTGGCACGAGATCGATTGAGAACTCAACCTGTCTAGGCGGTGGTAGACCAGGTAGTTCTTCGGGAAAGACTTCTGGAAAGTCTCGTACGATTGGCACATCCTCAAGTCGCTTCTCCTCCGACTTTTTCTCCATGATGTGTGCGAGGATGGCTGGATAACCCTTTCTCGGAAATTTTTGGGTTTTCAAGCAAGAGATGATATTCAGTCTCGTCCCACCGGTCTCCCCCTGTATGATCAAGGTTCTACCGACAGCGAGAGGGATGCGAACAATCTTATCATGACAGACAATTTCGACCCGATGCTTGGACAACCAGTCCATGCCCACGGTGATGTCAAAACTTCCGATTCTAACTGGCATGAGGTCAATTGAAAAGGTTTCGTCCGCTAGGTTTAAAGTGCAATTAGGTATTACACTATCGGTTTCTATGAGTTTACCGTCTGCTAGTTCTACGGTGTACTTAACATCTAAGGCCACGGGGGTGATGTCAAGTAGTGGGCAAAACTCATCAGATATAAAGCTCCTATCAGCACCAGTATCAAACAAAATAGATGCAGTTAAGTTGTTGAGGAGGAACATACCCGTGACCACATTCGGGTCTTGACGGGCGTCCCCAGAGTTGAGTACAAAGGCTCTACCTTTGGCGTTGTTGTTGTGGCTGCCCTTGTTCTTCAGTTTTGGGCACTCGTTCCTGCAGTGCCCACGGTTTCCGCATTCGTAGCAGGCTTTGGACGGCCTGGCATTGCGGTTGGGGTTGTTGTTGGAGTTGTTGGGGGACCTGCAGTCTTTGGTGAGGTGTCCATACCTCTTACAGTTATTGCAGGGGGTTTCGCAAGGACCTTTGTGATGACGGTTGCAATTGGAACAGTAGGGTTTGCTCCCAGTGTAACCTCTTTTGGGTTCGGTGGAGGAGTTGTAGGCTTTGATGGTGTCGGGTTTCTTGTTTGGGTGGTTGTTGTGGTTGTCGGACCACTTTCGTTTGTGTTGAGCTGAGGCTGAAGTGGGTGGTTCTGGATCCTCGTTCATGGCCATGAGTTCATGAGCCAATCGAATAGCACCATCAATGGTGGTTTGGTTTGAGGAGGCGACGTTCCCCCGAACAGGTTCCGGAAGGCCGCGGATGTACCTCCTGATTTTATCAGGTTCGGTGCTTACCATTGCTGGGCGAAGGATGGCGAGCTGGTTAAACCTGGAGGTGTATCTATCAATGTAGGTTCCCTGCACCTTTAGGTGCAAAAATTCTTCCTCCAGTTTTTGGAGTTGTTCAATCGGGCAATACTTAGCGGTGAGCATCTTTTTCAAATCCTCCCAAGGTAACAATAAGGCGGTGTCGATACCCACAGACTGGGCATACGAGTTCCACCAAGAGAGGGCATCATCCTCGAGGGTACAAGTGGAAAATTTGACCTTGTCGTCCTCCGCACATTTGCTGATGCGGAAGACGATTTCCATTTTCTCGAACCATCTGATCAGTCCGATGGCTCCCTCAGTACCCTTGAAGCTTGAGGGATTGCAGTTCTGGAAATCCTTGTAGGAACAAGGCTTGGCGGTGGTAGTGGTTTCAGCGGAATCGCTGTTTCTACTGAAGTTTTGTGAAGTACTCCGAGCCAAGGCTTCAGTCACAGCCTGAGTGATGAGTGATGTAAGCTGGGCATCGGTATATGGTCTTGTCTTTGGCGGCATGCTTCTTCAATAAGAGAAATGAAGATACATGAGATTTTGTATGAAAGTTGTATTTGTCACAGATGCTTATGTATAAAAGTGGTAATACATAACATCACTACGAAATGACAATTAATATAAATTGGAACAGTAGGAATATTTGATAGATAATACGAGTTCAAAGGTTACATCCCATGGATGTATTACAAAAGGTGTCGAGAATTGTTACATCCGACCGAATCATAAAGTAGTGCTTAAGTAGTTATTAGACTACAAGATAGATTACAAGACAAGGACTACACTAGTCTCAACGTAGATTAATCTGTTCCATCATTTCATTGAGACGGTCCACAGTATTTGCAAGTCAGCTGGCCTGTCGGGCATTGTCTTCAGCCAATGCTAGTCGCTGTACCAATCCATGGGCATATTCTTCCGTTTCCCGTGAGCGTTGCTCACATTCTTCTAGTCTGTGTTTCAAAAGGGCGGTTTCTACGCTTATCTCCACCACTTTGTTGAAAAGAACGTCTACATTGTTGACGGTGGTTTCGTGATCCTCGGAGACTTGTTCGATGCGCTCGAGGGATGTAAGTCTCTAGTTTTCGTTCGTTTCCTGCAACACGACGTCCATGGTGCGAAGTCATTGGTCGTGGTGGTCTAGCCTAGCAGCCAAGGCCGGCAGGCTGAAGTGGGTGGGATATGGGCCAGCTCGATGCATCCTAGCGTTCCTCCTAGCTACCCGTGGGTTCTGCGACCCGGATTGAGAGCGCGATGAATTAGGTGGTGTGTTTGCCATTTCTGAGAACAAGCGTTAGTGGGAGTGAGGCCTATATTCATATGATACGTATATAATACAGCCTATTAAGTGTCTAGCACAGACATGTTTAAGTCTCGGTTCTCTCGAGGTCAGAGTCAACTAGTGTATTCCTGTTCAACATAACCGTTTCAGACCTTACATCATATTTCCTTAATTGTACATAGTTGATCAGGCTATGTTAAATTAAAGTCGTATGCTGTAATTCCTGAACCAGTCATGCCTAATAAGGAAATACTGCCTAACGGTCATAGACTAGGTCCACTAAATGCAACCTAGTTCACTATAACCTTAGGCTCTGATACCAATCTGTAACACCCCCAAATTTACTGTTTAGCGGAAGCATACTTTGGGTGTTACTAATCGATAATCAAAGCACACAAGATATAGCAAACGACTCTATATGCGTCGTTTTTAACAAAATACATTAATATAAGAAATGTTTACAACATTTAAAGCTGTACATAGCTCGTGTTCGATTAAATGAGAGATTTCAGTACATAAGTACTTGTACAAAATATACTAATGCAAGAAAATCTCTAATATCTGCATGCTGACTCGAGCTATCGTAATCCTGATGGCAGTCCAACCTACTGCTGAGTACCTGTGATACATGCTAAAATGGGTCAGCTAAAGCTGGTGAGCTCACAGGTTTGAAATCAGATAATATCATATGAACCGCAAGATTTAAGTAGTGATTTGCAACCAGCAAATAAATAGTAATGTATACAGCCATGAGCACATAGTCTGAGCTTAACTCGAGGGTCGGGTCCCATATAGAGAATTCCGAGCGAGGTGCCTCCACGAGTGCCTAATCCACACTCGTCTGAACAATTATTAGTACGTCCGTTTACCCAGTTAGTGCATACTTACCCAGACGAGGAGGGTCAATCCTATATGGTACCATATACTAATAATCATGCTACAATGTATTACCAAACTATGCTGACGGAGGACTTTGAAATGATTAGTGGAAAACAACTCATGTAGTATATTGTAAAGTTTGTACTTGCGTTCACATGTTAAAAATAAGCATTGAAGCACACCCCTGAGTGAAAAGCGGTAAAAAGTGGGGCTATGAGACTCACCTGAGTCTTGAATCGTTTAGTCAATACACGTACGGTGCTTAAACAAGCAGTGAGATGTCCGCAGACAGATAACCTGAGGGTGTCCACGACACGTGATGGTTATTAATATGAGTAGGTAGTTACAAAGACTACCTTTGTAGTTGTTCGTTCAACTATAATGTCCAAATGACTACGATTTGGTTGTTTGGGTTAAGTTTTGAAAATGTGTACGGCCCGTTGGTGATTAGTTGTAATAATAATCTTCAACATTATTATTTTGATTTCGAATAGTTATACTTAAAAAGTATTTATAACTTTAGGTGATGGGGGTCGGGGGTTCCAGGGGTGGCAACCCCTGGCGGGGTCCAAGGGGCTGGCCCCTGGTTGGGGTCGAGGTGCCAAATTAGCTCGAAAATTTTTTATTTCTACTAAGTTGCTTTGATGAAAAACGCATCTTGACTTTAATTTGGGTGAAATCAAGTGATAATTTTGGGTCTCAACACTTAGTAAAAATTGGTTTGAAACCTTTTTTTTTTAGCGTCACTTATAGCGACACTTAGGGCTTAGGAGACACTCAAGAAGTGTCGCATGAAATGACGGATTCTGATTACTGGCGTCACTTGTGCAAGTGACGCATAGAGTGCGACACTTAAGGAAGTGTCGGTTGTAAGTGTCGGTACAAGTGTCGTGAGTCACTAAGGTTAGTGACGGGTGAAATCAGTTCTCGATTGTAGGCGTCACTTAGACAAGTGACGCTATAAGTGTCGGTTTATAGTGACGGGTATTAAATTTGCGACACTTAGACAAGTGTCGGGAAAAAGGGGTTTTATGCGGCACTTAAGCAAGTGACGCAAAATTAGGGCTTTTAGCGACACTCAATGCGTCACTTAAGTGACGCAGGAAGTGACGCTATACTGCAGTCGTCGTTGCGTCACTTCGAACTGTTGACGGATTTTTGAGCCAAAAACGAGTTTTCCGGCGACCATTTGGTCCGATTCTTTTACCCAACCCTTATATGGACATTATAAACTTAAACAACCCATATTCAAGTAAAAACAAGTGAAATCGGAGAGTTTCGGGTTTTGTCGGAAACTTACAAATCAACGCCGTGAAAATCCGAAAAGGTAGAAATGTAGATCGAGGTGTGGTGAATCTTTTCTTCCAAACAAGGGTGACAATTCGAGGTGGTTTCGTGGTGTTATTTTATGATTTAAGTGGATTGCGAGTTTGGTTTGTTTGAGAGAAAAAGAAAGAAAGAGATAAGAAGAGAGAGAGAGAGTAAAAGGAAAAGTGGGGTGGGGAGGTGGTGACCTCACCCCTTTTCTTGGCTGAAAATCGGTGGGGCCCACCGAGGTGTGGGTCTCCACTTTTCGCTCCGTGTAATCGCGCTCCGTGCGGTGTTCGTTTTCCCGATTATTTAAACGTTAAATAATGATTTAAAACATTTAATTATACGTTTTAAAATGAAATTAATTACTCGATAATTTAGTTGAAGTATTTTATCAAAATACTTAATATTAGAGTTATAAGATTATAACTTTAGTTTGTTACGTTTTGTTTGCGCGTTAAATCTTTAAATCGCGTAAATTGTTAATCGTATCATACGAAATTTATATAAAATATTATCAAAATAATATTTTGAATACAATAGTGTTATTAAATAATAATATATTATTTAATAAAATCGTTCACCAACGTCCGTATTTAATTGAACCGAATTACATTCGATTTGAAACTTGTACGATTTAATCAAATCGCATAATTGTATATATTCATCAATATATATTTCGATACATTAATTAGCCTAACACAGAACTAATTACATGTATTTGCAATTGATTAGGCCCTAATTAATAGTCCTAATTTGACGGGTGTCACAGCTTCCACGTATTTTACTCCACACGTGGTGTTTCCAACGCTATACGAAGTACCGTGCCATTACAAGGAAAGTTCATAGCTTCATACTGTAATCGGAGATAACTGTGTCTACGTAGTATTAGGGTTAATCAGATCCTATCCTAGGGCAACAGTCACGTGAAAGTCTGGAAAGGGTGATTAGAAACTAGATCTATATTCAGGATAAGTTTAACCAGACACACCGCATAACAATCTCCAATCGTATAATTAAAACATTAATTCAACATCATCCCTACTCTTAATATCTACATTTCAATAATCACAATATTAAACTACTCTATAAACATGGCAATAATCAAAATACAAACAGTAATAACATATAGTGCGAGCATTATAACAGTAAGTAAAGAAATAGATATCACCGGGAATACAGCAGCGTAATACTGAGGATTACAAATATTCTGAACATAAAAAACTCGTTACAACAAGATTACCAAGCTAAACCTTCCTCTAGACTCGAACCGTAAGCTTACCTCTCTCTATTTCCTTCTAGATCTCTAGAGAGAGATTCTAGAGAGAGAAAGTAGAGAGAGAATGAAAGAGAGAAAATGAGAGAAATGTAAAAGTGAGAAGAGAAGTGAGAATGAGGTGTGTTTTTGAAGGAGGGGGTGACCCCTATTTATAGTGAAAGCCTCAAACCACACGTACAAGTGAAATAGCACAGCGTACAAGCAAACGAAGTAGGAATTGAGGCCCAGGGGGCCATATACGGCCTTAGTGGGGCCATATATGGTGCATACTAGGCCGTATACGGTGCTAGTAGGGCCGTATATGGTTCCCTAGGCCGTATATGGGCTCCGTCTGATTTCGTTCGTTGCTTAAAATGCCTGTATCTCCTTCGTTATAAGTCCGTTTGACTTGATTCTTTTGCCTATGGCTCTGTAATTCTGTTACGCTTCTGATGGTGCCAATTTCAGGGAAATTGGATGTGTAGAGCTTAGGCATAGCCGGAATGACTTTTTAGGTGTTTGTAATCGTCGTATCTTCTCTGTTCTCTATCCATTTTGCACGATTCTTGATTTTACGGACTCGTTTTTACCTGTATTATCATATGATGAAGTTAGAATGTGAATCTCATAAGGTAAATGAGGTCGGAAGAATTGGTGCATGTATATTTGTCTTGACTTGCTCGTTATTTGGACGATTTTAGTGATTTTTGCAGCAACGCCTATATTTAGATTACTTTAGTGAATTTTAGTAAATAAACATCATTTTTGAATGTTTTCACTAAAGATGTGCCCAAAAAGTGTAGAATATAGTACTTAAAAACATAACTTTTTGCGTCACATCAGTACCTTTATTATAAACTCTAAACCTGCCCACATTCTATTCGACTCTGAAGCCACCAAGTCGTTTGTATCATTGTCATTTTGTGCTTCCTTGAATACCCCTATTTCTAAACTTGATTTCCCCTTAGAAGTAGAAATTGTCGATAGTAAAACAGTGATTGTTAGTGATGTATATAAGGGGTGCGTTATTGAAATAGGTGATGAAAAGTTTAAAATAGATTTGATTCCTATGAAAATGGGAGAGTTTCATGTAGTTATAGGTATGGACTAGATGGGAAAGAACAAGGGTATTATAAACTGTCATGAACAAGTTGTCTTCCTCAAAGCACCTAGCAGAAAGGAAGTAACCATCTATGGTGAATGTTTCAACCGGCCCATTCCTATATGTACTTATGCTCGTGCGAAAAGATTGTTGTCACACGGGTGTCGGGCCTTTTTGGCACATGTGGTTGATAACTCTAATTCTATTCCCGAACTTTCCAATTTCCTGTTGTCAAGGACTTTTCTGATGTTTTCCCTGATGAGCTTCCGGGTGTTTCACCCGATAGACAAGTGGAGTTTCGTATTGACCTTATTCCTGGAGCAGCAGCAATCGCTAAAACTCCTTATCGTTTAGCTCCTACTGAAATGCAAGAGTTGCTCGATAAAGGATTTATTCATCCCAGTAGTTCGCCCTGGGGAGCTCCAGTTCTATTTGTTAAAAAGAAAGACGGATCTTTACGAATGTGTATTGATTATCGGGAATTGAATAAAGTGACCATCAAAAATCGTTATCCTTTACCCATAATCGATGACTTATTTGATCAACTACAAGGTGCCAGTTTCTTCTCAAAAACCGATCTCCGATCTGGCTCAGTTAAAGGTAAAGGAGGAAGATATTTCTAAAACTGCTTTCCGTACCCGTTATGGTCACTATGAGTTTGTAGTTATGCCGTTCGGCTTAACTAATGCCCCCAGCTGCTTACATGGACTTGATGAACAGAGTTTTTCGTCCTATGTTTGATAAATTCGTGATTGTTTTTATTGATGACATCCTCATCTATTCTAAGAGTGAGGATGATCATGCAATTCATTTGAGACAAGTTCTTGAAATGCTTCGACGTGAGAAGCTTTATGCTAAATTTTCTAAGTGTGAATTTTGGTTGCGTGAAGTCCAGTTCCTTGGACACGTGATCAACGTTCATGGTATTCAAGTCGATCCTTCAAAAGTAGTTGCAGTTATGAAATGGGACCCACCTTCGAGTCCTGCTGAAGTTAGAAGTTTTCTCGGTCTCGCTGGTTATTACCGCCGTTTTATTCAAGAATTTTCAAAGATTGCTACTCCTTTAACTCAATTGACTCGGAAAAGTGTTCGGTGGAAATGGGGTGAGGAGCAATCTAAAGCGTTCCAATTATTAAAAGAAAAGCTCAGCCAAGCCCCTGTCCTCGTTTTACCTGAGGGTACAGAGGATATGATTGTTTATTTTGATGCTTCTAAGCTTGGTTTGGGTTGTGTTGTTGAGTTCTGAGCCACTGTCAGATCTGCTCAGATCACAAGTCTTGTGCCACTGCTAGAAGAAGTCTACCACTGCTAGTTTAGTTTTGTATTGACAGTGCCACTGTCAGTTAGAATTAGTCTAACAGTGTCACTGTTGACATGAGTTTGTATTTTGTATTAAGTACTCAACCACTGTTAGTTATACAGATAACCACTGTTAGTTAGATAAAGTCGGTTAGAGTTATATTAGGAGTAGATGAGGATTCCTAATATGTTTGATTCTGTAAAGGACTCTATGTGTTATAAATAGAGATCCTGTGAAACCCTAGAGATATACGAGTCATTCTAATTATTAGCTTCAAGGTTGTAAACCCTAACACAATTGTGTGTTCGTATTATTGATAATAATATTGAAGCTTTTGATTAAATATTCTGTGTTTACAAGTTCTTCAAGTTGTTAATAAACTATTCCGCAAGCTTGTTAACAATTCATCAAAGGAATACATACTAAGATCTCTAACTGGGATTTATCAAGTGGTATCAGAGCAAGGTATTGCTTTGATCTTGAAGAAGGTAATTGAAGTTCGCAGTTTTTTCATCAAATAACAAGATGTCTACTGAAACAATGGAAGGTATACAAGCTACAAAGATTCCCATGCTCAAACCTGATGAGTTTGAGCTATGGCAGACTATGATTAGGCAATACATGTTGCTCACGGATTATATGATGTGGGAGGTGGTTACTAATGGACCAAACTATCCCAAGGGTCCGGATGATGAAACTCTGGAAAGACCACCACCAAAGACTGATGCAGAGAGGAAAGAAAGAGCAACAGAGTGGAAGGCATTAAGTACTCTACTTTTGTCTATTCCTAATGAGTATCAAAGGAAATTTGAAAACTGTGAAGATGCTAAGGTTCTCTCGGAAGCAATTGTTAAGAGATTTGGTGGTAATGACAACACCAAGAAGAATAAGAGATCTCTTCTCAAACAGCAATTTGAGAACTTTGCAGGTGTAAAGTCTGAAACTTTGACTCAGACGTTTGACAGATTTCAAAAACTTGTGGGTGATCTTGAAAATCACAATGTCAAGATTGATAAGGATGATTTGAATAGGAAGTTTCTGAGATCACTAGGTACAGATTGGAATATGTACACTGTGGGACTTAGACAGAGTGTCGATCTTGAAGAGAAGGAGATTGAAGATCTGTACAATGATCTGAGGAACTTTGAGCATGAGGTCTTAGCTCTAAAACAATCCAATGGTAGCTCTAACAATGCTGCTTTTGTGTCTGTTGGTGAATCTGGTAGTTGTAGCACATCTGGTGCTAATGATAAGGTGTTGGAAGCATTCTTTGCAAGCCATGTGAATTCATCCTTAACTACAGAGGATTTGGAGCAAGTTAATGAAGAGGACCTTGAAGAGATGGATTTGAGATGGCAGATGGCTATGATTACTATAAGGGCAAAAAGGTATATGCAGAGGTCAGGGAACAGAAACTTTGCTTACAAAAGAGATGGTGTAGCTGGTTTTGACAAGAGCAAGGTGGAGTGTTTCAATTGTCACAAGATGGGACACTTTGCTAGAGAGTGCAAGAACACACAGGCTGGAGAATCTCAGAATACTGCTAATGGCATTGTGAGAAATAGTTCTGGTCCTCAAAGAAGATTGGTACCTGTTCAGAACACCACTTCAGATTCATTAGTTGCACAGGATGGAATGGGAGGATTTGACTGGAGTGACCACGAAGACCTTGTAGTCAAGAATCAAGCTTTAATGGCTGTCACAGAAGAACCAGAGCCTTCAGACATTCCATATGAGGTACAATCTAAATTATGTTCTCCTACATGCAAGAAAATGGTTAAATTTTATAGGGATCATAATATGGTTGTGTGTAATGAATTGAAAAGTTGTGAGGAAAAGAGTCAACATGCAACTTTAGCAATTGAAAACTTAGAAAAACTGATAAAAGCTTTTGAAAAGAATGAATCACAATTTCACTTAGATATTAAATATCTGAATTGGGAAAAGAAAGCTTTACAAACAAAAGTTGATATGCTAAATGCAAAGTTGGTTGAGGCAATTTCTGATAAAGAGTCAATAAAGTTGAAAGTTGATGACTTGGAAAATGCTTCAAAAGGTGTTCAAAACTTAATCAAGTCTCAAATTCATGATAAATTAAAAAGTGGATTAGGTTACAACCATAATGCTGTACCCCCACCTTATAATCATACTTACTTCCCACCTAAAAGTGATTTTGACTTAGAAAAACTTAAGGTAGGTGTAACACCCCTAAATTTCACTGTTGGCAGAAGCAAGCTTTGGGGTGCTACTAATCAAATATCGCAGCACAAAGTAAAGCAAACGACATCTATATGCAACGTTTATAAAATAGTTACATTTTCAATATATGTAAATGTTTGAAAACATAGTGTTTTCAGTTACAAAAGTATAATTCCCTAGTGTCCACGCGTATAACAGGAGATTCTATTACATAATCATAATATACAAAAGATAATGCTTAGAATCTCCGTTAAATGCAAAGTAGAAATCATTCGACTCTAGCTAATGTCCAGGGGTGATCCTACTCCGTCTGTGTACCTGAGATACAAAGCTAAAAAGTGTCAACCAAAAAGGTTGGTGAATCTTACAGGTTTAACAGTAAATAATTGTTATGAACCACAAGTATGTACCCGTATTGCTATCAAGCAAAGTAAGTAAATCAGTAAATCAGTACAGTGCCATGAGCTCATAAGTTGAAGCTTAACCGTGTAATGTGAATATATCACGTACCCCCGTGAGTGCTATCCGTACACTCATACGAAACAAATACTAATATGCCTGTTTCTACGTGTAAATCGGTACGTGGTGGCGCTACCACCCCAGGCTGGGATTGTCAGTCCCAAATGGATCCATCTACTAGTAATCGCGCTTAAGTCCATAACTAACAACTTACGAATAGGAGGCTTTCAGTGGATAAAAGTAACTCATGCGTTGTGTATAAACAGTAAGGTAATCAGTTCAATACATTGTTTTCATATGTAAAACAGTTGCTAAGTATCTCACCCCAAAGTATAAAAACGGTAAAAGTGGGGCTGTAAGACTCACCTGAGTCCAGTAAGTACGTATGGGAAATCAAACAAGTAACGCGGATGGTTCTCCGAACCCTGCAACCTTCTGGCGTCCGAAACGCGCAAGGTTGTAAGTAAACAAGTAAATAAGTTGGTGTTTTAAAGACCACCCATGCTAGTTGTCCACTCAACTAGGTAATGTCCAAGTGTTTGTTTAGTAATCCGTTTGTAGTTTGAAAACAAGTATGGCCCGTTGGTGACGGTTTGTAATAATAATCCAAAAGTGTTATTATTGTATGTATCGTTGAATCAGGTTTCGTTATTTGTAAGTGTTTGACACTTAGTGCGAAAAGTATTTACAACATCTAATGTCGGGGGTCCGGGGGCAGCGCCCCTGGTAGCGGGGTCCAAGGGGCAGAGCCCCTGGTTGGGGTCGAGCTGCCAAGTCAGCTTGGAAAATTTTTATTTCTACTATATTGCTTTATCGAAAACGCATTTGAAATCTAATTTCGGTGTAAAATCAAGTGATAATCCTTAGTCCATATTAGTGCTTTATTTAGCGAATTTGGGTTCGAAAGACAAAGTGGGCTGCGAACCGAGCTGGGAGAACTCGACTCGCAGGCCAACTCGACTCGCAGGTCAACTCGACTCGCAGGTCAACTCGACTCGCGGGTCAGTTCGGTTCGTAGGTGATTCCGATTCGCAGGATGGCTTCACGAGTCGAATCTCGACTCTCCTCGTTGGACGAACAGATCTCGACTCGCGAGATGAACTGTCAGCGATTTTCATGCGGTTTTCAATTTTTAAAGGGTTTTCGGCCGGATTTTTGGACATAATCTTGTTGGGGAAACGTTCTAGCATGTAAATAAAAGTGTTACAAGTGATTTAAAAGGGTTTTAACGTTTTATACCTCGAAATTGAAAACGAAGAAGATGAAGATGTAGATCTCGTGATGGTGATCCTCGTGCTTGTTCCGAATGATGATGATGAACGATTTTTGATGGTGTTTTTGGGGGATTTGGGGCTGCGGTTTTGAGAGCAAAAAGGGTGTGTGTGTGTTTGGTGAAATGTAAAATAAAAGGAAATAAAAGGGTTTTAAAAGGGGTGGGTCGGTTTGGGGCTGAGTTCGGGTCGCGGCTCCGGGCCGACCCATCTTGGGTCTCGTGGACTTGTTTCCTCGAATTTGTATTACGTTCCGTGATTGATTAAATGTTGTTCTGCGTTTTATGTTAAGGTTTATCTGAAACCTTTTTAACGGAAGTATTTTACCAAAATACTTAATAATAAGTCATGAAAATATAATTTGAACTATTTTCTTTTGTTGGGCGCGTTTCGTACACTTTCGTCGCGATCGGAGAGTTTTTTAATCGGTACGGAATATGTGTAATATATTTTCACAATATATCAATGCAATTAATGTTTGTTTAGGTAATTCTACATTATTTAAAAGTTTGGTCACCAACGTCCATAGTAAGTAATTTCGGACCTCGTCCGGTTCGTAAGTGTACGGTTTAAATCAAATCGCGTAAGCGTGTATGTAATTACACCAAAACGTTACATATATTTAGAATATTACAAAACTAAATACATGTAATTACAAGTAGTTTAGGCACTAGTTAAAGTCCTAATTTGGCGGGTGTTACATTCTCCCCTTGTTAGGAGAATTTCGTCCCGAAATTAGCTTGTAGTTGCGGTGTCGGTAGGAGTAGAGTCTGTGAATAAGTGTGGGTATTTCAGTCGCATTTGATCTTCCCTTTCCCAAGTGAATTCAGGACCACGCCTTGAATTCCACCGAATTTTAACAATAGGAATACGACTCTGTTTTAAACGTTTGACCTCACGGTCCAGTATTTCCGCGGGTTCCTCGACAAAGTGTAGTTTGTCATCAATGTGTATTTCATCGAGGGGTATAATAAGTGTCTCATCAGACAGGCATTTCTTCAAGTTAGAAATGTGGAAGATAGGGTGCACGCTACTGAGTTTGGTAGGTAGCTGCAGTCGGTAAGCCACTGGACCAATCCTTTCAAGGATCTCGAATGGTCCAATGTACCTGGGATTCAGTTTCCCACGTTTGCCAAAATGGATGACGCCTTTCCAAGGCGACACTTTCAGAAGAACTCGATCTCCCACTTGGAACTCGAGGTGTTTGCGTCTCACGTCCGCATAGCTTTTCTGACGATCACGTGCGGCTTTCAGCCGGTTTTGTATACCAAAGATCTTTTCAGTTGTTTCGTGTATGATTTCTGAACCGGTGAGTTGAGTATCTCCCACCTCAGTCCAACAGATAGGTGACCGGCACTTACGACCGTAAAGTGCCTCGAAGGGTGCAACCTTAATTCTGGTGTGATAGCTATTGTTGTACGAGAATTCGCACAATGGTAAGTGATTTTCCCAGTTTTTACCGAAGTCAACTACGCAGGCTCGTAGCATATCCTCCAGTGTTTCTATAGTTCTTTCACTCTGGCCGTCAGTTTGTGGGTGGTATGCAGTACTCATATCCAAAATAGTACCGAGAGATTTTTGTAAGGATTGCCAGAAGTGAGAAGTAAATCGAGCATCTCTATCAGAGATGATTGAGATGGGCACGCCGTGTCTTGACACAACCTCTTTCAAGTAGATTCGTGTCAAACGTTCCATCTTGTCAGTTTCTTTGATGGGCAGGAAAAGAGCAGATTTAGTGAGTCGGTCGACGATCACCAAAATGGTATCACAACCGTTAGATGTTTTCGGGAGTTTAGTAATTAAATCCATGGTGATCTGCTCCCATTTCCATTGTGGTATTTCGGGTTGTTGTAGCAAACCGGAAGGTTTCTGGTGTTCAGCTTTAACTTTGGAACAAGTAAGACACTTGCTAACATAGGTTGCAATGTCAGCTTTCATATTGGGCCACCAATACATTTCCTTGATGCCGTGATACATTTTGTCGGCACCGGGGTGTATAGAGTATTTGGACTTGTGAGCTTCATCCATCACCAAGTCTCGCAGGTTCCCAAAACTTGGTAACCAGATTCGATTCGAGAAGTATTTGGCCCCGTTAGGTTTGGTTTCAAATTGTTTGTCCATGCCCAGCAAGGCCTCGTTTATCAAGTTTTCTGGTTTGAGTGCTTCGAGTTGAGCGGTGAGAGTTTGATTGATGAGGTCGTTGTGAATGGTCATACTGAGAGCTCGAACTCGAAGTGGTTTCACTCGTTCTTTTTGGCTTAAGGCATCGGCAACAACATTTGCCTTGCCCGGATGATAGCGAATCTCGCAATCGTAATCAGTAAGCAACTCGACCCATCGACGTTGCCTCATGTTGAGATCCTTTTGATCGAAGATATGTTGGAGACTTTTATGGTCAGTAAATATTGTACACTTGGTACCGTATAAGTAGTGTCTCTAGATTTTTAGAGCGAATACAATAGCCCCCAACTCTAGGTCATGAGTTGTGTAATTCTTTTCATGGACCTTGAGTTGTCGAGAGGCGTAAGCGATGACTTTGTCTCGTTGCATCAACACACAACCAAGACCTTTGTGTGAAGCATCACAGTATACCACGAAGTCATCGTTGCCTTCGGGTAAAGATAAGATAGGTGCACTGCAGAGTTTCTGTTTTAGTAGCTGAAAAGCTGACTCCTGTTTGTCAGTCCAATCGAACTTCTTATCCTTTTGAGTCAGTGCAGTGAGAGGTTGGGCTATTTTTGAAAAATTCTCAATGAACCGCCTGTAGTATCCGGCGAGCCCAAAGAATTGACGTACTTCAGTGGGTGTAGTGGGTGCTTGCCAGTACTTGATAGCCTCGAATTTTGAAGGGTCAACATGAATTCCTTGACTGTCAATCACGTGTCCAAGGAATTGAACGGTTTGCATCCAGAACTTACACTTAGAGAATTTGGCGTATAACTCTTTGTGTTTGAGTAGTTCTAGGATGGTTTTCAGGTGTTGCGCGTGTTCTTGTTCATTGCGCGAGTAAATCAGAATATCATCGATGAAAACGATAACGAACTTGTCAAGGTAAGGTTTGCACACCCGATTCATAAGGTCCATGAATACCGCCGGTGCGTTGGTTAAGCCGAATGGCATCACCTGGAATTCGTAATGCCCGTAACGAATTCGGAAGGCCGTTTTAGGAATATCTTCGTCACGAACTCGGAGTTGGTGATAACCTGACCGTAGATCGATCTTGGAATAAAAACTCGACCCCTGAAGTTGGTCGAACAGGTCATCAATGCGAGGAAGTGGGTAACGGTTCTTGACAGTTAATTTGTTAAGTTCACGGTAGTCGATGCACATGCGGAAAGAACCGTCCTTCTTTTTCACGAACAGGACCGGAGCTCCCCAAGGCGAGGAACTTGGTCGAATAAATCCTTTGTCCAGGAGTTCCTGTAACTGAGTAGACAACTCCTGAAGTTCGGATGGGGCTAGTCGGTAAGGGGCTCGTGCCACGGGTGCTGCGCCGGGCACAAGATCAATAGAGAATTCGACTTGTCTGGGTGGCGGAAGGCCAGGCAAGTGTTCAGGAAAGACTTCGGGAAAATCTAGAACAATAGGCACATCCTCAAGTCGCTTCTCCTCCGACTTTTTCTCCATGACATGTGCAAGGATTGCCTGGTACCCTTTTCTCAAGTATTTTCAGGTTTTCATGAAAGAAATTATATTCATTCTCGTCCCACCGGTCTCCCCTTGTATGCTCAAAGTTCCACCGGTGACGAGAGGAATGTGTACAATTTTCTCAAAACAAACGATCTCGGCTCGGTGCTTGGATAACCAATCCATACCGACGATGATGTCAAAACTGCCGATTTCGACAGGTATCAAGTCAATGGAAAAGAGCTCATTAGCTAAGTTTAAAGTGCAATTAGGTATCACACGGTCGGCCTCGATTAGTTTTCCATTTGCCAATTCTACTGTGTACTTAGAATCTAAGTCAATAGGTGTAGTGTCAAGTAGTGGACAAAATTCATCAGATATGAAGCTCTTATCAGCACCAGTATCAAATAATACAGAAGCAGTCAAGTTGTTGAGGAGAAACGTACCCGTGACCACATTCGGGTCTTGACGGGCTTCCCCAGATTTAAGCACAAAAGCTCTTCCTCGAGCATTGTTGTTGTTCTTGTTTTTGTTGTTGTTCTTCAGCTTCGGGCAATCTTTTCTGAAATGCCCAGTACCGTTGCACTCATAACAGGTCTTTGGTGCGGAGGTATTGGTGCCAGTGGTGTTTGATCTACAATCTTTAGCCAAGTGTCCAAATCTCTTACACTTGCTACAGGGGCAAGAACCATGATGGTGTCGTTGGCACTTAGAGCAATAGGGCTTGGTTCCCTTGTACGCTCCCTTGTCATCAGAACCGGAGGTGTAGGCTTTAATGGTTTCGGGTTTCTTGTTTTGGTGGTTGTTGTGGTTGTCGGACCATTTTCTTTTGTTGCTGTTGGAGGATGGAGTGGGTGGTTCGGGATCCTCGTTCATGGCTAACAGTTCATGGGCCAATCGGATGGCGCCATGAAGGGTGGTTTGGTTTGATGAGGTGACATTTCCCCGGACGGGTTCCGGGAGGCCGCGGATGTATTTCTTGATCTTTTCGGGTTCAGTACTTGCCATAGCTGGGCGAAGGATGGTGAGTTGTTGGAATCTGGTGGTGTATCCAACGATATCAGTTCCTTGCACTTTTAAGTTCCAGAACTCTTCATCCAGCTTGTGAAGTTGTTCGGCCGGGCAATACTCATCTGCGAGCATTTTCTTCAGATCCTCCCAAGGGAGTAGATAAGCGGTGTCAATACCCACGGACTGGGTATAGGAATTCCACCACGAGAGGGCACCATCTTCAAGGGTGCAGGTAAAGAATTTGACCTTGTCGTCCTCCGCACATTTGCTGATGCGGAAAACGGATTCCATCTTTTCGAACCATCTGATAAGTCCGATGGCTCCTTCGGCCCCCTTGAAGCTCAAGGGTTTGCAGTTCTGAAAGTCCTTGTAGGAACAAGGTTTGGATACAGTGGTTTCAGCGGAATCGCTATTTCTCATGGAGTTCGGTGTAGAATTTCGAGCCAGGGCTTCAGTCACAGCTTGAGTGATGAGTGACGTAAGCTGAGCATCGGTGTATGGTCTAGTCTTTGGCGGCATGTTTCTTCAATAAGAGAAATAAAGATACATAAGAATTTGTAAGAAGTTGTATTCATCACAGATGTTTATATATAAAAGCGGTAATACACAACATCAACATGAAAATGGCAGTTAATATAAGTTGGAATAGTAAGAATATTTGATAGATAATATGAGTTCAAAGGTTACATCCCACGGATGTATTACAAAAGGTGTCGGGAATTGTTATATCCGACCGAATTATAGAGTAGCACCTAGATAGTTACTAGATTACAGGGTAGATTACAAGACAAGGACTACACTAGTCCCGACGTAGATTAATCTGCTCCATCATTTCAATGAGACGGTCCACAGTATTTGCAAGTCTGCTGGCTTGTCGGGCGTTATCTTCTGCCAGGACCAGTCGTTGCACTAAACTACGAACATACTCCTCTGATTCCCGTGAGCGTTGCTCACATTCTTCTAGTCTTTGCTGCAAAAGGGCGGTTTCCACGCTTATCTCCACTATCTTGTTGCGAAGAACCTCCATGTTGTTAACGGTGGTTTCGTGATCCTCAGAGACTTGTTCGATGCGCTCGAGTGATGTAAGTCTCTAGTTTTCGTTTGTTTCCTGCAACACGACATCCATGGTGCGAAGTCATTGTTCGTGTTGGTTCACCCTAGCGGCTAAGGTCGGCAAGGTGAAGTGGGTTGGGTACGGGCCAGCTCGAGGCAACCTGGCGTTCCTCCTAGCTACCCTCGGGTTCTGCGACCCGAATTGAGAGCGCGATGAATTGGGTGGTGTGTTTGCCATTTCTGAGACAGAACGTTATTAGTAGTGAGGCCTATATACATATTAATCACACATAATATAATATAGCCTAGAGTGTCTAACACAAGCAAATATAAGTCCCGTTTCTCTCACGGTCAGAGTCAACTAATGTATTTCGGTTCAACATAATTGTTTCAGTTCTTACATCATCTTTACTTAATTGTACATAGTTGATCAGGCTATGTTAAATTAAACTCGTATGATGTAATCCCTGAACCAATCATATCTAATGAGGAAATACAGCCTAACGGTCATAGTCTAGGCCCACTAAATGCAACCTAGTTCGCTATAACCTTAGGCTCTGATATCAATCTGTAACACCCCCAAATTTCACTGTTGACGGAAGCAAGCTTTGGGGTGCTACTAATCAAATATCGCAGCACAAAGTAAAGCAAACGACATCTATATGCAACGTTTATAAAATAGTTACATTTCCAATATATGTAAATGTTTGAAAACATAGTGTTTTCAGTTACAAAAGTATAATTCCGTAGTGTCCACGCGTATAGCAGGAGATTCTATTACATAATCATAATATACAAAAGATAATGCTTAGAATCTCCGTTAAATGCAAAGTAGAAATCATGCGACTCTAGCTAATGTCCAGGGGTGATCCTACTCCGTCTGTGTACCTGAGATACAAAGCTAAAAAGTGTCAACCAAAAAGGTTGGTGAATCTTACAGGTTTAACAGTAAATAATTGTTATGAACCACAAGTATGTACCCGTATTGCTATCAAGCAAAGTAAGTAAATCAGTACAGTGCCATGAGCTCATAAGTTGAAGCTTAACCGTGTAATGTGAATATATCACGTACCCCCGTGAGTGCTATCCGTACACTCATACGAAACAAATACTAATATGCCTGTTTCTACGTGTAAATCGGTACGTGGTGGCGCTACCACCCCAGGCAGGGATTGTCAGTCCCAAATGGATCCATCTACTAGTAATCGCGCTTAAGTCCATAACTAACAACTTACGAATAGGAGGCTTTAAGTGGATAAAAGTAACTCATGCGTTGTGTATAAACAGGAAGGTAATTAGTTCAGTACATTGTGTTCATATGTAAAACAGTTGCTAAGTATCTCACCCCAAAGTATAAAAACGGTAAAAGTGGGGCTGTAAGACTCACCTGAGTCCAGTAAGTACGTATGGGAAATCAAACAAGTAATGCGGATGGTTCTCCGAACCCTGCAACCTTCTGGCGTCCGAAACGCGCAAGGTTGTAAGTAAACAAGTAAATAAGTTGGTGTTTTAAAGACCACCCATGCTAGTTGTCCACTCAACTAGGTAATGTCCAAGTGTTTGTTTAGTAATCCGTTTGTAGTTTGAAAACAAGTATGGCCCGTTGGTGACGGTTTGTAATAATAATCCAAAAGTGTTATTATTGTATGTATCGTTGAATCAGGTTTCGTTATTTGTAAGTGTTTGAAACTTAGTGCGAAAAGTATTTACAACATCTAATGTCGGGGGTCCGGGGGCAGCGCCCCTGGTAGCGGGGTCCAAGGGGCAGAGCCCCTGGTTGGGGTCGAGCTGCCAAGTCAGCTTGGAAAATTTTTATTTCTACTATATTGCTTTATCGAAAACGCATTTGAAATCTAATTTCAGTGTAAAATCAAGTGATAATCCTTAGTCCATATTAGTGCTTTATTTACCGAATTTGGGTTCGAAAGACAAAGTGGGCTGCGAACCAAGCTGGGAGAACTCGACTCGCAGGCCAACTCGACTCGCAGGTCAACTCGACTCGCAGGTCAACTCGACTCGCGGGTCAGTTCGGTTCGTAGGTGATTCCGATTCGCAAGATGGCTTCGCGAGTCGAATCTCGACTCGCCTCGTTGGACGAACAGATCTCGACTCGGGAGATGAACTGTCAGCGATTTTCATGCGGTTTTCAATTTTTAAAGGGTTTTCGGCCGGATTTTTGGACATAATCTTGTTGGGGAAACGTTCTAGCATGTAAATAAAAGTGTTACAAGTGATTTAAAAGGGTTTTAACGTTTTATACCTCGAAATTGAAAACAAAGAAGATGAAGATGTAGATCTCGTGATGGTGATCCTCGTGCTTGTTCCGAATGATGATGATGAACGATTTTTTATGGTGTTTTTGGTGGATTTGGGGCTGCGGTTTTGAGAGCAAAAAGGGTGTGTGTGTGTTTGGTGAAATGTAAAATAAAAGGAAACAAAAGGGTTTTAAAAGGGGTGGGTCGGTTTGGGGCTGAGTTCGGGTCGCGGCTCCCGGCCGACCCATCTTAGGTCTCGTGGACTTGTTTCCTCGAATTTGTATTACGTTCCGTGATTGATTAAATGTTGTTCTGCGTTTTATGTTAAAGTTTAACTGAAACCTTTTTAACGGAAGTATTTTACCAAAATACTTAATAATAAGTCATGAAAATATAATTTGAACTATTTTCTTTTGTTGGGCGCGTTTCGTATACTTTCGTCGCGATCGGAGAGTTTTTAATCGGTACGGAATATGTGTAATATATTTTCACAATATATCAATGCAATTAATGTTTGTTTAGGTAATTCTACATTATTTAAAAGTTTGGTCACCAACGTCCATAGTAAGTAATGTCGGACCTCGTCCGGTTCGTAAGTGCACGGTTTAAATCAAATCGCGTAAGCGTGTATGTAATTACACCAAAACGTTACATATATTTAGAATATTACAAAACTAAATACATGTAATTACAAGTAGTTTAGGCACTAGTTAAAGTCCTAATTTGGCGGGTGTTACAGTATGTGTGTCTGAGGAGGGTAAAAAGGTAGATCCAGTAGTTAATAGTGATGATAATGTAAATTTTGATAAAGTGGAAATATCTGATTGGACTGAGGAAGATGAGAGTGATAGTGATAGCTCATATAGTGGTAACTCTATGGATGGTTGTGTTAAGTCTATTACTTGTCTAGTTTCAGAACTTAAGAGTGATAAACTAGAAGAAGGCAAGAAGTTGTTTGTGGGGAAAGCTAAGGTTCAGCTTGAACAAGTAAATAGGACTAACAAATCTAGAACTGGTCTAGGTTTTGTGAATAAAAAGGTTCATCATGAGTCCAATGTAAAGGCAGAATGTGTTAAGTGTGCTTGCAAACATGTTGAAAATTCTGCAAATAAAATAACCAAACTTACACCTAGAGGGAATCAAAGGAATTGCAACCAATTGGTTTCGCAAAGGCTGGGTGATAGGTTTGAATGTGTGAAAAGAAAATCGTGCTTTATTTGTGGTAGGTATAATCATCTTCAACAGGACTGTTACTACAATCCTAAAAATAATAGGAACAGTGGTGCAGGACAAATGTTGAGAAATAAGCCTAACAGAGGCAAGGCTGCAGCCCCTGTTAATGTTGCAGCAGTGCCACTGTCAGAGGCTAACAGAGGCAAGACAAGAACAGGGGAGGGTTTGACCACTGTCAGGCATGGTACCTCTGCTGGTATTAAGCATTTCAAAAGAATGTTTATACCAAGTAAAGCAACCACTGCCAGGGTAATAAATACGAATTTGAAGGTGACCACTGTCAGACCATTAACCCCTGTCAGGTCTAAAACAGATTGTTTTTGGAGCCATAAGAATGCATCTACATCAAAAGTGTCCAAAATCAATGGAGCATTGAGATCAATCACCTTTAAGAGGGTTGATGTCAAAAATGCTCAAGGGAAACCCAAAGCCAGATTGGTTTGGGTTCCCAAGAGAAACTAATTATTTATCTTTTTATATGTGCAGGGCAAGCCAAAGAGCTTATGGCACATTGATTCAGGCTTCTCAAGGCACATGACTGGAGATAGGGAGAAACTGTAGGACTTCAAAGCATTTAATGGAGAAGATGTAGCATTTGGCAGTAATCCTAAAGGAGGGAAGATCACTGGAAAAGGTAAGGTAAAAAGCAGTAAGCTCACTTTCAATGATGTGTATTATGTTGAACAATTGAGATACAACTTGCTTAGTGTGAGTCAAATCATAGATAAGCAAAATCCTGTTTATTTCACTGACACAGAATGCCTTATACTCTCTGAAAAACACAAAATACCTGAAGATAAAATTTTAATGAGAGTTCCAAGAAAGGATAATGTATACTGTAGTGATTTAAACAAGATGGAAACTCTAAATGTTAACTGTCTCATTTCTAAAGCTACTGTTTCTGAATCTGCATTATGGCATAGGAGGATGTGTCACTTGAATTACAAAACCATGAATAAACTTGTAAGGAATAGGCTAGTGAGAGGCTTACCTGAAAAGTTATTTGAATGTAGTGACCACTGTGTAGCTTGCCTCAAAGGCAAGCAACACAAGACCTCTTATAAGACCAAGCTTGTGAATACCAATACCACTCCCTTACACCTGTTACATATGGACTTATTTGAACCTACCAATGTAGCTAGTCAAGGGAAGAAATCTAACTATTTGGTGATAACTGATGACTATTCTAGGATGAGTTGGGTATTCTTTCTTAGGACCAAGGATGAGACAGGCGAAATACTTAGATCCTTCATAACTAGGATTGAGAATTCAACTAATCAAAAGGTTAAGATCATCAGGTGTGATAATGGGACAGAATTTAAGAATCATGAGATGAATAAGTTCTGTGAGGAGAAAGGTATAGAAAGACAGTTTAGTGCACCTAGGACTCCACAACAAAATGGAGTAGCTGAAAGGAGGAATAGGACACTAATTGAGGCTGCTAGAAGCATGCTGGCAGATGCTAAACTTCCAATGTCCTTTTGGGCAGAGGCAGTCAGCACTGCTTGTTATGTTTTGAATAGGATTTTGATAATCAAACCTCATAACAAGACACCCTATGAGTTATTCTTTAAGAGAAAACCTTTGGTTAGCTTTTTAAAACCATTTGGATGTCCTTGTACTGTCTTAAATACCAGGGATCACCTTGGTAAGTTTCAAAGTAAGGTAGATGAGGCTGTCTTTGTTGGATACTCTATTCAAAGCAAGGCTTATAGAGTACTTAATAAAAGGACTAGGATCATAGAGGAGACCATGGATGTGACCTTTAATGAAAATACACCAAATGTAGAAGGAAAAGGTCCAGAAGTATTGTTTGATATTGATGCACTAACCCATGCTTTTAGATATCCAGATTTCTCTACTAGTGCAGGTACAAGTGCTGGTGATGATGCAGATGGAGATGGAAGCTCAAGTCAGCCTAAAAAGAATGACTTGGAGTATGTATTATTTCCAATTTGGTCTCCAGATCCACCAGCAGTTTTTCAACAGGATCAAACAGAAACTGAAGGATCAACTTCTGAAACAAATGGGTCATCTGCAAAGGATGATTCAGATAAGGGTACACATGGTTCAATTCCTGCAGATCCTCAAATATCTACTTTAAGGGGTTCACATAAAGATTCAGAAAGTCAGTTAGAGATAACTGGACTATCTGATGAAGAGCAGAGATCACCAAAGAACTATGAACAAAGTCCTCCATTTCAAGTCTTGGAAAGGACTTCTTTGTCAGATTCTGAAACAACTCCAAAGCCTTCAAAAGAAAGAGAGGAAAGAGATTCTTTTTCAGAATCAGAGATGGATAATCTTTTGGGTCCTAATTTGGAAAGAGAATTACTTGATACATCCATATCTAAGTATCTGGTTCATAAAGATCATTCCTTGGATTTGGTCATTGGTGATATTGATTCAGCTGTTCTGACCAGACAGCAGTCAAAGATAAGAGAAGAAGATTTACATACTTCATTTTTTTTTTCTTTCTCAGATGGAACCAAAGAAAGCAGTGGAAGCTCTCAAGGATCCCAGCTAGATTGAAGCTATGCAAGAAGAATTGCTGCAATTCAAGCTGCAGGATGTATGGGATTTGGTTGATTTACCAAAAGGAAAGAGGGCTATAGGCACCAAGTGGATTTTTAAGAACAAGAGAGATGAGAGTGGGATTGTCATCAAGAATGAAGCCAGGTTAGTAGCACAGGGGTATACACAGGAAGAAGGAATTGATTATGATGATGTTTTTGCCCCTGTTGCTAGGATAGAAGCTATTAGATTGTTTTTAGCTTATGCATCATATCAGGGTTTCAATGTTTATCAAATGGATGTGAAGAGTGCTTTTCTTCATGGTCTAATTGATGATGAGGTATATGTATGCCAACCACCAGGGTTTGAAGATCCAACGTATCCAGATAGAGTGTGCAGATTGAAGAAAGCTTTGTATGGTTTACATCAAGCACCAAGAGCTTGGTATGATACTCTATCTGAGTATCTTCTCAAGAATGGATTCAAGAGAGGTACTATTGACAAGACTTTGTTTACCAAGAGGGTTCAGAGAGATATATTGTTGGTACAGGTTTATGTTGATGATATTATTTTTGGGTCAACTAGGGATTCATTGTGCAAAGAGTTTGAGGACTTAATGCATAAGAAATTCAAGATGAGTTCAATGGGTGAACTCACTTTCTTTTTAGGATTGCAGGTTAAACAGAAGACAGATGGAATCTTTATTAACCAAGGGAAGTATGTGTGACACCCGGTCAAAAAGGGCCAAAATTAGGGGCCAATTTAAACTTTTAAATCATGTATTATATACATGTTAACACTTAAGCATTCAAGTATTATATATATTTGTGTATATATATAAACCGAAACGATTAATTAATAATCGCAAATACACGAACCTAACAAAACGTAGAAACTCAAAATGAAAGCGAGCGAAAAACATTTTTAAATCAAGTATTATTATTGAGGATAATAACTACGTACTCCGTTTGAAATTTAAATACATTTTAGATACAGAAAACTATCCGTATATTTTAGGTTAAACAAAGTTACAATTTTAAACATCCGTAAAAACATTTCTATAAAAATGTTTCAATTAAAAACCTATACGATTCTATTTTTAGAAAATTATCATTTTTAAGTATTATCCCGCATAACGATCGGGTACACAAACACGGGTCGGAAAACACCCACTCACCTCAATAATTGAGGCCGGTTATAACAACCGACCTCAATTATTTCCCACACTCTTGATCACTCTCGGTTCCCTCCTCTATCTCCCTCTCGGTTTCAATTCAAACAACAACAATAACATTAACAACAACAAGATCAAGCATCAACATCATCACCATAATCATAATTTTCTTCATCATCATCATCGGATCATCACCATCATCCTTACGGTTCCAATTTTAATTTTGTAAGAATCACTAACTTTTTCTTTTGATTTCGTGTTTAAAATACGTAATATATCATGTAGTAATGTTCTATAGTTGCGGAAATTGGTACAAATTTAGTTAGAACCCGTTTTATTAAAAACCTGCTCGAACAGACACGAACCAGAGATCATCACGCGATCGCGTGATGTTTTTCATAAGTTCACGCGATCGGGTCAAAAGGGTAGTCACGCGATCGGTTGTGGGGTTCACGCGATCAGTTCAAAAGAATAATCACGCGATCGGCCGAGGAGGTCAAGCGATCGGGTCAAGGGAAAACTCACGCGATCAGCCGAGCATATCACGCGATCGCGTGAGGTGTATATTTTGGTCAGATTGTTAAAAATAAAAACTATGAATATTTGGAAACAATATGATACGTTAGGATAACTTATGAAGTATATTTATACGAACAAACTAAATTATATTTTTCAAATATAATTGTAACCCAATACCAACGGGGCCGTATATTTTTACAAACTAAGTAATTAACCTAACGAACAACTAAACAAACGAATCATTACGCGTACACTTACAAATATACAATCTTGCGTGTTTAGGGCGTTAGGAGATTACATTGGGTATAAGCGCTCACCTTAGGATTGCTTGCTCATCAGGTGAGTCTCACGGCCCCATTTTCAATGTTTACATGTTTTAATAATTGGGGGAGATGCAACACAAACTGTTTTCGTGATCACTATTATTCGGTTAGTTAATTTAGTTGTTAACTTAAATTAACTGCATTGTTACTTGTATTCGGTTTACCATGTTGGTACATTGTTCGGTTATCATTGTCGGTCTTGATTTTCATTGTTCGGTATATGCACGAGTGTTTTAATTCGGTAAAAGTCCTCAACAGTGTATGATTCATTAACTTAATAAGGCGCGGTTACTAAAGGATAGTACTATCATGGGAGTGACGTCCCCGTCCGGGTTGCTAGCTACAACCAAGTTAAAAACGGGCACTTTAGTAATTGTTATGGGTGTGTCACCAAATCGGGAGGCAAAGATCGGGTTAGGCTTTGAATCATAGCTCAGTGCAATACAAATGTCATTATCGGTAAATCATTGTTCGGAAACCTTAATTGGTTTAATCATTGGTCGGTAACCCTAATGGGTAAATCATGGTTCGGTACATTGTTATTCATTGATTGGTTTACACTGTTTAAATTATCGTCGGATAATCATGTTGATCACATGAATGTTTATTTAAACCTGTGAGATTCACCAGCTTTATAGCTGACCTTTTAGTGTTGTATTCTCAGGTACTCATCAACAGTAGGAATGGCCTACAGGATAAGCTAGCTATCACGAGTCGCATGCATCCATTTAAACATGAAGATTTTCTTGCATTATATTTTGTATAATGGTTATGTATTAAAATCTTCTGAAATCATTTTGCGAACTCACTACTATGTTTCAAACTTATGACTTAAACTTTGTACTACTTTTGAAAACCTATGTAATGTAATATATTTTCTACAACGTCTCATTTAGAGTCGTTTGCTTGTACTTTGGTGTTTTGATATTTGATTAGTCACGCCCAAAAACAATCGCTTCCGCAAAGCATGAAATTGGGGGTGTGACAGATTGGTATCAGAGCCTAAGGTTATAGCGAACTAGGTTGCATGTAGTGGGCCTAGACTATAACTGTTAGGCAGTATTCATCATTAGATATAACTGGTTCAGGAATTTCATCATACAAGTTTAATTTAACATAGCCTGATCAACTATGTAAAATTAAATGAAGATGATGAAAGATTTGAAAGGGGTTATGTTGAACACGAATGCATTAGTAGACTCTGACCACGAGAGAACCGTGACTTCTAATTGTTTTATGCTAGACACAACTAGGTGGATAATATGTATGTATACATGGGTTATACATATATGATTAGGCCTAGTGATATCCTCGGATACTTGGTAACGAACTTAATATTCATATGCGCCTTAGGAACTGGTCTATGGTAAGTTGATTGAGTCAGGAAAATAGTACCGGGATGTGCCCTGACAAAGAGGGTCGTCTCTTCGAAATAGACTTACCCTAGGGATCGATTAAGAACTCCGACACCTTAGTCTACACCAATTGGTTATCAGAGGACCATCTTTCGCTCACCCATCAGTTTTAACATTCAAATCCAGTATTTCTTTAAGTACAAATCTTTTCTACCTCCCTATCACATTCCGCATAACTGCTGATACATACTCGGATGTAATATTCATTTCACTTTCGTAAACCTTAATACTCGTAATCATTTGAACTCGCATGTTAAATGATTACAATCTTCTTTATTCTACACCGTTGATTGTCATTTGTGTTGTGATATATTACTGTTATATATGCAACTACGATAATCATATTCTTGTACGAAACTCTGACATGTCCCTTATCTTCATTGAAGGAACATGCCTCCACATCGCCAATTCACTCAAGCTCAGGTCGATCGACTGGTTGCTGACGTAGTACTTGCCGAAAGACAACGATCTGAAAGTGCTGAAACAACACCAAATGCCCCTGTAGTGAAACCCTGCACCTACAAAGACTTCATTAACTGCAATCCTTTGAGCTTCAAAGGCACAGAAGGTGCCATTGGGTTGTTGCGATGGATGGAGAAGACAGAGGCAGTCTTTCGCATCTGCAGTTGCCCTGAGAACTGTAAGGTCAAGTTCTCCACCTACACTTTCATGGATGATGCTCTGACGTGGTGGAACACTTATGCTGACTCCATAGGCCAACACATTGCTCTGGAAACTCCTTGGGATGAACTGAAGAAAATGCTCAAGGATGAGTATTGTCCTAGGGATGAGATTCAACAGCTTGAGGCGGAATTCTGGAATCTCTCCACTCAAGGGAACGACATTGCCAGCTACACTTCTCGATTTAATCAGTTGGCGCACCTGTGTCCATCTATGGTGGATACAGAATCCAAGCGAATTGAGCGCTATGTCTGGGGACTTCCTCCACAAATTCAAGGGATGGTGACTTCATCTAACTCTTCTACATTTCATGGTACTGTGCGCATGGCACATAAGCTGGTGGCACAGATCGTTTGCCAAGGAACGTCTGTTGTCAAGAGTACTGTAAACCACTCTAGTGATAACAAGAGAAAACCCGAGGGAAATCCTGATAATCAAAGTCCGGCTACCAAAAAGCCTGCAACCATCAAGGCCAACACCTCTGGGTCTGAAAACAAGAAAGAGTACACTGGAACCAAACCCTACTGCTCAAAGTGTAAACGTCACCATGACGGGCCTTGTGGCACCCCCTGTGATAAGTGCCAGCGTTATGGTCATTCTGCTAAGGATTGTCGAACGAGAGCTTGTTTCGAATGTGGAACTGTAGGTCACTTCAGAAGTGACTGTCCAAACTTAAAGGACAAGAACATCGGCCCTGCTCGAGGAAGAGCCTACGTACTCAGAAATAGGGATGACGACCAGAACCCTAGACTCATTGATTTGCTCAACACTGGTATGGTCACTCATTAATGACCTAATTGCTTTACACTGTTTACATGGATAGATATTACTTGTTGCTTGATATCTTTTAAGTTTTCCCTAGATCCTAAGTGCACAATAGAATTAGGGAAAAGGGGACAATTTAGGTTCTTTAGTTTCTTTAAGAAACGAGGTTTAGCTTACATAAGTATTGGGATAACAAATCTTACATTGTTTATACCGGAAAACATACCGGTTGATATTTTGTGTAAACAATGGGTCACATCCCATATAGAGCTAATGTAGGTTGAATCAATTAGTTTCTATAGGAGACTGATAGAATCTAGATTAAGCGGCGATACTATTACTCGTTACAAATGGTATGAACACAGTAAGACTCACTGAATTCGGTGGATTGGTCATCCAAAACAAAGTAACACTTGCTAATACGGGACGACCTGGTCAAGTAGACATAACGGTCGGGTAGAATTTGGACCTCTCCATTTCTTAAATAATCGGTAGGTCAAAGCCTAACAAGGGGAGAGGACATGGATAAATCGGATGTCTTAGTATTAGACATATCACATAGTCGGCCTTAGAAACACGCGGATTTAGGTTTCACTTGAATTTCAGGACGAAATTCTCCTAACAAGGGGAGAATGTGACACCCGGTCAAAAAGGGCCAAAATTAGGGGCCAATGTAAACTTTTAAATCATGTATTATATACATGTTAACACTTAAGCATTCAAGTATTATATATATTTGTGTATATATATAAACCGAAACGATTAATTAATAATCGCAAATACACGAACCTAACAAAACGTAGAAACTCAAAATGAAAGCGAGCGAAAAACATTTTTAAATCAAGTATTATTATTGAGGATAATAACTACGTACTCCGTTTGAAATTTAAATACATTTTAGATACAGAAAACTATCCGTATATTTTAGGTAAAACAAAGTTACAATTTTAAACATCCGTAAAAACATTTCTATAAAAATGTTTCAATTAAAAACCTATACGATTCTATTTTTAGAAAATTATCATTTTAAAGTATTATCCCGCATAACGATCGGGTACACAAACACGGGTCGGAAAACACCCACTCACCTCAATAATTGAGGCCGGTTATAACAACCGACCTCAATTATTTCCCATACTCTTGATCACTCTCGGTTCCCTCCTCTCTCTCCCTCTCGGTTTCAATTCAAACAACAACAATAACATTAACAACAACAAGATCAAGCATCAACATCATCACCATAATCATAATTTTCTTCATCATCATCATCGGATCATCACCATCATCCTCACGGTTCCAATTTTAATTTTGTAAGAATCACTAACTTTTTCTTTTGATTTCGTGTTTAAAATACGTAATATATTATGTAGTAATGTTCTATATTTGCGGAAATTGGTACACATTTAGTTAGAACCCGTTTTATTAAAAACCTGCTCGAACAGACACGAACCAGAGATCATCACGCGATCGCGTGATGTTTTTCATAAGTTCACGCGATCGGGTCAAAAGGGAAGTCACGCGATCGGTTGTGGGGTTCACGCGATCGGTTCAAAAGAATAATCACGCGATCGGCCGAGGAGGTCACGCGATCGGGTCAAGGGAAAACTCACGCGATCAGCCGAGCATATCACGCGATCGCGTGAGGTGTATATTTTGGTCAGATTGTTAAAAATAAAAACTATGAATATTCGGAAACAATATGATACGTTAGGATAACTTATGAAGTATATTTATACGAACAAACTAAATTATATTTTTCAAATATAATTGTAACCCAATACCAACGGGGCCGTATATTTTTACAAACTAAGTAATTAACCTAACGAACAACTAAACAAACGAATCATTACGCGTACACTTACAAATATACAATCTTGCGTGTTTAGGGCGTTAGGAGATTACATTGGGTATAAGCGCTCACCTTAGGATTGCTTGCTCATCAGGTGAGTCTCACGGCCCCATTTTCAATGTTTACATGTTTTAATAATTGGGGGAGATGCAACACAAACTGTTTTCGTGATCACTATTATTCGGTTAGTTAATTTAGTTGTTAACTTAAATTAACTGCATTGTTACTTGTATTCGGTTTACCATGTTGGTACATTGTTCGGTTATCATTGTCGGTCTTGATTTTCATTGTTCGGTATATGCACGAGTGTTTTAATTCGGTAAAAGTCCTCAACAGTGTATGATTCATTAACTTAATAAGGCGCGGTTACTAAAGGATAGTACTATCATGGGAGTGACGTCCCCGTCCGGGTTGCTAGCTACAACCAAGTTAAAAACGGGCACTTTAGTAATTGTTATGGGTGTGTCACCAAATCGGGAGGCAAAGATCGGGTTATGCTTTGAATCATAGCTCAGTGCAATACAAATGTCATTATCGGTAAATCATTGTTCGGAAACCTTAATTGGTTTAATCATTGGTCGGTAACCCTAATGGGTAAATCATGGTTCGGTACATTGTTATTCATTGATTGGTTTACACTGTTTAAATTATCGTCGGATAATCATGTTGATCACATGAATGTTTATTTAAACCTGTGAGATTCACCAGCTTTATAGCTGACCTTTTAGTGTTGTATTCTCAGGTACTCATCAACAGTAGGAATGGCCTACAGGATAAGCTAGCTATCACGAGTCGCATGCATCCATTTAAACATGAAGATTTTCTTGCATTATATTTTGTATAATGGTTATGTATTAATATCTTCTGAAATCATTTTGCGAACTCACTACTATGTTTCAAACTTATGACTTAAACTTTGTACTACTTTTGAAAACCTATGTAATGTAATATATTTTCTACAACGTCTCATTTAGAGTCGTTTGCTTGTACTTTGGTGTTTTGATATTTGATTAGTCACGCCCAAAAACAATCGCTTCCGCAAAGCATGAAATTGGGGGTGTGACAGTATGTGAAGGATATTTTGAATAAATTTGGTTATAAAGATGTCAAGATAGCTAGCACTCCCATGGAGGCACACAAACATCTTAATTCTGATCCTGAGGGGGAGGAAGTAGATGTGCACTTGTACAGGTCAATGATTGGTTCTTTGATGTATTTAACTTCATCTAGACCTGATATTATGTTTGCAGTGTGTCTTTATGCTAGGTACCAAACCAATCCAAAGCAGTCACACATGTATGCTGTTAAAAGGATCTTTAGATACTTGAAAGGTCAACCAGATTTGGGACTTTGGTATGCTCAAGGAACAGCTTTTGAACTAAAGGCTTTCACAGATAGTGACTATGGTGGTGAGAACATGGATAAAAAATCAACTAGTGGAGGATGTCAATTTCTTGGAAATAGGCTAGTGTCATGGCAATGCAAGAAGCAGACCACAGTTTCCATATCTACAGCAGAAGCAGAATATGTTGCAGCATCAAGTTGCTGTGCACAGGTTCTTTGGATTCAGAATCAAATGCTGGATTATGGTTTGACTTTCATGAACACTCCTATTTATATTGATAATACCTCTGCTATTAGTATCATTCAAAATCCTGTTAAGCATTCAAAAACCAAACACATTGAGATCAGATATCATTTTATAAGAGATTGTTATGATAAAAGATTGATTCATATTTTTAAAATTCATACTGATAATCAACTTGCAGATCTTTTTACAAAAGCATTTGATGTAGGAAGATTTACATTTTTGATAACTAATATTGGTATGATCAATCTCACTTAGTGTTTTGGTCAGGATTTGATACTAATAGGGGTGAAGTATATTGTGTGTGACAGGGTCAAGTGTTGCCACTGTTAGCTTCATCATGATAACAGTTGGTGCCACTGTTAGTTTACTTATGCCACTGTCAATGTAATTTCAACCCATGCTGTATAATTGTGTAGATTAACCCCTGCTGGTTGTTTTTCTTAGTTTAGTATTGCAGGATTCAGCCACTGTCATGAGACATCACTTGAGCTAGAGTCTAATGTTTTCTTTGTTGCTTCTTATTTTGATTAAAAAAAAAAAAAAAGGTTCTTTTTCTAATAAAGCTAAGTGTATGCCCCTGTTAGTTCTAAGCTGGAGTTTCCTTAGTCGGATACCCCTGCTAGACTATCAGCCGCTGTTAGCTTTGTTAGATGGTTAAAAAGGGTTGACTATAATTGACTAAGTGAGGTACCCCTGTTGGGCTTATTTGTAAGTTGTGCCCCTGCTGAGTATAACCAGCAGTGCCACTGTTAGTTCTATTTTCTAGGGCTTGGCACTGTCATCACATATGTACCCAAACACTTCACTTTTTCAATTACGCTTTCAAAATTCTCTCAAAACCTTCAATAACCGCTCTCGTTTGTGTTTGTTCATTGTAAACCGCTCTTCTTTCTTTCATCAATTTCATCAATGGCATCATCATCTTCATCTGATTCTGGTAATTCTACTCTGAGTGTTCATTCTGAACACAACATGAGGGCTTTCTTGAATAAAGAAGTCGCAGATGAGTATTTTCACTCAATTATCGATTTCTTGAGTAACTGTCCACTTACATATGCCCTTACTGTCGCCCCAAGATTGATAAGATCTCATATTCAAGAATTCTGGAAGAACGCAAAGGAATGGAATGTTAATGGAATTACTCACATTCATTCCACTGTCAAGGGCAATAAGGTAATGGTGACCGAGATTGTACTTAGAGAACTTCTGCAGTTTGATGATGAAGGAGGAGTTCTGGAATTATCAAGAGATGATTTGTTTCAAGGTATAAAGGATATGGGGTATGAAGGTACTGGAAAAGCAAGGTCTGAATACACTTTCTTGAAGTCATGGTTCTGTCCTCAGTGGAAGTTCTACATTCATACTTTTCTGGTATGTTTGTCTCAAAAGAGGACTAGTTTTAATGAATTTAGTTCTACTATTGCATATCCTATAATCTGCTTGGCACAGGGTCTTAAATTTAATAAGTCTAGGTTTATCTTAGATAATATGATCAGGAATGTAAAGGGTGATACATTTATTATGTACCCTAGATTTGTTCAGCTTTTGTTGAATAAGCAATTGCCAAATTTGCCAGCAGAGAATAGTGTAATAGTGAGTTCTACTCTATCCTTGAAGACTATTAGAGCCATGAACCAGTATCAGAATACTTTTTCTAAGAAGGAAACTGCATTGTTTTCTACAATGTTAGTTGCTCCTTCTGCCACTGGTGGTGTATTACCAACACTACCTGGACCAAATGATGACAGGCCAATAATACAAGTTGGTTCTGAACACACATCAGGAGGTGGCATAAAAAGAAAACAAGGGAACCAACAGCCTACCCAACAAAAAGTCAAGAAATCCAAGAAAACTAAACAGACTATGGAGATTCCTGTTTCTTCACAGTCTCAGCCAAATGATCAACCACAACAGGTGAACATACTTGAAGAAAATGTTCATTCTGGAAGGGCTGCCACTACTGTCTCTAGCCCACTGGCAGGGCAGGACAGTGGTAACATCAATAAGACCCAACCAGAGGCAACTACACTTGATGAACCAATGGGTGACGAACCCATGGGTGATGAATCAAATGTAGGTCCCAGTACCAATAAAATAGGGGCATCTGCAGTGGCAGATGTGGTCAATGATTCATCTAGGAGGTCACACTCCAATGTTGATGAGACTAGTAATGTAACTAGGTGTTGTCACCCCTATTGGTCGGTCGGATTTGACTCCGGTCGTTGTTCCAACAGCAACAGAAGCGGCGGACAGTGAGTTTTAAATTTATATGAGCTGGGGCTCAAACTATAAGTACTACCTACCTTGGGAGCAAGCAGTAAGTATAACTCGTGGTCGTTCTTAAATTGGAGCGAATTGAAATAAAGCGGGTCACCAAAGATTATGGTCGCAATTAGGATGGGGGTAGGTAGATAGATCTTTGGTTGATTTGGTTTTATAATTATCCTAAATGCAGAAAAGTAAATAACGAGAAATGAAATTAGGGTTTAAGCAGACAGGTAGAGATGTGATTGCTGAAACTTGGATACTAGGGTTTCGGGATGATGTTCATTATGAAATTGATTGGAGATTTACCAAATAAAGAGTAGACATACTTTCGGTGTAAACACTAGGACCCTACGTTCAGGTGAAACCCTAGAAACATATGTCACTGGAATCCTAGGTTATCATGATTCTGATCAGATCAGGCTGTTTTCAAACCCTCCCGAGCCTTTGCTTAACTAAGACAAAGTCACCCTAAATGTTCTAGGGATCAGGCATAAGGCAACAGACCGCAATTGTATTTATTGACCTTTCTTAACACCTAATCGTCTATTTACATTTATTATAGCAAATACTGATTGTATCCTGTGTACGTTAAACTATTGGTGTGATTAGGGCTTTGCATGTCTAGGTATATGATTGACACTACCCTGTATTGTTTCTATTGAAGCACATACTTAACCATCATAAATATAGACCCTCCTTTACAGTCAGGCGTTCATCCCTAGGAATAATCACGGTGTACAGGGCAATTAGGCATTTCCACAGTGTTCCAAACCCTAGATGTATTGACGGTGTACTGGGCATTTAAGCATTTCCACAGTGTTCCAGATCTTAGGTGTACTAACGGTGTACAGTGCAACAAGCATTTCCACAGCTTTGATTCCTAGACCACAGTTCTAGAAGGATCACTTCTAGGTAATTCACGATGAAACAATCCATGGCATTTCCTTAGCTTCCACGTATTTGTACTCCACACGAGGTGTTTCCAACGCTATACGAAGTACCGTGCCTTTTAAAGGAAAGTTCATAGTTTCATACTGTAACTGGAGATAACTGTGTATTCATAGTATTAGGGTTGATCAGATCCTATCCTAGGGCAACAGTCACGTGAAAGTCTGGAAAGGGTGATGAGAGACTAGATCTATATTCAGGATAAGCTTAACCAGATACACAGCATAACAATTTCCAATCGTATAAATGAAACATTAATATAACATCATCCCTACTCCTAATATCTACATTTCAACAATCACAATATTAAACTACTCTATAAACATGGCAATATGCAGAATACAAACTGAAATAACATAAAGCACAAGCATTATAACAGTAAGTAAAGTTTAGATATCATTGGGAATACAGCAGCGTAATACTGAGGATTACAAATAGTCTGAACTTGAAAAACTCGTTACAACAAGATTACCAAGCTAAAACTTCCTCTAGACTCGAACCGTAAGCTCAACCCTAACCTTTCTCCTCTAACTCCTAAGAGTAGTGCTAGAGAGAGAAAGTTAGAGAGAGAAAGTGAAAGAAAAGAGAGAAATAAGAAAAGTGAGAGAATGAGAAATGTGTGAAAATGTTGAGGTGTGTAAAATGAGGAGGAGTGATCCCCTATTTATAGGCAAAGCTCAAAAATTAGCCGTACAACTCGCGAAACAGCATGTACAAGCAAACGAAGCAGCATACGGGGGCAAGGGGGCCGTATACGGCCTTGGTAGGGCCGTATACGGTGTATACAAGGCCGTATACGGTCTGTATAGGGCCGTATACGGTTCCTAGGGCCGTATACGGTGTCTGTCTGATTTCGTTCGTTGCTTAAAACGCGCGTATCTCCTTCGTTATGCGTCCGTTTGACCTGATTCTTTCGCCTGTGGTTTCGTAATTCCGTTACGCTTCTAATGATGCAAACTTCACTGAAAATGGATGTGTATAGCTCAAGCATAGCCAAAATGACTTTATAGGGTCTGTTAATGCTCAGTCTTCTCCGTTCTTTATCCGATTTGCATGATTCTTGATTTTCCCGTCTCGATTTTACCTGTTTTATCACATGATTAAGTTAGAATGTGATCTACATAAGGTAAATGAGGCCGGATGATTTTGTGCACGTTTATTCGTCCTGATTTGCTTGTTATTTGGACGTTTTAGGTGATTTTTGCAGCAACGCCTATATTTAGACCACTTTAGTGAATTTTAGTAAATAATGATCATTTTGGAATGTTTTCACTAAAGATACGTCCAAAAAGTGCGGAATATTGCCCTTAAAAACATGACTATTTGAGTCACATCAAGTTATCCCACACTTAGGCGTTGCTTGTCCTCAAGCAACACTCAGTTAGAAAAACATTTAAAATGGGTTTTTAAGGGGCGAGTCAAAATAATTTCAAAATGATACCACTTCTAATATGATTAAGATTGTTTAAGAATAAGGGAAAGGATAAGATGATCCTTTCAGAAGCAAGAAGCAATTATCATCAAGCATACTACCAATTCTCGTGATCTTGGAGTACACATGACTAGGCGATCTCACTAAAGGTGGTCACTCAATTCACTCAAAGTGTATCGGGTTCCCTAACAATCTAGAACAATTGAAATCGCTCAAATAAGCCAGTCATGCAGCACTCATCGTCATAAGCTTGGTCGAGAATCGGATCTCCACCACTTAGGTGAGAACGGTGCTAACTATCCCAAGACATTCAACGGGTGGTAGTGTTTGGTGAGGTTTAAGGGTATGGGTAGTGGTGTATGTTTTGTTGTAGGGGTTTGACTCATCTTAAAACTCAAAGATAGTGAAAAACTTTATTTCAGAACGGAACGGAGGATTTTGTAGCTGCTCGTCTTCTATCGAATTTTCCTTGAGAAGGTGATACTTGAAGCACTCAGCTTTATTTGATGGAACTATTTCTTTTTCTTTTCTTGATTTTCTACTTTTTATTTTTCTTTTCTTCTTCAGAACTTCTTTGCCAGAGAATTTCTAAGGATATTTTATGTTGATCCTTTCAGAAATCTTTTTCGGAACTATGATCTTTGATCTTGAACTTCAATTTTTGTCGTGCCAATTTTTCGCACTTTTGACTTTTTAGAGTACATAGAAGAGGAAGACTTTAGAGCATAATTGAAGAGGATGTTCCAAAAGATGGTTTTCACGACCTTAGAAATTCTAAGATAAGGTTTTGGGAATTTTGTTTGAGTAGGGTTTAGTACGAGGGTTTTTTCGAAATGAAAGGTTTAGGCTCAACAGGGTTTACTAGGCGGATCATCGATACTGAAAATAAGCATCGGAAGGGTTTTGGGCTTGAAGAGATATGTAAGAATTGGGTTTAAATCCTAAGGAATGTCAAGTTCATCTAGCTGCACCTATACCGCGTACGGTACACACCAATGTGGTCTTGAAACGTATGTCTGGAGCAAGTTCTAATTCAGAGATGCAAGCATCGGCACACACAAGAAATGAAAGTGAAGCATTAAAGATGAATGCTTTTAGGCTCAAGATACCTCACTACAAAATAGGGTTGTATGTGCCTAGCCATGCTCCTTTCAGATTATTGTTTCTTGCTCGAGAAATTTCTACCTTATTTTCCCTATATTCCAAAATACCTTACTCATATTTCGAGCATGATTCTTTTCGAAAGTATTTAACTCAAAAACTTAGAGTTTAATTTCATAATTTAACTCATAATTTTAATTTTTTGAAAAAATTTGTTTGAAAAATTCTTTATTTGGGAAAACATTTTCTGAGTAATGCTATTTTGGACATAAAAATTGCCTAAAATTATCCAAGGTATTCTATACCTTGCTATCCCACACTTAGAGGAACATTGTCCCCAATGTTCTCTTGAGTTGAGTTTTTTACTGGAGGTAAAATCCCACACTTAGAGTTTGAACATGTAAGAAGATGTTTCTTAAGTGTTAAATTTGGGTTTGAATCCCACACTTAGTGATTAGCTCAGGATAGGGTATAGACTATAACAAGCTATCAAGACAGAATATATGTGATCATGAAATGGATAGAAGGTTAAGAAACTCCCCAGATAACGTTTTGAAGCATGTGAAATTTTGCAGGAGAGAGAGAGTTGAAGCGAGCTTTCTTCTACATTCTTCTTGAAGGACATCAAGCTTCATATAGGGTTATCCGGTGTCATGTATCCAACGTTATCAAAAATCAACTCCAATTCTTTTAAGTGGGGATCCTTATGGCGTAGAATCCCATACTTTAGGTTTTGAAGAAGTTGGAGTGATTTTGATAAGTGTTTGCGGTGTGGGGAGTGATCCCACACTTAGTTCTTTGAAGTGCTTGGATACAAGGAAGTTTTGAGAAGAACGAGGCCCCTCCATGAGATGTTTGAATGTTCCGCAGTCTGCAAATATTGAAAACTGGTTCGGGTTGCCTTTTGACTTCACGGATTTTCTTCTTGAAAGTGCGTCATCTCGCCCTTTTTCCACGTTCATACATCACAACATTTCTACTTATTAAACAGAAAGAAAATGAAACATAATAAGTAATAGCATAATATAGATAAGGATAGAGTGATCAACCAACTAGTGGCTGATACAAATAAGTTCTAAAAGTAAGGTTTAACAGTAGCCAAACAAACACAAGATAATAATAATGATAATGTCTGAAACCAAAGTCAGATGATGCAAATGGGGTAGAACTATGAAGCTGGGGATCCCTGGTCAGGTGCATCAATATGCTGAGTAGGAGCCGGTGCTGTGGATGGTCCTACGACTGACTGCTTGCCACTAGATACTTTATGTCCCTGTTCTTCAGCATTGATCAGTTTTAGCTGAATCGACATGTCTCTGAGGGTAGCTGCTGGCAGTCTCATTGGATCAGTGTAGCCCCACTCTAACAAAATAGCCGAAGTAACCCCTGCTTGCTCTAGTAAGGTCATGTAAGCCTGGCGTAGCATAGTCTCTGTCGGTACAGCTGAGGAAGAGATCGGTCCCAAGTTTAATAGCATCCCGGAAGTGTCAAAAGATACAGCATCAGTGCCCAAGTAGACTGTGTCAGCACGGTAAGATCCACTGGCGACTGGCTGGGCAGGATGAGAAATCACAGGTGCAGAAATCACTGTCTGAACTACCGGTATCTCGGTCCCAACTGACTGGACCTGCTCTGGTACTGGTGTGGTCCGGATAGCGGGTGATGGTGTATGGGTGGTATGTGATGGGATGGATGTATGTGGTGGTGCTATGGCTGGTGGTGGTGGACCGCATCGGTACAAGTAAGGCTCTGGGTCAGGAATACCAAGTTTCCTGGAAATCAACAGCTGATGGGAACGGCTAACCTGAAGAGCATGCAAAAGATAATACTGTGTCAGCGAGGTCACTGGATCTGTGTAGTGAACAGTTGCCTGAGCTGGTGGCTCGGCTGTCTCAGCTCCTCTATGCGGGACACTAGTATGAGTAGTAGGTGCTCGGGCTCTATCAGATGGGCCATCCTCAGTATCTGCAACAGGTGAGGATCCTCTAACACGCTTCCCAGGGAGACGACATCCTGGAATGATCTGTTTGGTGTTCTTCCATAGGCACTGTCTCTGCTCATCTACCTCAACAAGATGGATCAACTTGCAGTAGTCCAAGTTGAATGGCAAAGAACGAGAACAAACAGTAAACTCCTCAGTGTGGGCCTCAGTCAACAATCCCATACTATAAAGCAATCTAGTAATAATCGACCCCATGAACATGTGCCTATCCATGTCTGTCTCAGCTCCAAGTCTCTCAGCGATCAAGAAAGCAACATTCAGATTCTTTCCTCCTATGATTGCTTCCATGAACTTCAACTCTTCGGCACTCACAGCACCACCTTCCTTCTTTCCAAATATAGAACATGCTAACAACTTGTGAAGGATGTGATGAACCGGCTTGATGAAAGTGGATGACTTAACACAGCTCCTAAAGTTTGATCCTGCTAAATCCATCCAAATATCCTTATGGTTCCTGTTTGGTAGGCTGGAGATGTCTTGAACACTGTTTATGAACCATGCAGAGTTGACCTGAGACTCTGTATATAAACCAAGATACACTCCCAAGTCGGCAACTGAGATATGATGAATCTGTTCCTGAAACCTGAATGAAATCTTTCTTTTGTCGGATACGCTCATCTTTGGATTCAGCTGGTAAGTCATCATGAACTCTGTCACTACTTCTCGGTATGCATACTCATCTATATCGAAGAGACGGAGAAAGGCATTGTTCACTTGACCATCGGTCTCATACATTAACAAACTCTTCAACTCATCCCTGATCCCTAGCTTAATCATGTCTTTCCATACCACATATCGATTACTGCCTATCGGTCGCTGCAACCACTGGCGAATGAGTGACCTATTCTTTGAAGATTTGGCCAAGTAGCTGAGTGAAGGTGGGCAATTTTCCATCTGTGATAAAAGACAAGAAAGGATTAGGCCATAATAGTGATATATTAATGGATATGCTAAAGTACTTCCAAATTTTCAGAAAAAATTGGAAATGTAGGCTTTAGAAATGGGCATATCCAGAAATTTTAAAATTGCTAAACCTAACCGCAACCAATCACAAATCCAAAAACTTTTATCAACTTATGTCTAATTAAGGGTAAGTGGCACAAAGCTTCAAGTTTCTAGCATAATCAAAGCAAGTCAACAGGGTACCTAACTTAATTATCCCAAGCACTAAAAACTTAAAATACTTTATGTTCATGGTTAATCAATCTAAATGAGCTTAATACTTTGGATAAATCCAAGGTTATATAATTACCTCAAGTAAATCAATTAATCATAAAAGGGCATATTACCAATTAAATATGCAATCCAACTTTCCGCAATTTCCAAAAGACATAAGGCCGTTTTTACATGATTTCAAGCAAAGAAACGAAGTAAACTTATTTGACAAAATGGTAGATTTTAGAAAATAGCATTTTTGTTGGTTTCATTTCAAAGTCATACACTTTATTAATTAAAGTGATAAACCTAAAAAATGATTAAATGAACCGAAGCTTGTTTTGATAATCTTGTAAGCTTTTTAAGTTTAGAAAAGTCATAAACATGGTTTAAAAATAAAAGTTTTAAGTAAAAATGATGTTTATGATGATTTTATCAAAAATGAGCTTACTTTAATCATCAAAAACTAGCTTAACCATTTTCTAATTGCAAATGATCAATCAAAACATGTTAACCTATCATATTTAAGCATAACTCAATCAACAAAAGTCAACATAAGCAATTAATCATCCAAAAAGTCAAACTAGCCATAGTTCATCAAAAAGTCAACACTTTAATTCCCAATCTTGCAATCAAGCCAACAAATCACTAGATTAAGCTTGTAATCATGTTAAGCATCAAGATAAGCATGAAATAACACTAAAGATTGCAACTTTTAACCATGAAATCTATGAAAATGAGTTACAAGCCCTAATTTTTAAAGTTTCATGAAAATCACAAAAGTAGGTCAAGAATTACCTTAAACTTGATGTAATGATGTTGTGGATGCAAGAAAGATCATAAAATGATGAATTTTGAGCTTGGAATCATGCAAAATGGTTGAGTAATGAAGGTTTGGTGGTGATGGAGGTGGTGGCCGACGGTTTGGGGGTGGGAAGGAGGAAGAAGATGAAGTTTTTAATGTTTTGTCTTATGTGTGTGGCTAAAATCCCTTTTTATACCCTTTTAAACGTACGCGATTTAAAATTTGCGAAAGATACGAAACATACAAGTAAAATTTCAAAGTTTAAAATTTTTTAATAAAACAATTTTAAAAAGTATGTTCGTAATTTTCTGAATCTTTACGCGCAGTCTGAAAAGATATTTGCGAATCGTACGCGAAATCGTATACGTTTTTATTTAAAACAAGACAATCTTTTTGTGTTCTTTAAAATCCTAGACAAATTCAAAATTAATTTTTCAAAATTTAAAAATAAACTTTTTCGAACTTTCTGAAAATGTCTGAAATTCGTTACTGTGTTGCGCGAATTTGAATTTTAAAAGAACGTTTTCTTGTGTTTTTAAATGCAAGCTTTTAAATTTAAAAATAAACCACTAATATTACTTATCCTAAATACTTAAAATAAAACTAAATTAACTAAAGTTTGGGTTGCCTCCCAAAAAGCGCTTGGTTAAAGTCGGTAGCTCGACTTTTGGACAAATTTATTGAATATTGCCCAAGAGCAATTTAAGTGAATTTGGTGCTCTTGGTTTAGGGAAAGTGTAGCGAGGAATAAAGTCACAAGTGAGAATCTTAATAACAGAATCAACTAGGTCTGCGGGATGTAACGAGAATCGTTCGTGTTCAGCGAGAAACATACGTTCCTTTTTGCCTAAATCTAGAAGATTGTCAATAAACTTGTTAAATTCCTTTCTAACTTTCTTAAGGTTTGAAATTCCATTTCGTGATCCGTCATCTATATGGTTTAAGTCATGAAGAAGCATTCCTAGGGTTTGTTGAAATTTCCATTCTTCTCTCGAATCGGGATCTCCGGTGGTAGTGTGAACTGACTCCGTGATTTCTTCGATTAAAGATGTTTGTGAAACGGTGAAAGGAAATTTTGACTGAGCAAATAACAAAGTGAGTGAGACGTTAATATCCTTCCTTCCAGCAAAGAAAGCAGCTTCCATGTTATCGTCAGTGGCTCCAGGGAATATTTCTAACAACTTGTTGATCATATAAGCAGCGGGGTCAACGAAAAATGGAATTTTATCAGAAATGACGAGAGATATAGCGGGATCTTTGCTGATCCAGAACTCAAGCTCATAAATCATAGCCGCAACATAACGATTAATTAGGGTTTGGGAAACCGGTTGATAATCGGTGCAGGCGAATAGATCCATTAGTAGGTCTATTTCTGATTTAAGCTTTAGTTCTTGCTCTCGATAATGTGTGAAGATACCTTCCTCCTTTTGATTTGGAAGATGGTGGAGAATACCAACCTGTTTCTTTATCCTACGAGCGACTTCTCTTTGTTCAACTGAAAAAGGAAAGTCAGACGTTTTGAGTTGTCTGGCAATTGCCCGACAAACATCCAACCTCCTATCAGGATCAAAAGAGTTACCTACGTAGCGGATATTTTCTTCAGGTTTTATTGGTAAAGTCCTATCAACAACACGATAGATGGTGTACTCGGGTTCGGGTATGAGGTTCAAAAAGATAGGTGATTTTGGAGGGTATTCGTAAACTTCTTCGTCCCATGGTGGAAGACGTTCTTCAACGGGTGGAAAACGAAAGGGTTGAAGATGTTCAGAGTTACTCTTGACAAAACCAGATGAAGTAGGGAATTGAAAGAAGTTTTCTAAGGAATATGAAATCTCAGGAGCAGGTGTAACCTGATAGCTTAGAATGCTAGATGCAGAAGTTGAGATCTTCTGATGAGAATCATGGGTTCCTAAGTCAAGGTCTAAGAATTGCCCTATGGTTCTAGATTCATCGTCTGAATTAGCGGAGATAACTTCGGAAGAGGATAAAGAAGAAGAGTAGACGTCAGATTCCAACTCTTGTTCTAAGCAGGCGAAGAACTCAGCGTCATCCATGGCCATCATTTCTTCGGACGTCTTGCGGGCGAGTGGAGAAATGGGGCTAGACGGAATTGAATCATAGAAAGATGTTTTTGTATTTTTCATTTTTTAATTAACCTAAATTAAACTACGGAAAGCAAATAACTACCAACTAAGTCTGGGAAACCTAATTGGAAAGGATCTCCTAAAAGCTAGAATATCTAAGGCGGCTTCAAATCGTAACGCTCTATGATCCCCGGCAGCGGCGCCAAAAACTTATCGTCACCCCTATTGGTCGGTCGGATTTGACTCCGGTCGTTGTTCCAACAGTAACAGAAGCGGCGGACAGTGAGTTTTAAATTTATATGAGCTGGGGCTCAAACTATAAGTACTACCTACCTTGGGAGCAAGCAGTAAGTATAACTCGAGGTCGTTCTTAAATCGGAGCGAATTGAAATAAAGCGGGTCACCAAAGATTATGGTCGCAATTAGGATGGGGGTAGGTAGATAGATCTTTGATTGATTTGGTTTTCTAATTATCCTAAATGCAGAAAAGTAAATAACGAGAAATGAAATTAGGGTTTAAGCAGATAGGTAGAGATGTGATTGCTGAAACTTGGATACTAGGGTTTCGGGATGATGTTCATTATGAAATTGATTGGAGATTTACCAAATAAAGAGTAGACATACTTTCTGTGTAAACACTAGGACCCTACGTTCAGGTGAAACCCTAGAAACATATGTCACTGGAATCCTAGGTTATCATGATTCTGATCAGATCAGGCTGTTTTCAAACCCTCCTGAGCCTTTGCTTAACTAAGACAAAGTCACCCTAAATGTTCTAGGGATCAGGCATAAGGCAACAGACCGCAATTGTATTTACTGACCTTTCTTAACATCTAATCGTCTATTTATGTTTATTATAGCAAATACTGATTGTATCCTGTGTACGTTAAACTATTGGTGTGATTAGGGCTTTGCATGTCTAGGTATATGATTGACACTACCCTGTATTGTTTCTATTGAAGCACATACTTAACCATCATAAATATAGACCCTCCTTTACAGTCAGGCGTTCATCCCTAGGAATAATCACGGTGTACAGGGCAATTAGGCATTTCCACAGTGTTCCAAACCCTAGATGTACTGACGGTGTACTGGGCATTTAAGCATTTCCACAGTGTTCCAGATCTTAGGTGTACTAACGGAGTACAGTGCAACAAGCATTTCCACAGCTTTGATTCCTAGACCACAGTTCTAGAAGGATCACTTCTAGGTAATTCACGATGAAACAATCCATGGCATTTCCTTAGCTTCCACGTATTTGTACTCCACACGAGGTGTTTCCAACGCTAAACGAAGTACCGTGCCTTTTAAAGGAAAGTTCATAGTTTCATACTGTAACTGGAGATAACTGTGTATTCATAGTATTAGGGTTGATCAATCCTATCCTAGGGCAACAGTCACGTGAAAGTCTGGAAAGGGTGATGAGAGACTAGATCTATATTCAGGATAAGCTTAACCAGATACACAGCATAACAATTTCCAATCGTATAAATGAAACATTAATTTAACATCATCCCTACTCCTAATATCTACATTTCAACAATCACAATATTAAACTACTCTATAAACATGGCAATATGCAGAATACAAACTGACATTACATAAAGCACAAGCATTATAACAGTAAGTAAAGTTTAGATATCACCGGGAATACAGCAGCGTAATACTGAGGATTACAAATAGTCTGAACTTGAAAAACTCGTTACAACAAGATTACCAAGCTAAAACTTACTCTAGACTCGAACCGTAAGCTCAACCCTAACCTTTCTCCTCTAACTCCTAAGAGTAGTGCTAGAGAGAGAAAGTTAGAGAGAGAAAGTGAAAGAAAAGAGAGAAATAAGAAAAGTGAGAGAATGAGAAATGTGTGAAAATGTTGAGGTGTGTAAAATGAGGAGGAGTGATCCCCTATTTATAGGCAAAGCTCAAAAATCAGCCGTACAACTCACGAAACAGCACGTACAAGCAAACGAAGCAGCATACGTGGGCAAGAGGGCCGTATACGGCCTTGGTAGGGCCGTATACGGTGTATACAAGACCGTATACGGTCTGTATAGGGCCGTATACGGTTCCTAGGGCCGTATACGGTGTCTGTCTGATTTCATTCGTTGCTTAAAACGCGCGTATCTCCTTCGTTATGCGTCCGTTTGACTGATTCTTTCGCATGTGGTTTCGTAATTCCGTTACGTTTCTAATGATGCCAACTTCACTAAAATTGGATGTGTATAGCTCAAGCATAGCCGAAATGACTTTATAGGGTATGTTACTGCTCAGTCTTCTCCGTTCTTTATCCGATTTGCATGATTCTTGATTTTCCCATCTCGATTTTACCTGTTTTATCACATGATGAAGTTAGAATGTGATCTACATAAGGTAAATGAGGCCGGATGATTTTGTGCACGTTTATTCGTCCTGATTTGCTTGTTATTTGGACGTTTTAGGTGATTTTTGCAGCAACGCCTATATTTAGACCACTTTAGTGAATTTTAGTAAATAATGATCATTTTGGAATGTTTTCACTAAAGATACGTCCAAAAAGTGCGGAATATTGCCCTTAAAAACATGACTATTTGAGTCACATCACTAGGGAATTGACGATTGATGATCTGGTACATGATGTCAATTTGATTTGGACCAAATTTGAGAGGGAAATAGATTTGAGAAGGGAGCAACAAGTCAAGTTGGCTGACCATCATGAATTGATAAAGAAGCAGCAGGAGGTAATTGTGACACCCGTCAAATTAGGACTAGTGATTAGTACCTAATCAACTGTTAATACATGTAATTAGTTTTGGGTTAGGCTAATTAATGTATCAATCAATATATATTGTTGAATATATATACAAGTATTATGCGATTGATTAAATCGTACTAGTTTCAAATCGAATGTAATTCGGTTCAATTAAATACGGACGTTGGTGAATAATTTTATTAAATAATGTAACATTATTTAATAACACATTTATATCAAAAATATTATTTTGATAATATTTCGTATTTAATTCGTATCGTACAAACAACATTTACGCGATTAAAATGTAAACGCGCAAACAAACGAAACAAGCACATTTTATAACATAATTATTAAGTATTTAGCAAAATACTTCAACAAAAATATTGAATAAATATTCGTATTTCAAAACGCATATTTTTGTGCATAAAATAAATAATTAACGTTTAAACGATCGGGAAAACGAACACCGCACGAAGCGCAAGCACGGAGTTAAATGGTGGAGACCCACACCTCGGTGGGCCCCCACCGAAAATCAGCCAAAGGTGGGGGAACCCCACCCTTATCCTCATTCATCACCATCATCTCATCTTTCTTTTCTCTCTCTCTCTTTCATTTCTCTTTCAAAATAACCATCACCACCATCACCTTCATTTGCAAAATAACATCATCAAACGACCTTAATTTTCGGAGCTCCTTTAGGGAATAACGACCACCTCACAACGATCTACACTTCTATCTTTCCGGAATTTCATTTCGACACCACGTAAGTTTCCGACAAAAACCCGAAACTCTCCGTTTTCACTTATTTTTACTTCTTTGCGGTTTGTTTAAGTATATAATGTCCTTATATGGGTTGGGTAAAAGTTTTGGATCAAACGGAAACCGGAAAACTCGTTTTCAACACAAATTCCGGCCAACAGACCGTAACGTCGCATTTGGGCCAGACTTTATGCGACATCAGCTGCGACGTCGCAAAACCTTCCACAACGTCGCATATAGCGACGTCAGCCCCAACGTCGCCTTAATTGGCAGAAGTCGCAATTAGCGACGCAAGCCCTTATTACCTCCAAACCAACCACCACTGAGAGCATCCAGGGAAATGTCGCCTCATCCAAACCAACCACCACTGAGAGTGCCATTAGATTGGCCCACGAACTCATGGCCCTAGTTGTCAGCCGTGAGACCTCCAACACCTCATCCTCTAACAACAACAAACGCAAATCCACTGAACACCACCACCACTCAAACAAGAAAAACAACGCCATCCAAGTTTACACTACCAACTCTGAATCCAACCGCAGCTACACCGGGGACAGGCCTTATTGTCCCAAGTGTAACTATCACCACTTTGGTCAGTGTAGGACCCCTTGCAACAACTGCAGGAGGTACGGGCATTTGACTAAGGATTGCCGAGCCCCCAAATCCAACAACAACCCCTCTAACAAAAATGCCCAACAACCTAAGTCCTGCTATGAATGTGGGAACCCAGGACACTTTAGGGATACGTGCCCAAAATTGAAGAATAAGGGCAACTACAACAACAACCGCAACAACAACAACAATGCCAAAAGTAGCGCCTTTGTGATCAACTCAGGGGACGCCCGTCAAGACCAGAATGTGGTCACGGGTATGTTCCTCCTCAACAATTTAACTGCTTCTATTCTGTTTGATACTGGTGCCGATAAAAGTTTTATTTCTGATGAATTTTGCCCTCTACTTGACATCACACCTGTTGCTTTAGACGTTAAGTACACCGTAGAACTAGCAAATGGCAAGTTGATAGAAACCGATAGTGTGATACCTAATTGCACTTTAAATCTAGCCGACGAAATCTTCTCCATAGATCTTATGCCCGTTGAGATAGGAAGTTTCGATGTCATCGTGGGCATGGACTGGTTATCCAAACATCGCGCCGAAATCATTTGCCATGACAAAATTGTTCGCATACCTCTCGCCGTCGGTAGAACCTTGGTCATACATGGGGAGACTGGTGGGACGAGGCTTAACATCATATCTTGCCTAAAAACCCGAAATTTTTTGAGAAAGGGTTACCCAGCAATCCTCGCGCACATCATGGAGAAAAAGTCGGAGGAGAAGCGACTTGAGGATGTTCCAATTGTTCGAGACTTTCCAGAAGTCTTTCCCGAAGAACTACTGGCCTACCACCGCAAAGACAGGTTGAGTTCTCAATCGATCTAGTACCAGGTGCTGCGCCTGTGGCCCGAGCACCATACCGCTTAGCTCCATCCGAACTTCAGGAGTTGTCCACCCAATTACAAGAACTCCTGGAATGAGGATTTATCAGGCCGAGTTCTTCACCTTGGGGAGCTCCGGTCCTATTTGTCAAGAAGAAAGAAGGTTCTTTTCGAATGTGTATCGACTATCGAGAGTTGAACAAGTTGACCGTCAAGAACCGATACCCATTACCTCGAATCGATGATTTGTTCGACCAACTACAAGGATCGAGTTGTTATTCAAAGATTGATCTTCGATCCGGTTATCATCAATTGCGTGTTCGCGATGCCGACATTCCAAAAACCGCCTTCCGAACCCGCTATGGGCATTACAAATTTCAAGTGATGCCATTCGACCTAACCAACGCACCGGCTGTATTCATGGACCTTATGAATCGGGTGTGTAAACCTTACCTTGACAAGTTTGTCATTGTCTTCATCGATGACATCCTCATATATGCACGAAGCAAAGAAGAACACGCGCAACACCTCAAAACCATCTTAGAACTACTTAGACACGAGGAGTTTTACGCCAAATTCTCTAAGTGTGAGTTCTGGATTCAATCTGTTCAATTCCTTGGTCACGTGATCGACAGTCAGGGGATTCACGTTGACCCATCAAAAATTGAAGCTATCAAGGGCTGGCAAGCACCAACCACTCCGACCGAAGTACGCCAATTTTTGGGTCTTGCCGGGTATTACCGACGATTCATTGAAAATTTCTCCAAGATAGCCTTACCACTCACGACTCTGACCCAGAAAGACAAAAAGTTTGACTGGACTGATAAACAAGAGTCGGCATTCCAACTATTAAAACAAAAGCTTTGCAGTGCTCCTATTCTATCATTACCCGAAGGCACCGATGACTTCGTGGTATACTGCGATGCCTCTCATCAAGGTCTCGGTTGCGTGTTGATGCAACGAGACAAAGTCATTGCCTATGCCTCACGACAGCTGAAAATTCACGAAAAGAATTACACCACTCATGATCTCGAACTTGGAGCTGTCGTTTTTGCACTTAAAATTTAGAGACATTACCTCTATGGCACTAGGTGCACAATCTTTACAGACCACAAAAGTCTCCAACACATATTCGATCAGAAGGATCTCAACATGAGGCAACGTCGATGGGTCGAGTTGCTTACCGATTACGACTGCGAACTCAAATATCATCCAGGCAAAGCAAATGTTGTTGCTGATGCCCTCAGTCGGAAAGAGCGAGTGAAACCACTTCGGGTCCGAGCCCTCAGTATGACCATTCACAACAATTTAAACGTTCAAATTCTCACTGCTCAACTCGAAGCCTTGAAACCCGAAAATGTCAAAGATGAAGCCTTGCGAGGCATGGATAAACAATTCGAAATCAAACCTAACGGGATTAGGTATTTCTCAAACCGAATCTGGTTGCCTAAATTTGGGAACCTACGAGACTTGGTGATGGATGAAGCTCACAAGTCCAAATATTCTATCCATCCGGGATCCGATAAAATGTATCACGGTATCAAGGACTTCTACTGGTGGCCGAACATGAAAGCTGAAATCGCCACCTATGTCAGCAAGTGCCTTACTTGCTCCAAGGTCAAAATCGAATATCAAAAACCTTCTGGTTTACTTCAACAACCCAGTCTTCCTGAATGGAAATGGGAACAAATTGCCATGGACTTCATAACCAAACTACCCAAGTCCTCGAGCGGTTGCGATACCATTTAGGTGATCGTGGATCGTCTCACAAAGTCTGCTCACTTCCTGGCAATCAAGGAATCCGACAAAATGGAATGCCTCACCAGAATCTATCTGAAGGAAATCGTGACCAAACACGGGGTTCCAATCTCAATTATCTCCGATAGAGATAGTCGTTTCACTTCACAATTTTGGCAATCACTTCAAAAATCCCTGGGTACCCGACTTGATATGAGTACCGCATATCATCCTCAAACCGACGGCCAAAGTGAACGAACAATTCAAACACTAGAAGACATGCTACGGGCCTGCGTAGTAGACTTCGGTGTAAATTGGGAAAAACATCTACCATTGTGCGAGTTCTCGTACAACAACAGTTATCATACCAGCATCAAAGCTGCACCTTTCGAGGCACTGTACGGTCGTAAGTGCCGGTCACCTATCTGTTGGACCGAAGTTGGGGACAGCCAACTCACGGGTCCAGAAATCATTCACGAAACAACCGAGAAAATCGTCGAAATTCAAAACAAACTCAAAGCCACGCGTGATCGTCAGAAAAGTTATGCTGACGAGAGACGCAAACCACTCGAGTTCCAAGTTGGGGATCGAGTACTACTCAAAGTATCGCCTTGGAAAGGCGTAATCCGGTTTGGAAAACGAGGGAAGTTAAACCCTAGATACATTGGACCATTCGAGATCCTCGAGAGAATTGGTCCAGTAGCATATCGATTGCAGCTGCCATCCGAACTCAGCAGCGTGCATCCCACATTTCATGTTTCAAATCTGAAGAAGTGTCTGTCTGATGAGACACTTATCATTCCACTCGATGAAATTCGAGTTGACGAGAAACTTCACTTTGTTGAGGAACCCGCCGAAATCATGGACCGTGAGGTCAAACAACTTAAACAAAGTCGTATTCCCATTGTCAAGGTTAGGTGGAATTCGCGGCGCGGTCCGGAATTCACCTGGGAAAGAGAGGACCAAATGAGACTCAAGTATCCTCAACTCTTCGCTGACTCTACTCCAATCACGACTTCGACTGAAATTTCGGGACGAAATTCTTTTAACAGGGGGAGAATGTGACACCCGTCAAATTAGGACTAGCGATTAGTACCTAATCAACTGTTAATACATGTAATTAGTTTTGGGTTAGGCTAATTAATGTATCAATCAATATATATTGTTGAATATATATACAAGTATTATGCAATTGATTAAATCGTACAAGTTTCAAATCGAATGTAATTCGGTTCAATTAAATACGGACGTTGGTGAATAATTTTATTAAATAATGTAACATTATTTAATAGCACATTTATATCAAAAATATTATTTTGATAATATTTCGTATTTAATTCGTATCGTACAAACAACATTTACGCGATTAAAATGTAAACGCGCAAACAAACGAAACAAGCACATTTTATAACATAATTATTAAGTATTTAGCAAAATACTTCAACAAAAATATTGAATAAATATTCGTATTTCAAAACGCATATTTTTGTGCATAAAATAAATAATTAACGTTTAAACGATCGGGAAAACGAACACCGCACGAAGCGCAAGCACGGAGTTAAATGGTGGAGACCCACACCTCGGTGGGCCCCCACCGAAAATCAGCCAAAGGTGGGGGAACCCCACCCTTATCCTCATTCATCACCATCATCTCATCTTTCTTTTCTCTCTCTCTTTCATTTCTCTTTCAAAATAACCATCACCACCATCACCTTCATTTGCAAAATAACATCATCAAACGACCTTAATTTTCGGAGCTCCTTTAGGGAATAACGACCACCACACAAAGATCTACACTTCTATCTTTCCGGAATTTCATTTCGACACCGCGTAAGTTTCCGACAAAAACCCAAAACTCTCCGTTTTCACTTATTTTTACTTGTTTGCGGTTTGTTTAAGTATATAATGTCCTTATATGGGTTGGGTAAAAGTTTTGGATCAAACGGAAACCGGAAAACTCGTTTTCAACACAAATTCCGGCCAACAGACCGTAACGTCGCATTTGGGCCAGACTTTATGCGACGTCAGCTGCGACGTCGCAAAACCTTCCACAACGTCGCATATAGCGACGTCAGCCCCAACGTCGCCTTAATTGGCAGAAGTCGCAATTAGCGACGCAAGCCCTTACGTCGCCGAAATCAACAACGTCGCATATAGCGACGCCACGCACAACGTCGCATTAAATTGCGAAAGTCGCACATAGCGACGCCATGCTCAACGTCGCAGTCAGGACCTGCGACGTCGCATCCAACGTCGCACAAACCAGAAAACATAGACTTTCACTAAGTGTCGAGACCCTAAATTTTATCCCTTGATTTCACCCAATTTCAAGTCCAGATGCGTTTTTCACCAAAGCAATATAGTAGAAATAAAAATTTTCCAAGCTGACCTGGCAGCTCGACCCCAGCCAGGGGCTCTGCCCCTTGGACCCCGCCAGGGGCTGCCGCCCCTTGGACCCCGCTACCAGGGGCGCTGCCCCCGGACCCCCGTACTTAGATTCCGTAAGCACATTTTTCACCAAGTGTCGAACTTATAAAACTTCAAACTACTATACGATATGACTTCTCAAATACGTTGGAACATACTTTTCAAGGATAACACTTCGAATCATAATAAGATCATTGAAATCTTTAATTTCCAATAATCACCAACGGCCCGCACGCATTTTCAAAACATAATTCAAAATCAAACAAGTCGTTATAACTTGTATCAATTAAATCAAACAAGTCGTAGTAACTTGTAACAATACAATCAACCAAATCGGGGTAATTTGGACATCAAGTTAAACCAACAATTTCAATGGTAGTCTTTCTAGATACCGGTACAATTAATAACAATTCAAGTGTCGTGGACACATTCAGGTTTCAAGACTTTGGACGCCAATTAACAGCTAATTACTTCAAGTTTATTAAATTAAACACTTCAAGACTCAGGTGAGTTTCATAGCCCCATTTTCACTATTTTACAACTAGGGGTGTGATAATACTGCTCTGTTTTGTTTTACAAGTAGAACGCAAGTGCCAACTTTCAAATACGACATGAGTTTCAAGCTAATCAATTTAAAGTCCTCTATAGCATAGTCTCTAATATTTTAGCGTGAATGTTAGTATATGATATCATATGGGATTGACAATCCTCATCCGGGTTAGCACGCACTAACCGGTCAAACGGATGTATTAGCATTTGGGAAGACGAGTGTGGATTAGACACTCGTAGGAGGCAAATCAGTTAGGTTTCCTTAATGGGACCTAGCGCTCAAGTTAAGCTCAGACTATGTGCTCATGGATTGTATAACTTTTATCTTGCTTAATTGCATTTTAAATTCAATATAAATCTTGCGGTTCTTACAACTATACATTAACATACAAACCTGTGAGCTCACCAGCGCTTTCGCTGACCCATTTTAGTATATATCACAGGTACCCAGCAGTAGGTGGACTGCACAGGCAGGGATTATTAGCTCGAGTCAGCATACATACAACTAGAGATTTGATTGCATTATTATATTTTGTAAAAAGTAATTATGCCATGTAACCTCTCCATTTCAGGAACCGAGCTAATGTAACATTATTTTGATGTAAACGTTTACTTTATTAATACAAGTTTAAAACGACGCATATAGTGGTCGTTCATTATATCTTATGTGCTTTGTATATTGATTAGTGACACCCAAACCGAGCTTCCGCAAATCATCAAATTTGGGGGTGTTACAGTAATCAGTGATTTAAAAACAAGATTGGCTATGGTGGAGGATGCTGTTTTAAAGATCTTAAAGCCTGTTGCAGAATTACAGTCATCTTCAGACAAGGGGGAGAGAAAAGATAAAGATCAAGAGAAAGACAATGTGCCTGAAGATAAGGAAGATGATCATGATGGTTCTGATGGGAATAATGATGATAATGATGGAGGTGCAGGTGGTATTAGCTTCATGGATACATCTGTGTTTAATACACCTGAGTTTAATGACAAGAGTGATGGAGGTATTGAGGATGAATTGAATGTTTCAGATTATGTGATTAATGAAGGTATGGATGATCAGATGGTGGATGCTGAGCATGATAGAAGAATGGTGGTATATGTGGGTGAAGATGTTCAAACAAGTGGTTCAGACAGTGAGAATGTGAATGTTGCAGATGATAATTAATGCACAAAGTGGTCCAGCTATAAATGTTTTTCCATTAAACAAAGGATTACCTTTTAAGGCTGTGGCTAATTTGTATTTCTAGGATGTTATGGGAGAAAATCTTGATATAGGTAAAAGAGTGAGTTTTAGTGATAGGATGGTGTATGAACAAAATGATGATGAGATTGATAAATCTGTTGAAACAGAGGAGATGGAAAGTGGTGATGTAGAGGTTAAGGGGGAGTTTGTAGAATCTAAGCCTGAAGAAAAAGAGGAGAAAAAGAGGTTGATATACAACAGGAAGAAGTCCATTCCTAAAAGGAAGTCTACCTCTGCCAAGGTATTAACCCCTGTTAAAACTCAATCTATGACCACTGCTAGTAGTGTTTCTACCTTTGCTAGTAGTTTGGTTTCTACCACTGCTGAGGTATTTACCACTGTTGGTACTTCAGTAGCAACCCCTGTCATTATAATACATACCCCTGTTATCACATAGTCAACCACTGTTACACCAACTCCTGTTAACACTTCAAATATTCTCACAACAACTGTCACAACAACCACTGTCACAACTACTGTTATCCCAATTTACACCACTGCTACAGCAACTACCATTACCAGGGCTCTAGAAGTGCCTGTTACATTGAGAGAACCTACACAATCACCCAAACCTAAGTCTGATCTTCCAAAGATTGATTCTAAGGACAAAGGTAAGGGAAAATTGAAAGAGGAAAGAAAGGTTAAGAAGGTTGTAGAGCCTCCAATTGATTTAGATGAGGCCAGGAGAGCTCAGGAGGAGCATGATGAGAGAATGTTAAGGATGGCTATTGAGTCCAAGAGACAAGAAGGTCCTGATGTTGATGTTGTACTGGAAGACATGAGTGTGGTAACCTTATCACAAAAGGCTGCACAGATGCTAAATAATATGACTGCAATAGGTCGAGGGTTGTCTGCTCAAAAGGTCCATGACATGATCAACAAAAAGGATGGTAATGATGGTTTGGATCCAGGGTTTGAAAAGCTTAAACAAGCTACTGAAGAAAAGGCAAGACTAAAAAGACAAGCTGAGCTTGAGAAGAAAAGAAACAAACCACCAACTGCTGCTCAGAGGAAAAAGGAGTTGCTCAGAATTCTTGGTAACAGATATGCACCAAGAAGTGTGCTTGAAGGATGGGATGTAGAGAGATTGGAAAAAGCTTATGAAAAATATCAGAATGAGGAAAAGGAGGATTTTGAGAAAAAGCTACAGAAAGACAAATTTATTGAGAAAAAGTTGGCTGAGGATAGAAAGAGGATTGCTGAGCAGGTGAGAAAAGAGGAGCAAGATAGAATTGAAAAGAAAGAGCAAGAGGAAGCAGAAGCCAAAGAAAGAGAATTAAAAAGGCTTTCTGATCAAAATATAAAGATCAGATGGAATGGAGTTCTTGCTTGTGATAGTGTAGTTTCTGATTTGGAGAAAGATGCAGATGAGTTGAGAAAATATATCAAAGAGGTGAAGGATAGCAAAGAAAATATTCACATCAATCATGATAGATCATCAAGGATAGTTGAATGGGAAGGACAAAGTTCAAAAGTTGCTAATGTTGTCAAAGAGCAGATCAAGATTGTCAGAGAGGATGGGAATGAGCAATACTTGACATCTGTTGCTGATGTACTCAAGAATGTGAATAGGTTAGACATTCTAGATCTGTATGAGTTAAACAGTCAAAGAAACAGACAGGTTTCACTGGTGATAATGGAAAGAGATTTGGGAAGATGTTTGAATATGTTGTTTGAGCCTGAACCATTCAATAATTTGTTCTTAAACTGCATTGAGAATGTGAATACATGGAGACATTTTGTTAGAGCTGGAGTTCATATGATCTTATTCAGAAGTGGAATGACAATCTACATGCTTGATGAAAGACAATATGTTCTGGGGACTCAGATTCTAAGAAATGTGCTTGCATCTCAACTGAGAACCACAGTGATTTCAGAAAGAGCATATAATGCTTTATACATGATGCTCAATCAGTTTCATAAAAGAATGGAGTTGGAAAGAATGAGAGAGGAAAAACAGAATCAAGCTCCTAAAGATGAAAATAAAGATGAAGAAACTTGATTCATTGCTGAGAATGATCAAGTTTAGGGGGAGATTGTTGAGTTCTGAGCCACTGTCAGATCTGCTCAGATCACAAGTCTTGTGCCACTGCTAGAAGAAGTCTACCACTGCTAGTTTAGTTTTGTATTGACAGTGCCACTGTCAGTTAGAATTAGTCTAACAGTGTCACTGTTGACATGAGTTTGTATTTTGTATTAAGTACTCAACCACTGTTAGTTATACAGATAACCACTGTTGGTTAGATAAAGTCGGTTAGAGTTATATTAGGAGTAGATGAGGATTCCTAATATGTTTGATTCTGTAAAGGACTCTATGTGTTATCAATAGAGATCCTGTGAAACCCTAGAGATATACGAGTCATTCTAATTATTAGCTTCAAGGTTGTAAACCCTAACACAATTGTGTGTTCGTATTATTGATAATAATATTGAAGCTTTTGATTTAATATTCTGTGTTTACAAGTTCTTCAAGTTGTTAATAAACTATTCCGCAAGCTTGTTAACAATTCATCAAAGGAATACATACTAAGATCTCTAACTGGGATTTATCATGTGTTTTGATGCAACGTGGGAAAGTCATTGCTTATGTTTCACGTCAACTCAAACCGCATAAGCAAAACTATCCTACTCATGATCTTGAATTAGCAGCTGTGGTCTTTGCTTTGAAGATTTGGCGACATTATTTATATGGAGTCAAATCTACCATTTATACCGACTATAAAATCTTAAAATATTTCTTTGATCAGCGTGACCTAAATAATCAACAGAGGAGATGGTTGGATTTAGTAAAAGATTACGATTATGACATTCTTTACCACCCTGGTAAAGCCAATGTCGTGGCTGATGCTCTTAGCCGAAAGGCTACTCATTATATTCTTCATGTTAAATCTCTTAGCATGATCGTGTCTCCTCAATTGTTTGATACAATTAAAGCTGTGATGTAGTGCAAAAAGTCACGTATTTACCTACATTATTGACCCCATATTTAGGCCTTTTATAACAAAAACATTCTTAAAACATCATTATTCATCACATTTTGTTATAAAGGTGAAAACTTGATGGACTTTCCAAAACTATACAAAAAGGGCTGAAAATACGTTGAAATGGACGCCAAATTGAGCCACACCTTAAATCTACTGAAAACTCCATACCAACACCTCACACTTCTCATTCTTCTCTTCTCTCTCTCACACACTCTTTCTTTCTCTCTCTAGAGTCTCTCTCTAGCTTTCTCTCTCTAGAGTGAAGCTAGTAGACGAGCTAGGTTAGCGTAGCGGTAGTTGTAGCATTTGTACGGAGTCACTCCGAGACTTTGGGTTACGAAGATTTGTCTGTAACACTTATTCAGGTTTTATTTATATTTCTCTTCTTTATTTCGTGAATATGATTTGCATATATTATGTTTACGTTATATTGCTTGCTAGAGGTGCCATGCTAGGTTAGACAAATCTGTGTTTGCTATGTTAATGGTTATATTTGAGTAGTTATGATTTTATAACATGTTGTTACTCTGCTTGTATGAATTGTGACAACCGTCACCAAACCGTTATCGTAATTCAAGCCGTAAAAAGTCATTTTTGTAAAAACTCTAATTTCAAGGATTTATTTACATCGAAGTCTTTGTTTTTGAAAAACGAATCCAACGCAAAAAGAATCGTCGAAAACGGACGTGTAACGAAGAAGTTATGAAGCAAAACGTAAACGAAACTTGGGCTGAAAACTGAGACGCGATTTTTGTTTCGGTTTGGGAAGCTTGTAATTTGGTCATATCAAGATGATTTTTGATGAAACAAGAGTCTAAACATAAGTATTTGGAGTCTTCTTTCAAATGGATTCAGTTTCATGGTTAAAAGTGAAGTATAAGTTGGTCAAAACAATTTTACAAGATTGTGTGTCAATTCTGAGTTCTTCAGTTCCAGATTTCGGTTAAGTTGTCGATTTTTGAAACGTACCTTATACTAAGAATTGGATCTTGAGATTTTTACTGGAGTGTCTTTAAATTGTTGAGTATTTTTTTTATAAATATGATAATCATTTGAAGCTTCTAAGTATTTTAAGTAAATTAAAACTTTTGTGAAGTCAGAAAGAGTCAACAGTTTAGAGCAGTTTACTTTGATGAATTTTTAAAAATAGTAAATCAACACAAATCAATCTGAGAAAATTAATGAGTCTTCTAAACACATGAAAGTATCGTTGGTAAAAATTATAGAGTCAAATGGTTTAAGTAAATATTATTTAAAAATTCGTGAAGTAGATCCAAATTTCTGGTCAAAATCTGAGTTTTCATTTAGGATTAGTTCTTGTGATAATACATTAGTAGAATTGTGAGAAAATGTAATAGAAGTGTTTTGGGCATGGAATACAATGGAATGACCTAGTTATGTCTAGGTTATGACCCGTACGCATTATGACATTGTAGATTGGCGAGCTGATTAGTGGTTATACTTAACGGGACGATACTTACATCATTTCTTGAGGTGAGTTTTCGTGGCCCCTTTTTCATATACATGTTTTCAAATTGGGGGAAAAGTATGCTCACATGTTTTATCAATTGCTTTTATGCTGTGAAACGTATTCATTTTCATTTTTGGACATATGCTTGAAATGTGTGACACTATGTGACTTATGTGCATTGGTTGTTGGATTTATTTTTATAAAAGGCCTTACTCTTTCGAGGGTAAGTACCTAATGTGTACTTTTGGTATGCATTGAAGGTCATTGGGTTGTTTTTATCAAAGGCCTTACTCTTTCGAGAGTAAGTACCTAATGTATACTTAGGTGTACATTGAAGGTCATTTATGGGTAGCTACCGCATACACAGGATTTGGTTGAGTCATACTCCTTTGTGGGGTGATGACAGTTGGTGGAGATGTTTGATTGGATTATCTCACTTGTGTACCATTTCTATATGCATTGTCCTAACTTATTATTATCACAGCAAAATGATTATTTTTCTGGTGTCTGGTTTCAAACCTACAAAACTCACCAACATTCGTGTTGACGTTTTTGAGCATATCTTTTTAGGTTATACTAGTAGACTTAAAGCAGAGGACAAGAGAACTTAGTGGACCTTTAGGGTTGCATTAAGAGTTATTCAAGACTTGCGGTGCATCATTAAGGTTGTTTGTGAAGGCTTGTTTTGCCTTAACATTGTAGTGTACGTTGTTTGTAAGCTTTTGAATTCATTGTTGAAATGTATGCATGACATGAACCGTTATTCATGTTATTGGCATCATGACACATTGGATATTGTATTTCATATAGAACTCTTTATAATGATGTGTTATGATCCCATCACCGTTATACCCCGTTGTTTCCGCTTTAGACGGGGTGTGACAGATTGGTATCAGAGCTATTGTTTATAGAGATCTAGATGGATTGGCCTAGACTATAAATAAGGAACCCACATATAGAACATGAGTTAGGAATTTATGTGTGCATACAATTCCGTGAAGCTAGTTGTAGCTAGTGTCGATCATTCATCTTAATCGTTTCAAATAAGGACGTTGTAAGCGTTTCTTCATCATCTTACGACTCTTTATGTGGATCGTCTACATGTTGCTTAGGATTCCATAACTATCTGATCTCTTTCCGTAAATACAAAGCTTATTGTGATACAAGGACTTGGAAGATAAGTATGTGTATGAAAGAATACTTTCACAATTATGGCTGCAGACGTAATTGACAAAGGTGTTCCGACGTATGTGTGCTTACCTGACCATATTTGCGTGTCTCATGTGCTATCTTTGTGTCGTATGGTAATAAAATCCCAATTACATTCCTTACCGAATCATTCTGATGTTTGTGAGTCTTGTGCATTTATGCCTAGACAAACTCCAAAGTATTCATTCTATTCTAAACTCATAAGAATTCAAAATTTTAGTGAGCATACTACTAAGACGCATTACTCGTGGAGGAGAAACATTCGGAGGTGGTCATACAAGTGATAGTGGCGATTGAACTGATGGTTGAACTGGTGGAATTTGTTGTATTGAAGGCAAGAACTCCAATGTTGTTGCGATCATTGCACGACAGTGGTGGGCCTTAATATTCAAAGTTGTCATGCAAGTTGTAACAGCATATTGAATCATGGTAGAGCTAACGACACCAAAGGCAAAAATGGAATTAATAGTCGAGAATTCAAAGGATGGAAGTGGTGATGGCGCGAAATAAATAAATAAATAAAATAAAAATAGTAATAATAATAAAATATATAAATAAATAGATAGATAAATAAATAAAATAAATAAAGGCACTGCTTAAGGAGAAATATTCTCTCAATAACGAAATGAAGAAGTTAGTGATCAAGTTTTGGAAATTTTTATACAATGGGAGTTAATCATGCAACATATATCGGACAATTTCATGTGTTGGCAAGGTTTAGACCTCATCGCGTGGCACTCGAAGCTAAGAGAATTGAGAAGTACACCAAAATTTGTTTCGGAAACTTGCGGGATGGTAGAAGTGACTGAGCCTCCTACCATCCAAGGCGCAATACTGATGGATGGATTGTTAATCGTTAAAACCGTTAAGGCTGGGAATGTAGAAACAATACCAAGAATGAGAGGGTATTCAAAAGACTGGTAGATACTAACACATGAAGAGAGGGTTACACTGGTTCACATCTTCTGTGTGTAAGGTGTAACTACTATCATCATACATCTACATCATGTTGTATTTATTCGAATTTCAACTGAAGAGGACATGTTACAATTAAACGTGGATGATAGCTAGTCAAGTGGCACCAATCAACACAGTAGTAAACTCGATAGCTTATTTTGAGTGGGAGACTCGGAAACAATTTTTAATGGGAGCACATAGAGACTAAAAGACGTTACACAAGGGTGTACTCTAGTGCTAGAAGAATACTCTTTTAGCATTGACTTGTTGCCCTTCGAACTCAGAAGTTTTGGTGTGGTTGAGGGAATGGATTAGTTGATGAAATTTAGGTAGAAATTGTATGTTTGAGAAAGTATTTCGTATACCACTTAAATGGTGGTGTAATACCTGAGATTTTTCATAGAACACTTCAAAGACGAAAAGAAACAACTCATGAGCGTAAATGATAATAAGTTAAAAAAAACTCCAAAACATTATATTATTAACGATTCCCTCGAGGTCTTCCCGGAAAGACTTAGAAGGACTTTATCCCTCCTTACTTGAAAAATTTTGTATCGATCTTATTCCTGGAGCAACCCCAGTTGCAAAAGCTCCAAATCGCTTAACACTATTAGAATGCAAGAATTATATAATCAATTTTAAGATGCTCAAAGACAAGGATTTTATTCACCCTAGTCATTCTCTATGGGGAGCACATGTCTTATTTGTCAAAAAGAAATATGGTTCTTTTCATTTGTGCATTGATTATCGTGAACTTAACAAATTTACGGTTAAGAATCGCTACCCTCTTCCAAGGATGGATGATTTGTTTGATCAACTTCAAGGTGTTTGGTGGTTTTAAAAAAAAATCAATCTTCATTCTGGTTACCATCAATAGAGGGTACCTGAATCAGATATACCTAAGATTGCGTTTAGTACTCGTTATGAACATTTCAAATTTCTCGTTATGTCTTTCGATCTTACTAATGCGACTATAGCATTCCTATACTTAACGAACGCGTATGTAAGCCGCATCTCGATGAATTTATCATACTTTTCATTTGCGACGTTCTAATTTATTCTAAAACTAAGAAGGAGCATGAAGTTCCTTTAAAACTAATCATGGAGTTTCTTTCGAAAGAAAAGGTCTATGCAATATATTGGGAGTACGAAATTTGACTATAGGAGGCTTGTTTTTCTTGGACACGTTGTGAACAAAGAAGTTATTCTCGTGAATTTTAGCAAAATAGAAGCTGTAAAGGGATGGAAGGTCCCACACTCATCGTTGGATGTTCGTAAAGCATTTAGGATTCACATGCTGATATCGGCATTTTATCGAGAGTTATTCCAAAGATTGTTCAACCACTCACACTATATATATATATATATATATAAGTTTGTTTGTGGTGAGGAACAAGAAGAAGCTTTTCAATCATTGAAGGATGACGGATCGAAGAATTTCATTGTGTATTGTGATGCATCAAAACCGAGGTCTAGGTTGTGTGTTAATTAAATGGGGAAGGTTACCGTATTCTTTTCTCAACAACTCAAGATACATAAGCATTACTATATTACCCACGATTTAGAACTTGGAGAGGTGGTGTTCGTACATATGTGTTGAAGACACTACATGTATGGAATGAAGAACGTTATGTACACCGATCATAAGAGCTTTTAACACCCCTATGTTCAAAAGAAGTTGAATATGAGGCAAATGAGGAAGCTAGAAATATTTAGTGGCTACGATTGTGAACTTCGATATCATCCAGGGAAGACGGATGTTGTGACAGATGTTTTGAGTAGGATGGAAAGAGTATGCCAAGATGAGTGCAAATCAAGTATGATGATACACTCTAGCATTAAAGATAAGATGTTTAAAGTTCAAGATAAAGCGTTAGGGATACTCATATACCAAAATAAAAAGTTGCACGGGTTAGACAAACGGTTGGAGCACAAATTGGATGAGAAATTACATCTTGTGAGAGGATTTTGGATTCATTTGCTAGGAGGTCTATGGGCACTAGTAATGGACAGAGTACATATGTAAAAAAAATAAAATAAGTATATATATGTAAACAAATAAAATAAAAATAATATAATACATAAAAATTAGATAAAATAAAATATTTCATACATTAGGAGATGGTAAGGAGTATCATGATATCATGGATCGTATTGGCGTCCGAGATGAAGAAGGACATCATAAACTACATTATTCAAATAGTCAATGCATGACCTGGGGAAGGGGAAAACATAAGCAAAGATTTCTTCATGAAGTTGTTTAGAGCTAGTAGTGGGCGCGATTCGATTTGGGTAATTGTGGATAGAATGACTAATTCAGCTTATTTCTTAGCTATCCATGAGGATTACGAGATGGGAATTTTGGTAAGGCGTTACATCGACGAAGTAGTAGCAAGGCATGGAGTGTTTGTATCAATTGTATCCAATTTTAATGGTTATTTTACTTCACAATTTTGGTAAATGTTACGGAAAGCTTTGGGAACACGTTTTGATATGAGGACGGTTTATCATCCTCGAACTGATGGACACAGTGATGCGAACCATTCAGCATTTGAGAATATACTTAGAGCACGTTACCGGTTTGATAGAAGTTGTGATACTCACTCACCACAAGTCGAGTTCTCATACAACACAGTTATCATTCTAGTACTCAATGTGCACTATTTCAAGCACTTCAAAATGTGTAGGAGTCGTTCATTGTAGCGCGGGTTGAAGTTGGACTAAAGTCAGTTGATTGGATTGAGATAGTCCATGAAGCTATTGACAAGGTCGTTCAAATTAAGGAGAGGTTGGAAGTAGTACGAGTTAGGCAAATGAGTCATATGTCGACAGCAGTTAGAGTTTTATATTGGGAATTATATATTGTTTAAAATGTTACTTTGGGAAGGAGTTGAATAATTTTGGAAGTTTGAAATATTAGCATATGTGCTTGTTGGACCATTTTAAATTTTTGAACGTACGGGTTCAATCACATATCGATTGAAAGGTGTCACCAGAGTAAAGTGGTGCTCACGAAGTATTTCATGCGTAAAATCTAAGAAAGTGTTGGCTAGTAAAGTCTTACACGTATTTCTAGAAGGAAATTTCAGGGAATCACCAATGATATTGTGTAGAGAAACTGGTAGAAACCATATAGTGAGAGGTCAAAATGTTGAAGCACGGGAAGTTTTAATTTGTCATGGTCTGATAGAACTCTTAGCGAGGATTCGAGTTTACTTGGGAATGAAAAGTGTGACTAAAGCTTAAATATTTGTAGTTATTCTGTGATCGTGTTGACAGTATTTCTCCGAATGAATTTCGGGATTAAATTCTCTCAACTGGGGGATACTGTGACAACCGTCACCAAAACGTTATCGTAATTCAAGCCGTAAAAAGTCATTTTTGTAAAAACTCTAATTTCAAGGATTTATTTACATCAAAGTCTTCGTTTTTGAAAAACGAATCCAACGCAAAAAGAATCGTCGAAAACGGACGTGTAACGAAGAAGTTATGAAGCAAAATGTAAACGAAACTTGGGCTGAAAACTGAGACGCGATTTGGGGTAAATAGAGGCGCGATTTACCCTATTTAGCGACGTGATTTACCCCATTTAGCGACGCGATTTACCCCTTTTAGCGACGCGATTCTATATTGGTCGCGACGCGATTCTAAGTCGGCCCAGACCCATATATAAACGTATTTTAACCCCAAAAACGAGTTGTAAACCCTACAAATCGTTCTCAGTCAACTATGAACCCCTATCAGACGAAAATACGAAAGTAAAACCCCAAAAACTCAAGAGTTTGATCCATTCTTTCATTCGATCAATCAAAAACACACGTAATCGTTTCATTGGTAAGCTTTCGATCCTATAATTCTTGGATACGTTTGATCAATCTATAAAAATGAATTCTAAGTTTATATATTCTCGTTATTTATAGATATTATGGAAGATTTTCATGTATTCATTCGTTAATTGGTATAAATTCCTTTCGAATCATTCATTTCTTCATATTTCGATTATTCGTTCATTGTTGGTTATTTTCGATTCAATTCCATTGTATTCCGGGTTATGAAATTGCTAGGATGTTATTAAAATCAGTTAATAAGTTGTTGGAAATGAGATATATGATTATAATTGCGGTTTTGGATTGATTATATCAATGGTTAGGGTTGATTACTCAAAACCCTAATCTGTCCAGATTTTTGTTTCGGTTTGGGAAGCTTGTAATTTGGTCATATCAAGATGATTTTTGATGAAACAAGAGTCTAAACATAAGTATTTGGAGTCTTCTTTCAAATGGATTCAGTTTCATGGTTAAAAGTGAAGTATAAGTTGGTCAAAACAATTTTACAAGATTGTGTGTCAATTCTGAGTTCTTCAGTTCCAGATTTCGGTTAAGTTGTCGATTTTTGAAACATACCTTATACTAAGAATTGGATCTTGAGATTTTTACTGGAGTGTCTTTAAATTGTTGAGTATTTTTTTTATAAATATGATAATCATTTGAAGCTTCTAAGTATTTTAAGTAAATTAAAACTTTTGTGAAGTCAGAAAGAGTCAACAGTTTAGAGCAGTTTACTTTGATGAATTTTTAAAAATAGTAAATCAACACAAATCAATCTGAGAAAATTAATGAGTCTTCTAAACACATGAAAGTATCGTTGGTAAAAATTATAGAGTCAAATGGTTTAAGTAAATATTATTTAAAAATTCGTGAAGTAGATCCAAATTTCTGGTCAGAATCTGAGTTTTCATTTAGGATTAGTTCTTGTGATAATACATTAGTAGAATTGTGAGAAAATGTAATAGAAGTGTTTTGGGCATGGAATACAATGGAATGACCTAGTTATGTCTAGGTTATGACCCGTACGCATTATGACATTGTAGATTGGCGAGCTGATTAGTGGTTATACTTAAGGGACGATACTTACATCATTTCTTGAGGTGAGTTTTCGTGGCCCCTTTTTCATATACATGTTTTCAAATTGGGGGAAAAGTATGCTCACATGTTTTATCAATTGCTTTTATGCTGTGAAACGTATTCATTTTCATTTTTGGACATATGCTTGAAATGTGTGACACTATGTGACTTATGTGCATTGGTTGTTGGATTTATTTTTATAAAAGGCCTTACTCTTTCGAGGGTAAGTACCTAATGTGTACTTTTGGTATGCATTGAAGGTCATTGGGTTGTTTTTATCAAAGGCCTTACTCTTTCGAGAGTAAGTACCTAATGTATACTTAGGTGTACATTGAAGGTCATTTATGGGTAGCTACCGCATACACAGGATTTGGTTTAGTCATACTCCTTTGTGGGGTGATGACAGTTGGTGGAGATGTTTGATTGAATTATTTCACTTGTGTACCATTTCTATATGCATTATCCTAACTTATTATTATCACAGCAAAATGATTATTTTTCTGGTGTCTGGTTTCAAACCTACGAAACTCACCAACATTCGTGTTGACGTTTTTGAGCATATCTTTTTAGGTTATACTAGTAGACTTAAAGCAGAGGACAAGAGAACTTAGTGGACCTTTAGGGTTGCATTAAGAGTTATTCAAGACTTGCGGTGCATCATTAAGGTTGTTTGTGAAGGCTTGTTTTGCCTTAACATTGTAGTGTACGTTGTTTGTAAGCTTTTGAATTCATTGTTGAAATGTATGCATGACATGAACCGTTATTCATGTTATTGGCATCATGACACATTGGATATTGTATTTCATATAGAATTCTTTATAATGATGTGTTATGATCCTCTCACCGTTATACCCCGTTGTTTCCGTTTTAGACGGGGTGTGACATGAATTTAAACTGTATCTAAATTTGTGAGTTGAATCTCTATTGTTTACCTATCCAACTTATGATGTGGTTAGAAACTTCCTGCTAAGACCTGGCCAGTTATTAGTAGTACGTCCTCTACCTATTCTATGTATGATGAAGCATTTGAACTCGACATGGCTGTATTCTCTAGATTAAAACTATATCATAAGAGATGCAGAGCATAGGATTAGAGATAGGTTAGATTCAAGCTCATATGTTAAATATCTTTGAGAGACCTTTCAGGATATTTATGATTCAATCATCTGGTTACATGAAATGTATGAATTAGGAGTAGTTGTCTGTGTGCCCTTCTATTGCATGTTCTTGTTTGATTGTTGCCTTAGGAATGTTGCATGCTAGCACTGTCTTCCTGATTACTATATGTAACTGCATGATTAGGGTTTTCAGATATAAGTTGAAGTTTATACAGTAGAGTAGTGTGCATGTAATAGTTATGATGGTTTGTATGATTAATGATGAACAATTTAATTGACCGTTAGACAAGTTAATCCAACCTATTACGTAGGGTAACTCATGTTCACATTATTGTTTATTCAACAATTCGTGCCATGATACCGACACACATTTGTCAGAGATTGGGAATAGGATTAGAGAATAACTGTTAATTGAATTGGTCAGTACATTTGGGAGAACTTACGATGTATTTGACACTATATAATTGCTATCCACGTGACATATTATTTATCTGATTGTAGAGACCTTTACGTTAGATATTTGATAGGATCGTAATTATACGTCATTAAGAATATAGGGTATCCAATGAGTGATTTGGTAATTTGAATCAATACTACAGAAAAATCATAAAATGGCACACTACTTCGTATAACGTTTAAATACGTGGGAAAGTGACGCGCCACCAACCGTCACGCGTCGTTAACGCGACCGTATGGCAGCACGTCGGTGTGGAAGTTTTAAAATTTATATTTTGCTGGGGACCTAAGTTCTACTAGAGCTGTATAGCTGAAGTATGACCTAGGGTCGTTCTAAAGAGTTAACCGTATTGTGAAACGACTTGTCGAGACGAAAGTTCAGATTAGCGATGGTTTGAAAATAGTTTTGAGTGGGGGTTTTATACTTAGGTCCGTAATTAAAATTAAAACTAATTAAAACAGTAAATAAAAGCAGTAGGTTGAATCAGTAATAGGGAACTTGTATTTGTTATGACTTCGTTAGCTTTTACGTGGGGTGATGCTGTATTGAGGTTTTATATTTGAAAACGTCTTTTCAGATTTGTGTCTTGCGTTCACGTAGATACCTTGTGGTGTAAACACTAGTACCCTACTGATCAGATAAACCAACCAGTATGTCACTGAGTACTAGGCTGTCAAGATTATTATCAGATCGGACTGTCTTGAAACCCCCCTCACCGTCTCTTATGATGAGACCAAGTGACCCTCCAGATGGGGTGCAGGAATAAGGCGACAGTCCGCAATTTATCCACTGATCTTTCTTAACACAGACGAAGATATCTAAGCTAGGCGAGGCATTTAAGATTTAAGACAGGTGGTGACTGATTAACATATACATTAATGGTCGTGATTGAGTTCAGAGATTTTCGGCTGTGATACAGTCTTCAACCAACGGAGCTTTTCACAATTACATAGTGTATTCACTCGTATTACGGTCTTTCCTGGATCACAGACTTTGCTAGGATGTAACACAGTATACAGCCTTCGACTTTTCCATAGTTTGTACGTGGTTGTATTCCACCATAAGTGTTTCCAACGTTAAACCGGATACTCAGTCGTATTAGGGCTTTCACTGGGCTACATACTTTACAGCCATCTGAACTCAATATATCTAAGCTTGTACTACAGTAAAACCATCTATGATAGCTAAACAACCCGTTCACTTTATAATCCCAAACCAATAAATCCCTGATTAATTCACAGTGTACTATACGATAGATAGGCAGTATTTCCATTGCTTCAAAATCAGACCATGTTATTTTCAGAAAACACAGATAGGTAGTGACCGTTTGACTAAGGGTCGCGAGTCCTTGACATAAAGGTTCTAACCACGTTTATTGGAGGAAAGGTGTTAGTTTAGTTTAAAATCATAAATTTATATTTAACAATTATTTTCAGAAAACACAGATAGGTAGTACACCGGTTTTCAATATTTAACAATTGGGATCATTATTCCACAACGGATTGTGCCCACGACTTTCATAGCTTCCACGTTCCGTACTACACACATTCGTGATGATTCCGGCGCAATACAAATGAAAGCCGTATAACGTTACCTCCGTTGTTTCATAATGATATTATCCCAATTGTATTTAAAGTAGCATCACCCAAAGTATTAACAAGCTAACTACATCATAACAAACACAATAGCTAATCTACTCACTAATCATGGCAATGTATCCTAAATCAAACATAATAATAGCATGCAACATTATGAGAGATAAGGATAGAAATAACCGAAAGTAATGTATAGATTGAATAGCAGTTGAAAGGTTACACGGACAGAGCTCCGAAATATCTCGAGCAATATGACAAAGGAGATCCTCCAAGAGTTCCAACTCTATTACAAAAGCTACCCTACTAATCCTCCTCTAACTCCTAAGAGTAGTGCTAGAGAGAGGATGCTAATTTCCTACTAATTCTCCTCTAACTCCTAAGAGTAGTGCTAGAGAGAGAATGCTAACCTAATTCTAGAGAGAGAATGAGAATGAGATGAGAGGTGTGGTGTGAGGTGTGATTGAAATGAATGAGGAGGCTTGGTATTTATAGGAGAATGAGGTGAAGCTTGGTACAAGTCACAAAGCATGAGGAACAAGCACCAAAGCGCATACGGGGGGTACTGGACCAGGGGGGGTCAAACGGCACTTCACAAGGCAAACACCCCCGTATACGGCACCCATAGGGCCGTATACGGCACCTAGGGTACCGTATACGGTCCCTAGGTGCCCGGGGGGGGGGGGGGGGTTGGTGCTCCGTTTGGCCTCCGCTGATTCCTCGGTTGCTTGGTTCGTCCGTATCTTCTTCGTTTGTGCTCCGATTTGCTTGATTCTTGCGCTGTTGGCTTCGTTTTTCCGTTACGCTTCTAATGGTACTGAGTTTGCCAAATTTGGAGGTGTTTATCTTTTGCGTGTTCTGGATGACGATCGGCGAGCTTCCAGACCTTGTATCTTCTCCGTCTTTCGTCCGTTTCTTCTGATTCTTTCACCTCCGGTCTTGGATTTCCCTATGGAATCATAAAATACAAATTAAGATCTACTTCCATAAGTAAATCAAGAAGGGAATATTTAAGGTGACATTATTTGCCTCGTTTTGCGTGATAAACGGATGTTTTTTGGTGATTTTAACAGCAACGCCCATAATTAGACCACTTTGGTGATTTTAAGTAAATAATCGATGTTTTAAGATGATTTCACCAAATATAAGTCCAATAAGTGCAGAATAATGTGCCTAAAAACATGACTTTTTAGGACACATCAAGTATCCCACACTTAGACGTTGCTTGTCCTCAAGCAACACATCCATGCCTCGTGAAAAAGATATTTTAAAATCTGGTTTTGGGGTGAGTCAGAACATTTTCAAAAGTCATCATTTTATCATATTCATATATTTGTTCTAAAAACATTAGGAAAAATAAGATAATTATTTCAGAAACAAGTAATGATTCTCTTTAAGCATACTTCCAAATCTCGTGATCTAGGAGTATACATGACCAGGCGATCTCACTAAGGTGGTCACTCAATTCACTCAAAGTGTTTCGGGTTACCTAGCATTCTAAACAAAGAAATCGCTCAATTAGCCAGTCATGCAGTACTCATCATCATAAGCTTGATCGAGAATCGGATCTCCACCACTTAGGTAAGAACGATGCTAATTATCCCAAAACATTCAGGGGTTGTAATGTTTGTGAGGGTTAAGGGGTATGAATAGTGGAAATTTTTGGGTGTAAGGGTGTTGCTTATTCTAGGACTCCTAAGGTCACGAAAAACTTAATTTAGAAACGGATAAAAGTAAAGTAGCTTTTGTCGTCTATTGGATCTTCTTCTTTTAGGGCGATACTTCAAAGCACTAAGCTTTATTTTATTTTTTGGAGCTTTTTTTTTTCTTTTTCTATTTTCCATTTTCCTTTTCTTTCAGAACTTCTTTGTCAGAGAATTTCCAAGGATTATTAAATGCAGGAATCCTTCTTCTCATCTTTCTTTTTCGAGTCTTTTCATGGTGTCAATTTTTCACACCAAGGATATTTCTTTTTCGGAGAACACGAGAGAGTAAGACAATTTGAAGAGATGTTTCTAAAAAGCGTTTTTCATAACCTCAGAAATTCTAAGATAAGTTTTTGGAAATTTGTGGGAAAGTAGGGGTTAAAACATGTGGGTTTATGAAATGAAAAGGTTTAGGCTCAACAGGGTTTACTAAGCAGATCATCGATACTAAAAATAAGCATCGGAAAGGGCTTTGGGCTTAAAAGAGAAGGCTAAAAAGTGGGTTAAATCCTAAAGAATGTCTAGATCATCTAATTGCATCTATACCGCGTACGGTACTCACCAATGTGGTCTCGAAGCATATGTCAAGAGCAAGTTCTAATTCAGATATACATGCATCGGCACACACAAGAAATGAACAATGTAGCATTAAAGATGAATGCTTTTAAGGCTCAAGTCCTCACTGCAAATGGGTTGTATGTGCCTAGTCATGTTCTTATTAGATTATCATTTCTTGCTTAAGCAATTATTATCTTATTTTCCTTAGATTTTGAAACAAACAATTCATATTTTGAAAATGACTTCTCTTAAAAACATCAAAACTAGTTTTTTCTTTGAAAATTGAAAAATTTTGAAAAATTTTAGAGGAACATTTTCTGTGTTAACTATTTTGAACTAAAATCATTAAAACAAACTAAGGTAATCTATACCTGCTATCCCACACTTAGAGGAACATTGTCCCTAATGTTCTCTTGAGTTGAGATTGTATAATCCCACACTTAGAGTTTGAACATGTAAGAAAATATTTCTCAAGTGTAGAATCCCACACTTAGTGATAAGTTTAGGGCAGAGTATAGACTACTTTTATTATAATACTAACAAAACAAATAAACATGAATAAAGATAAAACAGATAAAAGAGGAAAGGATCAGATACTCCCCAGATAGTAAGTTGCACAGGAGCTGAGTTTCTGAATTTGCAGAAGGAGATGTGGCCAAGATCTTCTTCTGAGCTCTTTATGCAGATTGACTCGGCTTCAAGCGACTTGCTTATTTCCATCTCATCATCTCAATTTTATCCTCATGAAGAGATCTCTTAAGTGTGAACACGTTGGATGTACCCATTTTACAAACTCGGTTTTGTTGTTGCAAATGAAAAGAACTCATTCTCTTGGATTTTGAAAGATGTTTTCTAATACAAACCGGTTTTATGAATCATGTGTTTTTGAACGAGTTCGAGCAGAATGCATAAAAGTAGTATGCAAGTACCTCAAATGCTCGAAACACAAGATGATTTTCCTATTCATCCAAGAATAGTGGTTTATTTGCAAAACGAGTTGTATTTAAAGGATGTTTTTGTTAAAAGTTGGGTTCATCCAAGTGTGAAGGATAGTCGGAGATCTACTTCATTTCTCAGATTCCCATTCTTTCTTTTATTCCATGGGTTGCCTCCCAAGAAGCGCTGCTTTTAAAGTCGAGAGCCTGACTTTATTTCACGGGTTGCCTCCCGAGAAGCGCTGCTTTTAGAGTCGAGAGCCTGACTTTGCCTTCCTTCAGTCTAGTTGGTGCTGGAACCTCCAGGGTCGGAAGTGCTTAGAAGTGGAACCCTGGGATTTCGTGGATAGATCCTCAGAAAATGGTAAGAAATGATTTCAACAATGTTTGGAATCTCTTCTGAAAAGATAGGGAAACTTTCAAGATGTTGCTGAGTAACCCTTTTCATGTGCAGAAGGTCCCAGGTGATATCCCTGATTGCTCTGGATATAGGTCCGCGGGAATCAACTATAGAGAAACCATCAGATTCAATCATTTCTCTCTGAGGGTGCTGCTGTCTGAATGAGTCCATGAATCCGAGAAATTGGAGGTGTAAAATGTCGTGATCTGCTATGCCAGAGCTTCCTCTTATTTCTTGAATTGAATCATGAATATCCTGGATGAGCCTGTTTTGATAATTGGTGAACGTGAGATTTGAGTCTTTGAAGGTGTTGCACACTATATCGTACACCTCACGTAGACCATAGTGGAATATCTGTCGATGCTCGTCCGGGTTATCCTCAGCAAAGATTTCTTGGATCCGATCAGTGAGGAAGTTCGCGATGTTAACCATCGAACCTTCTGGTATAGAGGAAGGGATGTCACGCGACCTTTCAGTGAAACTCACATACACGAGATCTTCTGCAATCTTGTGAGCATGGAACTCAATAGTGCAGTCGATGTAGAACCTGTGAGGAGAAGTCTCGTCCATGTGGTCGTTCCTTGCCATAGAATTAAGTATGCCCCGAAGATTATTCATCAGTCGAATATCAGCATCTGCATCAGGGTTCCCAGTAGCACGGTACATTTCCTCGTGGAATGAGTGTATAAACTCACTTTGCTCCCGGGAATATGGAAATGCGGATCTGATCAGAATGTCATAGATTTTCCTGTAGATGCGCTTCTGTTCTTCAAAGAACTCCAGCTCTTCAGATGTTGGTCTAGTACTTTGTTGCAGGAGCTGAGCAGCGAGATCTTCGGCGAAGGCATTGAGACGATTGTGGAAGAATCTGTAATCTTGGGAATTCTCGGCTTGGTTCACTACTACAAAAAATAGAATAGAGACCGGCAATAGAGACCGGTTATACATGCTTTGAGGGAAACCGGTTTTCAAAAAGCAATAGAGACCTGTAGTATTAATGTAAACCGGTGTGTATTCTGTTATGTTCATAGAGACCTAATCTTTGAAGTAAACCGGTTTGTATTCTATGCCAAAAAGGCCTTCACTTTAAACCAACCGGTTTCTAGTTTAGAAACCAAACTATTAATTTTAAACCGATGTCTATACTTTTTGAGCGGGAGTCTAAAAATTTAGAATTTAATTTCCCTCCATGGGTCTAATAATCTGAATAACCTCTATTCTCAAATCACAAAAAACTATATAATCTATGTCTGCCTCTCTATCCAAAACTCATACACAAAATCCCTACCAATTCCTACTCTACTCCATCACCACTAACATCCCTGCACTCTCTTCCGTCGCCATAACCACCGTTACCAAAATCTCGCCACCATCACATCAACCATAGCCGCCCCTTTCATTAATTGCAGATCAGCGAATAGACTAGACGAGTAATCTGGTAATTTTAACATTGCTCTCAAACATTATATATATATATATATATATATATATATATATATATATATATATATATCTTAGTTATTATTTTTTATTTGTTTTGGAATTCGCAAGTAGCTTACTGTCATTTTTATGAATATATTTTTTGTTAGTTAATGAGAAAAGTAATGGTTTATAAGGTATCGATAGTTATAAATTCTATAATTTGCAATGTTATGATTCATAAAAGTTGTTTGAACTGTTATTGTTATTTGATTTGGGTTCCTACAACTATTTAATAAAACGAAATTGTGTGTTCGTTGGAGACTATTGAGTAATAATTAGCTAACATTCATTCTATAATTTGTGTAGATGAAGTGTTTGATAAAAGTCCTAAGAGAAGCAAATTGGTAACCATGATAGTATATGTGATATAATATGTAATTATTAACTTAGTGATATTATTATTCAATTATAATTGATAATATGGTGATTGTTGCTGCTGGATGCCTGGGTTTGTGAGATAAGTAAAGGAGATCAACTTGTGTTCAAACAATTTGCTTCCATTTATGCTTAACAAATTTCAGATTCTCCATCTTTTTGGTATCTTTATTATATATATTTACTAATACTACTGTATGGTTTCAAGCAAGCAGGTTAACGTATCTCAGCTTGTTGCAATTACATGACACCTAAATCAAACTTGAAGTCTTTATGTTGTCACGAGTCTATATATATCAGTTGTGATTAATTGGTGATGCTAATGAGTCTATGTTTGAAAATGTGTTAAAATTTACAGGTTAACGGAGAACATTGAAATTAGTATGTTTGCATTTTTTACGCTCCCACCATCTCCAAACCACAACCATCATGGTAAGTTTAATTCTATGTTAATATTTGTTATGTGTGTGTGTGTATGTGTGTGTGTGTGTGTGTGTGTGTGTGTGTGTTTTGATGTTATTAGTATCAGTTTATGATACGACAAATACTTTATTGATGTGACCACAAACTAGAATCCAATTCTATAAGGTATAGTTCTATAATTTTTAGCACTTTGTGTAGTATTTTATTAACACGTACTCTCGTGCAACTTATTATAGTTGTTGATGGACCTCTACCGGAAGAGTAGCAACAACATTCAAATGAGTAAATGAAGGAACTTCCACTCGACCAATACAAGAGCCTACCATGAGTGCCCGATTCCTATCCGGTAATTGTTAAAACATTTGAGTTACTATGTAAATATTTATATATGCGTTAATATGGTGTGAGTATGCATTTGTGTTTATGTGATTGAAACGCTTGGAGTTTCCCTAACAATTTGCTATCGTTTTAGACTCGTAGGCTTAAAGAAATCTATTATGCGGTTCTTTGAGCTAGTAATATGCATCTTTGCTTCTGTTTTGTGATCGAATAATGTATTGTTTCGATGCAGCATTTTTTCTTGATGTGGAGGATGCAAAAGTCTATCAAATATCAACACTATGATTTCCCGAAAACAGTAAGTACTTGTTAAATCATGAAAGTATGTAACTTTTACTAACTAAATTAACCATCTCATTTGTCAATAACGATTAATTATTTTTGTTTTCGTGCAGATCCTTGGATCTAAAGACTCTCATACGTAGTGAAAGAGTTGGAAAATATCGCTTGGTTGTGGGTATCATGTTCGTAAAGACAGCTCTATGTGTTGATTACTAAGTTGTGTAATGTGTATAGTTAATTTGGTTGTTTTGTAACATAAAAATTTGACATCGGAGTTGAATTTTCAATGTGATCAATGTATTATTAGTTTTTATACAAATAGTTGTGCTTTTTGCTTCTAATTCTGTTCATGCTTATTTCTATTGTTGCTTCTGGTTCACCTTCTGATTTAGCTTATGTATTTATAGATTATGTAGGAATTCACATATAAAAATAAATGATTCAGAGACCGGTTTAGTTCATGTAAAAAGGTCTCTAAACTTAGGATATAGACGGGATTTTATAAGAAAAAACGGTCTTTATACTATAAGAAAGAAACCGGTTTGATAAATCGCGAAAAAGACCTCCCCCTTTAGAAACCGGTTTAAGAACCGGTCTCTAAAGCATTCAAACACCGGTTTCTAAAGTCCTTTTTTGTTGTAGTGGTTGACTTCAGACTCGGCTATAATTTCCTCGATCAGGGCCTGCTGTCGTGGAGTGTATTCATTGGTAGAGTTGAGGATAATGCTAGTTATAGTGGGTATGTCATCTTCAAAGTCTTCGATAGCACTTATCATCTCCTCATGGTTGGTGATAATCGGAAATTCTGGAGAAGGTGGATTAGCTGGAGGCGTAGGAAGATGGATAGACCGGATATCTATTGGAATATCAGCGTAGATGACATCATCGACGTCACTTTCTATGAATGGAGAATCCCTAGCCTGGGAATCAGGGAACTCAACATGATCAGATGGTGGCTGGGTGTCATCGGAGATTTGACATATCGGTTGTGAAGAGTGCATCTCTATATCTCTTTCCTCCTGAGAATCAGTACCTCGGCTGGATTCAGAGGTGCTTCCAAATTCGAACAGGGTTCGTGACGCAGATGCGTCGAAGGTGTGAATCCTTCTGGAATGCTCTCTTGAATGCAATTCCGGTAATCGGGAAGCTTTGTAAGCTGAGATCTTCATCAGGAGTTTGTCTCTAAGCTCTGGGTGTTGTTTTGCTAACGCAATGGTTTTCTCGATGTTTAATAGAGCGTCGAGTCGAGGCTAGATAAGAGGCTTAGAGGGGTCCATGACAGAGGCTATAAGTCTTTCCATGGTTATGCCGAATCCTGCATCATATGGTTCATCTGTAGGTGGATCATCATCTGATTCATTATCTGACAAGGGAATAGCGTTCTCGATCTGCATGATTTCTTCTGTCGGATAGTGAGAATCAGGTGAGCAGTGATGCGGTGGGGTGGATTGGTATAGGTCCTCCTCTGGGTCTTCCTCCCTTTCTTCTTCGGATTCCTCCATTTCTTCTTGTTCAGGTTCAGTTTCTTCTTCCTCCATTTCTTCCGGTTCTAACTCATCTGGCTCGGAATCTTCACTCTCTTCTTCTGACTCTGACTCTTCTGTTGATGATATGAGGCAAGTGTGCTCATCTGGTATGAATGTGTCTGATGGTTCCGAATTAGAAGTGTCATCGTCCGAAGTGATCCTGCCCATAGAGATGGCATATATCTCTGCTTGCTCTGCGAGAAGCTCATCAGCCTGATTGATTCTGAATGCAACAGTTTGTCCATGTGCTCTGAGGCTGATAGTCTGCAAGTAAACATCAATAATAGCACGAGCAGTATTCATAAAAGGCCTTCCTAGGATAATGGGTATGTTAATATCTTCCTGAATATCCATCACTATGAAGTCAGTTGGGAAATAGAACCTATCCACTTTTACCATGACGTTCTCAGCTATGCCTCTAGGATATCGGATTGTTTGATCGGCAAGCTGGACGCTCATTCCAGTGGGTTGCAGTGGTCCTAATTCAAGTCTGGAGTAGAGTGAGTAGGGCATGAGGTTGATGTTCGCTCCGAGATCGGCCAAGGAACGGATCATGCCAGAGCGATAGATAGAGCAGGGCAAGGTGAATCGACCCGTGTCTCCTAGTTTTTCCGGAAGAGAATTCTGAATGATGGCGGAGCATTCAGCGTTGAGAGAGATTTTAGGTACTTCGGGTACCTTTTCCTTAGTAGCCAGCATACGTCGAATGTACTTGGAGCTGGAAGGAATTCTGGACACGGTGTCTAAGAATTTTCCGTCGAGTATGAAAGATTTAGCGTTATATCTTTTTCCGATACGATGTGGGAAGGGGACTCGAACTTCCTGAATAGGAGTGGGTACGGGTTTGGTCTCAACTGTCGTCGGGACAGGAGTAGGGTTCTTCATCGGAGAAGATGCTTCAGAATAGCTCGGTGCCTTCTGGTTATCCGTAGAGTTCAGAGTCTTGGCTTCCTCAACATGGGGGTTGTGAACAGTATTGCTCGGTAGCGATCCTTGGGGTCGAGTGTCAAGACGGTGGGCTAACTGACCAATTTGGTTCTCGAGGCTCTTGAGAACCGAGAGTTGATTTCGAAGAAATAGGTCGGTTTGATCTTGTCTAGCCGTTGTCTTTTGATTGAAAGCGTTCTGCCCCTGGATAAACTTGTTCAGGTTGTCATCAGTGCTCGTGACTGGGACGATTGTCTTAACCGGTTCAGCAGTTTGAGTATCCTCAGTGGCGGTTAATGGAAGTGGTTGATTGTATGGAAGTTGTGGCTGTTGTGGGTACATCGGATATCGAGGCTGAAACCTGGGTGGTTGATCGTTCCGTGGAGGAAATTGGGTTCCTCGTGCTCTTGGCGGAGAAGTTCTAGCGAAGCCAGGTGGATTTTGTTGTCTGGTTGGGAATTGAGCATAGTAAACAGTTCCGTCGGTAGGATCTTCATACTCCACAATGTATTCCTCGGTAGGATGATGTGCACAGTTCTGGCAAGCCTGAACTTGGTGAACCTGCTGCGGTTGCTTCTTCAGTTCTCCAATCTGCTTCGTTAGAGTTTCGATCTGCTCGCTCAGAGATTTGATTGCTTCAGCTTGCGCGGTGCTTGCAATAGGAGGGATGAGGATTGCTCATCGGACTTCCAGTCGTGGTGATGCATCGTCATGTCTTCGATTAAGGCCCATGCTTCATCATCGGTTAACTTCATGAGGTTGCCTTGAGCAGCTGCGTCAAGCGTGATGCGATGGATAGGGTTGAGACCATTATAGAAAGTATAGAGTTTATCGGTTTTGGTCATCTGGTAGTTGGGACATCTCCTCACCAAGCTCTTGAATCGCTCCCATGCTGAGTAGATTGACTCATCGTGAGCTTGTGAAAAGTTCGCGATGTCATTCTTGGCTTTAGTTTGTTTAGACGGAGGGAAATATTTCGTAAGGAATTTGTTTCCCATGTCCTCCTATGAGGTGATTGATCAGGTGTCAAGTCCCTCAAACCAGCTCAAAGCATGTAAGGCGAGAGAAAAGGGGAACAGGTGTAGGCGAACTATGTCCTGATCAACCCCATTCTGCTTATATGAGTTGGAGATTTGAATGAATTTGTTAATGTGGGCGTTGGGATCTTCACGGGGTAGTCCGTGGAATTGGCAGTTTTCCTTGATGAGTTGGACGATGTGGTATTTGAGTTCGAAAGATGGTCCGTCGATCACTGGATAGCTAATCGGTCCTCCTCGTCCTTCGATGGATGGTTTGGTAGAGTCGGCGAGAGTAACACGAGCGGCCATTGGTGGAAAACGGGAACGTCTTTCTTTGCGGATGGTACGGATAATCGACTCAGGATCGGGTACGAAAATGAGTGGGTCAGATCCGGATGATCTGGTCGAATATCGTTGAAGTATAGTGGTAAGTATTCCCGCCTGTCACGCGGGTGACCCGGGTTCGATCCCCGGCAGCGGCGCCAAAAACTTGACGCGCCACCAACCGTCACGCGTCGTTAACGCGACCGTATGGCAGCACGTCGGTGTGGAAGTTTTAAAATTTATATTTTGCTGGGGACCTAAGTTCTACTAGAGCTGTATAGCTGAAGTATGACCTAGGGTCATTCTAAAGAGTTAACCGTATTGTGAAACAACTTGTCGAGACGAAAGTTCAGATTAGCGATGGTTTGAAAATAGTTTTGAGTGGGGGGTTTTATACTTAGGTCCGTAATTAAAATTAAAACTAATTAAAACAGTAAATAAAAGCAGTAGGTTGAATCAGTAATAGGGAACTTGTATTTGTTATGACTTCGTTAGCTTTTACGTGGGGTGATGCTGTATTGAGGTTTTATATTTGAAAACGTCTTTTAAGATTTGTGTCTTGCGTTCACGTAGATACCTTGTGGTGTAAACACTAGTACCCTACTGATCAGATAAACCAACCAGTATGTCACTGAGTACTAGGCTGTCAAGATTCTGATCAGATCGGACTGTCTTGAAACCCCCCTCACCGTCTCTTATGATGAGACCAAGTGACCCTCCAGATGGGGTGCAGGAATAAGGCGACAGTCCGCAATTTACCCACTGATCTTTCTTAACACAGACGAAGATATCTAAGCTAGGCGAGGCATTTAAGATTTAAGACATGTGGTGACTGATTAACATATACATTAATGGTCGTGATTGAGTTCAGAGATATTCGGCTGTGATACAGTCTTCAACCAACGGAGCTTTTCACAGTTACATAGTGTATTCACTCGTATTACGGTCTTTCCTGGATCACAGACTTTGCTAGGATGTAACACAGTATACAGCCTTCGACTTTTCCATAGTTTGTACGTGGTTGTATTCCACCATAGGTGTTTCCAACGTTAAACCGGATACTCAGTCGTATTAGGGCTTTCACTGGGCTACATACTTTACAGCCATCTGAACTCAATATATCTAAGCTTGTACTACAGTAAAACCATCTATGATAGCTAAACAACCCGTTCACTTTATAATCCCAAACCAATAAATCCCTGATTAATTCACAGTGTACTATACGATAGATAGGCAGTATTTCCATTGCTTCAAAATCAGACCATGTTATTTTCAGAAAACACAGATAGGTAGTGACCGTTTGACTAAGGGTCGCGAGTCCTTGACATAAAGGTTCTAACCACGTTTATTGGAGGAAAGGCGTTAGTTTAGTTTAAAATCATAAATGTATAGTTAACAGTACACCGGTTTTCAATATTTAACAATTGGGATCATTATTCCACAACGGATTGTGCCCACGACTTTCATAGCTTCCACGTTCCGTACTACACACATTCGTGATGATTCCGGCGCTATACAAATGAAAGCCGTATAACGTTACCTCCGTTGTTTCATAATGATATTATCCCAATTGTATTTAAAGTAGCATCACCCAAAGTATTAACATGCTAACTACATCATAACAAACACAATAGCTAATCTACTCACTAATCATGGCAATGTATCCTAAATCAAACATAATAATAGCATGCAACATTATGAGAGATAAGGATAGAAATAACCGAAAGTAATGCGTAGATTGAATAGCAGTTGAAAGGTTACACGGACAGAGCTCCGAAATATCTCGAGCAATATTACAAAGGAGATCCTCCAAGAGTTCCAACTCTATTACAAAAGCTACCCTACTAATCCTCCTCTAACTTCTAAGAGTAGTGCTAGAGAGAGGATGCTAATTTCCTACTAATTCTCCTCTAACTCCTAAGAGTAGTGCTAGAGAGAGAATGCTAACCTAATTCTAGAGAGAGAATGAGAATGAGATGAGAGGTGTGGTGTGAGGTGTGATTGAAATGAATGAGGAGGCTTGGTATTTATAGGAGAATGAGGTGAATCTTGGTACAAGTCACAAAGCATGAGGAACAAGCACCAAAGCGCATACGGGGGGTACTGGACCAAGGGGGGGTCAAACGGCAGTTCACAAGGCAAACACCCCCGTATACGGCACCCATAGGGCCGTATGCGGCACCCATAGGGCCGTATACGGCACCTAGGCTACCGTATACGGTACCTAGGTGCCCGGGGGGGGGGGGGGGGGGGGTTGGTGCTCCGTTTGGCCTCCGCTGCTTCCTCGGTTGCTTGGTTCGTCCGTATCTTCTTCGTTTTTGCTCCGATTTGCTTGATTCTTGCGCCGTTGGCTTTGTTTTTCCGTTACGCTTCTAATGGCACCGAGTTTTCCAAATTTGGAGGTGTTTATCTTTTGCGTGTTCCGGATGACGATCGGCGAGCTTCCAGACCTTGTATCTTCTCCGTCTTTCGTCCGTTTCTTCTGATTCTTCCACCTCCGGTCTTGGATTTCCCTATGGAATCATAAAATACGAATTAAGATCTACTTCCATAAGTAAATCAAGAAGGGAATATTTAAGGTGACATTATTTGCCTCATTTTGCGTGATAAACGGATGTTTTTTGGTGATTTTAACAGCAACGCCCATAATTAGACCACTTTGGTGATTTTAAGTAAATAATTGATGTTTTAAGATGATTTCACCAAATATAAGTCCAATAAGTGCAGAATAATGTGCCTAAAAACATGACTTTTTAGGACACATCAGAAAGTTAAGGAACTGCCGTAGGTACAATACTTCGCATTGATTAGAGTTTCCAATCGTTCAAAGGATTAATCATCATAACTAGTGTCTTTAAGACCCATAACTAATCACTCAAAATATATACTGGCATCATAGTAAACACTCGCGTACCCACTGTTCTTTGAGCCTCCATACAAACCCCCTTTCCTTTCTTGCATTTATTTTTATAGATTAGTTATAAAACCAAAACCAAACCAAAATTAGTTAAACCCTAGCTAGATCACAAAAGATAATTAGAACGCCTAAGATCCCATGCCCGTTGTAGTATAAGAACGACACCTGAGTCAACATACCGCTTACTACCCTAGTAACCTAATTAGGGCTGAAAGTAGTATTAGCTTAGGATTTCCCTAGCTCTATAAATTTAAAACAACCCACTGTTATCGCTGTTGCGCAAACGACCATTGCAAAGGTAACAAGTTTTTGGCTCCGTTGCCGGGGATCGAACCCGGGTCAAGCTGCTCAGGTGGAAGCTTTATCTTCTAATGACCCCCAATAAACAACGTTTAATGGGTCAACTTTTTGATTTGATTGATGATTCCAGGGGTTTGAAGACTCGTTACGGTAAGATTTGGATACCAAGAATGAGTGAGGTTAATAAGATGTTATTAGGCGAGGCTCATAAATCGAAGTATTCTATTCATCAGGCGCTACAAAGATGTATCGTGATCTAAAATGTGACTATTGGTGGCCTGGTATGAAACGTGATATCGTCAAACATGTACAAAACTGTCTCACCTGTTTACAGGTTAAAGCTGAGCACCAACAACCATACGAAAAACTCCAACCTTTGGAGGTACCGTTATGGAAATGGGAACACATCACTATGGATTTAGTTACTAAGTTGCCGAGAACTCCTCGACAATATGATACTATTTGGGTGATTGTAGATCGTTTGACAAAAAGTGCTCCTTTTCTGTCTATTTGGGAAACTTCTTCTTCCGAAATGTTAGCAGATATCTATGTTAAAGAAGTTGTTGCTAGACATGGAGTACCGGTTTCTATCGTCTCTGATAGAGACACTCGCTTTACTTCTCGCTTTTGGAAGAAATTCCAAGAGGATATAGGTACTCAGTTGCGTATTAGCACAACTTTTCATCCCTAAACTGATGGGCAGAGTGAACGAACTATTCAAACTCTGGAAGATATGCTCAGAGCATGTGTTATTGATTTTGGTGGTAGTTGGGACACCCATCTCCCATTGGTGGAATTTTCGTATAATAACAGCTATCATTCTTCCATTAAGATGCCACCGTATGAGATGATGTATGGTAGAAAGTGTCGTACTCCCATTTGTTGAGGAGAAGTCGGTCAACGTGAATTAGTAAGCACTGACGTGGTCCAGTTAACCACTGAAAAGATTGATCAAATACGTGAGAGATTAAAAATGGCTGAAAACTGACAGAAATCATATGCTGATAAACGTAGATGACCGATAGAATTCCAAGTAGGTGATAAATTTATGCTCAAAGTCTCTCCTTGGAAGGGTATTATTCGTTTTCGAAAAAGAGGAAAGTTAAGTCCAAGGTATATTGGACCTTTTGAAATTCTTGATCGTGTCGGAAAGGTTGCTTATCGGTTGCAATTACCGGATGAGCTTGGTAGTATTCATGACACTTTTCATGTGTCACGGCTTCGGAAATGCCTTGTTGATGAAGCTTCTTATGTACCAATTCCTGAAATCCAGATTAATGAAAAACTAAGCTATGTGGAAGACCCGTTAAAATTCTCGATCCAAAAGATAAACAATTAAGAAATAAAACGGTTTCTATTGTCAAAGTTCAATGGCGACATCGTAAGGGTTCTGAATTTAATTGGGAACCCGAGGAGTGGATGATGGTGTCAGAGTTCGGGGCGAACGCGCAGCGGAAAACACGGGTTACAAAACGAGATTTAAAACCCGAACTCCTTCATATAATCGACATGCACAAAACAATAGCTACTAGAGAGATTAGAACAAGAATCATACCCTTGAAGTGTGATTCCAATCGATACGGTTTTAGGTTCAAACGAGAACCTCTCTATCGGGGAGACACCCAAAGTTCCGATCTCGAATGGTATGTTTCCGGTCACCGATTCCAGCCTCTAGCCTCCACCAAAACAGCCCTTTAACACCTCTTTATCTTCACGAAAATGTAACACCACAACTATGTGTGTACGGTATCCGAAACCCTCAAAGACTTGAGATTTCTTACTGATTTTGCGTGACGATCTTGAGCAGATTTTATGGACTATTTTTGAGGTTTTTCTCTTGAGAGAAAAACGTGGGAAAGGGAAGTAAAAGAGTGGAATGAGTGTGTTAGGTGTAAGAGAGTATTGGTGAGGTAGTGTGTTAAGTAAGATTAAAGAGAATCTCATTTTTCAAGATATGCATTCTTGTAATTCACAAGACCAATGCATGTATTCCACTAAGTTTAATTTATTACTAGTTATATGAATATAACTAATTAAATAAACTAACCTCAACATAGTTAATTCTTTTAGACCATTAACAAATGTCTAATATAACTAACTTTTCTCTCTTACAAAATTATACCAAACGATTTTCTAACGGCCTTTGCGTGTGACCGAATAGGATAAATGGACTTTGTATTATTATGTCATGGGCATATCTTTGAATCATATGTACCACGGTCAAACCCGAAGCCAACCCGAGAACATTGATTCCAACGGACTCCCACTTGCACAGACATAAATAATATTTGTATGTCTAAAAGAACATACTAAATGTAACCAGTGCAACGACATGTTACATTTCCTATTAGTTGATTTACATCAATTATCCTTTTGTTCTAGATATCATTTTGAACGTGTGACATGGTTAAGTGTCAATCAACATCGTTCAAGATTATGTTTCTCGATAGAGATTTGTGGTGATCATGATAGACTGAAATCATATTGATTCAGTGTTAGCATGGCCATGCATTTAACATCAGCGCAAATCATCGAGGGGCCCAGTGATATCGCTTCAACTCGCTTAAAGAAGAAGGAACAAATTGTTTCGACTACATAGACATCCATCACATCTCATGTTGTACCCAATCTACACCTTTATAACTGGCATTTACGCACAGCGGTAGATGTAGGTCAAAGTACAACATAATTTGTGTCAGGATTCTCATGTATCTCCGCTCTAGGATAAAGATGTTGCCATCTTAGAATTACCTTTTGACTTAAAACCATGAAGTAATTCCTAAGTGCGGTCACTCCAGAACCTTGAATCAATTATCAAGTTCCTCATGAACGTAGTATCATATAAGCCTATATAACTACACTTCATAGCAGCCTTAATTCAATTCTCCCTCCAGTAGAGAATGACTGATTGTGGAAGTTTATGAATTAATATTCAATGGAGTGTAAAACATGTAAAATTTGAACAAGATAATATACAATGAAATGATCGCGTCATGCGTATTATATAATCTCCATATACAAAATCCTCAAATCGATTGTAATAGATTATTATCCAATGTTCAAGGCGTCAGACTTAACTATTAAAATAAAATCAAAGCAAATCATCAATAACACGAACACCAATAGATCTACGATGAGCATCATGCTTGGACTGTGACAAAGGCTTGGTGAATGGATCAGCCAAGTTTTCACTCGTGTCTATTCTGCTTATGACAATATCCCCTTCTATGACAACTTGACGAACATAATGGTACTTTCTGAGTATGTGCCGTGTGCGCTTTTGAGATCTTGGTTCTTGAGCTAAGACAACCGTACTCTCATTGTCGCAGAAAATCTCAACGGGATCATTAATGGTGGGACCTACACCTAGATCCCCGATGAACTTCTTTATCCACATGGCCTCTTTAGCAGCCTCACTGAGTGTTATGTACTCAGACTCTGTTGTCGAATCTGCAATGGTACTTTGCTTGGAGCTTCTCCAAGTAACTGTGCCACCATTTAGAGTAAACACAAACCCTGATTGCGAGGAGCAATCATCTATGTCTGATTGGAAGCTAGCATCGGAATATCCTTTGACACTCAGTTCATCCTTCCCTCCATAGACTAAGAACATCTCTTTAGTCCTCCTAAGATACTTTAGAATGTTCTTGACTGCTATCCAGTGAGCTTCCCCAGGTTTGGCTTGATAACGACTAGTCATGCTTAAAGCATACGATACGTCAGGCCTAGTGCATATCATGGCATACATGATCGATCCTATAGCCGAAGCGTATGGGATACGACTCATTACTGCTACTTCTTTATCAGATGTAGGACATTGAGCTTTGCTCAGTGTCATGCCAGGATTCATAGGAACATATCCCTTCTTGGAGTCATGCATATTGAATTTCTTTAATATCTTATCTATGTATGCACTTTGGCTTAGCCCAATTAGTCTCCTAGATCTATCACGATAGATCTTTATTCCCAAAATGTACGCTGCATCTCCCATATCGTTCATTGAGAAACATTTCCCTAGCCAAGCTTTGACATCTTTCAATGTCGGGATATCGTTTCCAATGAGTAATATGTCATCGACATATAATATAAGGAAGACTACGACGCTCCCACTGGACCTGACATAGACACATGGTTCATCTTCGCTTCTAATGAAACCAAATTCTTTGATTTTCTCATTAAAGCAAAGATTCCAACTACGAGAAGCTTGCTTAAGTTCATAAATAGATTTTTGAAGCTTGCACACATGATTAGGATACTTAGGATGTATAAAACCCTCAGGTTGTGTCATAAACACATCCTCAGTTAGCTTACCATTTAGAAAAGCAGTCTTTACATCCATTTGCCATATCTCATAATCGTAAAACGCAGCTATGGCAATAAGTATTCTAATGGATTTCAACATTGCCACTGGTGAAAAAGTTTCATCATAGTCTACACCATATCTTTGCGTGTAACCCTAGCCACCAGTCTAGCTTTGAATGTGTGTACATTTCCATCCATGTCGGTCTTCTTCTTGAAGACCCATTTACACCCAACGGTTTTCACCCCTGGTGTATGATCAACCAAGTTCCAAACTTGGTTATCTTTCATGGATTGGATCTCGCTGTCCATAGCCTCCTGCCATTTAGCAGATTCGGGGCCTGCCATGGCTTCCTGATAAGATGTAGGTTCATCAGAATCTACTTGCGCCTCATCACCTTCAGATATGTGTAAATCATATCTTTCGGGTCTATGTCGCTTTCTATCAGACCTGCGTACAGGTGGTGGTTGTATGTCAGTTTCTCCTTCATCAATAGGTTCATCGACCTTCTGAAGAGAATCAGTGTTATTATCAATTTCCATGTCGGTTGATTCTTGAATTTCTTCAAGGTCAACAGGGCTCCCACTGATTCCTTTGGATATGATGTTCCTTTCAAGGAACGTTCCCTTTCGAGACACAAAGACTTTGTTCTCTGTAGGGTTGTAGAACAAATATCCATAAGAATTAGCTGGATATCCGACAAAGAAACACTTCTCTGATCTGGGTTCAAGCTTATCTTGAGTCTCACGACGCACATAAGCCTCGCAACCCCAGATTCTTAAATATGACAATGAAATTTTCTTTCCATGCCATATCTCAGAGGGTGTTTTGGAAACTTTCTTGGTTGGGATGAGGTTAAGGATCCTTGCGGCAGTTTCTAGGGCATAGCCCCAAAAACTGATTGGAAGCGTTGTGTGACTCATCGTGGATCGAACCATATCAAGTAATGTTCGATTTCTCCTTTCAGACACACCGTTATGTTGGGGTGTCCTTGGAGGAGTTAATTGTGAGATTATCCCACAATCCCTTAGATGATCACTAAATTCTTGATTAAGATACTCACCGCCTCTATCAGATCGGAGAATCTTAATCCTTTTGTTCAGTTGATTCTGTACTTCGTTTTGGTACGTCTTGAACACTCTAAAAGTTTCAGACTTATGTTTAATTAAATAAACATAACCATATCTACTGAAATCATCAGTAAAAGTAACAAAGTAACATTCACCATGTCTAGTAGGCGATCTGAACGGACCACACACATCGGTGTGTACAAGTTCCAACAGATCCTTGCTCCTTTCACAGTTTTCTGTGAAGGGTGCTTTTGTCATTTTGCCCAATAAGCAGGATTCGCAGTCATCACATGATGTAATATCAAATGATTCCAAAATTCCATCCAACTGGAGTTTTGCGATGCGTTTCTTGCTTATGTGGCCCAAACGACAATGCCATAGATACGTCTTATCCAAACCATCTTTGGATGAACCAACATTATAGATTGAATTGTCATTTAATTTTATGGTGGTTTCTAATATGCCTCTACAAGGACTAACCTTAAAGTAAAATATTTCATCCTTGTAGACTAGTATTGATCCATTATCAAACTTATAATCAAAACCATCCTTAAATAAAGCATTAAATGACATAATATTTCTTGCCATATCGGCACTGTAGCAAACATTTTTTAAAACAATACATAAACTAGAATGAAAATGAAGCTTGTAATCTCCAATCATTTCAACTGAGGCAACATTCTTGTTCCCCATGATTAGATCAAGCTCCCCAGTTCGTAGCTTTCTACTTCTTGTTAGTCCCTGCACATTTGTACAAATGTGAGTACCACAACCTGTGTCCAATACCCAGGAATTAGAAGTAGAAGTATTGTTTAGTTCAATCATGAACATACCCGAAGGATTGCCAACACCACTAACCCGTAGTGCATTGAGTTCATTCAAGTATTTAGTACATGCACGCCTCCAATGTCCTTTCTCCCCACAATGGAAACATGTGGCCTCCTTAGGATCCTTGGCTTGTGGGATCTTAGCAGAAGACGTGGAAGCAACACCCTTGGGCTTAGGTTTGGGATTGGAACTTGGAGTTCCAATCTTGTCTTTACCCTTGGATTTGGTTCCTTTCTTCTTCTTCTTGATCCCTCCTTTCTTTATGGATAAAACATCAGCAGCAGGTTTAGCCTTGGCCATGTTAGACTCAGCGGTCTTCAGCATGCCATGGAGCTCCATAATGGTTTTCTTTATACTGTTCATACTGTTGTTCAATACAAACGAGTCAAAAGAACTAGTCAGCGAGTTCAGGATAAAGTCCGTAGCAAGGTCCTGAATTATGGGAAAACCAAGACGCTCTAGCCGGTCTATATACCCTTTCATCTTGAGTACATGGACACTAACGCTGCTGCCTGCTGCCATTTTGCAACAGACGAGTGACTTGACAGTGTCAAATCGTTCCTGCTTTGCTTGCACTTGAAACATGTCTTTCAGTTGTGTAGGCATGTCGTACGACCCTAAGGTTTCAAAACCCTTTTGGAGTTCTGGAGTCATGGTCGCCAACATTAAGCAGGCTACCTCATTAGATTCGGTACGGCGTTTTTCAAACTCATTCCGAACTACCTGAGTAGCTCTTGCTTGTGGCTCAGCGGGTAGGGGTTCCTCAATTGCCCTGATCTTACCTTCCATCCTGAGAACAATCCTCAGGTTGCGAAGCCAGTCAATGAAGTTCAATCCATTAAGTTTATCCTTCTCAAGAAGCCCTTTTAGGCAAAAAGTAGAAATAGATGAGGAAGCAGAGTTTGTGTTTGTTGCAGACATCTGTCAATTTATAGATTGTATAAGTTAATCTGACATATTTAATCCTTGTTAAAATAATTACCCTTGTGTATTTTAAAATTTAAAACAATTATAATTAACAAGGCTAAGATTCATATTTCACTTATAGTAATGCCGGGTATGCCGCGGAAACATTAGTTATAAGCTAATTAGGTAGGTATACTATATTACCAATTTCATCCATTATGAAATTCTTAGACTCCTGCGGGATTCAATGATAATCCATTATATCAATTGACATGTTTAATCCCTTCTACGCCAACCCTTTCTTGTGCCGGGTATGCCGTGGAAACACAAGACCAGATTGTAAACTGTCCATGATAGATACACGTGAAATCCGGCCCAAGACTCTCGGGTATCGCGAACTTCACCTCACCCTTGCCAACACCCAATTGAAAACCGGCCCAAGACTCTCGGGTATCGCGAGTTTCAACAGGTAGAAGGTTCGAATGTGTGCACTACTCGTGGATGGTGTAAAGTTTACATTTAAAACGGGTTTTCGTTTTGTATTAGCAAAAACATTTTATACCATTTTAAAATCTTGCCAATTTTATGTCGCGTTTGTTAATCCTTTATAACCAAACCGATATATGATTATTACCTTTTGTTTTAAAACAATTTTTTTGTTAGCACAACCAAGACAAATACTTAAAACAATAATAATCATCACATGCATTTATATCGGTAGTATGCCAATCCTATGCGTTTTCCGGTAAGCCACATACCGAAAAACAAGGTCAATCTAAGGACAAAATTAAGTAGTAGCAACGGCTCCCACTTAAACCATCATCCTTGAAGGAGACCCGCTTGCACCATCTTGAACATCATCATCGTGATTCCAATCTTGGGCGTCTCTTTACATTTTAAAACAATACTATTCTACTTTCTACACTATTACAAATACATAGAAAAAAAATGACACATTTGTCGTTTATACAAATACATGATTAAAATTAAAAGACGACATGCAAGCCATTTGATTAATTATTACATTCTTCCGAATAAATAATACACAACCAAACATCACACAAAAGGCCATGGGCATCTACTACCGATATCTAATCAACCATAAAACATACCAAATATCATCATAAGAATGTTTCAAAATCTCATGTACCATTCGACAAAGGCTAAAATTTTGACTCGGTTACTAGTTATTAAAAACAGCCCTTTTAACACTTTATTATATCTACTAATGTAACATTTGAAGACTCAAAAGGGGCTGTTTACATTCAATCTAAAACCGAATACAAAATCAGTCCAAAACAGCCCGAAATAAACATATGAACAAAAACGATTTTCTGATTTTTAACAAGTTTAAAGATCTATCATTTTTATACACATGCAAAACCATTTTATGACGGATAATGCCAAAAAGTTTTGGACCAAGAATCTGTCCAAAATCAGTCCGAAAAAACAGCCATGGTACATGCATTTCGAAGCAATCAATCGATAGATTCATGAGCTAAAGTTTGTACAAGGTGGCTCTGATACCAATGTCGGAGTTCAGGGCGAACGCGCAGCGGAAAACACGGGTTACAAAAGGAGATTTAAAACCCGAACTCCTTCATATAATCGACATGCACAAAACAATAGCTAGTAGAGAGATTAGAACAAGAATCATACCCTTGAAGCGTGATTCCGATCGATACGGTTTTAGGTTCAAACGAGAACCTCTCTATCGGGGAGACACCCAAAGTTCCGATCTCGAATGGTATGTTTCCGGTCACCGATTCCAGCCTCTATCCTCCACCAAAATAGCCCTTTAACACTTCTTTATCTTCACGAAAACGTAACACCACAACTATGTGTGTACGGTATCCGAAACCCTCAAAGACTTGAGATTTCGGACTGATTTTGCGTGACGATCTTGAGCAGATTTTATGGACTGTTTTTGAGGTTTTTCTCTTGAGAGAAAAACGTGGGAAAGGGAAGTAAAAGAGTGGAATGAGTGTGTTAGGTGTAAGAGAGTATTGGTGAGGTAGTGTGTTAAGTAAGATTCAAGCGAATCTCATTTTTCAAGACATGCATTCTTGTAATTCACAAGACCAATGCATGTATTCCACTAAGTTTAATTTATTACTAGTTATATGAATATAACTAATTAAATAAACTAACCTCAACATAGTTAATTCTTTTAGACCATTAACAAATGTCTAATATAACTAACTTTTCTCTCTTACAAAATTATACCAAACGATTTTCGACCGGCCTTTGCGTGTGACCGAATAGGATAAATGGACTTTGTATTATTATGTCATGGGCATATCTTTGAATCATATGTACCACGGTCAAACCCGAAGCCAACCCGAGAACATTGATTCCAACAGATGGTGTACTTGTTGGAATAGTGTCCTATATCATAACTAATTGGTAAGACTATCATTAGAAGTAAAGTCCTTTTTGGGTTGCCCTCAATGAACAGTCAAGAGAAAGATGAAGGAATAATATTAATTGGTATTAATATTATATTTAATTTATTGGTTTATTAATTTATGTTAAATTAATTAGAAATCAAGAGAAATTAAATTGGCAGAAGATTCCAGAAACCAATCCAACCGCCGGTGGGAAGGTCCAACCGCCGGTTGGAAGTCGAATTTTGCAAACTGTGGAGAGGCAGCCTATACCTTCATAAATAATGTGATCAGATACGAATTTTGTAAGGGATTACAAAAATTCTTCTTTCTCTTGTGTTTTTAGGTGTGAAACATTAGAGGTATTCTAGTTTGGATACTTCCCTCTGTGACAACCGTCAAATTAGGACTAGAAATTAGTGCCTAATCAAGTTTTAATACATGTAATTAGTTCTGTGTTAGGCTAATTTGTGTATCAAGTATTATATATTGTTGAATATATATATACAAGTATGCTATTTGATTAAATCGTACAAGTTCCAAATTGAATATAATTCGGTTCAATTAAATACGGACGTTGGTGAACAATTTTATTAAATAATATAATATTATTTAATAACACAATTATATCCAAAATATTATTTTTAATAATATTTCATACACAATTCGTATCGTATGAACCATGGCTTCGCGACGAAAATGTTAAACGCACGAACAAAACGAAACAAGTTAAAGTTATATATTATAACTCAATTATTAAGTATTTGGTAAAATACTTCAACAAACTATTGGATAATTATTCACATTTTAAAATGTACATTTAAACGCGTATTAAATTAATTAAACAATTAAACAGTCTGGAAAACGAATACCGCACGGAGCGCGAATACAAGTAGCAGAAAGTGGAGACCCACACCTCGGTGGGCCCCCGCCGAATCAGCCAAAAGATGGGGTTTCCCCCACCTTATCTTATTTCATCATCATCACCTCCTCTTTATCTCTCTCTCTTTTCCATTTTCTTTCAAAACAACCATCTACCACCATCATCAAAAACCATCAAATTACATCACAAAACGACCTCAAATCGCAAATCTAAATAGGGAATAACGACCACCTCGCGATGATCTACACTTCCATCTTTCCGGAATTTCATTTCGACACCGCGTAAGTTTCCGACAAAAACCCGAAACTCTCCGTTTTCGCTCATTTTTATGTGTTTGCTGTTTATATAAGCTCAAAATGTCCATATAAGGGTTGGGTAAAAGATTTGGAACGAATGGTCGCCGGAAAACACGTTTTCGGCTCAAAATCCGGCGAACAGTTGGAAGTGTCGCTAGTGTGCCAAAAAACAGTACTAGCGACACTAGCCAAGTGTCGCTATGCATAAGTGTAGCCCCTATAGCGACACTACTTAAGTGTCGCTGAATTACTTAACCAGTTTTAACTTAGCGACACTCCCTTAGTGACGCCAAAATTCATAAGTGTCGCCATAGCGACACTACTCAAGTGTCGCCTAAGCCCGTAGCGACACTAGCTTAGTGTCGCCAACCCGTAGCGACACTAGCTTAGTGTCGCCAAAAACAGAATATTTACAACTTTTTACTAAGTGTCGAGACCTAAATTTTATCACTTGATTTTACCCAACCAGGGGCTCTGCCCCTTGGACCCCGCCAGGGGCTGCCGCCCCTTGGACCCCGCTACCAGGGGCGCTGCCCCCAGACCCCCATACTTAGATTCCGTAAGCACATTTCTCACCAAGTGTAAACTTGTACAACTTCAAAACGCTTATACGATACAACTTTTCAAACATAATGGAATTTGATTTTCAAGTATAACGCTTCGAAATCAATGTGATAACATCAAGACTATTATTACAATTAATCACCAACGGGCCGTACACGTTTTTCAAAACTCAAATCAATCAACCAAATCGTAGTAATTTGGACAAGTCAATCAACCAAATCGGGATAATTTGGACAAACTATTACAAAGGTAGTCTTTCGAGATACCTATTCAGTTAATAACCATCGCGCGTATTGAACGCCCTCAGGTTACAAGTTTCGGACATCAATTCACAGCTAATCAATTTCGGTTTATCTAGATAACCACTTCAAGACTCAGGTGAGTCTCATGGCCCCTATTTTTCTGCTTTTCAATCAGGGGTGTGATATTATTGCTCGTTTTGTTTTACAAGTTGAACGCAAGTACAAATCAAATCAAATACTACATGAGTTTCAAGCTAATCAATTTAAAGCCCTCCATAGCATAGTCTGGTAATACGTAGTAGCGTGAATGTTAGTATATGATATCATATAGGATTGACAATCCTCATCCGGGTTAGCACGCACTAACTGGTCAAACGGATGTATTAGCATTTGGGAAGACGAGTGTAGATTAGGCACTCGTAGGAGGCATTCAAGTTAGGTTTCCTTGATTGGACCTGACAACTCAAGTTAAGCTCAGACTATGTGCTCATGGCTGTATAACTTTTATTTTGCTTAATTGCATTTTAAATTCAATTATTAAATCTTGCGGTTCATACAAACATATGTGTTGACATACAAACCTGTGAGCTCACCAGCGTTTCGCTGACCAATTTTAGCATGTATCACAGGTGACCAGCAGTAGGTTGGACTGCTCAAGTAAGGATCAATTAGCTCGAGTCATCATGCAAACAATCAGAGATTTAGTTGCATTATTATATTTTGTATAGATTAATTATGTACTTAAATCTCTCAATTTCGAGCAGAGCTGATGTAAACAATATTTTTTATGTAAACTTTGTTTTTATCAATACAAGTTAAAACGACGCATATAGTGGTCGTTCATTATATATCTTGGTGCTATGATTATTGATTCGTAACACCCAAATCTTGCTTCCGCTAAACGATAAATTTGGGGGTGTTACAGATTGGTATCAGAGCCTAAGGTTATAGTGAACTAGGTTGCGTTTAGTGGGCCTAGACTATGACCGTTAGGCAGTATTTCCTTATTAGGCATGACTGGTTCGGGAATTACAGCATACGACTTTAATTTAACATAGCCTGATCAACTATGTACAATTAAGGAAAGATGATGTAAGGTCTGAAACAATTATGTTAAACTAGAATACACTAGTTGACTCTGACCTCGAGAGAACCGGGACTCAAACACGTATGTGCTAGACACCCAATAGGCTATTATGTGATACTAAGTATACATACATAGACCTCGTTACAATCTTAGGCTATGTTATATATGTATTATATGAATATAGGCCTCATTCTTTCTAACGCTTTGTCTCAGAATGGCAAACACACCACCCAACTCCAACTCGTCGCGCTCTTATCCGTACGAATCACAAACCTCAAGGGTAGCTAGGAGGGACACCAGGTCGCCTCGGGCTAGCCCATATCCAACTCACCCCACTCTACTGGACTTAGCCGCTAGGGTATATCACCACGAACAACGACTTAACGCTATGGATATCGAACTCCAAGAAACTCGTGAAAACTGGAGACTCATAGCTATGGAACGAATCGAGCAAGTCTCTGAAGATCACGAGCACACTGTCAACACCATGAACACTCTTCAGAATCAAGTGGAAGAAACAGTCGAAACCATGGAGGTTGTCCACAACCAAGTGATTGGCAACCGAAATGAAATCTCTGTCCTACAATCAAGGCTGCATCAGTGCGAGACACGTCTAAGGGAAACCGAGGACGCCCTCCGAACTGCCAACAGACTCGCAGAATTTGTGGCCCATCTCAACGCACTACTGCCACAACTCAACTTACGTCAGAATTAGCTTAGGCTGAATCTGTACTATATTATGCTTTCGTAGGACCGATGTAATTTCGACCGGATGTAACAATTCCCGGTACTTTTGTAAAACATCTAATCCTGTAACTTTTGGAACTCGTAATTTGGAATTGTCTAACATCTTTTGAACTCGTAATATCAATTGACAATTCCCCTCGATTATTCTACATTATTAATTTTACATTGTGATGTCGTATGTTACCGCTTTTACATATATGCATCTATTGTAATTTTCATTCTGGTACAATTTCTTATGTACCTTTTGTTTCTTTCTTTCTTGAAGAATCATGCCGCCCAAGAAGAAAAGTTACAGTGATGCGGAAATCAATGCAATCGTTTCTCGAGCTGTGGCCGATGCTTTGGCTGCTCGGGACTCGCCTCGAAACTCCCGAAATTATGGTGAAGCTCCCAGTAATATCCATGTCATCAAACCTTGTTCTTACAAGGATTTTCTCAGCTGCAAACCACTATACTTCAAGGGCACGGAAGGTGCCATTGGGCTGATCCGTTGGATAGAACGGATGGAATCTGTTTTCAACCTCTGCAACTGTGCGGAGGATAACAAAGTTAAGTTCTCTGCGTACACCTTTCAGGAAGGTGCTCTTACGTGGTGGAACACCCACGCCAACTCTGTGGGAATCGAAATAGCAAACCAACTTCCCTGGGCTGAACTGAAGAAAAAGCTCAGAGAAAAATACTACCCTGAAGAAGAACTGCACCGTCTAGAGGAAGAGTTCTGGCACCTGACTATGCAAGGGACTGATACTGCTGGGTATACCACCAAATTCCAGCAATTCGCTTTGTTATGCCCGGGACTGGTTGATCCGGAGGAGAAGAGCATCAAGAGATACATTCGCGGTCTCCCGGAGAATATCCAGGGGAACGTCGCTTCATCTAAGCCAACCACTACTGAAAGTGCTATCCGGCTAGCACATGAGCTCATGGCGCTGGTTGTCAGCCGTGAGACACCCAATACCTCCTCCAACAACAAGCGAAAACCCTCTGAACACCAAAACCAACCAAACAAGAAAACCAACACCACCCAAGTTTACAACACCAATACTGAAACCAAACGTAGCTACACTGGAGATAGGCCATACTATTCCAAGTGTAACTACCACCATGACGGTCCATGCAGTTTTCCCTGTAATAACTGCAGGAGGTACGGGCATTTGACCAAAGACTGTCGAGCCCCCAAATCAAACAACAACACCTCCAACAACAAAACCCAACAACCCAAATCCTACTATGGATGCGGAGAGATGGGGCATTTCAGGGATGCATGTCCCAAACGAAAGAACAAGGGCAACAACAACAACAACAATGCCAAGGGAAGAGCATTTGTTCTCAACTCCGGGGACGCCCGTCAGGACCCGAATGTGGTCACGGGTATGTTCCTTCTCAACAACTTAACTGCTTCTGTTCTTTTTGATACTGGTGCTGATAGAAGCTTTATATCTGATGAGTTTTGCCCACTACTTGACATCACCCCCGTTGCCTTAGATGTTAAGTACACCGTAGAACTTGCAAATGGTAAACTCATAGAAACCGATAGTGTGATACCCAATTGCACTCTAAACCTAGCCGATGAAATCTTCTCAATTGATCTGATGCCCGTTAAAATAGGAAGTTCTGATGTCATTATCGGTATAGACTGGTTGTCCAAACATCGCGCTGAAATCGTTTGCTACGACAAGGTCGTTCGAATTCCTCTCGCCGCCGATAGAACTTTGGTCATACAGGGGGAGACCGGTGGGACGAGACTCAATATCATATCTTGTTTGAAAACCCGAAAATTTCTGAGAAAGGGTTATCCAGCAATCCTCGCACACATCCTGGAGAAAAAGTCGGAGGAGAAGCGACTTGAGGATGTACCAATCGTTCGAGACTTTCCAGAAGTCTTTCCCGAAGAACTGCCTGGTCTACCACCGCCAAGACATGTTGAGTTCTCAATCGATCTCGTGCCTGGTGCTGCACCTGTGGCCCGAGCACCATACCGTTTAGCACCATCTGAACTTCAGGAGTTGTCCACCCAATTACAGGAACTCCTGGAAATGGGATTCATTAGGCCGAGTTCCTCACCGTGGGGTGCTCCGGTCCTATTCGTCAAAAAGAAAGATGGTTCTTTCAGAATGTGCATCGACTATCGAGAGTAAAACAAATTGACCGTCAAGAACCGTTATCCACTTCCTCGAATCGATGACTTGTTTGACCAACTTCAAGGATCGAGTTTTTATTCAAAGATCGACCTGCGGTCAGGTTATCATCAACTACGTGTTCGCGACACAGATATCCCGAAAACTGCTTTCAGAACCCGTTATGGGCATTACGAATTTCAGGTGATGCCATTTGGTCTAACCAACGCACCGGCTGTATTCATGGACCTTATGAATCGGGTGTGCAAGCCCTATCTCGACAAGTTCGTCATTGTCTTCATTGACGACATCCTCATATACTCGCGAAACGAACAGGAACACGCGCATCATCTCAAAACCATCCTAGGACTACTTAGACACGAAGAGCTGTATGCTAAATTTTCTAAGTGTGAGTTCTGGATACAAACCGTTCAATTCCTTGGTCATGTTATCGACAGTCAAGGAATCCATGTCGATCCACCAAAATCGAGGCTATCAAAAATTGGCAATCGCCGACAACTCCAACAGAAGTACGGCAGTTTTTAGGACTGGCCGGGTACTATCGACGATTCATCGAGAACTTCTCAAAAATAGCGTTGCCACTCACGACACTGACTCAGAAAGACAAAAAGTTCGACTGGACTGAAAAACAAGAGTCAGCATTCCAACTTCTGAAACAAAAGCTTTGCAGTGCTCCAATCTTATCCCTACCCGAAGGCACCGATGACTTCTGTAACACCCGCCAAATTAGGACTAGTATTTAGTGCCTAATCATATGTTAATACATGTAATTAGTTCTGTGTCAGGCTAATTAATGTATCGAATTATATATATTGTTGAATTTATACGAAAATGCGATTTGATTAAATCGTACGCAATTTAAATCGAATGTATTTCGGTTCCATAAAATGCGGACGTTGGTGACAAATCTTATTAAGTAACACTGTTATGTTAAAAATATCATTTTTATAATGCTCGAATTACAATTCGTATCGTACAAACAGAACTTGCACAATTTAAAATATAACGCGCAAACTAAATAAACAAACTTACATTTTATAAAAGTAAAATATAAATTGATTTGTAAAATATTTAAATAAAATATCGCGTAATAATTCGTATTTTAAAACTTACCATTTAATATGTAAAATATTTATTGAAACGTTAAATGACGGAGAAAACGAACACCACGCGGAGCGCGGGGCGAAGCCGAAAAGTGGAGGATAACCTCCACCTTTCTTCCTCTTTTTCTCATTTCTCAACCATTTCTCTCTCTCCTCTTTTCTTTTTCTCCAAAATCACCAAATCACCACAAACTCACAAAATCGCAAAATAACGCCATTATACGCAACCGGATCGTCAATATTTTTAGAGATTCACGACCACCTCACAACGATCTACATTTCCATCTTTCCGGATTTCCATTTCGGCACTTTGTAAGTTTCCGACAAAATCCCGAAAACTCTCGATTCTTTGTATTTTCACTTGTTAGTTGTTTAAGTAACTTATATATGTCCATTACAATGTGTATAACACGATTTTATAGCTTAAAAACGGGTTTGAATTGGGTTTTTGGCCGGAAAAATCTTGACAGCTGGACTTTCTGGGTTGGTGTTCTTCCATGCGACACAAGCCTTGTGTCGCATGTTGTGTCGTATTTTACCTGTTGTGTCGCACGTTATGTCGTATTTCGCATCTTGTGTCGTACCAAAGAATTAGTGTCGTAAGTTTTGCGACACAACCATTATGTCGTATTCTATGTCGTATTTTCATATGATACAATCACTATGTCGCTGTTGAATCAGCATCTCGCATCTATGCGACACAACCATTGTGTCGCATAGACATTGTGTCGCATTTCTATGCGACACAACCCTTGTGTCGCATAACAACTTTTGTGTCGCATATTGTGTCGCAAAACACAGAAAACTCAGATTTTTACTAAGTGTCGAGACTCGAAATTTATCACTCGATTTTACCCGAATTCAAATCCCAGCTGCGTTTTTCACCAAAGCAATATAGTAGAAATAAAAATTTTCCAAGCTGACCTGGCAGCTCGACCCCAGCCAGGGGCTCTACCCCTTGGACCCCGCCAGGGGCTGCCGCCCCTTGGATCCCGCTACCAAGGGCGCTGCCCCCGGACCCCCGTACTTAGATTCCGTAACGGCTTCTAAAACACAATCAAAACACATTTTTCAAGTAAAACGCCACGAAATCAAAATAATAATAGTTGAGATTATTATTACAAATCCGTCACCAACGGGCCGTACATGTTTTCAAACACTTAACAAATCAACCAAATAGTAGTAATTTGGACATATATATAGTTGTGTAACAACTATAAGGGTGGTCTTTTGAGATACCCAATCATGTTTATAACCATCGCGTGTCGTGGACACCCTCAGGTTACAAGTCTTTGGACTTCATACTCGGCTAATCAACTCAAGTTTATTAAGTTAAACTCACAAGACTCAGGTGAGTCTCATAGCCCCTCTTTTTACTATTTTACTCAGGGGTGTGATATATTGCTCATTTTTAACATGTGAACGCAAGTACAAACATTTCCATATACTACATGAGTTTTTCACAACTAATCATTTAAAGTCCTCCGTCAGCATAGTTGTTAATACGTTGTAGCGTGAATATTAGTATATGGTACCATATAGGATTGACCCTCCTCGTTCGGGTTAGCAAGCACTAACCGGGTAAACGGACGTACTAATATTTGGGAAGACGAATGTTGATTAGGCATTCGTGGAGGCACCTCGCCCGGAATTCTCTATAGGGGACCCGGCCCTCGAGTTAAGCTCAACTATGTGCTCATGGCTGTATACATACACATTATCAATTGCTGGATGCAATTCAATTATTTAAATCTTGCGGTTCATACGATATTACTTGATTTCAAACCTGTGAGCTCACCAGCTTTAGCTGACCCATTTAGCATGTATCGCAGGTACCAAGCAGTAGGTTGTTTCTGCTTCTGGACTTCTAGCTCGAGTCAGCATACAGAAGTTTGAGATTTTCTTGCATTAGTATTTTTTGTACAAGTACTTATGTACTGAAATCTCATTTTATTTAAACTCGAGCTATGTAAAGCTATAAATGTTGTAAACATTTCAATATCAATATATTTTGTTAAAACGACGCATATAGAGTCGTTTACTATATATCTTTGTGCTTTGTTATTGATTAGTAACACCCAAATCGTGCTTCCGCAAATCAATCAAATTTGGGGGTGTTACAGATTGGTATCAGAGCCTAAGGTTATAGTGAACTAGGTTGCATTTAGTGGACCTAGACTATGACCATTAGGCGGTATTCCTTACTAGGTATAACTGGTTCAGTGATTACATCATACGAGTTTAATTTAACATAGCCTGATCAACTATGTACAATTAAGCAAAGATGATGTAAGATCTGAAAGTAGTTATGGCTGAACAGGGTACACTAGAAGACTCTGACCTCGAGAGGACCGAGACTTAAACATGTTTATGCTAGACACTCAATAGGCTATATTATATAGGAACTATATGAATATAGGCCTCACTCTTACTAACGCTTTGTCTTAGAAATGGAAAACATACCATCAAATTCATCGCGCTCTCAATCCGGGTCGCAGAACCCAAGGGTAGCTAGGAGGAACGCCAGGTTGACTCGAGCTGGCCCGTACCCCACTCACTTCACCTTGCCGGCCTTAGCCGCTAGGGTGAACCAACACGAGCAGCGACTTCGCACCATGGATGTCGTGCTGCAGGAAACCAACGAAAACTGGAGACTTACATCCTTTGAACGCATCGAACAAGTCTCCGACGACCTTGAAACCACAAACAACAACATGGATGTCCTTCGCAACAAAGTAATAGAAATAAGCGTGGAAAATGCCCTCCTGCGTCAAAGGATGGAAGAATGTGAACAGCGTTCACATGAAGCAGAAGAGTATGCCCGTGGACTAACACAACGACTAGCACTAGCAGAAGATAACGCTCGACAAGCTAGCAGACTTGCAAACACTGTGGACCGTCTTGTCACAATGATGGAACAAATTAATCTACGTTAAGACTAGTGTAGTCTTTGCCTTGTAATCTATCCTGTAATCTAGTAACTATCTAAGCGCTACTCTATAATTAGTCGGATGTAACAATTCCCGACACCTTTTGTAATACATCCGTAGGATGTAACCTTTGAACTCATATTATCTATCAAATGTTCCTTGTTGTTTCAACTCATATAAATTGTCATTTTTTTCCATGTTGATGTCATGTATTACTGCTTTTATACATGTACATCTATAACAAATACAACTTTCCTACGAAATCTCATGTATCTTCATTTCCTTTATTGAAGAATCATGCCGCCAAAGTCAAGACCTTACACCGACGCTCAGCTTACATCACTCATAACCCAGGCTGTGACTGAAGCCTTGGCTCAGAATACCCCACAAAATTCCACAAGGAACAGTGATGCCGCTGAAACCCCCGCTACTAAACCTTGTTCTTACAAGGACTTTCAGAGCTGTAAACCCTCAAGCTTCAAGGGTTCTGAAGGAGCCATCGGACTGATCAGGTGGTTCGAAAAGATGGAAACTGTTTTCCGTGTCAGCAAATGCACGGAGAACGACAAAGTAAACTTCGCCACCTGCTCTCTCGAAGATGATGCCCACTCTTGGTGGAACTCATATACCCAATCAGTGGGTGCTGACATTGCCTACCAACTCTCTTGGGAGGACTTGAAAGCAAATTAAACTCACTGCCAAATACTGCTCCATCGCCAAACTCCAAAAGCTGGACGAGGAATTCTGGAACCTGAAGGTTCAGGGTGGTGATATAGATGGTTATACCACCAGATTCCAGCAACTCGCTGCCCTCCGCCCAGCCATGGTAAGCACAGAACCTGATAAAATCAGGAAGTACATCCTTGGCCTTCCTGAGCCTGTTCGGGGGCACGTCGCCTCTTCAAACCAAACCACCATTGACGGTGCAATCCTATTGGCCCAAGACCTGATGTCCATGAGCCAAGATTCTGAACCACTCACTTCATCCTCCCACAACAACAAAAGAAAGTGGTCCGACTACCACAATAACCACTCCAACCAACAAAACAAGAAACCCGACACCATCAAAGCCTACAACACCACCACCGACATCACATGGGGCTACACTGGGAACAAACCCTGTTGTTCCAAGTGCAGTCGTCACCATGCAGGTTCCTGTGGCCCCTTTTGCAACAATTGCAAGAGGTACAGCCACCTCACCAAAGATTGCAATTCTCCTGCCAACAACAATTCCAACAACAACACCAGACCACCCAAAATCGGCTTTGAGTGTGGGAAACCCGGGCATTTCTGGGACACATGCCTAAAGCTGAAGTATAACAACAACAACAACAACCGCAACAGCAACAACAACAACAACACCCGAACCAGAGCCTTCGTCATCAAATCCGGGGACGCCCGCCAAGACCCGAATGTGGTCTCGGGTATTTTCCTCATCAACAACTTAACTGCTTCTGTTCTATTTGATACTGGTGCCGATATAAGCTTTATCTCTGATGACTTTTGCCCATTACTTGACATCACTCCTGTTGCCTTAGATGTTAAGTACACTGTAGAGCTAGCAAATGGGAAACTTATAGAAACCAATAGTGTGTTACCTAATTGCACTTTAAACCTAGCTGACGAAACCTTTTCAATCGATCTTGTACCCATTGAAATCGGAAGTTTCGACGTCATCATTGGAATGGACTGGTTGTCCAAACACCGAGCTGAAATCTTTTGTTACGATAAGATCGTCCGCATTCCACTCACTGTCGGTAGTACCTTGATCATACAGGGGGAGACCGGCGGGACGAGACTCAATATCATCTCTTGCTTAAAAACCCGAAAATTCCTGAGAAAGGGTTACCCTGCGATACTCGCACACATCACAGAGAAGAAGTCGGAGGAGAAGCGACTTGAGGATGTGCCGATTGTTAGAGACTTTCCCGAAGTCTTTCCGGAAGAACTACCTGGTTTACCTCCATCTAGACAGGTTGAGTTCTCAATCGATCTCGTGCCGGGTGCCGCACCGGTGGCCCGCGCACCGTACCGTTTAGCCCCATCCGAACTTCTGGAGTTGTCCGCCCAGTTACAGGAACTTCTGGATAGAGGATTCATTAGACCGAGTTCTTCACCTTGGGGAGCTCCGATCTTATTTTTTAAAAAGAAGGACGGTTCATTCAGAATGTGCATCGACTATCGAGAGTTGAACAAATTGACCGTCAAAAACCGATACCCACTTCCTCGCATTGATGATCTATTCGACCAACTTCAGGGATCAAGTTTCTACTCAAAAATCGACCTGCGATCAGGCTATCACCAATTACGAGTTCGCGACACCGATATTCCAAAAACTGCTTTCAGAACTCGTTACGGGCACTACGAATTCCAAGTGATGCCCTTTGGTCTAACCAATGCACTGGCTGTATTCATGGACCTTATAAATCGGGTGTGCAAACCTTACCTCGACAAGTTTGTCATTGTCTTTATCGATGACATACTCATTTACTCGCGCAACGAGCAAGAGCACGCGCAACATCTCAAAACAATTCTAGAACTACTTAGACACGAGGAGCTTTATGCCAAATTCTCTAAGTGTGAGTTCTGGATTCAAACCGTTCAATTCCTTGGTCACGTGATCGACAGTCAGGGAATTCACGTTGACCCATCAAAAATCGAGGCTATCAAAGACTGGCAAGCACCCACCTCTGCAACTGAAGTACGTCAATTCTTGGGTCTTGCTGGGTACTATCGGCGATTTATCGAAAATTTCTCCAAAATAGCTCAACCACTCACGACACTGACTCAGAAGGACAAGAGGTTCGATTGGACCGATAAACAAGAGTCAGCATTCCAACTTCTGAAACAAAAGCTTTGCAGTGCCCCAATCCTATCACTACCCGAAGGCACCGATGACTTCGTGGTATACTGTGATGCTTCTCACCAAGGTCTCGGTTGCGTGCTGATGCAACGAGACAAAGTCATTGCTTATGCCTCACGACAGCTAAAAATTCACGAAAAGAACTACACCACTCATGATCTCGAACTTGGAGCTGTCGTTTTTGCTCTAAAAATCTGGAGACATTATCTCTACGGCACTAAGTGCACAATCTTTACCGATCATAAAAGTCTCCAACATATATTCGAGCAGAAGGATCTCAATATGAGGCAACGTCGATGGGTCGAGTTGCTTACCGATTACGACTGCGAGATCAAGCACCACCCAGGGAAGGCTAATGTTGTAGCCGATGCCCTCAGTCGAAAGGAATGACCAAAACCACTTCGAGTCCGAGCCCTCAGTATGACCGTTCACAACGATCTTACCCTTCAGATTCATACCGCTCACATCTAAGCCCTGAAACCTGAAAACATCAAAAACGAAGCCTTACGGGGTATTGACAGACAATTCGAAATCAAATCTAACGGGATTAGGTATTTCTCAAACCGAATCTGGTTGCCTAATTTCGGGAACTTACGAGACTTGGTGATGGATGAGGCTCACAAGTCCAAATATTCTATCCATCCGGGATCCGATAAGATGTACCACGGTATCAAGGAATTTTATTGGTGGCCGAACATGAAAGCCGAAATCGCCACTTATGTCAGCAAGTGCCTTACTTGCTCAAAAGTCAAAACCGAACATCAGAAACCACCTGGCTTACTCCAACAACCTGAAATCCCTGAATGGAAATGGGAACAAATTGCCATGGATTTCATAACCAAACTACCCAAGTCGTCGAGCGGTTGCGTTACCATTTGGGTGATCGTCGATCGTCTCACCAAATCTGCTCATTTCCTGGCAATCAAGGAAAACGATAAAATGGAACGCCTTACACAAATCTACATCAAAGAAATCGTTTCTCATCACGGCGTTCCAATCTCGATCATCTCTGACAGAGATGCCCGTTTCACCTCTCACTTTTGGCAATCACTTCAAAAAGCTTTGGGTACTCGTCTTGATATGAGTACCGCATACCATCCTCAAACCGACGGCCAAAGTGAACGAACCATTCAGACCCTGGAAGATATGCTACGTGCCTGCGTAGTTGATTTCGGTACAAACTGGGAAAGACATCTACCGTTGTGCGAATTCTCGTACAATAACAGCTATCACGCCAGCATTAAGGCTGCATCTTTTGAGGCACTGTACGGTCGTAAGTGCCGATCACCGATTTGTTGGACTGAAGTGGGAGATAGTCAACTCACTGGTCCTGAACTCATACACGCCACCACTGAGAAAATTGTGGAAATCCAAAACCGTCTCAAAGCCGCACGTGATCGTCTGAAAAGTTATGCTGACGTGAGACGCAAACCACTCGAGTTCAAAGTTGGGGATCGAGTACTCTTAAAAGTATCGCCTTGGAAAGGCGTCATCCATTTTGGCAAACGCGGGAAGTTAAATCCCCGGTACATCGGACCTTTTGAGATCCTCGAACGGATTGGCCCCGTAGCTTATCGATTGCAGCTGCCATCCGAACTCAGCAGCGTGCACCCTACCTTTCACATTTCTAACCTGAAGAAATGTCTGTCAGATGAGACACTTATTATTCCACTCGATGAGATTCGTGTTGACGATAAACTTCATTTCGTTGAGGAACCCGCTGAAATCATGGACCGTGAGGTCAAACAACTGAAACAAAGTCGTATTCCCATCGTCAAGGTCAGATGGAATTCACGGCGCGGTCCGGAATTCACCTGGGAACGGGAAGACCAAATGCGACTCAAATATCCTCAGCTATTCTCCGATTCTACATCAAACGCGACCTCGAGTTAAATTTCGGGACGAAATTCTTCTAACAGGGGGAGAATGTAACACCCGCCAAATTAGGACTAGTATTTAGTGCCTAATCATATGTTAATACATGTAATTAGTTCTGTGTTAGGCTAATTAATGTATCGAATTATATATATTGTTGAATATATACGAAAATGCGATTTGATTAAATCGTACGCAATTTAAATCGAATGTATTTCGGTTCCATAAAATGCGGACGTTGGTGACCAATCTTATTAAGTAACACTGTTATGTTAAAAATATCATTTTTATAATGCTCGAATTACAATTCGTATCGTACAAACAGAACTTGCACAATTTAAAATAAAACGCGCAAACTAAATAAACAAACTTACATTTTATAAAAGTAAAATATAAATTGATTTGTAAAATATTTAAATAAAATATCGAGTAATAATTCGTATTTTAAAACTTACCATTTAATATGTAAAATATTTATTGAAATGTTAAATGACGGAGAAAACGAACACCACGCGGAGCGCGGGGCGAAGCCGAAAAGTGGAGGATAACCTCCACCTTTCTTCCTCTTTTTCTCATTTCTCAACCATTTCTCTCTCTCCTCTTTTCTTTTTCTCCAAAATCACCAAATCACCACAAACTCACAAAATCGAAAAATAACGCCATTATACGCAACCGGATCGTCAATATTTTTAGAGATTCACGACCACCTCGCAACGATCTACATTTCCATCTTTCCGGATTTCCATTTCGGCACTTTGTAAGTTTCCAACAAAATCCCGAAAACTCTCGATTCTTTGTATTTTCACTTGTTAGTTGTTTAAGTAACTTATATATGTCCATTACAATGTGTATAACACGATTTTATAGCTTAAAAACGGGTTTGAATTGGGTTTTTGGCCGGAAAAATCTTGACAGCCGGACTTTCTGGGCTGGTGTTCTTCCATGCGACACAAGCCTTGTGTCGCATGTTGTGTCGTATTTTACCTGTTGTGTCGCACGTTATGTCGTATTTCGCATCTTGTGTCGTACCAAAGAATTAGTGTCGTAAGTTTTGCGACACAACCATTATGTCGTATTCTATGTCGTATTTTCATACGATACAATCACTATGTCGCTGTTGAATCAGCATCTCGCATCTATGCGACACAACCATTGTGTCGCATAGACATTGTGTCGCATTTCTATGCGACACAACCCTTGTGTCGCATAACAACTTTTGTGTCGCATATTGTGTCGCAAAACACAGAAAACTCAGATTTTTACTAAGTGTCGAGACTCGAAATTTATCACTCGATTTTACCCGAATTCAAATCCCAGCTGCGTTTTTCACCAAAGCAATATAGTAGAAATAAAAATTTTCCAAGCTGACCTGGCAGCTCGACCCCAGCCAGGGGCTCTACCCCTTGGACCCCGCCAGGGGCTGCCGCCCCTTGGATCCCGCTACCAAGGGCGCTGCCCCCGGACCCCCGTACTTAGATTCCGTAACGGCTTCTAAAACACAATCAAAACACATTTTTCAAGTAAAACGCCATGAAATCAAAATAATAATAGTTGAGATTATTATTACAAATCCGTCACCAACGGGCCGTACATGTTTTCAAACACTTAACAAATCAACCAAATAGTAGTAATTTGGACATATATATAGTTGTGTAACAACTATAAGGGTGGTCTTTTGAGATACCCAATCATGTTTATAACCATCGCGTGTCGTGGACACCCTCAGGTTACAAGTCTTTGGACTTCATACTCGGCTAATCAACTCAAGTTTATTAAGTTAAACTCACAAGACTCAGGTGAGTCTCATAGCCCCTCTTTTTACTATTTTACTCAGGGGTGTGATATATTGCTCATTTTTAACATGTGAACGCAAGTACAAACATTTCCATATACTACATGAGTTTTTCACAACTAATCATTTAAAGTCCTCCGTCAGCATAGTTGTTAATACGTTGTAGCGTGAATATTAGTATATGGTACCATATAGGATTGACCCTCCTCGTTCGGGTTAGCAAGCACTAACCGGGTAAACGGACGTACTAATATTTGGGAAGACGAATGTTGATTAGGCATTCGTGGAGGCACCTCGCCCGGAATTCTCTATAGGGGACCCGGCCCTCGAGTTAAGCTCAACTATGTGCTCATGGCTGTATACATACACATTATCAATTGCTGGATGCAATTCAATTATTTAAATCTTGCAGTTCATACGATATTACTTGTTTTCAAACCTGTGAGCTCACCAGCTTTAGCTGACCCATTTAGCATGTATCGCAGGTACCAAGCAGTAGGTTGTTTCTGCTTCTGGACTTCTAGCTCGAGTCAGCATACAGACGTTTGAGATTTTCTTGCATTAGTATATTTTGTACAAGTACTTATGTACTGAAATCTCCTTTTATTTAAACTCGAGCTATGTAAAGTTATAAATGTTGTAAACATTTCAATATCAATATATTTTGTTAAAACGACGCATATAGAGTCGTTTACTATATATCTTTGTACTTTGTTATTGATTAGTAACACCCAAATCGTGCTTCCGCAAATCAATCAAATTTGGGTGTGTTACAGATTGGTATCAGAGCCTAAGATTATAGTGAACTAGGTTGCATTTAGTGGACCTAGACTATGACCATTAGGCGGTATTCCTTACTAGGTATAACTGGTTCAGTGATTACATCATTCGAGTTTAATTTAACATAGCCTGATCAACTATGTACAATTAAGCAAAGATGATGTAAGATCTGAAAGTAGTTATGGCTGAATAGGGTACACTAGAAGACTCTGACCTCGAGAGGACCGAGACTTAAACATGTTTATGCTAGACACTCAATAGGCTATATTATATAGGAACTATATGAATATAGGCCTCACTCTTACTAACGCTTTGTCTTAGAAATGGCAAACATACCATCAAATTCATCGCGCTCTCAATCCGGGTCGCAGAACCCAAGGGTAGCTAGGAGGAACGCCAGGTTGCCTCGAGCTGGCCCGTACCCCACTCACTTCACCTTGCCGGCCTTAGCCGCTAGGGTGAACCAACACGAGCAGCGACTTCGCACCATGGATGTCGTGCTGCAGCAAACCAACGAGAACTGGAGACTTACATCCCTTGAACGCATCGAACAAGTCTCCGACGACCTTGAAACCACAAACAACAACATGGATGTCCTTCGCAACCAAGTAATAGAAATAAGCGTGGAAAATGCCCTCTTGCGTCAAAGGATGGAAGAATGTGAACAGCGTTCACATGAAGCAGAAGAGTATGCCCGTGGACTAACACAACGACTAGCACTAGAAGAAGATAACGCCCGACAAGCTAGCAGACTTGCAAACACTGTGGACCGTCTTTTCACAATGATGGAACAAATTAATCTACGTTAAGACTAGTGTAGTCTTTGCCTTGTAATCTATCATGTAATCTAGTAACTATCTAAGCGCTACTCTATAATTAGTCGGATGTAACAATTCCCGACACCTTTTGTAATACATCCGTAGGATGTAACCTTTGAACTCATATTATCTATCAAATGTTCCTTGTTGTTTCAACTCATATAAATTGTCATTTTTTTTCCATGTTGATGTCATGTATTACTGCTTTTATACATGTACATCTATAACAAATACAACTTTCCTACGAAATCTCATGTATCTTCATTTCTTTTATTGAAGAATCATGCCGCCAAAGTCAAGACCTTACACCGACGCTCAGCTTACATCACTCATAACCCAGGCTGTGACTGAAGCCTTGGCTCAGAATACCCCACAAAATTCCACAAGGAACAGTGATGCCGCTGAAACCCCCGCTACTAAACCTTGTTCTTACAAGGACTTTCAGAGCTGTAAACCCTCAAGCTTCAAGGGTTCTGAAGGAGCCATCGGACTGATCAGGTGGTTCGAAAAGATGGAAACTGTTTTCCGTGTCAGCAAATGCGCGGAGAACGACAAAGTAAACTTCGCCACCTGCTCTCTCGAAGATGATGCCCACTCTTGGTGGAACTCATATACCCAATCAGTGGGTGCTGACATTGCCTACCAACTCTCTTGGGAGGACTTGAAAGCAAACACTACAACAAAAAGCACTTTTTAGGACCTTTTTCTTAGGACGCTTGTCAAGTAGTGTCCTAAAAAGTACTTTTTAGGACCATTTGTGTTTTTGAGACCTAGTATCATAGAGTTTAATAGGACACTGGTTATATATGTCATAATAAATAAGAGTTATAGGACACTTTTTATATATGGTCGTATCAAATAGAATCTATTAGGACACTTAATAAATATGTCCTATTATATAAGGTTTTATAGGACACTTATTATTTATAGTCTTATAAAACATATTCTATTACGACCTGGCAGCTCGACCCCAGCCAGGGGCTCTGCCCCTTGGACCCCGCCAGGGGCTGCCGCCCCTTGGACCCCGCTACCAGGGGCGCTGCCCCCGGACCCCCGTACTTAGATTCCGTAACGGCTTCTAAAACACAATCAAAACACATTTTTCAAGTAAAACGCCACGAAATCAAAATAATAATAGTTGAGATTATTATTACAAATCCGTCACCAACGGGCCGTACATGTTTTCAAACACTTAACAAATCAACCAAATCGTAGTAATTTGGACATATATATAGTTGTGTAACAACTACGAGGGTGATCTTTTGAGATACCCAATCATGTTTATAACCATCGCGTGTCGTGGACACCCTCAGGTTACAAGTCTTTAGACTTCATACTCGGCTAATCAACTCAAGTTTATTGAGTTAAACTCACAAGACTCAGGTGAGTCTCATAGCCCCTCTTTTTACTATTTTACTCAGGGGTGTGATATATTGCTCATTTTTAACATGTGAACGCAAGTACAAACCTTTTCATATACTACATGAGTTTTTCACAACTAATCATTTAAAGTCCTCCGTCAGCATAGTTGTTAATACGTTGTAGCGTGAATATTAGTATATGGTACCATATAGGATTGACCCTCCTCGTTCGGGTTAGCAAGCACTAACCGGGTAAACGGACGTACTAATATTTGGGAAGACGAATGTTGATTAGGCATTCGTGGAGGCACCTCGCCCGGAATTCTCTATAGGGGACCCGGCCCTCGAGTTAAGCTCAACTATGTGCTCATGGTTGTATACATACACATTATCAATTGCTGGATGCAATTCAATTATTTAAATCTTGCGGTTCATACGATATTACTTGATTTCAAACCTGTGAGCTCACCAGCTTTAGCTGACCCATTTAGCATGTATCGCAGGTACCAAGCAGTAGGTTGTTTCTGCTTCTGGACTTCTAGCTCGAGTCAGCATACAGACGTTTGAGATTTTCTTGCATTAGTATATTTTGTACAAGTACTTATGTACTGAAATCTCCTTTTATTTAAACTCGAGCTATGTAAAGCTATAAATGTTGTAAACATTTCAATATCAATATATTTTGTTAAAACGACGCATATAGAGTCGTTTACTATATATCTTTGTGCTTTGTTATTGATTAGTAACACCCAAATCGTGCTTCCGCAAATCAATCAAATTTGGGGGTGTTACAGATTGGTATCAGAGCCTAAGGTTATAGTGAACTAGGTTGCATTTAGTGGACCTAGACTATGACCATTAGGCGGTATTCCTTACTAGGTATAACTGGTTCAGTGATTACATCATACGAGTTTAATTTAACATAGTCTGATCAACTATGTACAATTAAGCAAATATGATGTAAGATCTGAAAGTAGTTATGGCTGAACAGGGTACACTAGAAGACTCTGACCTCGAGAGGACCGAGACTTAAACATGTTTATGCTAGACACTCAATAGGCTATATTATATAGGAACTATATGAATATAGGCCTCACTCTTACTAACGCTTTGTCTTAGAAATGGCAAACATACCATCAAATTCATCGCGCTCTCAATCCGGGTCGCAGAACCCAAGGGTAGCTAGGAGGAACGCCAGGTTGCCTCGAGCTGGCCCGTACCCCACTCACTTCACCTTGCCGGCCTTAGCCACTATGGTGAACCAACACGAGCAGCGACTTCGCACCATGGATGTCGTGCTGCAGGAAACCAACGAGAACTGGAGACTTACATACCTTGAAAGCATCGAACAAGTCTCCGACGACCTTGAAACCACAAACAACAACATGGATGTCCTTCGAAACCAAGTAATAGAAATAGTCGTGGAAAATGCCCTCCTGCGTCAAAGGATGGAAGAATGTGAACAGCGTTCACATGAAGCAGAAGAGTATGCCCGTGGACTAACACAACGACTAGCACTAGCAGAAGATAACGCCCGACAAGCTAGCAGACTTGCAAACACTGTGGACCGTCTTGTCACAATGATGGAACAAATTAATCTACGTTAAGACTAGTGTAGTCTTTGCCTTGTAATCTATCCTGTAATCTAGTAACTATCTAAGCTCTACTCTATAATTAGTCGGATGTAACAATTCCCGACACCTTTTGTAATACATCCGTAGGATGTAACCTTTGAACTCATATTATCTATCAAATGTTCCTTGTTGTTTCAACTCATATAAATTGTCATTTTTTTTCCATGTTGATGTCATGTATTACTGCTTTTATACATGTACATCTATAACAAATACAACTTTCCTACGAAATCTCATGTATCTTCATTTCTTTTATTGAAGAATCATGCCGCCAAAGTCAAGACCTTACATCGACGCTCAGCTTACATCACTCATAACCCAGGCTGTGACTGAAGCCTTGGCTCAGAATACCCCACAAAATTCCACAAGGAACAGTGATGCCGCTGAAACCCCCGCTACTAAACCTTGTTCTTACAAGGACTTTCAGAGCTGTAAACCCTCAAGCTTCATGGGTTCTGAAGGAGCCATCGGACTGATCAGGTGGTTCGAAAAGATGGAAACTGTTTTCCGTGTCAGCAAATGCGCGGAGAACGACAAAGTAAACTTCGCTACCTGCTCTCTCGAAGATGATGCCCACTCTTGGTGGAACTCATATACCCAATCAGTGGGTGCTGACATTGCCTACCAACTCTCTTGGGAGGACTTGAAAGCAAACACTACAACAAAAAGCACTTTTTAGGACCTTTTTCTTAGGACGCTTGTCAAGTAGTGTCCTAAAAAGTACTTTTTAGGACCATTTGTGTTTTTGAGACCTAGTATCATAGAGTTTAATAGGACACTGGTTATATATGTCAGAATAAATAAGAGTTATAGGACACTTTTTATATATGGTCGTATCAAATAGAATCTATTAGGACACTTAATAAATATGTCCTATTATATAAGGTTTTATAGGACACTTATTATTTATAGTCTTATAAAACATATTCTATTACGACCTGGCAGCTCGACCCCAGCCAGGGGCTCTGCCCCTTGGACCCCGCCAGGGGCTGCCGCCCCTTGGACCCCGCTACCAGGGGCGCTGCCCCCGGACCCCCGTACTTAGATTCCGTAACGGCTTCTAAAACACAATCAAAACACATTTTTCAAGTAAAACGCCACGAAATCAAAATAATAATAGTTGAGATTATTATTACAAATCCGTCACCAACGGGCCGTACATGTTTTCAAACACTTAACAAATCAACCAAATCGTAGTAATTTGGACATATATATAGTTGTGTAACAACTATAAGGGTGATCTTTTGAGATACCCAATCATGTTTATAACCATCGCGTGTCGTGGACACCCTCAGGTTACAAGTCTTTGGACTTCATACTCGGCTAATCAACTCAAGTTTATTAAGTTAAACTCACAAGACTCAGGTGAGTCTCATAGCCCCTCTTTTTACTATTTTACTCAGAGGTGTGATATATTGCTCATTTTTAACATGTGAACGCAAGTACAAACATTTTCATATACTACATGAGTTTTTCACAACTAATCATTTAAAGTCCTCCGTCAGCATAGTTGTTAATACGTTGTAGCGTGAATATTAGTATATGGTACCATATAGGATTGACCCTCCTCGTTCGGGTTAGCAAGCACTAACCGGGTAAACGGACGTACTAATATTTGGGAAGACGAATGTTGATTAGGCATTCGTGGAGGCACCTCGCCCGGAATTCTCTATAGGGGACCCGGCCCTCGAGTTAAGCTCAACTATGTGCTCATGGTTGTATACATACACATTATCAATTGCTGGATGCAATTCAATTATTTAAATCTTGCGGTTCATACGATATTACTTGATTTCAAACCTTTGAGCTCACCAGCTTTAGCTGACCCATTTAGCATGTATCGCAGGTACCAAGCAGTAGGTTGTTTCTGCTTCTGGACTTCTAGCTCGAGTCAGCATACAGACGTTTGAGATTTTCTTGCATTAGTATATTTTGTACAAGTACTTATGTACTGAAATCTCCTTTTATTTAAACTCGAGCTATGTAAAGCTATAAATGTTGTAAACATTTCAATATCAATATATTTTGTTAAAACGACGCATATAGAGTCGTTTACTATATATCTTTGTGCTTTGTTATTGATTAGTAACACCCAAATCGTGCTTCCGCAAATCAATCAAATTTGGGGGTGTTACAGATTGGTATCAGAGCCTAAGATTATAGTGAACTAGGTTGCATTTAGTGGACCTAGACTATGACCATTAGGCGGTATTCCTTACTAGGTATAACTGGTTCAGTGATTACATCATACGAGTTTAATTTAACATAGCCTGATCAACTATGTACAATTAAGCAAAGATGATGTAAGATCTGAAAGTAGTTATGGCTGAACAGGGTACACTAGAAGACTCTGACCTCGAGAGGACCGAGACTTAAACATGTTTATGCTAGACACTCAATAGGCTATATTATATAGGAACTATATGAATATAGGCCTCACTCTTACTAACGCTTTGTCTTAGAAATGGCAAACATACCATCAAATTCATCGCGCTCTCAATCCGGGTCGCAGAACCCAAGGGTAGCTAGGAGGAACGCCAGGTTGCCTCGAGCTGGCCCGTACCCCACTCACTTCACCTTGCCGGCCTTAGCCGCTAGGGTGAACCAACACGAGCAATGACTTTGCACCATGGATGTCGTGCTGCAGGAAACCAACGAGAACTGGAGACTTACATACCTTGAACGCATCGAACAAGTCTCCGACGACCTTGAAACCACAAACAACAACATGGATGTCCTTCGCAACCAAGTAATAGAAATAAGCGTGGAAAATGCCCTCCTGCGTCAAAGGATGGAAGAATGTGAACAGCGTTCACATGAAGCAGAAGAGTATGCCCGTGGACTAACACAACGACTAGCACTAGCAGAAGATAACGCCCGACAAGCTAGCAGACTTACAAACACTGTGGACCGTCTTGTCACAATGATGGAACAAATTAATCTACGTTAAGACTAGTGTAGTCTTTGCCTTGTAATCTATCCTGTAATCTAGTAACTATCTAAGCTCTACTCTATAATTAGTCGGATGTAACAATTCCCGACACCTTTTGTAATACATCCGTAGGATGTAACCTTTGAACTCATATTATCTATCAAATGTTCCTTGTTGTTTCAACTCATATAAATTGTCATTTTTTTTCCATGTTGATGTCATGTATTACTGCTTTTATACATGTACATCTATAACAAATACAACTTTCCTACGAAATCTCATGTATCTTCATTTCTTTTATTGAAGAATCATGCCGCCAAAGTCAAGACCTTACATCGACGCTCAGCTTACATCACTCATAACCCAGGCTGTGACTGAAGCCTTGGCTCAGAATACCCCACAAAATTCCACAAGGAACAGTGATCTCGCTGAAACCCCCGCTACTAAACCTTGTTATTACAAGGACTTTCAGAGCTGTAAACCCTCAAGCTTCAAGGGTTCTGAAGGAGCCATCGGACTGATCAGGTGGTTCGAAAAGATGGAAACTGTTTTCCGTGTCAGCAAATGCGCGGAGAACGACAAAGTAAACTTCGCCACCTGCTCTCTCGAAGATGATGCCCACTCTTGGTGGAACTCATATACCCAATCAGTGGGTGCTGACATTGCCTACCAACTCTCTTGGGAGGACTTGAAAGCAAACACTACAACAAAAAGCACTTTTTAGGACCTTTTTCTTAGGACGCTTGTCAAGTAGTGTCCTAAAAAGTACTTTTTAGGACCATTTGTGTTTTTGAGACCTAGTATCATAGAGTTTAATAGGACACTGGTTATATATGTCAGAATAAATAAGAGTTATAGGACACTTTTTATATATGGTCGTATCAAATAGAATCTATTAGGACACTTAATAAATATGTCCTATTATATAAGGTTTTATAGGACACTTATTATTTATAGTCTTATAAAACATATTCTATTACGACCTGGCAGCTCGACCCCAGCCAGGGGCTCTGCCCCTTGGACCCCGCCAGGGGCTGCCGCCCCTTGGACCCCGCTACCAGGGGCGCTGCCCCCGGACCCCCGTACTTAGATTCCGTAACGGCTTCTAAAACACAATCAAAACACATTTTTCAAGTAAAACGCCACGAAATCAAAATAATAATAGTTGAGATTATTATTACAAATCCGTCACCAACGGGCCGTACATGTTTTCAAACACTTAACAAATCAACCAAATCGTAGTAATTTGGACATATATATAGTTGTGTAACAACTATAAGGGTGATCTTTTGAGATACCCAATCATGTTTATAACCATCGCGTGTCGTGGACACCCTCAGGTTACAAGTCTTTGGACTTCATACTCGGCTAATCAACTCAAGTTTATTAAGTTAAACTCAACAGACTCAGGTGAGTCTCATAGCCCCTCTTTTTACTATTTTACTCAGTGGTGTGATATATTGCTCATTTTTAACATGTGAAAGCAAGTACAAACATTTCCATATACTACATGAGTTTTTCACAACTAATCATTTAAAGTCCTCCGTCAGCATAGTTGTTAATACGTTGTAGCGTGAATATTAGTATATGGTACCATATAGGATTGACCCTCCTCGTTCGGGTTAGCAAGCACTAACCGGGTAAACGGACGTACTAATATTTGGGAAGACGAATGTTGATTAGGCATTCGTGGAGGCACCTCGCCCGGAATTCTCTATAGGGGACCCGGCCCTCAAGTTAAGCTCAACTATGTGCTCATGGCTGTATACATACACATTATCAATTGCTGGATGCAATTCAATTATTTAAATCTTGCGGTTCATACGATATTACGTGATTTCAAACCTGTGAGCTCACCAGCTTTAGCTGACCCATTTAGCATGTATCACAGGTACCAAGCAGTAGGTTGTTTCTGCTTCTGGACTTCTAGCTCGAGTCAGCATACAGACGTTTGAGATTTTCTTGCATTAGTATATTTTGTACAAGTACTTATGTACTGAAATCTCCTTTTATTTAAACTCGAGCTATGTAAAGCTATAAATGTTGTAAACATCTCTATATCAATATATTTTGGTAAAACGACGCATATAGAGTCGTTTACTATATATCTTTGTGCTTTGTTATTGATTAGTAACACCCAAATCGTGCTTCCGCAAATCAATCAAATTTGGGGGTGTTACAGATTGGTATCAGAGCCTAAGGTTATAGTGAACTAGGTTGCATTTAGTGGACCTAGACTATGACCATTAGGCGGTATTCCTTACTAGGTATAACTGGTTCAGTGATTACATCATGCGAGTTTAATTTAACATAGCCTGATCAACTATGTACAATTAAGCAAAGATGATGTAAGATCTGAAAGTAGTTATGGCTGAACAGGGTACACTAGAAGACTCTGACCTCGAGAGGACCGAGACTTAAACATGTTTATGCTAGACACTCAATAGGCTATATTATATAGGAACTATATGAATATAGGCCTCACTCTTACTAACGCTTTGTCTTAGAAATGGCAAACATACCATCAAATTCATCGCGCTCTCAATCCGGGTCGCAGAACCCAAGGGTAGCTAGGAGGAACGCCAGGTTGCCTCGAGCTGGCCCGTACCCCACTCACTTCACCTTGCCGGCCTTAGCCGCTAGGGTGAACCAACACGAGCAGCGACTTCGCACCATGGATGTCGTGCTGCAGGAAACCAACGAGAACTGGAGACTTACATCCCTTGAACGCATCGAACAAGTCTCCGACGACCTTGAAACCACAAACAACAATATGGATGTCCTTCGCAACCAAGTAATAGAAATAAGCGTGGAAAATGCCCTCCTGCGTCAAAGGATGGAAGAATGTGAACAGCGTTCACAGGAAGCAGAAGAGTATGCCCGTGGACTAACACAACGACTAGCACTAGCAGAAGATAACGCCCGACAAGCTAGCAGACTTGCAAACACTGTGGACCGTCTTGTCACAATGATGGAACAAATTAATCTACGTTAAGACTAGTGTAGTCTTTGCCTTGTAATCTATCCTGTAATCTTGTAACTATCTAAGCGCTACTCTATAATTAGTCGGATGTAACAATTCCCGACACCTTTTGTAATACATCCGTAGGATGTAACCTTTGAACTCATATTATCTATCAAATGTTCCTTGTTGTTTCAACTCATATAAATTGTCATTTTTTTTCCATGTTGATGTCATGTATTACTGCTTTTATACATGTACATCTATAACAAATACAACTTTCCTACGAAATCTCATGTATCTTCATTTCTTTTATTGAAGAATCATGCCGCCAAAGTCAAGACCTTACATCGACGCTCAGCTTACATCACTCATAACCCAGGCTGTGACTGAAGCCTTGGCTCAGAATACCCCACAAAATTCCACAAGGAACAGTGATCTCGCTGAAACCCCCGCTACTAAACCTTGTTATTACAAGGACTTTCAGAGCTGTAAACCCTCAAGCTTCAAGGGTTCTGAAGGAGCCATCGGACTGATCAGGTGGTTCGAAAAGATGGAAACTGTTTTCCGTGTCAGCAAATGCGCGGAGAACGACAAAGTAAACTTCGCCACCTGCTCTCTCGAAGATGATGCCCACTCTTGGTGGAACTCATATACCCAATCAGTGGGTGCTGACATTGCCTACCAACTCTCTTGGGAGGACTTGAAAGCAAACACTACAACAAAAAGCACTTTTTAGGACCTTTTTCTTAGGACGCTTGTCAAGTAGTGTCCTAAAAAGTACTTTTTAGGACCATTTGTGTTTTTGAGACCTAGTATCATAGAGTTTAATAGGACACTGGTTATATATGTCAGAATAAATAAGAGTTATAGGACACTTTTTATATATGGTCGTATCAAATAGAATCTATTAGGACACTTAATAAATATGTCCTATTATATAAGGTTTTATAGGACACTTATTATTTATAGTCTTATAAAACATATTCTATTACGACCTGGCAGCTCGACCCCAGCCAGGGGCTCTGCCCCTTGGACCCCGCCAGGGGCTGCCGCCCCTTGGACCCCGCTACCAGGGGCGCTGCCCCCGGACCCCCGTACTTAGATTCCGTAACGGCTTCTAAAACACAATCAAAACACATTTTTCAAGTAAAACGCCACGAAATCAAAATAATAATAGTTGAGATTATTATTACAAATCCGTCACCAACGGGCCGTACATGTTTTCAAACACTTAACAAATCAACCAAATCGTAGTAATTTGGACATATATATAGTTGTGTAACAACTATAAGGGTGATCTTTTGAGATACCCAATCATGTTTATAACCATCGCGTGTCGTGGACACCCTCAGGTTACAAGTCTTTGGACTTCATACTCGGCTAATCAACTCAAGTTTATTAAGTTAAACTCACAAGACTCAGGTGAGTCTCATAGCCCCTCTTTTTACTATTTTACTCAGTGGTGTGATATATTGCTCATTTTTAACATGTGAAAGCAAGTACAAACATTTCCATATACTACATGAGTTTTTCACAACTAATCATTTAAAGTCCTCCGTCAGCATAGTTGTTAATACGTTGTAGCGTGAATATTAGTATATGGTACCATATAGGATTGACCCTCCTCGTTCGGGTTAGCAAGCACTAACCGGGTAAACGGACGTACTAATATTTGGGAAGACGAATGTTGATTAGGCATTCGTGGAGGCACCTCGCCCGGAATTCTCTATAGGGGACCCGGCCCTCAAGTTAAGCTCAACTATGTGCTCATGGCTGTATACATACACATTATCAATTGCTGGATGCAATTCAATTATTTAAATCTTGCGGTTCATACGATATTACGTGATTTCAAACCTGTGAGCTCACCAGCTTTAGCTGACCCATTTAGCATGTATCACAGGTACCAAGCAGTAGGTTGTTTCTGCTTCTGGACTTCTAGCTCGAGTCAGCATACAGACGTTTGAGATTTTCTTGCATTAGTATATTTTGTACAAGTACTTATGTACTGAAATCTCCTTTTATTTAAACTCGAGCTATGTAAAGCTATAAATGTTGTAAACATCTCTATATCAATATATTTTGTTAAAACGACGCATATAGAGTCGTTTACTATATATCTTTGTGCTTTGTTATTGATTAGTAACACCCAAATCGTGCTTCCGCAAATCAATCAAATTTGGGGGTGTTACAGATTGGTATCAGAGCCTAAGGTTATAGTGAACTAGGTTGCATTTAGTGGACCTAGACTATGACCATTAGGCGGTATTCCTTACTAGGTATAACTGGTTCAGTGATTACATCATGCGAGTTTAATTTAACATAGCCTGATCAACTATGTACAATTAAGCAAAGATGATGTAAGATCTGAAAGTAGTTATGGCTGAACAGGGTACACTAGAAGACTCTGACCTCGAGAGGACCGAGACTTAAACATGTTTATGCTAGACACTCAATAGGCTATATTATATAGGAACTATATGAATATAGGCCTCACTCTTACTAACGCTTTGTCTTAGAAATGGCAAACATACCATCAAATTCATCGCGCTCTCAATCCGGGTCGCAGAACCCAAGGGTAGCTAGGAGGAACGCCAGGTTGCCTCGAGCTGGCCCGTACCCCACTCACTTCACCTTGCCGGCCTTAGCCGCTAGGGTGAACCAACACGAGCAGCGACTTCGCACCATGGATGTCGTGCTGCAGGAAACCAACGAGAACTGGAGACTTACATCCCTTGAACGCATCGAACAAGTCTCCGACGACCTTGAAACCACAAACAACAATATGGATGTCCTTCGCAACCAAGTAATAGAAATAAGCGTGGAAAATGCCCTCCTGCGTCAAAGGATGGAAGAATGTGAACAGCGTTCACAGGAAGCAGAAGAGTATGCCCGTGGACTAACACAACGACTAGCACTAGCAGAAGATAACGCCCGACAAGCTAGCAGACTTGCAAACACTGTGGACCGTCTTGTCACAATGATGGAACAAATTAATCTACGTTAAGACTAGTGTAGTCTTTGCCTTGTAATCTATCCTGTAATCTTGTAACTATCTAAGCGCTACTCTATAATTAGTCGGATGTAACAATTCCCGACACCTTTTGTAATACATCCGTAGGATGTAACCTTTGAACTCATATTATCTATCAAATGTTCCTTGTTGTTTCAACTCATATAAATTGTCATTTTTTTTCCATGTTGATGTCATGTATTACTGCTTTTATACATGTACATCTATAACAAATACAACTTTCCTACGAAATCTCATGTATCTTCATTTCTTTTATTGAAGAATCATGCCGCCAAAGTCAAGACCTTACATCGACGCTCAGCTTACATCACTCATAACCCAGGCTGTGACTGAAGCCTTGGCTCAGAATACCCCACAAAATTCCACAAGGAACAGTGATCTCGCTGAAACCCCCGCTACTAAACCTTGTTATTACAAGGACTTTCAGAGCTGTAAACCCTCAAGCTTCAAGGGTTCTGAAGGAGCCATCGGACTGATCAGGTGGTTCGAAAAGATGGAAACTGTTTTCCGTGTCAGCAAATGCGCGGAGAACGACAAAGTAAACTTCGCCACCTGCTCTCTCGAAGATGATGCCCACTCTTGGTGGAACTCATATACCCAATCAGTGGGTGCTGACATTGCCTACCAACTCTCTTGGGAGGACTTGAAAGCAAACACTACAACAAAAAGCACTTTTTAGGACCTTTTTCTTAGGACGCTTGTCAAGTAGTGTCCTAAAAAGTACTTTTTAGGACCATTTGTGTTTTTGAGACCTAGTATCATAGAGTTTAATAGGACACTGGTTATGTATGTCATAATAAATAAGAGTTATAGGACACTTTTTATATATGGTCGTATAAAATAGAATCTATTAGGACACTTAATAAATATGTCCTATTATATAAGGTTTTATAGGACACTTATTATTTATAGTCTTATAAAACATATTCTATTACGACCTGGCAGCTCGACCCCAGCCAGGGCTCTGCCCCTTGGACCCCGCCAGGCGCTGCCGCCCCTTGGACCCCGCTACCAGGGGCGCTGCCCCCGGACCCTCGTACTTAGATTCTGTAACGGCTTCTAAAACACAATCAAAACACATTTTTCAAGTAAAACGCCACGAAATCAAAATAATAATAGTTGAGATTATTATTACAAATCCGTCACCAACGGGCCGTACATGTTTTCAAACACTTAACAAATCAACCAAATCGTAGTAATTTGGACATATATATAGTTGTGTAACAACTATAAGGGTGATCTTTTGAGATACCCAATCATGTTTATAACCATCGCGTGTCGTGGACACCCTCAGGTTACAAGTCTTTGGACTTCATACTCGGCTAATCAACTCAAGTTTATTAAGTTAAACTCACAAGACTCAGGTGAGTCTCATAGCCCCTCTTTTTACTATTTTACTCAGGGGTGTGATATATTTCTCATTTTTAACATGTGAACGCAAGTACAAACATTTCCATATACTACATGAGTTTTTCACAACTAATCATTTAAAGTCCTCCGTCAGCATAGTTGTTAATACGTTGTAGCGTGAATATTAGTATATGGTACCATATAGGATTGACCATCCTCGTTCGGGTTAGCAAGCACTAACCGGGTAAACGGACGTACTAATATTTGGGAAGACGAATGTTGATTAGGCATTCGTGGAGGCACCCCGCCCGGAATTCTCTATAGGGGACCCGGCCCTCGAGTTAAGCTCAACTATGTGCTCATGGCTGTATACATACACATTATCAATTGCTGGATGCAATTCAATTATTTAAATCTTGCAGTTCATACGATATTACTTGATTTCAAACCTATGAGCTCACCAGCTTTAGCTGGCCCATTTAGCATGTATCGCAGGTACCAAGCAGTAGGTTGTTTCTGCTTCTGGACTTCTAGCTCGAGTCAGCATACAGACATTTGAGATTTTCTTGCATTAGTATATTTTGTACAAGTACTTATGTACTGAAATCTCCTTTTATTAAAACTCGAGCTATGTAAAGCTATAAATGTTGTAAACATTTCAATATCAATATATTTTGTTAAAACGACGCATATAGAGTCGTTTACTATATATCTTTGTGCTTTGTTATTGATTAGTATCACCCAAATCGTGCTTCCGCAAATCAATCAAATTTGGGGGTGTTACAACTTCGTGGTATACTGCGATGCTTCCCATCAAGGTCTCGGTTGCGTGCTGATGCAACGAGACAAGGTCATTGCTTACGCCTCACGACAACTCAAAATCCACGAAAAGAACTACACTACGCATGACCTGGAACTTGAAGCAGTCGTTTTTGCTCTCAAAATCGGGAGACATTATCTTTACGGCACTAAGTGCACAATCTTCACCGACCACAAAAGTCTCCAACACATATTCGATCAAAAGGATCTTAACATGAGGCAACGTCGCTGGGTCGAGTTGCTTACCGATTACGACTGCGAAATCAAATACCATCCAGGGAAGGCAAATGTTGTTGCCGATGCCCTCAGTCGAAAGGAACGATCGAAACCACTTCGAGTCCTAGCCCTCAGTATGACTATTCACAATGATCTAGACCTTCAAATCCTCGTTGCTCAACTAGAAGCCCTGAAGACCGATAACATCAAAAATGAAGCCTTGCGAGGCATGGAGAAACAATTCGAAATCAAGCCTAATGGAATTAGATATTTCTCAAATTGAATCTGGTTGCCTAGTTTTGGGAACCTGCGAGACTTGGTGATGGATGAAGCTCACAAGTCTAAATATTCTATCCATCCAGGATCCGACAAAATGTATCACGGTATCAAGGATTTTTATTGGTGGCCGAACATGAAAGCCGAAATCGCCACCTATGTTAGCAAGTGCCTTACTTGCTCAAAAGTCAAAGCTGAATATCAAAAGCCTTCTGGCTTACTTCAACAACCCGACATTCCTGAATGGAAATGGGAACAGATCGCCATGGATTTCATAACCAAACTACCCAAGTCATCGAGCGGTTGCGATACCATTTGGGTGATCATCGATCGTCTCACGAAATCTGCTCATTTCCTGGCGATCAAGGAAACCGATAAAATGGAACGCCTCTCCCGAATTTACATCAAGGAAATCATTTCTCGACACGGTGTTCCGATCTCGATTATCTCTGATAGGGATAGTCGCTTCACATCTCGCTTTTGGCAGTCACTTCAAAAATCATTGGGTACCCGTCTCGATATGAGTACCGCATACCATCCTCAAACCGATGGCCAAAGTGAACGAACAATTCAAACACTGGAAGATATGCTACGGGCCTGCGTAGTTGACTTCGGTGTAAACTAGGAACAACATCTACCATTGTGCGAGTTTTCATACAACAACAACTATCATACCAGCATTAAGGCTGCACCTTTTGAGGCATTGTACGGTCGTAAGTGCCGATCACCTATCTGTTGGACCGAGGTTGGGGATAGCCAACTCACGGGTCCAGAAATTATTCACGAAACAACCGAGAAAATCTTCGAGATTCAAAACAAACTCAAAGCCGCACGTGATCGTCAGAAAAGTTATGCTGACGTGAGACGCAAACCACTCGAGTTCCAAGTTGGGGATCGAGTACTACTCAAAGTATCGCCTTGGAAAGGCGTAATTCGTTTTGGCAAACGAGGAAAGTTAAATCCCAAGTACATTGGGCCATTCGAGATCCTCGAGAGGATTGGTCCAGTGGCATATTGATTGCAGCTGCCATCCGAGCTTAGCAGCGTGCACCCCACTTTTCATATCTCAAATCTGAAGAAGTGTCTGTCTAATGAGACACTTATCATTCCACTCGATGAAATTCGAGTTGACGACAAGCTTCACTTCATTGAGGAACCCGCCGAAATCATGGACCGTGAGGTCAAACAACTCAAACAAAGTCGCATTCCCATCGTCAAAGTTAGGTAGAATTCGCGGCGCGGTCCGGAATTCACCTGGGAACGGGAAGATCAAATGAAACTCAAGTATTCTCAGTTATTCGTTGACGTTACTGCAAACACGACTTCCACTTAAATTTCAGGACGAAATTCTTCTAACAGGGGGAGAATGTGACAACCGTCAAATTAGGACTAGAAATTAGTGCCTAATCAAGTTTTAATACATGTAATTAGTTCTGTGTTAGGCTAATTTGTGTATCAAGTATTATATATTGTTGAATATATATATACAAGTATGCGATTTGATTAAATCGTACAAGTTCCAAATTGAATATAATTCGGTTCAATTAAATACGGACGTTGGTGAACAATTTTATTAAATAAAATAATATTATTTAATAACACAATTATATCCAAAATATTATTTTTAATAATATTTCATACACAATTCGTATCGTATGAACCATGGCTTCGCGACGAAAATGTAAAACGCACGAACAAAACGAAACAAGTTAAAGTTATATATTATTACTCAATTATTAAGTATTTGGTAAAATACTTCAACAAACTATTGGATAATTATTCACATTTTAAAATGTACATTTAAACGCGTATTAAATTAATTAAACTATTAAACAGTCGGGAAAACGAACACCGCACGGAGCGCGAATACACGTAGCAGAAAGTGGAGACCCACACCTCGGTGGGCCCCCACCGAATCAGCCAAAAGATGGGGTTTCCCCCACCTTATCTCATTTCATCATCATCACCTCTTTATCTCTCTCTCTTTTCCATTTTCTTTCAAAACAACCATCTACCACCATCATCAAAAACCATCAAATTACATCACAAAACGACCTCAAATCGCAAATCTAAATAGGGAATAACGACCACCTCGCGACGATCTACACTTCCATCTTTCCGGAATTTCATTTCGACACCGCGTAAGTTTCCGACAAAAACCCGAAACTCTCCGTTTTCGCTCTTTTTTATGTGTTTGCTGTTTATATAAGCTCAAAATGTCCATATAAGGGTTGGGTAAAAGATTTGGAACGAATGGTCGCCGGAAAACACGTTTTCGGCCCAAAATCCGGCGAACAGTTGGAAGTGTCGCTAGTGTGCCAAAAAACAGTACTAGCGACACTAGCCAAGTGTCGCTATGCATAAGTGTCGCCCCTATAGCGACACTACTTAAGTGTCGCTGAATTACTTAACCAGTTTTAACTTAGCGAGACTCCCTTAGTGACGCCAAAATTCATAAGTGTCGCCATAGCGACACTACTCAAGTGTCGCCTAAGCCTGTAGCGACACTAGCTTAGTGTCGCCAACCCGTAGCGACACTAGCTTAGTGTCGCCAAAAACAGAATATTTACAACTTTTTACTAAGTGTCGAGACCTAAATTTTATCACTTGATTTTACCCAAATTCAAGTCCAGATGCGTTTTTCACCAAAGCAATATAGTAGAAATAAAAATTTTCCAAGCTGACTTGGCAGCTCGACCCCAACCAGGGGCTCTGCCCCTTGGACCCCGCTACCAGGGGCGCTGCCCCCGGACCCCCGTACTTAGATTCCGTAAGCACATTTCTCACCAAGTGTCAAACTTGTACAACTTCAAAACGCTTATACGATACAACTTTTCAAACATAATGGAATTTGCTTTTCAAGTATAACGCTTCGAAATCAATGTGATAACATCAAGACTATTATTACAATTAATCACCAACGGGCCGTACACGTTTTTCAAAACTCAAATCAATCAACCAAATCGTAGTAATTTGGACAAGTCAATCAACCAAATCGGGATAATTTGGACAAACTATTACAAAGGTAGTCTTTCGAGATACCTATTCAGTTAATAACCATTGCGCGTATTGAACGCCCTCAGGTTACAAGTTTCGGACATCAATTCACAGTTAATCAATTTCGGTTTATCTAGATAACCACTTCAAGACTCAGGTGAGTCTCATGGCCCCTATTTTTCTGCTTTTCAATCAGGGGTGTGATATTATTGCTCGTTTTGTTTTACAAGTTGAACGCAAGTACAAATCAAATCAAATACTACATGAGTTTCAAGCTAATCAATTTAAAGCCCTCCATAGCATAGTCTTGTAATACGTAGTAGCGTGAATGTTAGTATATGATATCATATAGGATTGACAATCCTCATCCGGGTTAGCACGCACTAACTGGTCAAACGGATGTATTAGCATTTGGGAAGACGAGTGTAGATTAGGCACTCGTAGGAGGCATTCAAGTTAGGTTTCCTTGATTGGACCTGACAACTCAAGTTAAGCTCAGATTATGTGCTCGTGGCTGTATAACTTTTATTTTGCTTAATTGCATTTTAAATTCAATTATTAAATCTTGCGGTTCATACAAACATATGTGTTGACATACAAACCTGTGAGCTCACCAGCGTTTCGCTGACCAATTTTAGCATGTATCACAGGTGACCAGCAGTAGGTTGGACTGCTCAAGTAAGGATCAATTAGCTCGAGTCATCATGTAAACAATCAGAGATTTAATTGCATTATTATATTTTGTATAGATTAATTATATACTTAAATATCTCAATTTCGAGCAGAGCTAATGTAAACAATATTTTTGATGTAAACTTTGTTTTTATCAATACAAGTTAAAACAACGCATATAGTGGTCGTTCATTATATATCTTGGTGCTATGATTATTGATTCGTAACACCCAAATCTTGCTTCCGCTAAACGATAAATTTGAGGGTGTTACAGCCTCCAAGTAAGGAAGCTCTGCTAGGTGGTCTGCGCGTGAGAAATTGGTTTTCTCCGAGGTTAGTGTTTTTCCTTATTTATCTGTTTTGTTTATTGCACTATTTTATTAAGTTAAGATCCTTTAGGGTTTTAGTTTCCTAATTGCCTTAGATTATTAGATTATTGTTTTTCCGCTGCGTGTATAATAATCTAGTTTGGTAATAGAAAACCCAATAGTGGTATCAGAGCCATAGCTTAATAAATAGATGCATTCAATTATCTGCAATAGTATGCATTCAATTATCAGAGCCATAGCTTAATAAATAGATGCATTCAATGGCTCGGGGAAATTTCATTCTTAGATTTGGATCCCCTAGATGTGATAGCACATTTGGACTCGAAGCGATTCTCTCGGTCAAAGACTGATTTGATTGAAGCTATTGTCTATACTGTGTGATGGGCTATATGGCGGTACCGTAACGATACGGTTTTCCACCAGGAAAAGGATCAAAAGGAGATGCTGTCTGACACGATTCGTAACTATTCGTATTTGTGGTATTGTAATAGGAATAAGAAAATTTCCGTAAAATGGGATGAGTGGTTAAATAACCCTCTATGTAAATTGTAATCTTTTTTCTCGGTCGGTTGTGCTTTTTCAACCGACGTTATCAATATACCAGCTGTTAAAAAAAAAGCGGTCTAATTTATCACATATCATATAAGGATTTCATCGATATTTATAAAAAATAAATACAAATAATTGAGTAGCCGTGTATACACGGGTTTTAGGCTAGTTCAAATATATAGAAATACAATGGATAATGATTTCTTATTTTATTTTTTGAGCAGATGATGATTTCTTGTTACGTTTTCAAAATCAAATCAAAATTGAGTTGTTTGCTAGTAAAACATCAATTGCAACAATATCATGTATTTTTCCGATTTGCAATTAGAATGAATTATGACTTGCAAATTTTAATTTATTTAATATTCTAAAATATAAAGAAATCCAACTATTTTAAAAAGATGATAGTGGATTAGTGGGCACATTTCTACTTAAACTGGCAGGAAATAAATTTTAGTTCCCGGTAAATTTCCCCGCGAAAGTTTCTTCACAGTTGAACCACATTCTCCCTTCGATATTTCTATACTTCGGTTACTCTATATCCGACTTTATCAAAGAAACCGTAATATAATGTTTATTCAATGTTTCTCTAGCCCTGTAAAATCAAATGGACAGACTCACTCCTAACTTAACAAGTCAAAATGAATGTGGGGCGATCACCTACATATGTCATATGATCCAACATCATAATCACAAAGTACAAATCAAAATATGCGTAACAAGGTTTATCAATGGACCGTAATATCATGAAGGGTACATATCGGGACTTTTGTGTTTATCGAATTGGTCTTTTACTTAACTACACAACATCAACGGAGTGGTTGCTCAATATCCCTTTTCTTACATTTTTGTTGTTACAAAGCTGGTGGAAAAATGGATGGGTTGGTCCGGGTGAGGTAAGGCCGTAATAATGAGTCACAATGAGTTTGTGTCAATAATTAATTTGAATACATAGTTTATGCTATGAGTGTTAGTTATTATGTAGGTAACACGAATTTTAAATAATGCTTCTATTATTTATCTTGGTGAGAGCATCAACTCATTCATGCTAGGTTGCGTTTTGTAATTATGTGTGAATTTTTTATGGTTCGGTATATTTTCCAAAATATATATTACTAGTAGGTTATTTTATGTTAACATTGCTTATTAAAACTGATATAATACGCAATAAAAATAAACAAAATTGCCGTTTTTTTACATTTAATGGGTCGACACATATCCAGATCCATTGATTTAGTTGGATCTTTGGTCGGATCATGATCCATTAACTAATAAGTCAGATCTACACCCATTTAAATGGATCTTGTGACCAATTGAATCTTGTCAAGATCTGATCCGATCCGGCTCATTGACAGATCTATAGTGATTTAACTTAAACTAGGATGAGATGTGAAATTTTGCATCTATATTACTGTCATTCTTTGTACCCAACATCAACCGGAAAAAGAGGCTTCATGCTATGACACTTGCATATGTAATGTGGAACGTGGTTTATAGGTGATTGAGTTATGAGGAGGGCTACTTCTAACAGAGTAACAGCTACATTACTATATTAATGTTTTTGCGCGCACATATATTTATGTTAACATTTTGAAAGTGTAGAGCATCTCCGTATATATATTTGTTGAGAGTTGTGAAAATCAAACTAAGAAAAAAGAAACGAAATCGAAAGTGATTTGGATTCCTGATTTGACGTAAAAAGTCATGTTTTACGCACATCTTTTACCTCATATTTAGCACTCAATTAACAAAATCATGCCAATAAAGTTCACATTTATCACATTTTGTTAAAAAGGTCTAAACTTTATAAATATTTCAAAAACAACGGTAAATGGACGAAAAACACACTTAAAAAGGCATAATTCGTTCAACACGCTATTTTATCCTAAAACTCCGATCTGGGACTTAATAAATATCTTAAAATGTAGGTATGGAGAATACGAATGCGTGGATATAAAGAACGTTGAAAACGGATCAAGAACGAAGAAGTTAGAGCCAAACAAGTACGATCCAGCACACAAGACTTACGATCCAGCACACAAGACCATGGACCAAGGGGATACCACCCTCTAGGGGCCGTATACCCCCCTTCAGGGGCCGTATACCCCCTCTACAGGGCCGTATACCCCCTGTTTGGGGTGGTATACCCCCTTCTAGGGTGGTGTACCCCCTCTTTGGCGCCGGATACGCCCTATTTGCTACCGAATACGCCCTATTTGCTATCGAATACGCCCCTTTTAGGGTGGTATACCATTTTTATGGTGTCGAATTTCATAGCTCAGGGGTGTATTTCAGTGTAAATCTGGAGCGAGGGTGTTAAGTGTAAAATTGTAACTTGTGAAGCCTATAAATAGAGGCCCTCACCTCCTCATTCAACACACCTTCAATCCATTCTACACTCTCACTTTCACACACACTTTCTTTTGTAATTTCATTTCTTAGGTAGTTTCTCTCTCTAACACTTCTCTAAGGAGTTAGAGGAGAAAATAGTGGGTAGCTAGTAGATTAGAGGAGAGATAATCTTTGTAATAAAGGAGTATTGCTGTTCAAGCTGGTATTCAAGGATTGCAATTATTTTCTCTCTGTTACGCTGCTCTATTATCCGGTGATATCTATTCCCTCATACTGTTATTATGTCTGAATTATCCATGCGTAATATTATGGTATGTGCTTTATTTGTTGCCATGTTTATTGAGTAGTGTAATATTGTGATTGTTGGAATGTAGATATTTAGGAGTAGGGATGATGTTAAATTAATCTTTAATTAAATATGTGATTGGAAATTGTTATGTTATGTATCGGGTTAAACTTTTCAAGCGGTAGATCTAAACCACCATATACACCCTTTCCAAGCTTTCACGTGGCTATTACTTTAGTATTAGGACATGATCAACCCTAGTATCGGTAGATAGTTATCTGTGTTATTGTTGAAACTGTGGACATGCTGTAAAAAGGCCCAGTACTTAGTATAGCGCTGGAAACACCTCTGGTGGAGTACAAATGCGTGGAAGCTACGGACCGGTCGTAAGCATATGACACCGTGGATACCTGGAAGTCACCCTTCCTGAACATGGTCTAGTTATATATTAAAGCTGTGGAACTGCTGAAAAACGTAGTATACACCGTGAAACAAACCTAGGGATGAATGTTTGATCGCAAAGGAGGGTCTACACCTTGACAGAAGTATTTGGGCTCATCAACTAACTTAAAGGGATTTGGAAAAGAAAGCGAACATTCAGCTGTAGTGTAAGATGCTTAAACCCCCTTATCCAACATAACTGATAGTTTAACATACAATAGCAAGCAATTAGTACAAACCTTAATAAAATCAATTAGAACTAGGTGTTAAGAACGGTCAGAAATTTAATATCGGTCTGTTACCTTATTCATGCACCCAGGGTTAATCCCAAGAAGGGTCACTTGTCCTCATCGGACAGTGTTAGGGGTTGAGCAGCCTGATCTGATCAGAATCATGATAGCCTAGTACTCAGTGACATACGACTTAGGGTTTCCGCTTTAAATCGTAGGGTGCTAGTGTTTACACCAAACCTCTGTTGATAGTATTTAAGGCAAGTCTCCAATCATCTTTATAATGAACATCATCCCGAAACCAGAATATTGAAACTTCAGCAATCACAACTCTATCTATCTGCTTACCCTATCCGTAGTGTAGTATTTACTTTCCTGCATCTTAGTTAAATTAGAAAATACCAAAAACAAACCCTACCTGCTCTATTAAACCCATCCTACTAGCTACTAATCTCTTAGGTATTTAATTCATTTCGATTCGCTCCGATTTTAAGAACGACACCTGAGTCAGACTTACCGCTTACTACCCTAATACCCTTAGAGCAGTAGGTAGTAATAAAGCTTAGGCTTCCCAGCACTTATAAATTTAAAACCCTCTGATCACCCTCCTCGAGCGTGAGGTCCGACGACAGGAAACGATTCCTGAACCGACCGTTCGGGGTGCGATCAGGTTTTTGGCGCCGCTGCCGGGAATCACATAGCATTGTGATTTGATAAACATACCTTAGAATTAGAAGCCCTTAGGAGAACCTTTCGTTTAAGCCTATCTTTTTCGAAAGTTACTGCTTTCTTAGAATAGTTTAGTTTAGTTATAAAATACAAAAACCATAAAAATATGAAAAATCAAAAATCATCTGATTCTGTTTCTAGCCCAGTTTCTCTGTTCTCTCATAAGACAACAGATGAGATGATGGCATTGGATGATTCTGAATTTTTTGATTTTATGGAAAAGGAATTAGAGGATCACTCCTCTTGTTCTTCATTCCCCAAAGTCAAAGAAGTCTCAAACATCCAAGAAATCGGGATCAGGCAAAAACACTTTGACCTAGAATTAGAGGAATCTCAGCAGAAGATACCAACTTCTGATACTCGCACTTTAAGTAGTCAACTCACCCTTGACCCTGAGATTTCTTCACTTCTGGCCAAGTACCCACACTATGTTAGGCCACCTGACTTTCCCAAAGAAGTACCATTCGGCACTGAGGTTTACTTTTATCCACCCATGTTAGGATTAGATAGAAATGAACGTCTCCACTGCTTGGATGAATACTTTGAATATGATTTCCCTGACATTTTGAGATCATATCCTACTACACAGGATAAGAATCTCTCATGCTCAGATGATCATACATTCAAATCAGGAGCCACCTACATAGATAAACCATTTCAAAGATGTCCAGTCCAACCTAGGTACACCATAGCTAAAACTATATTGGAAGGACCACCCACTGACATCATTGAAATTACAGATATTCCACCCGAGACTGAAACCGAGCGTCATGTCGGAAATTCTTTTAAACCAGATAGGAGAATAGATATATGTGCCAATTTTCTGAAATATCTTAAAATATCGGATTTCCCTTTTTCGGTTGACCAAAGAAAGACCTTCGTGACTATCGAACACAGAATTTTAGGACTCCGCGCTAATTATACTAGAAAAGATGAGTTATTACTAAAATCAGATCTAGACCTGTTAATGAATTTACTTGCTAATACAGATTATCACCCTGTTTCATCAACACGGATTAATCGGTATATGAAACGCCCCTAAACTCGAAAAAATTTTTTTTTTTGGGTCCCACACCTCGGTCCCACATCTTGTACATTTAATACCGTATATTTATCTTTAAATTTTGACCCAAAATAAGACAACATGGTATGTAAATTTCCAGCCATATAGTATAAAGAGGTAAAACAACCTTGTTTTAGGATAGAACAAGCTTGTTTTAGGCTAGAACAAGCTTGTTCTAGTGGTAACACAGACTAAGGTTTTAGAACTAAATTCAAACACGCATAGTTTTTAAACCGCAAGGAATTAGACCATGAAAATTTGCAGGCACCTTTGTTTGACCATATTAAAGGCTTTCCTTTTTGGACTTTTTCATATTTCTCGAAAACACTAAATCTGGACGTATGAGTTGTTTTCGACTATTTTGACCACTTTTACTTGACATATCAAAACTCAAACCACAAGGAATCTAACCAAAACCTTTTGCATATTCCTTTAACATGCCACAACAAACTTAAGACACTATACCAATGTGCCATAACTCTACCTCATTTATACATAGCATAAAATCACTTCTTGACCCATATCGACACCCTCTGACCCGTTTAACAAATAACAACACTTTGACCCATGGGCGATTTACACAAGCTATATACAAAACGATAATTAAAGAAGAGAGACTTGCAACTCAGTACAAGCAAGCCATCCACGCTAATCCTTCTTAATCTCTTTCTTTTCTCTTTGATCCGATTTACCTAAAGCATAAAACATGAATGGGGTAAGCAACCACCGCTTAGTGAGCATATAAGTACTAATTAAGCCTTCACCACAACATATAACAAACACTTTAATCATATTATCAACAACATATATCTTACTCAAAACCATCATTACACCATATAAGAAACAAGGCTTCGTAAGAAACAAGGCTTCATAAGAAACAAGACTTCGTAAGAAACAAGGCTATGCTAGCAACGCTAGCTAATCAACATAACGTGCAAGCCCGTATTCGTAAATACTATGCTAACCGCAGTTAGCTCTCTGGTCAACACTGGATTGTATGATCCTCTTGCTCGGAAGCAATCCGGAAACACATACAATCATTCATATTCTCCATCATATCATCATCATATAATCCACGTGTAGAAACAAGTCATGATACAAATATATGAAACAAGACTATTGAAACATGTATAAGAAACAAGTAACATTTCGCATTAACAATTAACCAATTAAAACACATAATTACAAATAACATCCACATGGTTGTATGATCCTCTTGCTCGGAAGCAATCCGGAAACACATACAACCATTACTCAATTAGCCCCCATATACTCACCTTAGCTTTTAAATCGATGATTTACCAACAATTAGTCAACGCACGATCTCCATGTCTTTAACACCTATCAATGATTCATAACAACAAACAACACACTTTAACACTACCAATCATCGTAATCAAACATCTATTAACACTAATCCTCCCCCACTAGGATTATTCATTATTCATTTTAACTAACCCATCACTAAATAACTAAAGTTACCTTTTTATATCTATAATCACTTCTATTATCAACTAACATAATCATTATCTTTATTAGCATAATCACTTTTCATACCTGATTATTTGTATTTGTCATCAAAACATCATAACAACACCCTATTAACATCATTAATCACTATTCTATTCAAATTACATCACTATTTCAAGATTTACCCAAACCCTAGAAGAACATCAAGAACATAATTAAAGATTTCATCACTTTTAGGTTGTAATATAATCACCCACAAGCTCATTAACACTAATAAACAATAATTCTATCACTTTTAAACACTAATTTTGTATTAAAACTACCACTTTTATAAAACCCATGAAATCCCCACGAAAACCCAATTTCTTAGATAATAAATGGAAGAATTTCACTTACTTAGGTTTGAGAGGAGGAAGAAGATGATGATTTAAACACTAATAGCTTGAATCAAGAATTTAGTTGAGTGATTTGAAAAAGGATGAAGGATTCCTGCGATTTCTCTAGTCTCTGTGGTATTTGGTATTTTCTGGAAATGTTTGGAATAGAATGAAATAACCTCAGACCCTTCCTGCGTATCTATCTGTGTTTATCAAATAAATCTCTTTTATTTTACAGTCTGGAACTGATACTTCATTTATGTTTTCTTTTATATCTTTTTATTTATATCATAATACTTTGTAATAAAATTATATCCTCGTACGAAATTAAATTCCTGAAATTTGGGGTGTTACAACTCTCCCCCACTTATCTCATTCGTGTCCTCACGAATGCTACTAGTCTCTATTCAATCTTAACACCTCTTAACTATATCGAAACGTATACTCATTCTAATCCTCAATGCACAAATCTTCCTTCCCATGACTACCTCATTATTTATTTTAATTCTCTCAACTGCTAGCATTCATATCATTTTACTACTTAACGATTTACTAATACTTCATATCGACTAACCTTATCTTAGCAGTCACATTAAATCATTCTGGTATTTTGGTAGCCTTAACAATTCCATGTGAAATGGCATAATATAAATACGTTGGCCAGACGTCGTTATATTATGTCACTCACACTTCTTTCTCAGGCTATTCGATACCATCAATCTCCAAATGTAATTCCTCTTTCTTTAAACACATATCACAAATTTCATGCAACAGTTAACACAGTCAATAACACTTAATAACAGACACATGATCAGTATCAAGTCAATACACTTTTCACTTTAAACGCATAATCAAAATTACTCACTATTTCCAACTTTGTGTTAACAAATAGTTACACATATTCTCCCTCAGGAGCAAACAACATCACTCAATCATTAGCAAAGAGTTTCTACTACTCCTTGTAATTTATCCACAAACACTTACACTATTAGCTTCATATTCTTCTTAACCCAGTCAACATTCAAAATCTCTAATTCATCATAGAAACACGACTTTAGAAACACATTCAATCACATAATCAGTCCCTGAACCTTATAGAAACAAACCCAACCCGAATCATAATTAAAATCCAAAAACATTGCACTAGGCATCAAGTAACACTAAACATCTCGATTAACGCCTCTATTATCAAATAACTCATATCAAGGCATCATATTAGTTCACTAAATCAAGTTCACTATTATGCATAATTATAATCATAGCAAATCAAACAATTCGTAATAGTTTAAGATCATGCAATCCTAAAGTGGATTACATAACTCTCTTAAACTATCGCTCTGATACCAACTTGAAACGCCCCTAAACTCGAAAAAAAAAAAATTCGGGTCCCACACCTCGGTCCCACATCTTGTACATTTAATACCGTATATTCATCTTTAGATTTTGACCCAAAATAAGACAACATGGTATGTAAATTTCCAGCCATATAGTATAAAGAGGTAAAACAACCTTGTTTTAGGCTAGAACAAGCTTGTTTTAGGCTAGAACAAGCTTGTTCTAGTGTTAAATTCAAACACGCATAGTTTTTAAACCGCAAGGAATTAGACCATGAAAATTTGCAGGCACCTTTGTTTGACCATATTAAAGGTTTTCCTTTTTGGACTTTTTCATATTTCTCGAAAACACTAAATCTGGACGTATGGGTTGTTTTCGACTATTTTGACCACTTTTACTTGACATATCAAAACTCAAACCACAAGGAATCTAACCAAAACCTTTTGCATACTCCTTTAACATGCCACAACAAACTTAAGACACTATACCAATGTGCCATAACTCTACCTCATTTATACATAGCATAAAATCACTTCTTGACCCATATCGACACCCTCTGACCCGTTTAACAAATAACAACACTTTGACCCATGGGCGATTTACACAAGCTATATACAAAACGATAATTAAAGAAGAGAGACTTGCAACTCAGTACAAGCAAGCCATCCACGCTAATCCTTCTTAATCTCTTTCTTTTCTCTTTGATCCGATTTACCTAAAGCATAAAACATGAATGGGGTAAGCAACCACCGCTTAGTGAGCATATAAGTACTAATTAAGCCTTCACCACAACATATATCAAACACTTTAATCATATTATCAACAACATATATCTTACTCAAAACCATCATTACACCATATAAGAAACAAGGCTTCGTAAGAAACAAGGCTTCATAAGAAACAAGACTTCGTAAGAAACAAGGCTATGCTAGCAACGCTAGCTAATCAACATAACGTGCAAGCCCGTATTCGTAAATACTATGCTAACCGCAGTTAGCTCTCTGGTCAACACTGGATTGTATGATCCTCTTGCTCGGAAGCAATCCGGAAACACATACAATCATTCATATTCTCCATCATATCATCATCATATAATCCACGTGTAGAAACAAGTCATGATACAAATATATGAAACAAGACTATTGAAACATGTATAAGAAACAAGTAACATTTCGCATTAACAATTAACCAATTAAAATACATAATTACAAATAACATCCACATGGTTGTATGATCCTCTTGCTCGGAAGCAATCCGGAAACACATACAACCATTACTCAATTAGCCCCCATATACTCACCTTAGCTTTTAAATCGATGATTTACCAACAATTAGTCAACGCACGATCTCCATGTCTTTAACACATATCAATGATTCATAACAACAAACAACACACTTTAACACTACCAATCATCGTAATCAAACATCTATTAACACTAATCCTCCCCCACTAGGATTATTCATTATTCATTTTAACTAACCCATCACTAATTAACTAAAGTTACCTTTTTATATCTATAATCACTTCTATTATCAACTAACATAATCATTATATTTATTAGCATAATCACTTTTCATACCTGATTATTTGTATTTGTCATCAAAACATCATAACAACACCCTATTAACATCATTAATCACTATTCTATTCAAATTACATCACTATTTCAAGATTTACCCAAACCCTAGAAGAACATCAAGAACATAATTAAAGATTTCATCACTTTTAGGTTGTAATATAATCACCTACAAGCTCATTAACACTAATAAACAATAATTCTATCACTTTTAAACCCTAATTTTGTATTAAAACTACCACTTTTATAAAACCCATGAAATCCCCAAGAAAACCCAATTTCTTAGATAATAAATGGAAGAATTTCACTTACTTAGGTTTGAGAGGAGGAAGAAGAGGATGATTTAAACACTAATAGCTTGAATCAAGAATTTAGTTGAGTGATTTGAAAAAGGATGAAGGATTCCTGCGATTTCTCTAGTCTCTGTGGTATTTGGTATTTTCTGGAAATGTTTGGAATAGAATGAAATAACCTCAGACCCTTCCTGTGTATCTATCTGTGTTTATCAAATAAATCTCTTTTATTTTACAGTCTGGAACTGATACTTCGTTTACGTTTTCTTTTATATCTTTTTATTTATATCATAATACTTCGTAATAAAATTATATCCTCGTACGAAATTAAATTCCTGAGATGGCATTTCAAATCCCAAGAAAGTTAAACGGGAATTTAATAATTTCGTTGATGCACTTATAAAATTAGGATACGAGGAGAGAAGTTTTCTGAACGAATTTGAATTATTTTTCTTAAACTCCGCCGACCTAATCTATCACATCACTAAAGTGCTCCGATTTTCATTTATTCCTCGTTACACTTTTTCTCAGCCTCGGGCCCCGAATTAATTATTTGAAAAGTCGAGCCGTTGACTTTAAAACAAAGCGCTTATTTGGAGGCAACCCAATTTTAATAAATAAATCAAGTAGTCAATTTAGTTAAACGCGTAGTAGTTTAAATTTTCAGTTTATTTATTTTCTTCGTAAAAGTTAGGATTTTAAATTTTAAAATTTTTTATGTTTTAAAATTATCTTTAAAAACGTTCTTTAAATTTTGTCTCATCATTTATCACTTAATGTTTAAGTTTTGTTTAATTATTTAACTTCAATTAAACAATTGACAGAATTTAACAACTTTTAAATGGGACTAAAATTTTAAGAACACAAAAATAATTTTTAAAATTTCTAAATAAAACCTTTTTAACCTAATTACCATTTACTTTCACTAAATTACCTCTAAAGGGTAAAAAGGTAAAAAGTAAAAATGGGAAGGAGTTTAAATAAGCAAAAATGAAAATCATTTTCACCATCTTCTTCCTCCCTCTCTCTTGTTCGGCCGAAAACCCCACCACAACCATGCCACCATCAATTTTTCACCATTGTTGAAGATCTTGAGCTCTATATTCTCCATTTTCGTTACTTGTATGCTTCATTAATCATCATTACATCCATTTCAAGGTAAATCACTAACTTAAAATCTCTAGTTCATGATTTTCCCCAAAAGTTAGGGTTTCAATTTGAAACTTGATATTTAGGGCTAAAGATTAGGGCTTTAGGTGTTATTACTTGCTATTTAATGTTTGTATGATGATTAATGTTAGTAATCTAGTGATTTCATGTGAGATTGTTGAACTTTGATTTTCAAAGTGATGAACTTTGACTTTTTGTTGACTTTTTAGCTAGAATTGCCTATGTTTGACTTTTATTGATTAAATGTGCTTATAATGATGTGTTGAACATAAGTAAACTAGTTTGAATTAGTTAATTGATTGGTTTAATGACTTTTGAAAATTAAAGTAAGCATTTTTATGAATATTTGTGAAGTATCATTATTTTAATTAAAATCTTTTCAAACTAAATGATACTTATGCAAGTATTAACTTCAAATGGTTGCTTGAATTTTCGAAACCGTGCTTTAATGATATTAAACGACTAGTTTCATTTTAAAAGAAGCATCATTTTAAATAAAATGTATGAAGCTTTTAAAATGGCAAGTCATGATCTTAGAAAAATCAATATTAAAATTATGTCATTTATAGATTAAGCATTAAGTTGTTGGTTGATTTTATAAATCATTTTGCGAAAACTTGACTAACGCTTAATGTTAAATTCTTTAAATACATAATATGGTCAAAGTTTCATCACTAGTTTTCTTAGTTTATTGTAAAATGCAAGGTTTTGATTAAAGTAAGGTAATTACAAAGTTTCTTTAAAAACTTAATGCTTACTTAGTTACTTACCAATGCATTTTCGTGTGTTTAAAGCCTTTTCTAGGAATCATTTATAAAGTAAGATCTTTTGCCCTAGAAACATGCTTAAGACATTTACCATAGCCTAAGAAACTCATTGGTGTGAAATTTGCAGTTTGATGATTGCGGTTTGGTTAAAAATGTATCTTTCTAGGTTATGGATTATTGAATTTTTAAAGCCTACATTTCAAATTTTTGTTAAAAATTTGAAATGACTTAATGAATTCATATACCTATGATCATGATGCATACTAATTACCTTTTTATCTTGACAGATGAGGTCTGATTCTACAGTTATCCATCCTACTTTGGAATACTTGGCGACTTCCGCCAAAAAGAAGAAACTGATTAGGGATTGGATGAGCCGACCACTTGGAAAAAACAGATTTATCGTTTGGAGAGATGTAAAGGCGATTGGTTATAAAAGAGAGTTGAGGAATTTAGTGAAGTTCAAGATCAATCATAAGAAAATGGATGCTTGGTACAAAATGTTCGCCCTCAATGAAGACATTTATCGAGAGCTAGTTATTGAGTTCATGTTGACCTATGAGTTCAACCCCTACATCAGCAATGTTACAGACAAGCGGTTGATTAGCTTCAATTACAGAGGGGTGAAGCAGCATGTGTCTTTGGCTGAGCTAGCGGTATATCTTTGTTTCTACACTGAGGAGCAGACACATTCTCAGTTATTCTTCGATAGTTCATGGGGTGTTTCGAGTAATGAAGATCATGGGCTGATTTGGGATAATCTAACGGGTACTAGTTTTCATTCAAATGTGAAAGCCTCCGCGTTCTTCAAAGTTGAGCATCGACTTCTGCACAAACTACTAGCTGTATCACTACATGGGAAGAAAGAAACAGGAGGAGCTGTGGGAGCTGATGATCTCTTTATGATGAATGCCATGATTAAGAAGAAGAATGTGAATGTGGCCTTCTTAGTAGCAGAGAGGATTCAGAGAGAGACGACATTTGAGATGACAAAGTATATCTACATGGGAGCTTTCATCACTAGGATTTGTAGCCGTATGGGTTTGCTCACGGAGGATCACATGAGTGAGTATACCAGCTCACCTCATGTTAGATCCCTGCCGTTTGACTTGGACTATTTTTGGACTATTTGGTTGATCACTACTGATTCGAGCGGGCAGGCATTCTGGAAAGCTACCAAAGAGGCCATTCCTGGTTGTATTCTGAAGAGGAAGGGTAGTAAGAGAGACAGGGATGTTGAGGATGATGAGCCAATTGAGATACAGGATGATGACAGTGATGTTAGAGCGCCATAGGTTGATACTAGGGCATATGTCTCTTCTTTTAGGGTTCAGAGTGTTGTTGACTGGACTACACCAGTGACTCCACTTTCTCAGTATTGGACTTTTCATGCACTTCAGGTTAGACATGCTCATGACATCAATGTAGCACGTAAGTTTGGATTGCCGATACCATAGCCACTGATGTACCGATGTGAGACACCACCAGCAGTCTTTCCCATTCCACCAGTCACCACCATTATTCCACCATACACCATGCCCACCACATCTCACCACGAGCCAGTATACTCTGTACACACCTCAGCTGCTCCATCCACTTCACGACAGCCACCCCCAGCTACCCATATCTTGTCTCCGACTTATGAGATCCCGATACCTGATGACCCACATGTCTATCTCCCAGCTATGACCACCACTAATGCTCAGGGCATCACACTCTCAGGACTCTCGGGAATGTTCAACCTCAAACCTTTCCCTGACTCTGAGATCCCAAATGAGAACGACATCAGGAGAGGATACCATATATTACTTGAGGAGACACACATGACACAGCAGTGTTTGCGGGAGTGGGGATTCGACACAACAGAGGAATTGCCTATCCATGTTATGCAGGCCATTCTCAGACAGCACAGAGTTATTGTATCAGAGTATGTATCTGGGAGAGCTGCTAGCGGGGAGCACTCAGCTACTGGCATGCATCCGTCCACTTCTGCTGTTGATCCTCGTGTGACTGATCAGGGGTCTCCTCGTCCTTAGACTTCTTTTTCATCTCCAGTACTTTATCATTATTATTATTATTGGTCTATATTAACACTAACTATTTGGGATGATTTGTGGACTTGTTTACTTTTGAAACTTTCCATCCAGCTTGCTACTCAGCTGGATGATCTATCTATCTATCTTTAATATTATGCTTACGTTTTCTTTGTTTATTTTAGTAGAATAAAATGTGGTTGAATTGATTGTTGAGAATGATGGGAAAGATTCACATCTAGATGACGCGCATTGAAACGGAAGGCTGTTCTTAGATAAAAGCATACTGGAATCTCTAGCAGAGCAAATACATCTTCTTCAGCCAAATCATTTTCATCTCGTGAATCCATGAGGGGAGTTTTTCGTTCTTTTTTGTTGTCTTCCCGAAATATTCATACCATATCCTTTATGCCTAATCTCTAAGTGTGGGATTTTAATTCCATCATCTTAAAAACACAATAAAGTGAGCATTTCCTATAATCAAACTCTAAGTGTGGGATCCCCCAAAAGATCTGCGCCTTAGTAGTGAACATTAGGGACAATGTTCCTTTATGTGTGGGATACACGGTATGTTATACCGTAAAGTTTTCTGACCTTTTGTCCTCTAAAGATAACTTATAACTCGTTTTCCGCTCAAATTTTTCAAAATTATTCTTCGAAAACTCGACTGATTTATCAGTCAACTTTTGAAAATTCTTTGATCTTTTGGTAAGAATAATACTTTTTAAGAATAATCATTTTTTTAGAATAAATAAATTACTTTGGAAAGTACGAGAAGGCAGAATAAGAATCCTTTAAAAATGAAATGGTCATCTTCGAAGCATCGCATGACTTGGCGCATACACCCTATATTGTTGTGTGAGGAACTTGAGCCTTTAATAAGCATTCATTTTTAATGCTTCACCATTCATTTCTGTGTGTGTGCCGATGCATGCGTCTTAGAATTAGAACTTGTTCCTGGTATACGCTTCGAGACCATACCAAAGAGTATGGTACGCGGTATAGGTGCAATTAGAGGATCTTGGCATTCATTAGGATAAAACCTATTTTTCTCATATCTTTTCAAGCCTAACCCTCCGATACTCAATTTTAGTATCGATGATCCGCTTGGTAAACCCTGTTGAGCCTCAACCTTTTCATTTCTAAAAAACCCAAAATATTTCAAAACCCTTTCCTTTCCATACCCACCAAAACCTTATCCTAGAGTTTTTAAATTTTTTAAAAATGCTATTTAGATATTCTTTTTTTCTTTCACTCCAAAAATCACAAAATTCGTGTTTTACTCAAAACTTCTCGTGTGCGTTCTAGAAATCAAATCTCAAAAGATCGAGAATCTTGCGGTGCGAAAAATTGGCACCAAGTAAAATTCGAAATATCAAAAAGTGTGAAAAATGAAAAATATGAAAGGATCCAAAAAAGTAGTAAGAAAATAAAATTCCTTAGAAATTCCTTGGCAAAGAAATTCTAAGCCAAAAATATATATATCTAAATAAAGCTAAGTGCTTCAAAATCTCCCGAAAACTCTGATCTTTGAAAGATATAAATCCTCCAAGTGTTTTCAAGAAGATAGAAGTCAAAATAGCTATCTTCCTCCTTTCCGTTATCCGTTTCCGTTTTCATTAAAAAGCATATCTAATTAAAGTTTTTCATAAAGTTTGAAAATTCCTAAGATAAGCATAACCCTTTTTAAACTTTAAAACAACCCTTTTCCATATACATTTAAACCCTCACCCGAACACTACAACCCAACAAAAATGCTTTGGGATAATTAGCACCGTCATCATTTGGAGTGATGGAGATGCGATTCTCGACCAAGCCTATGATGATAAGCGCTGCATGACTGGCTTTGAGCGATTTCGTTTGTTTAGAATGTTAGGAAACCCGATACACTTCTTGAGTGAATTGAGTGACCACCTGTGAGGATCGCCCAGTCATCTACTTCTACATCTCGAGGGTTGCAAAAGTATGCTAAAGGGATAACCAATTCAGTTTTAAGACTTCTTATTCAACTGATGCTTACTTTTTGAAGTGATTTACTTATTTTGAGGAGCTGATGTCCTTAGGAAATATTTGTTCTCGTCAAATAATCTATCTTCTCAAAACCTGGAGCAAAATGAGAGACGGTTTGCTTGAGGACAAGAAAAGTCTAAGTGTGGGATATTTGATTTGACGTAAAAAGTCATGTTTTAGGCATATCTTTTACCTCATATTTAGCACTCAATTAACAAAATCATGCCAATAAAGTTCACATTTACCACATTTTGTTAAAAAGGTCTAAACTTTATAAATATTTCAAAAACAACGGTAAATGGACGAAAAACACACTTAAAAAGGCATAATTCGTTCGACACGCTATTTTATTGTAAAACTCCGATCTGGGACTTAATAAATATCTTAAAATGTAGGTATGGAGAATACGAACGTGTGGATATAAAGAACGTTGAAAACGGATCAAGAACGAAGAAGTTAAAGCCAAACGAGTACGATCCATCACACAAGACTTACGATCCAGCACACAAGACCACGGACCAAGGGGATATCACCCTCTAGGGGCCGTATACCCCCCCCCTTCAGGGGCCGTTTACCCCCTCTACAGGGCTGTATACCCCCTATTTGGGGTGGTATACCCCCTTCTAGGGGGGGTATACCCCCTCTTTGGTGCCGGATACGCCCTATTTGCTACCGAATACGCCCTATTTGCTATTTGCTACCGAATACGCCCTATTTGCTATCTAATATGCCTCTTTTAGGGTGGTATACCCTCTTTATGGTGTCGAATTTCATAGCTCAGGGGTGTATTTCAGTGTAAATCTGGAGCGAGGGTGTTAAGTGTAAAATTGTAACTTGTGAAGCCTATAAATTGAGGCCCTCACCTCCTCATTCAACACACCTTCAATCCATTCTACACTCTCACTTTCACACACAATTTCTTTTGTAATTTCATTTCTTAGGTAGTTTCTCTCTCTAACACTTCTCTAAGGAGTTAGAGGAGAAAATAGTGGGTAGCTAGTAGATTAGAGGAGAGATAATCTTTGTAATAAAGGAGTATTGCTGTTCAAGCTGGTATTCAAGGATTGCAATTATTTTCTCTCTGTTACGCTGCTCTATTATCCGGTGATATCTATTCCCTCATACTGTTATTATGTCTGAATTATCCATGCGTAATATTATGGTATGTGCTTTATTTGTTGCCATGTTTATTGAGTAGTGTAATATTGTGATTGTTGGAATGTAGATATTTAGGAGTAGGGATGATATTAAATTAATCTTTAATTAAATATGTGATTGGAAATTGTTATGTTATATATCGGGTTAAACTTTTCAAGCGGTAGATCTAAACCACCATATACACCCTTTCCAAGCTTTCACGTGGCTATTACTTTAGTATTAGGACCTGATCAACCCTAGTATCGGTAGATAGTTATCTGTGTTATTGTTGAAACTGTGGACAAGCTGTAAAACGGCCCAGTACTTAGTATAGCGCTGGAAACACCTCTGGTGGAGTACAAATGCGTGGAAGCTATGGACCGGTCGTAAGCATATGACACCGTGGATACCTGGAAGTCACCCTTCCTGAACATGGTCTATGTATATATTAAAGCTGTGGAACTGCTGAAAAACGTAGTATACACCGTGAAACAAACCTAGGGATGAACGTTTGATCGCAAAGGAGGGTCTACACCTTGACAGAAGTATTTATGCTCATCAACTAAGTTTAAGGGATTTGGAAAAGAAAGCGAACATTCAGCTGTAGTGTAAGATGCTTAAACCCCCTTATCCAACATAACTGATAGTTTAACATACAATAGCAAGCAATTAGTACAAACCTTAATAAAATCAATTAGAACTAGGTGTTAAGAACGGTCAGAAATTAAATATCGGTCTGTTACCTTATTCATGCATCCAGGGTTAATCCCAAGAAGGGTCACTTGTCCTCATCGGACAGTGTTGGGGGTTGAGCAGCCTGATCTGATCAGAATCATGATAGCCTAGTACTCAGTGACATACGACTTAGGGTTTCCGCTTTAAATCGTAGGGTGCTAGTGTTTACACCAAACCTCTGTTGATAGTATTTAAGGCAAGTCTCCAATCATCTTTATAATGAACATCATCCCGAAACCTGAATATTGAAACTTCAGCAATCACAACTCTATCTATCTGCTTACCCTATCCGTAGTGTAGTATTTACTTTCCTGCATCTTAGTTAAATTAGAAAATACCAAAAACAAACCCTACCTGCTCTATTAAACCCATCCTATTAGCTACTATTCTCTGAGGTATTTAATTCATTTCGATTCGCTCCGATTTTAAGAACGACACCTGAGTCAGACTTACCGCTTACTACCCTAATACCCTTAGAGCAGTAGGTAGTAATAAAGCTTAGGCTTCCAAGCACTTATAAATTTAAAACCCTCTGATCACCAGCCTCGAGCGTGAGGTCCGACGACGACAGGAAGCGATTCCAGAACCGACCGTTCGGGGTGCGATCAATTCCATTTGTCACGTGACCTCAAATTGGTAATTAATTGCCTTTAGTATTTTTGTGGAATATCACGTGAGATTTAATTAATAGGCTGGGACATCAATTGGTTTGGTAACAGTGTGCACCGCAAGACACAAAAGTCACGCCACGACATTTTTGAGGCGGCAGCTATTCTTTTTTCGATAATTTTACTTGTGGGGTTTAATATATATATTAAACCTATTATTGTATAAACCCTAAGCTACGAAAATAATACAAGAATCTCTCTAGTTGGCCATGGAGTAAAGCGATCACCCCAATCGCATATAACCACGTTAATTCCTCGTGTCGATTTATTTTTCCGCATTACTTTTATCTGTTTGTTGATTGGGTGGTTACAATTGTTCAATTGTTTATGTTATTTGGGCTCATAATACTTGACAACTGGTATCAGAGCTTCAAGGTTTGAAGTTTTGGGATCAATGGCGGACAAAGGTAAGTTTAAGATCGACAGATTTGATGGAAAGGATTTTGGGTTTTGGAAGATGCAAATAGAGGATTATCTGTATCAGAAGAAACTACATCAACCCTTGTTAGAGCATAAACCAGAAAGTGTCAAAGCTGAGGATTGGGCACTTTTAGATCGTCAAGCTTTAGGTGTGATTCAATTATCACTCGCGAAGAATGTTGCATAAAATGTTGTGAATGAGAAGACAACTTTTAATTGTCTTAAGGCTCTCTCTAACATGTATGAGAAACCTAATGCTGCAAATAAGGTTTATTTGATTAGTCAGTTAGTTAACACGAAGATGAAGGAAGGGGAAGATGCAGCTGATCATATTAATGAGTTCAACAATATTTTATCGAGAATGGTTTCGATAAATATTGAGTTTGAGGATGAGGTGCAAGCACTTCTATTGTTATCTTCATTGCCTGAAAGTTGGCCGGGTACAGTTACAGTAGTTAGTAGTTCATCTGGGACTACTGCACTCACGTTTGATGGAATTCGAGACTTGATTCTAGGGGAGGATATCCGAAGGCGGAATTCTGGTGAATCGTCGAGTTCTTTATTGAGTACAGACAACCGGGGCAGGGAAACTGAAAGAGGGTCGAATCAGAAGGGTAGATCAAGATCCAAGAAGAGGAATAACTCTAAGAATAGGAAGAATGTCACTTGTTGGAATTGTAATCAGAAGGGTCACTATCAATCTCAGTGTAAGAACCCTACTATTGAGAAGGCTGAGGACGTGAATTTGGCTACTGATGAGATGGATGACGCATTAGTTTGTTCTGTTGAGAATGCGGCTGAGTCCTGGATTATGGATTCAGGAGCTTCGTTTCATGCCAACCCATACAAGGATACGATGAAGAATTTCAGGCCGTATCATGGTAAGGTCCGATTAGCTGATGACAAGAGAATGGATATTAGAGGCATTGGAGATGTGGTATTAAGGACTTCCCTTGGTACTAATGGGACTTTGAAGGATGTGAGATACATTCCGGATCTTAGACGGAAGCTTATCTATATTGGTCAGTTAGATGAAGAAGGTAGTGATGTTACCTTTGGAAATTGCCAATGGCGTGTGGTTAAGGGAAATCGTGTGATAGCTCGTGGACATAAGAGGGGAACACTTTATATGGTTGAGGAACCTAATGATGAGAATGAAGTACATGCTACAGTTGATGTAGGGGCCGAATCTACTCTATGGCACCGACGGCTCGGGCATATGAGTGAGAAAGGTATGAAGATGCTTGTTTTTAGTGGGAGGATTCCGGATTTGAAAAGAGTTGAAGTTGGCTTTTGCGAACCATGTCTCTATGGTAAGCAAAAGAAGGTTACTTTTGGGAAATTGGGATCTACACCGAAGATGGAGAAGCTTGAGCTAGTTCATACAGATGTTTATGGACCTACATCGGTTGAGTCTATTGGTGGTTCTCGATATTATGTCACCTTCATTGATGATTCCACGAAAGGTATGGGTTTATTTTCTTATTTATAAATCTACTGTTTTTGCTACCTTTAAGAAGTGGAAAGCTGATGTTCAGAATGAAGCTAACTTGAAGGTTAAGCTTTTAAAGTCTGACAATGGAGGTGAATACAGCAATAAGGAGTTTATTGACTATTGTGTTGAGATTGGTATTAGGATGTTGAAGACAGTTCCCGAAACACCTTAGCAGAATGGTGTCGCTGAACGCATGAACAGGACTTTGAATGAGAAGGCAAAGAGTATGAGGTTGCATGCAGGTTTGCCTAAGATGTTCTGGGCCGATGCGGTTAATACAGCAACGTATTTGATTAACAGGGGACCCTCAACACCGTTGGGTTTCAGAATTCCGGAGGAGTTATGGCTTGGCAAGAAGGTAATCTACGCACACCTTAGAGTTTTCGGTTGTAATGTTTATGTGAAAACTAAGGATGTGAATAGGGATAAGCTTGATGCAAAATCAAAGAAATGCACATTTATTGGGTATGGTTCAGATGATATGGGTTACAGATGTTGGGATGATGAGTTTAAGAAGATTATACGCAGCAGAGATGTCACTTTTGATGAGAGTACGGTTTATAGTGGCAAGGTATCGGTAGTTCCGAAACATGATTATATTGTATGTGATGATATTCCTATTGATGATCTTGCAGGTTCTAGTGGGAGTTCGGGAAACCATTAATTGCCGAATAATGGTGAGGTGTCAGGTGATGGAGAAAGTTCAGAGACTGGAGAAAGATCTGAAGTGAGTGGGAGCTCAAGTAATGTGAATGACAATGGCACGGATGAGCCTGTCACACTTACACTTCCTACATTGAGACGTTCCACTAGAACACCCAAACCTATAAAAAGGTTCTCTCCATCAGCAAATTATCTACTTTAACAGAAAACGGTGGACAGGAAAATTGTCACACCCCCAAAATCGGTAATCATGTTTATCAAACACTTAGCGGAAGCATTATATAATTAGCGGAAGCTTTTGAGTAAACGGCGGGGGTGCTGACGTTAGCAGTATGCATTCATTGTATCAGAGCTTATGATCATTGCAGAACAGTAATTAAGATGCCATTAATATAAAAGTGATTACAAAAACTACGACTTGTCGAGTCGTAGAAATAATAGTATTGTAAAATACATTTTGTCCCAAAAGTGGCATCCTAATTCGTCGTGGGTAACTTACGTCCATTACGCATGCATCAATACCTGAGTCCTAATTCCCTGAAAAACATAGTAAAACGTCAACATTGAATGTTGAGTGAATTCACAGGTTTAGTTTATAGTGGTCAAACTAAGTTATGAATAAATCATTCATTTACGGCAAAACATATTGTTCATAAGTTTAGTAGGAATTACAAGTTATTCTAATTAAAGAAAACATTTCCTATATAATGTAAGAATATCATTCTTACTACAAGTAAATAGTTGCGTAGTAAAACACAAGTTTAATCAAAAACATTTCCTAATAAGTAGTTGCAGGAAACAAGGGTCAAAGTAAACCTTTCCTATCTGTTGTATAGCTTCAAATTAGTAATCTCAGGAAAGTACCATTTCCAAACTATTAGTTTAATAATCATGTGTAATACAATTAGATCGTTAAGTAGGAAAACAGGTCCATTCAAATATGATAAACATTTCCTATTATGTAGTTTGTAAGAAATTCAAGTTTATTCAACCAAGGAACAACATTTCTAAAATAATTATGTTTTAGAAATACTAGTTTATCCAATCAAGGAAAACATTTCTAAAATAAAGCAATCGTGTAGGAACACCTATCCTATTAGTTATCACAGGAAATATAGGTTTATCAATCAAGTAAACATTTCCATCTAGATAGTTTGTAGGAAATACAGGTTTAACAATCAAGTAAACATTTCCATTTAAATAGTTTGTAGGAAATACATGTTTAACAATCAAGTAAACATTTCCATTCAAATAGTTTGTAGGAAATACAGGTTTAACAATCAAGTAAACATTTCCATATACATTGTTGTAGGAAACACAGGTTTAACAATTAAGTAAACATTTCCTGTAAAAGTTGTTATGTCGGGAACCCAAGTTTATCCAATCAAGGTAAACGTTTCCAAAAATGTAATCATGCATAGGAACACCTGTCCTATTAGTTATCACAGGGAATACCCTTCCCAAATCAAGTTGTAGTTTAGTTGTTTAGTTATGTGGGAAATATAGACCATAATCCCTCTAAGGTGAGCTAAACCTTTAGAGTTAAAGTAACGACTCCTAGTACTATAACCAAACCACGACTAGTTGTTTTGTTGTTGCCTCAGTAACACGGTAAGTATACACTCCTCGTTACGACTGCCGTCGTGTGGTTGGAATGACCAACGAGTAATATCCTGGGAGGGTTGTCAAATCGATAGTACTATCTGTATACTCAGTGGCTAGAGTCACCTAGCTAATGGTTATAGGTTGCAAGCACTGGGACTTATGTGCACTACAACTACCTCACGTAAACCTAGGATCGTACCAAGATTCGTTGTCTTATTCCCAAAAATGTTGTGAAAACGTTTCATATAGTTAACAGTTGATTTATAAAGCATAAAGCATTTATACAAATCAATTTGATATAAAAACATGTCAAGCAATTATATAAACAAGTAGCATGTTATAGCACATAGTTCTATGTTTTCCACCCCTGGTTTTAAAAGCATTTAAAACAAGTAAAAGAGGGGCTGTGAACTCACTGTTTGCAGTCTTCAGCAAGCAATACAACTAATAATAGTAGTAGTCCAAGTGTGTCTCTCAAATACCTAGACACAATTAAATATACTTTACATAAGTATATGGACTAATTGTTGAGTTTGAAATGTTTATAACATTTTAGTTGTTGGTTAAAATTGCGTTGCGAGTAAGTATATATTTATATACACTTATTAGTTGAATATATATATTCTAATATATATTATTTGTCGTCGTCATTTATATATATACCTTATTATTAATGTCGCGTATATACATGTATAGTTTTATCGTCGTCGTTTATGTTTACAACATAAATACATTTGTTATAAAAATAATATTGTTAAATCGTATATATATAGAAATTGATTGTCGTTTCCATATATGTATAATTCATTTGTCGCGGTAATAACATAACTTGTTTCGTTTAACTCGTCACATATATATAACTCGGTTTAAGTTTGCGCTTTTGAAATCCTTTTACCCATTAGGCTTGGCCCACTTAGTTTGGCTCAACATCAAAGTCCAATAGTTTGGCCCAAAAATGAAGCCCAAATAGATGCGGCTCAAATTAGTTCGGCCCAAATACATTAACTATTTACTTTGGCCCATTAACTCTCTTACTCGGTCGGCCCAATTACAAACATAACAGGCCCAATACTCGTTTGTTAACTCTCGACCCAATAGCATAATCCAGCCCATTTTCACTTTTGGTTTAAAAATAAAAATTGAATTTAAAACATGTCAGAATTGAACCTGTGACCTCATGAACATATCCAACAAGTTTAATCACTTTGCTAGTGATTTACTTTGTTTCTAATTTAGATAATATATATATATAAGTATTGATAGCAGTTTAGTTTTTAAAAAATTAAATTAAAATTAAAGCAGGCCACGGGGATCGAACCCCTGACCTTAGCTTCAAAACTGCATGCCTAACCACTAGGCTATGGAAGCCATATTAGATTTAATTGCTAAATATATACTTATATGCATTTATAATCTGTTAGTCAAAAATGAAAATGAAATTATAGCATGCCATAGGAATCGAACTCGTGACCATTACATTCAAGCCTAAGAATTTTAACCACTAGGCTACACTTGTTTTTGTTTATATGTTGTTTAGTATAATATATATGTGTTACTAACCATGTATAAGTTCATCCCCATAAACCGATGCTCTGATATACATACATCTTTGGGTTTTTTTTTTTTTATTTGTTCTTCATGTTAAATCAACCACAAATACGTTATATAACCATATTTTAACATGTTTTAACATAACACTTCAAGTTATTACACAATCATCACAACTAAATCGTAATTTTAAGAATTTATAGAAATAAAATTAGAATGGAAAAATTGTTCCTCACAATGATTTAAGATGATGATGATTCTGATTTTGATGATGATGATGGCGACGGATGATGATGATAATGGTTAAGATGATCAAGAAATCATTTTTGTGAGTTGTTTGCGTATAAGAGTTTGAAGGAAAATGAAGGTTTGATGTTTGAATGATGATGGAAATGGAAATGGTTCTGCTCTCTCCTTTACTACTACTGCTGCTTGTTTATCATAGAGAAGAAAGAAAGTTGGTGGAACACAAATAATTGAGGAAGTGTTGTGATCACAAACAAGTGAGGGAGAGACTATTTAAAAATGGTTTTTGGTTCCAGGTTTTTCAAAGAGAGGCGTGGGGGAATGTACGGTGTGTTCCCAGATATTTAGTTTGGTGCAAAGGTTTGGGTTTTTAACCCGTTAATTCTGCGTACGGGTATAATTAGTGGTACCCCGTGTACCAATCAATTATTCGTTAGTTTAATTTATATTTTAAACTTAGTAATTGATATTTATAAAAATGAAACATTTTATGAAAATCATTAATAAAATTGGTTACAGTATTGTGCCTGTACAGTTAAATTGCGTGCCAGATTTCAGTTGAATTTGGAAATTATATTTTGAAGTAATGTTCCAAATACTAAAACAGGAATTAGCAAAATAATACTTTTACTATTTTTGACCTTTAGGCACGTTTTATAATTGTTTCTGTTCGAGTATAACGCGTCCTAAATTGTCATCTAAAGATTTCCGTTTTATTTTCGTTCTAACTATTTTCTATAATAATTTCAAATAAAAATTATCTAAAAGATATTTGAAGTTCTTTTTGAACTTTTGTATTGCGCTCAATACGTTTAATATAAAACGTATAAAATATTATATTATTTCAATAATATAAGTTAATAATATTTGAAACTAATTTTTTTTTTTTTTGAATTATTAATTATTTTTGTATCACCAACTTTATTGTATTTGGTTTATTAAGTTTACGCGTTCGTTTAGTACGTAATTATTATATATATATATATACCTATATATATGTACACATATAACTACGATTTACAAATAGTCATGCAATAGTAAGTTTTCACCAAACTTATCACATAAAGATTGTTTTGAATTCACTAATTTCAGGGAATTACTCTAGGTAATGCATGTAATTAGGTAAAGGTTAGTACCCTAATTGGAGGATTGTCACAAAAATTATTCTGAAGCAATGCGATTAAAAGAATCCATACAGTGGGAGCTTGCTATGAAAGAAGAGATGAGTTCACTTGAGAAGAACAAGACCTGGTCATTAGAAAATATACCTCGTGATAAAAAGGTTTTGCTTAATAAATGGGTATACAGGATCAAAGAAGAACTTGATGGTAAAAGAAGATACAAAGCAAGGTTAGTGGTCAAGGGTTTCCAACAGAAAGATGGAGTTGACTATAATGAGATCTTCTCGCCGGTTGTGAAGATGACTACTATTAGATTGGTGCTTAGTATTGTTACTACTAAAGACTTACATCTAGAGCAGCTGGATGTGAAGACTGCGTTCTTACATGGAGATCTTGATGAAGACATTTATATGGATCAACCTGAGGGCTTTGAGGTAGTGGGTAAAGAGAAGATGGTTTGCAAATTGAAGAAAAGTTTGTATGGGTTGAAACAAGCACCACGACAATGGTACTTGAAGTTTGATGACTTTATGAAGAGGAGTGTATACATGAGATGTGACATGGATCATTGCTGCTACTTTAAGAAATTTAAGTCCTCCTATATCATATTGTTACTTTATGTTGATGACCTGTTACTTGCAGGTTCTGACATGGTGATGCGTGTGAAAGCGTCTAGTTTTATTATTTATAAAGTACAGGATATACCAATCACTACTATCACACAACCAAGCAAGAATACCCGATCGGAATAGTATAGCTATGGTAAGTCCAGGTCGAACACAGGAACACAGGAACGAAGTTATTCAATTAACTTGGAATTATTAATAAAACAGTAAGATAGGGGGTACGTTTTAGTTCCGTGCGAATGTTCAATATCAACTAATTCACTAAACTAATAACATAAAACAAGGTAAAGAGTAAAAGATAAACAATTGGAGATAGACATGTAATTGCTTAGAGTCTTCACACTCAGATTCATATTATCCGGTTCATGTGTTTTGATTACCTGATTGTGATTTCTTTTATATCAACTTAGATACTAATCAACGAATCCAAGTTAAATGTTTATTAGACTCCGGTTCTGGTTAACTAATACCTACAATCTAGAGTCCCACATTAAACATCAATCCGATATTGCAAGAATGTTGCTCTATTGCGTGCATTTCCCTAGATTGTGCATTAAGTATTCACGACTTGTTACGATTATTCCTCGCGGTATGACTCAACAATACCTACTAATAATCTCTCATTAGCTTGCTCATTTTAGATTGATTCGTTACTATTCTCTTAACCTATCAAACTCAATATATTTAGCAATGACTATAAACCTAGATTCATAATCATCAATAATCAATAGCATCAAAGGAACTCAATCTCAATGACACTATTAACCACGTTAAGTAATAACTAACAATCACCAATAAACAAAGTTCTACGGACAACGTAACAATCTTCAATCAATCAATTGATTCAAAACACAATTATAACCTTCAAATAATCATAATCCAAAGTTATTAAACTAAACAATATACAATAAGTCTAATTCATAATTCAATCATACAAAATCAGATTCATAACTCAAAACAAAACACATAGACAATGTTCGAATTGAAATCGGAAAAAGATATGCAAACCGAATCATAAACCGAATGAAGTAGAATCAATAAGAATTAATCCTAGCCTTTTCCGCCTCCGAATCGCCATCGATTTGCTCCCAAAATGGGAGAGAAACCTCTACTAGTCGACTTCTATCCTCTGGTTTTGGGTTATGAAAAATTAGGGTTAAAATGAGGCAAAATGAGATTTTAACCTAATCTGCCGAATTGATCCATCCGGCGGATGGAAATTCCATCTGGCGGATGGATTGAAAATAAGCCCAGCCCAGCTTCGCGTAGCCTAGGCCTCCACCTCCTTGATCCATCCGGAGGATGAAACATCCATCCGGCAGATGGATTGATTTTCAGGAATATTTTCATCTTTTCTTCATTTTAATCTTTCGGCTTCGACAATTTGATCATCTTTTACTCCGATCCAATCTTCTCCTGTCCAATGTTTTTTCTCTTAGCAACATTTCTTCGCGATTAGCTTGTTTCCTGTTTCTTTTCGATCCAAGCTCCATTTGAACTCCTAAATGCAAATATGAACGAAATGAGTATCTTATTCACATAAAATGCATTAGAAATCTATCAAATACAGGGTAACTTAGTACTACAATATAGTACATTTTGGCATTTATCACATGGCGGAGATTGATGTCGTGTAAACAGGGTTTTATTTTAAAATGGAAAATACTTAACTTACTATACACAACACAGGCAAGAATACCTGATCATATATAGTATAGCTCAGTAAGTCCGAGTCGAACACAGGGAACGGATGTCAATATTAACAAATTGGAAATTGCTACTATTAATTTAAGCAGTAAAAGTGGGGACGTTTTAGTTCCGGTCGAACAATTGAGTAACAATTATAAAAGAAATGATTTATTAAATAAAACTTAATTATAAAATAAAGAAATAACAAAATAACTTAATTAAAATAAAAGATTAAATTCAAATGGTAAAAGAAATGCATTTGCTTAGATTACTTTCCTTAAAATCTGGAAATCATGTTATTTAGAATGCTCACGTATGGATTCTATCGTGCCCTTTCAAATATATCAACCCTCCTTACAAGATAAGTTGAATTAAATACAATTAAGAAAGACACAAGGTTGTTTTCAACACATTAACAGTTCAATTTAACGTTGTCTACAAAATTGTATTCTAGATTAATTCAACACCGTTTATGTGACATATTCTTTTGACTTGAATCAACAAAGTCTATAACTGATTAAGGTTATCTTGTCCATCAATGACCATTACTAACTATTAACCCTAGCCCGTCAAACTCAATATATTCGGCAATAATTATCAATCAAAATCGACAACTATCAATAATTCCACAACCAACAGGAAATCAATCTCAACTAATTATGAAACCACGCTAGGTAATCAGCAATAATCATCAAATACCCAAGGATTAACGAGTAAACACATAAACATTGAATAAAATCCGATACGTTCGCATTTTCAATAATCAATCCATCAAATAAGTATTATCATCTAAGCAAATACAATAAAAACTTAGCCAATCATAGTTTTACAGAAAATCAGATTCAACATCATACCAATAATCATAATCAAATGAAAGTTAGAAATGAAATCGAACCGAAAATGTCGAATAACAATCAAAAGAACAAAAGCCCTTGATTCCTTTAGCTTTAATCCCTCCAATTGCCTCTGTAAAATGGTTTTGTATCTGAAGAAATCGACTGGAGAAAAGGGTTGTGAGTTTTTTTTGCAAAATGAGGGCAAAATGAGGTTTTTAGGTTTTCTGCCGAGGCGATCCATACGCCGTATGGATTTCCATACGCCGTATGGATCACAAAGCCCATGGATCTGACCCGCGTGAACTGGCGGCCCGGCTCATTCGATCCATACGCCGTATGGATTTCCATACGCCGTATGGATTGCAAATTCCAACTTCTCAGCCAATCGACCTCCATTCTTCAACCTTTATTTTCTTTTCGTATCTTTTCTTCGATATTCACTCGATTTCCGTTTCTTTTGTAATTCAAGCTCCAAATAATTCCTAAATGCAAATATGAACGAAATGAGTATCGAATTCAATTAAAAAGCATAAGAATTCATCTGAATAAAGGGGCAATTAGCACTATAAAATAGCACATTTTGGCGTTCATCAAACATCCCCCACTTGAATCCTACTTGTCCTCAAGTAGACTAATGATTCAAAAATTCAAAACCTTAAATATGAACGGCAAACAATGGATAAAAGGACTTACAAACTACACAGCATTCGACAAACCAAATTTTCATCTTAAAATCGATTCTTCCTTAAAACTCAGCAATCAAGAAACTCTACATGGGAAGCCATTGTAACATATTATTATTATCCATAAAAGATAATTCACTCAGATTACCGATATTGTTGTCCACTTAAACAATCTAAATTTCAGAGATTGAGCTTAACTTATTATTATTCTAGCAGGCTTTACTCTTGATTTTCAATAGCAAAATACTCTCATATAGATAACGTGTCACAACTCTCCAAATAATGAACATCCAAATAAATCAATCATTTTTCAAACCAAGACATTGGTGACAGGTCTGTACCTTAGTACAACAGAGTGACATAACTTGGCTTTGGTTTTTCAATTTATGAGTCTTTTGTACTCATTTATTTTTATCTATTTTGATATCAAATATACTGACGGAAACCAGGTCTGTACTTTCGTACAACAGAGGAGACAACACCCAGTATATTCCCAAATGATGATTATTAGGATCCCAAAATTATGGATTATAACACGCTATCATACAAGAATTAAGACTAAGGTCATACCTTGCTAAAAGATCCTCATAGGATAAATCCCTACTTAAATCATTACATTTCTTACTAGCTCAATAACCTTCATATAGATTGCCTATCGATACATCATAAGATGAACTATCTAATATTTAAAAATTAAATTTATTTCATTCTTTGCATTCCCAAACTGTGTTACAAGATTGCTAAATTTTACAAAGAAACAAATTTTAAAACAAAAATTTGGGTTGAAAAATGACTAACACGTAGAATGCCTCTTAACCTCCATATTTCAATAGCTACCATTCATAAGTTAAGGACAACTAGACTTCTTTTCCCCCATCCCCCACTTAAAAACATGCAATGTCCTCATTGCAAAAGAAAATAAACATAAAGGGAATAGAAAAGAAGTGAAACAGAAAACTCCCCTGATTTGAAGGAAATTTGCTTGAAGGACTTCGTTCGGAAATAAAATACACAGCACACTTCCGTAGGCAACACGATTGCATTTAGCACATGCAATAAGCCTTTAAACCCCTCGGTATCCCGAGTGGACGAGTTGTAGTCTCGTGAGGGCTTCCAGAGAACACACCCACAAAGTTCAAACCTGAAAACAAAAACAATAATACAAAATGCAAATTAACAAAATAACGGGTTGTCTCCCGAAAGCGCTTTTGTTTATCACGTCGGTAAGCTCGACATCTTGCTTCACCACTTAATTCAAATCCATCTCCAAATCACGCTTGGAGTCCCTTATATCACCATAGTACTTTTTCACTCTACTTCCATTGACCTTGAAAGTTTTTCCAGAATATCCTTGCAAATCAACAGCTCCAAACGGATAAACCTTGTCAACAACAAATGGGCCAGTCCAACGTGTCTTTAACTTTCCTGGAAACAGATGCAATCTAGAACTATACAACATAACTTTATCACCCTTCTCGAATGTATGGTTCGACTTAAGACGAGCATCATGCCATTTCTTAGTTCGCTCCTTGAACAATCTCGAATTGTCATAAGCATTTATTCTCAATTCATCCAACTCGTTTAGCTGTTCCATTCTTTCCTTTCCAGCTAACTTCTCATCAAGATTGCACTTCTGTAAAGCCCAATATGCTTTATGCTCTAACTCAAAAGGTAAATGACAAGCTTTTCCATAAATAAGGCGATAAGGCGTTGTTCCAACTGACGACTTAAATGCTGTTCGTGCTGCCCATAATGCATCATCCAACTTGTATGACCAATTCTTAGGATTTCCTTCAACTGAACGTTCTAAAATACGCTTCAACCCTCTATTAGTCACTTCCACTTGACCACTCATCTGTGGATGATAAGCAGTTGAAAACTTATTTCTAACTCCGTACTTTCGCAGCACTTTTTCCAATTGCAGATTTGTGAAATGTGTCCCTCGATCACTAATCAAAGCTTTTGGTGCTCCAAAGCGCGAAAATAACTGCTTAAGAAAATTTACCACAACGCGAGCATCATTTGTGGGTAATGCCTTTGCTTCTGCCCACTTAGAAACGTAGTCTACAGCCACAATGATGTATTTGTTTCCATTGCTAGGTGGAAACGGGCCCATAAAGTCTATCCCCCAGACATCAAAAATCTCGCTTACCATAATTGGATTTTGCAACATTTCATCCTTCTTTGAAATTCTCCCAGTACGTTGGCAGGCATCGCATTCCTTCACATACTTGAATGCATCCTTATAAACTGTTGGCCAATAAAAACCTGCCTCAAACACTTTTCTTGCAGTGTAATTGGGACCATGATGTCCTCCAGCCGGACCATCATGACAGTGCTCTAAGATAATATCACATTCCTCTCCAGCTACACATCGTCGGACAATTCCGTCAGCACACTGTCTGAACAGATATGGATCTTCCCAAAAGTAATAGCGTAAAGATGAGAAAAACCTCTTTCTTTGGTTGAAGTCCAATCCGGGTGGCAGAGTCTTTGTAACTAGAAAGTTTGCAATATCCGCGAACCATGGAAATTCATTCAGAATTGCTTTCAACAAGCTTTCATCAGGAAACTTATCTCGAATTTCCGTTTCATCCAACTTATCCAATTCTGGATTTTCCAATCTTGACAGATGATCTGCAGCCAGATTTTCCGCTCCCTTCTTATCACGAATCTCAATGTCAAACTCTTGCAATAACAAAATCCATCGCAACAACCTTGGTTTTGCATCTTGTTTCCCAAACAAGTATCTTAATGCAGAGTGATCGGTAAAAACAACCTTTTTTTACAGAACCAGGTAAGAGCGAAACTTATCAAACGCAAAAACAACAGCAAGCAATTCCTTTTCGGTCGTAGTGTAATTCTCTTGTGCATTCGTCAAAGTCTTGCTTGCGTAATAAATAGGTTGAAACTTCTTATCAACCCTCTGACCTAAAACTGCTCCCACAGCGTAATCACTGGCGTCACATGTAACACCCCCAAATTTAATGATTTGCGGAAGCTTGATTTGGGTGTTACTAATCAATAACAAAGCACAAAGATATATAGTAAACGACTCAATATGCGTCGTTTTAACAAAATATATTGATAATGGAAATGTTTACAACATTTAAAGCCTTACATAGCTCGAGTTTAAATAAAAGGAGATTTCAATACATAAGTACTTGTACAAAATATACTAATGCAAGAAAATCTCAATCGTCTGTATGCTGACTCGAGCTAAAGTCCTGAAGCAGAAACATCCTACTGCTTGGTACCTGTGATATATGCTAAAAGGTTAGCTAAAAGCTGGTGAGCTCACGGGTTTGAAATCAGTTAATATAGTATGAACCGCAAGATTTAAATAATGAATTGCATCCAGCAATTAAATGATAGTCATCGTGTATACAGCCATGAGCACATAGTTGAGCTTAACTCGAGGGCCGGGTCCCCTATAGAGAATTCCGGGCGAGGTGCCTCCACGAATGCCTAATCAACATTCGTCTTCCCAAATATTAGTACGTCCGTTTACCCGGTTAGTGCTTGCTAACCCGGACGAGGTGGGTCAATCCTATATGGTACCATATACTAATATTCACGCTACAACGTATTAACAACTATGCTGACGGAGGACTTTAAATGATTAGTTTCGAAAAACTCATGTAGTATATGAAATGTTTGTACTTGCGTTCACATGTAAAAGTTGAGCAATATATCACACCCCTGAGTAAAACAGTAAAATAGGGGCTATGAGACTCACCTGAGTCTGAAAGCGTTTAAACAAACGTAAGTTGATTAGCCGAGTATGAAGTCCAAAGACTTGTAACCTGAGGGTGTCCACGACACGCGATGGTTATAATCATGATTGGGTATCTCAAAAGATCACCCTTGTAGTTGTTCATTCAACTATAATATCCAAATCTCCACTATTTGGTTGATACGTTTAAGTGTTTGAAAAGTGTACGGCCCGTTGGTGACGGATTTGTAATAATAATCTCAACTATTATTATTTTGATTTCGTGGCGTTTTACTTGAAAAATGTGTTTTGATTGTGTTTTAGAAGCCGTTACGGAATCTAGGTACGGGGGTCCGGGGGCAGCGCCCCTGGTAGCGGGGTCCAAGGGGCGGCAGCCCCTGGCGGGTGATGTGACGCAAAAAGTCATGTTTTTAAGTATGATATTCCACACTTTTTGGACAAATCTTTAGTGAAAACATTCCAAAACAATCTTTATTTACTAAAATTCACTAAAGTGCTCCAAATATAGGCGTTGCTACAAAAATCACTAAAAACGTCCAAATAACGAGCAAAACAGAGCGAATAAACAACAACCAATTCTCACACCCTCATTTACCTTATGTTAAGCACATTCTAACCTTATGGTATGTTGTAATAGGTAATAACGAGATGGTAGAATCAAGAATCATGCAAATTGGGTGAAGAACGGAAAAGATACGGCTTCTACAGATCGTTAAAAGGCATTCCAAACATGCTTAAGCTACACACATCCAATTTCAATGAGATTGGTACCATTAGAAGCGTAACAGAATTACGAAGCCGTGAGCGAAAGAATCGGGTCAAACGGACGTGTAACGAAGGAGATATGGCCGTTTTAAGCAACGCGGAAAAGCCGAAACACCACGTATACGGCCTTGGCAAGCCGTATACGTCCTTTACACACCGTATACGGCCTTGGCAAGCCGTATACGGCCCCCTATACCCCATATATGGTTTTTGGTGGTCTAGGGGTGGCTTGGTTGGCTTCCTTCATGCTTGGTTTGCTTGTACGATGCGTTTCGGTGCTTGTACGTATCAATTCCTTTGGCTCCAAGTTTGGCTTCAACTTTGGCTCCAAGATTGGCTCCATGGCTCATTACTTTGGCTCCAAGTTGATCTTCACCTATAAATAGATGGCCTCCTCCACAATTTCATTCACACCTCACACCTTTCATCATTCACTTTCTCTCTCACACACTCTTTCTTTCTCTACTTTCTCTCTCTAGCACTACTCTTAGGAGTTAGAGGAGAATTGTTCTTGTAGTTAGTTCCTCTCTCTAGTTTCTCTCTCTAGCACTACTCTTAGGAGTTAGAGGAGAACTAGAGAGAGATTAGTTATGTAGTTAATTAGTAGAAGCTAGCATTGTAATACTTGGATATTGTACGAAGAAATACAAGTTGTTATTCTGCTCGCAATTCGTATCGGTATTATCTATCCTTTCTATTATTAATTTGTCATATTGTTCTTGTTTGATGTATGTGATTTATTAGCATTAGAAATGTTTATTGTTATGCATTGTGAGTAGTGTGCTTGTATGTTTGTCATGATTTAAATAGTAGTGATGATGTTACTGCAAATATATGATATTGGGATAATATCATTATGAAACAACGGAGGTAACGTTATACGGCTTTCATTTGTATAGCGCCGGAAACATCACGAATGTGTGGAGTACGGAACGTGGAAGCTATGAAAGTCATGGGCACAATCCGTTGGGAAATAATGTCCCGATTATTATATAATTGGGAGTTGTTATACTTTGTTATCTGTCTAAACTTATCCTGAATATAGATCTAGTGTCTCTTACCCTTTCCAGACTTTCACGTGACTGTTGCCCTTAGGATAGGACTTTGCAAACCCTAATACTACGTAAATACAGTTATCTCCAGTTACAGTATGAAGCTATGAACTTTCCATAAAACGGCACAGTACTTCGTATAGCGTTGGAAACACCACTAGTGGAGTACAAATACGTGGAAGCTAAGGAAATGCCGTAGGACTGTTTCATCGTGGATTACCTAGAAGTGACCCTTCTAGAACTCGGGTCTAGGAATTAAAGCTGTGGAAATGCTCGTTGCCCTGTACACCGTTATTACACCTAAGATCTGGAAAACTGTGGAAATGCTTAAATGCCCGGTACACCGTTAGTACATCTAGGATTTGGAACACTGTGGAAATGCCTAATTGCCTTGTACACCGTGATTATTCCTAGGGATGAACGCCTGCATGTAAAGGAGGGTCTATGTTTATGACGGTAGAATATATGCTTCAATGAATGAATACAGAGTTCTGTCAAGAGGGCTTAATGCTCCATAAACATTGCTTAACTCTACAATACCGATAGTTTAGAATAACAACAGTTAACAACCAGTACACAGTTAGATAATAACAAATAGACTTAGGGGTTAAGAAAGGTCAGTAAATACAATTGCGGCATGTTGCCTTATGCCTGCTCCCTAGATAAATCAAGGGTGACTTTGTCTTATTCAAGCAAAAGTTCAGGGGGGTTTGAAAACAGTCTGATCTGATCAGGGTTCATGATAGCCTAGGTACTCAGTGACATACGTATTTAGATTCGGAACTAAATAAGTAGGGTCCTAGTGTTTACAACTAAGTTTATCTGTCTGTTAACTGACTGTGTCCCCAATAAACATCATCCTAACTGTATGCTATCCTAAATCATGGTGAACCACGTCTTTGTTATGTTTAAGTGTTACATATGTGCTAGCTTCCCTTTACTTTTATGCTTTATTAGTTTTAGTAGTTTTAATTAAATAAAAACCCAAAAATAATCACCTATCCACTTGTCAAAAACCCTAGCTTGATTACTAAGTTATCCGAACTAGCTCTGTTTCAATTCTACCGTCGTGAGGAACGACCCTGGATCATCCTTACCATATACTAGTATCAGGTATTCGTACCAAGTACCAGTAGATAGTACGGAGGATTAGGCTCCCCCGACAAAATATAAATTTAAAACTACCCACTGATGCCGCGCCTAGCGGAAAGATCTGCAACGACGGGAAGAGATTCCTGATCCGACCGTTGGACGCGCATCAAGTTTTTGACGCCGCTGCCGGGGACGGTAGTACGATTTGGAGCCTGTTTAGACAAATTTAGTTTTTAAGCGATCCTTTTGGACTTGGATTCACCATCCCTGTCTGAAGTTACTTTCTGCCCTTAGATTAGTGTAGTTAGATTAAATTAGCGTAGCTTAGAATAACTTACCTTCATACTACAACTTTAATTCTAAATCCTTATTCTTGTGTTGTCTTTACTGATAACTTGGCAATGGTAACTGTACAACAACTAAGTGATCAATTGGAAAGTCTCATTAATTTAAACCAAGATAGATGTAGGAGTGATGCCCAAGTAGATAATGAATGTCAAGGGTATAGTATGACTTATCCGAATAACATAGGGTATTTAGATCTTCAATCACAATACCAATATGACCCTTATGCTGTCCAACAACATCAAAACCAACCTTACTATCCTGACCCATTCAATGTCTACCCACACTCATCTTACTCTGTACACGAACCACAACCGTATGAAAGTTCTAACTTGAGAGATATGCCCATAGCTTATCTTAGCAGTAATGCTACTCCTTCGCCTTCTTACGACCCACTTGAACATTTACTTAAAGAACAAGAAGACATGCTTAGAAGATATACTAATAAGCTGTCTAAAATAGAAACACTAGTCCAAGTGAGAAGTGAGAGAATTAGGAATCAAGTTACAACTGATTATAGGCTACAGGAAGATGAGAGGCACCCACACACCACATCTACATCACTTGACATAGACTTCCATTCTCATGAGTCTAGTTGCAAAACTCCTTCAAATCCTACACCTACCCAATCTTCTAAATCCTCACTTCCACCCGCTCTTAACCTATCTACGTCCGAGACCAACGAAGAGTTCATTCTAGAGGAACTTTCCGAACCACTGCATCCCGAAACTACTGGCCAGGGTGACGAGTATGACGAGGTAGACGAAGAAATAGAAATGGAGAACCCGGATGTGGAGATTTACAAAGAAGATTCAGCTTCAGAAGGACCAGAGGAATGCACACCAACTCTGAGTAGTGATCTCATTCTAATTCAAACCGACGTGGTTGATACTATCCCACAACAAGTTGTGGTTGATGATATCCCACATATCTTTCCGGATGTATCACCCATTGATCTAGTTGAACCTTCTATTGATATAGAGCCCACTACCCAAGTTGTCGATGAGAATGTTGTTACAAGATTGGAGACCATAACGGATACTGTCCCACCTCCATGCCCAGAGTACAACATTCTCATTGACCCAAAGACCATAGGAAGTAAGGCGGGTTCTGCGTCATGGTTTCCCTACAAACCTTCTCTCCACCACATAATGACATATACATCTTGGAGTAGTAAGGATTCCTTTGACCAACCCATTCCGACAATCCTACCTAAGGAGGTATTAGAAGTTGAGAGATTTGTTATACCTCCAGTTAAACCATTCTCTCACTTTGAACCATCTCCTAATATTGGACATGCCTTAACCTCAACTTGCCTTAGACTCTTAGGTATGTACCAATATTACCCCTTGTGTCTACTGATGGATGCAAGGAAGCCTCTAGGATTGCCTGACATATAGTGCTAGAGTCAAGCTAGAGACTCGAACAAAAACAAGCGCTTATCGGGAGGCAACCCGTGTCTAACATAGTTTTGGTAATAGTAATATGCTAACCCAATAAATAGAAAATGAAACCCTAAAATGAATGTTGCAAGTTTTTTTTTATTTTTTTTTATTTTTATGAACAAAAAGGATGTTTTGCGAAATTACTTCATTGAAAATTTTTGTCAAAACCTTAAAACTTCCTACTCCCGTTTGTTTGAACTTTATTGCTACATCTATTTTTAACCATTATCTAAGATCTCAAGTTCTTAAAGTCCTTTCACTCACGAACATGGAAACCTACTAGAATGAGAATTAGGAACCGTAGTCATCTTATACACCCAATCACATATTTCGAGCATTAGAGGCACTTACATATGTTTCTGTGAACATACATAAAAGATCTTTAATTGAATTATCTGATAACCTGATTTGTATGTCAATATGTGTATTATGCTCGAACTCATTTAAAAATGTGTGCTTTGGACATCTTTATATTTGGTTGCCTGATTTAAATTACTCATGCTAGTATTTCCATATCTGTTGTTTGTGCTGCTGTGAAATTATAGGTAACTAACACTTTTGGTGTGAGATTAGATTCCAAGTCATACACTGGTTTGTTTCATCTACAAAGTACTCACTTTGATAGGTTATTTGCAAACCGGTGAATCTATGATTTGGAGAATGATCACTTGTTTGTTAGATTACATTTGTTTGTTCTACTTGTACAAATGCCTAGCAAACAGGGACTGACGCATATGGATGAAGAATCATTGAGTATAATGGGAAGACAACAAGGGGAGCTCACAGTTCATTAAATTTGAAAATCTTTGGAGCATTGCTTTGCAGGGGAGAGGAGATAACACTTCTAGACACAAAAATGAAGCTCTACTTGTGTCCGGAGGATGACATCACTTCATATTATTTTCTATCCTTTTGGAAGTCAAGCTCTCGACTATAAAAGCAGCGCTGCTCGGGAGGCAACCCGTGGAATAAGACGTGTTAAGAGAAAGTGTCAACAAGTGAAGAAAATCTCTGACTATCCTTCACACATGAGCGTACCTAAAATACTTTATGAAAACTTCTCCGGAATTACAACTCATTTGCAAATAAATCACTGGTCTTAGAAATTAGGAAATCACTTTGAAAACTGATAATTCATGTGTTTCGAGCATTTGAGGTACTTGCATACTACTTTTATGCATTATGCTCGAACTCGTTTAAAAACACATGTTTTATAAAACTGATTTGTAATAGAAAATATCGTTTCAAAATTCTGAGACAGTGATTTTTCTTTCCATTTGCAATAAAAACTGAGTTTGTAAAAATGGTACGTCCAATGTGTTCACACTTACGAGAATAATTCACAAGAGAATGATGGATGAATAAACCAATAGCAAGATGCTTGAAGCCAAGCCGATCTTCATGGATGCAGAAAAGGATCTTGGTAACATCTCTTTTCAGCAATTTCAGACTTTCAGCTTTAATGCAGCCTGCTATCTGGGGAGTGTCTTAACCCTTTACCCTCTTTTGTTTATGATTCTGTATATTATTTGATTTGTTAGTTTGTTATGTAGTCTATACTCTATCCTAAGCTTATCACTAAGTGTGGGATTCCAGCCCAAAACAAACACTTGAGAAACATTTTCTTACATGTTCAAACTCTAAGTGTGGGATTTTACTTCTAGTAAATCTCAACTCAAGAGAACATTAGGGACAATGTTCCTCTAAGTGTGGGATAGCAGGTATAGAATACCTTGGTTAGTTTTTATGATCTTTAATGTCCGAAATAGTAAACTCAGAAAATGTTCCTCAAATTTTTCGAAAAATTTTCAAGAAAATTAAAAAGTATGAGCTAAATCACTTGATTAACTCTACTATTTTTGAGTCATAATATCTTTTAAGAGGAACTGTTTTCAAATATGAGTAAGATATTTCGGAATCTAGGGAAAATAAGGTGGAAATTTCTTAAGAAAGAAATGATAATCTAATAGGAGCGTGACGAAGCACATACAACCCTATTTGCAGTGAGGTATCTTGAGCCTAATAGCATTCATCTTTAATGCTTCACTATTCATTTCTTGTGTGTGCCGATGCATGTATCTCTGAATTAGAACTTGCTCTTGACATACGCTTCGAGACCACATTGGTGTGTACCATACGCGGTATAGGTGCAATTAGATGACCTTGACATTCCCAAGGATTTAACCCTCTTTTACATATCTCTTCAAGCCCAAAAACCCTTCCGATACTCATTTTTAGTATCGATGATCCGCCTAGTAAACCCTTTTGAGCCTAAACCTTTCGTTTCATTGAACCCTCATCTTTAAACCCTATTTCCCAAAATATCCCCAAACTTATCTTAGAATTTTTGAGGTTATGAAGAACATCTTTTAGAATATCTTATCCTACCCTTTCGTGCTCTCCAAAAAGATTGAAGAATGCTTGGTGTGAAAAATTGACACCGCGAAAAGACTCGAAATGTTCAAGATAAGGGATTTCTGAAAGAAAAAAAAATATATCCTTGGAAATTCTCTGGCAAAGAAGTTCTGAAGAAGAAAAGAAAATAGAAAAGTATAAAAGCAGAAAAAGAAAATAAAAAGAAGAAAAAGAAGAAAAAAAAGAAAGAAAAAATAGTTCTACAAGAATAAAGCTTAAAGTCCTTCGAAATATCATCCTTGCAAGAAGATTCCGATAGAAGACCAACAGCTATCTCATTTCCGTTCTAAATAAAGTTGTTCATGATCTCAGTTGTTTTAAGATAAGCAACCCTTACAACCCAAATATACCACTATCCATACCCTTTAACCTCACCAAAAACTACAACCCTCATGAATGTCTTGGGATAATTAGCACCGTCCTCACCTAAGTGGTGGAGATCCGATTCTCGATCAAGCCTATGACGATGAGTGCTGCATGACTGGCTATTTGAGCGATTTCGTTTGTTCTAGATTGATAGGAAACCCGATACACTTTGAGTGAATTGAGTGACCACCTTTAGTGAGATCGCCTAGTCATGTGTACTCCAAGATCATGAGATTTGGAAGTATGCCTAAGAGAATCTTTTCTTGTTTATGAAAGGATCATCTTATCTTTCCTTATATTCTTGAAATTATCTTACTCACATCTGGAAGTGGTAACTCTTAAAACATGTTGTGACTCTCTCTAAAATGTTTTAAAATGTTTTCAAAAACTGAGTGTTGCTTGAGGACAAACAACGTCTAAGTGTGGGATAACTTGATGTGACGCAAAAAGTCATGTTTTTAAGTATGATATTCCACACTTTTTGGACAAATCTTTAGTGAAAACATTCCAAAACAATCTTTATTTACTAAAATTCACTAAAGTGCTCCAAATATAGGCGTTGCTACAAAAATCACTAAAAAGTCCAAATAACGAGCAAAACAGAGCGAATAAACAACAACCAATTCTCACACACTCATTTACCTTATGTTAAGCACATTCTAACCTTATGGTATGTTGTAATAGGTAAAAACGAGACGGTAGAATCAAGAATCATGCAAATTGGGTGAAGAACGGAAGAGATACGGCTTCTACAGATCGTTAAAAGGCATTCCAAACATGCTTAAGCTACACACATCCAATTTCTATGAGATTGGTACCATTAGAAGCGTAACGGAATTACGAAGCCGTGAGCGAAAGAATCGGGTCAAACGGACGTGTAACGAAGGAGATATGGCCGTTTTAAGCAACGCGGAAAAGCCGAAACACCACGTATACGGCCTTGGCACGCCGTATACGGTTTTTGGTGGTCTAGGGGTGGCTTGGTTGGCTTCCTTCATGCTTGGTTTGCTTGTACGATGCGTTTCGGTGCTTGTACGTATCAATTCCTTTGGCTCCAAGTTTGGCTTCAACTTTGGCTCCAAGATTGGCTCCATGGCTCATTACTTTGGCTCCAAGTTGATCTTCACCTATAAATAGATGGCCTCCTCCACAATTTCATTCACACCTCACACCTTTCATCATTCACTTTCTCTCTCACACACTCTTTCTTTCTCTACTTTCTCTCTCTAGCACTACTCTTAGGAGTTAGAGGAGAATTGTTCTTGTAGTTAGTTCCTCTCTCTAGTTTCTCTCTCTAGCACTACTCTTAGGAGTTAGAGGAGAACTAGAGAGAGATTAGTTATGTAGTTAATTAGTAGAAGCTAGCATTGTAATACTTGGATATTGTACGAAGAAATACAAGTTGTTATTCTGCTCGCAATTCGTATCGGTATCATCTATCATTTCTATTATTAATTTGTCATATTGTTCTTGTTTGATGTATGTGATTTATTAACATTAGAAATGTTTATTGTTATGCATTGTGAGTAGTGTGCTTGTATGTTTGTCATGATTTAAATAGTAGTGATGATGTTACTGCAAATATATGATATTGGGATAATATCATTATGAAACAACGGAGGTAACGTTATACGGCTTTCATTTGTATAGCGCCGGAAACATCACGAATGTGTGGAGTACGGAACGTGGAAGCTATGAAAGTCGTGGGCACAATCCGTTGGGAAATAATGTCCCGATTATTATATAATTGGGAGTTGTTATACTTTGTTATCTGTCTAAACTTATCCTGAATATAGATCTAGTGTCTCTTACCCTTTCCAGACTTTCACGTGACTGTTTCCCTTAGGATAGGACTTTGCAAACCCTAATACTACGTAAATACAGTTACCTCCAGTTACAGTATGAAGCTATGAACTTTCCATAAAACGGCACAGTACTTCGTATAGCGTTGGAAACACCACTAGTGGAGTACAAATACGTGGAAGCTAAGGAAATGCCGTAGGACTGTTTCATCGTGGATTACCTAGAAGTGACCCTTCTAGAACTCGGGTCTAGGAATTAAAGCTGTGGAAATGCTCGTTGCCCTGTACACCGTTATTACACCTAGGATCTGGAAAACTGTGGAAATGCTTAAATGCCCGGTACACCGTTAGTACATCTAGGATTTGGAACACTGTGGAAATGCCTAATTTCCTTGTACACCGTGATTATTCCTAGGGATGAACGCCTGCATGTAAAGGAGGGTCTATGTTTATGACGGTAGAATATATGCTTCAATGAATGAATACAGAGTTCTGTCAAGAGGGCTTAATGCTCCATAAACATTGCTTAACTCTACAATACCGATAGTTTAGAATAACAACAGTTAACAACCAGTACACAGTTAGATAATAACAAATAGACTTAGGGGTTAAGAAAGGTCAGTAAATACAATTGCGGCCTGTTGCCTTATGCCTGCTCCCTAAATAAATCAAGGGTGACTTTGTCTTATTCAAGCAAAAGTTCAGGGGGTTTGAAAACAGTCTGATCTGATCAGGGTTCATGATAGCCTAGGTACTCAGTGACATACGTATTTAGATCCGGAACTAAATAAGTAGGGTCCTAGTGTTTACAACTAAGTTTATCTGTCTGTTAACTGACTGTGTCCCCAATAAACATCATCCTAACTGTATGCTATCCTAAATCATGGTGAACCACGTCTTTGTTATGTTTAAGTGTTACATATGTGCTAGCTTCCCTTTACTTTTATGCTTTATTAGCTTTAGTAGTTTTAATTAAATAAAAACCCAAAAATAATCACCTATCCACTTGTCAAAAACCCTAGCTTGATTGCTAAGTTATCCGAACTAGCTATGTTTCAATTCTGCCGTCGTGAGGAACGACCCTGGATCATCCTTACCATATACTAGTATCAGGTATTCGTACCAAGTACCAGTAGATAGTACGGAGGATTAGGCTCCCCCAACAAAATATAAATTTAAAACTACCCACTGACGCCGCGCCTAGCGGAAAGATCTGCAACGACGGGAAGAGATTCCTGATCCGACCGTTGGACGCGCGTCAGCGGGGTCCAAGGGGCAGAGCCCCTGGCTGGGGTCGAGCTGCCAGGTCAGCTTGGAAAATTTCTATTTCTACTATATTGCTTTAAGGAAAAACGCATCTGGACTTGAAATTGGGTGAAATCGAGTGATAAAATTTAGGGTCTCGACACTTAGTGAAAATCTGTGTTTTCTGGTTTGTGCGACGTTGGGTGCGACGTTGGGTGCGACGTTGGGTGCGACGTGAGTGTTTGCGTCGCATTTTGCGACGTTCGCAATTCAATGCGACGTAGGGTGCTGCGTCGCTAATGCGACGTTGGTTAAGTTGGCGACGTTAAGGTCTGCGTCGCTATGTGCGACATTCGCCAGTCAATGCGACGTAATAGGCTGCGTCGCTATATGCGACGTCGAGGATTCGTGCGACGTAAGTCGCTGCGTCGCATTTGCTCCAGGCCAAATGCGACGTACGGGATCTGATCGGAGTTTCAACTTCAAAAACGCAATTTCCGGCCATCGATCAGCCTAATATTTTTACCCAACCCATTTTAGGACATTACAAGGTTATACAAACAACTAGCAAGTGATAATACTTAGAAACGAGAGTTTTCGGAGTTGTGTCGGAAACTTACAAATCGTCGAAATGAAATTTCGGAAAGATAGAAAGATAGATCGTTGCGTGGTGGTCGTGAATCTCTAAAAATCTTGAAGATCCGAAGTCGTTTGATATGTTTATTTGTCGATTTTTGATGGATGGTGGAGGTGGTGGTGTTTAGAGAGAAAAGAAAGAGAGAGAAAAGAGAAAGAGAGAGGTGAGTGAGAAATGAGAGGAGGAGGAGGAGAGTTGGAGGTTATCCTCCAACTTTTCAGTCTCCGTTTCTTCGTGCGGTGTTCGTTTGCTCCGTTGTTTAAACGTTAAATAATTATTTTACATATTATTTATAAGTTTTAAATTACAATTTATTACGCGATATTTTGTTTAAATAGTTTACAAATCAATTTATATTTGAGTTATATAATGTAAGTTTGTTTATTTAGTTTGCGCGTTTTAATATTTTATATTGTGTAAGTTCTGTTTGTACGATACGAATGAATACGAAATATTATCATAATAATATTTTTGACATAAAAGCGTTATTTAATAAAATTGGTCACCAACGTCCGTATTAAATTGAATCGAAATACATTCGATTTAAGTTGCGTACGATTTAACCAAATCGCATTTTCGTATATATTCAACAATATATATAATTCGATACATTAATTAGACTAACACAGAACTAATTACATGTATTAACGTATGATTAGGCACTAATTACTAGTCCTAATTTGGCGGGTGTTACATTCTCCCCCTGTTAGAAGAATTTCGTCCCGAAATTTAGCTCGAGGTCGTGTTTGATGTAGAATCAGTGAAAAGTTGAGGATATTTGAGTCGCATTTGGTCTTCCCGTTCCCAGGTGAATTCCGAACCACGCCGCGAATTCCATCTGACCTTGACGATGGGAATACGACTTTGTTTCAGTTGTTTGACCTCACGGTCCATAATTTCAGCGGGTTCCTCAACGAAGTGAAGTTTATCGTCAACACGAATTTCATCTAGTGGGATAATAAGTGTCTCATCAGACAGACACTTCTTCAGGTTGGAAATATGAAAAGTAGGGTGCACGCTGCTGAGTTCGGATGGCAGCTGCAATCGATAAGCTACGGGGCCAATCCGTTCGAGGATCTCAAAAGGCCCGATGTATCTGGGATTCAACTTCCCACGTTTGCCAAAACGGATGACGCCTTTCCAAGGCGATACTTTTAAGAGTACTCGATCCCCAACTTGGAACTCGAGTGGTTTGCGTCTCACGTCAGCATAACTTTTCTGACGATCACGTGCGGCTTTGAGTCGGTTTTGGATTTCCACAATTTTCTCAGTGGTGGCGTGTATGAGTTCAGGACCAGTGAGTTGACTATCTCCCACTTCAGTCCAACAGATCGGTGATCGGCACTTACGACCGTACAGTGCCTCAAAAGGTGCAGCCTTAATGCTGGCGTGATAGCTGTTATTGTAGGAAAATTTGCATAACGGTAGGTGTCTTTCCCAGTTTGTACCGAAATCAACTACGCAGGCTCGTAGCATGTCTTCCAGTGTTTGGATGGTTCGTTCACTTTGGCCATCGGTTTGAGGATGGTACGCGTTACTCATATCGAGACGGGTACCCATTGCTTTTTGAAGTGATTGCCAAAAGTGAGAGGTGAAACGGGCATCTCTGTCAGAGATGATCGAGATTGGAACGCCTTGTCGAGAAATGATTTCCTTGATGTAGATTTGTGCGAGGCGCTCCATTTTATCGTTTTCCTTGATTGCCAGGAAATGAGCAGATTTGGTGAGACGATCGACGATCACCCAAATGGTATCGCAACCGCTCGACGACTTGGGTAGTTTGGTTATGAAATCCATGGCAATTTGTTCCTATTTCCATTCAGGGATTTCAGGTTGTTGGAGTAAACCAGGAGGTTTCTGATGTTCGGTTTTGACTTTCGAGCAAGTAAGACACTTGCCGACATAAGTGGCGATTTCGGCTTTCATGTTTGGCCACCAATAAAATTTCTTGATGCCGTGGTACATCTTATCGGATGCCGGGTGAATAGAATATTTAGACTTGTGAGCTTCATCCATCACCAAGTCTCGTAGGTTCCCGAAATTAGGCAACCAGATTCGGTTTGAGAAATACCTAATCCCGTTAGATTTGATTTCGAATTGTTTGTCAATACCCTGCAAGGCTTCATTTATGATGTTTTCAGGTTTCAGGGCTTCGATCTGAGCGGTATGAATATGAAGGGTAAGATCGTTGTGAATGGTCATACTGAGGGCTTGGACTCGAAGTGGTTTTGGTCGTTCCTTTCGACTGAGGGCATCAGCTACAACATTAGCCTTCCCTGGATGATACTTGATCTTGCAATCGTAATCGGTAAGCAACTCGACCCATCGACGTTGCCTCATATTGAGATCTTTCTGATCGAATATATGTTGGAGACTTTTATGATCGGTAAAGATTGTGCACTTAGTGCTGTAGAGATAATGTCTCCAGATTATGAGAGCAAAAACGACAGCTCCAAGTTCGAGGTCATGAGTGGTGTAGTTCTTTTCGTGAATTTTCAGCTGTCGTGAGGCAAAAGCAATAACTTTGTCTCGTTGCATCAGCACGCAACCGAGACCTTGGTGAGAAGCATCGCAGTATACCACGAAGTCATCGGTGCCTTCGGGTAAGGATAGAATTGGAGCACTGCAAAGCTTTTGTTTCAGAAGTTGGAACGCTGACTCTTGTTTATCGGTCCAATCGAACCTTTTGTCCTTCTGAGTCAGTACCGTGAGTGGTTGAGCTATTTTGGAGAAATTTTCGATAAATCGCCGATAGTACCCAGCAAGACCCAAGAATTGTCGTACTTCAGTTGCAGAGGTGGGTGCTTGCCAGTCTTTGATAGCCTCGATTTTTGACGGGTCAACGTGAATTCCCTGACTGTCGATCACGTGACCAAGGAATTGAACGGTTTGTATCCAGAACTCACACTTAGAGAATTTAGCATAAAGCTCCTCGTGTCTAAGTAGTTCAAGGATGGTTTTGAGGTGTTGCGCATGTTCTTGCTCGTCGCGCGAGTAAATGAGTATGTCATCGATAAAGACAATGACAAACTTATCGAGGTAAGGTTTGCACACTCGATTCATAAGGTCCATGAATACAGCCGGTGCGTTGGTTAGACCGAAGGGCATCACTTGGAATTCGTAGTGCCCGTAACGAGTTCTGAAAGCAGTTTTTGGAATATCGGTGTCGCGAACTCGTAACTGATGATAGCCTGATCGCAGGTCAATTTTTGAGTAGAAACTTGAACCCTGAAGTTGGTCGAATAAATCGTCAATGCGAGGAAGTGGATAACGGTTCTTGACGGTCAATTTGTTCAACTCTCGGTAGTCGATGCACATTCGAAAGGAACCGTCCTTCTTTTTAACGAATAAGACCGGAGCTCCCCAAGGTGAAGAACTCGGCCTAATGAATCCTCTATCCAGAAGTTCCTGTAACTGAGAGGACAACTCCTGAAGTTCGGATGGGGCTAAACGGTACGGTGCACGGGCCACCGGTGCGGCACCCGGCACGAGATCGATTGAGAACTCAACCTGTCTGGGTGGAGGTAAACCAGGTAGTTCTTCCGGAAAGACTTCGGGAAAGTCTCTAACAATTGGCACATCCTCAAGTCGCTTCTCCTCCGACTTCTTCTCTGTGATGTGTGCGAGTATTGCAGGGTAACCCTTTCTCAGAAATTTTCGGGTTTTTAAGCAAGAGATGATATTGAGTCCCGTCCCACCGGTCTCCCCCTGTATGATCAAGGTTCCACCGGCAGCGAGTGGAATGCGGACGATTTTATCGTAACAAATGATTCCAGCTCGGTGCTTGGACAACCAGTCCATTCCAATGATAACGTCGAAACTTCCGATTTCAACGGGTACAAGATCGATTGAAAAGGTTTCATCAGCTAGGTTTAAAGTGCAATTAGGTATCACACTATCGGTTTCTATAAGTTCCCCATTTGCTAGCTCTACGGTGTACTTAACATCTAAGGCAACAGGATTGATGTCAAGTAGTGGGCAAAAATCATCAGAGATAAAGCTTCTATCAGCACCATTATCAAATAGAACAGAAGCATGTAAGTTGTTGAGGAGGAACATACCCGAGACCACATTCGGGTCTTGATGGGCGTCCCCAGATTTGATGACGAAGGCTCTGCTTCGGGTGTTGTTGTTGTTGCTGTTGCGGTTGTTGTTGTTGTTGTTATTCTTCAGTTTTGGGCATGTGTCCCTGAAATGCCCTGGTTTCCCACACTCAAAGCAGACTTTGGGTGGTCTGGTGTTGTTGCTGGAATTGTTGTTGGCAGGAGAGTGGCAATCTTTGGTGAGGTGGCCGTACCTCTTGCAATTGTTGTAGAAGGGACCACAGGAACCTTCGTGGTGGCGACTGCACTTGGGACAATAGGGTTTGCTCCCAGTGTAGCCCCGTGTGATGTCAGTGGTGGTGTTGTAGGCTTTGATGGTGTCGGGTTTCTTGTTTTGTTGGTTGGAGTGGTTGTTGTGGTAGTCAGACCACTTTCGTTTGTTGTTTTGGGAGGATGAAGTGGGTGGTTCAGAATCTTGGCTCATAGACATCAGGTCTTGGGCCAATGAGATTGCACCGTCAATGGTGGTTTGGTTGGAAGAGGCAACATGTCCCCGAACAGGCTCAGGAAGGCCAAGGATGTACTTCCTGATTTTGTCAGGTTCTGTGCTCACCATAGCTGGGCGGAGGGCGGCAAGTTGTTGGAATCTGGTGGTATAACCATCGATATCACCACCCTGAACATTGAGGTTCCAGAACTCCTCGTCTAGCTTTTGGAGTTTGGCGATTGAGCAGTATTTAGCAGTGAGTTTTGCTTTCAATTTCTCCCAAGTTAGTTGGTAGGCAATGTCAGCACCCACTGATTGGGTATATGAATTCCACCAAGAGTGGGCATCATCTTCGAGAGAGCAGGTGGCGAAGTTTACTTTGTCGTTCTCCGCGCATTTGCTGACACGGAAAACAGTTTCCATTTTCTCGAACCATCTTATAAGTCCGATGGCTCCTTCAGAACCTTTGAAGCTTGAGGGTTTGCAGCTTTGAAAGTCCTTGTAAGAACAAGGTTTAGTAGCAGGGTTTCAGCGGCATCGCTGTTTCTTGTGGAGTTTTGTGGAGTATTCCGAGCCAAGGCTTCAGTAACAGCCTGGGTTATAAGGGATGTAAGCTGAGCATCGGTGTATGGTCTTGTCTTTGGCGGCATGATTCTTCAATAAAAGAAATGAAGATACATGAGATTTTGTAGGAAAGTTGCATTTGTAATAGATGTACATGTATAAAAGCAGTAATACATGACATCAACATGGGAAAATGACAATTAATATGAGTTGAAACGACAAGGAATATTTGATAGCTAATATGAGTTCGAAGGTTACATCCTATGGATGTATTACAAAAGGCGTCGGGAATTGTTACATCCGACCGAATTATAGAGTAGCGCTTAGATAGTTACTAGATTACAGAATAGATTACAAGGCAAAGACTACACTAGTCTTAACGTAGATTAATTTGTTCCATCATCGTGACAAGACGGTCCACAGTGTTTGCAAGTCTGCTAGCTTGTCGGGCGTTATCTTCTGCTAGTGCTAGTCGTTGTGTTAGTCCACGGGCATACTCTTCTGCTTCATGTGAGCGCTGTTCACATTCTTCCATCCTTTGTCGCAGAAGGGCATTTTCCACGCTTATTTCTATTACTTGGTTGTGAAGGACATCCATGTTGTTGTTTGTGGTTTCAAGGTCGTCGGAGACTTGTTCGATGCGTTCAAGGTATGTAAGTCTCCAGTTTTCGTTCGTTTCCTGCAGCACGACATCCATGGTGCGAAGTCGCTGCTCGTGTTGGTTCACCCTAGCGGCTAAGGCCGGCAAGGTGAAGTGAGTGGGGTACGGGCAAGCTCGAGGCAACCTGGCGTTCCTCCTAGCTACCCTTGGGTTCTGCGACCCGGATTGAGAGCGAGATGAGTTTGATGGTGTGTTTGCCATTTCTGAGACAAAACGTTAGTAAGATTGAGGTCTATATTCATATAGCTCCTATATAATATAACCTATTGAGTGTCTAGCATAAACATGTTTAAGTCTCGGTTCTCTCGAGGTCAGAGTCTTCTATTGTACCCTGTTCAGCCATAACTACTTTCAGATCTTACATCATCCTTGCTTAATTGTACATAGTTGATCAGGCTATGTTAAATTAAACTCGTATGATGTAATCACTGAACCAGTTATACCTAATAAGGAATACCGCCTAATGGTCATAGTCTAGGTCCACTAAATGCAACCTAGTTCACTATAACCTTAGGCTCTGATACCAATCTGTAACACCCCCAAATTTAATGATTTGCGGAAGCTTGATTTGGGTGTTACTAATCAATAACAAAGCACAAAGATATATAGTAAACGACTCTATATGCGTCGTTTTAACAAAATATATTGATAATGGAAATGTTTACAACATTTAAAGCCTTACATAACTCGAGTTTAAATAAAAGGAGATTTCAATACATAAGTACTTGTACAAAATATACTAATGCAAGAAAATCTCAATCGTCTGTATGCTGACTCGAGCTAAAGTCCTGAAGCAGAAACATCCTACTGCTTGGTACCTGCGATATATGCTAAAAGGTCAGCTAAAAGCTGGTGAGCTCACAGGTTTGAAATCAGTTAATATAGTATGAACCGCAAGATTTAAATAATGAATTGCATCCAGCAATTAAATGATAGTCATCGTGTATACAGCCATGAGCACATAGTTGAGCTTAACTCGAGGGCCGGGTCCCCTATAGAGAATTCCGGGCGAGGTGCCTCCACGAATGCCTAATCAACATTCGTCTTCCCAAATATTAGTACGTCCGTTTACCCGGTTAGTGCTTGCTAACCCGGACGAGGAGGGTCAATCCTATATGGTACCATATACTAATATTCACGCTACAACGTATTAACAACTATGCTGACGGAGGACTTTAAATGATTAGTTTCAAAAAACTCATGTAGTATATGAAATGTTTGTACTTGCGTTCACATGTAAAAGTTGAGCAATATATCACACCCCTGAGTAAAACAGTAAAAGAGGGGCTATGAGACTCACCTGAGTCTGAAAGCGTTTAAACAAACGTAAGTTGATTAGCCGAGTATGAAGTCCAAAGACTTGTAACCTGAGGGTGTCCACGACACGCGATGGTTATAATCATGATTGGGTATCTCAAAAGATCACCCTTGTAGTTGTTCATTCAACTATAATGTCCAAATCTCCACTATTTGGTTGATACGTTTAAGTGTTTGAAAAGTGTACGGCCCGTTGGTGACGGATTTGTAATAATAATCTCAACTATTATTATTTTGATTTCGTGGCGTTTTACTTGAAAAATGTGTTTTGATTGTGTTTTAGAAGCCGTTACGGAATCTAGGTACGGGGGTCCGGGGGCAGCGCCCCTGGTAGCGGGGTCCAAGGGGCGGCAGCCCCTGGCGGGGTCCAAGGGGCAGAGCCCCTGGCTAGGGTCGAGCTGGACTTGAAATTGGGTGAAATCGAGTGATAAAATTTAGGGTCTCGACACTTAGTGAAAATCTGTGTTTTCTGGTTTGTGCGACGTTGGGTGCGACGTGAGTGTTTGCGTCGCATTTTGCGACGTTCGCAATTCAATGCGACGTAGGGTGCTGCGTCGCTAATGCGACGTTGGTTAAGTTGGCGACGTTAAGGTCTGCGTCGCTATGTGCGACATTCGCCAGTCAATGCGACGTAATAGGCAGCGTCGCTATATGCGACGTCGAGGATTCGTGCGACGTAAGTCGCTGCGTCGCATTTGCTCCAGGCCAAATGCGACGTACGGGATCTGATCGGAGTTTCAACTTCAAAAACGCATTTTCCGGCCATCGATCAGCCTAATATTTTTACCCAACCCATTTTAGGACATTACAAGGTGATACAAACAACTAGCAAGTGATAATACTTAGAAACGAGAGTTTTCGGAGTTGTGTCGGAAACTTACAAATCGCCGAAATGAAATTTCGGAAAGATAGAAAGATAGATCGTTGCGTGCTGGTCGTGAATCTCTAAAAATCTTGAAGATCCGAAGTCGTTTGATATGTTTATTTGTCAATTTTTGATGGATGGTGGAGGTGGTGGTGTTTAGAGAGAAAAGAAAGAGAGAGAAAAGAGAAAGAGAGAGGTGAGTGAGAAATGAGAGGAGGAGGAGGAGAGTTGGAGGTTATCCTCCAACTTTTCAGCCTCCGTTTCTTCGTGCGGTGTTCGTTTGCTCCGTTGTTTAAACGTTAAATAATTATTTTACATATTATTTATAAGTTTTAAATTACAATTTATTACGCGATATTTTGTTTAAATAGTTTAGAAATCAATTTATATTTGAGTTATATAATGTAAGTTTGTTTATTTAGTTTGTGCGTTTTAATATTTTATATTGTGTAAGTTCTGTTTGTACGATACGAATGAATACGAAATATTATCATAATAATATTTTTGACATAAAAGCGTTATTTAATAAAATTGGTCACCAACGTCCGTATTAAATTGAATCGAAATACATTCGATTTAAGTTGCGTACGATTTAACCAAATCGCATTTAGTATATATTAAACAATATATATAATTCGATACATTAATTAGACTAACACAGAACTAATTACATGTATTAACGTATGATTAGGCACTAATTACTAGTCCTAATTTGGCGGGTGTTACATCACACATCAATTCAAATGGAAGATCCCAATTCAGACTTATCATAATTGGTGCAGATACCAATTTCTCCTTTAAAATCTTGAACGTATCTTGGCATTCCTTTGAAAACTCGAACTTAGCTTCCTTTTCCAACAATTTGTTCATAGGACGTGCTATCTTTGAAAAATCCTTGATGAATCTTCTACAGAACCCAGCATGTCCTAAGAAACTTCGTATTCCTTTAACATTTGTTGGATGAGGTAGCTTTGCTATCGCCTCAATCTTCGCTTGATCAACTTCAATACCAGCTCTTGAAATTTTGTGCCCCAACACAACTCCTTCTCGTACCATGAAATGACACTTTTCCCAATTTAAAACGAGATTGGAACTCTCACACCTTTGCAATATCCTCTTTAAATTCATCAGACACTTATCAAAAGAATCTCCAAACACAGAGAAATCATCCATGAATATTTCCATGCTGTCTTCTACCATATCATGGAATATTGCCATCATGCACCGTTGAAATGTGGCGGGCGCGTTACATAGACCGAAAGGCATTCTCCGATAAGCGAAAGTTCCGAATGGGCAGGTGAAAGTAGTCTTATCTTGATCATTTGCATCAATTGGGATTTGGAAGTACCCGGAGAATCCGTATAGAAAGCAATAATACTCTTTTCCAGCTAGACGTTTCAGCATCTGATCAATGAATGGCAAAGGAAAGTGATCCTTGCGTGTCGCATCATTCAGCTTTCTATAATCGATACAGACCCTCCATCCAGTAACAGTTCTTGTGGGAATTCACTCATTCTTCTCATTAGCAACCACAGTCATAGCTCCTTTCTTAGGCACAACATGAATGGGGCTGACCCATGGACTATCAGAAATCGGGTATATCAATCCAGAGTCAAGCAATTTAATGATTTCCTTCCTCACAACATCCGTAACCTTAGGATTTAATCGTCTTAATGGTTGCACAACTGGTTTGAAATCAGACTCCATAAGGATCTTGTGCGTACAATATGATGGGCTAATTCCCTTGATGTCACTGATCGTCCATGCTATAGCATGCTTATGTTCCTTCAGAACTTTTAGCAGACTTTCTTTTTCGTTTGCTGATAGCTTGGATGAAGTGATAACTGGCAAATCCGACTCTCCTTGTAGGTATGTATACTCCAAATGGGTCGGTAAATCTTTCAATTCTAACCTTGATGGTTCTTCAAAAGAAGATTTACATGCCAACACCTCTTCTCGTGAACAGGGAATCCCATGCATAGTGATGCGAGTCTCTTTCTTGACTAAAATACCATTAGTCTCAACCGATTCTTCATTCTCAGTCGGCTGATCACCTTCTACTTCCTCATCACTCTCAAACTCTAACTCCTCAAGCATTTTATCGAATTCTTCAATATCCCTAATTGCTTCTATGCTTCCCGTCCATCCTTCCAGAATCATTGGATCTAGATCTTCATCTTCCATGAGACTTTGAAGGAATTCTTCATCATCAGTCATTTGTCTGGCACTTACAAAGTAGCAAGTATCATCAACTGTAGCAGGATATCGCATTGATTTGTTGACATCAAACACTACTTCATCTTCTCCTAACCTCAGAGTGATTTTTCTATCATGAACATCAATCAATGCCCTTGCAGTGGCTAGAAAAGGTCTTCCCAAAATGATAGGTACCTTTTTATCTTCAACCATGTCCAGAATGATGAAATCACACGGAAAAACAAACCTATCCACCTTAACTAGCACATTCTCTACCATGCCCCTAGGATATTGAACCGAACGATCTGCTAACTCAATGCACATTCTAATTGGCTTTGGTTCCCCCAACTTAAGTCTGGCATACATAGTATAAGGCATTATTGATATGCTTGCCCCCAAGTCAGCCAATGCATGAGTAAGGTCTAAACTTCTAATCAGACAAGGAAGGGTAATACTCCCAGGGTCTTTCATTTTCGGTGGAAGTTTATTTTGCATAACTGCTGAACATCTCTTGTTCATTGTCACCGTGGTCGCCTCTGCCAACTTGCTCTTATTAGTTAAAAGTTCCTTCAGATACTTTGCATACTTTGGAATTTGAGCAATGGCTTCCACGAATGGGATGTTAATGTGCAGTTGCTTCAGATTCTCTAGGAACTGGTGGTATTGAGCATCATCTTTCCCTCTTCTCAAAGCTGCGGGATAAGGTGGTGGTGGTGCATGCTCCTTAGCATATTGCTTATCTCTTGCAATTTGTTCAGCCTCAGTGTCCACCTTAGGACTTTCCACAACTTCTACTTCCTTCTCTCTTTGCGGTAGGGGTTGAGAAACAGGTTTCTTCTTTGGAATGGGGTCTTCAAAACCCTTTCCACTCCGGGTGATCACTGCTTTCGCCTGATCCCGTGGATTGGTCTCAGTGTATCCAGGTAGGGTCCCAGGAAATCTTTCTTGAAGAACTTTGGCTATGTTGGAAACATTCCCTTCAATTTGCTTAATCGCAGCTCCTTGGTTTCTCAATGCAGCGTCGGTGGCATCCATTCTTTATCCAGAGCTCGTAATGAATTACTCATTGGACGTGAGAAACTTACCCATCATTTCTTCTAAATTAGCTTGCTTGTCTGAAGATGAGGCACCTGGCTGCTCCTTGGTGAAAAATCCAGGTTGAGTTTGGCGAAACGGTCGCCCTCCATCTTGGTATGGTCTTCTGAAGAAGTTTCCACCGCCCTGACGATATGGTTCTTGAGCTTCTCCATACTTGACTTCTTCAGTCTGTTCTCCTGTTCGCGTCTCGGGGCAATCCTTTACTAAATGGCTTCCTCCACAGTTGTCGCATCCCACTTGAATAGCATGGATAGTCTCAGTAACCTTCTTGATATCTCTGCCCATGTTATCTAGCTTAGCGGTGATGGCTGCAAATCCATCTTCATCATTCACAGACCTCTTCCGTCTAGAAGTGCCATCATCCCATAACTGAGAGTGTTTCGCTTGGTCTCGAATGGCAGTCAAAGCATCACGAGGGACTTTCTTGGGAATAGGCCCTTGAGAATCCAGTTGCTGTCTCGTGGCACGATCCACTCCTTTATAGAAAATACTCACGACTTGCTGATCGTTCAGGTCGTGCTGCGGGCACTTATGCATCAGGTCCTTATATCTCTCCCAAGCTTGGTGTAGTGACTCATCCATTTCTTGCTTGAAATTTCTGATCTCATCAATCATCTTTGAAGTTTTGGAAGGAGGACAATACATCTTCAGAAACTTCGTGCGAAGGTCTTCCCATGTGGTTATGGATCTAGCTGGCTCGTTTTGAATCCATCTCTTAGCAGCTCCCTTGAGTGTGATTGGGAATACCCTGAGCATAACTTGATCGCGTGTGATGTTAGGAACGTTGAACATATCGGCTATCTCAACGATTTTCTCCACATGATCATTAGCATCCTCCCTTTCTTCTCCTCGAAAAGGATTCTCCCTAAGCTCCTTGAGGAACTGTCCCTTGATTTCGAACTCCACATCTTGTGCAATCGCTGGCCTTACTACTCCAGTGCCACGGTCATTACGCATCCGACTCGAATACTCTTCGAGCGTTATGTTGGCGATATCTTCTGCCATTGCGTCTCTTGGGTCTGCTTGATTGATCAGAGGTTCGAATAAGGACCGAAGATACTCTCCAAAATCCCCCTCTAAATACGACAGAAGGTTGTGGTGTAAACTTGAGTTGGGTGGTACAGAAGCAAACCGTCTTCTCTGACGAAAAACTCTTTCAGGATCATCAAAAGGATCAGCGAGATGAGGATTCCTTGATCGGGTCATAAACTTCCTGTGATATAATTCCCGAATCAGTAGAACAAGACCCTAATTGAACTATTTACTAAACAATCCTAAACACAAAAAATATAATTCGAAAAATAAATAAAGCAGAACTGAACTTAAATAACAATATACAAAGATCAAGTTCCAATTTGTCAAATTAAAACAAACCGCTCCCCGGCAGCGGCGCCAAAAACTTGATGTCGTGTAAACGGGATTTTATTTTAAAATGGAAAATACTTAACTTACTATACACAACACAGGCAAGAATACCTGATCATATATAGTATAGCTCAGTAAGTCCGAGTCGAACACAGGGAACGGATGTCAATATTAAAAAATTAGAAATTGCTACAATTAATTTAAGCAGTAAAAGTGGGGACGTTTTAGTTCCGGTCGAACAATTGAGTAACAATTATAAAAGAAATGATTTATTAAATAAAACTTAATTATAAAATAAAGAAATAACAAAATAACTTAATTAAAATAAAAGATTAAATTCAAATGGTAAAAGAAATGCATTTGCTTAGATTACTTTCCTTAAAATCTGGAAATCATGTTATTTAGAATGCTCACGTATGGATTCTATCGTGCCCTTTCAAATATATCAACCCTCCTTACAAGATAAGTTGAATTAAATACAATTAAGAAAGACACAAGGTTGTTTTCAACACATTAACAGTTCAATTTAACGTTGTCCACAAAATTGTATTCTAGATTAATTCAACACCGTTTATGTGACTTATTCTTTTGACTTGAATCAACAAAGTCTATAACTGATTAAGGTTATCTTGTCCATCAATGACCATTACTAACTATTAACCCTAGCCCGTCAAACTCAATATATTCGGCAATAATTATCAATCAAAATCGACAACTATCAATAATTCCACAACCAACAGGAAATCAATCTCAACTAATTATGAAACCACGCTAGGTAATCAGCAATAATCATCAAATACCCAAGGATTAACGAGTAAACACATAAACATTGAATAAAATCCGATACGTTCGCATTTTCAATAATCAATCCATCAAATAAGTATTATCATCTAAGCAAATACAATAAAAACTTAGCCAATCATAGTTTTACAGAAAATCAGATTCAACATCATACCAATAATCATAATCAAATGAAAGTTAGAAATGAAATCGAATTGGAAAATGTCGAATAACAATCAAAAGAACAAAAGCCCTTGATTCCTTTAGATTTAATCCCTCCAATTGCCTCTGGAAAATGGTTTTGTATCGGAAGAAATCGACTGGAGAAAAGGGTTGTGAGTTTTTTTGCAAAATGAGGGCAAAATGAGGTTTTTAGGTTTTCTGCCGAGGCGATCCATACGCCGTATGGATTTCCATACGCCGTATGGATCACAAAGCCCATGGATCTGACCCGCGTGAACTGGCGGCCCGGCTCATTCGATCCATACGCCGTATGGATTTCCATACGCCGTATGGATTGCAAATTCCAACTTCTTAGCCAATCGACCTCCATTCTTCAACCTTTATTTTCTTTTCGTATCTTTTCTTCGATATTCACTCGATTTCCGTTTCTTTTGTTATTCAAGCTCCAAATAATTCCTAAATGCAAATATGAATGAAATGAGTATCGAATTCAATTAAAAAGCATAAGAATTCATCTGAATAAAGGGGCAATTAGCACTATAAAATAGCACATTTTGGCGTTCATCAGAGATCAACAGGTTAAAGAGACAACTGTCTAAGGAATTCGAGATGAAAGAATTAGGAGCTGCAAGGCAAATTCTTGGTATGAGTATCGTCAGAGATAGAGTTGAAGGTTCTCTAAGATTGTCTCAAGAAAAATACGTTGAAAAGGTGTTAGAGAAATTCAGCATGAAAGATGCCAAGACACGTAATACGCCTTTGGGTAGTGTCCTTAAGTTATCTAAATATCAGTCACCAAAGATGTATGAAGACAAGGCAAAGATGGCTAAAGTTCTGTATGCATCGGAAGTTGGTAGTTTAATGTATGCAATGGTCTGTACGAGACTAGATATTGCTCATGCAGTGGGAGTTGTGTAACACCCCCAAATTTATTGTTTAGCGGAAGCACGTTTTGGGTGTTACGAATCAATAATCACAGCACAAAGATATATAATGAACGACCACTATATGCGTCGTTTTGGACTTGTATTGATAACACAAACGTTTACATCAAAAATATTGTTTACAATAGCTCAGCTTGAAATTGAGAGATTTAAGTACATAATTAATCTATACAAAATATAATAATGCTGCTAAATCTCTGATTGTTTGCATGATGACTCGAGCTAATAGATCCTTACTTGAGCAGTCCAACCTACCGCTGGTCACCTGTGATACATGCTAAAATTGGTCAGCGAAACGCTGGTGAGCTCACAGGTTTGTATGTCAACACATATATTTGTATGAACCGCAAGATTTAATAATTGAATTTAAAATGCAATTAAGCAAAATAAAAGTTATACAGCCATGAGCACATAGTCTGAGCTTAACTTGAGTTGTCAGGCCCACTTAAGGAAACCTAACTTGAAATGCCTCCCACGAGTGCCTAATCCACACTCGTCTTCCCAAATGCTAATACGTCCGTTTGACCAGTTAGTGCGTGCTAACCCGGACGAGGATTGTCAATCCTATATGATATCATATACTAACATTCACGCTACTACGTATTACCAGACTATGCTATGGAGGGATTTAAATTGATTAGCTTGAAACTCATGTAGTATTTGATTTGATTTGTACTTGCGTTCAACTTGTAAAACAAAACGAGCAATAATATCACACCCCTGATTGAAAAGCAGTAAAATAGGGGCCATGAGACTCACCTGAGTCTTGAAAGTTTGGATTAATAACTTGGATTGATTTGCCTTGAAGTGTTGTCCGAAGACTTGTAACCTGAAGGTGTCCACGACACGCGATGGTTATTAATTGTTTAGGCATCTCGAAAGACTACCTTTGTAGTTGTTTGTCCAAATTACCCTGATTTGGTTGATTGACTTGTATGTTTGAAAATGTGTACGGCCCGTTGGTGATTAATTGTAATAATAGTTTTGATGTTATCACATTGATTTCGAAGCGTTATACTTGAAAAGCACATTCCATTATGTTTGAAAAGTTGTATCGCATAAGCGTTTTGAAGTTGTACAAGTTTGACACTTCGTGAGAAATGTGCTTACGGAATCTAAGTACGGGGGTCCGGGGGTAGCGCCCCTAGTAGCGGGGTCCAAGGGACGGCAGCCCCTGGCGGGGTCCAAGGGGCAGAGCCCCTGGTTGGGGTCGAGCTGCCAAGTCAGCTTGGAAAATTTTTATTTCTACTATATTGCTTTGGTGAAAAACGCATCTGGGATTTGAATTTAGGTAAAATCAAGTGACAAATTCCAGGTCTCGACACTTAGTAAAAATCTGAGTTTTCAACATTCTGTTTTATGCGACACAATATGCGACACAATCATTTGTCATGCGACACAAGGGTTGTGTCGCATAGAAGTGCGACACAAGAGCTTAGCGACACAAGGATTGTGTCGCATAAGCGTACGATGCTGATTTAACAGCGACATAGTGATTGTGTCGTATGGGATTTGCGACATAAGGTGCGACATAATATTGTGTCGCAGAGGATCCGACATAACTGGGTTTATACGACACAAAATACGACATAGGGGCTTTTATACGACACAACCTACGACACAAGGCTTGTGTCGCAAAGATGAACATCAAAACAGAACCCAGCGACTGTCAATAATTTTCGACCCAAAACTCAATTCTAACCCATTTTTAAGCTATAAAATCGTGTTTCTCTTGTTTAATAGGCATATATACACTTGAATAACCCAATAATATGTAAAAATAAGCTAAAACGGGAAGTTTGAGAATTTGTCGGAAACTTACAAAGATGTGAAACGAAATTCTGGAAAGATAGAAATGTAGATCGTCGCGTGGTGATCGTTAATCTCTAAAAATCTTGATGATCCGAGGTCGTTTTGTATATTTATTTTGATGATTTGTGAGTTGGTGGTGAGTTTGTAATTTAGAGAGAAAAGGAAAGAAAGAGAGAGAAAAGAAAGAGAGAAATGAAGAAGAAAATGGAAGTGGAGGTGGTTTTGGTAGGAATTCCACCATTTCAGTCCACGCCTCCACGCTCCGTGCGGTGTTCGTTTTCCCGATCGTGTAAGCGTTAAATATTTATTTTTGCGTTTAAACATACATTTTAAAATACGAATGATTATTCAATATTTTTGTTGAAATATCTTACTAAATACTTACTAATTACATTATAAAAGGTAAGTTGTTTAGTTTTGGTTGCGTGTTTACATTTTAATCGCGTGTATATTATTTGTGCAGTAAAACTTGGATACGGAATATTATTGGAATAATGTCTTTAATGTAACAAAGTTATTAAATAATATTTGTATTACTTAATTAAAATCGTTCACCAACGTCCGTATTAATTGACCGAAATACATTCGATTTGAGGTTCGTACGATTTAACTAAATCGTGATTTCTTGTATATATATATATTCAACAATATATAATATTTGATACACAAATTAGCCTAACACAGAACTAATTACATGTATTAAAACTTGATTAGGCACAAATTACAACTCCGAAATTGGCGGGTGTCACAAGTTGTTAGCAGGTTCATGTCTAATCCGGGTAGAGAGCATTGGGAAGCGGTCAAATGGCTTTTGCGTTACTTCAAAGGTACTTCTAATATGGCATTATGTTTCATTAAGAAAAATGTTGTTTTAAGAGGTTACGCGGATGCTAATTTGGGTGGATGTGATGATTCGGATAAGAGCACTACAAGGTATGTGTTCACAGTTGGTAAGACGGCAGTTAGTTGGATGTCTAGACTTCAGAAGAGTGTAGCTTTGTCAACCACATAAGCTGGGTATATGGCTGTAGCGGAAGCGAGTAAAGAGCTTATTTGGTTGAAGAATGTTCTGGAAGAGTTGGGCAAGGAACAGGACGATTGCGTTTTATACTATGATAATCAGAGTGTTGTACATCTCGGAAAGAATCTGGTGTTTCATAGTCGTACGAAACACATTAATTTAAGGTATCATTTTATTCGTGATCTTGTGAATGGTGGTACACTATTGTTGAGTAAAATCCTTGGTTCAAAGAATCCTGCAGATATGTTTACTAAGGTGGTCACAACAGAAAAGTTGAAGCTTTGTATAGCTTCAACTGGCCTTCTGATGAACTAATGATAGAAGGTGTCGACTAGAGAGTTAAATGGTTTTATTTGGTTCCCGGTTTTCAATAGGTGTAGTTGAAGGGCCTTTTATCGAAAGTCTATCTGATTCGTGTTTAATCAGTGTGCGTGTCCCAATTGGGGCGGTATGGAGAGGCGGATTCGACTTGGTTGAAAGGGATTTATATGGGTTTATAAATAATTGAATTTGTTCGATCTTCAAGTGGGAGATTGTTGAGAGTTGTGAAAATCTAACAAAGAAAAAAGAAACGAAATCGAAAGTGATTTGGATTCCATTTGTCACGTGACCTCAAATTGGTAATTAATTGCCTTTAGTATTTTAGTGGAATATCACGTGAGATTTAATTGATAGGCTAGGACATCAATTGGTTTGGTAACAGTGTGCACCGCAACAATCAAAGGTCACGCCACGACATTTTTGAGGCGGTAGCTATTCTTTTTTTCGATTATTTTAATTGTGGGGTTTAATATATATATATATTAAACCTATTATTGTATAAACCCTAAGCTACGAAAATTATACAAGAAACTCTCTAGTTGGCCGTGGAGTAAAGCGAGCACCCGAATCGCATATAACCACATTAATTCCTCGTGTCGATTTATTTTTCCGCATTACTTTTATCCGTTTGTTGATTGTGTGGTTACAATTGTTCAATTGTTTGTGTTGTTTGGGCTCATAATACTTAACAATATTAACATAATCCATATTTTAAAAACACATATCGCATATGCCAACAAAGCCAACTATTGATGCATTTTCTCCCGAGTAACGCACTGATATCAAGTTAGTTTGGAGAGGTCATAACAAAAAATCAGAAATCATAGGAATTTACACATGTGTTAAACTTTTGAATTTTTTTTATAGAAACCCTTTGCAACAAATCAATTGCTTGCTAAATGTTGGAGTCTTTTTAACTATCTACCAAAAGAATATATAATGTGTTTAAAATTTTAACAAATGCGACATTTTTCAAAATGTTGCCACATTACTTATTATTGCAAACACTTAAAGCTAATTGTTGCTCTTTAATTTTGTCGAAAGCAACACCTTCTAAAAATGTTGCAACTTTTAACTATATTTGCAACACTTGAAAAAACGTGTTGCAATAATTTATTAAAAATGCAACACTTGAAATAAAATGTCGCATTTAATCATTATATGCAACACTTACATAAAAAATGTTGCCTTTTTATCTAAGTAATCTATCATGCAACAATTTTCAAAAGTGTTGCATTAGCCTCATTTTCTAGTAGTGATCTTAAATCAAATACCCACTAAGAAGGTTTCAAAGACACCCTATGAGATGTGGAAGGGAAAACGTCATTCTCTTGGTCACATCAAGATCTGGGATTGTGAAGTTTACGTTAGACGAAAACTTTGGACAAACTAGATGCCAGATCTAAAAAGTGTCTTTTCGTCGGTTATCCACAAGAGTCATTTGGATATTTATTCTACAGACCCAAGGATAATGTGGTCTTTGTAGCTCGAAGAGGAGTGTTCTTTGAGAGAGAAATGATATCTAAAGAGGACAGTGGGAGTAGGATTGATCTTGAAGAAATTCAAGAATCTACCGATGAAGAACCTATAATAAACACTGACGTTCAATCAGAGGTAGAGACACCTGTTGAACCTGAAGACATTCCTTACCCATAGTAGAACAAGTGGTAGAGTTTGCAATCCTCCTCAGTTATATTATGGTTTCCATATTGAAAAAGAGGACAAGATTAGTGATAGTACACTAAGTGAATTAGATGAGCCTGCAAACTACAAGGAAGCGATGGCAGGCCCTGAGGCCGCTAAATGGAAGGAAGCTATGAAAAGAGATCAGTCTATGTATGATGCTACATCCAGTCTGAAGATGGTGGGTTGTGAGTAGATCTTCAAAAGGAAGACAGACATGGATGGGAAGGTACACACTTATAAAGCTAGGTTGGTAGCGAAGGGCTATACTCAAACCCTTGGGATTGATTATGAGGAAACCTTCTCACCAGTAGCTAAGATAAAGTCAATTAGGATAATGCTTGCGATAGTTGCGTTTCATGATTATGAAATTTGTCCAAAATGGATGTCAAAACCGCTTTCCTTAACGGAAAACTTACAGAGGATGTGTTTATGGCACAACCAGAGGGTTTTGAAAGTGAAAAGTATCCTAAAAGAGTGTGCAAGCTTCAAATGGCCATTTATGGACTTAAACAAGCTTCTCGTAGCTGGAATCTCTGCTTCCATGAGAAAGTCACACAGTTTGGATTTCCTAGAAGCGAAGATGAGTCTTGTATATATGTCAAAGTCAGTGGGAGTGTTGTAGTCTTCCTAGTATTATATGTGGATGATATACTACTCATAGAAAAATGATATCCCAACATTACAAGGTGTAAAAGATTGGTTGGGAAAATGTATCGCTATGAAAGATTTGGGAGATGCATCATATATTCTTGGTATAAAGATTTACAGAGATAGGTCAAAACGTCTCATAGGACTTAGCCAAGACTCGTACTTAGATAAAATTTTGAAAAGGTTTAAAATGAAGAATTCTAAGAAAGGGAATATACCCTTACATCATGGCATAAATATTAGTAAGGATCTGTGTCTGAAAACTGAGGAAGAACTAGACAGAATGAGTCGAGTCCCATATGCTTCAGCTATAGGATCGATCATGTATGCCATGATGTATACAAGGCATGATGTCTCCTTTGCTTTGAACATGGTGAGTTGACATCAGCAGAATCCTGATGAAGGTCAGCTGTAAAGAACATTCTCAAGTATTTAAGAAATACCAAAGACAGGTTCTTAATTTATGGTGGAGAAGAAGAACTTAGAGTAATGGGTTATAGTGACGCAAGTTTCCAAACAGATAGAGATGATAGTCGTTCTCAGTCTGGTTAGGTATTCTTATTGAATGGGGGAGCGGTGACATGGAAATGTTCAAAGCAAGATACAGTAGCAAACTCCACATGCGAGTCTGAGTATATTGCAGCTTGTGAGGCTTCAAAGGAAGCCATCTCGATGAAGAATTTCATTGGAGATCTTGGAGTTGTTCCAACAGTATGAGACCCCATTGATATATTATGTGATAATGAAAGTGCAGTCGCCTTGACTAAAGAATCCAAAGATCATGGAAAGTCAAAGCACATTGAAAGGAAATACCATTTTGTTCGAAGAAAGGTAGACGAAGGACACGTGATTGTGAAACACATATGATCAGAGGATAATCCGGCTGATCTGTTCACAAAGGAACTGGCTAAGTCCAAACACGATGAACATGCTAGGAGTATAGGATTAAGAGATAATATAAAGTTTTAGTTGTTAGTTTGAATTTGAAACATTATAAACAATGATTGAAATTGTAATAGATTTGGTGATTAAATAATGGAGATTTATTTATTTACAAGAGTGCTACTATTTACTATTGTTTATCATTATGTTTTGTTTTTGCATGTTTAGAAACCACTTCCCGAGTACTTAGTTTTACTCAAACCTCCTTAGTCATTCATACTACAGGAAGTAAGTTATGATTTAAGACTATCATGGAGTGTTAGTAGATTGTCTATAGAGATTAGACATAGCATGCAGAATGCTGCAACACTCATGAGTACTTAATGGGGATTAAGTATAGGAGAGACCCGCACTTGATGAGATCACTTCATGGTTTAAAATCACGAGTGATTCTAAGATGATAATATCCTCTATTCTTAAAATGGAGATACATTGAGTTTCTAGTTTTTCAAGTCTGTTATACTTTAGTTTATTCAAACGATGCGCGTAAATGCCAGTTATAAAGGGTATGCTAGGTGTAACATGATGAGTTGACTAGTACTATGTATTCAAAATTTATTTGTTCATTTGTCTAAATGAAAAGGCAATATCTATGGGCCCTCTGATGATTAAATGTTGACTCAAAAGTGCTAGGCCTAGCCGGGACTAAGTTGATGTGTACAAATTAGTAGTCTCATATAGTCAAAATAATCGAAAATCAGAAAACATAATTTTGAATCTTTAGATTGAATAAAATCCATGTCTCAGTTTCATACGATATCAGTAGAATAAAGGAATAGGTGATCACTTATCTAAGGGCTATCTCTAAGATATGATTCAGAGTTCGGCAGTTGCGTTAGATGGCACTCTCTGCTTAGTTAATGGGATAGACTTAGACCAATAATAGTTGATGACTTATCCAAGTGCGAGACTGTTGGATATAGTGTCCAAGTTCATAACTAATTGGTAAGACTATCATTCAAAGTAGAGTCCTTTTTGGGTCTCCCTCAATAAACAGTTAAGAGAATTAATTAAAGGAGAGATAATATTAATTAGAATTAATATTATACATATAATTAATTAATTAGTTTATTAATTTATTATAATTAATAAATTAATTAGAAACTGATTAAATTAATAAAAGAAGATTCTGGAAGCATAGTCCAACTGCCAGTTGGAAAGCCCAGCCGACGGTTAGAGTTAGGGTTTAGTGAGGCGGTGGAGCACGCGGGTCGTGGCTCGGGTTCATGGGTAAAAGCAAGCCCAACCGCCGGTTGGAAGGACCAACCGACGGTTGGAGGACGAATTTTGTGTCCCACATCGGCCATGGGATGTTTCCCAAGCTAGTCTCTCCCTATATAAATATAGGGCATGCCAAGGCTTCAATCACACATTCTTCATTCTCTTCTTCTCATTCCTACTCCTTGTAAGAGTTTACTCAATTTGAATCGGGACCTTAGGAGTTGGAATTTCTCTTTGATTTGTGGGTGTGAACCATTAGAGGTACTCTGGTTTGAGTACTCGCCTCCAAGTCAAGAAGGTGTGCTAAGGTGGTCTACGTGTGAGAAATCCGATTTTCTCAAAGGTTAGTATTTTCTTATTTATCTATTTATTTTGTTTTGTTGCTTTATTAAGTTAAGATCCTTTAGGGTTAGTTTCCTTCTTGCCCTAGATTAATTGTTATTTTCGCATTGTATGTTAATCTAGTTAGGGAATAGAAAACTCATCAAAAGCTCCAACTCCAGCTTCAACCTTCCATCTCCATCTCCATCTTCAGCTCCATCTCCATCTTCAGCTCCATCATCATCTCGAGCTCCAGCTAATTTTAGCAAACACACCTATAAACTCATGCTCCAACCATAGTTGCCAAACATACTCTTTCTTCTTTCTTTTCTTACCTTCTTTGTTCATTTCTCTTATTTTCTGCCTACTTTAAATTCAAGAACACACTCTAAATGTGAGATCTTTTTATCTCCTTCTCTCTATCTCTTTCCACATTTTTTTATAGTAAATTGCATGAATGGTCTTGTGGTTTACATACATTCTCACCTTTAGTCCCTATACTTTATATATTGCATGAACAGTCCAAAATCTTAAAAGATGTTGCACGATTAGTCCCTTATCCACCTAAAATGACTAATATACCCTTAGTGGTACTATCTATTTTGCTTGGCCAGAGAAGTGTATTTTGGTCATTTTAGGTAAAAGAGGGACTAAGCGTGCAACTACTTTTAAATTTTTGGACTGTCCACGCAACAAACAAAATATAGGAACTAACGGTCAGAATGTGTATAAACTGCAGGGACCATTCATGCAATTAACTCTTTTTTTTCTCTTACTTAGATTTCTCATATATAAATAATTAAATTATAATTATAAATTACAAAACAAATCATTTATATGAAATATTTATTCCTTATTTCCCTACTTTTTCTTTTAAACCAATACCCATTAACAAACCCAATATCAAACCAAACACCACATTAAACTTATTTGCTAGGTGAAAAATAAGATACAAAATCTTAGATTATAATCATTTTACACCATTTATTTCCAGTCCCACCTCCCAAATACCTATTTATAGATTATAATCATCTAAATATATAATTAGATGGAAGATACCCACGCATCACTTCATGATAAATAACGAATTATGTATATCAAAATTGTAAACATACCTAACTTTCATACACAATTAAGGGTTTTGCAGATATATACTAAAAATTAGACATCACAATCATACATGTAGAAACTTTTTGAAGTTGCTGTTTGTTCAAGTAAATCGTGGCATACCGGAGAAGATGAATATCTCATTGTTTGAATTGACTGTCAAGGAATTGCTGGTGTAAATGCAAACCAATTCAAATATCAAAAATCTTGATGTGCAAATACATTGATTAACCAATTGCAAAGAACTCAAAGACCATTAAATGTGAAGAGTGAATTAAAAAGAGAAATTAAAACCCTAATTTATTTTGATCAGATCAAAATAGACGGAAGATTATGATACGTAATGTATATGAATTTTAATTTAATTTTCTTTAATTAAATATAAATTAAATTTGGGATATTTAAGGAGGGACAATAAAGACTTATAAAGAAAGCTAATCCACTATTTAGGTAGTCATCAAGGTTAGAGATTATCAATGGTTTAAATTTAAAAGAGCAAACTAATAGATGGTTAAGATGGGCTAAACTTATAATGAGAACCTCATTAACACTTTGGTATAAGAGAGATTTTTGAATTTAAAGAGAGATTTTTGAATTTAAAAGTTAAAAATAAAACTTCAAATCTATAAGAGTTTCTATTTAGTCGTCTGCATTGTCGCGGGTCATCTCCTAGTTTTTACTAAAAAAGAAGAATATATGGTAAATATTATTAACAGGAAAACAACAAATATAAAAATAACCATAAAATTCTACCAACGTTTAAATAACATTTGGAAAACAGCGTTAAACTTTTGAAATGTAATTTTCTTTATCACATGCATGCTAAGATTATGAATTTGAAAATTTAACAAAAGACTATTAGATAGAACTTATTATTATAATATTACAATAAAGATTATCAATATAGTCATAATATAAATTATAGTCCCGTGTAAAATGAGTAGATTTAAAAAAAATAAAAAAATGACAGGAGTTATGTTAAACATGTCTAATTACATAAGCCTAAATTCACGTCTAAGCATACATTTTTTAACACATGTAGTCCATTTATTTTCCCTCATTATATTCACTAATCATTTTAGTATATGCACCAATCAAATTTGGACAATTTAGCCTTATATATTCATGCACATCAAGCATTATAGTACAAATGAACTATTGTCATTAAGATACTCTAAAAATAATTATATTTAAAGAATGTGATTATAAGGTATGCTAATTACTAAATCGGTGGAAAAAAAAAATATTTAGTATTTTAACCCAAAATATAGAGTTCTTATATTTTTTAACTAGATTATAACCCGCGAATTCGCGGGCTACCACATGGTTTTAATACAAATTTTATAATATATTTTTATTTTATTACGTAATTTTCAAGCCTCAGTATGTTGCACTTGCACAACACAAGGAAGATAGAATGGCAAGGTTGCGGGCCCAGTTGTCACAGATGCGTCCAATTACAATGGCATTAAATGTAGCACCTCGTAAATGTACTCAGCTGGTGGTCCAGGTCTAGGGCAACAAATATTTTATGGTTAACAACCTAAATTGATTCTTCCATAGGTAATCCCATTTTTTTAGAAAGTCAAGTACCCACACAACCCACTACCACGAATATTTACACCAATCTACGAATATATACAATTGTAACATCACATCTCCGTGACTTGAACCCCCAACTTAATGTACATAGTTATTATTGTGTCAATAATCTTATGTAATTGCTATCACACTACATATGTATTTATATATTTTCTAACAATATATAAAGAATTGTTTATGGGTCAACACCACCAAACAACACTAAAATGAGGCATTATTTTTGACCTGTTACTTATCTATTGTGGCACTAATTGTAGAACTTAAAAATCAATTTTGATTGACACAGTAACTACATCTAACTATTAGAAACTGGTTGAATATGTCCATAAACTGATTGAATATTGTCGTGGTCCCAACGGTCGGTTGGGTTTTACTCCGGCCGTTGATCCGGCCAACAGGGACTCACGGCAGGGTGTTTTAAAAATTTGTAAAGCTGGAGAATCCTAAGCTGTATACTACTTAATGAACCTAAAGGGGCAGTAAGCGGTACCTATGACTCAGGTGTCGTTCTTCAAACTACAACGGGCATGGGAGTCTAGGAAGTTTAATTATCTTTGGTAATCTAGCAAAGGTTTATAAAAGAGTTTGGATAGGTTTGGTTTTTTTTTTTATAACTAAATACTAATCTAAGAAAAGCAAATAAAATAAAAGAGGTTTGTACGGAGACTCGGACGACAGAGGATACGCGAGTGTTTACTATGATTTCGTTATATGTTATTGGTGAATTGTCAAGGGTAGGGCTACTAGGTATGATGATTAATCCGGAGAGGATAGAAACATAATTAATGCAAAGTATTGTACCTACGACCGTTCCGCGGCTTCCATACGTTTGTAGTCCACCAACTGGTGTTTCCAGCACTATACCGAGTAGTAGGGCGTTTTACGGTTTTTCCGTTACATTAATTAGGGTTCCACATTACTTTCCAGGATTTCCTATATCCTAATGAGCTATAACTACGAGCCTATTAGATATCTAACTTAGAGTTGTCCGCAATCAGATAAATAACATGTCATGTGGATAGCAGTTATAGAATGTCCAATACACTGGAAGTTCTCCCAAATGTACAGACCAATTCAACCGACAACTATCCTCGAATCTTGGTCTCCAGTCACAGTCATCAGAGACGTCTGCATCATAGCGTAAATTGTTGATTGAACAAAAACACGAACGGGGATAATCCCACGGACCAAGTTGGGATAGTCGGGCTAACGGTTGGTTAAATTGTTCAGCATTAAACATATAAATCATCACAACTATTCCATGCATGTTAATCTACCGTGTAAATCAATATTCCGTGTCAGAAAACCTAATCATACAGTTACTGATATGAACCAAGGGGATAACTCTAGCATGCATCATTCCTAAGGCAACAATCAAACAAGAACATGCAATAGGGTGACACATAACAGAACATCATAGTCCTAAGCATATCAGATAACTAATAATCAGATCATAGATATCCCGAAAGTTCTCTCAAAGATACCTAAAGATAAACATGAATCTAACCTATCTCTACTCTTACGCTCCGTGTCTCTTATGATATGTTTCAATCTAGAGAACACAGCTACACCGAGTTCATTGATCATCAGGCATAGAATAGGTAGAGAACGTACCACTAGCAATTGGCCAAGTTCTAGCAGGAAGCTTCTAACCACAACATAAGTTGGATAGATAAACATTCGAGACTCAGTTTATAAGTTCATACACAGTTTAAAGCAACACGGGCAGAGTAACAGCATGGCATAAACATATTGACTATTCTAACATAACTACATCATAGTAAACACAAAGAAATGTCTAGCCTAACATTATATATCTAGCATACAATCTTAAACAAGCATAAACAAAGCAACACATGTTTAAATATGGAAAGTAAGAGATATATAAATAGAACCTGATACGAATTTATTACAGACAGATCTTCGCGAATACAACGTCTTGGAGTAACTCCGTACAAAAGCTAAAAGCTACATTTACCTAACTATCTCTCTAACTAGCTCAATTCTAGAGAGAGAAAATCTCTAGAGAGAGAAACTAGAGAGAGTGTGATGTGTGTGAGAGAGAAAGTGTAAGGAAAGAATATGAATGAGAAAATTGGTGTATGGTAAAGTGTGGAGGGTGTCCACTATTTATAGGCAACCATCAAAATCGCACGTACAACTCACGAAGCAGCACGTACAAGCAAACGGAGCACGATATGGGGCAGGAGGGCCGTATACGGCCTTGTAAGGGCCGTATACGGTGTGTGGGGCCGTATACGGTCTCCGTCTGATTTCGTTCGTTGCTAAAAACGTCCGTATCTCCTTCGTTACGCGTCCATTTGACCTGATTCATTCGCCCACGGTTTCGTAATTCCATTACGCTTCTAATGGTACCAATCTCATGGAAATTGGATGTGTAGAATTCGGGATTTGCCGGAATGACTTTAAACCATTTTGGAAGTGCAGTGTCTTCTCCGTTCTTTTGCCGTTTCACTTGATTCTTGATTTTTCCGCCTCGATTTTACCTATACAACATAGGGTAGAAGTTAGGAGGTGTGTCTTGATAGGAAAATGAGGGCGGAGGAATCGGCTTGGATTAAAATGCCGTGTTTTGTGCGTTATCCGAGTGTTTTCAGTGATTTTTGTCACAACGTCTACTTTTGAACCACTTTAGTGAATTTTAGTAAATAATCAATGTTTTGGAATGTTTTAACTGAAGATTGGCTCAAAAAGTGAGGAATAAAGCTCATAAAAACATGACTTTTTACGCCACATCAAGCTATCCCACACTTAGACGTTGCTTGTCCTCAAGCAACAATTCTCTGAAAATATTTTTAAGTCATGTTTTAAGGGGCGAGTCAGAGAATTTTCCCAAGATTAGCATTTCCTCATATAAGTAAGTTACTCTAAAAGTGTGAAAAAAGATAAGATGATCCTTCCATAAGCAAGAAGAGATTCTCTTAGGCATACTTCCAAATCTCGTGATCTTGGAGTACACATGACTAGGCGATCTCACTAAAGGTGGTCACTCAATTCACTCAAAGTGTATCGGGTTTCCTATCAATCTAGATCAAACGAAATCGCTCAAAATAGCCAGTCATGCTGCACTCATCGTCATAGGCTTGATCGAGAATCGGATCTCCACCACTTAGGTGAGGACGGTGCTAATTATCTCAGGACATTCAGAGGGTTGTAATGTTTGGTGAGGGTGAAGGGTATGGATAGTGGTATTTTTGGTTGTGAGGGTGTTTAGCTTATCCTAAAATCACTGAGATCATGAACAACTTTATTTAGAATGGAGTAGAACGGAGAGTTGGTAGCTGTTTCAGCTTCTGTCAGATTTTTCTTTGAAGAGTAATTCTTTTGAGGCTTTCAGCTTTATTTGTGGAGCTACTTTTCTTTTCTTTTCTTGATTTTTCTTCTTTTTTTTTTTCTTCAGAATTTCTTTGACAGAGAATTTCCAAGGAAGATTTTATATTTTGAATCCTTCAGAAATCCTTTCTTCTATCTTTATCATTTCGGTTCTTTTCCATGTGCTAATTTTCCCGCACCATAGTCATTTTGGCTCTCTTGTGTGCTAATTTTCCCGCACCATTTTCGAGATGCTTGATTTTGGAGAATGCGAATGAGTAGGATATTTGAAACGGATATTCTAAAAGATGTTCTTCATAACCTCAGAAATTCTAAGATAAGTTTGGGAATATTTTTGGGAAGTGGGTAAAAATTAGGGTTTTGAAGAAACGAAAGGTTTAGGCTCAACAGGGTGTACTAGGCGGATCTTCGATACTAAAAATGAGCATCGGAAAGGGTTTTGGGCTTGAAAAGTTATGTAAGAAATGGGTTAATCCTAAGGAATGTCAAGGTCATCTAATTACACCTATACCGCGTACGGTACACACCAATATGGTCTTGAAGCACATGTCAAGAGCAAGTTCTAATTCAGAGATGCAGGCATCGGCACACACAAGAAATGAAAGTGAATCATTAAAAATGAATGCTTTTGGGCTCAAGATACCTCACTGCAAAAGGTTGTATGTGCCTAGCCATGCTCCTTTGGATTATCAATTCTTGCTTAAGCAATTTCTACCTTATTTCTTTTAGGCTTTTAGAAATATCATACTTATATTTTGAAAATGGTTTCTCTTAGTAGTATCTAAGACTCAAAAACTAAGTTAACCGAGTGGTTAGACTCATTAATTTTGAAAAAAATTGACCTTATTTTTTATTTTTATTTTTATTTTTTTTGAAAAAGTTTGAGAGAAAGATTGCTGTTTTGAACATAAAAATCACTATCTTAAGTATTCTATACCTACCATCCCACACTTAGAGGAACATTGTCTCTAATGTTCTCTTGAGTAGAGATTTTACTAATAAAATCCCACACTTAGAGTTTGAACATGTAAGTAGATGTTTCTCAAGTGTTAAATTTGGGCTGGAATCCCACACTTAGTGATAAGTTTAGGATGAGGCATAGAAATTAAACACACTAACATAGGCATAATAATACATAATTGAAACGGGGAAAAAGAACAGAGACTCCCCCATTGTATTTACAGGAATAGATCAGATTTGTGTAGGAGTGGTGCTAGTGAATTGCTGGATTTTTATGACCAGGCTCGTTTAAGATCATCCATTCCACACAAAGCTGAATTCTGCAAACAACATCAACACACATCATAGCATCTCAACACAGTAGATAGCAGGTCTAAAGCGTAAGTACAGAGTTATAATACAGAAAGTAAATAAATAAAGAAAAAGTCTAAAGGTCATCAAGCAGGTCATCAGTGTCAAGATCAAAATCCTCCTCAGCATCCCTATCAAAGACAGATGTCGGAGATGGGATGGAAAAGTCAGTAGCGGCTATAGCTTGTGCCACAATCTCGTCAGTGGTGGTGGGCATGACTGAACTGTTTGTATCCACCATAGCCAATATCTGCTCAAGGAAGCTATGATCGGGTGATCCTGGGGACATGGTTGGCTCAGTAACCGCAGCAGCAGGAGTAGGACCAGTGGAAGGCCCGGCAGTAGGGTCAACAGGTGCATCAGCAGGAGGAAAGAAGGACCAGGGAGGTCGAGATGGTCCCGGATCTGGTCCAAGCCTATAGGGATGGTCAGCAAGTCTCGGAATCTCGAGCCGCTCACAGATGGAGGTCATGATGTCATGCTGGATAGAGAGTGTCCGGAAAAGGGCCCACGAAGCAGATGGGTCAGCCGTAGTGATACCATACTCGAAAGTAGGTACTAGGGCTGGCTGAGGTGATGAGGGCCTCTCATCGGGCAACTCCTCGTGAGTGATCGGGACATTAGTCAGGTTCTCCTCAGTGATGGTGAACATAGTCTCTCTCTATGCTCTGCGTCTACGAGGTCTGCGTTGTCTGCGTGGCCTCACAGCTACATGATCAGAACCGGCAGCGTCCATCCTGAAATAGAATAAAATAAACAGGTAATGCTAACAGTGCAAAAGTCAAATATTGGAACTTATCTAATATTTTGCAATTTGTAGTCAGATAAGCAGCAAACCTATAATTTATTAGTTCAGAGATAACCATACTTAATAAAAATAAATTAAGAAATAAAATGACATAAAAAGTAAAGATAGGCTTGGGGTGCTTCCCAAGAGCGCTTGTTTTACGAGTCTCTAGCTTGACTCTTTATACCTTTCTGTCGACTCATGGTGGTTCAAAGATAAAGACATCTTCCCTAATGAGGAAGTCTTCGAAGTAATGCTTTAAGCAGTGACCATTAACCTTAAAATTACCTTCTGGTGCCTCGAGTTCGACCGCACCGTAGGGAAATACCTTAGATGTTATGAATGGTCCGCTCCATCTGAGTTTAAACTTGCCAGAGAATTTCTTGAAGCGCGAGTTGAAGAGTAGCACTTTGTCACCTGGTTTGAATCTTGAGGACCTCAGTTAAGCATCATGAGCCTGTTTAGTTCTTTCCTTGAAGTGTAGAGAACTATCATATGCCTGATCCCTTAATTCGGCTAACTCATTCAGCTGCATTCTTCTGATGGCTCCAGCTGCTGAAATATCCCAGTTGCAATTCTTCAAAGCCCAATATGCCTTGTATTCCAACTCGATTGGTAAGTGACATGCCTTGCCATAAACTAGACGATACGGAGTGGTTCCCAATGGTGTCTTGTAGGCGGTCCTGAATGCCCACAGCGCATCATCTAATTTATCAGCCCATTTGTGCCCATGATTACCAACAGTTCTTTCCAAGATCCTTTTTAAAGCTCGATTTGTTGCCTCAGCTTGCCCATTAGTTTGGGGGTGATAAGTTGTTGACGTCTTGTGAGTGACAACATACTGTTGCAGAACCTTCATGAATTGAATGTTGCAAAAGTGTGTACAACGATCACTGATTATCGCTTTTGGAGTCCCAAATCGACTGAATAGCTTTTTGAGGAATTTGGTCACCACTTTGGCATCATTTGTTGGAAAAGCTTGGGCCTCGGCCCATCTGGAGATGTAGTCGACTGCAACCAAGATGTATTCCTTGCCGTTAGATTTAGGGAATGGTCCCATAAAGTCTAATCCCCAAATATCGAAGATCTCTACAGCCTGGATGTTTGTAAGTGGCATTTCGTTCCGAGCTGTTATATTGCCTTGTCTTTGGCAGATATCGCAGCGTTTTACCAGATCGTAAGCATCTCAAAATATGGATGCCAGAAGAAACCGGCGTCGTACACTTTTCTTGCGGTCATTTTTGCTCCATGATGTCCTCCAGTTGGTCCGTGATGGATTTGGTGTAAGATATGTTCTGCCTCTTTCCCATCGACGCATCTTCTAATGATTTGATCAGGACAGATTTTGAAGAGGAAGGGGTTGTCCCAATAGTAGTACTTTATGTTGCGGAAGAATCTTTGTCTCTGAGATGTTGGCATCCCTTTTGGTACTATTTTTCCCACCAAGTAATTGGCATAGTCAGCATACCCGGGGTCATTTGTGGTTCTTGATCCCTGATAGTACTTACCAATATTCATGAGTTGTTCTTCTGGAAATTGGTCTTGAATCTCCTCTTCATGCAACTTATCCAATGAAGGATTTTCCAATCGGCTAAGATGATCCGCCACGACATTTTCTGCTCCCTTTTTATCTTTAATCTCTATATCGAATTCTTGTAGGAGTAGGATCCATCGTAGAAGGCGAGGTTTAGCATCTTACTTCTTAAAAAGGTATTCCAAAGCAGAGTGATCTGTATAGACAATAGTTTTGGACAAGATTAGATAGCAATGAAATTTATCAAAAGCAAATACTACCACAAGCAGCTCCTTCTCTGTGGTTGTGTAATTTTCTTGAGCATCGGTGAGCGTTTTGCTGGCGTAGTATATTGGTTGAAACTGTTTCTCCTTCCGCTGTCCCAGAACTGCTCCAACTGCGAAATCACTGGCGTCGCACATGATTTCAAATGGGAGACTCCAATCTGGAGCAACCATGATCGGTGCATGTACAAGCAGATCTTTCAGATAGTTAAAGGCTTCGAGACATTCATCTGTAAAGACAAACGGAGTATCTTTTTTGAGAAGATGAGTCATAGGTCGAGATATCTTAGAGAAATCCTTAATAAAGCGATGGTAGAATCCAGCGTGACCTACAAAACTGCGAATGGTTTTGACAGAAGTAGGTGGTGGAAGTTTAGAGATTGTCTCGACTTTTGCTTTGTCGACTTCAATTCCAGCTTTAGATATACGGTGTCCTAAAACTATGCCTTATTTCACCATGAAATGGCATTTTTCCCAATTCAAAACTAGGTTTGATTCTTCACATCGGGCAAGCATCCTATCCAAGTCAGAAAGACAAGTGGTGAACGAATCTCCGAAAACCAAAAAATCATCCATGAACACTTCCATGCATTGTTCAATCATGTCGTGGAAGATTGCTACCATGCATCTTTGAAATGTCGCTGGTGCGTTACATAAGCCAAAAGGCATACGTCGGTAGGCAAAGGTTCCGTATGGATAAGTGAACGTTGTCTTTTCTTGGTCCTTTGGATCGAGAGGTATCTGAAAATAGCCGGAGAAATCATCAAGGACACAATAGAATTTGTTTCCTGATAATCTTTCAAGCATCTGATCATTGAACGGTAGAGGGAAGTGATCTTTGCATGTAGCTTCATTTAGTTTTCGATAGTCGATACACACCCACCAACCGGTGACGGTTCGTGTTGGAATCAACTCGTTGTCTTCGTTAGCGATGACCGTCATGCCTCCTTTCTTTGGGACTACTTGAACTAGACTAACCCATGGGGAATCTGAAATAGGGTAAATCAAACCAGCATCCAGGAGTTTGATAACCTCCTTTTTAACCACGTCTTGAATCTTCGGGTTAACTCTCCTTTGCCTTTGAATAGAAGGTCTGAAGTCATTTTCCATTAAGATCTTGTGAGTGCAGTAATTTGGACTGATCCCTTGTATGTCAGAGATTTTCCATGCAATCGCTTACTTATGTGACTTTAGAACTTCAATGAGCAGTGCTTTCTACTCAGGCTTCAGATCTTTTGCTATGATAACTGGTAAGTGCGAAGTTTCTTCGAGAAAAGCATATTCAAGGTGTGAGGGAAGTTCCTTAAGTTCTAATTCGGGTGGTTCTTCAGTGGAGGGCTTCATCCTTGCAATCTCGTCTCTTTTAAGTTCGTCGTATTTCATCTGATAATCTAACTCAACTGCAGGTGATTCTGGAATGTCGGCTGATGTAACAACCTCAAAATTTAGGGCCAATTTAAAATTTCCCTAATTACGTGTTTACTACTTGTATATAATATGAAATAGGATTATATACGTTACTTACTTATTATATATATATACATATGGATGGAATATATATATATATATATATATATATATATATATATATATATATATATATATATATACGCGTATACGATTCGTACAAATCGTATAAAACAACCATTGTACAGGCATACGGATGTTGATAAAAACAAATATTAAATAATGTTAAATTATTTAATTACCTTGACTACTACTTTATATTATGTTTATAATATAACGAAAACGTACGTTTTTAACCAAAACGTTACCAAACTCTCCGAAAACTCGACCAACCGACAAAACAAAACAAATGTTACATTTTATAACTTCAAAACAAAGTATTTTATTAAAATGCTTCAACTAAATTACCGAATAATATTCGTATTTTAAACGTATATTTAATCGTGTATAAAATGATTTTAACGTCTAAACGACCGGGGAAACGAACACCGCACGGAGCCACCCGGGTAAGGCTAACGTTGTTGCCGATGCCCTAAGCAGAAAAGAACGAGTGAAACCCCTTCGAGTTCAAGCCCTTGGTTTAACCATCCACAACGATCTTATTGCTCAAATTCATTCCACTCAACTCGAAGCACTCAATGAGAAAAACATCAAGAACGAAGCCTTGCGCGGCATGGAAAAACAATTCGAAATCAAACCCGACGGAACCAGACACTTCTCTAACCGAATCTGGTTACCAAACTTTGGAAACCTACGAGATTTGGTGATGGATGAATCTCACAAATCCCGATATTCCATACACCCTGGTTCTGACAAGATGTATCATGACGTCAAACAACGGTATTGGTGGCCCAACATGAAAGCCGACATAGCCACGTATGTTAGCAAGTGTCTAACCTGTGCCAAGGTTAAGGCCGAATACCAGAAACCTTCTGGGTTACTTCAACAACCCGAGATACCTCAATGGAAATGGGAAAACATAACCATGGACTTCATAAACAAGCTACCAAAAACACCGAGCGGTTGCGATACCATTTGGGTGATCGTAGATCGTCTCACGAAATCTGCCCATTTCCTAGCTATCAAAGAAACCGACAAGATGGAGCGCTTGGCTCGCATCTACATCAAAGAGGTCGTAGCACGACACGGCATACCCATCTCGATCATCTCCGATAGAGATAGCCGCTTCACCTCTCGATTTTGGCAAACACTTCAGAAAGCCCTTGGTACTCGCCTTGATTTGAGTACTGCTTATCATCCACAAACTGATGGTCAAAGTGAACGGACCATTCAAACCCTTGAAGATATGCTTCGAGCATGTGTAATCGACTTCGGAAGCACATGGGAAAACCACCTACCTTTGTGTGAGTTTTCCTACAATAACAGTTACCACACCAGCATTGATGCTGCACCCTTCGAGGCACTTTATGGTAGAAAGTGCCGATCACCCATTTGCTGGACCGAAATCGGCGATAGCCAACTCACTGGTCCTGAAATCATCCACGAGACGACCGAGAAAATCGTGACCATTAAAAACCGGCTGAAAGCCGCACGTGACCGTCAGAAGAGTTACGCTGACGTGAGACGCAAACCCCTCGAATTTCAGGTCGGGGACAAAGTACTTTTAAAAGTGTCACCTTGGAAAGGTGTCATTCGTTTTGGTAAACGCGGCAAACTAAACCCTAGATACATCGGACCTTTTGAAATTCTTGAAAGGATTGGTCCGGTGGCATATCGACTGCAGCTACCCCCTCAACTCAGTAGCGTGCACAACACATTCCACATTTCTAACCTGAAGAAATGTCTGTCTGATGAGACACTTGTTATCCCTCTCGACGAAATCCATATCGATGATAAACTCTATTTCGTCGAGGAACCAATAGAAATCATGGACCGTGAGGTCAAACGCTTGAAGCAGAGTCGTATTCCCATCGTTAAAGTCCGGTGGAATTCTAGGCGCGGTCCTGAATTCACTTGGGAACGGGAAGACCAAATGCGACTGAAACACCCACATCTATTCTTAGATACCCCACAGACCACGACAACAAGCTAATTTCGGGACGAAATTCTCCTAACAGGGGGAGAATGTGACACCCGACCAATTAGGGCTAGTGTTAGTTCCTAATCATTGTGCTAATACATGTAATTAGGGTGAATTATGTGTATTAATATATGTTATTATATTTGCACACATTTGCGATTTGTTTAAATCGTACATTTTATTGCCGGATGGAGTCCGACACAGTTTAAATACGACGTTGGTGAAAACAATTCTATAAATAACTTTAATCAATTTTTAGAAGTTATTTATCATTATTTATTATTTTGTTAAAATAATACACGAAAAACCTAGACGTTTCAATTAAAACGTCTCAACCGCAACGGTAACGCGCGAATTTAGTTCGACAACCAAATAAATGTCAATAATTAATTTGGCAACTCAAATTAAGCATTTTAAATAATACTACAATGGAAATTTATACAAATTATATCGTTAATTTAAACGACTCAAAATAACGTTACGCGATTTAACCTCCGTAAAACGTGCACGCAAATCGAGACCGATAAATTAACGGAACATTTTTGTAAATTTTTCAAGTATCTAGATTAATTACTTCAAGTGAAAAGATTGAAATCTAAATCGTTAAATAAAAACGGCAATTAAATGGTTAACGTATGAATAAACGTCAAAACAATCGGGTAAACGAACGGAAGACCTAACAAATCAAGATAGGAACATGAAAATGACCAAAATACCCTTGGGTGGGCCCCTTTGGCCGGCCCCCTCTCTCCCCCATGTGCACCCACTTATTTTACATGCATTTTCATGATCAAAATTCCTTACACATCCATATCCCTTTCATGGAAACACTCTTTCTCTCATTTACACTCAAACACTCACTCTCTCTTCTTTCCCCTCTCAAAAACACTCTCAAAATCTGGAGAAAAACTCAGCCACATCCACCATCCAAAACCACCACAAATCGCCATCCTCATCACCATCATCTAAGGAAGCTAGCACCAAGACATCATCATCTTCAACTCCCTTTTGCTTCTCCATCATTTGCTTGGTATAAATCATCAAACCTTTTACTTATTTTACTTTTAATCTACTGATTATGATGTTATTAAGCTCTATCAACAAGATTATGTCCAAACCTTGTGCTAAAATACGTTTTTATAACTTATACTTTAACATGCATGAATCTGCCTAAAAATCGACAGTTCACGAAAATATTCGTATAAAATCATCTGTTAAGAGTTTGAGGTCGAATTTTTTTTTAAATTTTGCGTATCGAAAAGATCTACAACTTTCGTGTTTTACACTTTTTCCAGAAACGCTCTCATTTTTCTCTACGAGCCGATTTATAAGACTGACCTGGAAGTTTTTCGATAAAATGTGTTCGGTTGTTACGCGGCTTTATTTAACTATGTTAATGGACTTGTTAGAAGCTGAAAATTTGATATGTTAGTCAAGACACTTAGTAAATCAGTTGGTAAAAATTTGGAAGTTTGATTTGGACTATAGATAGGTGAAATCAGTTGGCGTAATGACCCGACATAAACCGAAAACATTAAATCTTGAAGTTTAAGGTGTAAACTTGAAACCGACATCTCGAAACGACTACAATATGAAATAATAACTTTTATAAACTTTATTTACTGGAATATGGCTTGGGTGAAAGGTTCGGGTCAAACCGTCATAGTTGACCACGTTTTTGGACTTAGCAAATTGAGACAGATTTAAGTGACGCATGATCCCCAAAATTTTAGCGACACTTGGCAAGTGACGCTTGTAGTGACGCTACTTTATTTTAACGACACTCCCATAGTGACGCCCTTATTATCTGAAAATGCTTATGTACGACACTACTTAAGTGACGCTTAATCACTCTATCCGACACTACCTAAGTGACGCCTGTAGTGACTGAACTATTATATTAGCGGCACTTACCCTTAGTGCCGCCATGCCTTAGTGACGCCCGTATCCGACACTTCTTAAGTGACGCTAATTAAATCTGAAAACGCATATTATGCTACACTTCCTAAGTGCCGCCCCTAACTAGCAAGTGACGCATGAAGTGTCGCATGAAACAGAATCCTTAAAAACTAGTTTTCTCACTAAGTGTTAAACTTCAAGTAACGATAATACTTATACAATGCAACGTTATAACTCATGAAACATACTATACATATGTAAGTATAACATCATCCTAATAATAATGTCTTAACGAATTATTATTACAAACTTTCACCAACGGGTCGTACACGTTTTTGATAAACAAACTTGCACAACTTATTTGGACATACTAGTTGATGAACTAGCTCTAGGTGGAAATTAACCCTCCACCTACACGATTGGCTTAAGTGGACATTGACCCCCACTTATACAATCACTCTAGATGGTCTTATAAGACATCTACTTACACAACCTTATACGCTTAGGACGTTAGAAGGTTGCGCTTTGGACTTTGCTTGCTATTTGATTATTGCTTGCTACCTGCTTAACTCTGGTGAGTTTCATAGCCCCCTTTTTACTGTTTTACAACTACTTTTGGGGGAGAATACATACTACAACTGTTTTATACTCATTTTTGCATTCGTGCAATAACATATTTACTTATCGTTTGTTAACGATACACTTGCAACATATTTACTTATCGTTTGTTAACGATACACTTGCAACTCATTTACTTATCGTTTGTTAACGATACACTTGCAACTCATTTACTCATCGTTCGTTAACGATACATTTACAACACCACTGCTTTTATGATCACAAGTACTATAACAACTTTTTATACGGATTGCATGAGACCTGAATAATCCACTAAAGTCCTCTACCCCATCATAGTCATTAAAATTTGTGCGTGAGTATTATTGGGTGGTACCATCAGGGTTTGACAAACCTCGTCCGGGCTAGTCGCGCTAGCCAACCCACGGGCGTAGTATTACTTGTGATTTAGAGGTGTATTCGGATTAGTACACTTACCGGAGGCAAACAACGTTAAGTTTGACTATGAGACTCATGTAAATGGTATACTTATATTGCATTTTGCAATACTTTTACTTATCGTTGGCTAACGATACTTTTAACTGTCATTTGCGAATGATACAACTTGAAATCTTGTGGATCATAACTAAACGATTGTTTACAAACCTATGAACTCACCAACTTTATGTTGACCTTTTAGTATGTATTTCTCAGGTAACCCGCCGCAGTAGGAAGCTTATGGAAAGCCTAGCTCGAGTCGCATTGTTTTCAAATTTCAAGAGATTAGATTGCATTTAGCTGTATTTGGTATAATCAGTTATGTATTAGAAATCTCTTAGCGGTTTATGCGAACTCCAGACTTATTGTAAACATTTGAAATTATGGTAATGTAACTTTTTATTAAAACGTCTCATATAGAGGTCGTTTGTTGTAATCTTGTGTTGTGATATTTAATTTGGTCGACGCCCCCATGACAACTTATGTTTCCGCTGCCACGTGTTTTGGGGGTGCGACAGATTGGTATCAGAGCCTAAGGTTATAGCGAACTAGGATTGCATTAGTGACCTAGACTATAACCGTTAGGTTAGTATTCCTCATTTGTTATGACTGGTTCAGCAATTGCATCATTTGAATTTAATTTAACATAGCTTGATCAACTATGTACAATTAAACAAGAATCGATGCAAGACCTGAAATGGTTATGGTGGATGGGAATGCATTAGAAGGCTTTGACCGAGGATAGAACGGGACCAACCTTATACGTGCTTATGTGCTAGGTTATTGTATTTATATATAACCTTAACCTTACGTATACTAAAACTCCTTGCCACAGAAAATGGCAACCACTCCCACCGCTACGTCTCCCAACTCTGAGAACGAAGCCCAAACACGAACCACTACTGAAGGAATCGTTACTATGTCTTCAACACCAAACTCTCCTGAACGACTTTACTACATCACTGGCGAAGCCCGAGTGTTACGTACTCGCCCAAGGAGTACCAGATCATCTCGAGCCAACCCTTACTCAAACTCCATCGATAATACCACACGCCATTCCGCATACCCCCGTAGATGGGACTGGCTACCCACAACTCTCAATACTTGGAGATCTGAGGAAAACATGGAGGTTTTCGATGATCCCATGGACATCTCTCCCTATACCCAAGAACCAACACACCACACCGTACCCGTATTAACCGCCAGACTTCACCGCCACGAGACAAGACTTGAAAGCCTGGAACGAGAGCAACACATAGTGCAAATGTACTGGCTGCGCCAATCACATGACCGCATTGCACAACTGTTTCAAGACCAAGAAAACATGACAAATACTCTGGAAATGATGCACCAACACGTCATTGAAGTTAGAGGCGCGGTCGACCTTCTTCAAGCAAGGTTAGGAGAATGTGAACAACGTTCACGAGAAGCAGAAGAGTACACCCGAGTGCTAGAGCAACGACTAACCTTGGCTGAGGATAGCATCAGACAAGCTGGCAGACTTGCAGGAACCGTGGACCGACTTGTCACACTAATGGGACGAATAAACTTGCGTTAGGACTCATTAAATCTCTATCGAGTAACCTGTTGTGGCGGGATGTGCCCAACTATCTATCTTACGTTGTCTTTTGTAAACTCTCGTATTAAGTCCGGAAGTAACAATTCCCGGCATATCTTGTAAACTTTCTAAATTCTGTAATCGCTTACCTTGCGCCTCAAGTTGATTATGAAAATTTGCTTCCTTGTGTTATTGAATATCTTGTTATACATACTTGTTTTACCTTCTTGTGTACGCCTGCAAAGACTTTAAAAAAATCTTACTCCCTGAAATCTTATGTGCCTCTTATTTTCTTTCTTTTAGAATCATGGCACCAAAACGTCAAATGAGCTCCGCTGATATCGAAAGACTCGTCAATCAAAGGGTTCAAGCAGCCCTAGAAGCTACCAGGAACAATCCCAATCCAAACCAAGGAAATCCAGGAGGTGCAGGCAACAACCCACCTGTGCCAAAGCCCTGCACCCACAAAGATTTCATGAATTGTAAACCTCTCCATTTCAAAGGAACCGAAGGAGCCGTCGGTCTCTTGCGATGGATTGAGAAAATGGAGTCCGTTTTCCGCATATGCAACTGCCAAGAAGAGAACAAAGTCAAATTCTCTACCTACACTCTAGCTGAGGGTGCACTCACTTTCTGGAACTCATACGCCCAAACCCATGGTATTGATACTGCCTATCAAATGTCTTGGGATGAACTCAAAAACTTACTGAGGGAAGAATACTGTCCACGCGAGCAACTCCAACAGCTCGAACATGAATTCTGGAACCTCACAGTTCAAGGAAACGACATTACTAGCTACAGAACCAGATTTCACCAGCTTGCTCTCCTTTGTCCATCCATGGTGGACCCTGAATCCAAACGTGTCGAAAGATACATTTGGGGGCTACCTGATTCCATCCAAGGCAATGTCATCTCTTCCAAACCCGAAACCATCCAAAGTGCTGTCCGAATGGCACACGAGCTCATGGCTCAAATTGTTCGCCGTGGGACACCCACAGTGAAAACCACCGGGGATAACAAAAGAAAATGGTCCGGAAATAACAACAATCAGCAGCAACAGCAAACCAAGAGGGCCGAGTCTGTTAAGGCCTACACCTCTGGTTCAGGGTCGGGGGACAAGAAAGGGTACGTTGGGAACAAACCTTACTGTTCCAAGTGTACTCTACACCATGAAGGCCCCTGTACCTGTACCAAGTGCAAACGGCAGGGACATCTAGCTAAAGATTGCAGAACCCCCAACCCAAATACCAACCCCAATGCACCAAAGGCTTGTTTCGAGTGTGGCAGCACTGCCCATTTCCGGAATAATTGCCCGAAACGAAACAACAACAACAACAACAGGAACAACAATAACAACAACAACCCTCGCGGCCGAGCTTTTGTACTCAATGCTGGAGAGGCCCGTCAAGATCCCAACGTTGTTACGGGTATGTTTCTCCTCAACGATCTAACCGTTTCAGTTTTATTCGATACTGGTGCTGATAAAAGTTTCATATCTGATGAGTTTTGTCCATTACTCAACATTACTCCCACTGCCTTAGATGCTAAGTTCACAGTAGAATTAGCAAATGGCAAACTGATAGTGGCCGATAGTGTGATACCTAATTGCACTCTAAACCTAGCCAACGAAATTTTCCCCATAAACCTCATCCCTGTTGAAATCGGGAGCTTCGATGTCATCGTAGGCATGGACTGGTTGTCCAAGCATCATGCTGAAATTGTTTGTTTCGAAAAGATTGTGCGTATACCTCTCGCTACCGGTGGAACCTTGATCATACAGGGGGAGACTGGTAGGCGAAACTTAAACATCATCTCTTGTATGAAAACCCAAAAGTACCTGAGGAAAGGGTACCCGGCAATCCTTGCTCACGTAACCGAAAAGAAGTCGGTTGAAAAGCGACTTGAAGATGTACCCATTGTACGAGACTTTCCTGAAGTCTTTCCCGAAGACTTGCCAGGCCTTCCCCCGCCTAGACAAGTCGAATTCCAAATCGACCTTGTGCCCGGTGCTGCACCCGTGGCACGAGCCCCATACAGATTAGCCCCATCCGAGCTGCAGGAGTTATCCACTCAATTACAGGAACTCCTGGACAAGGGATTCATTCGACCAAGTTCCTCACCCTGGGGAGCTCCGGTCCTTTTCGTTAAAAAGAAGGACGGATCCTTCAGAATGTGTATCGATTACCGTGAACTGAACAAACTTACTATCAAGAACCGATACCCACTTCCTAGAATCGATGACCTGTTTGACCAACTGCAAGGTTCGAGCTTTTACTCAAAGATCGACCTTCGGTCTGGTTATCACCAACTTCGCGTTCGAGACGCCGACATCCCGAAAACCGCCTTCCGAACCCGCTACGGGCATTACGAATTCCAAGTGATGCCTTTTGGTTTAACCAACGCACCGGCTGTATTCATGGATCTTATGAATCGGGTGTGCAAACCTTACCTGGATAAGTTTGTCATCGTCTTCATTGACGACATTCTAATCTACTCTCGCAACGAAACAGAACATGGCCAACACCTGAAAACTATCTTGGAATTACTCAAACACGAGGAGCTATACGCCAAGTACTCCAAGTCTGAGTTCTGGATGCGAACAGTACAGTTCCTAGGGCATGTCGTTGACAGCCAAGGGATACGTGTTGATCCAGCAAAATTCGAGGCCATCAAGTGCTGGAAAGCACCAACTACTCCAACCGAGGTCCGACAATTCTTAGGTCTCGCTGGATATTACCGGCGATTCATAGAGAACTTTTCCCGAATTGCTCAACCATTAACCTCCTTGACCCAGAAAGATAAGAAATTCGATTGGACCGACAAACAGGAGTCGGCTTTCCAACTCCTTAAACAGAAACTCTGCAGTGCACCAATCCTGTCCTTACCCGAAGGCACAGATGATTTCGTAGTTTACTGCGACGCCTCACATCAAGGACTAGGTTGTGTGTTAATGCAACGTGATAAAGTCATCGCTTATGCCTCTCGGCAACTGAAAATCCATGAGAAAAACTATACCACTCACGATCTCGAATTAGGAGCCGTTGTCTTTGCGCTCAAAATATGGAGACATTACCTGTATGGTACCAAATGTACAATCTTTACCGACCACAAAAGCCTTCAACATATCTTTGATCAGAAGGACATAAACATGAGACAACGTCGCTGGGTCGAGTTGCTTAGCGACTAAGACTGCGAAATCCGATACCACCCGGGTAAGGCTAACGTTGTTGCCGATGCCCTAAGCAGAAAAGAACGAGTGAAACCCCTTCGAGTTCAAGCCCTTGGTTTAACCATCCACAACGATCTTATTGCTCAAATTCATTCCACTCAACTCGAAGCACTCAATGAGAAAAACATCAAGAACGAAGCCTTGCGCGGCATGGAAAAACAATTCGAAATCAAACCCGACGGAACCAGACACTTCTCTAACCGAATCTGGTTACCAAACTTTGGAAACCTACGAGATTTGGTGATGGATGAATCTCACAAATCCCGATATTCCATACACCCTGGTTCTGACAAGATGTATCATGACGTCAAACAACGGTATTGGTGGCCCAACATGAAAGCCGACATAGCCACGTATGTTAGCAAGTGTCTAACCTGTGCCAAGGTTAAGACCGAATACCAGAAACCTTCTGGGTTACTTCAACAACCCGAGATACCTCAATGGAAATGGGAAAACATAACCATGGACTTCATAAACAAGCTACCAAAAACACCGAGCGGTTGCGATACCATTTGGGTGATCGTAGATCGTCTCACGAAATCTGCCCATTTCCTAGCTATCAAAGAAACCGACAAGATGGAGCGCTTGGCTCGCATCTACATCAAAGAGGTCGTAGCACGACACGGCATACCCATCTCGATCATCTCCGATAGAGATAGCCGCTTCACCTCTCGATTTTGGCAAACACTTCAGAAAGCCCTTGGTACTCGCCTTGATTTGAGTACTGCTTATCATCCACAAACTGATGGTCAAAGTGAACGGACCATTCAAACCCTTGAAGATATGCTTCGAGCATGTGTAATCGACTTCGGAAGCACATGGGAAAACCACCTACCTTTGTGTGAGTTTTCCTACAATAACAGTTACCACACCAGCATTGATGCTGCACCCTTCGAGGCACTTTATGGTAGAAAGTGCCGATCACCCATTTGCTGGACCGAAATCGGCGATAGCCAACTCACTGGTCCTGAAATCATCCACGAGACGACCGAGAAAATCGTGACCATTAAAAACCGGCTGAAAGCCGCACGTGACCGTCAGAAGAGTTACGCTGACGTGAGACGCAAACCCCTCGAATTTCAGGTCGGGGACAAAGTACTTTTAAAAGTGTCACCTTGGAAAGGTGTCATTCGTTTTGGTAAACGCGGCAAACTAAACCCTAGATACATCGGACCTTTTGAAATTCTTGAAAGGATTGGTCCGGTGGCATATCGACTGCAGCTACCCCCTCAACTCAGTAGCGTGCACAACACATTCCACATTTCTAACCTGAAGAAATGTCTGTCTGATGAGACACTTGTTATCCCTCTCGACGAAATCCATATCGATGATAAACTCCATTTCGTCGAGGAACCAATAGAAATCATGGACCGTGAGGTCAAACGCTTGAAGCAGAGTCGTATTCCCATCGTTAAAGTCCGGTGGAATTCTAGGCGCGGTCCTGAATTCACTTGGGAACGGGAAGACCAAATGCGACTGAAACACCCACATCTATTCTTAGATACCCCACAGACCACGACAACAAGCTAATTTCGGGACGAAATTCTCCTAACAGGGGGAGAATGTGACACCCGACCAATTAGGGCTAGTGTTAGTTCCTAATCATTGTGCTAATACATGTAATTAGGGTGAATTATGTGTATTAATATATGTTATTATATTTGCACACATTTGCGATTTGTTTAAATCGTACATTTTATTGCCGGATGGAGTCCGACACAGTTTAAATACGACGTTGGTGAAAACAATTCTATAAATAACTTTAATCAATTTTTAGAAGTTATTTATCATTATTTATTATTTTGTTAAAATAATACACGAAAAACCTAGACGTTTCAATTAAAACGTCTCAACCGCAACGGTAACGCGCGAATTTAGTTCGACAACCAAATAAACGTCAATAATTAATTTGGCAACTCAAATTAAGCATTTTAAATAATACTACAATGGAAATTTATACAAATTATATCGTTAATTTAAACGACTCAAAATAACGTTACGCGATTTAACCTCCGTAAAACGTGCACGCAAATCGAGACCGATAAATTAACGGAACATTTTTGTAAATTTTTCAAGTATCTAGATTAATTACTTCAAGTGAAAAGATCGAAATCTAAATCGTTAAATAAAAACGGCAATTAAATGGTTAACGTATGAATAAACGTCAAAACAATCGGGTAAACGAACGGAAGACCTAACAAATCAAGATAGGAACATGAAAATGACCAAAATACCCTTGGGTGGGCCCCTTTGGCCGGCCCCCTCTCTCCCCCATGTGCACCCACTTATTTTACATGCATTTTCATGATCAAAATTCCTTACACATCCATATCCCTTTCATGCAAACACTCTTTCTCTCATTTACACTCAAACCCTCACTCTCTCTTCTTTCCCCTCTCAAAAACACTCTCAAAATCTGGAGAAAAACTCAGCCACATCCACCATCCAAAACCACCACAAATCGCCATCCTCATCACCATCATCTAAGGAAGCTAGCACCAAGACATCATCATCTTCAACTCCCTTTTGCTTCTCCATCATTTGCTTGGTATAAATCATCAAACCTTTTACTTATTTTACTTTTAATCTACTGATTATGATGTTATTAAGCTCTATCAACAAGATTATGTCCAAACCTTGTGCTAAAATACGTTTTTATAACTTATACTTTAACATGCATGAATCTGCCTAAAAATCGACAGTTCACGAAAATATTCGTATAAAATCATCTGTTAAGAATTTGAGGTCGAATTTTTTTTTAAATTTTTCGTATCGAAAAGATCTACAACTTTCGTGTTTTACACTTTTTCCAGAAACGCTCTCATTTTTCTCTACGAGCCGATTTATAAGACTGACCTGGAAGTTTTTCGATAAAATGTGTTCGGTTGTTACGCGGCTTTATTTAACTATGTTAATGGACTTGTTAGAAGCTGAAAATTTGATATGTTAGTCAAGACACTTAGTAAATCAGTTGGTAAAAATTTGGAAGTTTGATTTGGATTATAGATAGGTGAAATCAGTTGGCGTAATGACCCGACATAAACCGAAAACATTAAATCTTGAAGTTTAAGGTGTAAACTTGAAACCGACATCTCGAAACGACTACAATATGAAATAATAACTTTTATAAACTTTATTTACTGGAATATGGCTTGGGTGAAAGGTTTGGGTCAAACCGTCATAGTTGACCACGTTTTTGGACTTAGCAAATTGAGACAGATTTAAGTGACGCATGATCCCCAAAATTTTAGCGACACTTGGCAAGTGACGCTTGTAGTGACGCTACTTTATTTTAACGACACTCCCATAGTGACGCCCTTATTATCTGAAAATGCTTATGTACGACACTACTTAAGTGACGCTTAATCACTCTATCCGACACTACCTAAGTGACGCCTGTAGTGACTGAACTATTATATTAGCGGCACTTACCCTTAGTGCCGCCATGCCTTAGTGACGCCCGTATCCGACACTTCTTAAGTGACGCTAATTAAATCTGAAAACGCATATTATGCTACACTTCCTAAGTGCCGCCCCTAACTAGCAAGTGACGCATGAAGTGTCGCATGAAACAGAATCCTTAAAAACTAGTTTTCTCACTAAGTGTTAAACTTCAAGTAACGATAATACTTATACAATGCAACGTTATAACTCATGAAACATACTATACATATGTAAGTATAACATCATCCTAATAATAATGTCTTAACGAATTATTATTACAAACTTTCACCAACGGGTCGTACACGTTTTTGATAAACAAACTTGCACAACTTATTTGGACATACTAGTTGATGAACTAGCTCTAGGTGGACATTAACCCTCCACCTACACGATTGGCTTAAGTGGACATTGACCCCCACTTATACAATCACTCTAGATGGTCTTATAAGACATCTACTTACACAACCTTATACGCTTAGGACGTTAGAAGGTTGCGCTTTGGACTTTGCTTGCTATTTGATTATTGCTTGCTACCTGCTTAACTCTGGTGAGTTTCATAGCCCCCTTTTTACTGTTTTACAACTACTTTTGGGGGAGAATACATACTACAACTGTTTTATACTCATTTTTGCATTCGTGCAATAACATATTTACTTATCGTTTGTTAACGATACACTTGCAACATATTTACTTATCGTTTGTTAACGATACACTTGCAACTCATTTACTTATCGTTTGTTAACGATACACTTGCAACTCATTTACTCATCGTTCGTTAACGATACATTTACAACACCACTGCTTTTATGATCACAAGTACTATAACAACTTTTTATACGGATTGCATGAGACCTGAATAATCCACTAAAGTCCTCTACCCCATCATAGTCATTAAAATTTGTGCGTGAGTATTATTGGGTGGTACCATCAGGGTTTGACAAACCTCGTCCGGGCTAGTCGCGCTAGCCAACCCACAGGGCGCAGTATTACTTGTGATTTAGAGGTGTATTCGGATTAGTACACTTACCGGAGGCAAACAACGTTAAGTTTGACTATGAGACTCATGTAAATGGTATACTTATATTGCATTTTGCAATACTTTTACTTATCGTTGGCTAACGATACTTTTAACTGTCATTTGCGAATGATACAACTTGAAATCTTGTGGATCATAACTAAACGATTGTTTACAAACCTATGAACTCACCAACTTTATGTTGACCTTTTAGTATGTATTTCTCAGGTAACCCGCCGCAGTAGGAAGCTTATGGAAAGCCTAGCTCGAGTCGCATTGTTTTCAAATTTCAAGAGATTAGATTGCATTTAGCTGCATTTGGTATAATCAGTTATGTATTAGAAATCTCTTAGCGGTTTATGCGAACTCCAGACTTATTGTAAACATTTGAAATTATGGTAATGTAACTTTTTATTAAAACGTCTCATATAGAGGTCGTTTGTTGTAATCTTGTGTTGTGATATTTAATTTGGTCGGCGCCCCCATGACAACTTATGTTTCCGCTGCCACGTGTTTTGGGGGTGCGACACCCTTTGACCATTAAGCAAACCAAACACACCCTTTACACTCAATCTATCTCCTCCTCAATCTCTCAAACTCTCTCATCTCTCTCTCTAAATCGGCACTCTCTCTCTCTAGAAAAACACCACAAAAACTCCCTAAAACATCTAGCTCGTTTGGAAGAAAGTGATCACCGCAACGAGGGCTACAACTTCATCTTTTCGGTTTCGCGATTCGACAACTTTGTAAGTTTTCCGGCGACCCGAAACTTTTCCGATTACTTTTATTTTGCTAGATTATTGTTCCCCTAGCTTAGTAATGTCCAAATATATAATTTAAACTCGTTTTTGAACACTTTTACGGAAATGTCGGTTTTGGTCATTTTAAAGAAAACGACACCACAAACCTTAAAAACGACTACCAATAGTTACTATGAACTCATTATAACATATTAAAACTAGTATAAAAGTTCTAGACCCAACGGAAACCGGAAAATACGTTTTCGGAAACTAAATTTCCGAACAGACCTCTTGTGTCGCATCGGACCAAAACTTCATGCGACACAACACTGTGTCGCATGTTATGTCGCACGTTATGTCACAATGTATGCGACACAACGCTTATGTCGCACTATATGTCGTACCATCTACGACACAAAGTTTACCTATCGCTTGATTGCGACACAACGACTATGTCGTATCGTTGTGTCGTACCCTTGTATGCGACACAACTATTGTGTCGCATAAACACCAAACCGAAATCAATCCATACGACACAGACCTTATGTCGCATACGGTCTGCGACACAAGCCTTGTGTCGCAGATAGCCCAGATCAGAAAACAAAATATATTCTAAGTGTTGGAATCACTTTTCAACTACTAAATCAAATACGATGCTACTTATACATGAAAATACTATACTTTTGAGAGTATACAACAACACTTGAATACGTACAAGACTATACTAAACTAACGTGAGGTTTCCCTCACACACGCGTACGAGATTACACTTGGAAATACTTAGGAGATTACACTCCAACGAACTTACACTTGTACATTACACGGGAGTACATCCGATACGAACTTACAAGTTCACTCACTAGTTACGTGCTGGATTACACGTTAACTGATACGAACATACACTCGAATACTTACGAGGTTTCACTCGTACCCTTTGGGGATTAAGCCCAATGGAACTTACGCAAACGATATACGTTGTGATATAAACAAACAGTTATACACGTACGCTTTACAAAAGTATAACTACTATGAATACATAATAATAATGGATGGAATTATTATTATACACCGATAACAAACGGACAGTACAACTTTTATACAAACTACGATTTACAAACAAATACAAACGTACAAACAAACTAATGGACATTAACTAGTTTGGGAACAACTAGCATGGATACTTTACAAGTATTCCATTTACTTACTAAACCTTATGCGTATTAGGACGCTAAGGGTTGCTAGTTCGGGAATACTACTTGCTTACTTACTGCATTGTCTGCCAGACTCAGGTGAGTCTTACAGCCCCTACTTTACTGTTTTATACTCAGGGGTGAGATGCATTACTGTTTTACATGAACACACAAAACTTACTTGCTGCCGTGATTTACTTACTGTATGAGATTACGGATACGCCAATTGCATGAGTTTACGACTAATCCAATGAAATCCTCCTTAATCATAGTTGTTAGTTATGTGATAAGCGCGAGTTTTAGTATATGGATCCATATGGGACTGACAATCCCCGCCCGGGGTAGCACACACTACCACGAACCGTTCCTGTAGAAACGGGCGTTTCTTACTCGTTCCGTATGAATGTTTTGGATTACATTCATGAGGGGGTACCTATATTTACTGTACGTTAAGCTTCAACTATGGTGGCTCATGGCGATTGTATCAAACGGTTAGCATAACCTGCAACCACCCACTAATTAAAACTTAAGTAAACGATGAGCATAACCTGTGATCGTTACTTACTGGCTGTCTATGAATTACAAATACTACATGTGTGTTCAAACTATTTACTTACTTACAAACCTGTGAGATTCACCAACCTTTTGGTTGACCGTTTTAGTAATGCTTCTCAGGTACACAGCATCAGTAGGGATGCCCAGCAGGATATGCTTATTAGCTCGAGTCGCATGCATTTACAAGCTTGGAGATTTTTATACATTACTTTTGTACTAGTTGTTATGTATTAGAATCTCTAGGAATTTACTCGAAACTCGAGCTTGTATTTTGAAACTAATTATGTACTAATGAAATTACATTTCGAACGTCTCATATAGAGTCGTTCACTGTATCCTTTGTGCTTGTGATTATTGATTAGTAACACCCAAAACTCGCTTCCGCAAACTGTTAAAATTGGGGGTGTTACAGATTGGTATCAGAGCCTAAGGTTATAGTGAACTAGGTTGCATTTAGTGGGCCTAGACTATGACCGTTAGGCAGTATTCCTCATTAGGTATAACTGGTTCAGGAATTACAGCATACAAGTTTAATTTAACATAGCCTGATCAACTATGTATAATTAAATGAAGATGATGTGAGTTCTGAAAGGGGTTATGTTGAACCGGAATGCATTAGCTGACTCTGACCTCGAGAGAACCGGGACTTTTACTTGATTGTGCTAAACACGAACTAGGCGGTTATGTGATATATATATATATATATATATATATATATATATATATATATATATATATATATATATATATACATAGGCCTCTTTCCCCGATACGATACTCTCTCTCGACTACTACGAAATCAATTTTCTTTAAAATTTCATCGAACAAACGACAACTCGATTCTCGTCATTCGGTCCTTATTTAACTTTTATGAATTCACGAGTACCGACATACGTCCGAAGATCTCAACACCATTATAACCGACAACCATAGTTACTCGAACATCCTTCGATATGAAGATCGAGACCTTGTTTTCATTTGCTATTCCTACCAAATTCTACGTTTATAACATTCTACAATGTACACTACTGTACCGTTAGGTGTAACCTAATAAAACCATTTTCAACTCAATTTTTCGTCAGACTTCGAATTATACAACCAACTTTTACTATCAAAATTTTATAACAAATGTATTTTTATCAAACATGTTACAAAATTTCTCACAAAAATGTTTTTATAAAATTTTCAAAAACTTCAAAACCGTATAAACTTATTTATAGTACACAACTTTAAACAACCTTCAAACTTTGGCGTAATTTCTCTAAACTTACTAAAATCATCCCAATCAAAATTCTTGTTCAAACCTTCACATGTTCTTTATTTGTTGTTTCAAGGAACATGCCTCCTCGACGACAAATCACACTTACTGAAGCCGAAGTCGCGGGTATTATTGCTCGTAGTGTGGCCCAAGCCCTAGCTGTCCGAGCAACCACTCCTGGTAGCGAAGATACGGCTAACAATACACCTCCACCCAAAACCTGCACCTACAAGGACTTCCAAAACTGCAAACCCTTGAGCTTTGCAGGTACTGAAGGAGCGATCGGTCTGATTCGTTGGACCGAGAAAATCGAATCAGTATTCCTCATCTGCAACTGCAAGGAAGAGGACAAAGTTAAGTTCGCCGCCAGCACCTTTTCTGACACCGCCCTTACCTGGTGGAACACCTATGCGCTGACTGTGAGCGTTGCCGATGCTTACAAACTACAGTGGGATGAACTAAAGAATATGCTGAGGGGCGAGTACTGCCCAAGAGACGAATTGAAACAACTAGAGATAGAATTCTGGAATCACAAGATGCAGGGTGATGACATCACCGGTTACACCAATCGCTTTCACCAGCTGGCACTTTTGTGCCCATCCATGGTTGATCCCGAGTACAAAAGGATCGAAAAGTACGTTGATGGACTTCCTGAGCGACTTCAAGACTTAGTTACTTCCTCCAAACCGGGAACTATTCAGAGCGCCATTCGTATGGCTCATGAGTTAATGGCCAATTCTGTCCGCCGTGGCTCGACTTCAACCCCGTCTGCGAATAACAAACGTAAATGGGAAGTAAGTCCCCACTCATCCAACCCGATTCCTGACAAGAAGCTTGCAATTGTCAATGCCAATGACTCAAAGGATTACAAGGGGAGCAAGCCTTACTGCTCCAAATGTGGTCGCCATCATAATGGCTCCTGTCCCTGCACCAAATGCAAGAAATTCGGGCACCTGGCCCAAGACTGCCGAACCAACCCCACTGGCACTGATACTCCTGCACCCAAAACCTGCTATGAGTGCAACGGTACCGGGCACTTTAGAAAGGATTGCCCAAAACTGAAACTCCGGACCAACCACACGAGGAGTAGAGCATACGTAATTAATGCTAGGGATGATGACCCAAACCCGAGACTCTGTGATTTGCTTAACCCGGGTACGCTCATTCTTTGATTACCCGAAACTGTTTTTTTTTCCCATAAATCTCTCGCTTAATAATTATGTGTAACTGTCTATTATTCTGTGTGTTTTCTTTGATCCTAAGTACCCAATAGGATTAGGAAACGACCGACTATACGAATTCCGAACATATAACTTGTATTACTCTTGGACTACCAATAACAAACATTTTTTTTTTCAAATATCTCACACTGGTTGAGACCGGGAACTCGTATATTATTCGTTACTTTAAACAAGTCATCCAATAGAACTTCATTTACTAGTAACAATTCTTAAATAGAATAATTATTTCGTAGGAAATGACAACTCACTCCGTCAACAACCCTACCTTGGATGATGAACTGCTCAGTGAGGAACCAATAATGTTCCCTTACCTCCTTGAACTCGAGTGTGATACCGAACCTTCTGTTGAATCAGCAACAGTATCTGCTTCTCCTGTTGCTCTAACCACTGCAAAAGCACCGGTTAATGTAACCTTGACTGCTGAATCAGTCAGCCACCTCAACCAAACTATTTATTCGCTGCGAAAACAACTAAATGAAGCACGGGAAGACATTGATGACCTACGACGAATTGCCTTCCAAAATGACCTGCGTATGCGTGAATACGAGCTACGTTTGATAGCTTTAGAAAACCCTACTTCACCACCAACTTCCCAAAGTACTCCTACTGAAAAGGATAACGACCCTGACTGTACCCCGCCTCCAGCAAAAAGGGTGAAGATTTACTTAGGAAATAAACCTTACTGCTCCCGATGCACTCGGCATCATGACGAACCGTGTACCACACCCACCGGTCGATGCAAATTCTACCCTAAAAGTACGAACCCTCCTAGAGCGAAACTTTGCTTCAACTGTGGGAGTGCTGGCCATCTCAAGGCCCAATGCCCACTACCTCCAGGCAACAAAATTTAGGGTACGTTATCACCTGACGATTACTTGATTTCAAACACCGTAGGACCTACCCTGCTACCGTAGGCTGCTAGTACACATTGTAGCTACCTGACTAGTATCGAACTATCGACTACTACTCCGAACAAATTTCGGGACGAAATTTTATTAACAAGGGGAGAATGTAACAACCTCAAAATTTAGGGCCAATTTAAAATTTCCCTAAACGTGTTTACTACTTGTATATAATATGAAATAGGATTATATACGTTACTTACTTATTATATATATATACATATGGATGGAATATATATATATATATATATATATATATATATATATATATATATATATATATACGCGTATACGATTCGTACAAATCATATAAAACAACCATTGTACAGGCATACGGATGTTGATAAAAACAAATATTAAATAATGTTAAATTATTTAATTACCTTGACTACTACTTTATATTATGTTTATAATATAACGAAAACGTACGTTTTTAACCAAAACGTTACCAAACTCTCCGAAAACTCGACCAACCGACAAAACAAAACAAATGTTACATTTTATAACTTCAAAACAAAGTATTTTATTAAAATGCTTCAACCAAATTACCGAATAATATTCGTATTTTAAACGTATATTTAATCGTGTATAAAATGATTTTAACGTCTAAACGACCGGGGAAACGAACACCGCACGGAGCGCAAACGCGAAGAAACGAAAAGTTGGTGAGACCACATCATGTGGCCCCACCAAAACCGGCCAAGACATGGGGCATCACCCCCATGCCCCTTTGACCATTAAGCAAACCAAACACACCCTTTACACTCAATCTATCTCCTCCTCAATCTCTCAAACTCTCTCATCTCTCTCTCTAAATCGGCACTCTCTCTCTCTAGAAAAACACCACAAAAACTCCCTAAAACATCTAGCTCGTTTGGAAGAAAGTGATCACCGCAACGAGGGCTACAACTTCATCTTTTCGGTTTCGCGATTCGACAACTTTGTAAGTTTTCCGGCGACCCGAAACTTTTCCGATTACTTTTATTTTGCTAGATTATTGTTCCCCTAGCTTAGTAATGTCCAAATATATAATTTAAACTCGTTTTTGAACACTTTTACGGAAATGTCGGTTTTGGTCATTTTAAAGAAAACGACACCACAAACCTTAAAAACGACTACCAATAGTTACTATGAACTCATTATAACATATTAAAACTAGTATAAAAGTTCTAGACCCAACGGAAACCGGAAAATACGTTTTCGGAAACTAAATTTCCGAACAGACCTCTTGTGTCGCATCGGACCAAAACTTCATGCGACACAACACTGTGTCGCATGTTATGTCGCACGTTATGTCACAATGTATGCGACACAACGCTTATGTCGCACTATATGTCGTACCATCTACGACACAAAGTTTACCTATCGCTTGATTGCGACACAACGACTATGTCGTATCGTTGTGTCGTACCCTTGTATGCGACACAACTATTGTGTCGCATAAACACCAAACCGAAATCAATCCATACGACACAGACCTTATGTCGCATACGGTCTGCGACACAAGCCTTGTGTCGCAGATAGCCCAGATCAGAAAACAAAATATATTCTAAGTGTTGGAATCACTTTTCAACTACTAAATCAAATACGATGCTACTTATACATGAAAATACTATACTTTTGAGAGTATACAACAACACTTGAATACGTACAAGACTATACTAAACTAACGTGAGGTTTCCCTCACACACGCGTACGAGATTACACTTGGAAATACTTAGGAGATTACACTCCAACGAACTTACACTTGTACATTACACGGGAGTACATCCGATACGAACTTACAAGTTCACTCACTAGTTACGTGCTGGATTACACGTTAACTGATACGAACATACACTCGAATACTTACGAGGTTTCACTCCTACCCTTTGGGGATTAAGCCCATTGGAACTTACGCAAACGATATACGTTGTGATATAAACAAACAGTTATACACGTACGCTTTACAAAAGTATAACTACTATGAATACATAATAATAATGGATGGAATTATTATTATACACCGATAACAAACGGACAGTACAACTTTTATACAAACTACGATTTACAAACAAATACAAACGTACAAACAAACTAATGGACATTAACTAGTTTGGGAACAACTAGCATGGATACTTTACAAGTATTCCATTTACTTACTAAACCTTATGCGTATTAGGACGCTAAGGGTTGCTAGTTCGGGAATACTACTTGCTTACTTACTGCATTGTCTGCCAGACTCAGGTGAGTCTTACAGCCCCTACTTTACTGTTTTATACTCAGGGGTGAGATGCATTACTGTTTTACATGAACACACAAAACTTACTTGATGCCATGATTTACTTACTGTATGAGATTACGGATACGCCAATTGCATGAGTTTACGACTAATCCAATGAAATCCTCCTTAATCATAGTTGTTAGTTATGTGATAAGCGCGAGTTTTAGTATATGGATCCATATGGGACTGACAATCCCCGCCCGGGGTAGCACGCACTACCACGAACCGTTCCTGTAGAAACGGGCGTTTCTTACTCGTTCCGTATGAATGTTTTGGATTACATTCATGAGGGGGTACCTATATTTACTGTACGTTAAGCTTCAACTATGGTGGCTCATGGCGATTGTATCAAACGGTTAGCATAACCTGCAACCACCCACTTATTAAAACTTAAGTAAACGATGAGCATAACCTGTGATCGTCACTTACTGGCTGTCTATGAATTACAAATACTACATGTGTGTTCAAACTATTTACTTACTTACAAACCTGTGAGATTCACCAACCTTTTGGTTGACCGTTTTAGTAATGCTTCTCAGGTACACAGCATCAGTAGGGATGCCCAGCAGGATATGCTTATTAGCTCGAGTCGCATGCATTTACAAGCTTGGAGATTTTTATACATTACTTTTGTACTAGTTGTTATGTATTAGAATCTCTAGGAATTTACTCGAAACTCGAGCTTGTATTTTGAAACTAATTATGTACTAATGAAATTACATTTCGAACGTCTCATATAGAGTCGTTCACTGTATGCTTTGTGCTTGTGATTATTGATTAGTAACACCCAAAACTCGCTTCCGCAAACTGTTAAATTTGGGGGTGTTACAGCTGATGCTATTTCAACCCATTCTGTATTGTTGGAAAGTTCATCTTTTCTCAGCCCATATTTTACTTGGGAAGATTGAGAGATTGCATTATCTTCAGTGATTATTTCATTGTTGTCTTTAGTAAATGCGAATCTCTGGAATTGAAATGAGATGTGCTGAAAGTAATCTCTGGATTCAAGTTTTCACAACTTTCAGATAGTTGCGAATCGGATGGTTTAAGCATTGACTCCATTTCTTTGAGAGTCTTCAGAATTTCTTCTTTTGAAAGATGAATCAGGAACTTCAGGAATAGGGTTTCTTCTTAAGAGAGTGACTGGAGTGCCATGCCCAAGAGGTGCAGCGATGATAGATCTGTTGGGCTGCAAGCTGGAATTCTTTAAAGGAAATAGCACTTCTCTTGATGCGGTGGAAGGATCCGAGATAGCCGAGCATAGACCCGCACCTTCTTCACAGATTTTTCTTGTAGTGATGATAGTATTCTGAAGGGGATTAATACTGCTTACTGCAAGGATTTCTTCCAAATGTTCTTCAATTATTTTCTGCATAGAATCTACAAGACCAAGGTCTTCTCCCATAGGAAGTTTCATTACTTTATCGACATCGAAGGTGACCTCCTCAGTTCCCACTCTAAGTTTTAAAGATTTTTCGTTTACGTCAATGACGGCCTTGGCAGTGTTTAGGAAAGGTCTGCCAAGGATGAGTGGTATCTGGGTATCTTCCTCAATATCCATAACAACAAAATCAACAGGAAAGACGAATTTATCAACACGTACCATAATATCTTCAGCAATTCCATGAGGGAGTTTAACTGATCTATCTGCTAATAGGATGGTCATAAGGGTTGGCAAAAGTTCGCTTAATCCTAGTTTCCTATAAAGCGAGTATGGCATAAGGTTCACACTAGCTCCTAAGTCAGCTAAGGCGTTACTTATTTTAACATCCTGAAGGTAACAAGGAATAGTGAAATGGCTTAAGTGTAATCCACTAAGCCACTCGCAATCTACAATGTCATAATGCATATGGGTTACAACCTAGACATAACTAGGTCATTCTATTGTATCCCAAGTCCAAAACACATTCACTGAGTCTCCTCACAACTCAAACTAGTGTATCATCGCAAGAACCAACCTAAAATGAAAAACTCGGATTCTGTCCGGAAGTTTAGTTCCAATTTACAAATTTTTAAATATTACTTAATGAAATCATTTGATTCTACAAATTTTACCAGTACACTTCAATGTGTTAAGAACAACATGTAATTTTTCCAGAACTTATTTCAGTAGTTTACTATTTTTAAAAATTCACTAAAACAATCTGCTCAGAAACTAAAATGACTTATGAGTACACAAAAGTTACAATTTATTTAAAATACTTAAAACTTACAAAGACTATGATATTATTACAGAAAATTTTTGACACTTTAAAATTACTCTAGTAAAAATTTCAAGACTCAATTCTTAGTTTAACATACGTTTCAAAAATCGACAACTCAACCGAAAAACTCAGATTTGACACTCGATCTTGTAAAATTGTTTTGACCAACTTATACTACACCTTTAACCATGAAACTGATGCAATATGAAAGAAGACTCAAAGTACTTATGTTTAGACTCCTTTTTCAACGAAAATCATCAAGATATGACCAAGTTTCGAGCCTCCTAATCCGAAACATAAATCTGGACAGATTAGGGTTTTCAATAAACCAACCCTAATCGCTAATATAATTAATCCAAAACCGCAACATAATCAAAACCTCAATTCTATCAACTTGTATACTGATTTTATTAACATCCTAACAATATCATAACCCGGAATACAATGGAAAATGATCCGAAAATAACCGACAATGAACGAATAATCGAAATATGAATAAATGAATGATTCGGATAGAAATTATACCAACAAACAATCGAGAATGCGAGAGACCTTCTTAGAATCTGCGAATACATGTTTATAAGTCCCTTGATCACATTTTAAAAGAAAGAAATCGGTAGATATAGGTGTTTGATATCGAAAATTTACTCATGAATACGAATCACGAAGGATTTCGGTTGCTAGATTGAATGAGGAGATCAAAACTTGAGTTCTTGAGGTTTGATTTTCGTAAATAGGGTTTAGGGAGGCTAAAATTCGTTCAGTAGGGTTTCCATTCGTTTTTGGGGTTAAAACATGTTTATATACAAACTTAAATTAACGAAAAGCTTCAGAAAATTCGTAATATACTGCAGCAGTTTACCAAACAATTTTTATAAAATAATATGGTTCGTTTCAGAGGCCGAAACCTTGCGCAAATATGTAAAACATCGACATCTACAACTTTTTAGTTTTGTCCGAAGCCTGAAAACGACTCTAAGTAGGTCAAAACGGCCTCTGAAGTTGACTGCGATTTTGGGACAGCGGCATGGACGATTTTTGTGATCAAAAAAATGTTAGGGTTGTGTTAATGATGCCTTTTATAGTTCTAGGGTTGTGTGGGTTGGTTTGGGCTGAATGATTGACCAAAAGGGAGGTGGTTTAGTTCGATTGTTGGGCCAAACAACGAAGACACACAAGAAAACTCGGGTCACACGATTTTAGAATAAACGATCCCAATCAAATTATTTTCGTATTTCGTGTAGTTTTAATAAATCGTATAGTTTCCAATAATTAACGCATTTACATTTAGCCTCGAATCTTTTTCGTTACATGTGTGATTGTGAAGATTCTTTTTATATTGGATTCATTTTTCGAAAGCGAATATTTTGATGTAATGAAGTCCATAAGATGAGTCTTAACACGAAAATGAGTTTTTACGACTTGAAGTATGATTACGGTTTGGTGACGGTTGTCACAGTATCCCCAGTTGAGAGAATTTCGTCCCGAAATTCAGTCGGAGCTATACTTTCAACACGATCACCGAATAAGTATGTATAATTAAGCTTGTTTTGATCTTTTCGTTGGCAAGTGAATTCGGATCCTCGCTAAGCGTTCTTGTCGGACCATGACAAATTAAAACTTTTTGTGCTTCGAGATTTTGACCTCTCAATCCACGGCTCCTACAAACTTCTCTACACAACGTTATGTGTATTTCCCTATAAATTTCTTCTAGATATACGTGTAAGACCTTATCAATCAACACTTTCTTAGATTTGAAATATGAAATACTTCATGAACAACACTTCACTCTTGCGACAACTTCCAAATCGATATGTTATTGAACCCATACGTTCAACAATTTAGAACATTTCTAAAACACATATACTAATATTTCAAACTTCCCAAAATGTACGAGACCTTCCCAAAGTAACGTTTCAAACAATATATAATCTCCAACCCAAAATTCTAATTGCTGTCGATGTTTGTTTGCGTAACCCATTTGCCTAACTTGTACTGTTTCAAACCTCTACTTGATTTGAACCATCTTGTCAATAGCTTCTTGAACTATTTCAATCCAATCAACTGACTTTAATCCAACTTCAGTCCACACTACAATTGAATGACTCTTACACTTCTGAAGTGCTTGAAATAGTGCGCAATGAATACTAGAATGATAATTGTGTTATATGAGAACTCGACTAGTGGTAAGTTAGTATTCCAACTTCTACCAAGATTGATAAAACAACTTATGTATATTCTCAAAGGTTGGAATGGTTCGCTCATTCCGTTCATCAGTACGAGAATGATAAACCATCCTCATATCAAAACGTGTTCCCAAAGCTTTCCGTAACACTTGCCAAAATTGTAAAGTAAAGTAACCATTAAAATCAGATGTAATTGATACAGACACTCCATGCCTTGCTACTACCTTGCTAATATACGACCTTGCCAATTTATCCATTTTGTAGTTCTCGTGAATAGCTAAGAAATGAGTAGACTCAGTCATTCTATCCACAATTACCCAAATCGAATCGCGCCCACTAATAGTTTTAGGAAATTTCTTAATGAAATCCATAATTATGCTTCCCCTTTTTTCTATTCGGAAATCTCTGGTTACAGAAATAGACCAGAGAGTCTTAGGTATTAAGCCTTGAACTTCAAACAGCTCATGCGTTGACTAGATGAAGAATGTATTAAATGATGCCCTTCTTCATTCCCAGACACCAATATAAATCCATGATATCATACTACTTCTTAACAACTCCCGTTGTATGGAATATTTTGACTTATGAATCCTGTCCATTACTAGTATCCATAGACGACCTAGCAAAGGAATCCATAATCTTTTCCATGATGTAATATCTTGTCCACTTTTGTTCCAAATGTTTGTCTAACCGGCACAACTTTTTGTTTTGTATATGAATAGACTTAACGCTTCATCTTGAATTTTGAACATAGGGGTGTTAAAAGCTCTTATGGTCGGTATATATATAACGTTCTTCATTTTATACAAGTAGTGTCTTTAACACATATGTACGAACACCACCGCTCCAAGTTCCAAATCGTGGGTAATATAGTAACGCTTATGTATCTTGAATTTTCGAGAGACGAATATGATTACCTTTCCCATTTAATTAACACACAACCTAGACCTCACTTTTGATGCATCACAATACACAACGAAATCCTCCGATCCGTCGGGAAGAGTCCAGATTGATGCATTACACAAGGCATCCTTCAATGTTTGAAAAGATTCTTCTTAGTTCCTACCTCAAACAAACTTATATATATATATATATATATATATATATATTTTCTGAGCAGTAGAGCAATTCTTGGAAAAAATCTTGATAAAATGCCGTTAATAACCTTTGAATTCCAAATGCTTTACGAACCTCCGATGATAACTGTGGGACCTTCCATCCCATTACAGCTTCTATTTTGCTAGTATTCACAAGAATAACTTCCTTGTTCATAACGTGCCCAAGCAAAACAAATCTCTTGTAGTCAAATTTTGAACTCTAAATATATTGTATAGACCTTTTCTTTCAAAAGAAACTCCAGGATTTGTCTCAAAGGGACTTCATGCTGTTCCTTGGTTTTAGAATAATTCAGAACGTCGCAAATGAAAAAGTATGATAAATTCATCGAGATGCGGCTTATATACGAGTTCGTTAAATATAGGAATGCTATAGTCGCATTAGTAAGATCGAAAGACATAATGAGAAATTTGAAATGTTCGTAACGAGTACTAAATGCAGTCTTTGGTATATCTGATTCATGTACCATCAATTGATGATAACCAGAACAAAGATTGATTTTTGAAAACCACTGAACACCTTGAAGTTGATCAAACAAATCATCTATCCTCGGAAGAGGACAGCGATTATTAACCGTAAATTAAGTTCGCGATAATCAATGCACAAATGAAATGAACCATCTTTCTTTTTGACAAATAAGACAGGTGCTCCTAAAGGAAAAAGACTAGGGCGAATAAAACCCTTGTCTTGGAGCATCTAAAAGTGGATTAAATAGTTCTTGCATTTCAAATAGTATTAAATGATTTGGAGTTTTTGCAACTAGGGTTGCTCCAAGAATAAGATCGATACAAAACCTTACGAGTAAAGAGGAAAATAATCCTTCTAAATCTTCCGAGAAGACCTCGAGGAAATCGTTGATAATAGAATGTTTTGAAATTTTAACTTTTTAGCCTTTACGCTCATGAGTTGTTTCTTTTCGTCTTTGAAGTGTTCTATGAAGATCTCAGGTATTACACCACCATTTAAGTGGTATACGAAATACTTTCTCAAACAAACAATTTATACCTAATTTCGTCATCTAATCCGTTCCCTCAACCACACCAAAACTTCTGAGTTCAAAGGGCAACAAGTCAATGCTAAAAGAGTAATCTTCTAGCACTAAAGTACACTCCTACATAATCTATTTAATCTCTATGTGCTCCCATTAGCAAAATTATTCTGAAGCCCCTCACCTAAAACAAGTCATCGGGTTTCCTACTGTGTTGATTGGTGCCACTTGACGAGCTGTCATCCAGCATTTAATTGTAAAACGACCTCTTAAGTTGCAGTTTGAATGAGTATAGCATGACGCAGATGTATGTTGATAGTAGTTACACCTTACACACAGAAGATGTGAACCAGTGTAACCCTCTCTTCATGTGTTAGTATCTACCAGTCTTTTGAATACCCTCTCATTCTTGGTATTGTTTATACATTCCATGTCTTATTGGTTTCATCGATTAACGATCCACCTATCAGTATTGCGCCTTGGATGGTAGGAGGCTAAGTCACTTCTACCGTCCTGCTAGTTTCCAGAACAAAGCTGTTGGTGTACTTCTCAATTTTCTTAGCTTCGAGTGCCACGCGATGAGGTCTAATCTTGCCAACTCATGAAATTGTCAGATATATGTTGCATGCTTAACTCTCCTTGTAGAGAAATTTCAAAACTTGTTTACTAACTTCTTCATTTCGTTAATGAAACAATATTCCTCCTATAATATTGCCTTTATTATTATTACTATTATTATCTATTTACTTATTTATATTTTTATTTATATATTTTATTATTATTATTATTTTTATTTTATTTTATTTTATTTATTTATTTATGTTTCGCGCCATCACCACTTCCATCATTTGAATTCTCGACTATTAATTCCATTTTCAACTTTGATGTCGTTAGCTCTACCATGATTCAATATACTGTTACTAACTTGCATGACAACTTTGAATATTAAGGTCCGCCACTGTCGTGCAATGATCGCAACAACATTGGAGTTCTTTCCTTCAATACCACAAATTCCTCCAGTTCAACCATCTGTTCAATCACCACTATCACTTGTATGACCACGGCCGAGTGTTTCTCCTCCACGAGTAAATTTTACGAGTAATGTGTCTTAGTAGTATGCTCACTAAAACTCCAAATTCTTATTAGTTTAGAATAGATGAATACTTTGGAGTTTGTCAAGGCATAAATGCACAAGACTCACAAACATAAGAATGATGCGGTAAGGAATATAATTGGGATTTTATTACCATACGACACGAAGATAGCACATGAGACACGCAAATATGGTCGGATAGCACACATACGTCGGAACACCTTTGTCAATTACGTCTGCAGCCATAATTGTGAAAGTATTCTTTCATACACATACTTATCTTCCAAGTCTTTGTATCACAATAAGCTTTGTATTTATAGAAAGAGATCAGATAGTTATGGAATCCTAAGCAACATGTAGACGATCCACATAAAGAGTTGTAAGATGATGAAGAAACGCTTACAACGTCCTTATTTGAAACGATTAAGATGAATGATCGACACTAGCTACAACTAGCTTCACGGAATTGTATGCACACATAACTTCCTAACTCATGTTCTATATGTGGGTTCCTTATTTATAGTCTAGGCCAATCCACCTAGATCTCTATAAACAATGGCTCTGATACCAATCTGTCACACCCCGTCTAAAGCGGAAACAACGGGGTATAACGGTGATAGGATCATAACACATCATTATAAAGAATTCTATATGAAATACAATATCCAATGTGTCATGATGCCAATAACATGAATAATGGTTCATGTCATGCATACATTTCAACAATGAATTCAAAAGCTTACAAACAAACGTTGTACAATGTTAAGGCAAAACAAGCCTTCACAAACAACCTTAATGATGTACCACAAGTCTTGAATAACTCTTAATGCAACCCTAAAGGTCCACTAAGTTCTCTTGTCCACTGCTTTAAGTCCACTAGTATAACCTGAAAAGATATGCTCAAAAACGTCAACACGAATGTTGGTGAGTTTCGTAGGTTTGAAACCAGACACCATAAAAATAAAGATTTTGCTGTGATAATGATAAGTTAGGACAATGCAATAGAAATGTACACAAATGTGAAATAATGCAGCCAATATATCTCAATGTACGGCAATTACCTCACAAGGAAGTAAAGCACGAATGTAAGCAACAATCACAATGTACGGCAAATACCCCACAAGGAGGTAAAGCATGAATGTAAACAACAGATCTCAATGTACGGAAAATACTCCACAAGGAAGTACAGCACGGATGTAAGCATTCCCCCAATGTAAAAATATGTAAAGAAAATGGGGCCACGAAAACTCACCTCAAGAAATGATGTAAGTATCGCCCTTAAGTGTAATCCACTAAGCCACTCGCAATCTACAATTTCATAATGCATATGGGTTACAACCTAGACATAACTAGGTCATTCCATTGTATCCCAAGTCCAAAACACATTCACTGAGTCTCCTCACAACTCAAACTAGTGTATCATCGCAAGAACCAACCTAAAATGAAAAACTCAGATTCTGTCCGGAAGTTTAGTTCCAATTTACAAATTTTTAAATATTACTTAATAAAATTTTTGACTCTACAAATTTTACCAGTGACACTTCAATGTGTTAAGAACAACATGTAATTTTTCCCGAACTTATTTCAGTAGTTTACTATTTTTAAAAATTCACTAAAACAATCTGCTCAGAAACTAAAATGACTTATGAGTACACAAAAGTTACAATTTATTTAACATACTTAAAACTTACAAAGACTATGATATTTTTACAGAAAATTGTTGACACTTTAAAATTACTCCAGTAAAAATTTCAAGACTCAATTCTTAGTTTAACATACGTTTCAAAAAATCGACAACTCAATCGAAATCAGGAACCGAAAAACTCAGATTTGACACTCGATCTTGTAAAATTGTTTTGACCAACTTATACTACACCTTTAACCATGAAACAGATGCAATTTGAAAGAAGAATCAAAGTACTTATGTTTAGACTCCTTTTTCATCGAAAACCATCAAGATATGACCAAGTTTCGAGCCTCCTAATCCGAAACATAAATCTGGACAGATTAGGGTTTTCAATAAACCAACCCTAATCGCTAATATAATTAATCCAAAACCGCAACATAATCAAAACCTCAATTCTATCAACTTGTATACTGATTTTATTAACATTCTAACAATATCATAACCCGGAATACAATGGAAAATGATCCGAAAATAACCGACAATGAACGAATAATTGAAATATGAATAAATGAATGATTCGGATAAAAATTATAACAACAAACAATCAAGAACACGAGAGACCTTCTTAGAATCTGTGAATACATGTTTATAAGTCCCTTGATCACATTTTAAAAGAAAGAAATCGGTAGATATAGGTGTTTGATATCGAAAACTTACTCATGAATACGAATCACGAAGGATTTCGGTTGCTAGATTGAATGAGGAGATCAAAACTTGAGTTCTTGAGGTTTGATTTTCGTAAATAGGGTTTAGGGAGGCTAAAATTCGTTCAGTAGGGTTTCCATTCGTTTTTGGGGTTAAAACATGTTTATATACAAACTTAAATTAACGAAAAGCTTCAGAAAATTCGTAATATACTGCAGCAGTTTACCAAACAATTTTTATAAAATAATATGGTTCGTTTCATAGGCCGAAACCACAAATGTTTATGTAAAACATCGAGATCTACAACTTTTTAGTTTTGGCCGAAGCCTGAAAACGATTCTAAGTAGGTCAAAACGGCCTCTGAAGTTGACTGCGATTTTGGGACAGCGGCATGGATGATTTTTGTGATCAAAAAAATGTTAGGGTTGTGTTAATGATGCCTTTTATAGTTCTAGGGTTGTGTGGGTTAGTTTGGGCTGAATGATTCACCAAAAGGGAGGTGGTTTAGTTCGACTGTTGGGCCAAACAACGAAGACACACAAGAAAACTCGGATCACACGATTTAAGAATAAACGATCCCAATCAAATTATTTTCATATTTCGTGTAGTTTTAATAAATCATATAGTTTCCAATAATTAACGCATTTACATTTAGCCTCGAATCTTTTTCGTTACATGTGTGATTGTGAAGATTCTTTTTATATTGGATTCGTTTTTCGAAAGCGAATATTTTGATGTAATGAAGTCCATAAGATGAGTATGAGTTTTTACGACTTGAAGTATGATTACGGTTTGGTGACGGTTGTCACACAGTCGGTGTAAACACTAGGACCCTACATTTTAGTCTAAAAGCCTACAAGCATATGTCACTTAATCCTAGGTTATTGATGACACGCAAAAAGTCATGTTTTTGTGTGCCATTATCTCACCATTTTAGCCCAATTATTAATGAAAACACTTAAATATGAACTTAAACATCACATTTCATCATAAGGGCTAAAATATAGACGATGTTTCAAGAATCAACCAAAAAGACCTAAAAACGAGTAAAATAGAGCACAAACGATCATTGAATCCTCCATTCACGCATTTAAGCACAATTTGATCTATACTTGGAATTTTGACCTCTAACTTATGTCATTTTCTTCGTTAGGAAATTACGAAACCGTGAGCGCGAGAATCACTCAAAACGGATAAACGACGAAGAAGTTACGCCCGAACGAAGAAACGAAGAACCGAAGAATCAGGATACGGGAGAGCTAGACCGTATACGGCCAAACTAGACCGTATACGGCCTAGCACAGACCGTATACGGCCTAGCTAGACCGTATACGGCCTAGCACAGCCGTATACGGCTTGTGTTCTCCCGTATTCACCCTACGTTCTCCCGTATACGCTCCAGTTCTCCCGTATTTGCCCTAGCTCAACCGTATCGTGCGTTTAGGCGATTAAAATCTGATTTTTATTCGGGTTTGCGATACGGTTGTGCGTTTGAAGTTTTGGATACGGTCTACGGATACGGTTGTGCGAGTTCTATATATAGAGGCTTCATTTCTTCATTTTGAAAAATCAACAACATCCACACATTCAAGAATCACTCCAACAATCACTCTCTTACGTTTTTAATTTCTTAGTTTAGTTAGTAGATTTCTCTCTCTAGCACTACTCTTAGGAGTTAGAGGAGAAATATTAGGATATAATTAGTCGTAGATTAGCGGCTAGTTAGAAGGGGCAATATTGTAATATCGCTTGGCGCGTACTAGAAGTTCTGCTCGTGTAACGTTCAAGTTATATTCAGCTACGCTCTTATTACGGTTATATCTATCCTTTATCTATTTCATTATGATGATTGTTATTACTGTTGTCATGCTAGATTTAGGATTGGTTGCCATGATTAGCGAGTAGTGATATTGCGTGTTTGCTATGATGTAGTTAGTCGTAAATTGGTTGGAATGATGCTATGAAAATTAGTGCTTTGATTCACTTTCTATTTATGATTTTAAACCTATCAAACTAATCGCCTTTCAACCAGTAAACGTGATTACGGCCTTAATGATGGGACGTCGCGAACCCCATCAAAGGTACTTAATTATCTGTGTCAAACATGAACATGGTCTGATTTGTTAATCGTGTAAATATCGCTTTCTAAGTGAACGCTAAGTACATCGTCATCGTGGAAATACTGCTTTCTAATCTGAACGCAAAGTACACTGTGATTATGGAAATATGGTTTTCTAACTGAACACCAAGTACACTGGAGCCGTGGAAATAATGCTTTCTATTCTGAACGCAAAGTACACTGTACCCGTGGAAATATGGTTTTCTAACTGAACGTGAATATTACACTGTTGACAAGTCAGGGATTTATTGGGACTTAAAAGTAAGGGCTGGTTTATATCATAGATGGATAATATTATGCTTAAATACAAACTTAGTTAAGTAGTCTGGGTTAGCCTTTGTGAAGCAATGTAAGGTACCGTAAGTCGGTTGATTACTCTGTATAGCGTCGACAACACCTCCGGTGTAGTTAATACGTGGAAGCCGAGGAAAAACCGCAGTTACTAAGCCTTGTGGAATAACGGTAAATCTGTGATCAGCAGAGCTGGTACCGACTAGGTCCTTGGTTCATCAATGGAAACACTTTCAGTGGAGTACAGTGTGGTAATCACGAAAAGAGTCGTCGCTATCAGTCTATGTGAATCACCGAATCATGACCCAACACCCAGACTCACTAAACCATCGATAGAAAGTAATCAAGCACACTCTATAAACTTGGTCTTAAATGCTTTGTTTAGATTAGGTATTATTGTGGGGTTAAGAAAGGTCGGACATCGAGTTGGTTTGTCGCCTTATTCATGCACCCAGGGTTTCATCCCAGATAAGGGTCACTATACCTTCACCGGTTAGTGTTGTGGGCTGGATAAACTACTCCGATCAGAATCATGATAGCCTAGTCGTCCAGTGACATACTGATCGAGAACTCTATCAGTAGGGGGCTAGTGCTTACTCCACAGATACCTGAAATAAATAAAAATACAAACCTTTAGAACATGTTTTCATACATCATACATCATTCCAATCAATAAGGCTACCGAAATCATAGCAAACACCCTCTCTAGATTATCTGCTATCTACATTTACTTTATCTGCTTTAATTTACATTTCCTGCCTAAGTATAAAAAACCAAAAACAAAACCACCAATCAAAAATCTTTTAAAAACCCGCTAGATTGATAAGTACGCCTGTTTCGTCCACGATCCACAATACACTGACTCAGAGAACGACCCTAGGTCATCCTTGCTGCTATACACCAATAGTAACTAGGTATACTTAGGCCCCGCAAATATAAATTTTAAAACCCTCTGATCGCCGCTCTAAACGAGAGGTCCGCAACGACGCGAGTAAAATCGCGACCGACCGTTCGGGCGGCATCAAGTTTTTGGCGCCGCTGCCGGGGAGTCAGCCGTAAGATCTGAAGACGGTCCAGACGAATTTTTTCTTTCTAGTATCCCGTAGTTTAGTTTAGTTTAATTTTCATTTTTCCTTGTTCCATTCGAAAATTCCTTCCCACAGCACACAACGATATTTGACCCGATCATCCGGATTCGAATCTCTCACTTTCGTACCCGATCCTGAGACGATCATCCGAACGATCCGCAAGGAGAAACGCTTCCGCAACCGACAACCGATGGCTGCACGTGTCACGCTTGCCGATAGCACCAAACCATCAATTGAAGGTCGAGGTGGACCCATCAGCTATCCGGTCATCGACGGCGCGTCCTTCGAGCTTAAACATCATATCGTTCAGCTTATCAAGGAATTCTGCCAATTCCATGGTTTACCCCATGACGATCCTAACGCCCACATCAACCGATTCATTCAGACTACCAACTCGTACAAGCAGAACGGGGTTGATCAGGATATAGTCCGTCTATACCTATTCCCCTATTCGCTTACTCACCACGCTTTGACTTGGTTTGAGGGATTAGAGACCGGCTCTATCACCTCCTGGACGGATATGGCTACAAAATTCCTTACTAAGTACTTTCCTCCGGCTAAGCAAACCAAGTACAAGAATGACATTATGAACTTCCACCAAGCTCATGATGAGTCTATCTACACAGCATGGGAGAGATACAAGAGTCTGTTAAACAAATGCCCTAACCACCTTATAGAGAAAACCAGCCAGCTGTGCACGTTTTACAACGGTCTTGCTCCGAACCATCGCACTACCCTTGACGCCGCTGCTCAGGGCAACTTCATGCAACTCACCGATGAGGAAGCTTGGAACTTGATCGAAAATATGACGATGCACCATCACGACTGGAACTCTGGTGAGCATTCCTCACCATCAGCACCGATTGCTGCACCCAATCCATTCCAAACCGAAGCTATCAAGTCTCTGACAGAGAAGATCGAGCATCTGACGAAGCAGATCGGCGAAATGAAGAAACCATCCCAGCACGCCCATCAAGTTAATGCATGCCAGAACTGTGCCAACCTCCCAACAGAAAGTTATAGGGTTGAGTACGAGGATCCTGCTGACGGAACGGTTTACTACGCTCAATTTCCAGCTCGCCAACAAAATCCACCTGGCTTCGCTCGAACCTCTCCGCCTAGGACTAGAGACACCCAATACCCACCTAGAAACCAACCACCCTTTCAGCCCAACTACCAACCTAGGTACCCTTCTTACCAACAACAACCCCAACTTACCTATAACCAACCACTATCATTGACTGCACCCGACGCAGCTCAATCAACCGAACCCTCTAAAACTATAGTACCCATTACTAGTACGGATGATACCCTCACTAAGTTCATCCAAGGCCAGCACCAAATTAACCAAAAGACTAGCGCTAGGCAGGACCAAACCGACCTATTCATTAGGAACCAACTGGCCGTTCTCAAAAATCTTGAGACCCAGATAGGACAGCTAGCCCAACGTCTTGACTCTAGGCCTCAAGGTAATCTCCCTAGTAACACGGTACAGAACCCACACGTAGAAGAGGCCAAACATATGAGTACTACAGACAAGAAGGTGGCACCGAGCCAACCTCCCACTCCTTCTCCGGTGAAGGAAGATACTCCTGTCCCGACGACAGTTGAGTCCCCGTCTGTCCCTACACCACAAAGGGAAGTACGCATCCCGTTTCCCGGCCGTCTTAAGAAAGCCTATAAGGCTAACGACTTCCGTCTCGATGGAAAGTTCGTGGACACCGTGTCCCGAACCCCGTCCAGTTCAAAATACATCCTGAAACTCTTGTCAACCAAGGATAAGGTACCCGAAGTACCCAATGTCCCACTGAACGCGGAATGTTCAGCCCTTATAAAGAACTCTATCCCTGAGAAATTAGGAGATACTGGACGCTTTACCCTACCCTGTTCGATCTATCACTCGGGCATGATACACTCTCTAGCCGACCTAGGAGCCAGTATCAACCTGATGCCCTATTCGCTTTACACTAGATTGGAATTAGGACCCCTTAAACCGACCAAAATGAGTGTCCAGCTAGCTGACCAATCCATTAGACACCCTAAGGGAATAGCTGAGAACATCATGGTTCAAGTTGATAAGTTCCTATTTCCCACAGACTTTGTAGTGATGGACATTCAGGAGGATGTCCATATCCCTATCATCTTAGGAAGACCCTTCTTGAACACCGCACGCACTATCATAGATGTTTATTCTCAGACTATCAGTCTTAGATCTCATGGAGAGACTATCACCTTCAAGATCGATCAAGATGATCAGTCTATCACAGAGCATGCGGAGATATGTGCGATTTCGACAGGAAGAGTTACCACGGATGATGATTCTGAACCAGACACCCCTATGTCTAACGAGCCCATCACGATTACTTCCGACACTGAGGAAGAAGAGATAGAAGAGGAGACTGAGGAAGAAGAAGAGGAGATAGAAGAAGAAGAGGAAGAGCCAGAGGAAGCTACACCGCCACACATTCCTGAGACACACCCTCCGACTGCAGAGATCATGCAGATAGACTATGCTTTGAACTTCATCCCTCTGCCGGAGAGCGACTCAAAGGAACCTTCGATTGACCACTCCTTGGATGATGAGTCTCTACTTAAGCCACATATACCTCCTCGAGGGATTCCACCCCTTGACTCATCCGAGCCTCGATCACATTTCGAGCTTGGAGGTACATTTGGATCAGGTGATGATTCTGATTCCCAAGACGAGAGGGATATCGAGATGGACTCTTCCCAGCCAGTATCACAGATCACCGACGAGTCTCAGCCACTCACCGACGCTGTTGAGTTTCCAGACACTTCAGCAACCGAGAGTGACGAGGACGATATCGTTCTCATGGATGTTCCGATCGATACCCGCTCCATTCGCCTTCACCACACTCCAATCATTCTCCCTCCAGTCATTATCCCTCCTCCTACTACAGGAAATACCGAAATCCCAATCGTGTCTGAACCAGAAGAAATGCTTAGTGCTATTGAAGAACACGAGGAGGATTTCCAAACTCTGATTGCGATTATACGAGATTCTACTATTGAATACACGCAACGTCAGAGGGATATTATTGAGGACATTGAGACTGAATATGAGGTTTATCGAGCCAACTCCTACCTGAGTCCGCAACATCTAGTTAGTCGCATCAATGCCTTCGCCAACGACCTCGCAGGAGAATCATCAGACAATGATGAGCCTTTCCCCGATGAAGAGGAATTCTATGAAACACAGAAGACCACGTATGGCCGGGTGTATCAAGCATTTATCAGGTCCGCATTTCCATATTCGTACCAACAGATGGAGTTTCTCCAAAATTTCAGACACAACATGGGTTATGCTACTGGGAACCCTGAAAACGAAGTAGATGTTCAGCTAATGGCGGATCTCAAGGGACTTCTAGATTCTATGGCCGATAATGATCACATTGACGAGTCCTCACCACACAGGTTTTTCATCAGCTGCACTATCGAGCATCATGCCCAGATAATTGTCAAAAAGTTAGAACACGTCAGTTCAGACGAGAGAGCACGTGCCATCCCTTCTTCTGTTCCAGAAGGTCTGACGGTTAACGTTGCATATTTCGTCTCTGAACGACTTAAAGACATTTTCGGTTCTATCCTATGGGAGCAGCCCAGACAGCTATTCCACAATGGGTTACGTGAGGTTTACAACAGGATGATTAACATCTTCCTGAAACCAGAGCTCACGTATACCGACCATCAGAAACAGCTGATCCAAGGCATATTCAGGTCCATTGAAGAACTAGGGCAGGACATCAGCAATGCCACTCATGAGGACATCCACCTACGCTTCTTCGGATTTATGGACACCCTACGGACAGATCGACCGGTGCGTGAGACTCTTGAGCACGATAGAGCCACCCTTGTGGACACTAATGGACCAATCTCCAAGGCAGTCCAAGATGCTATAATGGATCTTTTATACTTGCAAAGGACTGCTGAGGAGCATTTCCATACCTATCCTCTTCATGTGGCAAGAATCCCGAACATCACAGAAGTCGTCACACGACATTTTATGAGATTCTACCCACCGAACCCCAGGACACTTCCATTCCGCATCCCAAGTCCTGGGATATCCTCTTCTGGCTGATCCAAGAGGAAAAGTCGAGCCCTCGACTCTAAATAGAAGCGCTTCTCGGGAGGCAACCCGTGCAATAAGTATCCTTAGTATTAGTATTAATAATATTAGTTTTTAAATTCCAAGAAGTGATATATCTCTGACTATCTTTCACACTTGGGTATACCAAATGCTTTCAAAACACCACTTCAGCTTTTACCACCTAATCCAGGAAAATAGGAATTAAATTTTATCAAGCCATGTGTTTCGAGCATTTGAGGTACTTGCGTGCTACTTTCACGCATTATGCTCGAACTCGTTTAAAAACACATGACTTAAAACTAATTTTGAATTAGAAAACATCTTTTCATCCTGGATTTAGGCACTTTCAGTAAAAAGCTATAACAAGAAGTCGGTAAAAATATACCCAACGTGTTCACACTTACGAGATATCTTCACAAGAGAGTGAATGAAGTGTAAAGATGGAGGACAAAGCTGTAAATTGTAAACTGCGCACGCCAAAGCTGAAAGATCTACATGGAGCCGCCGCTAAAGAAGAATTCCTGTCAGGATCTCCTCTTCAGCGCATCTTCCAGAATTCCATCCTTCTACATTCGCTTCAATAGGGGAGTTCTCTCGTTCTCACTCTCGTTTTTGATATGATTGTTAGCTTTAAATTCTCATTAAAGTAGTCTATGCCATATCCCCAGCTTATCACTAAGTGTGGGATTCCAGCCCAAAACAAACACTTGATTAACATTTTCCGATATGTTCAAACTCTAAGTGTGGGATTTTTCTCAAATCCCAACTCAAGAGAACATTAGGGACAATGTTCCTCTAAGTGTGGGATAGCGGTATAGAATACCTTAGGTTTGCTTGTTTGATTCTTATTTCCAAAAGCAAACTCGGAAAATGTTCCTCAATTTGTTTAAAAAACTCACTTTTGCTAAAATTTTCAAAATTTTTGAGTTAAAATGTCTTAAGAAGGAGCATTTTCATATATGAGTAGGGTATTTTGGAAATTAAGAGTAAATAAGATAGGAATTTCTTAGGTCTAAAATGATAATCTAAAAGGGGCATCGCATGGCTAGGCACAAACAAACCCAAAAACTTGCAGTGAGGTATCTTGAGCCAATATAAGCATTCATCTTTAATGCTTCACTATTCGCTTGTTTGAGTGTGCCGATGCATGCATCCGGAATTAGAACTTGCTCCTGGTATGCACTTCGAGACCACATTGGTAGAGTACCGTACGCGGTATAGGTGCAGTTAGATGACCTTGACATTCCTTAGGATTTAACCCATTTTTATCATATCTCTTCAAGCCCAAAACCCTTCCAACACTCATCTTTAGTGTTGATGATCCGCTTAGATAACCCTGTTGAGCCTTAACCTTTTCATTTCTTTCAAAACCCTTTAAATCTTAACCCACTTATTCCACACCCACCAAAAATCTTATCTTAGAAATTTTAAACTTGTGGAAAATGTCATTTAAATGTCCTTTTTGTTTTCACTCCAAATCACAAATACTAGTGTTTACTCAAATTCTCTCGCGTGCGTTCCCTTGATAAATCAAAAGTTGAGAGTTTATGGTGTGAAAAATTGACACCAAGTGAACGCAAAGTCATCAAAAGGATGAAAAAGATGAAAGAAAGAAAAGGATTTCAAAAGGGCAAAAGAAAGAAACAAAATAAAATCCCTAGAAAAGCCCAAAAATAGAAACAAAAGAAAAAGAAAAAAAAAAAAAAAAAAAAAAAAAAAAAAAAAAAATAGAATAAAGCTAAGTGCTTCAAATCTCTCGAAAATTCCCGCTCTTATAAAAGTCATAAATTCCTTCGTGTATTTTCAAAAGATAGAAGTCAAAATAGCTATCTTCCCGTACTGTTATCCGTTTCCGTTTTCATTAAAAAGGTTGCTTAAATAATGTTTTTCAAAAGTTTAGAAGTCCTAAGATAAGCAGAACCCTTTATAACAATTAAAAATTTCCACTTATCCATACCCCGTAACCCTCACCTGCCATTACAACCCACTTTGAATGTCCTGGGATAGCTAGCACCGTCCTCACCTAAGTGGTGGAGATATGATTCTCGAGCAAGCCTATGACGATGGATGTTGCATGACTGGCTTATGAGCGATTTCGTTTGATTAGATTGATAGGTAACCCGAAACACTTCTTGAGTGAATTGAGTGACCACCTTGTGAGATCGCCTAGTCATGTATATTCCAAGATCGCGAGAATTGAAAGCATGCCTAAGAGAACCATTTTATGCCTCTGAAAGGAATACCTTACTTTCTCTTATTTCCAGGATATGTTACTTGTATATGAAGATGGTTGTTTTTGATATGTTTTGATTCACCCCAAAAATAAACTCGTGTTTTCAAAATGTTTTTCCTAAAAGCAGGTGAGAATTTTGAGTTTTGCTTGAGGACAAGCAAAGTCTAAGTGTGGGATATTGTTTTTTTAAACAAATTGAGGAACATTTTCCGAGTTTGCTTTTGGAAATAAGAATCAAACAAGCAAACCTAAGGTATTCTATACCGCTATCCCACACGGCTCCAGTGTACTTGGTGTTCAGTTAGAAAACCATATTTCCATAATCACAGTGTACTTTGCGTTCAGATTAGAAAGCAGTATTTCCACGATGACAATGTACTTAGCGTTCACTTAGAAAGCGATATTTACACGATTAACAAATCAGACCATGTTCATGTTTGACACAGATAATTAAGTACCTTTGATGGGGTTCGCGACGTCCCATCATTAAGGCCGTAATCACGTTTACTGGTTGAAAGGCGATTAGTTTGATAGGTTTAAAATCATAAATAGAAAGTGAATCAAAGCACTAATTTTCATAGCATCATTCCAACCAATTTACGACTAACTACATCATAGCAAACACCCTCTCTAGATTATCTGCTATCTACATTTACTTTATCTGCTTTAATTTACATTTCCTGCCTAAGTATAAAAAACCAAAAACAAAACCACCAATCAAAAATCTTTTAAAAACCCGCTAGATTGATAAGTACGCCTGTTTCGTCCACGATCCACAATACACTGACTCAGAGAACGACCCTAGGTCATCCTTGCTGCTATACACCAATAGTAACTAGGTATACTTAGGCCCCGCAAATATAAATTTTAAAACCCTCTGATCGCCGCTCTAAACGAGAGGTCCGCAACGACGCGAGTAAAATCGCGACCGACCGTTCGGGCGGCATCAGTTATCCTGATGCTGATCAGAAACAGGTTATTCAAACCCCCCTCACTTTCCTTGTCAGACTAAGCGACCTCTACGGATGATATATCCTGGGTGTAGGCATAAGGTAACAAACTGCAATTTTCTATCTGACCTTTCTCAACATCTAAATATATCTGAGTTTATCTAGGTATGTACTAATTGTATGCTGTATATGTTGAGTTGTCGGTTATGTTGAGTTAAGCGGTTTAAGCATCTTGTATTACAGCCGAATACTTGCTTTCTTTTCAGAACTCATTTATATCAGGTTTAAGCATAATTAACTCCGTCATGAATTAGACCCTCCTTTGCTATCAGGCGTTCATCCCTAGGAATACTCACGGTGTACAGTGCAATTGGCATATCCACAGTGTTCCAGACTCAAGGTATACTCACGGTGTACAATGCATTTGGCATATCCACAGTGTTCCAGACTCAAGGCATACTAACGGTGTACTGTACGTTAAAGTAGTTCCACAGCTGTATGTTAACCTTGGTGTACTAACGGTGTACGGTGTAGCGAGCATTTCCATAGCTGTATTTTAACCTTGGTGTACTAACGGTGTACGGTGCAGCGAGCATTTCCACAGCTTTATTGTTCCTAGACAAGGGTGACTTCTAGGTATTCCACGATGAAATAAACCTACGGCAGTTCCTTAGCTTCCACGTATTTGTACTCCACACGAGGTGTTTCCAACGCTATACGAAGTACTGTGCCGTTTTACGGAATATTCATAGCTTCATACTGTAATATGAGATAACTATATCTACGTAGTATTAGGGTTGATCAGATCCTATCCTAAGGTAATAGTCACATGAAAGACTGGAAAGGGTGGACACTTTATTAAGTCTATATTCGTGTAAAACTCAACCAGATACACAGCAAAACAATCACCAATCATAATATTGGGAACATTATTCCACAACGGATTGTGCCCACGACCTTCATAGCTTCCACGTTCCGTACTACACACATTAGTGATGATTCCGGCGCTATACAAATGAAAGCCGTATAACGTTACTTCCGTTATTTCAGAATGTTTATCCCACTGAATTAAATATCATCCATAATCCTAATATCTATATTTCAACAATCACAGTATTAAACTACGTAAATAGCATGGCAATATTCACAACACAAACAAAGATATCATGCAAACAAAACATAATAACCGTAAGTAAAGGAATAAGTAATAACCAGTATTTAAGCAGCGTAACACTGAGTAGTACAAGCCAGAATCTTGAAAACTTCAATACAATAAAATTCCCATGCTACAGCTATCTTCCCCACTCGAACCATGGCTACATCTCTCTAGTTCTCTAGAGAGAGAAACTAACCTAATCTAATTCTCCTCTAACTCCTAAGAGTAGTGCTAGAGAGAGAAAGTGTGTGAATTCTATGAATAATTGGTGTGTGAAATGAGGTGAATGAGGCCACTATTTATAGGCAAGCCTTGGATCCAAGAGTACAAGTCCACAAGCACACGTACAAGCAAACGAAGCAAGAAGGAGGCCGTGTGAGAGCAACAGAGGCCGTGTACGGCCTAAAAAGGGCCGCGTATGGCTTGTTTAGGGCCGTGTACTGCTATACCAAGGCCGTGTACGGCCTGGTGGTGGCCGTGTGATTTATCTGACTTTTTGCGTTGTTTCGGAAGGCCGTATCTTCTTCGTTTCATGTCCGTTTGACTTGATTCTTTCTCCTATGGCTTCGTAAATATGTTACGCTTCTAATGATGCCAAATTGGTAGAAATTGGATGTGTGGGGCCAGGGCGTGTTCAGAATACGTTTTGTAGTCTTTGGCGGTGCTGTTTCTTGCATAACTTTCTCGTCCTTGATCCGTTCTGAGTAATCCTTATATCCACGTTCTCGTAATCTTCATGGCTACAAAATAAGACTATTATGAGCCTCTTGTATGAAGTTTACAGTAGAATTAGGGTTAGGCTCAGAATAGTGCCTATTTAGGTCAGTTTTCTGCCTTTTTTGCTTGATTTTCAAAAGACCGACAAGTTTATACCTTTCTAACAAAAGTTATTGAATAATGATGATTTTAAGGTGTATTTCTTAGATAAGAGCTAAATATGGGACAATTAATGCATGTAAAAACGTGATTTTTTGCGATACATCAGCCATCACGTATGGCTTGATTTTAGCAAGCGGGAAATTATAAAGCCTCCACATTGCCTCAGGTGGCGACACATAACGGGCATCTTGAAATTTCTTTATTTCATTGATAACAACCTCTTCTCCGTCAGGATCGATATGGACAACCTGTTTGTCATGACCCTTGTAAACGTACTTAAAGACATATTTAACAGATTTGATACTTGAGCAAACTTCCACATTGATATGGCAATTGAACATCATTAGTAGTTTGGGATTATAAGGAGCCACCCATCTATTATCTAGGGGCTTTCCTCGTACATTGACCTTCATTCCGTTATCTCTGCGGCGATACAAAGGATATGAGTCTTCTCCATGTGTCGTCTTCTCGTTGAATTCCTTGGGATATGAGAATTGACAACATTTTGGTTCGCCCTGCATACACGGACTCGAGGTGCGCAGATGACCACAAGGACAGTGTATCATATGTGAAACTACGTACTCATGCATTTTAGGATGCTTCGGGGGGTCTGGAATTTCAGCGCACACAGTCTTGTCATAATGGTCAGGATTTGACATCTTGTGTTGTGATTTCATTATTAATAGAAAATGTGCGTGCGGCTTGAAATTCAATCATGTAAACATACAACTCTACCTCACCAAGGATATGTTTCTTCAAAAGTTGATCCTTGAGATCCTCTAACTTGGCGCGAAATGCTCTAGCAACCAATCCAGGTCGATCTTGTGCTGTCTGACCATCTTTCAGTTCGTCAAGGATCTCATCCCATTTCGGATTGCATGTCATGGTTAGGAAAATATCAGGTTTACCGGCACTCTGAACTAATGCCATGATATCCAAAAAACGTCGTCTCATGTCATGTGGGCCTCCGATGAAAGATGCAGGAAAAACAAATCGTTGCCCAACTCTATTCGATTGAACCTCACCTGCATTGATGCAATCCACAATCCATTGATACAAATCTGCTCTTATTCGAGACTGATTTGTTTCACAAAAAACCAGACGTTATGTCTCAATCTTTATGTATTGATCTACCACAAACTGTTGTAGCAGCCTTCCCCCCAATAAAAGCACGTTATTAGTCGAACAGATCTGCAACTTATAACAATAGTACTCTCTCATAGTTACGGTAGTCCTTCCTTGGCTATTAGTAGGCTCTACATATATAAAGGTATAATTCATCGTGTTAGTAAAATGCATATTCAGTGAGTAAAGTATGATTTATAGTTAAATACCTTCAACATCATCATTATTGTTGTTATCGCCTTCAATAATGTCATTGACGGAAACACCATGCCTTGGTATTTTAGGATGCCATCCATGCTCGCCGTTGGGAAAGAATAAAGGATAACATAATGGATCATAACAACCGAAGTGAGGTTGAATTTTCTGACTGTATTGGGACTTCCCATACACAACGATACTTCTTTCATAACAGGTGATGTTGTCATTACCTTCGACCCAAATGCCTGCAACCTACATGCTGGTGTTTTTCCAGTTAGGTGTACGTTATATATGTGGTTCACAAATAGTGCAAATTGTATTTTGAAAGTTTAAAAGTGGTTATCACGCGTTATAAAACCTCAGAAGTGGTAGGACGATTGTACACCCATTGGTCAAGTTCCACCGATGCATTCAAAGTGACTTTATAATTGTCAAGCGGTCCTAGATTAGCAAGGCTTCGAAATGTTGCAACATATGGATTGGTAGCAAGGACACGTCTTATTATTTGAACAACGTTTCTATCAAGATTTGGCCAAGCCAATCTATGTGCAAACTCGGACTGTTCGTCATAGAAATACAATTGTAAGTACCTCGGCTAGCCATCTCGTGGAACTAATTGATCAAGACTATGAAATATCCCTCCACAAACACGAAAAGTATATACGCCAGATGTCATACTCGCCATCTGAGTATCTAATTTTACACCCATTGATGCGAAGGAAAAACTGGTGTTATACGAATGTATATTATGACTAAAATGTTTTCCCAGTTCACACTGAGACGTGAAGAGATGGTGTAGTTCTTGTGGGATGATTGTGTTTGCCAACTTTGTCTTACCACTCATTCAATAGAAGGTGGGGAATTCGAATTGAAATCTTTTTGCTCCACAGTGAACGCATGGTTTCTGCTTCTTCAAGACATGATATTTTTTAGGTATCCCATCATAAACGTAGTCATATGGATCCACTAAAAGGATGTTACTTTGAAGAGAGGAATTAACATTGTTCTGAACAATGCATTCTCCACCTATGTAATAATTTGAATATAATTAAATGACTAGTAATATGGGTAATAAACTAAAAGTAACATGATAATAATCTAATGTCATAAATATTAAATAGATATAGCGTGTGACTGGTTATCACTAACATGTTGATGTTTGCCCGACTTCTTGTTCAAACAGAGGTAGCAGTGTTCCACGTTGACCTTCGATGCCTAACTCATAATTAAAAAAATGTAAATGCGAAGAACAATAGTTAAAGAATTGAATAACCAAATTAAGAATGTAGCCAAGTTACCGTTGATGCTTGCTTGTTGGTTTAGACTTGCCAACTTGTTTTTTTTCCTTTCTCCTTTCATAATACGCTTTATTACTAAGCTTTTTCTTTAAGGAAGGGTCGTCGTTTGAACTCATTTGGATTTTGTTCATGTTCATTTGAAGAAGAGGTTGTGTTTGGCGAGGTGTAATATTTTCTTTGTTTCCAGAATCAAAGATGCATGAAGTTGATGCAGTGTTTGCAGTTGATGTCATTTCGCTCCTACTACAATGATTTGCATAATAATATGAATTACTTCGCCGATTCGACAATATTTCTAAAGGTACCCTTTCTGCTGGGTTTGTATAGCTTTGTGTCATCACTTCAGATGTTGTACTTGGTGTAGGTGAAACAGATTGCCTTTTTCTCCTTCACCAAATGCTATTTGTTTCATTTGTTTTTTCTCCTTTTGTCGTGCACGATAATCTCTTTTGTACTCGTTTCTCATTTCTACAAGGATAAATGTAAGGAGAGAGGAAGTAAGTATTGGTATATCATTTGAGATGTGATTTATTTATATCTACATACCTTTTTGTATATCTACGTTGGCTTTAGAGACATCACCAATGACAGATTTTTTTAGCTTGTTATTCTCTTTTCTTCTTGCAAAATATTGTTTGTTATATTCTTTACGTTTTTCTGCATCACAACAATAGATAGTGAACTTTCTCGTGTAACTTAAACAAAATTATAATTGCGTACCTTTTCAAACATCCATTTCAATCGGAGTAACATCAGCGCTCACATTTGCTTCATGGGCTCTTTGCACTACAAAAAACTGCAATATCCATTTTAGAATTTAAAATTAATGTTATACATACACATTGATGTGATTAAATGACCATGTGGAGTTTAATTTTAAAAGAATCAAAATCTAAAGTTGTAAATTATCTTCACTTTTTAAGTAGTTTTATAAAGGGTTTATTGTCAAACCGGTTTGTGATCCATTCTGCATGAAAGCGTATATAGTAGGTAAGGTCTTAAGTAGTAATAGCAAGTATAGTAAAATATACAAGCATTGTTGTTTATAACTTTTAACCTTCTTATTTTTTTTTACGTATCTTCATAGGTTAAGTTGTAATATACATAATTGATAGGTTAAAATGTTTATATTGTCGTTGCATTACGATATATGATCAACAATACTATCACCTCATTTAATGTTGTTTATATGTTTATTGTTATAGTATGTGAACTTTTATATATGCTGGTTGTTTAATAGGATAAAATTTGTTTGTTATTATTCATATGTGAGGTTCAAATATCAACCCAATAGAATTGATATGAATATATACAAATAACAAATAAATGAAAGTGAAAATAATCATATAAGTATAATGTTGCACATGACAAACAATCACATAAAAACTCAAATAGCATTAATATAATTGGCAACAAAACGAAAAATGTAATAAGACCATAATTATAAAATACTCATAACCACAATACTTAGTTCTTAAATCCAACAGCTGACCAACATGAACTTAATAATTTAGTAGATTAATTTAAAAGAACACATTTAACTTTAGAGCCGCCCATTCCTTATGCTGTTAGCTTCGGGCATATCCGGTTCGAATTAAACCCTTGTTAACTCCCTAGATTCCAAAACGTTAACTGGAAATAAAAATAACATTTAATAAAACATTCATACTGTCTCTAAATATATTAAATAAACCATAATTGTATTACTTACTTTCTTTTAGCCGAACAATTTTTACACGAGATGCAAATATTATCCCATGATTAACTATAGATCGAGCAAGCATCAACGGGGGTTTCTTATGACAATGATACAAGATCAACTTCACTTGTTGCCCACTATGTATTTGAAAAATAAAAAGTTAGGAAAATTCCGATTACTTATCAGTAAGTATACTCTAAAAGATAGAAAATTTGACCACAAATATAAGCGTACGTCAAATCTTGCAGAATTACATGACATGACCCCGGGTGAAAAATATTTTGCCTCTTAAGCCTGCCGTTAACAACGTATCCAACAACATCTAAAACAATTAATGTAAATTAGTGTATTAAATTAAATAACAAAAGTCATTGTGAAGATTTAATAGATAAAATTCTGTCTCTAAATTAAATAGCAAAATATTTTTCACCCGGGGTCATGTCATGTAATTCTGCAAGATTTGACGTACGCTTATATTTGTGGTCAAATTTTCTATCTTTTAGAGTATACTTACTGATAAGTAATCGGAATTTTCCTAACTTTTTATTTTTCAAATACATAGTGGGCAACAAGTGAAGTTGATCTTGTATCATTGTCATAAGACACCCCCGTTGATGCTTGCTCGATCTATAGTTAATCATGGGATAATATTTGCATCTCGTGTAAAAAATGTTCGGCTAAAAGAAAGTAAGTAATACAATTATGGTTTATTTAATATATTTAGAGACAGCATGAATGTTTTATTAAATGTTATTTTTATTTCCAGTTAACGTTTTGGAATCTACGGAGTTAACAAGGATCGAATTCGAACCGGATATGCCCGAAGCTAACAACATAAGGAATTGGCGGCTCTAAAGTTAAATGTGTTCTTTTAAATTAATCTACTAAATTATTAAGTTCATGTTGGTCGGCTGTTGGATTTAAGAACCAAGTATTGTGGTTATGAGTATTTTATAATTATGGTCTTATTACATTTTTCGTTTTGTTGCCAATTATATTAATGCTATTTGAGTTTTTATGTGATTTTTTGTCATGTGCAACATTATACTTATATGATTATTTTCACTTTCATTTATTTGTTATTTGTATATGTACATATCAATTCTATTGGGTTGATATTTGAACTTCACATATGAATAATAACAAACAAATTTTATCCTATTAAACAACCAGCATATATAAAAGTTCACATACTATAACAATAAACATATAAACAGCATTAAATGAGGTGATAGTATTGTTGATCATCATATCGTAATGCAACGACAATACAAACATTTTAACCTATCAATTATGTATATTACAACTTAACCTATGAAGATACGTAAAACAAAATAAGAAGGAAAAAAGTTATAAACAACAATGCTTGTATATTTTACTATACTTGCTATTACTACTTAAGACCTTACCTACTATATACGCTTTCATGCATAATGGATCACAAACCGGTTTGACAATAAACCCTTTATAAAACTACTTAAAAAGTGAAGATAATTTACAACTTTAGATTTTGATTCTTTTAAAATTAAACTCCACATGGTCATTTAATCACATCAATGTGTATGTATAACATTAATTTTAAATTTTAAAATGGATATTGCAGTTTGTAGTGCAAAGAGCCCATGAAGCAAATGTGAGCGCTGATGTTACTCCGATTGAAATGGATGTTTGAAAAGGTACGCAATTATAATTTTGTTTAAGTTACACGAGAAAGTTCACTATCTATTGTTGTGATGCAGAAAAACGTAAAGAATATAACAAACAATATTTTGCAAGAAGAAAAGAGAATAACAAGCTAAAAAAATCTGTCATTGGTGATGTCTCTAAAGCCAACGTAGATATACAAAAAGGTATGTAGATATAAATAAATCACATCTCAAATGATATACCAATACTTACTTCCTCTCTCCTTACATTTATCCTTGTAGAAATGAGAAACGAGTACAAAAGAGATTATCGTGCACGACAAAAGGAGAAAAAACAAATGAAACAAATAGCATTTGGTGAAGGAGAAAAAGGCAATCTGTTTCACCTACACCAAGTACAACATCTGAAGTGATGACACAAAGCTATACAAACCCAGCAGAAAGGGTACCTTTAGAAATATTGTCGAATCGGCGAAGTAATTCATATTATTATGCAAATCATTGTAGTAGGAGCGAAATGACATCAACTGCAAACACTGCATCAACTTCATGCATCTTTGATTCTGGAAACAAAGAAAATATTACACCTCGCCAAACACAACCTCTTCTTCAAATGAACATGAACAAAATCCAAATGAGTTCAAACGACGACCCTTCCTTAAAGAAAAAGCTTAGTAATAAAGCGTATTATGAAAGGAGAAAGGAAAAAAAACAAGTTGGCAAGTCTAAACCAACAAGCAAGCATCAACGGTAACTTGGCTACATTCTTAATTTGGTTATTCAATTCTTTAACTATTGTTCTTCGCATTTACATTTTTTTAATTTTGAGTTAGGCATCGAAGGTCAACGTGGAACACTGCTACCTCTGTTTGAACAAGAAGTCGGGCAAACATCAACATGTTAGTGATAATTTAGATGCATGTCTGAGAGAGGCATCTTTATTTCAGTTTCCAAGTGCTCTTAGAAGAATATTCGTGACTATATTGATTTACTGTGTACCAGGAGATGTTCGCAAGTTATGGGACACACACTATGAATCACTTTCAGAAGATTATAAGCGCGAATGTTAAAATGATGAGCGAGTCCGAAATATGGTCCTTAATGACATATCCATCTCTTTACGATCTCAAGGAAAACATCTTGATGATTTCGATCTTCCAAAGTTAAACGCGAGAGTTAATTTAGAATATGAAGGATTTCGTGAAGTACAAGAGGAGTACTCAATAATTGTGGAAGAGGAACACTTACGAGCCGCAACTCTCTAAACCCCGACCAAGAATTAGCATTTGACGAAATCATAAGGCACGTTGATAAGGATCACCCTGGCGTTTTCTTTATAGATGGTCCTGGTGGAACTGGAAAAACTTATTTGTATAAGGCATTGTGTAACACCCACAAATTTCGGGTTGCGGAAGCAGTCGGGTCGGGTGTTACCAAATCAAATATCACAAGCACAAAGGTAAATAATGAACGACTCTAAATGAGACGTTTGAAAATAGTTATACATTTCCAAAATAAAAGTGTATACAAGTTGCGTGTTCACAAAATAATTTCAATACATAGTTTGTAATACAAAAGTTATGCAGAGAAATTCCGTTGTTTGAAAATATGCGACTCGAGCTAGCAAAATCTTGTAGCAATCCTAATCCTGCTGGGCACCTGAGAACACATGCTAAAACGAGTCAGCTATAAAGCTGGTGAGTTCATAGGATTGTTAGTTGAAAACATAAAGTATAAAACCTTGTATGTTTCGAAAAGTGGTTCAAAATCTACGATTTTGATATGTATTGTATTAAGGTTGTAACACCAATGTGTATACGTCTATTGAGGTATCTCATACCTAAGTGGTTTAGTAGTGTACCTAAGTATATAAATATTGAGGCACTCCGTGCCTAGATACCTATCAGGTATTAAATAAATCTATCAACGTGAGGTAATACATGCCTAATTGTAAACCATGTGATTGTATGACCGCGTCATATGTCAACAAGAAATTGTAGTTCCGCAGAACTATGATTGAATATGTTTAGTGTGTCCGTTTGACCAGTTAGTGTAAGCTAACCCGGACATGTTTGAAAATGTTTTGTGTGCCCGTTTACCTAGTTAGTGTAAACTAACCCGGACATGATTGAGCTAACGGCCTCGCGTGATAACCTCACCGACCCGTTAACTTATTGCGGATCACGAGCATAAGCTCGCCCATCCGTGAATGTGTGTGGATCACGAGCATAAGCCCGCCCATCCATCGATTGTATCGCTTTACTGCGATATCGTACTTGTGCCCACTGCAATACCGTGGCATCGTTTTGTGCCCACTTTACAGTGGCATCGTTTTGTGCCTAATCAGGCATCGACCGCATTGCTCGCAAGCAATGTATGTAATTGAGCTGGCAGTACTACGACATGCCCGACTTGAGATAATTGAGCCGACCGTACTACGACGAGTCCGACTTAAGTATTCGTATTTGTATAATTGTATGTATACTAATATACATATGTAATAATGTAGATAGCACCAGGTGCTCAAGATGATGTACAAGTATGTAGATATATATAAATACCAAACAACAATCACAAGTTGTAATGTGCCATGCCACGCATGTAAATGATTTGTTGTATCTAAATATGTATAAACAATACTTAGATATTAAGTAGTATGAAGAGCCTAGGTATGAATACTCATCACCTAGTTGTGTTGTATTAGTATAAGGAATCTATACTAACGTATGATACTATTGTATACTCCTAGCCTTAAGCCTAGCAAGTATATTGGGGTCCTGATTTGTATGTGCAGTATTAGTTCCTAAAAGGAAGACTAATCCTGTAAAGTCTAGTCGTTGTCATGTGGGTAGAACTAACTAGTCCTAGTATAGTGATAGTATTGTCCCGCGACAATATGGTCATTGGATAGTGATAACTTAGTCAAGTTATGTATTGGTAATAGTTTTCCAACCATCTAACAGTGTACGGTTGTAACCTATCTCGGTTAGGTATTGATATTGTTCTAAAATAATATGATGGGTGTAATTCCTAAGTATTACACATTTGTATTACATAACAATAATATAAGCAAGTGTGAATTATAAAAGTTTATTAATATAGTTCGAAAACAATTATTGAGCATGTGTTTCACCCCGAAAATAGTAAAACAGTTGAAAGAGTGGGGCTATGAAACTCACGTGTGAGTTGTCAGCGATCCTACGATACGTGTGTTGTCCGGATGATAACCTCCTAGTGTCCTAAACACGTGAGGTTATATAAGTACGAGATCAAATAGTCTGACCAAGTAAGTCGTTCGAATGTTTGTTTGTCGCTTGGTTTTAAAGACCGTGTACGGGGGTTCGGGGGCAGCGCCCCTGATAGCGGGGTCCAAGGGGTGGCAACCCCTGGCGGGGTCCAAGGGGCAGATCCCCTGGTTGGGGTCGAGCTGCCAAGTCAGCTTGGAAAATTTTTATTTTTACTACATTACTTTAATGAAAACGCATCCGAAAACCAAATTCGAGGTAAAAGTAAGTGGTAAAATCTGGTCTCGACACTTAGTGAAAAACATAGGTTTTTAAGAACCTGTGACCTGCGACATTAGGTGCGACGTTACGGGCGACATAAGGGTTTACGTCGCATCGTGCGACATCAGCAATTTAATGCGACATTGTGTGTTGTGTCGCAAGGTACGACATCGTTAAATTCTACGACATAGGAGTTTATGTCGCATTGTGCGACATTGGGTTTATTGCGACATTAACTGCGACGTTGGCTGCGACATTGACAATGTCGCAGCACTGTTTTTGGTCCCTGCGACATCAGGACCTGTTCGAACGATTTTTCACCAAAAACATGATCTAACCTATTTTCGGTCCAAATCTTGTTGATGGAATGTTAAAATCATGGTATATTAAGTGTTTTTAACAAGGAATAACAAAGAAAAGTGAGTGATTCCTTACGATTTGAAGATCCAAAGTTTGGAGATGGTGATGGTGATCTTGAGGGTGAAGAAGAAGATGAAGATGATGATGATGGCGAGCTGTTGTTGCTGATCTAGTTGTTGTTGTAGTTGATTCCGAAAAATGGTGATGGTTGTAACACCCCCAACTTTTCATGATTTACGGAAGCACGATTTGGGTGTTACTAATCAATAACAAAGCACCAAGATATATAGTAAACGACTCTATATGCGTCGTTTTAACAAAATATATTAATATTGGAATGTTTACAACATTTATAGCTTTACATAGCTCGAGTTTAAATAAAAGGAGATTTCAGTACATAAGTACTTGTACAAAATATACTAATGCAAGAAAATCTCAAACGTCTGAATGCTGACTCGAGCTAGAAGTCTTGAAGTAGAAACAACCTACTGCTTGGTACCTGCGATACATGCTAAATGGGTCAGCTAAAGCTGGTGAGCTCACAGGTTTGAAATCAAGTAATGTAGTATGAACCGCAAGATTTAATAAATGATTGAATTGCATCCAGCAATTGATAATGTATATGTATACAGCCATGAGCACATAGTTGAGCTTAACTCGAGGGCCGGGTCCCCTATAGAGAATTCCGGGCGAGGTGCCTCCACGAATGCCTAATCAACATTCGTCTTCCCAAATATTAGTACGTCCGTTTACCCGGTTAGTGCTTGCTAACCCGAACGAGGAGGGTCAATCCTATATGGTACCATATACTAATATTCACGCTACAACGTATTAACAACTATGCTGACGGAGGACTTTAAATGATTAGTTGTGAAAACAACTCATGTAGTATATGAAATGTTTGTACTTGCTTTCACATGTTAAAATAAGCAATGTATCACACCCCTGAGTAAAACAGTAAAAGAGGGGCTATGAGACTCACCTGAGTCTGAAAGCGTTTAAATAACGTAAGTTGATTAGCCGAGTGATGAAGTCCAAAGACTTGTAACCTGAGGGTGTCCATGACACGCGATGGTTATAAACATGATTGGGTATCTCAAAAGATCACCCCTGTAGTTGTTACACAACTATATATATGTCCAAATTACTATGATTTGGTTGATTTGTTAAGTGTTTGAAAACGTGTACGGCCCGTTGGTGATTAATTGTAATAATAGTCCTGATGTTATCACATTGATTTCGAAGTGTTATACTCGAAAAGTATATTCCATTATGTTTGAAAAGTTGTATCGTATAAGCATTTTGAAGCCATACAAGTTTGACACTTGGTGAGAAATGTGCTTACGGAATCTAAGTACGGGGGTCCGGGGGCAGTGCCCCTGGCGGGGTCCAAGGGGCTGGCCCCTGGCTGGGGTCGAGATGCCAGGTCAGCTCGAAAAATTTTTATTTCTACTATATTGCTTTGGTGAAAAACGCATCTGGGATCTGAATTCGGGTAAAATCGAGTAATAAATTTCGAGTCTCGACACTTAGTAAAAATCTGAGTTTTCTGTGTTTTGCGACACAATATGCGACACAAAAGTTGGTCATGCGACACAAGGGTTGTGTCGCATAAATATGCGACACAAGAGCTTAGCGACACAAGGGTTGTGTCGCATAAGCGTTCGATGCTAAATCAATAGCGACATAAAGGTTGTGTCGCATGGTATTTGCGACATAAGGTACGACACAATATTGTGTCGCATAGGATACGACATAACTGGCTTCATACGACACAAAATACGACATAGAGGATTTTATACGACACAACATGCAAAATACGACATAACATGCGACACAAGGCTTGTGTCGCATTGAAGAACACCAGCCCAGAAAGTCCGACTGTCGAGATTTTTCCGGCCAAAAACCCAATTCAAACCCGTTTTTAAGCTATAAAATCGTGTTCTACACTTTGTAATGGACATATATATGTTATATAAACACTAACAAGTGAAATATACAAAGAATCGAGAGTTTTCGGGATTTTGTCGGAAACTTACAAATTGGCGAAATGGAAATCCGGAAAGATGGAGGTGTAGATCGTGTTGTCGTGGTCGTAAATCTCTAAAAATATTGATGATCCGAGTGCGTTTCGTGGTGTTATTTTGAGATTTAAGTGGTTTGGTGGTTTTGGAGAATGAAAGAAAAAAGAGAGTAAGAGAGAGAGAGATAAGAAAGAAATGAGAAAATGAAAAGGAAAGTGGGAGGTTATCCTCCCATTTTTCAGTCTCCGACTCGCGGTCCGCGTGGTGTTCATTTTCTCCGTCATTTAACGTTTTAATAAATATTTTGCTCGTTAATTAACCATTTTAAAATACGAATTTTGATTAATAATTTAATTAAATTGTTTTACCAATAATCTAATAATTTAAAGATTTGAAATGTGATTTAAATAATTTGCGTATTTTGTTGTTAATTTGGTAAGTTTTAATTGTACAAAGCGGACAACTTTGGGAATAAAATTTAAACAGTAGTTTGGACCCAGTAATATTTTCAGATAATGTTTTATACTTAAATATAAATTGTGTCACCAATGTCCGTATTTATGGAACCGAAATACATTCGATTTAAATTGCGTACGATTTAATCAAATCTCATTTTCGTATATATATTCAACAATATATATATTTCGATACATTAATTAGCCTAACACAGAACTAATTACATGTATTAACATATGATTAGGCACTAATTACTAGTCCTAATTTGGCGGGTGTTACAATGGTGTTGGTGGTGGTGGAGTATAAACCGAGAGGGATGAGAGGGAGAGTATAGAGAGAGAGTTTTGTGTGTGTGTGTTAAAATGAAATGAAAATGAAAGAGTGGAATGGGGGTGGGTTGGTTTAAGCCGGCTCATCCCCTAATCATGTGGGTATTTTGTCCCCAATCGTAGTATAAAATACCCGTGTTTTTGTACCCGAAGGCAAAATAAATTTAATATTTTAATTTCGTAATTTTGTTTATGCTTTTCGTAAATATTTTAAATAAGAGTAAAAATACTTCACTTGAGTTACAAAAACGTAACTTGGTTATAATTGTTTATAAAATACAATTAATCAAAGTTTAAATCTGGCGCGAAAATTGACTTTTTGACCGGGTGTTACACATTGCTTGCCGAGATTCGTTCTCGTGGTCTCATTGCATTAGCCACGGCTTCTTTAGGTGCCGCTACCAATAATATGTCAGGCGGGAGAATAGCTCATTCATGATTCAAGATTCCACTTATTCTTAACAATAACTCGATGTGCAACATCAAAAAACAAAGTGGGACTGCTCAACTGCTCCGAATTGCAAAAGTTATTATATGGGATGAAGCATCTATGGCTAAGAGGCAAGCTGTAGAGGCTGTTGACAGAACTATGCAAGATATCACGGGTGTGAGACTCCCATTCAGTGGTAAGATAATGGTTTTAGGAGGTGATTTTAGACAAGTTTTGCCGGTGGTAAGACGTGGTACACGAGCACAAAGTGTAGACTCTAGCTTGTGAATGTCACCGCTTTGGCACTTGATTAAAAAGATGTGTTTAACCATCAATATGATGGCTCCGACAGATCCATGGTTTTCAGATTATTTGTTACGAGTTGGTGAAGGTGCTGAAGAAGTGTTAGACGAAAGCTTTATTCGCATACCGGATGACATGGCTATTCCTTACGGCGATAAAGCTAGATCGATTGAGTCTTTGATTAATGCAGTTTTTCCATCTCTTCACATGAATGAAAGTTCGGCAGATTACATTATTTCTAGAGCAATATTATCAACTAAAAATGATAATGTTGACGAGATTAATGATCCGCTGATTGGTAAATTTCGGGGTGAGGAAAAAATCTACTACAGTTTCGATGAGGCAGAAGATGATAAGAATAATTACTATCCGATGGAATTTCTAAACTCATTAAATGTTAGTGGTCTACCCCCTCATTGTCTTCGGCTTAAGCTTGGATGCCCGATGATATTATTACGCAATCTCGACCCATCTAATGGATTGTGTGATGGAACTAGATTGATATGTAGAAGTTTTCAGCCGAATGTCATCGATGCCGAAATAGCTGTTGGCTAGCACTACGGTAAACGAGTATTCATACATAGGATTCCTTTGTGCCCATCAGAAAGTGACATGTTTCCATTCAAACTCAAGCGAAAACAATTTCCTATTCGGCTTAGCTTTGCTATGTCGATCAATAAAGCTCAGGGACAAACAATTCCAAATGTTGGTGTTTATCTACCAGACTCTGTATTTTCGCACGGACAACTTTATCTTGCGTTATCGAGAGGAATATCACGTCGTAACACCAAGGTATTAGTGAGACCCGTCAAAGAGTTTGATCATGAAGGTGTCTACACATCAAATGTCGTATATCGAGAAGTCTTGCATGATGAATAAGGTACAGTTAATTGTTTATTATTAAAATTACAGTGCAATATGTCATTACAAATGAGTTTTCATACCTTTCATTTTGTAGCAGCATACGGAGATTTTTTTCAAATTACATTAATCGATATGGATTTTAAAATTCTTATTATTATGGTATACATATATAGTTTATATAATATTTCACTGTCCGTAAACTAACCTATTTCTCATTATTCCAGATGATTTCATGCTCGACGATGTGAAACCAATCTATTCATGTGCGCTTGGATTTTGCTATTTGAAGTTTAATTTTATTTTCAACTACCTGTTATGTACTTTTTCAACTCATCATATAAATATGACATTTATAATGCACACATCTTAGACATGCGGTGTTTTTTTATTTTGCTATGATTTTTTGTTCAACTATTATTCATCATGTTACTTCGTATTATTATTATTTGTTTGTTTTAAGCCGTATATTTTAAATCAACTTTACAACTGATATTTCGCTATGTTTTATCATAAATTTCAAATATGTTCCTGCCGCATTGCGCGGGTTACCAGCTAGTTAAGGATAAAAAGAGCCTTTATGGCTTTGATAAGGGGTATTTAAAATAAAAAAAATCAAATTAAAGAAATACAAATATATTTTCAACCATGTTTTAAAACCAAGTCAACCTTTATTTTTTTTCAGAATAAAAAACTTTGAAACGAAAAGTCTCTCTCATCAGAACATTTGCATAAAATAAAATTTAATCAGCGTAGAATCACATATTTATGTGAATGTTTTTTTTTCCTTTTCTAATCTTTAATATATATAAAACAGAATACCATGGAGCAATTTGGGTCCTTCGATGGTTCCTTCCTTGTGATCTAATGGTATATATTTAATCTCCATAATTACACTTAATTTCCTCCCCTACATATTATTATTATTATTATTAAAAAGTATTATTATTATTATTATTATTATTATTATTATTATTATTATTATTATTATTATTATTATTATTATTATTATTATTATTAAAATTAAAAGATAAAATAAATAAATTACGGCTAAATAAGTAAGGATATGATTAAAAACAAAATAAATAAAAAAAGAAAGAAAAACAAATCAATGTCGATGAACAACATAGGCCCAATCCTCAAAAAAAAAAAAAAAAAAAAAGGGCTTTGCTAATTTTTTTATATTTATCTTCAAACCTATTCCAAAACCTAATCTCACCCCACATCTATGTATATTCATTATAGTCCACTTCCAATACATTCTTCACCTCCCATATCACCTCTCATATCCCACAATGAATCCCCCAAAAAAACTCTCAAGGTATGTTACGCACAATGTTTAGGGTATACATAATGTTTTGGGTTTATGGTATGGATCACCAACGTACATTACTTTTTGTCCCCATGTCATCAATGAACCAGTTTTATTACAAATGTTGGCAACAAACTTTTTACTTTTGTCCCAATGTCACCAACGGACTAATTTTATTACCAATGTCGATAACGAACTTGTTGAAAATGCTTCGAGGTCACCAAAATACTTTTTTTTTTAACGAGATACGTTTTCAATATGTTGATGTGGTGTTGCCATGTCATTTCATTTATATGACCAGGCTTCCATGTAATATGTACACGTATGGTTAAATTCATCTTCTCCGATCGAATAACATGTAAATTTTGGTTACTTTTATGATAACCACCACTTTTCGAGTGAATCAAAACGTAGTTGCTACATTTTTTTCTAAAATGTAACTGAAAAGTACATGTTAGTCAATCGGAAAAGATAATGTTAACCATACGTGTACATGTTTAGCTTATGTGAAAGCATGGTCACATAAATGAAATGACATGGCAACACCACATCATAAAATTCAAAACGTAACTAGTTAAAAAAAAAAGTATTTTGGTGATCTCGAAACATTTTTAACAAGTTCATTGTCGACATTGGTAATAAAATTAGTTCATTGGTGACATTGGGACAAGAGTAAAATGTTTGTTGCTGACATTGGTAATAAAACCGGTTCATTGGTGACATTGAGACAAAAAGTAAAGTATGTTGGCGATCCGTACCATAAACCCTAATGTTTTTAATTTACTAACAAAATTTTATATTTTCATGTTAATATGACAAAGAGCCTCCTACTACAAAATAAACTTATGCTCCAATAATAATGGAGATACTAAATGTTAAAAATTATTTTATTATTCTTTTCATTTGAATTATTATATATGTGTTGTATATGTATTTGGATTGGCCTATGCAACTATTGTCAAATTTTTATGATTTTCAGGTAAAAAAATCACCTCAACGTCAACGATCATGGATCCGAATATGATGCGTTTAAACTTTCTGACGAAAATTCCCAATAAAAAGGAAAAAAAACAACAAATGTAAAAAATAAAAAAATAAACACTTTAAAACTTTATCTAAAAAATCGTTTAACAACAAATGTAAAAAATTAAAAAAAACAAAAAAAAAACACTTTAAAAATAATTTATCTAAAAATCGTTTTACCAATTTTTAAAAAATTAAACTTATATCTTTTCCTAAAATTATACTCCGTACTAAAATAGATATTTAAAAAATCAAACTTATATCCTTTCCGAAAAAACCTCCCAATATAAATCAAACCAAATTAATAAAAAAATTCTATAAAATCTTTCAAACATAACTTCGAAATTTTTATATATATGTAGAAACTACTTTTTTATAACATCAACAATTTTGCATTATTTAGTTCTTAAAGAATATAAATAAAAATTAATACAATAAATCGTTAATTCTCTCAACATCCTTCTATTTTATCTAAAAGTGGGGTAACTATGGGTATAAATATCCATCGCATAGATAGGAAACAGAGTAGTAGATTTGTGTAGTTAATGTTGCAGTAGATTACTTGAATATGTAATAGCATGCATGACTTAAGTGATTTGTATTATTTGATTTATTTGATATGTCAATATAGTCATTTTTTTAGGGTTTGCATTTGCATTTATTTATTTTGACATAAACGTTGCTATATGTATCATATTATATTATCTCATTTGGATGTCTCAATAACTATTTCTATTTTAATAGTCCTTTACAGACTATGCCACTCATTAAAAGGGTCAATAAGTTTTAGAGCTCATGCCTACATATTCGAAAGGTCCATAACAAATTACATCATATTCAAATTTAATAAATAAACCAATCTTTTGTGTTTACATTAACACAACATAAATTTACAAACAGAATGTCGTAATAACGATTACAAATAAATAATTCTTTTATCTTAATTTTTTTTTTTTTTACAAAATCAAATGTTAAAGCACACGTTGTCGCGGGTCCTTCACCTAGTGCTAGTGTATATTGTTATAACGATTTGAATCAAACAAATATATTACTTCTTTTTCACATCTAATTGTTCATTATATAGTTTCTCAATATATCTTGGGTTGCCATAAAAAGACATAATATTACCCTCGTCTAAAGCCCTAAAGCCGGCTCCTTTTATCAAAACCCATAAATAAAATAATTAAATATACTTCTATAAACCCTCCCCTCCCTGCTCGGCTGCTCCCTTGTCTCACAACATCCCGGGCTTCACTATTTTCCCGATCATCCTCTCTCCCTCGTCGATCATCTCTCCCAGCCTACCCGCCCTCGCCGCCAGTAATTGCTCTCGTGATCGCCACCTTAATTTAATAAGTCGAAAAACAATATATCTATTCTCTCTGATCTTAGTTTTACTTTCAATATCATAAAAATCATAATTATAATGCCTGATCGATTAACTCGTATTGCAATCCTGAACGAAGACCGATGCAAACCAAAAAAGTGTCGTCAGGAGTGCAAGAAATCATGCCCTGTTGTCAAAACTGGTATTATTATTATTAATACTGTAATTCCTTCTTTCATACTATCTATATCGAATTTCAGTTATATACAGTATTTTTGGTGGTTGTTGTTGTTATTGTTGTTGTGAGTAAATCCATGTATTTGCTGCATGTACTGATTTCGTTGAATTGTGATAAAACACCATTCCGAGAACATCAACCTCATCTATATTTACAGTGAACATAATGTAAACTAGTGCCTTGAAAGGTCAATCATGTGAACATGCAGACTCGTGATCTCGGAAAGGGCTACTACTTGAACTATAACATACTACTTTATACTTTATCATTGGAATCTAAGAACTATCATCACACTAATTCATGGTACTCAATTGTTTAATTTTTAGGTAGCTGGTGATATATAGTGATAGTGAAAGAGTGATTATTTTTGTTTGATATATTTTGATTCAGGATAAAATAATACTTGTATCTATAATAAACAAGTTACCTTAGGTTAGACAAAGGTATGAGTATAAGTATTAAGTGATATCACCATATTTTTGTTAACTACCTTTTTAGATGACAAGTTTTATAAGGAAAACATTTGTAAGCTTACCTCTCAATAACATTGTCGTCTTTTACTAATGTTCTAATGGTGGTAAAGGTGAAAAGTTTATATGCGGTCGCACTGACCTTTTAATGATTATGCACCCTTTATTTACTTTCTTCTTGCAGGTAAACAATGTATTGAGGTCACTTCTGCATCCAAGGGGGCGTATATCTCTGAGGAGCTTTGCATAGGGTGTGGTATATGTATTAAGGTGTGTCTACCATGTGTTATTATTCTTCGTCGATATATGTTTTAATACCAATAGGCTTACGGCCCAAACATGATTTTCTCTGCTTTGTTAATGTAGAAATGCCCATTTGGTGCAATCAAGATCATCAATCTACCAAAAAATTTGGACAAAGACACAACTCATCGTTACGGGGCCAACACTTTCAAATTACACAGGTTAGCGCAGCAAACCATCATGCTTGCTTACAAGGGGCTTGCACTCTTTTTATTTTTTTGCCAGAGGTGGCAACTTCTGCCCATTGTATGGGTCTTTTCTGTTTCTGTTTCTCTAATGGATCACATAGTTAAAATCAGCTATAGAGGGAAGTGGTCAAATGGATTGAAAGTGGGCAAGCGGCCATAGATTGTAATTTTAATCCATAAAGCTTCCTAAAGCTTGATTGATAAATGTGAATTATTATTGAACAATAATATTTTTGGAATTATTTATGACACACTAGTTATTCACAAAAAGTTGATTTGTTACAGAGAAATTGTTTCTGGTCGATCCAATCTGACCTGTTTGACCCTAACTCGTTTTGACAAGCTATCCAGCTAGCTTGACCCATGTATTTGGACATATGTGCTAAAAGTTCTAATCGCAGGTTGCCTGTCCCAAGGCCGGGACAAGTTCTTGGATTGGTTGGACAGAATGGGATTGGGAAGTCTACAGCCCTCAAAGTTCTGGCTGGAAAGTTGAAACCCAATTTGGGGCGTTTTAATGTAAATCTATGGATCCCTTAATTACTTTGTATTACAGGCACAAGTATGTTTACCTTTTCGTTATACTTAGCTTTTTAAGTATTTTCCCAGAACCCTCCTGATTGGCAAGAAATATTAACCTATTTCCGAGGATCTGAGTTGCAAAACTACTTTACACGTATTCTTGAAGATAATCTTAAGGTGCATTTTACTTTTTGAGGATAATTTAAATTCGAATGGAATTATTTATTTTCGTTTTAGTATAGTCTTTTAAGTAGTCTTCCTGTGTTGAAATAGGCGATCATGAAACCACAGTATGTTGACCACATTCCAAAAGCAGTTCAAGGGAACGTTGGACAAATACTTAAACAAAAAGACGAGAGAGATGTGAAAGCAGAGCTTTGTGCTGATCTGGAACTGAATCAGGTTCTGGATCGTAATGTTGGAGATTTATCTGGTGGGGAGCTTCAGAGATTTGCAATTGCTGCTGTTGCCATACAGAATGCAGAGATATATATGTTCGACGAGCCCTCAAGCTATCTTGATGTCAAACAAAGGCTAAAAGCTGCCCAAGTTATTAGATCCTTGCTTAGACCTGACAGGTTTTTGTATTAATTGTGTTTGCATTCTTTCATTAATCCTTTTTATTCATGGGCATGGCGAGTCGGTTTGGCAATTAGGCAAAATTTGTTTTGTCGAAATGGGCCATTTTAGGGTCCGCCATTTTATTACAGCTTGGTCAGGTCAGGTTGACCCGCATGCTATTATGTTGATTTTTACCATCCCTTATAAAAATAAAATATTTCAGGGACCAAAGTCACAGCTGATATAAGATGAACTGTGACATGAAAACATGAATATCCACTCCACATTCTTATATGTCTAGAATCATCATTCACAACAAAAGTAATATTGTTACGGTAATAATTTAGGAGGTTGTAAGAGAAGATTACTTAAGGCAAGATTTGACCCATATGACCCGTTCACTTTCAGCTGAACTTCTGATATCACGCACTTGCTATAACACTACCAAAATCGTTTTCATAAGTTGATGTTCCAAATTACTGCTCATGCTAAAACTGATAAAATTTCATCTATGACACTTTTATTTCAGCTATGTGATTGTTGTTGAGCACGATTTAAGCGTGCTTGATTACCTGTCAGACTTCATTTGCTGTCTCTATGGGAAGCCTGGTGCATATGGTGTTGTGACACTACCTTTCTCTGTGAGAGAAGGCATAAATATCTTTTTAGAAGGGTATGTGCCCACAGAAAACCTTCGTTTTCGTGATGTATCTCTTACATTTAAGGTAATTTTTTCACGAATTATTCATCATCACAATTATAATCTTATAAGCAATTTCTGTATTGACTTATTTAAACTCATTATGCTTTATGGAAAAAGGTTTCTGAGACACCACAGGAGAGTTGTGAGGAAACTGGAACATATGCACGGTATAGATACCCCACTATGTCTAAAACACATGGTGGTTTTAAACTTAAGGTGATGGAGGGTGAATTCACAGACTCTCAGATCATAGTAATGCTTGGTGAGAATGGAACAGGGAAGACAACTTTCATCCGTATGCTGGTAAGACATTGTCTATTTTTAAATGAAGATTTAATTGTCATTAGAGGTGACAAACATGTCTGTTGGATAATGAGTCAAAATTGGTAATTTAGGAGGATTACAAAACTTTTGTTAAAAGAAAGTAAAACTTGTAAATACTCAGTGTGCAAAGTAGGATTACAAAATCATATTATATCAATTAAATGTTATTGGAATCTTAAAATACAGTAATTTAGGAGGTTTTATATATGCATTCAAAATAACGCTTTGGGCCACTTTCACCCTTTTGACGTGTTTCCTAAATTTCTAAGTTATCATATCTGTAGGCTGGAAAACTGAATCCTGATGCTGTAGAAGACTCCGTGGATATACCCGCATTTAATGTCTCTTACAAGCCCCAAAAGATAAGTCCCACGTACCCTCATTCAGTCAGGAGTTTGCTACTTGAAAGAATCCGTGATGCATTTACGCATCCTCAGTTTGTTTCGGATGTCATGAAGCCTCTTCAGATCGAGGAGCTAATGGATCAAAAAGTTATGAATCTTTCTGGTGGTGAGTTACAAAGAGTTGCATTGACTCTGTGCCTTGGCAAGGTAATTAATCCTCACGTTTATTTATTTTAACTCAGCGGGATATATTTTTATTCTATAACACGTAGGTTCATGCAAACGTTACCTTTGACTGTCTGTATCTACAAAATATATATAGAATTTTGGGTCAGACCACTATATTTTAAACAATTAACATAATATAAATATAAATTATCATATTAATTGATATAACTATAACTATAAACTAATGAAAACACAAAGTTCAAATTATCTATACCGACGAAATTGAAAATTACATTTATTTGGAATTACATAAATTTGTACAATCACCAAGTAGTCTACTCAAAAGAGGTTAATTTTGGCCAACAACTTGCCGGTGAGTTTTGAAAAAAAGTTTCCCAAATAAAAAAAAGAGCAGATATACTTTCCATAATTTGTTTTGACCCTTTGTATGTCTTGTTAAATTGGAGTGGCCATATATCTCTCCCTGCAGTTTTCTAACCAGAGTGGGTATAGATGAAACCAAATTGACACATGGGTACCTTTGAATGATGTTTCGATATTTTTGTGGTCTTGTTCTAACCTGTTGTACGCATTATCCTTTAAATGATTTTCTACAGAACAAGTGATTTGATTTGTTTGCTCTTGCTGAAATTATACAACCAAGCATTGGATATTATGTTCATAATTGTACAAGTTTGCTTATAATTCAGATGATCTCACTTGGCACTTTCTGTTTTCATTTTTAGCCTGCTGATATCTATCTGATAGATGAACCAAGTGCATACCTTGATTCTGAGCAGCGAATTGTTGCTTCAAAAGTTATAAAGAGATTTATACTGCATGCTAAGAAGACTGCATTTGTGGTTGAACACGACTTTCTGATGGCAACTTATTTAGCAGATCGGGTTATCGTTTATGAAGGAACTCCGTCTGTAGATTGTGTTGCAAATGCACCTCAGTCGTTATTGACTGGAATGAATCTATTCTTATCCGTAAGTCTCACACTGTTTCCATTAAGATAATAATGCTATTTTTTTGATCGAGCAAATTGGATATATAGGGTAACAGGATTGATCTAGAACGCTTCTAATTTGATACTTTGGTTTTTTGTTTTTGTTCATTGATAATAATAATAGTAATAATAATCAAGTTTGTGAATAATATCAGTTAGATGCATTAATGCCTGCACGTAGATAACTTTTAGCCTGTTTTATTCAACGCTATTTTCGGTTCATAAGTAATGGGTAGAAATTGCCACCTTTGATACTTAAATGAAAAGATGTTAGCATCTCTCTGTGTGTTATGTAGTGGTCTTCTACTTTTTGGATGGGGTTGTTTTGTTTACTTCTTCGATTTTTTGTCATTATTTATGCGATTTTTTGTCGACAAATGCTGGAAACTAATTTTTGATATGTGGTACAGCATCTGAACATTACCTTTAGGCGGGACCCAACTAATTATCGACCAAGAATCAACAAGCTTAATTCAACAAAGGACACAGAGCAGAAACTTGCTGGATCTTATTATTACCTGGATGACTAACTTCTTGTAACATGTTGATTCGAATTCCAAGCTACCCTACATGACTTTTGGCTGTCACGTTGCACTAAATAGCAACTGTAAAAGCAGAATCTGGCACCAAAATTAGCTGCGTATGGCTGTGTTCATCCCAGTCAAAATTGCTACGTCATGGTTGATATTAATCTTGTTTGAAAGATTACATGCAGACATGCAGTTATGTTTTACAGATGGTTGGACCTAAGAGTGTTTCAATCGCCTTTTGGAGATGCGTCAATTGTTTGCTAGTTGAAATTTCTGGCTAATTACTTTGTCAGTTACTGATGCACGAGGGCATGTTTTTTGTTGGTGATTTTGAGCAAGAGTTTAGAATATGTTCCTTTAAGCAGTTTGCGGTGCCTTTTTAATGCTCTACTTCTTTACTATGATATGTAAGCTATAATGGTGCTTTCAGTTTTATTTAATTAAATTTGTTATTTTACGTTTAAGGAAGCCTGTAGTTGACATGGGACTGGATCTAAAGGGCCTGGAACTGATTAGGCTTGTTGGTTTGATGTAAGCTTGTTATTTCGTATAGATCTTGGTTAACGTTTTGGGTTGCGTCAGGGCAATGCCGCAATGGACCAAATTCGCCTGAAATCAAGTTGGCGCTAGTTAAAACTTTGCTGGGCCAAGCCTAAGCCAGCTCTCCTTGCAGTTTTGAAAATCTCACCAACTTTTTGTATAGGAAGTTCTGTTAAGCTTTGTTGTTGTTATCAATAAGGTTTCTTAGAAAAGTTAATTTAGTAGCAGTTATTGTTTTCTGTTTCTAGGGTACCTTCTGATCTTTATGTGGTGAAAGTTATGATATTAGTAGGCAAATCACTCGAGTAAAGACCCGAGTGAGTTCGGTAGATACAGTTCTAATTATAAATTTGTAAAGAGGTTTAAACTTTGAAATTCAATTTCATATGCCTTATGAAGACAGTTTCACACCAAAAGGCTTTAAGAAGAAACCTTTAAACTCCTGTGATACGTAATTTTCTTCAAGTGATACATTCCCAAATGAACCTTACACTATTATTATAGTAACTTATGTATTCGGAACTACAGTGCCCACTCGGTATGCTCTAAAGACTATATATTATCAATTATGAATGATAATGTAAGGCTAGATGTATAAAAAGCTTATAACGTAAGGCTCAATGCCATTTTTCAATGGGTAGATACTTGAAGAAATTTGATGTGTATAAATTGGACATATATTTAGCATCACTCTTGGACATATACTCTTTTATGTATTGTTTTAAATTTTCGACTCCTTAAGAATATAAAAAACTTGTGTAATACTCGGGTGTTGACAGTCACGAGTCTAGAATTTAGACTTACTATGGTCCAATTTTCTAAGTTCACGTCACGATGAAAAATAAATTGAAAAGAGTGTGCTATTTTAATAAGGATCGGGTTGGATCGTTACAAACACGACTTAACATAAAAATATCATTAATTCTTAAACTTACCATGAAGAATTACCCGAGTGAATAAAAAATAGATAATTACGGAGTATAATTTAGTGACTCACCAAGAGATATAGAAAATGAATGAAAGCAGTTGGAGAAAAAAGTTAAAAGAAGTCATGATTGTCCTTAATTTGCTAATTCGTTTTTAAGTGGTAATTAAATTTAGGTCTTTATGTTGTATTGGTAAATTATGGTGGGTCAAATTTTAGAGTTTGGATGATATTTGGGCTTAGTATATCAAGTGTTAGTTGCGTTTGTTTTGTCCAAAATTTAAATGGGGTCCAAATAAATTTACAAGAGGTGTCCAATTTATTTTTATGTATATGTCGGTGAAGAAAATGGAGATTTACGTGGGGTTCATGACAACCCCCCACCCCCCCACATTATGATTGTATTTGTATTCTCATATAATGTATATATGCTATCAATTTTATATACGACTAAAGTTACATAAAAACAAACTTTTTAGAGTAGTGGCAAATGATTTAAATTAGGTGTAGTCACCGTGTCGTACGTAAGTATTACAATCGAACATCATGTTATAATTTCATGGTTGTTTAATGAGGCCCATAAACATATATATTAACGTTATTACAAACTTATAATATCATGAACGCTAAACAAATAAAGAATAAATGGTTAATATCATATATCCCACTATTAAACATCAAATAACATATTTATCCACCAAAGCACTATAATTACATACATTGCCGATTCAAACCATAAATATATTTGACATTTACCTTATTTTCTTAATTTAATCAGAATAAACATTTTAAAAAATCTTAAAATTAAAATTTTTAGACCATCATACCCTCGATCTTCCCTGTAGTTGTACATGACCAACAAACAAACATAAAAATTGCACGGCCTTAACCTAATGCAACTTTTTACAACAACAATAATAATAATAATAATAAAAGGTGAATTTCAATTCGTTCGAAATGTATACATACGAATACGAAAATCATCTTCAATAGTTTACATCTATGTTATGGCAATGACCATCAATTTCTACAATGTAGCTGTTGCTTCCATGTCCCCGCAAATGCGTTCAACTTTCATAATTGGTGTCAGTACGTAAAACCTATTCATAAATTCAAACTATTCTTATTATGAGGGGGAATTGGAATTCACTCATTTTGGAACAAGTCTCACCTAAAGATAAATTAAGTTCTAGTGCTAAATAAGGACCATCATTTATGTACGTAGTATTATAGCTTATAGAAGCATTGTATATAATACACAGTCACACACCTTGAGCAATTTCTCTTCTCAACTCTTTCCTGGGTGTGATAAATATAACTAGTAATCCAACTACAAAAATTAATATAAAGAAAGATCAAGAATACCCGCAAACCACAAAAGATAGAAAGAAGCATTAATTATCCTTTATATTCAATCTACCAACTATATCATCATATTATCATAAGGTTTTAAATAAATTATCACCATGGCATCTTCTTATCAAAATTTTGAGATATAGCTTGATCATGACAATTATGAAATAATCTTAGATAATGGATGCCCGAAAAATGAAGCAAACAACATAAAAACATATGCATTCAAATTATATTCGATAACGTCAAACAAAAATTTCGTTACATAAAACTAATATGTTTGCTAATTAAGCAAAACATAATATATAAACAATACATTACCTAGACAACCATGACAACACACTTCGCCGGAAGCTAAATAAGTTTATGCAGGTTAAAATAATTAAACATGAGAATACACACGGATCGTATATTGTAAACATCGATGACTTCAAATCGGAAAAATAGTGAAGCATACTTCATTCATCTTTTGGTTGATCGATCCTTCCTTGATACGTATTGCTAGATAGAAAAAAGAGACATAAATTATATAAAGATTGTTCGTTTGACAACAATATATATATATATATATATATATATATATATATATATATATATATATATATATATATATATATATGTATAATTCATATACTAATTAGTATTTAGTACAGTATGTAATAAGATAAAAATATGTGCGTTAACAATCGTCTATCAACGTAATTAGACACTAGCAATTGGTGATAAATCGTTTCAGTAAAAATAACAAACGGTGTTCGTGTTCATTAATTAGCAAGACGATATAAAAATAAACGTACTTTAAAACGGTTTACATAATATTCTATGATCGTTTAGTATATTGACAAGGTTAATAAGAGCAAAACGTAGTCAATATGTCATTTAGCACAACCAGCATGTTGTTGAATCTCAAGACACAACAATGAACAAATAATTTTTTTAATCAAAATGAGTGAAACAAATATAAAATAAAGAACAAATATATTTCATTTGTCTTAAAATAACTGTCCACTAAAGGAGTTTAAAAAATTACATTATCTGAATGTAAATATGACACTTTAAATTGAGGTTATAATAGTAAAGTTAATATACTATTATTGAAAGTGGACTAATCTCATCATTGATAAGTTCGCTTGAAGATCTTCTCCAACTTTAGCCCTCTGCATCGTGGAAAGATGGAAGATTATATTCTCAAGGAGTTGTGTGTCACGCCTAGCTAATTCATTTATTATGCGTTTACGATGGATATACACTTAATCTTTTATGTTTTAGCGTTAAATTAAATTCACGGAGATCTAATACAATCTTATAATTATAACGTTTATTATTTGTTTTATAAAATTTGTCACGCAGGACATATGTCGCTACGACATTAAACGTTCGTGTAGCTCGTATAATTGCGTGGCAGAAGTTCCAATAAATTGGGTGGCAAAATGAGACGGTGGTGATCACCGAGTCATTTCTACTATTAAACCATCACTCCGAACTCTTTTAATCTTTCCCGATAAATTAAAGAACAAATCGTCATATTTATGTATATTCAGGTTGTACTTTGTGCACTCAAAGTAGTACGGTAGTTTAACTATGTGTGGGATACTAGCAGTGTTGGGTTGTTCTGATGATTCTCAAGCCAAAAGGACTCGAGTTCTTGAGCTATCTCGCAGGCATATATTTTTTACACCTTAATTAATTTCTTAAACTATGAGTTACTATTACTATACTTATTATTGCATTTAATGATATTTTAGATCGATTAACCATACACCACTAAAGCTGGTTTATAATGTTGTACGGTACATCACGAGATGTATAAATATGGTCTATGTCTAACCATACACCACTAAAGCTGGTTTATAATGTTGTACGGTATAATGTTGTACGGTACATCACGAGATGTATAAATATGGTCTATGTCTAATTATTGGCCCCATTCATTTCTTATACATGGATAGCATGATCATTTTTTAACATGGGTGGAGGTGAGGTTCAAGTGAGTATCACTACTAAAAAATTTAAAATTATAAGATTTACATGTTTGTTCACATATGAAAATGTCAAAATATATGTATAAATGTTAACAAGGAAAAATAAAATCATGAAAACCATACAATTATATGTTAATACATACTTTAATTACTTTTAACTGAGGTGAACAAAATGAACCATTCGCGTGTGAACAAATGTATTTTTTTATGCATCTTTACATGTAATTTTAGAGTTTTTGAGATTTTTATTTGTTTTTAATAGTACATATATCAATGTTCATGAATAATATAAGTTAATCATATGTGAACAAATACGTAATTGTGTAGTTCTCACGCTTTTTCAATTTTTAAGTGGTTCTCATTTAAATTATTTACATGGTAAAGTTTCTTTTCTTTTCTTTTGTTTCACATAAATTTTTACATGGTGAAATATTTACTGCAAATACTATCTAATGTGTTAAATTACTACCTAGCATAATTGGTAGTACTTTATTTAGCTTAGAAAACTTAATTAAAGTTTTTATCATGGAATGTTATTTAATTTTAATGTGTGTATATATAGGCTAAAGCATCGTGGTCCGGATTGGAGTGGTCTATATCAGCACGGGGATTGCTATATCGCTCATCAACGACTAGCCATTGTCGATCCAGCATCCGGTGATCAACCACTCTACAATGAAGATAAAACTATCATTGTAGCGGTAAATCAAGTCGTTTAACATGATCATACATTCATTTTTGTTCATGAAAACTTACATAATGTTCTCCGAAAATACAGGTTAATGGTGAGATATACAACCATGAGGACCTACGTAGCCATTTGCCACGTCATAAGTTCAAAACAGGCAGTGATTGTGAAGTTATTGCACATCTTGTGAGTTCTTCAATCAATACATGTTGATATATATGATCTTTTGTACTTTTATACTGTATTGAACTTAAATCCCCTATATGAGATTTTGGGATGAGACCAGCTTGCTGTATTAGCTAGTCATCGTTACAAACATGATATCTCACGTTATGCATTAAGAGTGGAAGTAAGAACACCATTAATTGAGAAAAAGGGCTCGCAACAAATGATCCACCTTTTTATCTACACACAGCGCATAACATGTAACCGAGTATATTTTTATAATCATTGATATTATTATCCGATGCATTTTTGTAGTACGAAGAGTATAGAGAAAACTTTGTCGACATGCTGGACGGGATGTTTTCTTTTGTATGATTCGATACCCATGATAACAGCTTCATAGCTGCTCGTGATGCTATTGGGATCACATCTCTCTACATTGGTTGGGGACTCGATGGTAATCGTCGTATGCTTTTGTTCATCGTATTCTAATTCACATTACACGTATTAATCATATGTTTTCATTTAGGCTCTGTTTGCATATCATCTGAATTAAAAGGGTTGAACGATGAATGTGAGCATCTCGAAGTGTTTCCACCTGGACACTTGTATTCAAGCAAAATAAGGGGTTTAAAGAGGTGGTACAACCCACCATGGTTCTCAGAGGCGATACCATCCGCTCCTTATGACCCTGTTGTTCTAAGACACGCTTTAGAAAATGTTATTGTTGACTTTGGTTCTTACATTTGAAATTCTAATATCTTTTAATCTAAACAATAATGTTGGTAATGTCAAAATTGTAGGCCGTGATCAAAAGGCTAATGACCGATGTACCCTTTGGCGTTCTCCTATCCGGAGGTTTGGACTCATCACTGGTTGCATCTATCACGGCTCGTCACTTATCTGGTACAAAGGCAGCCAAACAATGGGGACCTCAACTTCATTCCTTCTCAGTTGGTCTTGAGGTAGCATTAATCTTGAATGGTACTCTTGGACCTTGGTTGATTAGTACTCAGCTATGTAGGGACAACCGGACAAGCCAATGCGTTTGCCATAGGATCAGTTGAATCCACTCGACGAATATTCTTTCCTTGTAACTGTAGTGTAACGTTAGTGTTGCATTAATATAACTCTAGTTATGATCCGCCGATTTTATATACAGATATCAGAAATTTTAATTATGAACCAACTTGAGAATTTTTCTGGCTCTGTCCTTGGCTATGGATTAACTAACCCTTCCCCTGATGTGCATGTTCCTCAGGGTTCACCAGACCTAAAGGCTGCAATGGAAGTAGCTAATTATTTGGGTACGGTTCATCATGAGTTTCACTTCAGTGTTCAGGTACAACTTTTCAACATCTGATGGTCCAACTGTATTATGATTAACGTTACTAGGGTTTAATATATATTAAATTATTAATCATTCATGGTAGGATGGTATTGATGCAATAGAAGATGTGATTTACCATATCGAAACATATGATGTGACAACTGTTAGGGCTAGCACGCCGATGTTTCTAATGTCCCGCAAGATCAAGTCCCTTGGAGTGAAAATGGTGATCTCTGGTGAAGGTGCAGATGAGGTTTTTGGAGGGTACTTGTACTTCCATAAAGCTCCTAACATGGAAGAGTTTCATCGTGAAACTTGTCGCAAGGTATGTACTTTATGCTGTTAATTAGTGACCGAATAAAAGAGTAACAGACTAGAAGATTTAGATCACCAACTGCTAGTAACTAATGGGCTAATGATTGGTCTTTTGAGGAATCTTATAAGTTAATATATCATATATAAGTGTTGTCTCAGATAAAAGCTATTCATCTGTATGATTGCTTGAGAGCAAATAAGTCAACATCTGCTTGGGGATTGGAAGCACGAGTGCCGTTTCTAGATAAAGAATTCATCAACGTTGCAATGAGTATAGACCCTGAGATGAAGATGGTAAGATTTGTCTCCACAAATCTTTTTTGTTTACTTGGTTTATAAAGGCTGATACTGACATCTTTGAGTTTCATAGATTGATATGAAGAAAAACCGCATTGAAAAGTGGATTCTTCGAAGGGCTTTTGACGATGAAGATCATCCTTATTTGCCAAAGGTATCAAATTTTATCAATGATGTTATATGGCTATATGGCTTAACAAGTTAATCGCATCATTGATAGCATAATCGTTTTTGTGCAGCATATTTTGTATCGGCAGAAAGAGCAATTTAGCGATGGAGTTGGTATAGCTGGATCGACGGATTAAAAAGCCATGCTGAACTTCATGTAAGAGCTTACTTACTCATTGATGTTAAGAACATGACAAATGATCGATTTTTTGAATTACAGTACTCGACTTTGTTTTTAGGAGTCCACTATAATCGTTCATAAAATCAATCAGAAGACAGATTCTTTTATAATGATTTAAAAAACAAACTGTGGATCCAGGTGACCGATAAGATGATGCTTAACGCGGCACATATCTTCCCACACAACACACCAATGACAAAGGAAGCATATTACTACCGTATGATCTTTGAACGCTTTTTCCCTCAGGCATGTCCTCCGTGCACTTTTTTATTGTACATCACGCTTTGATTCAAGTACTGTTTCTAACTAATTTTTCATTTCAGAATCCAGCAACTTTAACCGTGCCAGGTGGTGCAAGTGTGGCTTGCAGCACTGCTAAAGCAATTGAATGGGATGCTGCTAGGTCCAACAATCTTGACCCTTCAGGAAGAGCTGCTTTCGGAGTCCATGATTCAGCGTACGAACTTAACCTCGTTCATGTAGCAAATGACACAAAACTTGCTGAAGATGGGCCGAGAATGACGGATGAAACGGTCCCAGAGCTAACAATCCGTAGCTAGAATTTAATAGTATCGAAACAAAGGGTCAACTTTTCGTCGACCCCACGTGTATAATAATTAAGACTGGGTTATCAGTGGTACATTATGTTAAGTGAAATAAGCAATAAATAAAGCTATCCTATCTCGAGATTTTGTGAATCTAAATTGGTACCTATGTAAGACAACTGCAAAACGATCCGAACCCAAAAACAGGGCAGTTCAGTTTTAAAAGAACAGGGCAGTGTAAAAGAGTTGGTTCCATGTGTCGGGCAGCCCAGGAAGACACCAATGGGTGCAATCAGGGATACCATTAGGGTTTGCCTTTTGACCAGTACTTGTATCTCCACTATAGATTGACGGGTGAGCATCTTTCCTCATAGCTGAAAGAGTCGTGATATCAAGTACGTAAACTGGGGTCTGCATTTCTCGTAAAACCGCATCCACCACCTTCATCTCATTTGGGTACACTCCCGAGAATACTGATGCACTCACCGGAGATGTCTCCCCATAGCAGTTCTTACTAGTGGTTGCCCCTCCTCCGCTCCATTCCTCCGGGCTGCAATTTATTTTGCTATATTAGAAACTAAAGTAACTACAACAGATATGTTAAGTTCAGAGTTGATGATTCCAGAAAACTATAAAAACTTCATATATATATATATATAACATACATATAGGGGAATCATATGTGCTACTAGCAGCACATAATTTTAGGAGCAGCCAAGTATTTGAGGAGTTAAGTGTGTTTGAATAGAAATTCAGAGGGTTATATATGTAAATATTATGTTTGTATTACGCCTTAGCAGCACATAAGATACATGCTGCTATATTGGGAAAAGAAAGCATGTTTATGCTGAAAAAATAGCTCCAAGATCTAATCAGAGACGGAGCTAGAAAAATTTTCCACCATGCTAAAAAACAAAAAATAAGTAAAATAGTAACATTGGTATAGACATGCAGCTGGTGTACAAACATAATTTAACTTGTAACATACTAACAAGTTATATATATATATATATATATATATATATATCATACGAAGATGTGTATCGAGGGGAGTCAGAAGGGTGCATGATTACTTGTAATGAGTAGGTGAGAAAGACTGGAAAAAAACTCTTGTTTTCGTAGTGTCGATATTGGAATCGACCCATCGGCCCCACGTCCTTACGGCAGTTTCCATCGCAACCATACGATCCATGTCCTGGTATAGCGACCCTCCAGATTCCATCACGTCCCACCTGCATCATGTATATGCATATAAATTCTAAGCATGTACATTGTAACTCCAAACTTTTTATTAGTGATCAATCATTGTAACTGCAAACTTGTATGAATATCATAATAAATCAGATGTTTTTCTTACTGTATCCTTTTTTTCTCCAGCAGTAGCTGGATAAATGTAGCACAAAAACTTGTTTACTAAAATTATAATTATAAATTATTGGGCCTTTTATCTAAAGCTAGTTTAACACTTTTTAAGTAAAATAAGCACTTCTTTTAAAACTGATCAAGCATTGGTTGCTTGAGTGTGGATGATTGGAAATAACTTGTTACTCTCCGGTTGACGTGAATAACCCTTGGACCGCAAGGGTTGTAAGAGCTATGCATGTGTTTGAATGATGGCATTTACCTATTTATGGGCCCAAGAGTAAGCAGTTATGGTTTCACACGTGTTCCAACAAGGTGGTGATTTCGTGGGTTAACCATGTTTCTGAGGACATGGTCTACGTGGAGCACTAGAAAAATAGGAAGTACTCTAGATGGGAGGCTACGAGTGATAACTGATACATTCGCACCAATTTGAGCTGCTAACAGGTCTGCTATGCAAACTGCTTTGAGTGGGTCAGCTTAGAGTGTAACTATGCAGAGTTTGTATATCGTTAAGTCCCCCAAGTTTGGTTTGGAGCTCTGCGAAGAGAAACAAGGCGAACTATTACATGGGCGACGAAACATCGATGCTCTGCATGGGCGACGAACCAGTAACTTTTTAACTAATTTTACACTAAGTCGACTTAATTGACTGGTGGTACGTGCCACCGATGACAATAACGTAGGATGGTCAACCCGCCCCTGTGACCCAAAACTGACACGCCAACCCGAAACTGACCCGCAAACTTGTTGACCTGATTAAAAAATGGGTTATTTGGGTCGAGTCTAGGTTAGCAGGTTTTAGGAAGTTAAAATACTCAACCCGTTTATAAAATCAGGTTACCTAGTTTTGACCCGCTAACCCAAATTGCCACCCCGAATCAATGATAATGATTAGTGTGTGTATTATATATTATGGAACAAAAGTTGGATAATGAATTGTTCTATAGAACACTCACATGAACGTGATGCACATAATTCCCAACCTTTGTATGAGATGCATATGTTCTATGAATGCATCTACTTGTCCACATAGTACTCTTTGTCAAGGTTGCAAAAGTTGCTAGTCGGGGTCGAGTCGGTCAGGACCTCGAAAGGACTAGTCGGTAAAGTCGGCGACTAGTCGGGTTTTGACTTTTGTTAACTTTTTATACATTTAAATAATAAATTTTAAATTATGTGTGAATATAGATATATTTTAAAGATAAGGGACTAGAATGTAAATTTCTTTTAACTTTTTCTTGAAACCTACAACACTATCTCTCCTTTTTCCCTTTTTTTTCCCGATCTAAAATCAAATCTCATTCATCTTTTTCTTCATCATCTTCATCATCTCTTACTCCATTATACTACTTTTTCCTCTTTTTTCTTTCATCTTTAGCAACAAAAAGCAATGGAGAAACACATCCAAGCCATAGACCGCACGAATTAGACCTGTTGACCGCCGTTGACCGACCAATTTGAGTGACTTGGCCCTCGTCGAGTCGTGACCTTCACCGGAGCCGACTAGTCGCCCTAGTCGGCCGAGTTTTGCAACATTGCTCTTTGTTCTTCATTGCTTGTTCCACCATGAAAATCAACTTTCGGACGTAGCTTTCTTTTTTCCATTGTGTTAGACAAACCTTCATCAGAAACAAAATTTTGGTCCTGTAGGGTATGAAACAATCACAATCCTCTCATGGTCATCCTAGTCTTGGTTCGGAATTTTACTCTTGCATCGTAAATGTAGTTAAATAGTTGCATTACTACAAAGATATAATTCTTTATAATTATCAAGGTTGCAAAAGTCGTAAGTCGAGGTCGAGTCGGTCGGGATCTCAGAAGGACTAGTCGGCCAAGTCGGGGACTTTGTTGTCTTTTTATACATTTAAATAATAAATTTCAAAATTATGTGTAAATATAGGTGAGAATCTTATATGTTTAAAAGATAAGGGACTAAAATGTAAGTTTCTATTAACTTTTTCTTGAAAATGACAACTCTCTCTCTCTCTCTCCCTATTTCCAGATCTGATTTTTCTCTCTTCTTCATCTTCTTCATCCTCACCTTCTACATCTTCTTCATCCTCATCTTCTTCATCTTCATCTCCATCATATTTTACTCTATTCTACCACTTTTTCCTCTATTTTCGTTCATATTTAGCAACAAAAATCAATGAAGAAACACACTCAAGCCTAGACCGAACGATTTTGACCTGTTGACCACCGTTGACCTGCGTTGACCCGACTTTTTTGAGAGACTTGGCCCAGGTCGAGTTGTGAACCTCTTCAACTCCGACTAATCGGTAACTAGTCGGCCGACTTGGCCGACTTTTGCAACACTGATAATTATAAAAAGATTCAATACATTCATTACTTATTTACCAAGTGAATACATACTTTGATAGTGAAACACGTAGATCATGAGACACACAAGGAACCATAGCTTTTTTTTTCCTATTTTTTTGTTGTTGTAACAACTTGGAAATCTGATGCATGACCGTTTCATGTTTACGAGCTAATGATGTGACGTAGAGTCATACACCATTGATATAACTTTGGTTCTCAACTTCTTGGGACATAGTTGCATGGCAAGGCACGTCCGCAACCGTTATTATCGTGAGTGAAAACATGTCGAATTGACTCTAAAGAATCACGAGAAAGTCTTTTGGTATTTTTAGCTTTGTTGGGATTCATAGTGCTGGGAGACTTACTTTCATCTACATTTGGGTAACTTTCAATTTCACCTGTCGAATATGCTTAATAAACGATGCGGTAATCAAATTTAATCTAAATCTTACAAATTTTGTTTACTTATTTATTATGTTTCAGTAATCTACATAAGGTTTGTCTTTTTTCGACAACATTCCTACTTATATACTTATTTTTCAAGTGAGGAATCACAAGGTTTTTTTATCTTTTTGGCTTGACCTACTTTAACCATTTTCCTTGCACGTTTTTTCTTTGTTTACGTGATGGTGCTTCAATCAAATTGGTTTGTTCATCAATATGTTTTTAAACTCTTGATTTTCCTCCTTTACAATTCTAGAAGTGACAACCTCCTCCCACCTTGTTTTCCATTTAAACGATTGTTTTAAACACTCAACCTCCATGTTCAAAGTATGATTAGAGCACTTGAGGATCAACTCAGTCGCCCTCGCGACTTCTCCAATTCCACTTTCAAGACATTATAATCCACCACGTTTGTTGTATATTTGTTTTCACCTATTCTAACTCCTTATCACGCCCAATGAATATTCATCATCAGTTCTTCCACTTTAGTATTTATGAGTAGCATTGGGACTTTTCAACATCAATTCAGCATCTCACCCGCTCCAATGGCATCATCGTGACATATGCTACATTAAGTCTTGAAGATGGAATTGGAGAGGTCAAGGGAGGCTCAATTGATGCGGAAGAGATGTAATGAAACTTTGAACATGGAGGTTGAGTGCTTAAAACAAGCTTTAGAACACAAAACGAGGTAAGGAGGCGGCTGACGTTTCCACAATTGTTAATAGGAAAATCAAGAGTATGAAAACATATCGATTTAACAAACCAATTTGACTGAAACACCATAACTTGAACAATGAAAACGTTATTTGAAAGTAGTTAAAGTAAGTAGATTCCTCAACTATAAATAGTAACTATTTCAGTAGAAAGCTGTCCAAAAAAACAACACCTGTTGTAGACCTCAACACATACTAAGTAACTAAGAAAATACATGTAAGAGGAAGATAAAATTTATTGAGCACACCGCTCGTTTATTAAGCATCTTCAACTAGTGAAGTAGAACTTACTCAAATGTAGTTGAAACAATGTCACTCAACCCTATAACCCCCAACAAGGCTGAAAATACCAAAGGATTTTCTCCTTATTCTTTGGAGGCGACAAGGCTGACCATAATAGCTTGTCACAAACATACCATGTAATGATGTCCCAAGAACACGAGAACCACAGTTTTATCAATGGTGTATGATTCTACTTCACATCATCAGCTCACAAAAACTAAGCTCATGCTGCAGATTTCAAAGTTAGTACAACAGCTAAGAAAAAAAAACATAATGTTCGTTGTGTCTCATGACCAATGGTGCTTCATTATCGACATACGTATTTACTTCATAAATGATTAATGAATGCGTTGAACCATTTGTATAATCATAAACGATAATCTTTTTAATGTAAGGCAGTTATTTATCCAAATTTAAGATGCAATGGTACGATTATGGACCAAGAATGAGGTGAACATGAGAGGAATGCTCTTGCTATATACCAACAAGACAAAATTTTACTTACTGATGAAATTGACAATTTGAATGAGAAAAGGAAAGTTACTTCTAAAAGTTGACTTTCAAGACGAAACAAGTAATGAAGAACAAAGAGTGTTGTGTAGACGATCAGATTCATTAATTAAACGGATGCAACTCATCAAAGGTCGTATATTAGCTGCACCACATCCATGAGTGTGTTCTATACAAGAAATAATTACACCCATCACATCCACGAGTGTGTTCTATACAAGAAAAAGTTACACAATTAGTCCCTGTGTTAACTCAAAATTTCACATGTCATTACCATGCCTTTACACTAACGACCGTTAGTGTTGTTCGTTAAATTTAGACATGTGCTAGCACATGACGGTAGTTTCGTCTTTTCACTCCTCTTTCTTTCCCACCCTCACCGACCCATCTCTATCTCCACCCTGCAACTACTCTGCCCTATCTCTCAATTTCAGTTGCCAGATATTTATTAATAAACAATACCTTTCATCTCCCTAAATAATATTAATGAGTAAAATTGGTACAACAAGAGCAGCACCAATCATCCTAGCAATCACAACAATCTGATTCCTTTGTTGATTCATACTATTGTAAACCAACAACCACCAAGTACTTTGTTCTATATTTCGATATATCAAGACCTAATTCCTTATCTTCTTCATTTAAACTCCATTTCCTATGTTGTTGTTTTGATAATGCAATGGTGCTACACTGCTACTTCTTTTCAACGTTAGCGGGAGGGAGTAGGAGATAAGAAAGACAGAGGTAGAGTTGGGTGGGTTTTGTTCTAAAGATTCATGTAGTAAGTGAGAGACATATTTATAACATATACTCCCTCCGTCCCAATTTTATTGTCCCAGACAAAAAAACACGTACTTTAAGAAAAGTGTACTAGTTGTACTATACAACCAATAAGATTTAATCTCTCACTACATTCAAATGTTTTGATTGGTTCAAAGTACAAAGTGGACAATAAAATTGGGACATCCCAAAATGGAAAGATGGACAATAAATTCGGGACGGAGGGAGTACTATATTATTAAAAGACTAAACTACCCTCATGCGCTAGGTACATTTCTAAACTTCACGAACAACACTAGCGGTCAAGTGAACTTTCAAGGAAACCCCATGGATGATCCATGTAAATTTATTCATAAACGAATTCAACATCCAAATCCTATTGTTCCAGTTGCCACACTAATCACATTTCATTATCATCGATTCACAATCGCAACCAATCAATCTAAGAAGAAATTAAATGCCATACCACTATTACCCTGTCACCAATTCGCTATTTCAAGAAAGTTTGTATTACACCTCAATAGTGTCAAAATCATGCTAAATTCACTTGATATTTAGAAATATATTATTCAACTTAAGTTGGGTATATATGTAATTTTCCGAAACAATACAACCATCATTTTTATATGTGACAATTATAATAACTTATTGGGTAATCAAATTAAACATCATAACATTTAATTATCTATTCTATTTTTTATCATATATATCATGAAATAAGTAAAGAATAGACAAAACTAACCCTTGGGTGGCCCCTGTGTGGCTCCACCAATGACCAGTGTTAAAGGAAAGAATATCAACACCCTTCCATGCCCGAGCATTCTCCGATATATCCTCCAATTTTAGCACCCTCCGCCCTCCCACTGAATCAATATCCACCAAGTATTGTGCTTTGTAATACGACATCGTTACATCGTAATCCTGCCCAAAAAAAAAATTATAAATAATAACGCGTTTACTCATTGGAACCCACTTTAGTACTTTACAATTATTTGCTCAAGATCTCATTACTACAACTTTCCATTTAAATTATAAATAAATAAAATAAAAGTCTCCATCTAACGAATACTTTAATTTCTTTTTAAAATTTTATACAAATAAATATTAATTAACGGAAGTAAGATTAAAAAAATAATAATAACAATTTATTATAGGAGTAATAATTATATACCAAAAACTTGAATGTAGAAAGCGGATATGCTCTGATGACTTGAGTAGCGACACGTGGCACAGATGACCACGTCAGACAAATCAACGACTCCCATTGGTTCCTCCCTAACGAGTCTCCAACAAACATCAAAGTCTTCCCTTTTAATTTCTCCAAAAACTGGGCACCGTCAAACCTAAGTCAAACATTACAACTATCAATGCACAAAGTACAACAACCTTCAATTATTATTTTTTAAAAAAAATAAAACAATACTAAAAAGATACTTTTCTGACCTAGGGAGTTCACAGTTAGCGGGTTTCCATCTGTACTTGAGGTAATCCGAATCGGGTCGACCGTACATTTGGCAATTAAAATCCGGGTCGATCACGGGGCAGTTAGAAGAAAGGTAAACCGGGTATGAATCGTCATGGATCCATGAACCCATGAAGAGAGAACATTGAGAGTGATTGTTGGTTTGTAAGATGTGATGATTATTATTATTATGATTATGCCCATTCTTATGAAGATGATGAACTAACATATAACAAGATGAAGGTAATAATAAAAAGGCAAAATTAAATGATAAAATTAAAGAAATTGAGAGTGAAATAGATTGAGAAGCCATAGGAGCAGAAAAAAAATTTTTTTTTTTGGGAGAATAAAATTTTGGGGAGAAATGATATTGAGTCACAGTAGTAGGGAGGTGTATCAGTGTATGTGTCTTTTTTATTTTTTGTTTGATGTTGGAAGGTGTGGAGAAATGTGTTATTTCACGTGTGTCGGATCGGGTCGGTTTTTATTATTATCCTATAATTAAGATCCTATGCAAAACAATAACTTTGAAGAATCTCTACATTTTTTTTCTTTAATGAACTAACGTGATACAACAGTCATTTTGTTTTTTCTGTTTATATTGAATATATGAATGATTGGAGTGATGTAGGTTTAGGGGCACAGTGAATCCCATAAAAAAAATTTAGATGTTTTTTTTAGAAATACTGCAATCTAACATACACCATATAATATAACACGAATATATACATGTCTACCACGAGGCTTTAACCCACAACTAGGAGTGTCAATGGGCCAGGTCAGGGCAGATCAATTAGTGATCCAACATGCCTCAAGATCAATTAAGTTGGATCCAGATCTTATCCATTAACTAATGGGCCATGATCCGCCCCAGATCCAACTAATTACATGGGTCTAGATCCACACCGATCCAATTAACTTTAAAAAAAATATATTACGGTAAATGCTGTAGCTTTCCCCCAAATAAAGAACACGGCAAAAAATCTATTGCCCTAATGCGGAAGATGGAAAGCTTCGGGGCTTCCAGTTAGAACAACTCATGATTGTGGAAGATCACAAATCACCATTGTTTCTAAAGATAGAAGCTTCGATTTAGAGCCATCGATTTTAGTGCGGAAGATCACAAATCGTCATTGTTTCTTGATATCGCTCATTTTGGCTATATAAATCTGTCGCGATATCATTGTTTTGCATATGTATTTGAGTAGATTTCGAGAACTTTCGGTACTTATTTTGTTTGGAAATACATTTCAGGTTCAAAAGCTGGAAACGCATGCGAATGGGCGTTGAATTGGTGAAGTTTGGAGCAAATGTTGGATGGGCTGGAAAAAGGTGTTGAGTCACTGGTCGTTGACCATGATAAAGTCACTGGTCGCTGACCAACTCAACTGTTCACTACTCGATGAAGAAATAGATTGTATCGAAGCTGCTGTTGCTGATGATAGGTTTCGCTGATCGTCATTCATTCCGCTTGATATGCTGAGGAAGATTTAAAGCTCAACTTGGTGTGTCGCTGATCAACGTCAGCGAGAGCCTTACTTCTTCAAATCAATAAAGGCAAAAGTCACTGCCAGAATAACAGCTAGTCACTGAAGATCTTTAGTTCAATTCATTCTACAAGAGCATGTTAGCTCGCAGTGAGTGAGGAGGATTACTGCATCTTCAGAGACTATTCAATAAAGCCTCTCAATCATCAAGTACTAAAAAGTACTGTACTTATCTATACATCAGCAAGAGTGTTCCAGTTCGAAGTATGTCCGAAAGATTATGTGGCAGCAAGTGATTGGTTTTAAGGTAACGAGATACTTGCGGTAACAGAATTGGGACCCGTAGAATGTCGGTTCATCAGAGTTCAAACCAATCAAGCAGCGACACGTGTCCTTCCAAGATCCTATTTTGTAGGCGATATTTTAGGAACTCTTGTAGTATAAATAGTTCAGTGTTTTGTACTGTAGAGACTAGTCGTTCAATTCGTGTTAATCACTTGTGTGTCAGTGAGTAGTTTATCTAAGCACGACTTAGCGATTCATAGAGTGAACAGTCAGCGTGTTTGTCCACTGCTGTTCATCTCGATTGTAATAGTTTAGCTAAGTGTTTGAATTGGATTAACTTTGGTTAATCCATTCCGCATTCAACACTTGTGAATTTTATGATCAATACAATTCACCATTTCAGCTACTATTACATTGTTCTTTGATATTGTCATATATGTTATCTGATATACTATGTTTCTGTTATAACGATTAAGAACTTTCAATTAACTTAGTTAAAATCCGAAAAAGTTTTTAATTGTATTCAACCCCCCCTTCTACAATTAAACTTTACACTTTGCGATTCCAAATCACTAATCAATAGTGATCACGGGACTCTCAATTGGTATCAGAGCAGAGTTGGTTTAACTTCAATTAACCAGGTCTGCAATGGAATCTGTAAAGTACAGATGTGTTGACTCTGACTATCAAAAGGGAAATGGTTCCACAACCAAACCTCCAGCTTTTGATCCTTCAAGGATTGAAACTTGGATGTCCCGGATGATGATGTTTTTGGACTTAGTTGATGACCGTCTCTGTAATATCATAACCAATGGTCCACATATCCCAACTACTATTGTTCATGCTGTAATTGCAACAGCTACTACTCCAGCTATACCAGAAATGGTTTTACCTAAAAGAGAGGAACAATGGACTGATGAGGATAGACGATTGGTTAGACTTGATAAACAAGCTAAAATCTACATAGGCATGGCACTTCCTGATGAATTGTTCGAATCAATCAGGCTTTGTAGAACTGCTAAAGACATGTGGGATACCCTTAGGAATATATATATTGGAACTCTTGATATTATTCGCTGCAAGGAAGTCAATCTTACTCGCTAGTATGAGATGTTCGCAATGGAACCAAATGAATCTCTATCTTCCACTTACACCAGATACCAGTCACTGATGAACAAAATGGAGAAGGCTGGTATAGGCAAGGAACAGAGATTTGTTGTTGAAAAGTTTCTTGAGTTGCTGTCAAGGAAAATCTGGGGAACCATTGCAACATGTACCAGACAGAGAAATGATTATTCAATTTTGAATTTAACTCAGGTCTATGGTATTTTGCTCAATTGGGAGCAGTCAGAAAAGCAAGCTGATCAGAGTGAGCATATTCGTGCTACTCTTGGAAGTCAGAAGATATCCAATGCCCTTGTAGCAGAGCTTGATGAAATCGATCAGAGACAGAAGTCAAAGGTGTCTAAGAAAAGTTTGAAGTCACTGATAGCTGAAGAAGAAGGTGGTCAGAATGAAGAACTCAGAATATGAGTATGATGAAGGATTGGAGAAGCTTGAGAAGGATATGGCCATGATGGTTGCTAATTTCAGAAGGAACACCAGATCAAAAAGATTCGCTGGTGCTCCATCATCTGATAAATTTCAATCCAAAGGTGAATGCTACAAGTGTGGCAAACCTGATCATTTTGCAGCTGAATGCAGATCAAAGTCAGTAAATCAAGTCCCTGAACCCGTGCCAGACTTCAGAAATGATAAGTACAACAAGTACAAGGCAAAATACAAGAAACTGAAGGCATTGGCTAAATCTGGAAAGAAGAAGGGAAGAGGTTTTGTCGCTGAAGAAGGTTCATTCAGTGATTCTGACTCCTCATCATCTGATGAAGAAGAAGCAATGATTTGTTTAGAAAAGGAATACTGTCTGATGGCTAATGACACTGAACTTCTTGAAGACATCAAAGAAGTCACTCCGAAATGTTCAGCATCTGAATGGGATCCTGAAACTCTTTACAAGGTGCATTGCTTTAAAACATATACAGCTGCTGAAAAAGATAATGTCTTTGAGTCTTTGATAGTTGACTTATCAAATGCTCATGATATTCAAAGAGGGCAGAAACGTAAAATCAGTGATTTACAATCCAAACTTAATGACCAAAATGAAAATGAGTCAAGAATGAAGAAATTAAAACTAGATCTTGATGCACAAACTTATGCAAATCAAGTATGTGTTCAAGAAAAGGTTAAGTTTGAAACACAATTTCAACAGCTTAAAAAGGTCATGGAATTTTGGTGTAAGTCAAATGACAAAGTCAATCACTGTGTAAATAATCAAATTCCAAAACAAGTCAAAGCTATTTTGGGTCATGGATTTGATTCCCTCGCTGATTCAACAATGGTTGTGTAACACCCCCGAAATTCACTATTTTGCGGAAGCATAGTTTGGGGTGTTACTAATTAAATATCACAGCACAAAGATAAAGCAAACGACCTCTAAATGAGACGTTTTGTAAATTAGTTACATTCCATAGATATAATGTTTGAAAACTTAGTGTTTTCGTATACAAAATGTAATTTCCCCTAGAGTCCACGCGTATAGCGGGAGATTCTATTACATAATCAAAATATACAAAAGATAATGCTAAGAATCTCCGTTAATGCAGTTGTGTTGAAATCATGCGACTCTAGCTAAAATCCTGGAGTAATCCTACTCCATCCGGGTACCTGAGAAAACATGCTAAAAAGTGTCAACCAAAAGGTTGGTGAATCTCACAGGTTTGTAAATTATATCGGCTTTGAACACGAGATTTCATTAGTAGTGCCCGTAGGCGTATAATCAACCATTGCAATCCAGCAATCGTAAAATCAGTATTTGCAATCCAGCAAATGTAAATAAATAAGTTTATACCGTTGCCATGAGGCTCATAATCGAAGCTTAACCCGTAAATAATATGTTTGCTCCCGTGACATGCTCGTAAGTGAGCAAGCATCAGTAACGAATAAGTTGTCACCCGTTTATACGTGTAAATCGGTACGTGGCAGCGCTACTGCCCCGGGTGGGGAGGGTCATTTCCCTAATGGATCCATTAACTACTGTTCGCGCTTAAGTCCATAACTAACGATATATGATGGAGAGACTTCTGTTTGTAAGTAACTCATGCAATTTCGTTTGGTATAGTAAACAGTTTAGTACTTGTGTTCAAGGAAAAAGTAGTAGCATGTATCTCCCCCAATAAGATAAAACAGTAAAAGTGGGGCCGTAAGACTCACCTGAGTCTTTGCAAGTACGTTTATATCAATAAACGAGTAAGTAATATCGACCGTAGGTTCTCCGAACCCGTAACCTTCAAATGCCTAAACATATAAAGTTAAGTAAGTAGATGTCTCGCAAGACCATCTAGGCTAGTTGTTTACACAACTCATTATGTCCAAGTGTTTGTTTAGTAATTCGTTTGTAGTTTGAAAACAAATATGGTCCGCTGGTGATGGTTTGTAATAATGATTCAAAGCGTTATCATTTATAACGCAATTTAGTGTAATTGTAATTGAAAGTATGTTCTCTGACGTTTGTTAAGTCGTATGACATAAGTATTTGAAGTTGTATAAGTTCAACACTTAGTAAAATCTGACTTTTCAAGGTTCTGGTTTGTGCGACGTAGCATGCGACGTAGCATGCGACGTAGGGTGCGACGTAGGGAGGTACGTCGCATGATGCGACCTTCGCAAATCAATGCGACGTAGGTTCGGTTTGCGACGTAAAAGTCTACGTCGCTATGTGCGACGTCCGCAAGTTAATGCGACGTAATAGGCTGCGTCGCTAGTGCGACGTTGGGATTTTTGTGCGACGTAGGCCGCGACGTCGCTAAATGCGACGTTGGCCACAAAATGCGACGTTTTGAGCTACGTCGCAGATAGTCCAGCGTCTCTGCGACGTAGCGGTCTGATCGGAATTTGGTGGCCGGAAAATCGGTCGAAAAACTTCCGTTCGGTCCAAATCTTTTACCCAACCCATTTTTGGACATTTTAAGCATATATAAACCATAAAAACGTAAAAATGAGCAAAAACGGAGAGTTTCGGGTTTTGTCGGAAACTTACAAAATGTCGGATCGAAAATCCGAAAAGATAGGAATGTAGATCGTGTGATGGTGAACGTTTTCTTCCAAATGAGAGGTGTGATCCAAGCTCGTTTTGATGTAGTATTTTGTGAAATTGAGTGATGGTGGAGGTTGAAAGTTTGGGAGAAAAAGAAAGAAAATAGAAAAGAAGAGAGAGAGAGTGATGTGGTGAAATGAGAAGAAAAGGAGGAAAATTGGGGGTTTTGATGAAAGCCCCCATTTTCCAGTACGCGCACTGTGCTCCGTGCGGTGTTCGTTTCCCCCGTCGTTTAAACGTTATATTTTTAAAAGATGACGGGAATGTTTTAATGAAATACCTTGGAGTTAATTATAAAACATTCGTCGAAGTATTAAAATTCTTAACTCGCGTTTAATACGTATTCGTTAAATTATTTAAAATGTCGTCGCGATATATAGTTAGTGTTTGTTCGCTGTGTATTTTATATAGTAAAATACGTTCTCATTATGTAGGTAAGTTTCTGTCACCAACGTCAAAATAATTGTGTTGGACTCCGTCCGGTTAGTTCGTACGATTTATCCAAATCGCGTAAATACACACATATATATATAAATCACCTTATATATATATATACAAATAGAGTCTGCAATTAGTCCTATTACATACTAATTACAACTAGTTACAAGTTATTAGGCATAATTAATTATCCTAATTTAGCAGGTGTTACAGGTTGACCCTGTTTTTGATCCCAAGGGTAATTTTTCGGAAGCTGTATTTGAACCCATCTCCTTCTTCAGTGAGCCACGACCAAACTATTTTACTAAAAGCAAGTTGGTCACTGAAGATACTGATGTCTTAAATGGTAATAATGAGATGAATGTTTTGAAAACTGTCAAATCATCAGTAACTTCACATCTCATTAAAACCATTGCTGATGATCAAACAATCATCAGCAACTTCACTGACACTGTATCAGTCACTGAGACAACCTCCATCAGTGATATAAAGTCAAATATGCAAGAAGTAACTATCAGCAAGAAAAGTTGTGTGATTGTGTCAGATCAGCAACTTAAAAAGAGGAAAGTCAAAAAGGCCGGCTATTTGAACAAAAAGTGTTATAAATGTGGCAACAGGCAACATGTGTCATCTGAATGTTCTGTTACTCCTTTTGAAAAACAAAACATCATCAGTGAACATTCAGATACTGTTTATTCAAATCAGTGGAAGTCAAAACCAGCGCTTGGTCACTATGAACCTGTCTCTGGATGGGTTCATCAACTGGACTAATCATATTCTGGCATGATAAACTCCAATAAATAATTATACTCACTGAGTATTTTTATTTATTGATGTTTAAACATTTTTTTAAATATATATATATATATATATATATATATATATATATATATATATATATATATATATATATATATATATATATTGACTATTTAAAATATAACTTTAGAAAAACATAGTCACTGATACAACTTTGATTTGAAAAGCTCCTTTCCTAATCGACCTTCCGCCTTCCGTTATTTGATCTTTTTATGGATCTTCTTATCTTATTAAGTAGCTAGCGCGGCGGAAGATCCTGAATTTGAGACTTTCTACACCAAAAATATTCTGTTAAACGTATATATATATATATTGACTATTTAAAATATAACTTTAGAAAAACATAGTCACTGATACAATTATGTTTGAATCTTCAGATATAATAATCAGTTCACTATGCTTATCTAACTTTATAGTTCATATAGTCTCATAAGTATTTATTATGTTGTCATATTTGTTTTATATCAGTGGCTTAATTCCTTCTAAGCTGATTTTGTTAGTATTCTAAGTTGTAACTTAATCAGTGAAGAAGCAATCTAATGATGTGTTATACAACTTATATACAACATAATCTCTACTCATGATTTTTTTTAAACTTTCAATAAATATTCAAGAATGATAAACTTTTCTCTTTATTTATGAAATGATCACATCTCCATGGTTTATTCAGTATTCTAAGTTGTGTTTAAACCAGCGAGACTACATCATTGCCTAAATAAAGAAATAATTTTATTTTGCTTAAATGTTTTTTTTTTGTGGTAAATCAAGAAATTGGTTATGTATCTTCAGTATCTTTCAAACTCACTGAAGATATCATTTAATGGTGATTTTCAATCGACAAAACATTCATTATATTTAGTACATTCTGTATTTAAATTAACGGATTTCAAAAATAAATGTTTTATGGTATATCGGAAAAATCGCGCGCTTCTGACACTCTCTTTCCTACGTCAGCGTACTTTTTCCGGCACACCACTCCCATCACCATTAATGCCACCACGCACCACCATCATAACCCTCTACCACCTCTACATCTTCCACCACGACTATCCACGTTGTTTTCATCTCACCCACACGATCATTAGTAAAGTGTACTATTTAAACCTACAAATCAGCAACTTGTCATCTTTTACACTTTACTAATTTTCGAAAAACCTTTGGCGTTCAAAAACCCTAAAATAAGTGATTAATCAAAAATTTTCAAAGGTTCTGTAATGGCTAAATCAAAATATTTTTTCAAATCATACACTGCCACTGCAGATATCAAAGCTCTTCGAGCTCCTGCTGTTGGTGAAGATTATATCATTACAGTTCCAAAAGCAAATTATTTGGGTAATCTTTCATGCCCTAAAACAGAGTACGCGGAGATAATCAATTTTCTGAAAAATCATTTTATTCTCCCTGCTCTAATGTTATCCCCTGGAAGGATTAATCCAGTATGGCTAAGTGAGTTCTGGTATACCTGTACTCACTCAATCGTTACTAGTACATCACAACTCAAAGGTTTCATTGATAACGGTGGTCAAGAAATAATTATTTCTGCACACACCATCCGTACCATTTTACAACTACCTGAGCATGGTACTTACGACCCACTGCCTGACAAAGAAGATGCCAAAGCTGGCATAGTGAATCTCACTGGGATTGACTGCAAATACACTGTGGATAGCAATGGAAATCGTAAGTATACTACTGTTCATAAATCTAAAAAGGATGGTGTGTGGAATGCCCTATTTTCAAACTTTATTCAATCTCTTGGCACAAAAACAGGGAGTTATGATCAATTCAACTCCCTAGAAGCACATTTAAGCTGGTCACTGGTCAACTCTTTAAAAGTTGACTATGCAAGTGTGATCTTTGATGATATTGTTTTAAGAGTCAGTGAAACCACTAGAGCAAAATCTGTTCCCTATCCTAGGTTTCTCTCACTGATCTTTAAAAATCAGTTTGAAGCCTATGATAGACTTCCTTTCTCTAGTTTTGAACCTACTCTGATAGGAAATCAAATTTTTAGCAAAAATGCTACTGTGCTTCTCCCTGATTTTATGAAACCAAAAGGGGTTCTTGCACCCACGCCTTTACAAACAGTACATCCGTCAGATCCTGCACCCCCATTGACCAAGTCACTGACCACACCCCCAGTGACCACTGTTGGTCAACCACCAAAGCAAAAACCACTAACTGCACCAAAGAAAATCAAGTTAAAGTCCCTGACATCAAAGGATCAGGGACAGAGTCAGAAAAAGACGTCTAAAGACGCCAAGAGTGAAACAGCGATTGAACGTTCAGTCCCTGCGGGCACTCTTGATCAACCCAAACCTACAGCTGCTTCACTGGACTCATAAAAGTCCAGTGACTCTATAAAAGGAAACCTACAGACATCTACCATGGATCAACCCATTGTCAGCAGTGATTCAGGTGCAACCCACACCCCTCTATCGAGTCAACCCATCAGCCACTCATCATTCTCACAAAAGAATGATGTTTCAGTCAAAGGGCAAGTGCCATCAGATGGTGATAACACACTCATTACTGATGACACATCACTGGCTACAGACCCGGGCCAACTCTCATCTTTCATTGCACCAACCGACAGTGTCCCTCCCCAGTCACAGGGAGAGATACAGGTTGACATCTCTGTTTCTAATGATCCATCAGCTAAAACACAAGCTGATGATGTTGAGGAAGCCCAACCAATGGATACTTCTTCATCTTCTTCTGAAAAGGATCAGCAACATCGATCCTATAATTTTACTCTTCCAAAGGCAAATCAGCAACCAGATGATACTGATGTTTCATCTCTACCCTTCTCCACTATCCCACATGCTGATACCATAACCTCACCCATCCAGGAATTAGATGCAATGTCTCTTTCAAGTGACAACATTTCTCAACATGCTGATGATCAACCATCCCAACCAGAAGTTGAAATACAATCTCAATCACAACCAATACCACCTATCTCCCATGTCACTCAAAAATCACCATCAACCAACAAAGCATCAACATCCACCACATCATCAACAGACAAATTGTTGCTGGATTATATTACTGCTTCACAACAACAAATTCGAATGCTCACTGAAGATAGAGAGACCTTGACAGGCCAACTAGCTGATCTAACTAGTAAGGTTCACTCTCTTGCAGCAGCTTATGAATCCATTCCAGATTGGAGTGATTCTATCAAAGAAAAGGTCAAACTAATTGCAAATGCTGAAGTAGATCACTACCAACTTCTGGAAACTCATGCTAAGTCTCTTGCTGATCTCGCCTCATTCACCAAAATCAGCCTCAAAACTCATGAAGATGCAATAATCTCTCTCAATGAAAATCAAAAAATGATGGCATCTTCTGTTGTGGATTATATCACTCATGCTGATAAAGTTATCAGCGAACTTCCAAAAATTATCTCCAACCATCATGAGACCATCACAGGTCTAGAAACTATGCATGTTGATCATCAGAAAATCTGTAATAGACTTAAGGAGATTATTGATTTAGTTTCTGAGGCTGAGGGGGAGAATAAAGAAGATGATGATACTAAGAATTACACTCCCTTTGATAATGATGCATCAGATATGGATGTCGCTGAGGAATGAGATAATATGGGTGTTTTCCCTGAGTTTCATCCTGATGAACAAAGGAGGTATGACTATCTAGTCAAAGAGTGGGCTGCTGATGAGAATGCACGAGTTATGGGGGAGTCAGCAAGCTTTGAGCTGATGAGGTGGGAATGGATGAATAGACAACAAGAAGATGATGTTGTCGATATGGATGAAGGAGACGATGATGATGGTGATAATAATGATGGTAATAATGGAAGCAATGAAAAGAAAAAGGATGATGATGGTATGCAAGATGGTGCTGATAAAGAAGTCAAGAATGATGGGACTAGTGAAAAAGGTACTGATGCTGGTGCTGATGATAAGAGAGAAGAAGACATTGCTGATCAGATGGAAGATCAGCAACCAATTGACACTGATGATCATATGGAAAATCAGCAACCAATCTCTTCTATTCTGATTAAAAGAAAAAGGACCAGCAAGACTCCCACATCAGAGTCCATTCCTTTCAAAAAAATAAACTTCTCTGAGGAAGAAATATCAGCCACCATGCACAATCTCAAAACCATCATGGAGCAACCTAAGTCCTTATCAGAAACGCCTCATACAGATATTGTCATATCTGAGGCATCTTCAGCAACAACAATTCCACCAGCAACAATCCAACCAACAGCAATCATACCAACAACAACCCCACCAACATCAATTCCAACAATAATAACTTCACCAGCTACCACATTCACAACCCTACAAACAACAATTCCAGCAACAACAACTGCACCAGCTACCACAACCACAACAGCAACAACACAGATCACCCTCTCAATCCCCACTATCATAACACCAACAGAAGCTACAACTACTACAACTTATCACAACTCACAACCAGAGATCACAGATTCAGATTCTTCTGTTCATGCTCATCTTCTGTCATCAGCTTTAACTTCAGAAAGTTCTCATCCTGAAGAAACTGAACAGCAGCGAATAGTAAGAAAAATTAGAGAGAGACAGAAGCATGAGAGGGAGATGCTCTTAAAGTTTCAAGCTGAGCAAGATGAGAAAGAAGAAGAAGAAAGAAAGAGAAAGCTGAAGGAACAATCTGATTCTGATCGAGCTTATCTGTTGAAACTGAGTGGAGATGAAGCCATTCAAAGAGAAAGAGAAATTTTCTTAAAAAGAAAGCAAGAAGATGAAGACTTTAGGCTGTCTAAACTCCTTCAAGATGTTGAAGAATCTGATCTTCAACAAGAGCTTTGTGCAGATAAAAAGGACAGCAAGTTGAAAAAGAAAGGGGGAGCAAAGACATCTGCTGATAAAATGTTGGATGAGATTGACAGGAAGAAATATGATGTCAGAATGGTTGGAAGATCAAACCCTGCTCCTATCACAAAAGTCTACCTGAAAAAGCCTAAGAACAAGTCACAAGCTCAGCTACTCATCCACAGAGGATTGGATACTCAAGCAATCAATCTTGATGAAGTCTGTAAACTTCATAGAGAAGAATGGAATGAAATTAGACTTGCTATCAGTCACTCCTTAAGTGCTGCAAAAGAAGAAGTCTTGACTGAGATTGACATGTTGTTTAAGAAAATGGTGGATCTACAGCTACTTAGACCAGAAGACACTGTCATATTTGGTGAGGAGATAGTGCAGCCACCAAGTCCAAGGTATAGGCCAGGTACCAATAGAATTATCAGAATTCCAAACGCCAGCAAGCTGAATCTATCAATTCCTGATGGAGTGCCAAGGGTTGAGGGCACTGAAGTTACTGAAGGAGAGAAAGGGATTGTTTATAGGGACTTCAATGGAAAGCTGTGTTTCCAAAGAGAATCAGAACTTGAAAAGATAGATCATGAGCAGCTTGTTCATCTCATCAGAATAGTTAGTGTGCTTCCCAAAAACTCAATAATGAGAAAAGCAATCATGGAAGAAGGGCTTGCTAGACAGTACAGGTACCTGCCATCCAGTGACAAATATGAATTGCAGTGTGAGTTGGGCATCGTAAAAGAAGAAGAAGTTTGGGGATGTTTAAATTGAAGCTTGTAATAGATTAGGTTTATTGTAACTAAATTTACTTTATGATATACAGTTCAATAAAACCTAATTTCGCTTTTGAGAAAACCAAAGTGCAAAACTCAGATCATATCAAAAAGAATCTAAAAAGAAAAATGAATGGATCACAAGTATAAGTCACTGAATGTTTAAAATCTTAAACACTGACTATAAACTTTCACAGCAACAAGTTTGTCTAGGGAGCTTCAATCACAATCATTTAGGGGGAGATTGTTGAGTCACTGGTCGCTGACCATGATAAAGTCACTGGTCGCTGACCAACTCAACTGTTCACTACTCGATGAAGAAATGGATTGTATCAAAGCTGCTGTTGCTGATGATAGGTTTCGCTGATCGTCATTCATTCCGCTTGATATGCTGAGGAAGATTTAAAGCTCAACTTGGTGTGTCGCTGATCAACGTCAACGAGAGCCTTACTTCTTCAAATCAATAAAGGAAAAAGTCACTGCCAGAATAAGAGCTAGTCACTGAAGATCTTTATTTCAATTCATTCTACAAGAGCATGTTAGCTCGCGGTGAGTGAGGAGGATTACTGCATCTTCAGAGACTATTCAATAAAGCCTCTCAATCATCAAGTACTAAAAAGTACTGTACTTATCTATACATCAGCAAGAGTGTTCCAGTTCGAAGTATGTCCGAAAGATTATGTGGCAGCAAGTGATTGGTTTTAAGGTAACAAGATATTTGCGGTAACAGAATTGGGACCCGCAGAATGTCAGTTCATCAGAGTTCAAACCAATCAAGCAGCGACACGTGTCCTTCCAAGATCCTATTTTGTAGGCGATATTTTAGGAACTCTTGTAGTATAAATAGTTCAGTGTTTTGTACTGTAGAGGCTAGTCGTTCAATTCGTGTTAATCACTTGTGTGTCAGTGAGTAGTTTGTCTAAGCACGACTTAGCGATTCATAGAGTGAACAGTCAGCGTGTTTGTCCACTGCTGTTCATCTCGATTGTAATAGTTTAGCTAAGTGTTTGAATTGGATTAACTTTGGTTAATCCATTCCGCATTCAACACTTGTGAATTTTATGATCAATACAATTCACCATTTCAGCTACTATTACATTGTTCTTTGATATTGTCATATATGTTATCTGATATACTCTGTTTCTGTTATAACGATTAAGAACTTTCAATTAACTTAGTTAAAATCAGAAAAAGTTTTTAATTGTATTCAACCCCCCCTTCTACAATTAAACTTTACACTTTGCGATTCCAAATCACTAATCAATAGTGATCACGGGACTCTCAAAAGGCCACAGCCGATCGGCTAATCAACCAAAGCCGATAGGCTTATCATGTTAGCAGATTGGCTAAACTCAGAAGATCGGTTTCTTATGTGCATTTTCATCACAGAACTTGCCCTTGTTGGAGCTGGAGTATTTGAAGCAAAGCAGCAGATCTGATGGACCTCATTAGCCGTTCGGCTGGGCTTACTAAGCCGTTCGGGTTTCCCTTCTCAGCCGATCGGCTATCTAAGATCTATACGAGGTCCGAGGTAGTTGATGTGTTGTGCGTTTGTGATTGGCCAGGCATTTAATGCCAACCGTTTTCCTCCCTTTTTGAGCTTAAAAAGAAAAAAAAAATAAAATAAAAAAGAAAAAAAAAAATGGATGGGTGTGGTCGGCTGGAAGCTTCATAATATCATATCATCATCATCTACATTCACAATCACTCTCTCATTCAATACTACCACCATCCTCATTTACTCTCCACAAAAACACACACATAACACTTTCACTCCATTTACTTTCACCTTCACCAACCCAAAAATCACCATTTAATCCAGAACTTCTTAAGGATTTTACTAGGAATTTGTGAGGGGAACATCAAGCAACACCACTTGGAAACATTTGTGTAACAACTTTGGTATAATTTCGATTTAATCTAATTTCAAGTTATTTTATGAATTTGTTTAGTGTTTATGATTTTTGCTTGATGATTGTGATTATGAGTGGCTAGTGATTTTGTGCTTGTTTGGATGATATAGCTAGATGATTAGGGGTGTATATTTTGGATGTTAGTTTATGCTTGAGTTTGTGAATCATCCATAGATTTATATGCATTTAGTTGGTTGTTGTTACAAAACTTTCGGCATTTTAACTAAACAATTATAGCGAATGTTCTTTGCTTAGTAAAAATACCTCATTAAGTTGTTGTCATTTGTGGAATAAAGCATTTGATGATTGTAACAACACTAGTTAGATAAATACAAGTTAGCGATTATAGCGAATGTTTGTCGTGTGGATGATTTGCAAACTCACAAAAATCTAAATTTATGTTTAATCGGAGAACCTTGTGTGATTGAGCTTAATTTCTAGAATTTGGCCATTTGGTAATTCACTAATTGATATAGCGAACGTTTTCAACCTAGTGAATTGCTATTGATTATTTGTCTATAAACAATTGAACAAAATTGCGAACGTAACTTTGGAATGTGTCAAATGATTTAGCTAAATGGTGCAAGTTTGTAACCATGGCGAACGTCCGTTACTTGATTAAATAATATGTTTTTTAATTGAAGTTGAACGATAGGTCTTAGCGAACGTTGAGCTTATGTTTGATGAATGTTACCTTAGTATATGTCTTAACCGGTTATAATTCTACACCCCGAAATCACTAGTGAAATAATCCAAGCAAGCATTGTTTTTAATATTTGAAAGTTCCAAACAACTAATTTGACTCTTCCTGAGTCCACCGTTCTCATTGAAAGATAAATTGTAGTTTTAAGCATCGTGACAATTCGGTCACACAAACCAACCACATTTTATTTTCTCTCTTTAAATTGCTCACACTTATCTTGATTGTATAAACCAAGTTCCCTGTGTTCGAGCCCGAACTTACCAAACTATACTACCACTCGACAGGGTCCACTGCCCGGTTGTGTTTTGGTTTAGCTCGGTACTTTTTGGTTTACTTATCAACGATAAATTTTATAACTGGATTTAACACATCAAGTTTTTGGCGCCGCTGCCGGGGAATTTGATTTGTGATCTTGATTTAAGTGTGATTAATTGATCCTTTCTAGAATTTATTTTGGAAAGTTATATTTTGTTTGTATTGCGCCGGTGCGTTGATGGTTTTATCTTTTGTGATCTTTCAGGTTTGATTTGGTAGTGGATGAACACAAGGAGCTCCGGTAAAGAGCTTCTAAGTCCCTTGTCCAATCCGGAAAAGACCAAAAGGATAAAACGAAGGAGGAAGCCAAAGCAAAGATCATCGGAATCATCTAGTAGTCAAACGGATACCGATACATCTTCGGGAAACACCGTTGAGGTGGAAGAGACTTTTGCGGACGAACCTCCATCACCCGAAGATGATCCTTCAACACCTTCCGAAGGTGAAGAAGAGATGGCGGATGAAGATGATACCCCTATTTTCTCACGGACAAGAACCGTGGCACCGACACCCGAGTCGGCCATACGGGTTCAAGATATTGAAAATGATAATTTCTCTTTGAAGGGGCATCATATGCAACTCATTAGAGATAAACAATTCGACGGAAGGGTGCGGGTCGATCCACACCAACACATTGCTAGCTTTCTTGAAATCGGGAGCTATTTCAAGTATGGGGCGAATATGGATGAAGTGATTCGCCTACGGACGTTTCCTATGTCACTTTGTGGTGAGGCAAAGATTTGGTATCAAGAATTGGAACCAAACACCATCATTACTTGGGATGAGATGAGGGAAGCATTCGTTAGACGATTTTATCCTCCGGCTTTGGCCGAAAGACTTTTGAATGAGATTAGAGCCTTCAAACAACAAGAAGGCGAAACTTTGGTGGAGGCATGGTGTCGGATGAAAGAAATGTTGAGGAATTGCCATGGTCACGATTTGAAGAAAAGAGAAATCATTGTGTTATTCTACAATGGTCTTAATTTGGATTCGGCAAGTATTCTTGATGCCTCGGGAGGAGGTCAATTCCTCTACAAGACACCGAATGAAGCATGGAGGGTTCTTGAAGACAAAGTTATCCAAAGCTTAAATTGGGCTAAGGATAAAGGAGGAAAACCGGTTAGAAAGCATGTTGCTTTTGTGGAAGGAACTAGTAGTGGAGGTGGAAGCTCCAATGACTCGGCCATGATGAAAGAAATCAAGGCTTTATCTTCTAAGTTTGATGCACAATTCAAGACAATCAAAGGTGAAATCAAGGAGTTTAGAGATGGTTGAGGTAATTGTGATGGAAATCATGCCACGGCTAATTGTGCACAAGACGATTTGCCAATGGCGGGGATGAGGAAGATGTAAACTTTCTTCAACAAGGTAATTACCAAAGCGGGAACTACCAACTGGGTGGTTATCAAAACCGAAATTCGGGAGGTTACCAAGGAGGAAGCTACAACCAAAACAACTGATTTTCTCGGCCAAATCAACCTTACAACCAAAACTCCAATCAAAATTACAACCAATCCCAAAACCAAAATTACAATCAAAACCAACACCAAAACCCTTCAAGCCACAATAACCCACCACCGGTTCAAAAACAAGAGCCAACCCTATCGCCAATGGAGCAAATGATGAAAGACTTCATGGCAAAACAAGATGCTTGCACCGAAAGGTTGAAGACCCAAATGACGAACATAAGGTTAAGCGTGGAGCAAGGTCAAAAGAACCAACAAGCTTCCATTCAAGACTTGGAACGGAAGATGGATCGTTTGTCCGAGGAGCAAAGTAGTAGGCCAACCGGTGGCTTACCAAGCAATACCCAACAAAACCCGAGACAACCATCTACTTCTAGTGGAAGATCCAAACCATACCAACCACCACCCGCGAGAAATGAGCATGTAAATGCTATTACAACACGGAGCGGGAAGGAACTCCCACCACCACCTCAAGCCAAAGACAAAAATATTTCTAACTCTTTTGTGCAGGAAATTGAGGAGGAAGAAAGTGAAGAAAATGTTGATGCTCCTCCACCAACGGATACACCGGTGTCACCTACACCGTGTGTAAAAGCTTACAAACCGAAGACCCCCTTTCCTCAAAGGTTAAGGAAGGAAAAGATGGCGGCCCAATACGGGAAGTTTGTAGACATGATCAAGGGCATCCGAATCAACGTGCCTTTGGTTGATGTATTAGCCGGTATGCCAAACTATGCCAAATTCATCAAGGATTTGGTTAGCAACAAAGAAAAGCTTTCGGAAGCTTCGGCTATGTTTTGAACGAAGAATGTTCGGCAATTGTCCAAAACCAAATTCCACCCAAACTCGGAGATCCCGGGAGTTTCATCATCTCATGTAGATTGGGTAAAATTATTACTTGTGATGCTCTTGCGGACTTGGGTGCTAGCATAAATCTAATGCCATATTCGCTTTATGCCAAATTGGCCCTAGGATCCTTGACCCCTACCCGCATGAGTATTAGGTTAGCCGATAGATCCTTCCAATATCCCGTTGGGATTGCGGAAAACATGTTGATTGAAGTTGGCCAATTTACCTTTCCGGTAGATTTTGTTATTCTAGAGATGGAGGAGGATAGTAAGGTACCATTGATTCTAGGAAGACCGTTCTTACACACCGCGGATGCCATAATAGGAGTCAAAGACAAGAAATTGACCTTAGGAGTAGGTGACGAAAGGATTGCCTTCACGGTCGACAAAGCCATGAAGCATCCTTATTCTAACCATGATTCTTGTTTTAGAATTGATGTGATAGATGATGCAGTGGATGAAGAATTGGAAAGCTTGCTTGGATTGGAATCGGAGCTTGTTGACTTGCTAGAGTCAAATGTTGAGGGAATGACCTAGGAGGAGTTGGTCATGAGCATGGAAGAGACAAATGATGAAGAAGAGCTCGAATGTGAGGACGCTTTTGAGGAGCTCACAAAGGATGACAATATGAGGATCAAGACGTCATTGGAGGATCCACCACGTGATTTGGAGTTGAAAGAACTTCCAAGCCATTTGGAGTATGCATATCTCCATGAGGAAAATCTCCTACCTGTAATCATTTCCTCCTCCCTTGTGAATGATGAAAAAATTAAATTGTTGAATGTACTCAAGGCTCACAAAGGAGCTTTTGCTTGACGAACATCCGACATACCGGGAATAAGCCCATCCTTTTGTAAGCACAAAATCAATTTTGTTGATGATTTTAAACCCGTTGTCCAAAGACAACGGAGGCTTAATCCCAATATGGTGGATGTGGTCAAGAAAGAAGTAATTAAGCTTCTTGATGCGGGTATCATTTACCCTATTGCGGATAGCTCTTGGGTGAGCCCGGTACATTGTGTACCGAAAAAGGGGGGCATTACCGTTGTGGCTAATGAGAAAAACGAAATGATACCCACAAGGACGGTCACGGGTTGGCGAGTATGCATTGACTATAGAAAATTAAATGATGCTACACGAAAGGACCATTTTCCCCTCCCTTTTATTGACCAAATGCTCGAAAGGCTTGCGGGAAACGAGTTTTATTGCTTTCTTGATGGATTCTCGGGGTATTTTCAAATCCCAATAGACCCCGAGGATCAAGAAAAGACCACATTTACTTGCCCTTTCGGCACTTATGCCTATAGGAGGATGCCTTTCGGTCTTTGTAATGCTCTGGCCACTTTCCAAAGATGCATGATTGCCATTTTTCACGATATGGTTGAAACCTCCATGGAAGTCTTCATGGATGATTTTTCGGTTTTTGGCAACTCATTTGAGTTATGTTTGAACAATTTGGATAAAATGTTGGAGAGATGTGAGAAAGCCAATCTAGTGTTAAATTGGGAGAAATTCCATTTCATGGTGAAAGAGGGCATAATGTTGGGTCACAAGGTGTCGGGGTTGGGTATTGAAGTTGATAGGGCTAAAATTGATGTGATTGCCAAATTACCCCCACCCACAAATGTGAAAGGCATTAGGAGTTTCTTAGGTCATGCCGGTTTCTACCGTAGGTTCATCAAGGACTTTTCCAAGATAACGAGACCAATGACCAAGCTTCTTGAGAAAGAAGCTCCTTTTGTGTTTGACAAACCGTGTTTGGATTCCTTTGACACACTCAAGGACCAATTGACCAAGGCACCTATCATAGTCTCCCCCGATTGGTCCCAACCGTTTGAACTCATGTGTGACGCTAGCGACTTTGCCTTAGGAGTCGTCCTAGGACAAAGGATTGATAAACATTTCAAACCCATTTACTTTGCTAGCAAGACCTTGAATGGGGCCCAACAAAATTACACAACCACCGAAAAAGAATTACTTGCCGTGGTGTTTGCCTTTGACAAATTTAGGCAATATCTTGTGCTATCTAAAACCGTAGTTTTCACCGACCATTCGGCTTTAAAGTATCTCTTCAACAAACAAGATGCTAAACCCAGTCTCATCCGTTAGATTCTTCTTTTACAAGAATTCGACATTGAGATTAAGGATAAAAAAGGAGCCGAAAACCTTGCCGCCGATCACTTGTCAAGATTGGAAAATCCACATGTTGACAAGCAAGGCGATACTAATATTGATGATTCCTTTCCCGAGGAATTTCTTTTGCATGTAGGTGATGAAAAGGAGGATGAGACACCATGGTATGCCGACTTGGCAAATTACTTGGTTGGGGGCGTTTTGAGGAAGGGCATGAGTCACCAAGAGAAAAGCAAATTTTTCTCAAACTTGAAGCATTATTTTTGGGAGGAGCCGTATTTGTTCCGTGTTTGCGCGGATGGGATGATAAGGAGATGTGTTTCGGGTGGTGAAACTAGAAAAATTTTGGATGAATGTCACTATGGGCCCACCGGTGGACATTATGGTCCTTCGGTCACCGCTAAAAAAGTTTATGATGCGGGTTTCTATTGGCCGACGATTTTCAAGGAAGCGAATACTTTGTGTCAAACTTGTGATGCTTGTCAAAGAACCGGAAGCATCTTAAAAAGGGATGAAATGCCACAAACTAGCATCCAAGTGTGTGAAGTGTTTGATATTTGGGGCATCGACTTCATGGGTCCATTTCCTCCATCTTTCAAGAATGAATACATTTTGGTGGCGGTTGATTACGTGTCCAAATGGGCGGAAGCAAAAGCTTTGCCCGAGAATGATGCTCGGGTGGTTATTGACTTCTTAAAGAGTTTGTTTTGTCGGTTTGGGATGCCTAAAGCATTGATTAGTGACCGGGGAAGTCACTTTGCGAATGCTCAATTAGAAAAAGTTCTCAAAAAGTATGGGGTAAATCACCGGTTCTCGACTTCCTACCACCCACAAACAAGTGGTCAAGTCGAAAACACAAACCGTGCTTTGAAAAGGATTCTAGAGAAGACGGTGAAAGACAACCGGGCCATATGGTCTAAGAAGCTTGAAGATGCATTGTGGGCATTTCGAACCGCCTACAAAACTCCCATTGGGACGACACCCTACCGGTTACTTTATGGCAAAACTTGTCATTTACCTTTTGAAATTGAGCACAAAGCGTATTGGGCGCTCAAGAATTGCAACATGGATTTGGTTGAAGTGGGAGAAAAGAGGATGTTACAACTCCACGAGTTGGATGAGCTTCGATTGCAAGCTTATGAGAATTCCCGCCTCTACAAAGAAAGAACTAAAGTCTTGCATGACTGGAAGTTGAAAACAAGGAAAGAATTCAAAGCCGGCGACAAAGTTCTTCCCTTTCAATCACGTTTCAAGTTAAAACAACCAAAGTTCAAACCAAGGTAGACCGGTCCTTATACGGTCAAACATAGTTATCCATCCGGATATGTTGAACTTTTCGGTTCGGATGGAGGAACCTTCATTGTCAATGGTCACCGGTTAAAGCTTTACCACGAGGAAGAAGTTGATGGCGAGTGGGAGGAACTCGCAACTTACCCCAAGGACAAATAAATGCGGGGTCGAGTCTAGCTTGGACTCGTTAATAAATGAAGCTCGGGCACGAGGAAACTCGTGTCTATATCCTTTTTGATAGATTAGATATTTTTGCCTGCCTTATTGATAATTTTTGAGCTGATTTCTGCTGCTGCGATTATGTGTTTAAATGAGTGTTTGTGTGATTGTGTGCTGCTGCTGTAATTGCTGAATTTTAACTACTGAAGCCGATCGGCTTCCTTTAGCCGTTCGGCTATAGGGCCAAAACCGATAAGCTATACTTAGCCGATCGGCTATTGCTTTGAAAAACCATAACAGAACTTGAACCCTGGTCTGAGCATGTATTCTAGTTATAAAAACAGATCAGCTTACTAATAGCAGATCGGCTATGGGTTTTAAGCAGTTAGGTTTTGTTAAGCCGATCGGCTATACCAGTGAAAAACGTTTACAGAGTTTTGTCTTGTGTCTGATGTGCAATTGTTAGCGGTCAAAGCCGTTCGGCTAGGGTCATTTAGCAGATCGGTTTACAAGAATTGTTAGCCGTTCGGCTATTGATATAAAGCCGATCGGCTTTAGGTGCAAATCTGGCGAATTTTAGAAGTGATAAAACATTATCTCTTTCACACATACCACACATTTATCATTGCCGACTCAGTCTCTTTTCCTCTCAATAAAAAAAAAAAAAAACGAAAAAACCATAAATCTTCACTAAATCACCATCTAAATCTTCAAATCTTTCAAGAAATCAACATTTAATCATGTCTAGGCAACCTAAGGTATTTCATATCTCCATTTAATCTTTCCACTAGTGATTTTTGGGGATGAACATCTTGAATCCGGGTTTGGTTTGATTCAAGTGTGGGGATGAATTCCTTTGAGATTTTGTTGTTTATTATGCTTGATTCATACATATTACTTAGTTTATACCATGATTCCTTGCTTAAATTGCTCGATTTAGATGATTTGCAAATTAGGGTTCATATGCTAATTTGGGGGTAATCCGAATTTAGTGATTCGTGCTTGATGTTTGGTGTTAATTGTAGTGTAATTCGTGTTTGCTACCATAATGTAGTTAATTGGTTGATTGATTTCCATTTGTGGATTGACTTAGAAAATTGGGGTTTATGTGAAAAATTAGGGAAGAAAGAGTTGACTTTTCTGGTCAAACTCTTACTTTGACTTTGAATTTTTGAATTTAACTTTTGATTGTAAGACATGCCTTGATTCAAATTGAGTGATCCTTTTTGCTTGATTCGAGTTATGTTTGATATTAGAGTTATTTGTTTATTTGAAAGTCCCTTTGTTTAGCATGGAATTTTGATTGTAAGGCTTGCTTGAGTTGGAATTATATGTCGTAGGCATTATTCAAGCTTTGTTTGATATTGGATTACATGCTATTCTTTGTAAGAGTTGAGTTATGATCGGTAATTGTCGGTTTGAGCTATGCTTTCATTTGTTGATTGTTTGCTCTGTGATGCAGTTATTGGCTTGTATGCTTGGTTATTAGGAGGTGTGGTTGTGTTTGACATTGGTCGCTCATTTTGTCATATTTTTGCTAACTCTAACACAACTTGGAAATTTTGTATCTTGTTGTGTTGTGTTGTGCAGAGAGGCAGGAATACCCAACCTGACACTTATGAACCTCAGTTTCCTGAAAGTATTTATGAGGGTTTACTTCCTGGAGACCGCCATCCTCATTTGATTTTTGGGCGCCATACGTATCACTACCTGGAATTCACCGAAGCCTTATATAAAATTCATAAAAAGGAGTGTGAATACCCTCGGGAAATCAACTGGAACCCGTTGGAGGTTGTTGGGGTTGCTCATGATATTCGAAAGACTTTTACTCAAACTGTGAAATTCGATGACGAGGCTTTTGGTGTGAATGACTTTGAGAAGCTTCTCGGGATTCAAGAAAATATCTACGAAGAGTTGGTGATGGAATTCTTGGCAACTTTAGAAATGTTCATTATCAACAACGTCAACGATAAGTTTTTGAGTTTCAGACTTGGTGGGGCTCCAAGAAATTTATCCTTGAAAGAGCTTGCGGGTTGTTTGGGGATTTATACGGACGAGGAATATTCTTCCCATTGGATTGATCGGTATATAATGACTGGGCAAGGTTGGATGAGGGGCAGTGTGATGCTGAAGTTTGGGCAACGCTCAGTACGTCACGATATCTTGAGGGGAAGAATTTGAATAAACATCTTACATCCGTCAAGTATAGGGTGATACACAAGATGTTGGCAAACACACTAACTCTTCGGGGGAGCAATAGGGAGAAGGTCACCTTGATCGACTTGTGGTTTTTGGATAAGTTGAAAAGTAGGGACAGGATCAATGTTCCGTATGCAGTGGGCAAGTACCTTCACGCCTATGCTAGTGGGCATAAGCCCAATTCCAAGCTTTGTGGTGGTCATTTCATCACCAGAATTGCCAAGGGCTTAAAGGTCTGTTTGAAGCCCCGAGGCGTTCCCGCCTATACCTTAGCGGAAAATGAAACCCTTCCAATTGGGGCTGAATCCTATGCCACGGCCCAGATCTTGAGAAAGAAATGTGGATCGTATGTTGCTTATAATTCCACTCCTTAAGAGGCGGCCACTGTGTCTCGGGTCGGGACTAGGGGAAAAAGGCCCATTACCATTCAAGATTCTGATGAGGAAGAAGAGGCGGAGCAAGAAGAAGAAGAAGAAGAAGCTGCAGCAAATGTACATCCGGGTCATGGTTATTCATCTCATTCTGGGGAGCCTGCTTATTGGAAAAACTTTATGAATGATTTTGGAGAAATGCGTTTGGATCAGCAGAGATTTTAGGAACAGTCCCAGTACGAGTGGGGGGTCAATCGGTATCAAAACGATTGGCTCATTCATGATCATGAGCGGATGGGCCGCAACATTTCTGAACATGTGCCCGTCCCTTATCATGAACAACCTCGTTGGGACGAACCTGGAGGTATTCTCCCTGCCCCTATCTATGATAGAGATGCTACCTTAGTGGAGCTCCAGCAACATCAGGAGCATATGCACACATCTGATTTCCACCAGCAGCAGCAAGATTGGGGCACTTCTTGGTCATCTCCATCGCAGCCTAACACCTGGACTGCTCTTGAGCCTTCCAACTGGCAACAAGAGGCTCATCACCATTGGCTTTTTGGATCTCCATTACCTTATCCGCAGCAGCAGCATCAGCAGGATGATCCCACCCAGGACCCGCCCCATGGTGGGGGTTGGTAGTTGGGTGTTATTATTTTTTTTTCTGGGATTGTACAACTCTAAACAATATTTTTATTCTGTGTTATTTTTCTTTTTGGTTCTTTGGATGACTAGCATTCATTGACATTTTTAATATTATTATTTTTATTATCATTGTGGGCTTGTGTTGGTGTTTGTTTGTTTGTTGCCCATTTATAGCATGCGGAGCTGGAATGGATATCTACACGTCTATCATGAGCCAGCTCCTGTTTCCACGCCTTCATGCAAAACCCCCGGGGAAGTTCTCGTTCCTTTTTACCTCCACACTTTTGCTAATTTATTGATTATATTTGCATTGGGGGCAATGCAAAACTCAAGTGTGGGGAGGTATTCACTTGAATTCCATTTCTAGTGAATTGTTGTTTCTTACCTTTCATTGGGTTTGTGAAGTCTATTGGCTCTCCAATCGAACTTTACGAATCCCATTAACGGGCTATTGGTCACTTATTGGGTCTGTTATTGATCTTGGGTCCGATAGATTTTGGCGAATTCCAATGAAAGGCCGAGAAATGATAATTTGCTAGGGATGTGCTTGTCCTTAAAAGATTGATTGCTTTGAAAATCTTAAACTCTGAAAATTAATTTGAAGTGATTTAATCTTCCCTCTTGCAACTTAACTTTTTGAGATGTGTCATAAAAAGCAACCTAATAGGGTGAATTGCATGGCTAGCACACTTGTAGCCTCCACTATGAAAATTGTGAGAAATTTGAGACTATTTGAGAAAAAACACTTACCTTTAGTGTTTATGATTGTTTGTTGCTATGAGTGTGCCGGTGATTGTAGTTTGTTCTAGAACTTGCCTTAGTGATGCATTTTGAGACCGCTGTGGGATCACAGAAATGTGATATAGGTGGGGTCGAAGACGAGGAGGTATTCTTAGGATTTTTGATCTTATTTTGCTTTAAAACCTTTTATATCCAGTTTACACAGGTCGTTAGCACTCATTTTTAGTGTTAAGAAACCCCTAGGAAACTTTCACATTCAATACACTAAATATTAGCCTTATTTTTGTGTAGTCGATTCCCGAACCATCACTTTTCTAAGATGTTGCCTAGTTGGAACTTATGATGAATTTTACCAAAAATGTGACTTAAATTGTTTTGAATTGGGATTCTAGTGATTAAATTCTATGATTGAGGTTGTAAACAATTAAATGAATAGAAGTTAATTAATATGCTTAAGTTTATGGTTGGATGATTGTAGTCAACTAAATGGCCTTTGAATTCCTGAACGAGTAGTTCCCGAGGGGTGTTCTACACCTAGCCACCGAAGGCCTTTATCCGGTCTAGGATGGTTGGTCCGAAAGTTCGTTACACAGGATTCATAGAAAGTCATAGAATGCAATTATTCCAATCAAATGAGAAGAATCAATTTGAGTTATTTGTGTGCAATTGTTGAAGTATAAGTTATAAATGAGAACAAATAATAATTTGAATTGATTTAGCACAAGAATCCTAAATTTCATTACTGTCACGTGTTTAAACCAATAGGTAACATTTCCACAATTTTCACGGGTCTTGACTACCACTTTTCACCAATTATTGTGTCTATCATACCCCATTCCGTAATTAGCTTACATTTGTTACATAACGTGTTAGAATACCTCCTTTGAGATTTCACTTGGTGCTCATGCCAAGTCGGTGGAGATTTGATCCTTTTACAAGCCTATGGTAACAATGCATCACGACTTGGCTTGATTGAGTGTTACATTGCTTACTTCCTTACCTTGTAGTCTTATAGGTTGAGAGTGAGTGACCAAACACTTATCCTTATGTGAGGTGCTAGGTCGTGCATTCGGGCTTGACAAACTAAAACATCTCGAGTTTCTAATGCTTATAAATATGTTGCTAGCCTAATTGCTTTGGTAGTTAGTATTGTTTTGGTAAACTTGATCTTCACTAATAATGTAGTAAGAGTGGGCTATGAAATGGTAAAATGATGGTTTGCTTGAGGACAAGCAAAGTTCAAGTGTGGGGATATTTGATATCGCTCATTTTGGCTATATAAATCTATCGCGATATCATTGTTTTGCATATGTATTTGAGTAGATTTCGAGAACTTTCGGTACTTATTTTGTTTGGAAATACATTTCAGGTTCAAAAGCTGGAAACGCATGCGAATGGGCGTTGAATTGGTGAGGTTTGGAGCAAATGTTGGATGGGCTGGAAAAAGGCCACAGCCGATCGGCTAATCAACCAAAGCCGATCGGCTTATCATGTTAGCAGATCGGCTAAACTCAGAAGATCGGTTTCTTATGTGCATTTTCATCACAGAACTTGCCCTTGTTGGAGCTGGAGTATTTGAAGCAAAGCAGCAGATCTGCTGGACCTCATTAGCCGTTCGGCTGGGCTTACTAAGCCGTTCGGCTTTCCTTTCTCAGCCGATCGACTATCTAAGATCTGTACGAGGTCCGAGGTAGTTGATGTGCTGTGCGTTTGTGATTGGCCAGGCATTTAATGCCAACCGTTTTCCTCCCTTTTTGAGCTTAAAAAGAAAAGAAAAAAAAAGAAAAAAGAAAAAAAAATGGATGGGTGTGGTCGGCTGGAAGCTTCATAATATCATATCATCATCATCTACAGTGACAATCACTCTCTCATTCAATACTACCACCATCCTCATTTACTCTCCACAAAAACACACACATAACACTTTCACTCCATTTACTTTCACCTTCACCAACCCAAAAATCACCATTTAATCCACAACTTCTTAAGGATTTTACTAGGAATTTGTGAGGGGAACATCAAGCAACACCACTTGGAAACATTTGTGTAACAACTTTGGTATAATTTCGATTTAATCTAATTTCAAGTTATTTTATGAATTTGTTTAGTGTTTATGATTTTTGCTTGATGATTGTGATTATGAGTGGCTAGTGATTTTATGCTTGTTTGGATGATATAGCTAGATGATTAGGGGTGTATATTTTGGATGTTAGTTTATGCTTGAGTTTGTGAATCATCCATAGATTTATATGCATTTAGTTGGTTGTTGTTACAAAACTTTCGGCATTTTAACTAAACAATTATAGCGAATGTTCTTTGCTTAGTAAAAATACCTCATTAAGTTGTTGTCATTTGTGGAATAAAGCATTTGATGATTGTAACAACACTAGTTAGATAAATACAAGTTAGCGATTATAGCGAATGTTTGTCGTGTGGATGATTTGCAAACTCACAAAAATCTAAATTTATGTTTAATCGGAGAACCTTGTGTGATTGAGCTTAATTTATAGAATTTGGCCATTTGGTAATTCACTAATTGATATAGCGAACGTTTTCAACCTAGTGAATTGCTATTGATTATTTGTCTATAAACAATTGAACAAAATTGCGAACGTAACTTTGGAATGTGTCAAATGATTTAGCTAAATGGTGCAAGTTTGTAACCATGGCGAACGTCCGTTACTTGATTAAATAATATGTTTTTTAATTGAAGTTGAACGATAGGTCTTAGCGAACGTTGAGCTTATGTTTGATGAATGTTACCTTAGTATATGTCTTAACCGGTTATAATTCTACACTCCGAAATCACTAGTGAAATAATCCAAGCAAACATTGTTTTTAATATTTGAAAGTTCCAAACAACTAATTTGGCTCTTCCTGAGTCCACCGTTCTCATTGAAAGATAAATTGTAGTTTTAAGCATCGTGACAATTCGGTCACACAAACCAACCACATTTTATTTTCTCTCTTTAAATTGCTCACACTTATCTTGATTGTATAAATCAAGTTCCCTGTGTTCGAGCCCGAACTTACCAAACTATACTACCACTCGACAGGGTCTACTGCCCGGTTGTGTTTTGGTCTAACTTGATACTTTTTGGTTTACTTATCAAAAATATTAATTTTATAACTGGATTTAACAGATCATTTCTGAAGATAGAAGGTTCGATTTAAAACCATTGATTTTTGTGAGGAAGATTACAAATCGCCCAAGGGTCAGAAAGTTCATTTTTATTGCGTTCGATTTGAATTGATTACGTTTCTATTGATTGATTTTATGCTAATTTAAGGGATTAGTGCAGGGAAATGCATCCAACTTGTGCACGAAGTCTATTGTATGTACCCAACTTTCTTTTGGTCTATTGTGTGTATCAATCTTCAACTTTGGTCTATTGTGTGTATCCAATGACTAATTTGGTAACGTGTCAAACTTATAATTTGCCACATCATTTGACACATCATTGACACATCATCAAAAACGGGTGCTATGTCAGCCCGATACACACAATAGACCAAAGTTGAAGATTGATACACACAATAGACTAAAAAAAAGTTGGGTACATACAATAGACTTCGTGCACAAGTTGGATGCATTCCCCTGCACTAAACCCCTAATTTAATTATGCGAACTCCGATCAACATTTATTGCTCTATATAGAATTGGAGAAATTTTAATTTGAATTCATTTTTATTGGTATATATATAATAAATGATGATTGATTTACATTGTTTGTTGGTAATACTGTGATACTTTATGCAAATAGTTTAACTTTTGGCCACATTATTCAATTACTGTATCGAACTCAGGAACCATGGCTACAAGTTACAACTACATCATCTGATCATCATAATTGTTTGAATCGGTGACCTAGTTTGAGGATATTGATCTCGTGATCCAAATGAGAATAACATCTACATTTTGCGATTATGTTATTTTTTTTAAAGTGTTAAATTGAATAATAAATTGTAAATTGTGAAATTTTTAATGGGTCAACCCGAATGGGTCATGGGTCGCTCTAAGTAGAGATCCATTCAAATGGGTCGACCCATTGAATCTCTTATTGGGTCTATGGGTATGATTTTAGACCCATTGGGTCACACAAATAGGGCGGGTCGGATCGGATCTAGATCAAGATCCAACTCATTGACACCCCTACCCACAACCTCTTAGTTGAAAGGTTCCCCACATACCTTATGATTTGTGTATTACGACATTATATTTTTCTAATCGTACATCGCACGAGTTTAACACTAGTTTTGTATATGTTGGTGAATGCTACTTTATATCAATTAATTTGATGCTCTATTGCCGTTTACTTGAATTATTTATATTCATTTTCACATTACGTGGTTTTTTAAGGTGTTTGGACTTTGGACCTTAAATATATGTTATATCCATATATATTCATGTTCCATGCCAATGTTTTACAACAAGTCATATGTGATGCTTAAAGTTTGAACAAACAAGTCATATGTGAGATAATCTTGACCGACCCACACGATATCGCAAGTATAACATGTGAGTGGCAATAAGCACATTCTTAACCTTCTTAGATAAGGCAAAGTTTTTGATGTGAACCGATTATAGTTGAAACATTCACTATGTTAACACAAATTATTGCACTACTTGCTATCACATTAGCATCACGTCCGGTACACAACCACGCCTTGACCACGCAGCACACTCAGTGGTGCAGCGTGGTGAGTTGTAAAACATGGGCAAAGACATTTGAAAATAATGGAATAAGTTTTGAATTAGTAAATGTCTTTCTTTAAAACGTATGACTTCTGTAAAATTCACGGACCCGTGGGTTTTGTTAAAAATTCTCATTATTCATATTTCAAAATTTAAATTTCTGTAAATAACAGGGCAATTATTATTATTTTTTTTACCTCTTTAACTTTATCATTTCAAACCTGTAGGTTAAAAATGGTAGTTTTATGTTAAGTCATGTTGTCTCACTTTTGTTGCACATATTGAAAAGAGAATTTGGAAACCCATGCCTTTTAGTTATGGGTCAATAAAGGGTGTTTGTGCTTAGATTAAACACATTTATGTTGTTATTCAATTATATTTGATGAAACAAAATAAGAAATAGATGCATGAGTCACAAATTTGATTTAAAAAACATATATAAAAATGAATATCAAAACTTAAGGAAGAAATTAAGACGTAATAAAATGAATAAGAAATGAGATATTTTTCGATCTAAATCTCTTGAATTACATCTATTACCTGAGAAATATATTTTAAATTGGTAGTAAGGTGATATTTGTTGTCATGGAATTTGTATTTGTATTAATATTAGAATTTAATTTTAGTTTCTAGAAAGGAGTTTTTGTTTGGAAGAATTTTTTTTTTTTTTTTTTTTTTAACGGCAAATATGAATTTCATTAGCTATAGGGATATACATATATTAATAACTAAGGTTTTTGAACATTGGGAGGTTGATAATCTGATAGAGGGTTTTTTCATAAAATTTGTTCCGAGTAAAAAGTGATGCCTCTCTTCATGAAATCTTGTTCCTTCTATCGCTGAGGTTGAACTTGTTCATTCTTCTCTAACCGGCATCTTCACGTATCCTTTAAATTATATCTCTTTCTTTTACCGGCTACTTTCTTCTTTATAATAATCGTAACTTTAATAAAGGGATTGATCATTCTTCAAAATAATTGTACATTGTCGGCCATACTTCAGAATAATTGAAACTTTAATAAAGTGGGAGTTGTTTGGCTAGTAAGAAAGAAACTAGAGCAGATAGAAGAGTTTTACAAAATTATCGATTAGGATGAACTTGGACTACAAGTGTTTCGTTTTTTTCCCTACTCGATAGCCAAGTATAAGAAAATAGTTTGACTTCGTCCCCCAAGAGCTTCTTAACGAGTAGTCACTTTTGCGTTAAACAAAACCTCGTTTCTATATCTCCATAAGATCCAGAGAACTGTGCACGCCACAACTTTAAAGTGATTCCTGCTCCTATCTGAGAGTTGAAGGTAGTCCGGCGTGTTTAAAATGCAATTGATGTCAATAATGTTCAGAAGTTGTAAGTTCCACCCTTTAAAGATGCAACTCCAAACATCTTTTGTGATTTTACGCTTGACGAATAAATGATTTTCAGTTTCTTGATTGTCATTACATAAAGGACATCTTGTTGAATGTAAGTCCAATCCTCCATGGTCAAGATTCAATCTCGTAGGAAGTCTCTCGTTACAATTTACAAATCAAGATATTGACTTTGATCATAAGGTTTTGTTCCAATTAAAAGTAACATCATGCGAATTATTTTCTCCCGATTTTAGGCGTGATCGAGTTTTGGATCATCAATCTCCGTAAGCTACTGACTTTAAAGCATCTCGATGGATCAATGATACACATACACTTAATATATGATCTAGGATACCTTCTCCAGGCCCAGGAAGGCCTTAAAAGCCCATCAATTGGATTTCCTTGAAAACAAGATCTCCCATAACAGTGGGATTGTATTTGTTGAATCACGCTGGACTAAACCTCCATTTAACCCGTGTATTGAGTCTTGCACCATAACACATTGTATTCAATTTTAAATCTCCACCACCATTCAGCTAGTAAAGCATGATTCGATGCTTTTAATAAAACAGCAACTTGCATGAGTAGTTGAGATATGTAAACTAAAAGTTATGGGCACGTTTAGTTACAGATAAATTTCTCCATTTTTCTTTTTTCATTTATCTTGAGAGTGAGAAGTGTTTTACTTCTCTATAAATGCATTAAAAATCTAGAAAATGTGTTTAGTTGTAAGGAGTAGAGTTTTCCTTTTCCAAGGAAGAGTATAGATGGAAAACTTAGAAAAACCATTAAAAGTAGTTTTCAACTTTGTAGTTATAAAAAGAAAAACAAGAATTTTCTATTTCTTAGAAATGTTTATTAGAAAACTCGAATTTGAACACGTTTTCTAATTTTCTTGTTTTTTAAAAAAATTTTCTGGAAAAGTGGGAAGTTTCATGTAACTAAACGCACTCTATATCACGCTATAGATTTCCAATTCCCAAGCCCCAATCTTTGATTTTAGATGATCCATACAATCTTTCTATTTTTCACACAGCCTCCCAAAAAAAATGTTCCTACTCAAACTCTCCCTAGAGTTTTTTAAAATTTTAAGGAGCCTTAAATAGTGAATAGTAATACCCAAGGGCCAAGGCTACCGAGCACGGAGGTGATAAGCTTTGCGGACCTCCATACGAAAGAGCTTTTGATTTCCAAGATGATAGTTTCTTTTGGAATTTATGAAATATGGGCTCCCAACTTGCGGCTTTTATCATTGCATTACCCAATTGGAAGTCCAAAATAAGTGGACGGTAACATCCTAAAATGGAGGCTAGATCGCTAACTTTCCCTTTTGGAAATGCCGACACCAAATAATTTACTTTTTGAATTATGGAAGAATTTAATTTACATTAATTTACAAAAATCATTATCTATTCTAAATCCTCTACTTTTATATAAAAAAAAAACACATTTTCTTAAATAGTCGTAGCTAGTTTTATCCTTTTCTTCAAATGTATATGAGTACATGTTGCATACAAGCCTAGCCACGATTCGAACTTCATGATCCACGATCGATCAGTCAACCTTGATCCAACATAGCTGGTTCACAACACGAACACAGATGCCCCAAAATGCCAGCTATTAAAGCTCAAAAAACCCTGGTCATAACGACATTGTAAAACCAAACAAAAGAAAAATGAAAAAATGTTTAACTTTAAACACGACTTCCGTCTCATATATTATTTTTCATACCAACCGTAAGCACCAACAAATCCAAAGGAAGAACCCGGAACCTTACGGGAGGGCATCGCAGTAACTAACTTGCTCTACATAAATAAACGGCTAGTTGGCTACTACATCGTTCGATATAATTTACATATTTCAATACTTTACATACTTTTTTCAAATTGCAAATGGGAAATCGGCTCATATTTACTTTATTAATTTATCTCCAAAACTGAAAGATGAGTCAGCTCCCGCAAGCAACTATTTTTCTCCGTTGATAGCATTTCAGATGGCCATGGCCATTATTCCGATTGTTGTCATTTTCATTCGGATTTGAAACTTCCATGACGGAACACGCTACACTTGTTTCACTTTGACATTCAAAGTGAGATGGTTGATCATTTGCCTACAATCATCAGGTTTTTTGTTTAGAGTTGACTTTGGCTTGTTAACTGTCAATTTACAGTAATAAAAACAGTCAGATGGAAAGTTACCAAGATTTCAAGAGGATCTGAGCCACTGCCGCTGTTGACCTGGTTGCCTCGAGCAATACTAGCGAAGTAAAAGTAATCGGTAAACCGACAAAATATAATAAGAAACCTACAGATTATTAATTCGGTAATAACTATAAAGTTTGATGACATACTCAAAGGATTGCAGATCCAGCATTATACCACTCTCCTCAATTCTGTCTGCTTGAGACACTTCTGAAATGGCACTAATACTATCTAACTCAACGATGTTGTTACCATTAATAGTCTCATAATTAAACCCTGCATCAATTTTGTAAAATTTAGTTCCATTTCCATTTACTTATGAGTGGATCATATAATTGTATTGGCTTACTTTCTTAGTATCTTTGATGGGTCAAGTAAATTAAACTATAGCTTGAAAGGAAACGGGCCAAAAGGGTTGAAAGCCGCCCAAAAGTGTATTTTTAATGCATTGAGCATCATAAGTATTCCGCCAAAATATAGATTATCATTGATATGATACAAATTTTGTAGCCGTATTTGACACACTAATTGCAAAAAAGTGTTTTAAGGTCAACCCAAACCCACCCCACCCCACATATAGCCATTACAGAAACCGCACCTTTTGATATGCTTGATTCTGCAGAAGGTTGATCCTTGGAAATCAAGTGTTTTTGACACATATGTGTGCCTTGGAAATCAAGAAATGTGTAGCCAAGAAAGTCTAATTTCTGTGCTTCGGTCATCACGGAGAAACCAAATGATGAGGTCCAAGTCTGTAGTACACTCGGGACAGCAGGCAAAACTAGTCTCTCTACTCCTAATTCCACGAGTTTCTGAAAAAAGCCAAAGACGAAAACAATACAAATGACGAAATACATGCTAGATTATGATATAATACACTCAAGAATCTGTTAACTGCACATCGTCAGAAAGAAACACCATTTTACCTTCTCAAGCACGCTCATAAGAGCATGACACATGCCACTTCTACGGTACCGGAATCTTGTGCCAATAAGCGGGAGCTCTGCTACCTTTTCTCCATAAATCCTTTAAATGGTAACAACAAAATATGAAAAATCTATGAAATAATTAAAATAAAAAGAGCTGAACAATCTAGCTCTATAATTATATTATACCTTATCGAAGCTGCTGAAACTAGTTCGTCGTCTTTCTCCAAAAGAACCGTATAGAATCCCTTGAAGTTCAAACGGTTTAGCTCTGACCTGCAGTTAATTATATATAACAACCAAAAGTTAGTGGGGCTAAAATACAGTATTTTACTAATTCTAAAACTTGATATTTGAAATATTAATACTAGTACTAGTAAATAAATAAACAAAAAACACCAACTTACCATCGACAGAAAATAACGTCTTCGACTATATCTCTTTGGGTACGAGGTTCCTTGACAGGCTCAAAACACTCATGCATCACACTAATGGCAATATTTAGCTTGCTATAGCTCTCAGCCATTTCCTCTGTAGTTGAGGGGTCATGATCCGCGCCATCAGGTTTTTTGTGTTTCAATATGGTCCATGTTAGATCATCCCTCCCCACATGAATCGGCTTCCCCAAGAGCTTGTTAATGCCCGTATGTATCTGTAAGAATGTCATTATTTTTAAGTTTACTAGATTTAGAACTCCTAAACCTAGCAAGAAGTAAATCTTAAGTAGTAGTCACCCCATCCCAGAATAACAACCATTGCATCAGCACACAATTTAAAAGTAAATCTTCAGACAAATGATTAAAACATCCTTTACTGATAACAAAAATGGGGGGAAAACACAGATTCTGAGGTTCAAATTCAAACAGCATCAATGTAAAAGTTTGAAACTTCACCAAAAAATCGAAAATGGTAAGATCGTTACAGAATTTTCTATAATCAAAATATTACAGATATTTTAAGACATAAAAATTAGATGATTCCCTAATGAAAATGACTACACATACCTCTTCGCATCTCAGACTACAAAACCAATTTACTTGAGGATAACTCTCCAGTTTCAAGAAACCTTCTTTTCTTTTTAAGCAGCCAATATGATCTGCAGCAAACATGCTCATAGATTAGAATAGATAAAAGGCTGCATATTCAGTATCACAAACTAAATAGAATTTGAGTCTACATACATCTTCTTTCACACTGTTCACAGTTCAAGATATTACAGTCCGTATCATGCTCACACTCATCACTAAATTTATTTTGGTTACAAATTCGGCAACAACATGATGGGCAGAACCAATCACCATCCGGGACCTCCTAAACAAACAAAAAAAAAACAATAACAGTAAATAAAAACTCCAAATTAAGTATTAAACATATAATCTTTACAGAAAAGAAAGCACATATTATTACCTCTAATCCTAGGCATCGAGTGTGAAAAGAAGACGGGCATTGGTCACACAGAACTAATTCCCCGCCATAATGACAAACAGAACATATATAATCGTTGTCATTAATTAATTTTTGTCTATTCCCCTTTAATTTACGAGGTTCTGTCTTGCAAAGTTTTGCATTTTGATCACTTTTAAGCTGCAATTGACAATCTAGTAACGAACGACCATCTTCAAGGAATATGTTAGCTGAAGGTCGTTTATTTGAGCTTCCAGCATGAGATTCAAACTTTGAAAGACTAAAAAGGATTTGACAACAACTACATTTAATCCCATCACGATTTACCCGGCCTTCTTTCATTGTATGCCCATCTTTCTTACAGCGGTATTGAACTTTTGATCTTGGTACAATAACATTATTATCTACCAACCAAGATAAAACGGTACGGGGGGTTTGGTGCATTGGAGAAATCTCTTCACGAGCCCTTTTACTAGACCTTAATACACGTGTTTCTCTCAAAGAACTTTCAGTTTCTTCATCCAACTTTTTCAAAAGAGATTCTTTTCTCTTCGCCACTGCTTCAATACTATAATGACCATTCTTTTTCTTGATTACAAGTTTCCCAACACCCTTTTCTTTGTCCTTTTTCACATGGTCATTTTGACTTTCTCCTCCTTCACTTCCATCGATATTTACCTCAAAACCATTCTCAGAACCATTATTATTTAGTATATAATAAATGCACGCTTGACGAATAGATTGGAAGTTTTTTCCGTCTGGTGACGTGTACATAGGCCGTCTACACATCACATCAGCATAAGCAATTAACCATCCAACTGCACGCAAATGTTTCTTTGCCCTACTCTGTAACTTACTAAAGTCAACATCTTTCCTTCGCCTCCAATCATTATTTTCATCTAAGGTAGCAGAATAATAGTCAACCACGGCCTGTGGACAGTATACAGGGTCAACCTCCACTAATGCTCGTGGTGGTGGAGGTGGTTTATGTGACGTATATTCAGACGAACAGTTACATATATCCTCACATATAACATTCAGTGAATGGTACTGCCTCCCGTTGGGAGTGGTGTAACGATATCTAGAAGCTTCCCTCTTTTTTGACACATTATAATCTCTTCTAAATTCGATTCTCCAACCTAGATACAATAAATGTTGCCTAACTTTCACTGCTAACATTTGAGGACGCCTACCATTAGTATACTCATAGTACTGAAATATTGAATCGGGACAACACTTGGGTTCAACAGCCAAATCTTCAACCAGACAAAATTCGTTCACTTGAGTCCATCCATTAACAACTGTACTTTGATTGTCATTTCGTGTGCTAACAACTTTACTTTTTGAAAATCCAGGAGGACCCATATCATCGTCATTGTCATCAAGCTCATATTGCATGGGTGACATATTAGAATCTACAGGTAGAACTGCAAGAGAATCAAAGAAAGACGGTTTGACTTTTACAATCGAATCAAGAAACTTTTTGTTTATATCCAGGATTTGATCACCTTCCCCCTGCAATCTACCAAAAAAGTCAACCATTGTTAACTTTAAATTATCTAAAATCACTTCCTTAATAGTTTCTTTCCATTTATCCGTAGCCTCACACGTCCACTCCTTAATATCTTTCCCGAAACGTTTCTTCATCCTCAATTCATACCAAATTTGTTTAACAGAAACAAGAACCGGCCATTCTAGCTCTAATTCCTCCAGAACTTGAAAAAAAACCCAATCCCCACGAAACTTCCATTCTTCAGTATCTATATTCCAGTCACGAGTCATACGTATGCTGTTAATTGAAGCCATAAGTTCATCACCAATATCAGGAAAGAAGACGGATCTTTCATCAGACAAATCATTATAGTCAAAAATAACACCTTCCCACCATGCATCCTGATGAAACACATCCACACATTGTCCATAATGAAGGCACTTCAAATTATTATTAAATCGAGGAGGCACTGGCCTTATTCTTCCACGATTACGAAAAAAAACTGGGATAGATTCCACCACATTATCGGAACCATCATCACATAAGATGTGATCGAATTTGACCACGCGATTCTGGTTTTTAATATCAATTACAGTTGCAGAGTGCCATGAGCCTTCAAAACCATCTTCAAGACTCCTTATCTGAAACCATTTATAGAAACTTTATAATTACACACACAAAATACGATTTAAATAAGCTAAAAGCAAGTCTTTTGACGCATAGAATATACTGCATGGCCCAAAATAGAACACAAATTAAGAACCACCAATCTTCTTACCATTGTATTGTATTCATAAAATTCAGAATCAATTCAAATTCTTGAAAATGTACTAAATCAAACAAAAAAAAACCCAACATTCCTCATCTTATAACATTCAATGATTAAGAAATTGCACAAAAAAATTACCCTAATCCGATTAACAACTTATACCAATACTAACTAAACTGAAATAATCCACATTCCACTTCAAAACCCCTAAATTAATGATCAAATCAACCACTGATCATGATCAAGACACGAGGTAAAACAATACAATGTAGGCAAAATCATAACATGCAATTAGTCAAACAAAACAAATGACAATAATAAATCAAAACCCATATAAAATTTACGATTTTTAACAAAACTCATATAAAGAAACACACAGATTCTAATGATGCAAATGATCTGAAGAACAAAAAAAAAAGAAAGTAAAAATTGTGGAAGAAACAATTACTTCAACTTTTTGGTGAGGCAGAAGCTTCTGAATGGGTGTAACTTTTTTTCTTTTTCTTGAAGGTTCAATGTCGTCGTCCGCCATTGATAAGGTTTTGGGGATTTGAGACTGATCTTTTTGATTCTCAGTTTTGTGTTTGGTCAAGAAACAACACCAACAACAACAAGGGTTTTAGTTTTACTACTTTCACTCGTCAATTTTTTCTTTTAAAACCCCTTAAAAAATTATAATAAATAAATAAATATTTATTAAATGAGGAGAAATATTTCCGAAACGTTGTGGCCAAGTAAGAATGAGCCTTTCTCAAAAAGAGATAGAAATAAATTAATTGATAAATTTATGTCTTATTATGCCCCTCATAACCACATGAGGTTTATTGTGTTTGTCACATGTTTTCTTATATGTTTTTTTTAAAGGGTTTTGTTAACGTATGCCCTTAGGATATACGTTAAGCTGCATTTAATGAACCCGTAATTTCCTTAAATAATATAATTTGCATTTAATACTTATTGATTCAATCTAATAATTACCTTTTATATGCATATATTAATTACAAATTCTGTTATTTAAGGAAATTATGAGTTCATTTAATGCTACTTAACGTATGCCCTAGGGCACACGTTAACAAAACCATTATTTAAAAACATTTTTTTATGGATGGATATTTACGAAAAGATAAAAAAAAAAAATCTCATGTAGAATGAATGATTTGGATAAGGAAAAAACGTATAGTTAGATTGTCGTTTAGATTTCAATTAATTTTTTTTTTAATTTGTGATGCTATTATATTTTGATTTTGATTGTTTTTATATAAAGTAAATTATGTATTCGGCTAGACTCATATAAGATAAAATTGAGTTTGGCTCGATAACTTGACAAGCTTTTATGATATGTTTTTGAGCTCATCTCAAAAATGATTCAGGGTTCCTCGCACTCGGCTCTAAAATAATCTCAAATTTATAATAAAATTATCTGTTTATATTCAAACTTCTTTAATATAAAGTTTAACCAAAAATCAGTTCAAATTACATGATATTTTTTTGTTGTGGGTTCAAGTCCAAGAGTGGACATATGTATATATTCATTAAAAAAGTGTATATCGTGGTGAGATATGTGAGTTCATTGCCTTTTAAAAAAATGTAAAACAAAAATGTAAAAAAAAATGTAAAATGGTTTAACAATAATAGAATCCAATAAAAAATATCATTCACAAATTCATCATTAGACTTCGTAAAATGGGCTCAATAACAGCTTACTTAAATTATCAAACACGATTGGATTGATATTTCAAGTTTAACTATAAAGTTCAAGCAACGGGCTCGAAGTCAATGAAAACTTTATTTGATCAAACTTTAGTTCGAGCCAAGTTAAAGTTGTTTGATGTTAGTTCGACATGTTTAATATTTTAATAAAACATTCAACTCATTTAGTGTCACCCATACCTTCGAAATACATGTACACGTGTTGAAATTTTTTTTCTTTTGTTTGTCACATGTTTTCTCATTACTTTTTTTTAATGTATTTAAATAGATTTTTTTAAACTAAATATGTGCATGGAACTTCATTTCATTTCATATATACCTATACTAGGAAAGTCTAAGCCGTGCATATGCACGACTCAGGAATCACATAAAATTATATTTTAGAAGAAAGGACATGTAGGCATGAAAACACTTTACATCACCAACGCGTGAGTGAAATGCAAGTAAAGTTGTATGTACGTGATCTACTGCTATAATAAAAATCAAATAGGTACATTCTTTACTTCTTCAAATAAATAAGGTTGCTATTTTTTTGGTATCCATATCAAAATTTAGCACTAGCTTAAAGTCAACTTTTTACTATTCACTAAATCACAATAAACAAATTTTTGAATTTTCAACTTGTGTCTAACTTACCCGTAAGATTACCACTTGGTTAACATTTTGCATATCAAACTTACATATATAGATTTTCCAGAGAGTTTATAAACAGCTATGTTGAAACGCCCAAAATTTTTTTTCCATACTGTAAACATTATTGACAATATTACTAGAATAAATTGGAAACCTCTTAGGTCCGTATAACACTTTTATCACTGGGTTATAGCTTAAATCAAAATTTGCTGGAAATGGCACAGTACCCGCCGGGTACTACCTTTACCCACCGGGTAACGGCACTAGCCGCCGGGTACTCAAATACGCAGTGGGTAGTCAGTTTTAGGCTGGTTTCTATTCAAATTGGGGCATTAGTACCCGCCGGGTACTATCTCTACCCGCCGGGTAGTCTAGCTGCAGCAGGTCTGCACATCTATTTACCAAAATACGAAACTTAAACTCGCATAACTTTTTACTAGAATATCATCAAGACCTGAAACTTTACCGACACTTCCATAATACCAAAACACAATTTTTCCTTTAAACACTTTTTCAGTTTTCGCAATAACGCAAAATCTGAGCTTATGACTACATTTCGGCCATTTTAACCACTTTTGGTGTACAAGTCAAATCACAAACCATTTACTCTTGACTTCTGACATTTTGCACACTTTTATAACATATCAACACAAACTTAAAGCAATCGACCAAAGTCCCAAACTCTTTTATCTAACTTGACTTACTCACTAGGGTCATTAACGACCCGTTTTGACCTTTTTGACCCATTTAATCAACTAGCATTCAATCAATAGAAATGACCATTTTACTACTACCTTTATACATACTTTGATCAATTCAAACCAACAACTTCATATGGCTAGTGGCTATATACTATCTTACAAACTTTCAACAAACTTCTAAATCAACTACTCGATTCCAAAACATACAGTTGACTTTTAACTTGACCACAAAAAGTTTATCAGGCGGCTTACACAGGCTTGGACCATTTCGATAATTCAAAGAGAAAGCTTATCCTTTACCTATAACAAGCTAGCAATTCCACTCTACCCTTTCGCAATGTCCTTCCCTTTCCCGCTTCCACTTGTACCTACACATGAGCTCAACTAGATAAGCATTTTGCTTAGTGAGAATATGATTATCTAATCAAATACAATGCATTATTGTCGCACCCCCAAATTTACAGTGCGGAAGCGATACGGGCCGGGGCGCGACTAATCCGGAAATCACAGCACAAAGATAAAGCGAACGACTCTATATGAGACGTTTTGGAAATAATACAAAATTAGTTACATTGTCATAATCAAAAGTTTACATTAGTTATGAGTTCGCAAATGACCTTAGAGATTTCAATACATAACTAGTAATACAAGGATAATGCAAAGAAATCTCCAAACAGTTGTATGCATGCGACTCGAGCTATCTGTCCTGATTGTGTGCAGTCCTACTGCTGCAGTAAACCTGAGAATATACACTAAAATGGGTCAACATAATTGTTGGTGAGTTCATAGGTTTTGATAGTTGAAAATCGTTAAAATTATAATATCGATATTGTAAACCACAGGATTTAAAGTATTGCTCCCTTGCAATATTGTAAAAGTAAGTCACGAGATATTGATAGTTGTATTGCTTCATAGCAATATTGTATATATATAATCATGAGGTTTAAATATTCGTATTGCCCTACCGCAATATGTTAAGTGTAAGTTATAAATGTTGTACTGTTGTGTTGCCCTACCGCAATATATGAATATAGATCACAAGATCTAATCAGTTGTATTGCTCTACCAGCAGTGAGGTACTAGTATGTCTTAAGGCATAGGCTATTGCTCCACTGCAATAAGTATACGTATTTCATATGTTTGCAAATAGTTATGCTACCCTATCGGTAGTAAGGCAAATGTAAATCACAAGATTTAATTGTTTGTACTGCTATACAGCAATAGTTGTTTTGTATTGCTTTACCGCAATATCATTTTGTGTCACTTAACCGTGACATCGTTTTGTATCACTTAACCGTGATATCGTTTTGTATCACTGAACCGTGATATCGTTTTGTATTGCTTTACCGCAATATCGTGTTGTATCACTCAACCGTGATATCGTTTTGTATTGCTTAACCGCAATATCGTGTTGTATCACTTAACCGTTTTGTATTGCTTTACCGCAATATCGGGTTATATCACTTAACCGTGATATCAGTTTATATTGGGAGTGGCACAACATGCTCAAATAGTTTACTGTACATCAAGTAGGCATGAGCATATCGGAAGTAGCACTTCGTGCTCATGTAATTATCATGTTTATCAAGTTTGCATGTGTGTGTCATAAGTAGTACCATGTGCCCGTATGGTTATCATGTACGCGTGTGTAAATCAAGAGTGGCATAAATGCCCCGATAGTACAAACAGTTGTCACGTATCGCTCAAAGACAGCACAATGTGTCTAAATAGTATATAAGGTGACCACAAGGTTGTCGGAAGTGGTACCATGTACTCAAACAATGTATGATACTACTAGGTGTTCGTAGTTTCGAGTTTAACAGGTAATGATGCCTCTAGTGGATGTTTACTCAAGTACTAGTCTAACCCTAGTAATTATGGAACGACGATGTAGAGGCATTTGGTTCCTAAAAGTTATAACTGTAAGAAGTCTAAATGTTTTCCAGTTCTTGTATACTTAACTCATCCAAAAGTATATTTGAGAAACTCATTGATGGTTTAAATCTAACATGTTTATTATAAACATCAGGTAAACAATTTGCGTTCAGGAAAAAACTATGAAATTAGTGCATGCATTCTCACCCCAATAACAGTAAAACGGTTTAAAAGTGGGGCTATGAACTCACTTGTGGGTGCTAGCGTTTCCAACACACGTGTGTTGTCCCAACAGTAACCTCCTAGCGTCTTAAACATGCGAGGTTATATAAGTAAGCGACTAATCAGTCGGTCTAGGCTAGTTGTTCAAATATTCGTTTGTTGTTTAAGTTTAGAATTTGTGTACGGGGATCCGGGGGCAGCGCCCCTGGTAGCGGGGTCCAAGGGGTGGCAACCCCTGGCGAGGTCTGTTGGTCCCGATCAGGTCGGTGTCGTTAACGATAACTAACCGGTCGCAACAGCGGGTTTTTAATTTATAAGGCTGGGGCCTAGGGTTACTATTATGCTAATCAAAGGGCTAGCAAAGGATAAGTATGACCTAGTATCGTTCTTCAAAGCGCGACAAATTGAAATTAGGGGATTTAGAAACTTTTATGTATTTAGCTAGGGATAAGAGAATTGGTTTTGGTTTTGGGTTTTCTATCCTAAATTAAACTAAACTAAACTAAACTAAAAAGTGGAGGTTACAACGGGCGTTCAGTGATTAAAGCGATTGTCTACTATGAAGTGGTTTAGGTGATGTTAAATATGAAGAGTTCTAATGAGGATAAATTCGTAAGTTAATGTGAGTTATTACTGCAATCCTTCTATCGGACTGACGCAGAGATGTCCACAATCAGGCAGACAGCATGTCACATGGGTTGCAGAATATATTAAAACATACACCGAAAGTTCTATCAAATGTGTGCCCATATTATCCGACAGTTAATCTCGAATCCTATTCCCCAATCTCGGTCGTCAGAGATGTTCGAATCATGGCATAGTTTGTTGAATAAACAATCTTATGAACGGGTTTTACCCTCGCCGGAATAGGTTGGAATAACTGGTCTAGGCGGCCGGATAATACGTCATCACTTATTCGTACGAGTTATCAACATTACTCAAGTATGCAGGAAAACAGGGATGATTTATACTACAGATGGAAACCTAAGTAATACATTTGTTATTCGATTCATAATATAACTACCTTCGGTCGTTCTTGACTTCCATACATTTGTACTCCGCCATGAGCGTTTCCAGTACTATATCGAAGAACAGTCGAATAGGGGCCGTCATATTATTTCACGATAATCAAGGCCGTTTGTATTTCACTATTATGATAATCCTAAGGCAACAATCAAACAAGAACGTGCAATAAGACGATCAAAGCAACAGTTCAATATAAGCATGCAAAAGTATTACTTGGATCGAGGATATTCCGAAAGTTGTCTCAAAAATATCGTCTATATGAATTTAATCTTAATCTACCTCTATTCCCATATTCCGTGTCTCTTGGATCCTATTTTGGTCTAGAGAACACCGGCCATGCCGAGCTCAATGATTCAATCTAACATAGTATAACTAAGTGACCCATACCCTATGAGTTAGCTACGTTCATTTTTGGATAAGGTTTTAGTCACAACATGAGTTGTACAGATAAACGATAAAGATTTAATTCCTACATCTATTTGTAATATAAGCCATCCGCAGTCTCATAACATACAACATAATCACATATTTAAAACTTTCTAAACGACTATCATAGCAGACAATTGAGTTATCTAATTAATCATGGCAATTCTAGCATGCATATTTAAATTTATAAAATAAAGAACGAACATATTTAAATACGATAGATAGATTAAAACCTGGAAAGGTGTACAATAACTCGTAGCTAAAATGCGTCCCAGAGCACCTCCATACAAATCTTCCTTAGTTAATTAATTAGCTATTCTAATTAATTAAACTAGCCTAAAGGAAGAACTACTAGTTTTACAAGTATGAGAAAGAAAAGATATGAGAAGTATGGAGTGTTTCCAAGGTGTGGAAGGTGTGTGTTACAAATGAATCATAAGCCCCTATTTATAGGAGAAATTTGGCTCATTTTAGCAACTTGGGGCACACGTTAGTAAAAGGTGGAAAAGTTGCTAGCACATGTACCCTAAAGTGCGTAAAGGTCTAGCACGTGTACCCTAAAGTTGCGAAAAGGTCTAGCACGTATACCAGGTGAGTACGAGCAAGGACAAAAAAGCAGACGGGGATGGGGGAGGTGCAGCCGGCGGCGCCAGCCATGTGGCCGGCGGAGCTGGTGTGGTGGCCGGCGGCGGCCGCCGTGCTGCCGTCCCAGTTCGCCGTCTTTTGCTTCGTTTATTGATTCGCGCGTATCTTCTTCGTTATGCGTCCGTTTTCGTCGATTCTTTTTGCGTTGGATTCGTTTTTCATAAACGAAGAATTTGATGAAAAGAAACGCCTGGAATGTGTCTCTAATCTTTAGATGTCTTGTGCAAATCGTTTGAATCTTCCGACGTTCGTAGAATCTTCGTTCTTCATCCGTTTTTGTTGATTCTTCTTCTGTTGGATTCTTATTTTGAAAACGAACATCATGGATAAGATGGATCTTGGTTTTGGGGTCTTTATCTCTAAATCTTGTTTCGGATGCCTTGAATCTTCAACTGTGCGTGGAATCTCCGTTTTTCATCCGTTTTGCTCAATTTTTCTCGTGCAACTTCATTTTGACCGTCTTGCCAAAGTTTCATTGATTTGTGCATTATTTGAGTCCGAATGCCAAGTATTGTTCCAGAATGAGAGAGATATCGGTGGTAAAAACATGACTTTTTATGCGATATCAAGTATCCCACACTTAGAGTTTTGCTTGTCCTCAAGCAAATCTTCAGGAAAACTGCTTTGAAAGTCTGGAAGGGCATCTTCGTATCCTGGAGAACTTTGATTCCTGTAGGCTGGGTGAAAAGATTTTAAACGGGGTTTTAACCCTTGATGTTTCCCCAAACTACTGGTTCTGACAAGCTCTCTTTTCAATCTTCATGATGTAAGATATACATGACTGGGGCCCTCACAGGTGGTCACTCAATTCACTCAAGTGTATCGGGTTTCCTAACTTCTAATTCACTCAGGGGCCAGTCATGTAGCTCTTTTGTCATCATAAGCTTGGTCGAGAATCAAATCTGCAATACTTAAATGGGGACGGTGCTAATTATCCCTAGACATTCGCAAGAGGGTAAAGATGATGTATGGAAGAATGGTTTTGATATAGCCTAAGAATTTGTCTGTGACGACTTTTCTTTGACGTTTTAGTGATATCTCTTTTTGGATTTCTCTCTTTGAGAGCCTTCTTTTCGTAGCCTTTTCCTCTTTTGAAGAACCTTTCCCTTGGCTTTAAATGATCCTTGGGTTTTTAGTTCTTTGATTCTTCTGGCAGCTTGGCTTTAAATGCAATCAGATAGAAGATATGTCACATGGATAGTAAACACAAACAATTACAATACACCGGAAGTTCTCCCAAATGTACTGAACACATCGGCCAACGGCTACCCTCGAATCCTATTCCCCAATCTCGGTCATCAGAGATGTCCGTATCATGGCATGGTCTATTGAATAAATTGTCGCATAAACAGGTTTTACCCTACCGGAATAAGTTGGGGCAATCTGGTCATAAACGGTTGGCCAAACATGCCATCATTCGTTCATAATATTATAATTAAAATATAAACAGAAATTCATTTAGCACATTCATAGTATTGCTTCGTAATATAACTACCTTCGGTTGTCCCAGACTTCCGTACGTTTGTACTTCGCATAAAGCGTTTTCAGCACTATATCCGGGAACAGTCGAATAGGGGCCGTCACATTACTTCACAATATTTAATATCATCCCATTATAACTATCTAAATCATGGCAAACATATAAGCAACTACTCGCAGATCATGGCAATAAACATTTCTAATGTAAATAAATCATAAACATCAAACAAGAACATTACGAATAATTAATAAAAGAAAAGGATAGATATTACCCGTAATTATTGCGAGCAAAACGATGCTTATATTACTTCCAAATATTCCAAAGCGTTACATTGCTAAGCTAGATACTACTAACTACTACATAATTAATCTCCTACTTATCTCTCACCAAATTAATTAAATTAACTTAGAGAGAGAAAGTAGAGAGAAAAAGAGAAAATAAAAGTTGAGAGAAATTGATCTTTGAGTATGTAGAAATGTGTGTAAGGTGTGTGTTGTCAAATGAACCAAAGGCACCTATTTATACTTGAATTTTGGTGCACTTTAGCAACTTGGGGCTTACATTAGCAAAAGGTGAAAAAAGGTCTAGCACATGTACCCTAAAGCGCAGAAAGGTCTAGCACATGTACCCTAAAGTCGCGGAAAGGTCTGGCACATGTACCAGGAGAGTACGAGCAAGGACGGAAAAGCAGCCAAGGGATGGGTGGAGTCCAGCTGGCTGCGGCTGGCTGCCAGCCGGCGGCTGGTGGCTGCCGCCCGTCCCGGTCCACCGTCTTTTGTTCATTTCTTGTTTCGTGCGTATCTTTTTTGTTATGAGTCCGTTTTCATTGATTCTTTTTGCGTTGGATTCGTTTTTCAAAAACGAATACTTTGATGGAAATAAATCCCTGAAATGTTTCTCTGATCTTTAGATGTCTCGTGCGAATCATTTGAATCTTCCGGTGTACGTAGAATCTTCGTTCTTCATCCGTTTTTTTTTATTCTTCTTCTGTTAGATTCGTATTTTGAAAACGAAGACTTTGGATAAGATAAACCTTAATGATGGGCACTTTGTCTCTAAATTTGTTTCGGATGCCTTGAATCTTCAACTTTAAGTGGAATCTTCGTTTTTCGTCCGTTTTGCTTGATTTTTCTCGTGCAACTTCATTTTGACCTTCTAGGCAAAGTTTCATTGATTTGTGCATTATTTGAGTCCAAATGCCAAGTATTGTTCCAGAATGAGAGTGATATCGGTAGTAAAAACATGACTTTTTATGCGATATCACTTGTCCCGTTGCATCAACACGCAACCAAGACCTTGGTGTGAGGCATCGCAGTATACCATGAAGTCATCGTTGCCTTCGGGTAATGATATAATGGGTGCACTGCAAAGCTTTTGTTTCAATAGCTGAAATGCTGACTCCTGCTTATCAGTCCAATTGAACTTCTTTTCCTTCTGAGTCAGTGTCGTGAGAGGTTGGGCTATTTTTGAGAATTTCTCTATGAAACCTCGATAGTAACCATCCAGTCCTAAGAATTGGCGTACTTTGGTCGGCGTTGTCGGTGCTTGCCAACACTTGATAGCCTCAATCTTTGATGGATCTACGTGAATTCCCTTACTGTCAATCACATGACCAAGGAATTGAACGGTTTGCATCCAGAACTTACATTTGGAGAACTTAGCATACAACTTTTCGTGTCTAAGAAGTTCTAGAAGGGTTTTGAGATGTTGCGCATGTTCGTGTTCACTACGCGAGTAAATAAGAATGTCATCGATGAAGACAATGACGAACTTGTCGAGGTATGGTTTGCACACTCGGTTCATAAGGCCCATGAATACAGCCGGTGCATTTGTTAAACCAAATGGCATCAATTGAAATTCATAATGTTCGTAACGAGTTCGGAAAGCAGTCTTTGGGATGTCGATGTCGCGAACTCGTAACTGATGATAACCTGATTGTAGATCTATCTTCGAATAGAAACTTGACCCTGTAGTTGATCGAACAGATCATCGATACGGGTTAGTGGATAGCGGTTCTTGACGGTTAATTTTTTCAACTCTCTGTAGTCGATACACATCCTGAATGAACCGTCCTTAATTTTCACAAACAGGGGTCTAATAAATCTTTTGTCTAGAAGTTCCTGCAATTGAGTGGACAACTCCTGCAATTCGGATGGGCTAAGCGATAAGGTGCTCGAGCCACAGGTGCTGCTCCGGGCACAAGGTCGATTGAGAACTCAACTTGTCTCGGTGGTGGAAGACCAGGCAAGTCTTCGGAAAAGATTTCTGGAAAGTCTCGAACAATGGGAACATCCTCAAGTCGCTTCTCCTCCGACTTTTTTGCCATGATGTTGGCGAGGATTGCCTGATAACCCTTTCTCAAATACTTTCGGGTTTTTATGCAGGAAATGATATTCAATCTCGTCCCACCGATCTCCCCTTGTATGACTAAATTACTACCAGTGGCGACAGGAATGCGAACAATTTTATCGTAGCAGACGATTTCAGCGCGGTGCTTGGACAGCCAGTCCATGCCAACAATGACGTCGAAACTTCCGATCTCGACAGGTATAAGTTTGATAGAAAAGAGCTCGTCGGATCGATTTAAAGTGCAATTAGGTATTACACTGTCGGTCTCTATGAGTTTACCATTAGCTAACTCTACCATGTACTTAACATCTAAAGCAATAAGAGTGATGTCAAGCAACAGACTAAACTCATCAGATATAAAACTCCTATCAGCACCAGTATCAAATAGAATAGAGGCAGTAAGATTGTTGAGAAGGAACGTACCCGAGACCACATTCGGGTCCTGACGGGCTTCCTTAGAGTTCAGCACGAAAGCTCTTCCCTTAGCAGTGTTGTTGCCCTTGTTCTTCAACTTTTGGCACTCATTCCTAAAGTGTCCCGTGTCTCCTCACTCATAGCAGGACTTAGGTTTGCCAGTGGTGGTGTTGGCATTGGTAGATCTACAGTCTTTGGCCATATGCCCATACCTTTGACATTTTCCACAAGGAGTACCGCAAGGACCTTCATGATGTTGGCGGCACTTTGCACAGAAGGGTTTATTCCCAGTGTAACCCTTATTAGACTCAGAACCATGGTTGGAGACCTTATCAGAATCAGCCCTCTTAGATGATGGTTGGTTTTGATTGGGGTTTCCAGATCACTTTCTTTTGTTATCCCCAGAGTTGTTCCCAGTGTTTTTAGCAACAGATGTTCCTTGGCGAACCATTTGGGCCATCAGTTTATGTGCCATACGCACAATACCATGAAATGTGGGGAAATTGGATGAAGTAACGATCCCCTGAATTTGTGGAGGAAGTCCCCAGAGATAGCGTTCAATACGCTTGGATTCCTGATCAACCATAGATGGACACAGGTGTGCCAATTTATTAAATCGAGAGGTGTAACCAGCAATGTCATTGCCTTGAGTAGTGAGTTTCCAAAATTCAGCCTCGAGTTGTTGAGTCTCATCCCTAGGACAATACTCGTCCTTGAGCATTTTCTTCAGTTCATTCCAAGGAGTTTTGAGAGCAATATCAATGCCCACAAATTGAGCATAATTGTTCCACCAGGTCAGAGTATCATCCATAAAGGTGTAGGTGGAGAACTTGACTTTGTAGTCCTCGGGACAGTTACAGATGCGAAAGACTGACTCCATCTTTTCCAGCCAGCGCAATAATCCAATAGCACCTTCAGTGCCTTTGAAGTTCGGAGGCTTGCAGCTAAGCAAGTCCTTGTATATGCAAGGTTTTACCAGAGTGGCATTTAGTGGTGTTTCAGCACTTTCGGATCGCCGTTGCCCAACAATTAGTGCATCAGCAACCAGTTGATCAACTTCAGCTTGAGTGTACGTTCGTCGCGGCGGCATGATTCTTGAAAAAGGCAAAGAAGGAATAAATGAGTTGTTTGTACAAAATCATGATATATCACATATGTATATATATATATATATGAGGTAATATACAATAGCACAAGTGATAATCATAATTCCATAGATGATAAAGTTGAATACAAGCTGCGAGTTTTCCAAAAGATTACAGAGTATAGAGTTACAAAAGATGCCGGGAATTAGTGCATCAAGATTCGGAATTCGTCCAGATGAAAGTGATGCTATTGACAGTGTGAGTGGGGTAACGCTTAGCTTATGGAGACCTAGAAGTTCTACTTGCAATAGGTTTCAATCGTGATTCCGAAGGATAGAAATGGTGAAAGGAATACGAAATGATAATCTTCCTCGTGAGCACATGATGGTACAGCGAGATGTGTTGCAAAATTTTATACGCGTATAAATAGGTAGACGCTATTAGTTGAGAACAAAATCCCGTTCTTTATATCGAGTGACGTTGTAGTAACTATACTTGTCGTCTTCGGTGGTGTGAGCGTCAGCGAGTATATTATCATGTGAGGTCCATATATATATTCACCATATATAATAGCGTTGAAGGTAGTACGAGGGTAAGGCCTATTCATATATACCTACAGTACATATAATAGCCTAGTGCGTAGCTATCACAAAACAAGTAAGAGTCTCGGTTTCTCGTGTAGTTAGAGTCAACTATTGTATTCCTATTCAACATAACCCATTTCAGATTTCACATCATCTTCATTTAATTGTACATAGTTGATCAGGCTATGTTAAATTAAACTCGTATGATGAAATCCCTGAACTAGTTATACCTAATAAGGAATATCGCCTAACGGTCATAGTCTAGGCCCACTAAATGAAACCTAGTTCACTATAACCTTAGGCTCTGATACCAATATGTCGCACCCCCAAATTATGATGCGGAAGCGATTCGGGTCGGGGCGCGACTAATCAAATATTGTGACACCCGATAAAGTAAGGCTAGTTATTAGTACCTAATCACTTGTTAATACATGTAATTAGTTCTATGTTAGGCTAATTGTATGTAACATTATATATATATATATATATATATATATATATATATATATATATATATATATATATATATATATATATATATATATTTGAGATATATATACACGTACGCGATTAAGTTTAATCGTGCATTATTATATCGGCCGAACTCCGATACACTTTCATGCGGACGTTGGTGAAACTTTTTAATAAATAACATAAATCTATTTGGCGATTAAATAGTACTCCCTCCGTCCCAATTTAATTGTCCCCAGACAAAAAACACGCAGTTTAAGAAAACATTAACTTCTCTCTTACTTTTTGATAAGATTACAGTTTTACCCTTTACTTTTTACCTACTTTTTTGTCCTACATATATAAAGTAAGGGTGTAAAAGGATTTTATCTCATCATTTTTATCCATTTATGGAAGTGGACAATTAATTTGGGACAGCCCAAAATGGAATACTGGACTATTAATATGGGACGGAGGGAGTAGCTATTTACATTATATTATTATTATTATTATTAATATACGAAACAATGTACATTTTGTTTAAAACGTAACCGACACAAATTAAACGCGTGAGATACGCCCGACAAATCAAATAATCTTAATTTATATTTTTATAACTTCAAACAAAGTATTTTGATTAAATACTTTCATTATAAATAGCGTATTTTAAATCAATGACAAAAACGTGCACATTTAATGCCACGCGATAAAACGACCGATACACAAACACATAATCAAAACCCGACATGCTACCAAACATTTTTATAAATGTTTTCCAAGTATTATGATTAATACTTCAAGTTAAAAATATAGGGAATCAATGGTTAGTTAAAACGCGTACGTATAACGTATAACGTATAAATAAATGTTTAAACGATCGGGTAAACAAATACGGATATAATACCAAGTGAGGAGACAAGATTTAAATACCAATCTTGCCTCCCCAATATTTTAATTAAAGACTACAAACAAGATCCACCAAAAGTGGATCTTGTTCTTGACATTAAACCTCAAACAAACTCCACCAATTACTCATTCTTGCATCCTCACCCTCTCACTATTTCCTCACCCTTAACCACGACTTTATGCTGGTTTTTTCAGCCTCCACAACCACCAAGATCATCACCATAATCCACCATACAACCGCCATAGAGCCACCATCGGCCGCCACTCGGAAAATCAAGAAAACGCAAGGAAAAGAGCTCTCGGCTTAGTTTCTTCGTCTCTTCATCATTTTCTTTGTAAGGAACTTCATCACTCATTATTTTTTCCCTTTTAACATATATATACATGTTAGTATGCTCACTCAACCATAAAATGTCCAAATAATTAACCGAAACACGATTTAAAACTCGAAAACTGGAGCTTAATCTTCCTGTCCAGATTCTGTTCTAATTTAAACGATTTTTCTAAAATTCATTTTAACATGAAAATAGATGTTTCTTAAGCCTAAAATATAGTAAAAGAAGTAAGGTTTCTAACAAAATTTGTTTCGTAACGTTTTGACTTCGTTTGCTATTTTAAAATAATTTTCTCCGGCGACATAGCATCACTGTTCCGGCTGACAGAAAATTCTGTCTGCTTCTCGGGACTATATCTCGATTTGTATACCTCAAAAACGTATGAGACTACTTGGGAAATCTTGGTAATTTTGTTATATACAAAAAGTTCTTCTTTGGCCTTTTCCAGAAATACATCCATTTTCGTGGATAACCCGACCTTTGAGCTGTTATCAGATTTTGTCGATAAACGAGTTTGGTTCTTACGCAAAATTATTAAAAATACTAAATGAACCTATGTAATCATGATAAAGTGCAAAAATGAACTAGACATATATATTATCAGCTGTGATTTTTGGTGTGGCTTGGTTCGGACTAAAAAGGGTAGAAAACGAGAGGCTCGTCGAGTCAAAAATCTGGAAAACATGAAACTAAGGGCTGTTTTGGTAGTTTGGTAAAAGTGACACTTCGAGACATCCACGAAACATAACGACAAGTTATATAAACCTTTTTTGACATATTAGGATTTGTGTAAAAGTTTCAGTTCAAACGGTGGTCGTTTGACCACTTTCCCGAACCCGAACTCAAACCCAAACCCTTGACTTTCGGACTAAAACTTACATTCGGACACATATACACTTTCGGACCTAGACACCTTCGGACTACAAACATTCGGACATAAATATATATATCTTCGGATATATATAAAAGTACTCGCTTTTGAAAATGCATAGGTATATACTTTTACAAGTAAACAAAATGATGAGACGCATAATAATAATACTTGGAATTATTATTACAAAAAAACTCACCAACGGGCCGTACGTATTTACAAAATATAAACAATCCAAAACTAATCATTTGGACATTACTAGTTGAACGAGTAACTAGCATAGATGGTCTGTTAAGACATCTAATCATTACTATAACCTTGCGCGTTTATGACGCCCGGCAGGGTCGGTCGTTGTAACGACATCAAATCTGTGTGAATCATCATAATTGTTGGCTAACAATTCATCAGACTCAGATGAGTCTCATAGCCCCTATTTTAAATGCTTTTACCTAGGGGTGAGATACATGCTCTGTTTTGTTTTACATGTGAACGCAAGTATCAAATTATCACGTATGCTGCATGAGTTGTTTTCATCTAATCAATCAAAGTCCTCTGAAGCATAGTTCTGTTAATATGATTTAGCGTGAATGTTAGTGTATGGTACCATATGGGATTGACAATCCCCGTCCGAGTTAGCAAGCACTAACCTGTCAAACGGACGCATTATCATTTGTTCAGTATTGAGTGTTGATTAGGCACTCATAGAGAGGCACCTCGCTCAGGTCCTTTGAATGTGGATCCTGACCCCCCTCAGTTAAGCTCAGACTATGTGCTCATGGCAGTGATACTCATCATTTATCTATTTACTTGTTTGTAAATCATTGTGTTAAATCTTGCGGTTCATAAATCATATCTTATCATATTAAACCTGTGAGCTCACCAGCTTTATAGCTGACCTTTTTAGCATGTTATCTCAGGTACTCAGCAGTAGGTTGGACTGCCCATCAGGATACTTTAACTCGAGTCGCATGCAATCATTAAACATCAAGAGATTTCCTTGCATATCTATATTTTGTATGATTGGAAATGTACTATAATCTCTCAGGGTAATCATGTGAACTCAATATAATGTAAACAGTTTGTAAACTCTTATGTTATATCAATGTATTTTGTAAACGACGTATATAGAGTCGTTCATTATATATCTTATGTGCTTGATTATTGATTAGTCGCGCCCCGACCCGATTCGCTTCCGCAACCCAAATTAGGGGGTGCGACATATTGGTATCAGAGCCTAAGGTTATAGTGAACTAGGTTGCATTAGTGGGCCTAGACTATGACCGTTAGGCAGTATTTTCTATTAAGTAAGATTGGTTCAAGAGTTACATCATACAAGTTTAATTTAACATAGCCTGATCAACTATGTACAATTAAATAAAGATGATGTAAGGCTTGAAATGGTTATGCTGGAATAGGGATACATTAGTTGACTCTGACCACGAGAGAAACCGGGACTCATAATTGTTTGTGCTAGACACTCATAAGACTATTATGTGATATAAGTATATATACATACATAGTCATCGCTCAAGCACTGTACGCTAGTCTATTATATATTATATATATAGGCACTCACATTTCCAAACACTTTGTCATAGAAATGGCAAACACACCCACCGAAACATCTTCTACTTCATCCCACTCTCGACAACATCTCTTGGGATCACGAAACTCATAGGTAGCTAGGAGGACCACCGAGTCACTTCGAGCTAGACCTTATCCAACTCACAACAATTCAAATAACCAGGCTAGTCAGCACGCAGTTGCTAGTCAGTAGAGATGGTTATTCAACACCTCTTGATTGTTCTATAATGTTGATTGTCATATTGTGATGTTGTATATTACCGCATTTATATATGTACATCTATGATAATCATCATTTATGGACAATCTCTCACGAACCCTATCATTCTATTCTCAGGAAAATCATGCCGTCAAAGTCAAGGACTTACACCGATGCCCAGATGGCATCCCTCATTTCCCAGGCAGTAACTGAAGCCTTGGCGCGACAATCGTCAGAGACCTCTAGAAGGAATAGTGATACCGTCGATACCACTCCTACTGCCAAGCCTTGTTCCTACAAGGACTTCCAGAACTGCAAACCCTTGAACTTTAAAGGAACTGAAGGAGCCATCGGCCTAATCAGATGGTTTGAGAAGATGGAGTCCATCTTCCACATCAGTAAATGTGCGGAAGGGGATAGAGTTCAGTTTTCCACATGCACCCTTGCTGACGGTGCCCTCACATGGTGGAACTCGTATGCCCAGTCTGTGGGTATCGACACCGCCTATCTACTCCCATGGGAGGATTTGAAGAAAATGCTCATGGATGAGTATTGCCCAACTGAAGAACTCCAGAAGCTAGATGAAGAGTTCTGGCATCTCAAGGTCCAAGGAACAGACATTGTTGGATACACTACCAGGTTCCAACAACTTGCAACCCTTCGCCCAGCCTTAGTAAGCACTGAGACTGACAAGGTCAAGAGGTACATCCGCGGTCTTCCAGAACCTGTCCGGGGGAACGCCGCCTCTTCCAATAAAACCACTATTTAGGGAGCAATCCGATTGGCCCATGAACTCATGGCTATGCAAGAGGGCCAAGAAACACCTGTCTCATTTTCTGGGAACAACAACAAGAGGAAATGGTCTGGAAATCAGAATCAGCAAACCTTCAAAAAGACTGAGACTGTCAAGAATGACACATCGGGGACTGCAGAAAGGAAAGGGTACACTGGAAGTAAGCCCTACTGTTCCAAGTGCAACCGACACCATGATGGTCCTTGTGGTACCCCCTGCAACAACTGCAAGAGGTATGGACATCTTACCAAGGACTGCCGAGCACCTGCAACCAACCCCACTGTCAACACTAACAACAACCAACCTCGAGCCTGCTTTGAGTGTGGAAACACTGGACACTTCAGGAAGGCGTGTCCGAAGCTGAAGAACAAGGGAAATAACAACAATGCAAGAGGCAGAGCTTTTGTGCTGAACGCTGGAGACGCCCGTGAAGACCCTAATGTGGTCACGGGTATGTTTCTTCTCAACAATTTAACTGCTTCAGTTATGTTTGATACTGGTGCTGATAAGAGTTTTATATCTGAGGAGTTTAGCCCACTATTAGATATTACCCCAGTTGCCTTAGAAGCTAAGTACACTGTAGAGTTAGCTAATGGCAAATTGATTGAGGCCGATAGTGTGATACCGAATTGCACTCTAAACCTTGCAAACGAACTCTTTTCCATAAACCTTATACCTGTTGAGATTGGAAGCTTTGACATCATTGTAGGCATGGATTGGCTATCCAAGCACCGAGCTGAAATCGTCTGTTATGACAAAATTGTTCGTATTCCTCTCGTCACTGGTGGTACTTTGATCATACAAGGGGAGACTGGTGGGACGAAATTGAATTTCATATCCTGCATGAAAACCCGCAAATACCTGAGAAAGGGTTGTCAAGCAATCCTCTCTCATGTTATTGAGAAAAAGTCGGAAGAGAAGCGACTTGAGGATGTGCCCATCGTCAGGGACTTTCCAGAAGTCTTTCCTGAAGAATTTCCTGGTCTTCCACCACCGAGGCAAGTTGAGTTCTCAATCGACCTTGTGCCCGGAGCAGCACCCTTGGCACGAGCACCATATCGCTTAGCCCCTTCGGAACTTCAGGAGTTGTCTATTCAGTTACAGGAACTCCTGGATAAGGGTTTTATAAGACCGAGTTCTTCACCTTGGGGAGCTCCGGTCCTGTTTGTGAAAAAGAAGGACGGTTCACTCAGGATGTGCATCGACTACAGAGAGTTGAACAAATTTACCTTCAAGAACCGTTACTGTGACAACCGTCAATTTAGGACTATAATTTAGTGCCTAATCAAGTGTAATACATGTAATTAGTTATGTGTTAGGCTAATTAATGTATCAATTATTATATATATTGTTGAGTATATATCTACAATTATGCGATTTGTTTAGATCGTACGAGTTTCAAATCGAATGAAATTCGATTACAATAAATGCGGACGTTGGTGAACAAATTTATTAAGTAATACAAATATTATTTAATAAATCAATTTATTCAAAAATATTATTTATAATAATATTTCGTATCCAAGTTTTATCAAACAATTTATATAAACGTGAATAAAATGTAATTGCGCAAACAAAACGATACAATTCATCTTTTATAATGTAAATACTAAATAGTAAGTAAAATACTTCAACAAAAATACTGAATAATTATTCACATTTTAAAACGTATATTAAAACATAGAAAATAAATATTTAACGTTTAAACGACGGAGAAAACGAACACCACACGGAGCGCGGAGGTTCAGGCTGAGAGTTGGAACTCTCAACCAAAACCACCTACACTTTCACTTTTTCTTTCATTTTCATTTCTCTTTCTCTTTCTTTCTTTCTTTTTCTCTCCACTTAACCACCACCACCATCTTTAACATCACCATCAAAATCGACAAAAGGGAACACCAAACGACCTCGGATCTTCAAACCCGTTTGGAATAAAAGAACCACCACGTCTCGATCTATCATCCTATCTTTCCGGATTTTCATTTCATCACTTTGTAAGTTTCCGACAATTTACGAAATCTCTCGATTTTACTTACTTTTCATATATTATTGTTTGTATAAGTTTAATATGTCCCTATGAGGGTTGGGTAAAAGAATCAGACCAAACGGAAACCCGAAAACACGTTTTTGGCTCGAAATCCGTCAAACAGGTGATAGTGTCGCATGGACGAACCCAGATATGCGACACTACCAGCGTCACTCCTTAAGTGCCGCTATACCTCTGATACCGACACTCCTTAAGTGTCGCATAAGCTCAAATGTTGGCCTCTGACCGTCACTACTTAAGTGACGCCTATATATACCTAGCGACACTTGTTAAGTGCCGCCATATCCTTTTAGCCGACACAACATACCGTCACTAGATAAGTGACGCCCTATATTCTGTACCGAAACTTCATAAGTGTCACCCATATTTCCTTTTTGATCTATACCCGTCACTCTACGAGTGACGCCATACTATTTTACCCGACACTTCGTTAGTGTCGCTATGATACACGTCACTTCTTAAGTGACGCCTAAAAGTCCGAAATCATTCTTTTATACGACACTCCATAAGTGCCGCCGTTATGCTGAACCCGTCACTACTTAAGTGACGCATACCATGTTACACGACACTACACTAGTGACGCTATACCTTCAAATCTGACATTGAACCCGACACTTCGGTAGTGTCGCATGAACTGCCTTAGTGACGCCTATAGTGACGCATAAAACAGCAGGTTTTCCAACTATTTTTACACCAAGTGTCGAGATTTTTCAACTTCAAATGCTTATTCAATACGACTTTTAGAACATAATGGGACTTGTATTTCAAGTGTAACACTTCAAAAACAAGACGACAACAACAACATTTTTATTTCAACAATTCACCAACGGTCCGTACGCGTTTTCAAAACATACTTCAAAATCAAACAAGTCGTTGTAACTTGTATCAACTTAATCAAACAAGTCGTTGTAACTTGTACCAATTTATTCAAACAAGTCGTTGTAACTTGTATCAACTTATTCAAACAAGTCGTTGTAACTTGTATCAATTAAATCAAACAAGTCGTAGTAACTTGTAACAATACAATCAACCAAATCGGGGTAATTTAGACATTAAGTTAGACAAACAATTACAATGGTAGTCTTTCGAGATACCAATACAATTAATGACAATTTAAGTGTCGTGGACACATTCAGGTTTCAAGTCTTTGGACACCAACACACTGCTAATTACTTCAAGTTTAATTGCTTAACATTTCAAGACTCAGGTGAGTTTCATTGCCCCATTTTCACTGCTTTACAACTAGGGGTGTGATATTACTACTCGATTTTGTTTTACAAGTAGAACGCAAGTGCCAAACTTCAAATACTACATGAGTTTCAAGCTAATCAATTTAAAGTCCTCCATAAGCATAGTCTCTAGTATTTTATAGCGTGAATGTTAGTATATGATATCATATGGGATTGACAATCCTCATCCGGGTTAGCACGCACTAACCGGTCAAACGGATGTATTAGCATTTGGGAAGACGAGTGTTGATTAGGCACTCGTAGGAGGCACTCCAAGTTAGGTTTCCTTAATTGGGCCTGACAAATCAAGTTAAGCTCAGACTATGTGCTCATGGACAGTATAACTTTTATTTTGCTTAATTGCATTTTAAATTCAATATAAATCTTGCGGTTCTGACAACTATACATTGACATACAAACCTGTGAGCTCACCAGCATTTTCGCTGACCCATTTTAGTATTTATCACAGGTACCCAGCAGTAGGTTGACTGCACAAGCAGGAACTATTAGCTCGAGTCAGCATTCATACAACTAGAGATTGGATTGCATTATTATATTTTGTAAAAGTAATTATGCTTTGTAATCTCTCAATTTCAGGAATCGAGCTAATGTAACTATATTTTGATGTGACACTTACTTTATCTATACAAGTTTAAAACGACGCATATAGTGGTCGTTCATTATATCTTATGTGCTTTGTGTATTGATTAGTGACACCTAAATCAAGCTTCCGCAAATCATTAAATTTGGGGGTGTCACAGTTACCCACTTCCCCGTATTGATGACATATTCGACCAACTTCAGGGGTCGAGCTTTTATTCAAAAATTGATCTACGGTCAGGTTATCATCAACTGCGAGTTCGCGACGAAGATATTCCAAAAACAGCTTTCCGAACTCGCTATGGTCATTATGAGTTTCGGGTAATGGCATTTGGTTTGAAAAACGCACCAGCAGTATTCATGGATCTTATGAACCGTGTGTGTAAACCATATCTGGACAAGTTTGTCATTGTCTTCATCGACGACATTCTTATCTACTCGCTCAATGAGCAAGAGCATGCGTAGCATCTCAAAACCATTCTAGAACTTCTTAGACACGAAGAGTTATATGCAAAATTCTCCAAGTGTGAGTTCTGGATGCAAACTGTCCAATTCCTTGGTCATGTGATTGACAGTCAGGGAATTCATGTTGATCCCTCAAAGATTGAGGCTATCAAGGGCTGGCAAGCACCGACGACGCCGATCGAAGTACGCCAATTTTTAGGATTGGCTGGTTATTATCGGCGCTTCATTGAAAATTTCTCGAAAATAGCTCAACCTCTCACGACACTGACTCAGAAGGAAATGAAGTTTAATTGGACTGATAAGCAAGAGTCAGCATTTCAGCTATTGAAGCAAAAGCTTTGCAGTGCACCTATCCTATCACTACCCGAAGGTAACGAAAACTTCATGGTATACTGCGATGCTTCCCACCAAGGTCTTGGTTGCGTGTTGATGCAACGAGACAAGGTCATAGCTTACGCTTCTCGACAACTCAAGGTTCATGAAAAGAATTACACAACTCACGACCTCGAGCTGGGGGCCGTGGTGTTCGCACTTAAAATCTGGAGACATTATCTGTATGGCACAAAATGTACCATCTTCACTTATCATAAAAGCCTCCAGCACATATTCGATCAGAAGGATCTCAACATGAGGCAACGTCGCTGGATCGAGTTGCTTACCGATTACGATTGTGAGATCAAGTATCACCAGGGGAAGGCTAATGTAGTTGCCGATGCCCTAAGTCAAAAAGAGCGCACCAAACCACTTCGAGTTCGAGCCCTCAGTATGACCATTCATAATGATTTAATCATTCAAATCCTTACTGCTCAACTCGAAGCCCTGAAATTTGAAAACCTCAAAGATGAGGCCTTGCGAAACATGGAGAAGAAATTCGAAATCAAACACAACGGGGTCAAGTACTTCGCTAACCGAATTTGGTTACCTAAATTTGGAAACCTCCGAGATTTGGTGATGGACGAAGCTCACAAATCCCGCTATTCCATACATCCTGGATCGGACAAGATGTAACATGGTATTAAGGAACTATACTGGTGGCCTAACATGAAAGCTGACATAGCCACTTATGTCGGCAAGTGCCTCACATGTTCCAAAGTAAAAGTAGAATATCAGAAACCTTCTGGCTTGCTCCAGCAACTGGAAATCCCTCAATGGAAATGGGAGCAGATTTCCATGGATTTCATCACAAAACTCCCTAAGACAGCTAGCGGTTGCGACACCATTTGGGTGATCATTGATCGACTCACAAAATCGGCTCACTTTCTCGCCATCAAGGAAACTGACAAAATGGAATGCCTCACACGAATCTATCTGAAGGAGATCGTATCTAGACACGGCGTACCTCTCTCGATTATCTCAGATAGGGATAGTCGCTTCACATCCCACTTTTGGCAATCATTGCAAAAGTCATTGGGTGCTTGTTTGGATATGAGTACAGCCTATCATCCACAAACCGATGGTCAAAGTGAACGAACCATCCAAACACTGGAAGATATGCTACGAGCCTGCGTAGTAGATTTCGGTGTCAATTGGGAAAATCATTTACCATTGTGCTAATTCTCGTACAATAATAGTTACCACACAAGCATCAAGGCTGCACCATTTGAGGCACTGTACGGTCGTAAGTGTCGCTCGCCTATTTGTTGGACCGAAGTTGGAGATAGCCAACTCACTGGTCCAGAAATCATTCATGAAACCACCGAGAAGATCGTTGGTATCCAGCAACGGTTGAAAGCCGCACGTGATCGTCAGAAGAGTTATGCTGACGTGAGACGCAAACATCTCGAGTTCCAGGTTGGGGATCGAGTACTCTTAAAAGTATCACCTTGGAAAGGTGTCATCCATTTTGGGAAACGCGGGAAACTGAACCCCAGATACATTGGACCATTTGAGATCCTTGAAAGGATTGGTCCAGTAGCATATCGATTGCAGCTGCCACCCGAGCTCAGCAGCGTGCATCCCACATTTCACATTTCTAATCTCAAGAAATGCCTGTCTGATGAGACACTCATTATACCTCTCGATGAGATTCGAATCGACGACAAACTCCATTTCATCGAGGAACCAGTGGAAATCATGGACCGTGAGGTCAAACAGTTGAAACAAAGTCGTATTCCCATCATTAAAGTCCGGTGGAATTCGAGGCGTGGTCCGGAGTTCACTTGGGAACGGGAAGACCAAATGCGACTCAAGTATCCACAGTTATTCACAGACCCCACTCATACTACGACTCTGAGCTAAATTTCGGGACGAAATTCTCATAACAAGGGGAGAATGTGACACCCGATAAAGTAAGGCTAGTTATTAGTACCTAATCACTTGTTAATACATGTAATTAGTTCTATGTTAGGCTAATTGTATGTAACATTATATATATATATATATTTGAGATATATATACACGTACGCGATTAAGTTTAATCGTGCATTATTATATCGGCCGAACTCTGATACACTTTCATACGGACGTTGGTGAAACTTTTTAATAATAACAAAAATCTATTTGGCGATTAAATAGTAGTTATTTACATTATATTATTATTATTATTAATATACGAAACAATGTACGTTTTGTTTAAAACGTAACCGACACGAATTAAACGCGTGAGATACGCCCGACAAATCAAATAATCTTAATTTATATTTTTATAACTTCAAACAAAGTATTTTGATTAAATACTTTCATTATAAATAGCGTATTTTAAATCAATGACAAAAACGTGCACATTTAATGCCACGCGATAAAACGATCGATACACAAACACATAATCAAAACCCGACATGCTACCAAACATTTTTATAAATGTTTTCCAAGTATTATGATTAATACTTCAAGTTAAAAATATAGGGAATCAATGGTTAGTTAAAACGCGTACGTATAACGTATAACGTATAAATAAACGTTTAAACGATCGGGTAAACAAATACGGATATAATACCAAGTGAGGAGACAAGATTTAAATACCAATCTTGCCTCCCCAATATTTTAATTAAAGACTACAAACAAGATCCACCAAAAGTGGATCTTGTTCTTGACATTAAACCTCAAACAAACTCCACCAATTACTCATTCTTGCATCCTCACCCTCTCACTATTTCCTCACCCTTAACCACGACTTTATGCTGGTTTTTCCAGCCTCCACAACCACCAAGATCATCACCATAATCCACCATACAACCGCCATAGATCCACCATCGGCCGCCACTCGGAAAATCAAGAAAACGCAAGGAAAAGAGCTCTCGGCTTAGTTTCTTCGTCTCTTCATCATTTTCTTTGTAAGGAACTTCATCACTCATTATTTTTCCCTTTTAACATATATATACATGTTAGTATGCTCACTCAACCATAAAATGTCCAAATAATTAACCGAAACACGATTTAAAACTCGAAAACTGGAGCTTAATCTTCCTGTTCAGATTCTGTTCTAATTTAAACGATTTTTATAAAATTCATTTTAACATGAAAATAGATGTTTCTTAAGCCTAAAATGTAGTACAAGAAGTAAGGTTTCTAACAAAATTTGTTTCGTAACGTTTTGACTTGGTTTTCTATTTTAAAATAATTTTCTCCGGCGACATAGCATCACTGTTCTGGCTGACAGAAAATTCTGTCTGCTTCTCGGGACTATATCTCGAGTTGTATACCTCAAAAACGTATGAGACCACTTGGGCCTTTTCCATAAATACATCCATTTTCGTGGATAACCCTACCTTTGAGCTGTTATCAGATTTTGTCGATAAACGAGTTTGGTTCTTACGCAAAATTATTAAAAATACTAAATGAACCTCTGTAATCATGATAAAGTGCAAAAATGAACTAGACATATATATTATCAGCTGTGATTTTTGGTGTGGCTTGGTTCGGACTAAAAAGGGTAGAAAACGAGAGGCTCGTCGAGTCAAAAATCTGGAAAACATGAAACTAAAGGCTGTTTTGGTAGTTTGGTAAAAGTGACACTTCGAGACATCCACGAAACATAACGACAAGTTATATAAACCTATTTTGACATATTAGGATTTGTGTAAAAGTTTCGGTTCAAACGGTGGTCGTTTGACCACTTTCCCGAACCCGAACCCTTGACTTTCGGACTAAAACTTACATTCGGACACATATACACTTTCGGACCTAGACACCTTCGGACTACAAACATTCGGACATAAATATATATATATCTTCAGATATATATAAAAGTACTCGCTTTTGAAAATGCATAGGTATATACTTTTACAAGTAAACAAAATGATGAGACGCATAATAATAATACTTGGAATTATTATTACAAAAAAACTCACCAACGGGCCGTACGTATTTACAAAATATAAACAATCCAAAACTAATCATTTGGACATTACTAGTTGAACGAGTAACTAGCATAGATGGTCTGTTAAGACATCTAATCATTACTATAACCTTGCGCGTTTAGGACGCCCGGCAGGGCCGGTCATTGTAACGACATCAAATCTGTGTGAATCATCATAATTGTTGGCTAACAATTCATCAGACTCAGGTGAGTCTCATAGCCCCTATTTTAAATGCTTTTACCTAGGGGTGAGATACATGCTCTGTTTTGTTTTACATGTGAACGCAAGTATCAAATTATCACATATGCTGCATGAGTTTTTTTCATCTAATCAATCAAAGTCCTCTGAAGCATAGTTCTGTTAATATGATTTAGCGTGAATTTTAGTGTATGGTACCATATGGGATTGACAATCCCCGTCCGAGTTAGCAAGCACTAACCTGTCAAACGGACGCATTATCATTTGTTCAGTATTGAGTGTTGATTAGGCACTCATAGAGAGGCACCTCGCTCAGGTCCTTTGAATGTGGATCCTGACCCCCCTCAGTTAAGCTCAGACTATGTGCTCATGGCAGTGATACTCATCATTTATCTATTTACTTGTTTGTAAATCATTGTGTTAAATCTTGCGGTTCATAAATCATATCTTATCATATTAAACCTGTGAGCTCACCATCTTTATAGCTGACCTTTTTAGCATGTTATCTCAGGTACTCAGCAGTAGGTTGGACTGCCCATCAGGATACTTTAACTCGAGTCGCAAGCAATCATTAAACATCAAGAGATTTCCTTGCATATCTATATTTTGTATGATTGGAAATGTACTAGAATCTCTCAGGGTAATCATGTGAACTCAATATAATGTAAACAGTTTGTAAACTCTTATGTTATATCAATGTATTTTGTAAACGACGCATATAGAGTCGTTCATTATATATCTTATGTGCTTGATTATTGATTAGTCGCGCCCCGACCTGATTCGCTTCCGCAACCCAAATTAGGGGGTGCGACAAATATCAACAGCACATAAGATATAATGAATGACTCTATATGCGTTGTTTACAATACATTGATATTATAAAAGTCTTACACTGTTATAATAGTTTACAAAAGCTCGAGATTACTGAAAGAAATTCTATGGCATAACTAATTTGACAAAATATAGTAATGCATGACAATCTCCTGATGTTTGCATGAGACTCGAGCTAATGGTCATCCTGAGTGAGCAGACCTACTACTGCTGCAAACCTGAGAATACACGCTAAAAGGTCAGCTAAAAGCTGGTGAGCTCACAGGTTTAATGATAAAGTATAATGTATGAACCGCAAGATTTAGTATAATGATTTGAAATCAATCAAATAATGTAAATGATAAATGATATATAACTGCGATGAGCACATAGTCTGAGCTTAACTGAGGTGTCAGGATCACAATTAAGTGCCTGAGCGAGGGTGCCTCTATGCGTGTGCCTAATCAACACACGTATGAACAAATGATAATGCGTCCGTTTGACCAGTCAGTGCTTACTGACCCAGACGGAGATTGTCAATCCCATATGGTATCATACACTAACATTCACGCTACAAAAGTATTACCAAACTATGCTAGAGGACTTAGATTGATTGGAGAAAACAACTCATACAGTATATAGCGATATTTTGATACTTGCGTTCACATGTAAAACAAAACAAGCATGTATTCCCACCCCTAAGTTAAAACAGTAAAATGAGGGGCTATGAGACTCACCTGAGTCTGATGAGATGCTATCAAGCACTAATGATGGTATACAAGGGAAATGATATCGTCTCTAACGACTGAAACCTGCTTGGCGTCTTAGACGCGCAAGTTTATAATAATAACAGATCATCTATGCTAGTTGTTCATCCAACTAGTAATGTCCAATGATTTGATTTGATTAGGTATGATTGGAAAAATATGTACAGCCCGTTGGTGATTAATTGTAATAATAATCTTAAAATATTATTATTAGAATGTTGTAATGATATACTTATAAAGTATATTTGAAATGTTTAGTATTCGTATCGTATAAGTATTGAAGGTATTATGTCATTTGACTCTTAGTGTAAAAATAAGTTATAAGTATTCCATGTTTGGCGACAATTAATAGTTTTTGGTCAATGTCGAAAATGTGGTCTACGGTCTCGGTTTGACCCGCAACTTTTACCCAACCATTAAAATGGTAAAATAAGATCATAAAAATTGTCGTTATGTTTCGTGCCGGGGTTAACCCGAAGTGTCGGTTTTATAGTTATTTCCAAAACAGTCCTTAAATTACATTTTTGGTTTTGTCGGTTCATTTCGCCTCTCATCCTCGACTAGTTCTGGTCTGAGTTTAGGTCCACAATTTCTACCAACTAGTCACCTATGTGTCTAGTACTTAACGTTATTTTTCCGTGATTTATAGTGTCCATCTTGTTAGGTAAATAATTTCACGAAAGAACCGAACTCAGTTTTCGACAAAAACAAATTGTCCTGTGAAGATGAGATTATTGCTAAAAATCCATAGATTTCCGGAAAGAGACAAAGAAGAACTCTTTGTAGATATTTTCCATACGAAGATTTTGGTATGTGTTTCATGGTCTAATTCAAAGTAGAACTCAAGTTATGGTCGATTTAGTGGGATGACTTTTCTGGGACAGATTATGCATGTTTATATATGTTCTTCAAAAATGATTTTTAACACCAAGTTTGGACATTTCCTAGTTAAATGAGCTACATAACATGTAATTACACATAATATAAGTATTTTAGAAGAGAAGCGAAACCCTTACAATAATTGTACAACCGTGGAGAAGAAGAAGAAGTCGTTGTGCTCGTTTTGGTGCGTTTTCTTGAATTCCGGCGTGGCGGCTCGTGGTGGCACTATGGTGGTGATATGGTGGTTGTAGGGTGATGTTGTGGTGGTCTTGTGGCTGGTCAAAAACGTTTTTAGAGAGAGAGAGAGAGATAGAGAGATAAAAGGATGATGATGAATGAGGAACAAGGTTGCATATTTTGTGGTTTTAAGTAAAAAAGAAGTTCCAACAAGATCCACAATTTGTGGAACTTGTTGGAGCTGGAAAATCTGGTAAGGGGGCGGGCCCACTAAGGGTGTGGGTCTCCCAATATTGTTCCCCAAGTTTGCGCTCCGTGCGGTGTTCGTTTCCCCGGTCGTTTCGTCGTTCGTTTATACGTTAAACGTTATATATAATATGTTTCGATATCGTTTTAAAACTTGATATATTTAAATGATATTTTCACCCAAAATGTTATATTTTGAGTTACCAAAATAATGTTTAGGTCTTCGGTTGGTCGTCGGTTGCGAATCGTGTGTTCGTTTGAATTGTGTAACGTTTTTAAATGTTATAATTATACGCGTGTAATCGCGTTATTTTTACTTGAAGTATTTTATCAAAATACTTAGTTTTGAGTTATAAAAATATAACTTTGATTTATTTCGTCTGTCGGGCGCGTTTCGCGCATTTTTGTCGCGTTCGGTGAGTTTTATACGATACGAACTATTTATAAAATATTATCGAAATAATATTTAGAAATCAATATGTTTATTAAATAATTTCATATTATTTAATAAATTGTGTTCACCAACGTCCATATAAATGAATCGGGATTTGGCCGATATAAAATGACACGATTTCATTAATCATGTTAATACGTATATATAACAATACACGTAATGATATACAAAATTAGCCTAACATAGAACTAATTACATGTGTTAACAAAATGATTAGGACCTAATTACTAGTCCTAATTTGACGGGTGTCACATAAAACCAGTTAACCGATTGCCGGTTAACCAAACTTTTCGGTTTCGGTTTAGGTTCAAGAAATTGGTGAACCTAATTTTCGATTAACCGGTTCTCAGTTAACCAAACCCCCGGTTAACCGTTCATGAACACCCCTAGTACCGGCCTGCTCCCGTTTCTGACCCGATCCGCCCGGTTCCGGTTGCTTTTTCAGGCAGTTCACTAAAATGAGCCTATTTTCGCTACCGTGAGCCAGATTTCAACTATAAATATATCATTGGTTTCGTAATTGAAAAACGCACATTCCTAGCATAATTTCTCACTCTAAAAATCAGTTCTCTTTCTCTCTCTATTTTTCTCACTCTAGATTAGTCAGGGAGCGCAATTAAAATAGAACAAAATAGCGGAATGTATTGTAATCTTTTGGTGTACACTTGGTATTTAATTCAAGTCTATTCATTCTTGCATTTAATCCCTGTTATTTCTATTTCTATCTATCTTAACTAAAAATGTATTCTTAAGTTAGGCTAGATATAGTTATTACCATGCTTAGTGAGTTGATTACTTTGTATTTGTTGTGATGTAGTTAGCATAAATAATTATGGGATGACTTTAAATTATCGTGAAGTAATATAACGGCCCCGATTCGATTGTTCCTGGATATAGTGCTGGAAACGCTTTATGCGGAGTACAAATGTACGAAAGTCTGGAACGACCTAAGATAGTTATATTACGGATCGATATTGTAAAATTGGAAACTTTATGTTCGGAACTACTTTATCTTTACGATTTTAAATTTAAAACTATATAATTGCCTTTCTGTCAACAAACGTGATTGTAACCTTGTAAAGAGGAGTCGCGAGCCTCAATACTTGGTCAATAATTATATGCGTCAAAACTATGGTTTAATTACAACATCATGTAAACATCGTAAAATGTGATGTGATTACATTGGAATCACCATCGGTGTAGTACACTTTAGATCACATTGTACTTACTATGTAAACATTATGAAGTAATTAAATCCGCAATGGAAACATCGGATAACGATGAACTACACTGCGGATCGCCATAGCATTTTCCGACATGGTCTGGGTTTGACTTTATGAAAAAAAGTCGCCAGCATTTTTGATTAGAAAAGGTAGGCTACAGGCTAAATTAATATTTACAAAAACCTAGGGATTTGTTGATTCATATAAGCAATGCACGTTTAAAATCCAATTTAAAACAACGTGTTCCCTATAACCGAGTAGTCTAAAGTAAGATACGCACGAAACAACTAACCATTTCTCTCGCCTATGATTCTTAGATTTTACTAATGAAAAAAAATTAAGTAGTCCGAACAAATATTCTAAGTTAGTTGTTTATTGAATCTGTAATCTGCATGGTATTAAGAATGGTTGGACTTCACATGGGCCTGCTACTCTATTCCTTCGCCCACGAACGACTGAGTTCAATAATAAGGGCCACTGACTCCCTCACGGGAGAGTGTGGAGAGTTGAGCATCGTTTGTTTGATCAGAATCACGATACCTTTGTTCTCGTGACATATTAGTTGATAACCGACTAATAAGCAATCTAACGGTTATACTATGAGATATCAGATTCGATAAACATAACCAATTTAGACTACCATTTCCTTTAGACCCTAAGTCATCATCCCATATTATTGGCTAAAGAAATCACAACAAATTCTACTTTCCATCACCTGATTTATTATTATCTTTTATCGCTTTCGTTTAATTTACTTAGCAAACTGAACCAAAACCCCCAATCACTTTTATAAACCCCTTTTACTAGACAACGATTGATTGTTTGGAACACCTTTGTTTCAATTCTGTTTATCTTTAAGAACGACTCTAGGTCCAACTTACTACTAGCTAACCCTTAGGTTCAGTAATCGTAAGCCACAGCTTAGAACCCAGCTAATACAAAATTTAAAACTTCCAACCAACGTACGACTCGACATTTGCGGAACGACACGAGCCGTTTGAAGCGCGTCAATTATTTACAGTGTACAATACTTGTTTAAAATAGCATTTTCACGGCTTCAAACCCAAACCATGTTATTTAACATAGATAATTAATTTGTAGTTTTTTTCACGGTGTACAATACTTGTTTAGTATTTCCAAAGCTACAAAACAAGACAAATGTTATCTGAACACGGATAATTAATTACCCCTGATATGACGTCTTATCAGAAAGGTTTTAACCACGTTTATTGGTGGAAATGCATTAGTTAAAAATGCGGTTTAATATCATAGATGGAACGTGTAATCAAAGCATCGAGTTTTTATTTATAAAATAGAATAGTTTGGAACATTGATCCACAACGTATCGTACCAACGGTCTTTTCATGGCTTCCACGCATATGTACTACACACGAAGGTGTTTCCAGCGCAATACCGAGGACTCAGCCGTTTTACGGTATTTACATTGTTCCATAATGACATCATCCCAATTAACGTCTAACTACATCACAACAAACACACAATATAACAACTCACTACACATGGTAATAAATCCCAAATCTAGCATAATAATAATAGAAATCATCATTATAATAGATAAGGAAAGAGATAAACGTAGATAATACGTAGATTGAATATATGCTGAAAGAATACATGAGCGGAACTTCCGAAATATCTTCAAAAATATTATAAATAAGCCCCTCAAATATTCCCAACAATATTACAAAAGTAGCCCTCCATTATTGAATACTAACCTAAAACTAACCCTAATTCTAGAGAGAGAAAGCTAGAGAGAGAAACTAGAGAAAGCTAGAGAGAGAAAGTGAAGAGTGAATTGTGAGGTGAAGGTGTATTGAAAAGGGGTGGAGGAGCCATCTATTTATAAGGAAGCCTTGGAATCATACGTACAACCCTCAAAGCCGCGTACAAGCAAACGGAGCAAGAAGGAGACCACATGGCCCCTCTAGGCACCGTACACGGCCCCTTGGGGTACCATTTGGTGTTTTCAACTTTTCTTCGTTGCTTAAATCGGCCTTAACTTCTTCGTTTCTTGTCTGTTTGACTCAATTCTTTCGCCTATAATCTCGTAATTCCGTTATGCTCGTAATGATACTGATTAGGTATATTTTGGATATCTCTAGATCAGGCATATCCGGAATGCTTTCGGTTTGTCTGTAGATGCTCTATCTTCCATGTTCCTCATCTATTTTGCACTATTCTTGATTCTCTACTCTCGTAATTAGATGTGAGATCATAGGAAACTAATTTAGACCTTGTATCAGAAGGTAACTAAAAGAGTGTAAGAATCGGTTACGATCAATCTGCTTTGTTTTGTGCGTTATAAGAACGTTTTAGTGCTTTTTATTGCAACATCTATAATTTGATCTACTTGGTGGATTTTAATAAATAAACATGTAATTCAACTGTTTTCACCAAATATTAAATCAAATATTGAGGAACAATGTACGTAAAATATGACTTTTTACATCACATCACACGTCGGCTACAAAGAGAATAATGGGGCTTATGCACATCTTTTGAGTTACCATGAATGTGATACTATTTCTAGCAGTGCAATTGGTCCATGACGATTTGTGGGACTTGGTAGGGTGGCGGTTGTGTACGAGGTGCCCAACACGCCATCACACATATATGTGTTGTACATATGTAGGGTACATTTGGATTTGCAGGTCCTATATATGGTTGTTATGTTGGTCCATGTAACTTGACATACAAAGGTATACGTTTTGTAGGAGCTCGATGTTATATTATTTGAATTTATATATGAATCTGTCAGTTTGATATGATTTACCTGTGGTTTTCATAAAAATATAAATTTTGATATCTTTTAGTATCTAAAAATTGTGATTTGTGTTCTCGTCACTCACCCGTTAGAGTTATAATAGAAAATGTGAGGTATTGTTGGAACTTGCTTTGTGTGTGAACTTTGATCTAACATAGGAGCAAGATCAAACTAGTACTCTCCTTATATACCCATATACATACTAATACTCATCTGGACAATGGCCTACACATGGGCTAGGTATTGGATGTATGTGTTTGACGTGGGCCAAAATTTGGGCAAAATTGCTTGGACTTGGGCTTAACAAAGATATATATTAAATGGTCAAAAGATGGGGCCTTGGGGCTCTTGGGATCTTATGATGAATCTGAATTCATTTTTAATTTTTGTATGACCCGAATTCAATTGCAAAAAGTTTTTTGTTGTAGGGTTATGACCGTTCTTCAATAGACACACCTTTTTAAACAGAAACAACGCTTCACGAAGAGTTGTATCGCTTCAAGCCATTGTTATATATATATATATATATATATATATATATATATATATATATATATATATATATTTGATCAGTTAAAGACATAAAATTCGCACAAAACATTCATCCATCATGTATGTTTAGTAATTAGATTCGCTAGATTCAAGTTTATTAACTTGTTTAGATTATTGTATCCTCTAGAAAGCGCATACGCGTGAATTCTGTCTTAGGACATTGCAAATTCATGCCTCAATCTCGTTTTCTGGAATCATCATTTGGAATCAAAGTCGTTTTCTGGAATCATCATTTGGAATCAAAGTTGGTATTGTTCAATTCTGAATTATGAAATATATATGAAACAACACTTCACGAAAAATTGGTGTTATTATATTATTTCCAGTAATTGTTGTTGGGACATGTTTTTGTGACAACAGTTCTAGTTTGTAATAGCATTTAGTTAATAATCAAGCTTTGTACATTAATCTTAAGTTTTGATATATAAATGATATTAGTTTTGAAGTTAATGTGTTTGTTATATAAGTATAAGTACATATATAAGACAAATATATGGACTGCGAAATGAATAAGCTGTGCGAACTGAGAACCGAGTCAGTTCGCAAGGTTGGCAAGCGAACCGAGTCAGTTCGCTGGGCTAATAAGGCTGCGGACCGAGTCAGTTCGCAAAGCTCACGACTTGCGAACTGAGACGGTATAAAACATAATTTCGGGTTTAGAAACCCTAAGAACGAATAACAACGATTAACACTTGAGTATCTGCGAATTTAAGCTTCAGCAAACAACCCCTACGAATTTCTAAGAGCATATTCAACTAATGGTTTGGTTTTGATCGGTTAACGTTATTAACAATTGAAACAAAGCTTATTAGTATTTGTTATAATCATATATCTAGTATTAAGGAATTCTGCACCTTAATACCTATAGATAACCTTGTTATCGATCCATAGAACTAGGGATTTACAATTGGTATCAGAGCTTTCGGGCTTAATATGTTGTGGTTCGAGGTTATTGTGATTAGTAACGAACAATTTTGGGTTGTTTTACGTAAGTTTTATGATCAAAAATTGTTTCTGGACGTTTTTAGGTGTTTTACGTTCGAAATCTTCGTGTTTAAACGTAAAAAGACTTTGAATTTTCGTTTTTGGGTCTATAGCTATGACACTCCTCAAAATTAGGTATAGACTTAAACTTAATCACATGCATTTTTCACGTTAATTCCCTACGAAAAATTTAAACTAAACTATTGATGTGAGATAAGTCTAGCGTACCCAAAACTTTAATACAAAAGTATTACAAATTTCGTAATTATTTATAATTACGTACGAACTATTACCGGAATGAACCCGACAAAAACAAATACGATTGTTGGTGATACAAAATTTAGAGAGAACGCGAAACTATATTTAAATAGTTATTTAGTTAAAAGTATTTCGTGAACAATGAAATATTAAAATAAAATGAAAACATTTATACGTTTTATATAAAACGTATCGTACGCGACAAAAATATACAAAACATACTCGATAACAAAACATAATAAAAATTATATTTTTATTATTTCGAATAAAGTATTCGGAA